>JAVHJO010000001.1:2537692-3806538 GCA_036971675.1 Orbilia ellipsospora | reverse complement strand
TACCGTTAAGTTGGTGCATCACAAGCAACGTGGTGCTTCGTAGTTATGGCATCAAGATTTGACTTTCGAGGGGCAGACGTAAGCTCCGTGGCTCTAAAACATCGAATATATGCTAAGGAGTAGAAATAACGTGTGGGCTATTGCCCCGGGAACTGGAGAATGAATGATTGAGTGCAGCATGGATCCAGAGAAATTGGGTTTTGAAGAGGCGAAAGACGAGTACGCGGCAATTTATAGAGTATCAGTGGTCACATCGCTACAAACTACAGGTCGCCGTGAATCAGGTTTCGGGTGGCAAGACTAGCATTCAAGAGTATTTGTAGCTCTGCCGAGAGGAAGGAGGAACGACACTCGAAATCAAGGCCACAGAGTTAGTTGCACTATAAACCGGTACCTATTCAGTTGCAAGACTAAATTTAATTTGGAGAATTTTACCCTTTTACGTCATATATCATTTAACGCTTTGTCACACTTAGAGGAAAAGTTAACAAATATTTCAACTACGGAACGTGAAGCGATGTCATCAAAAGCTGCAAGAAGATGATCAGCACGAGACCGGCAGCGCTAGATTGATCTATTGGTCAAGTTGATAACTTTAGATCGTACATCAAAAATAATTTCGTTACTCACGTTACGTAACGAGCGAACAATAAATTAATTCGTTCTTCTTAATCTTGAGAATAAATACAAACTTCAATCTACCACTCATGCTTTCATTCACACCACCTTCTCAACAGTCCAGAATCAGGTCCTGTTTCTAGTTATACCCCCAATAGCTTCAACACTTCTACTAAAATAACCATCTAGACCGAGCTTCTGTTCTTATAAGATCTTATCAGCCTTTTGATCTGTCATCCTATCACCCTTTTCCTCTGCAGGCTAAATATACCCTCCTTCTTCACACCCCGCTACGAAACCATGGAAGCCAACACATGTCGTTGTTTTTGTTGGAGATTTTAGTACGATGTTTCCAGATCGGGAAACGAATTGTGGTTTTCAATTGGTCAAGCCACGGAAAACGAAGGTTTTCGTCTGTATTTTGAAGTGATCAACAACAGGTTTACCAAGGGGTGACAATGAGGTCAATGGGAGACAAAGGGGCAAAGCTACTTAAGCAAATATTAGGATTCTCGTTTAGCTTTCCGGTTTGCGCGATATCAATTTCGATCACGTACCTTGAAATTGTGAATGGATCAAATATAGCTCGCGGCCTCGATATCTAGGGGTTATTTCGCCTAGTTAGGTATGAATTTCAGGGTCCTAGAATGCCAACTAACTAGAGAGGTAGTCTCTCTATCTTCTGTACCCGGGAGAGAAAATACTAACAACTCATAAGTGATTATAGGAGAATATGCTCAATTCGTCAAGTTGCAAGCTAAACATTGGCGATAGCTAACAGACTGGTAACAATATTAAGTTGCTACTGAATCCAAAGAGAGTAACGGAGAAGAGCTTGGGACATCGAAATATTTGCCTCGGACTACCTGCAAGTCCTATCGACGAAGTTATTTCATAAAATTCGTCCTCTCATGTCTCTACCCCGGCTATGTTGAGTCAGCGCCCCTGAGATCTAAAAGTCTCAGAATAGCGACGCGGCGATGCTCAGAGAGCTCCGGAGAGGACATCTGAATAAATCGACTTGGATGTTTTTCGAGCTATACTGCCAGTTGCTCTACAGAAAATCTTGGGAATACGATTCTTACGGGTTCTGCTAGTATTTTACTGGGCCGGAAAAACGAGCGTGGCTTTTCCCTACCAGCGTCCCCCAGACTCTTTTTCTTTCAGTAAGATTGCGGAAAGCAGAACGCTTGCCTGATAACCTCGTTTCGAGCTAATAATCACGAGACTCTCAATTCTCATTAGGGTGGATATTCACTCCGATAGTGGAAATTTGGTTCCAGATCAAAACGGGGTTGCTGTGGGCAGACATCTCAGCCGCACTGGAAAAAGTTCCGGCTCCAACAGCCCACAAGCTTGGTGGGATTAACGAGGGATCACAAAGCTTGTTTTTAGCACGAAACCGCCAGGTCTTTGAATGCCCGCATTGTTTAAATTGAAAGCATGACCTTTCTCAGGAGCTAATGACTTCGGTGCCTAATAAACAACATTGCGCTGCACAGCCGAATCAAAGCTATGCCGTCAAAGTTCAAAGTGGGTGCGGGTTTCTATATCCATCCGAACGCATGCAAGCTAGTCTAGCCAAGAATATAAAATGCCGAGAATCGCAACCTCTTTTAGTTTCTGCACTTCCAAGAAGATATCAAAACATCAGAGTTGAATATATATTTTTTATCCAATTCATTTGCAACTTGTCCTAACTTTTTTATACCCCTGACAAGCCAAATATTCCACAATGGTTCGCACAGTTTCTCTCCTCGCCGCGACCACCACATTCGCCGCATTCGCAAGGGCCCAAAGCAACCCGAGTGCTGAACCTCACATATTCGATATTTTCCCGCCTGTTCCGTGCGATGCCAACTGCAAGAAAGCACAACCTAACTATTTCCCTGCATGTGGAACTGATATGACCTGTTTGTACAATGGCTCCAAATGTGGCAACTGGGCCGGTTATAAAAACTATTGCTGTCTTCAAAACCTCCCTCAGAGGTATGGCAATATTACCTGCGATGATATCGCTCCATACCTAGAATCTTTCGACTTCAACAAAGATGGTACCGCTGCCGTTCAAGCACATGCCGATAACGCTGCTGATATCCAATGCCCTTCCGGGGCACAATCCTTTACTGGTACAGCAGATGACACCAACGCAGTAGGCGCGGGAATCACGGGATCTTGCTGTAGTAGTAGTGGAGATGCGGTTGCCTTTATTCCTGTGAATAACAGTCTAATCATGCCAACTATTGTGAGATGCATTCCAAGGCTGGGCGGTCAAAATGGAGGCTTGTCTACCACTAGTGGTTCGGCGCCTTCGCCAACAAGCGGTGGAAGCGGTGGAAGCACCCCTTCGACCTCATCGAAACCAAATACCGCTGAAAGAATGGCAATAGTTTCCGGTCTTACTTTTGGGGTTGCAATCCTTTTAGCTATTGGTTTAGCATTTTAGAGTTAGGCTTTAAGGATGTCATGTGTTACGAGTTACGAAAGTTCATTACAGCGAAGGGCATTTTTGTAATATCATTGCTGAAATAATAAATTTTAGTTAGAATTGAAGATATAAAGTACCTCACTCTAGAGGAATCGTAGATATTTTGTTCTAGGGTACCGATATGTTGTGCTCAATTCCACAGTCTCGTAGACGGTAGATAGGTTGATCTCATGACTGCTTTGGATATAATTGCGTAGCTAATTAAGAGAGCCTTTACTCTTATATCGACCTGTGTTCTCGATCTAGACTTGTTAAAGAATACCAAGGCGATAAAAGTCCCTAGTTTCGTAGGTAGGGAAGATGAAGGTACTTTAATATAGGGTAAAATGGGTTGTGAGGGTTGTGCGGGTTGATCCAACGTAGACATCAACGTCAGATAGGAAAATATGGACGTTGCCAACTTCAAAAAAATACTTCTTCTCCATCAAATCCTTCTGCAAAAACGCTCACTGTATTCAAACAATCCGCCTTCCAGTCTACCATCTTCACTCATTTCTTGAATTTCGTCTCCTGAAAAGATAAAATCAACTTCATTCGCTTAGTCCAGCTTTAGCATTCCACTCGTTTTCACACTTGAGACCGTCGAATAGCTAATTACAACGTTACCAGCTTTGCTCGGCTCACGGTCTGCCCACACTCGTTTTCGATTAAACATATCTGATATAGAGTTTTTTGTTTAACTATCAAGGTATGGAGCAAAATTTGAGACTAATGGTCCTACATAAGCAGTACCGCTATCCTGATTTCCTGTGTCATCTGCTAATAAAAAATTTGCGGGAGCTAGATGGCGGCAACAGGCAATGACATTGACGTCGTATCTATGATCAAAAATCTTAAAGCGGATCTAGATTCAAAGTCAAATGACATTGCTGAGATTAAGGAGAGCGTTAACGTCCTTAAAAGGTAGGCCCGCTGTATGAATTGCCAAAGAAAAAGAATCGAGAGATATTCAGTTAATAACTTGAGTCTTATCGAAGTCTTCTCTTGGCTACCAATCGCATCACTGCATCGATGAAGAAACAATTGGATGACGAGGACGAGAAAGGTTAGCTGCATGGTCCTATACAACTTAATATCATAATACCTAACAAGGGCTCATCGGAAACTAGAGTTCATTTCCTATCACTCACAGTCTCCCGAGGAGCATGGCAGTGACAACCTTAGCTCGGTTGGAACTTCGTTGACTAAAGTCTCTCGTTCTGGCTCTCAACAGGCATCATCTCAATATGATGAAACCGATAAAAAAGGGATCATGGACCCACTTGGAGCTTCAATTAGTCCTGGTGACGAAGATTCTAGGCCAAAAGCCACTGAATGTCCTGCTTGGCTCAATCCAAACTCTGCCTCTCAAGTCGGACATGTCATACCATCGCCAGTGGCTCCTGTCTTTCCACCCATGAACGATATCTCAATAAATGACGCCAATGGACAGGCGAAAAACTCCCAGAGAATCCTTCCACTAAATCAAATCGCTGCAGCATCTGGAAATCAAAATTCTATGACCAAAATCATGATTAACGGAGTTCCTCGTAACATCCCAAGTGGTAAAGGGTCTGCTCCTAAAAAATCCTTCTATGCTCAAAATAAGGAAGCTCTCGGTCCCTCACAGCCTGTTCCCTTCACTCGAACAGTCAGAAACTCTGCGCCTGCAAAATTCGCAGGGATGCAGAGCGGTATGCCTCTTCGCAACTTTACGGCTCCTCCAATTTCTACCAAACAGTACCAGCCCTTCGAAAAATCAAATCAACGACGTGTTTCTGAGCCCCATCGCTCTCGCAAGCCTCGTCCTGCAAAGTATTGTACCTCTTGTGGAGACCAAGCTCATCATCTCTACGATTGTCCCAAGGCAGGCATCATCCACCTTGAGGGGTCTGACGGGCGACAATTCAAACCTGAACATGCCGACGCTTCCGAAAAAGCGGGCCCCGCTCAGCGTACCTTTGGCAATGGAAAAGGACCCATCTTTCGACCCTCCGAGAAGGCTCCAGGATATCCTGTGGATCGTCAATTAGAGCTCATCAACACAGTCATTGTTCGCCTCGAAGCCGACGGGTGGAGACCACCACCAAGACAGTACTTTGATGCCAATGGAAATCTTATTGCTATGGTTGACGTCGTTAATGCTAATTACTCAGATGACTGATGGGACTGTTGAATATCAGATTCCAGCATATTCCGATGTCATTTTGCTTACCATTACCTCCATCTAGGCAGATGAGCTTGTCTTAGATTCGGAACGAGCGAAATTCAGTATTATTTTCCTTTTGTTCTCTTCTAATTGGCTTCTTTTTTGTTAGGTTCTCTTTTATCTAGCCTTTTCTTTCTTTTTCTTGCTTCTTTTCTATCGGGTGGGGATTATTTCGTATTTCAGGCATCGGTTTCATAATCTTTTTTCTTATTTTTTCTTTCTTTAATCTTCGTGGCTTGATTAGATTCTACTTATAACCTCAAGTGAATCTCCTGCCACCTTAGATAGGTTTAAAAAGCAAGCCAATTGTCATATGTCTTGAAAAAGTCATTATTCAATCAGAGCACCTCGCACCTGTTGGTATCCACCATGCTGCATTTTATACGCTGACTAAAACCACAGTATGCGTGTAAGATATAGGTGCAGCGCACGCGCCAAGCTTACTTAAGATGCAGTCGCAACAGATCCCAAGGGTAATTATTAAATCTCACAGAATCGCCGAGAAATATGCAATAATTGATTTCGTTCCGGCCCGCTTTCGATAAAGATTGTAACAGTACTTGTAGCATGGGTATTATTACTCTGTCTCGCACCGAGGGAACACAAAAGGCTAAATTTCACACAGATGGTTCAAGAAATAGCTTAAAGGATTTATATTAAAAAAAAAAAACAAATACAGATGTCGGTGCCGGTGCTTAAGCAACCCGACACCCCATCGTCTATTTCACTGTATTGATAATGCTTTCGCTAAAATGCAACAAGATCTGTAAGCCAAGAGCCGACTACCGAGATTTAAGCATGACATTTGAAGTTATTTCGTCTCAAGTTGATCAAATGCACCATAGACGCAACTAGGTCCACTTTCCGTGATACCTGGGAGTGCTAGATGACAAGCAGATCGGATTGACTGTATTCGGTAGAAGCTGGTGACGTGAATCTGATTGTTTGTAGGTATCTATCGCTATGCTCTACATCTTACATGTAATCACTATAAAGACAGTGGTCTGACAACTTAAACAATTACTTGCATTTCTTAGAGTCCTTTGGACGTATTGATAAGCTAACTACTCTCGGAGTACCTTCCGCATCGTCCCTGAGTTTGTTGCCTAGTACACTGTGAAAAAGCGTAGCTTTGCGTACCAATTTAAGGGCCCTTAATATTCTATTCAGCGTGAAGTTTAATTGTTCCAAAGTGAGCACAGTTTTCGAAAAACTAGAAATTGAAACGTTAGGATTATAGCGAGTATTGGCTCGGAGAATTTCAGGATTTGGTTGTCTCAAAATTTATTACGACATCCCGGCACACCCGTTAGGATTTCCGAGGTCCGCAAACCTGCTTAGTCTTAGTCTGTGTTGGGAGGAAATGGGGTTAACGAGATTACTAAGTGGATAACTCCGGATGCTCCTCGCCAGAGGTCCTGCCGTCAGTGCAGGCCATGTAACCAAGCTAACTAGCGAGAAAATTTTGTGTCGAAGAAAAGGTACAGAATTTTCAAACGGGATTATACGGCACTCACTTCGGCTCATATGTATCAGCGCAAGGGTGGTACCTACATCTGGGATTAGTTGACGCGCCCTTGCGGATTTTGGGCTTTAAACTGCTTAAGTAAGACTAGTTGAGTTGTAGGGCCGAGGTTCAACATCGAGCTACCATTCTGACCTAGTAGTGTTCTTCATGACGGAATTCAATATGGAGAATTCGCTAGTCTGTTGATTAGCCATTCAGACGGTTCTTCCGTCGTCATGTTTGCGAAATTTCTTTTTTCGGCGAGTATGCCTTCGAAGATAGAGAATTCAGAAGTTACTCTTAGATGTCATGTCAAGATCTAGTAGCTATAATTTATTCGGTTCTGCTGTAAAGAGTTCATTGATATCGAAATAGTATAAAAGGACCATCATCCAACTGTCATAAATCAATATTCTCATCATTCTACATCATCAGCATTCAAACATCCAATTGATTATTTACCATCCTCAATTCCATCTACCATTTTAGCTGTTTTGCCAGTATCTCAAAAATCTAAAGATCTAACCTCTTCCAACATTCCAACACCTCCAACACAATATATTAACATCACCACCACATTCAAAGTATCCCTTACTTCTCTCCATTAAAACCAATGTCTCGAGATACTTTTAATGGTTGGGTCGGAAAGGACCTTTCCGCGGCCGACGGAAACCTCGTTTTCGAAGAGTTCGAACCAAAGAGATGGGAAGAAACTGATGTTGATATCGAGATCACCCATACCGGCATGTGTGGTAAGTCTTATCTTTCACATTCCGCAAAATTCGAATCACTTTTTCCACATATGCATATGCGTAGCAAAACATGCATGAACAACCCTGATTCTAATTGGTCACATAAAATACTAACTGTCGTTCAATATAAATTCAGGAAGTGATATCCATACACTAAGTGGTGGCTGGCATGCACCAGAATTCCCTTACGTCGTTGGTCACGAAATCGTTGGTCGAGCAGTCCGAGTCGGCAGCAAAGTTAATCACATAAAAGTCGGAGACCGAGTCGGCGTGGGAGCTCAATCTGATTCTTGCGGAGAGTGCGAATTCTGTTTGAGTGGTAACGAGACCGTCTGTGACAAATGGGTGCAGACCTATGATTCCCGACATTTGAACGGCGATAGGTCGCAGGGCGGATATGCAGATCACGCTAGAGTTCCTGGAAGATTCGTTATCGACCTGACACCCTATCCAAATATTCCTTCGGAGCTGCTAGCTCCAATGCTGTGCGGTGGTATCACAATGTTTAGTCCGTTGAAGAGATATGGAGCAGGACCAGGGAAGAAGGTTGGCATCATCGGGCTTGGCGGTTTAGGACATTTCGGTGTCATGTTTGCAAAAGGTAGGTTATACTCAGAGACCAGTTTCAATTTTCAGGCTGTGGGCTAATAAAATGCTGGAATTATAGCAATGGGAGCCGATGAGGTTGTTGTCATCTCTCGCAACAAATCGAAAGAGGCCGATGCTAAGAAACTCGGCGCTGATCGTATCATAGCCACAAGTGAACCTGGCTGGGAAAAAACCTATGGAAGCACGCTCGACATCATCATCAACACGGCTGATTCTACGACCATGCCATTTTCAGGTTACCTTCGGCTCCTCAGACCTTTGGGAACAATTGTTCAGGTCGGAGCACCTGACGGAAACATGCCAGCGTGGAGCGGCTTTGCCTTGTTCATGAAGCAAAGGAGCATCGCGGGATCTATCGTCGGCTCTCGAGCAGACATTAAGGAGATGTTGCAGCTAGCGAATGACAAGGAAGTCAAGACCTGGGCAAACTTTTTCCCAATGACCAAAGTTAATGATGCCATCAAGGCTTTCAATCGCTCCGAGGCCCGGTATCGTATCGTGCTCATCAACGAGAAGCACGTACATTGAAGGAAACAGACGCTTCTAGGAGCATAGCCTAGCTACCTTGCCTATCGAATAGAGTTAAAGGATAGAGGATAGAACTTGCATACGGGTTAGAGGGGCGGTGTTGGTTATTTCACATGGGTCTTCTGTTACACGTGTCGTTAACATATTTGAGCGATCTTCTTTGTACTTAGGATAATAGGATGAATTTCAAAGCCGTTTTCAGTGTAACTTTGATATCTAGGGATTTCTAGTGGTAGGATTTTCTCTCCAAGCCAGCTTGGAGTTTGGTGATAAAGTGTCCGTTTGAAGTGAGTGGAGTTCGCCCCTTGCGTGTGCCGACTTGCTGCGCCTTCTTACTTTCACCGATATGAGGGAAATACTTCGATTCCTTATATGTGCACCTTGTATTCAGTTCGAACCAAGTCCGCGCAGAGAGCTTGGGAAATAGGCTTGGTATGAAGCATTTGGGCCAAGTAATTGTATGAGCGCTATGATGCTCGTGTTCTAGCTCTCGAGTTCAAAGATCTTGAAGTTTTCACTTGGAAATGAGCATAACCGTAGTATCTAGGGAGATCTGTTCGTCATCTGCTAGGGCTTAGATCTGGAGAATATTATGCCTTATGTTTCAGCTACTCATGAGACGGATAATATGTACACGTGGGCTTAGGGCTGCGGACGTCGGACTATCATTTGGGAATTCTTGATGTTCTGAGTCTCTGCGCCATAAGTTTTGATCGCGGGTTGCCACTCCGAAAAGCCCGGGGACGGCTCCACGTATTATCAACATTTGTTTGATTAGCAAATGCTAATAAATCTAGACTGTTAAGATTGATCAATTGATTTCATCCCAACCAATCTTGGTTTTGGTCCGTAGCCTATGGCCAAGCGAACGCTGCGTCCAGGCTGGGGCAGTGCCGTTAAACCCCTAGCAAAATTTTCCGAGAACGAGGAATCGTAGCGCAACGTTTCGCAGGTGTCTCGCGAGAGAATGCGAAGTACGCAAGGAAATCGCCGCAAGAGAAAAAAACTCGTGAGACTTTTGATGTTAGGTAGCTAACTTGGCCCTCTTGGGAGAGCTATTAGAAATGATATTCCGCAATGCAAGGTTCCCTGGAGTGTACTAGTGTTGGAATGTGCGGCACGAGCGCTTTCCTGTTTTGATAGGTGCCTATTTGATCAGCTTTGATGAATCAAGCCACAGAGACTCACTAGCCACAAGGACCGCCCTTTCAGCTGGTTATGAACACCAAGGTTTCGACTTTTTGTGATCTTCGAAGTCACGAATTAGCACACATTCCAGCCTCAAGGCCGTTTGCTGCGAATATATTATTGACGGACCGGCCGGCGCCGCTGAGTGTTTGAGTCGAAGGTTTGGTTGATGCACTGCCACTTACGCCACCGATTGTGGCTGAGAGAGGTCCAACACGCCAAACGGATCTGCACAATAATTCGCAATCTTGTCTCCTACAACGGGACCGTGCAACATGTTACAATATCAAAATGATGGGATTTTATTGGAGGGGGAGCTCAGGCCCGTCGGTCGTCTACGGAGCGACCCTATTTGAGACAAATATGCGATTCGAATTTGTGATTACACCTGAAAGATCGCGTAGAGAAGAGACAATCTTGATCGTATCGACTCTTGGCCAACCGGCCTCGTGCTAATTCTCAGTCATGGGAATTTGGAGGCTGTGTGATTCAATACCCCACGTCTTTCCGAAGCCATATCGAAAAATCAAGTTTGAATCCGAAATCGTCGGCATGTTAAACGCCAAGCGAAATCTGTCGCCAAGCGGATCAGAAGGCAAAAGTTTTCGGCATCAGTGATAGCAATTCTTGTCCACGATCACGATTGCTTGAGCTGAGTGGAGCCGAGTCCACGAGTGGAAGTTTTGTGTCAGAGAAACTATATGCATATGCAATATGATTATGGGAAACTTCGAACACGTAAAAGCTTTCCCCGCAGCTGGCCGGGTGGCTGTGAAGCCCTGCTATCAGATTTTTCTTCATTCTTTTGCAATTTTGAGTAAAAGAAATCGTCAATCCTAGAGCTCTAGTCGTTGATAGCGGCCTATCCGTCTCCGTTGTCGTTGTCGTTCCTAGCTTCCATTTGCAACCCATGTCCAGTTTGTTCAAGAACCTAAAGATTCGACTGCCTAAGAGAATTCTCGATCACTGACGGCTTCACTTGGCATCTTTGCTCTTGGTGATAGGTTACACGGGAAACGGCCTGGTACAGCGCTCTGAAAGGAAGGCAACTCTTGGCGATTACGGGATACGCTGTCTAATGATGAGTTCATTGATAGGACCCTTTTCCGGTATAGAGAAATATGTAAATGTCACATATCATATTAAAAATTTTATACATGCAATTTATATAACTTCTTCTTAAGTTAGGTCTATCAAAACTCGCACGCATAGATACTTTATCCGATATCACCATATAGGGCCACAGGTCTAAGAGTAAATGATATTATATTGGCAACATGCTATTTTTCTCTCTGTGAATCCGCATAGCGGGCGGCTAAAGAGACTGATCTGAAAATAATTCAAGAAGAGAAGCACGGCGACTAACATGCCCGATCACAATTGATAGCTTTCAAGTTTGAAGTTGGATGATAAGTCCCATTTTATTGGACGGAACAACGCCCGAGTTTTGTTGGCGTCCAATGTAACTTTTTAGGCGCCTGATGTGGGCCAGTGCTGAAGGTTGTAATTATTCAGCGGGCCAACATATAACTTGATACGTGCCTTCTCTAGATAGGAATACCAGTATCCGACGAAGGAATACCCTGAGGACTAGTAGTACTTGGCGAGACGATAACTTACCTCGATGGTCTTTTTTCTTTCTAAACGATATGTTCGAGAGTCCGACAAGGATTTGGAAGACTGAGAAGGAGGCCAACGATCCTGCCTGCATAGGCCTGTTAAGCGGAATTTGAATGTCATGGAATAGCGAGACCATCCAACACATTTGGACCAGCGCTGCCCCCTGTCTCAAGACTTTTACACAGCCCACCTGCTGTGGGATGATGGATGGGATGGCCCATGGGCGGCGTTTGGCCATGTGCTGCTGCGGGCAAAAAAGCATTCCGCTGTCTGCTGCAAACGAAACGATATGCCGTCAAGGCAGTTGTTAGGTGACTTCCTCGTTTATTGTTCGCGCTGGGGAAGTATTGAACCGTTGAGGGAAAACAAAGTATCCTGATTTTCAATTTTCTTTCTTCTTCTTTCCTTTTAATGGCTCAGCCTTTGCCCAGATTTTCTACGTATTTCACAAGCCCGAGTTGGTCGTCATCTTCTAGCACAATCTTGGTAAAATATATATTACAAAATACCCCTTCTTGAAGGATCGCGGCTGCTGAAGGTTCCGACTGCCACCGAGTATATAACTAAATCCGCCTCGCAGCGCTCCTACATTTCGAGATCTTTAAACGTCAGTGCCAGGCGGACAGAATATGCATAGCCTGCCCTGATGACTCGAGTCGCATAACTCTATTTTCCTCCATTCTAAATTTCAATTCCCATTACTATATACACCCCTTTCCTCCCCATAGCAACTTTTATTCATCCGATAAAAAGTATAAGGCACAGTTCGACCCGCTCGACAACAACAGAAGAATATCATAACGACTCAATTGCGTGGATGTTCGTGTGAAGGATAATTGATCGCACGACAACGCGACGAGCAATTGCCAGGGTTCACATCGACAACAGCCCAACACATTTAATTTAATCCTTTTTTAATTATACTATGGCCCAACAGCCAGTACCGTCGCTGACGGTAAGCACCGACCAGCATCTCACAATAACGCCAGTTAGCAATTCTCCCACCGGAAGGTCAAGGAGCGAAAGCTTTGGATCGCCTACCACTCCGACAAATTCATTTTTAACAGCGGGTGTTCACCATGTCCGACATGGTAGCATATCATCCTCTATTGGTGGAAGCACATTACGGCCCAGGTCCAGTTCAATGGGCGTGTTTGGTAATGTTAGCTCCGAAGAGGCTCTAAAGCCCGATTTAGGAACGGAAACCGATTTCAAAGTCGACAATAATCCATTTGCCTTTACACCCGGCCAGTTAAATAAAATGTTAAACCCGAAATCATTGGCTGCATATCAGGCATTAGGAGGTGTTTTTGGTATAGCCAAGGGTTTAAAAACAGATCTTCACGGTGGCCTCAGTGTGGATGAGACGGCTATCGACTCTCCTATAAGTTTTAATGACGCTGTCACCAGCAGTGAGGAAGAACCGAAGAAGGACAAATCAGAACACAGCCAAGCTGTTTACGTTTCTCAATCTGGGACCCGGGTAGCCTTTGGTGATAGGCTGAGAGTTTTTAAAGATAATCGGCTTCCAGAGAAAAAGGCAACTTCTCTTTGGATGTTGATGTGGAATGCCTACAAGGACGAGATTCTCCTTCTTTTAACTGGTGCAGCTGTCATATCGTTAGCTTTGGGTCTCTACGAGACCTTCCGCTCACACCCTGCCCCAAATCCGGGTGAGCCGGTTGAGAGTGTCAAGGGTGCTGATTGGATCGAAGGTGTCGCTATTATAGCCGCTATTGTCATTGTCGTTTTAGTGTAAGTTCAACTCCTTTCATTCCATCACATTAACGAAGCTAATCATCCTGCTGTTATAGCGGCGCTATCAATGATTATCAAAAAGAGAAACAATTCGTCAAATTGAACAAGAAGAAGGATTCTAGAGAAGTCAAGGTTATTCGATCCGGAAAATCAGTCCTCATCTCCGTCTATGATCTCATGGTTGGAGATATTGTTCACATCGAACCTGGTGATCTCATCCCAACCGATGGTATCTTTGTTGAAGGTCATAATGTTAAATGTGACGAATCCAGCGCAACTGGGGAGTCTGACATGATGAAGAAGACACCAGGCGACGAAGTTTGGAGATCTCTTCACAATGGAACCGCAACAGCCAAAATGGATCCCTTTATTCTCTCCGGTGCCAAAGTTCTTGAAGGTGTTGGTACTTATATGACCACTTCCGTCGGCGTCAATTCCAGTTTCGGCAAAATCATGATGGCACTTCGCACCGAGACAGAAGCAACTCCTCTTCAAGAAAAGCTTAACAGGCTTGCTGGTATGATAGCTAAACTTGGTGGCTCGTAAGTTTATTCATCAACCCTTTAAACTGGCTAATGTGCATGCTAACACATGATTCTAGAGCTGCTGGGCTTCTATTCTTTGTCCTTCTTATCAAGTTCCTCGCTGAGCTTTCTGGACACTTACAACCCTTGAGTCCTGCTAACAAGGCATCTGTCTTCACTGATATCCTCATCGTCGCTGTTACGATTGTTGTCGTCGCGATCCCCGAAGGTCTCCCACTTGCTGTCACGTTGGCTCTCGCTTTTGCCACAACTCGAATGTTGAAGGACAATAACTTGGTTAGACTTCTGAAGTCTTGCGAGATCATGGGAAATGCGACTGCTATTTGTTCCGATAAAACAGGAACCCTGACCACCAATCAGATGACAGTTGTCGCCGGTACTATCAGCTTGAACAAAGGTTTTGCATCGACTGCGAATCTCCAAGAAAAGCTTGCCCACAGGCCAATCCCTGATGTCGTATCTTCTCTTTCACCTGCTATCAAAGAACTCTTGGTTAAAAGCATCGCTATCAACTCGACTGCATTCGAAGGAGAAGAAAACGGTCTTAAGACCTTTATCGGCAGTAAAACAGAAACCGCACTTCTTACATTCGCACGCGACTTCCTCGGCATGTCCCCCGTCGCTGAAGAGCGATCCAACGTCAACATCGTACAGATCTTCCCCTTCGATTCTGGCAGGAAGTGCATGGGCGTCGCTATCAAGACTGCTAGCGGATATCGTTTGTTTGTCAAGGGCGCTTCCGAAATCATGCTTCGATCCGCTTCTCATTACTTGGCTGAAGTGTCTTCCTCTAATGGACTTTCCACAATTGCCTTGAGCAAGAATGATGTCACCAAGGTGGAAGATACAATCAACTCTTACGCTGAGGGATCTCTCCGAACCATCGGCATGCTCTACAAGGACTTCCCACAGTGGCCACCCGCAGACTCTAAATTCCAAGAAGATAGTACCTCTGCTGTCGAGTTTGGCTCCATCTTGAACAACTGCGTGTTTATCGGTTTGGTTGGTATCCAGGATCCTCTCCGCCCAGGTGTCGAACGTGCCGTTGCACAATGTCAAAAGGCTGGTATCACCGTCAGAATGGTCACTGGAGACAACGTCGTTACTGCTAAAGCTATCGCTTCCGAATGTGGAATCTACAGCGAGGGTGGCATTGTTATGGAAGGCCCGGATTTCCGTCAACTCTCACAAGAAAGAATGGACGAAATTCTCCCTCGTCTTCAAGTTCTAGCCCGTTCATCCCCAGAGGACAAGCGCATCTTGGTTCGCAGGCTTAGAGATCTCGGAGAGATCGTTGCATGTACCGGAGACGGAACCAATGATGCTCCGGCCCTTCACGCAGCTGATGTTGGTTTCGCTATGGGCATTGCTGGTACTGAAACTGCAAAGGAAGCCGCCGCCATCATCTTGATGGATGACAACTTTGCTTCGATCGTGAAAGCGACCATGTGGGGCCGTGCCGTCAACGATGCTGTCCAGAAATTCCTTCAGTTCCAACTTACCGTCAACATCACTGCCGTCATCCTCGCCTTTGTTTCCGCGGTTTCCAATCCGGATATGAAGTCGGTACTGACTGCAGTTCAATTGCTCTGGGTCAACCTCATTATGGATACATTTGCTGCCCTCGCTCTCGCCACCGACGCTCCCACCGAAGAGATCTTAGACCGAAAGCCAGCCGGCAAGAAGGCACCTTTAGTCACTCTTGTCATGTGGAAAATGATCATTGGTCAAGCGATCCTCCAACTTGCCGTCACTTTCACTCTCTACTTTGGCGGCTCTAAGCTCCTCCCAGACGCTACCACTGCGGAACTTGATACCATTGTATTCAACACTTTTGTGTGGATGCAAATCTTCAACGAATTCAACAACCGACGTCTTGATAACAAACTCAACATCTTCGCTGGTATCCAAAGAAACTGGTTCTTTATTGCGATCAACTGCGTTATGATCGGTGGTCAAGTCCTCATCATCTTCTTCAGCGGCAATGTCTTCTCAGTCACACGCATCAACGGAAAGCAATGGGCAATCTGTCTGGGTGCCGCCGCGATATCCCTTCCTTGGGCCGTTCTCATCAGGCTTATCCCAGACTCTGCCGTTCACGCAGGATGGGTCTTCTGTCTCCCATTTGTCCGCCTCATCGGCCGGATCTGGGGCTTCTTCGCTCGCTGGGTTCTCGATCCTATCGGTCATCTGTTCAGAAACACCTGGAGAGCAGCAAAGAAACCTTTCGGGCGCAGTAAGAGAAGGAATAACGCTGAAGAAGAGGAGGAGGAGGAAGGCGAAGAAGAGTATCCTAGAGAGAAGGATACCCCCACCGCACCCACTCCACTGGCTGCGCCAATGCCAGCTATCGTTGTTGGCGATGACTATATCACCCCAGTCAGCCCGTTCTCCAAATCCGCAGATATCGAGCAGGGGATGCCTCCAAAGGCATAATTCCTGCCTTTCTGTCTGTTTGTCACCTTGACGCACAAGGCTGTGTGTCTACGGCACAGCTCAGCCAATGTGCACTGCATTGCATTTTTGAAACAAACCATCCTCAACACATTTCTGTCCCGTTTTGCAACATTTACCCGGCGTTTATTTGGTGTGCATCTGCATTCGATTTTTTTCATCCTTGTCGTGTTCCTTTCTGGTTTGAATATTCTTTCTCATTTGAGATAAACTTATTGGAGGTAATGTGCGGCTATGATTTTAAAACCCATAAAAGTATTTCAATCATTTAGCGAAGGAGCGACGGAGTATTGGAGTTTTAATATCTTTGTTTTTTTAAATATCGGGGCTTACTTCTATACCATCATATAACTTGACTTTGGGTCCTGTCATCTAATGTAGTATTGAAATTTATGTACCAATAGAGAATATCCATATGCATTTCAAACTCATATATCACCGTTGAATCCTTGACGAGTTGGAGTCTGTAGGTCACACAGTAGGGCAAGGCTTCGTGCAGTAAATCAATACATTTGTATTTCTGTATCTGGAATAAGAACGCAAAAAGAAAAGAAAGAAACCCTGCCTGAGTCGGGTATGTAGATCCTGTAGGGCTGTTAAAAACTGCGTCGAATGAAATAAAAGAATATATATCAGGATGTAAGCGCATAAATTTCAAAACAAGGCTGTAGAAAATTTTATATGTCTCCTTTTGTCCAACACCAGGAACCAACCCTAAAACCCAAATTAAAAAAAAAAAAAAAAAAAAAAGGAAATCCATCGCTAAATGCTCGAAATGAAAATGTAGATAAGATGTATGAATGAAAATGACAAATGAGATAAAGAGGAGAAGAGAAAATGGATGCCGCAGTGCTGAACCCCGCGGCAAGTTTGCTATACGGTAAGTAAAATGAACGCGGTGTATGAGGATATATGGTGAAACGAGAAGGCTGAAAATAAATAATGAGAAAAGATAAGGAAATTAATGTACGAACGCAAACGCTAAAGAAACAACAAAGGGAAAAAAAGAGAAAAAGGGGACATCGAGGTCATTAATGTTCGTTAACTTGAAGCGCTAGCTTAAGAGCCTCAAAGTGTCTCGTGGACCAGACGGGCTTGTATCCGGAAACCCACATCGCTGTGTAAACGCAACATGAGCCATCGAACCAGCTGCCATCTTTTTACTTCTCCATAGTAGCGGCTGTGCTGATTTCGTCAACACTGCCTTCCGAATGGAGTTCGTCGGTTAGGTAGCTCCAACTAATGCCGCTATCGACACACCATCTGTTCCACAAATCTTCGAACATTTGATCGCCGTACATGTCAACCTATCAAGGCCAGAATGTTAGTTTGGAGCCTCAATTTGTGATTATGTAGGGAGATTTGACTTACAATTGAAGTATTTGGTTTCATCCGGTCAAACAGGCGACCACCATTTGAAGCCACCTTCTTACTTGGTGTAACGGCGCACATGACACCGGTCTTACATCCTTCCCTTGAGGGCAAAGCGAGATTGAACCCAGCCGTTAGGAGCCACCATATTGGGTCCACACTTCTTTTCGAGGTCTTAACGGTTTCGGTTTGGAAGAAATCCGAGGCCGCGTATCCGGGATTGAAGGCATGGGCGACATAATCCTTCCCTTCCAACCTCCACTTCTTGTTCAACGCCTTTGCGAAACATAACTGCGAAAGCTTGGACTGGCAGTATAGAATAGAGTTGGTTGGCAGTTGACCCTTGACGTAGTGGAATCCCACTTCCATTTCGTTCTTTACTGATTGTTTGGCAAATCGTGGTGTGAAGCCACCGACGTAACAACCAGGCGAGGCGGTCATAACGACTCGGGCGTTTGGAGCAAAGTATTTTTCGAGCCTGTGAGTGATCAGAACATTGGAGAGGAAGTTGGTCATATACATGTGCTCGTAGCCGTCCGGGCCGTATACGTGATCTGCATCCGGCGGACCGCCAACTCCAGCGTTATGCATAAGAATGTCCACGGTTTTGCCATCCTTGTCCCAGGTATCACAGAATCTGGCGCAGTTCTCCAGGGTCGATGTGTCGAGCTGCACAATATGTATTGTTGCCTTTGGCACCGATTTGAGGATATCCTGCTTGGCGGCTTCTGCCTTTTCCATGTTTCGACATGCAAGGTAGACGGTAGCGTTCATTTCAGCCAGGTGTCTTGCCATTTCCTTCCCGAGGCCCGTATTACTACCGGTGACGATAGCGTTCTTTCCAGTAAGATCCTGGTGTTCGAGTTTTTGATGTGGGAGCAACCTGGCGAATAGGACCTTAACCACCAGCGCTTTTATCGAATTGATATTGATAGCAGCCTTCATCTTCGTCCTTCTCAGGACCGACATCTTCTTCTGATACTCCATCTTCCTCCAACGTATTACAAAAATATATATAAAAGGTAAAGGGTATAAGGTAGGTTTATGTGATAAAGGTATAAAACCCCGTCGATATATTTAACCGGCGCAAAATAAGAAGAAAAAGGTAAGGAGGAGAGAATGAGACGAGCTGAAAAAAGACGATTTTGAGGTCAAAGGGGGCTAACAAGCGGCAAGCGACTCGCTTTTATAAAGCCACCAGAACCGCGAGGACCGTTGGAGTTTAGTCGAGAAAAATGGCGTCGCAATTTTGGGGAACTACGAGCCGGAGGGGCGTCCAAGCTCCAGGTGCAATCAAGACTTTGAACACCAGCAGCCCCCAATCTTCTTTCTTTCTTTTCTCTCCCCTCTATTTTCTTTTCTTTTCCGAGCTACATGTACGATTGCGAAAATGTTTTTTGATCGAAGTGGACCAGCGTTTGCTAATTTGTGACAGCTACGCGCATACTGCGTATGCGAGGTGGCCACTGGGCATTTGAGGGGGGAAAGCGTTCTTTCTTATTTTCTTTCCAAGCAAGCCTCAAATTTCGGGGCATGCGTCGCAAAGGACCTTTGAGGGTACTCGGTACTCGGCTAAATATTCATCCAGAATGGAATACTTCCAGCGTCGCAGCTTCAAAGACAGGATTAAATTCTGGGATAATCGAGGATAGCCGGCATCATCCCACGCGTCGTCTTCTGCGGTCGTCTTTGGACTTTTCACGCAGCATGGCGGCACGGAAGCAAGTAGACGGTGATCCGAGGCAGTTTTTCTGATACTTCATGGATCGTGCCCCAGTCAGGCCATCATGCACCTGCAGGCTTTGTAGACGAGGTGCTGAAGCAAACATCGATTGGACGTGATGCACATCTCTTGTCTGGACGCTGCTGCAGAGGGATACGTTCCGCCCAATTAATGTTGAGCATCTCTTTTGTACATGAATGGCAAGCGGATTTGGGACACATTGTCAACAAAATCTGGGTCTCGCAGCGCGGGGAAACACAATTTGTTTGCCTGCATCATCTCGTAATTATCCTTTTCATTTTCTATTTTTTTTTTTTTTTTTTTTTTTTTTCATCCTTCTTTTTTTCTTTATTGCTTGCTCAAGTGTAAATTGGTATTTGGGTCGCGCTAAGGGTGTGGGGAACGATTTGAACGCCCCACCTTCCGCACAGGAGCTGTGCCAGCGCACAAGGTTGTTTGGAAAGATTGAAAAGGGTGACCGAGTGAGTGGTGAGTGCGACATGGCTTGCCATCGAGCGTCTTCGATTTGCTTGCTCTTTTGTTTTAATTTAGCTGAGTATGTTTTCGTCCCATAAGCGTGGTTCTCGAGGGCTGTTTTCCAGACCAAAATGACGCTAGCGGACGGAAAACAAGGGCCACCCGTTTGATTCAGATCAAACCAAATAGGAGGAGGACCCGAATACTCAGGTTGACAGCACTCTCCTGGCGCTGGGTGGATGATCATAGCCTGAAAATATGACGGACATTTCCATTAATAAGCCCGTTCTTCAGGAGGACTTGGTCCGCTTTGTGTTTTTTCTGGTGGTTGCAGGAGGGGCCAGAGAACCTAAGACCAAGGAGGGGTAAGCTCGACGAGAAAAGGGAATGGTCTTGGAGGGTGACCCAAGACATATTGTCAGTGTAGGGATCGAGATTTTGGATCCCAGCTGAAGCCTTGAGGCCCTCCGGCAGGTCTAGAAGCGAGAATCAGAAATGAAAAGGGAACAGAAACACCGTGGGATCCTTCCAAAGGTGTTGCCCCTTCCAAGGCATGTCGTCGTCTCCAACACGCTTTCTGTGGTCAGGCCGGCGGTTACCTTGCAACATTGGGAAATTTTGAAACCTTGTACGACCAACATTTCGCAGGCATCGCTACCAAATCGCTGGATCCAATTCTCGCCATCTAATGGGAATGTTCGAACTCGAATGCAATCGTCAACGAGTTGGCGAGTCTACGGACAACCTCGGCAACATTTTCTCTCGAACGCTGTGCGGTCGGCTCTATTGTGGATGAAATGGGCCCCTTGGAATGGTGTTTGGTTCGCTAATGCCGGCGACCTTTTGCTGACGTGGAAAAACCTCAGTTTTTGGCTGGCTCTTTAGCTCATTAGGCAAGCTTATCGAGGAAGCTGCATGGACCGACGGCTGTGGTGAATGCAAGGCGACGAACCTTGCATGACCAGCCAAACGAATTCCTCCCATCCAAGCGCGAGAAACTGTTGCAAGGTGGGTTTGAACATTCAAGGCAGAAAGAAATACGACATCTGGTGATGAGCAGCGAGGTCCTAGCTAGGGTTCTCAGAAGCTCAAATCGTTAGCTCGTTGAAAAAAAACATGTCTTGGTTCCCCTGTTCGCGATCACTTGGACACAGCAAGCTAGCAAGGAAGGCACAAGAAATCGGACCCAGAAACCAAGTTGGTTATCGTGCACATCATTCTCATGGCATATCGTTGGGTCGGGTCCAATTCCAGAAGAAGGGTCCCCCGACCCCGGCCATGTGGGTCCCCCAAAACACAGTGCACCAAATAATGGACGTGCGTGATTACGAAAAAAAACTACAGTAGCGTCGATGTGAATGAACACTCGAATTTTTAGTCTAAAAGTTTATCTTTTTCTCTAATCGTGAAGTGTGTGCCTCCTGTCACTCTTTCTTGCATGGTGGTGGGTCCCCGTATCGGTCCGTCTACCAATCCCCAAATGCAGCATCTTCAAGGTCGTCAGCGCCCAATAAACCCACAGGAATATCCATGAGCTGTCTCCAGACATTATGCCTCTTCTTCGTAGACCAATTTGGTGTTTCCCAGAATCTGACCTGTATGCCCCGATCCTTTGCCGTTTGCACCCAACCTTCGACCTTCTGCAACTGCTCGGAGCTGAGCCCAGCTCCCTTGATATTCCCGACCGCCTCCATTAAGCTCGTCGTTGCGAATGGACTACTTGTGTGGTCGTACAACGGAGTTCCATCGGGATGCTTCTTCTCCGAATCAGTCCCGAAAGACAACAACGGGGCATCGACGAAATAGTCTCGAGGCCGAGTTTGATTGACAATCAGAACATCCCAATTTGAGTTCCCAGTGCCGATCACAGTTACAGGCCCTGGAATGATTGTTTCTCCGTCCCACTTTGTAAGCCAGTTTCTTTTACGTAGTGGTTCAAGCTGAGCTGCGACCAGCGGCCACGTCTCTTCGGCACCTGTCTTCAAATCAACCCAGAGGTAGAGCGTTTGTGAACACAGTTCATCGAAAACTCCACTATCACAAAAGTCAGTTGCCGAATCCAGGAGTGATATAAGAATTTAGGCTTCTCGGCGTACCAGCGCGTATTGTTCGCATATTTCGTGGTGGGGTTTTGTCTTTCAAGAAGGTCCACAATCGGATTCACATAGAGCGATCGAAATGTACGATTGGGAGAAATCGCGGTTTCCTCGTGAGCAACCTATTCAGATTAGTCCATATTGGCCGATTAAACACAACAGTACTCGAGGGTTATCACATACCAAAAGGTCACCATCACGTGCATATACATCAGCTTCTGTAGAAACCGCGCCGACGGAGATGCCTAAAAATTAAAAATTTTCTCCAATTAGCAATCACCCTTAGCTTAGCCGAACCTAGGTTTAAATTTAGCTTACCTAGATAGAGCGGCACTTTTTGCCAATAGTCGTTATGAGAGTGGATTGGTTTCTGCCATAGATGCTTTATTAGCAACAGCTTACGCTCCACCCCCCCGAGTTATGCATCACTCATGGCGGAAATTTCATGCAAGTGATACAACAATTATGACAGTTAATATAACATACCGGTTCGATACCACGCGTGAAGCTTGATGGGTATTGCCCAAGACCTGTCTTTTGTGGCCACTCCTCCACAAACTGGCTGATGTGACCTGGAACGCTCCATTTGACACCGAAGATTCCGAAGGCGTCGGATACCGTGAAAAGGTATTGCAGGATTAGGGCAAAAGCACTATTGTTAGATGCACTAGATATTAGAAAAGAAAACAAAAGAATGGACTAGATTTTTGGATTCGCATGCGGAATGGTGTGTTGTGCAATGGGAGAGGTTCGCGTATCCGCGACTTCTCGGCGAATACAGCAAGCCGCACGGATATCAGAACCAGGTAGTTCAGCTGGGGCCCGCGAATCTCGAGGGAGGGGTTATCTGAACGTACAGCATGATGAACACCAAGAAGTAGAAGTATACAGGAGGCGCGAATCTTTCTCTGAAGCTTGGTTTACCCTGAGGTGAGAGCTTGAAGTATCGCGCCGACGACAGCATCAATTTATCAACCAAGTCGCTGATGGCCACCGCCCGGCGGAAAAGAGAAGGCGAGGGAGAGACCGAAAAACTCGTGATGCATTCACCAGAGCGACATGCCAAAGAGCATTCTTTAACTTGATCAGGATGGTGCTACTGGCGATGGAAAGCCAGAGGAATGGTCCTGAGAGGGCGCGATTTCGCATGTGCACGAGGGGACGCTGCCATTCGCCAAAATTTCCTGATGCTGGTTTGCTGCTAAGTTTCCGAACCTTCCCCGTTCAAATCGCGGAGTGCCCTCTCGGCAGGTAGGCCTATCAGCACTGGCTCGCGACAAGCAAAATACAAACATCTCTATTGCAGCTAGGGGTAAAATTTTACAATAAGCCGGAAGTTGTAGTGGTTTTAAATGTTACCATGGTTGATATCATTAAGTTTTCTCTCTCTGTCAAAAATCATCATATTAAACCAATATCATATTTTAATTACCGCCAAATCGATTCGAAACCGTGCGCAAACCTGTGCCATGCGCTCAGCTATTGAAACGGCAGAAAATGATATAGCTTAGAAGATCTTATAATAACATCGCTCTGTTATTATATAATTTTATTACTATATACTTAAGTAGCAATTCCAACGTGAGAGCTAATTTCCAACAATCTAATGATATGCAATCCTACAAAAAGCGAATCAGCTTTCCAAAATGTCAAATTCACCAAACTTCTTTGAGCAACAGGTCGCGGACATGGTCAATCGCAGCAAAATCATTCCAGTCGCAATCACCACCTGTCGTCTTGTCGCTTTGTTCGAAGCACAGACTCGGAGCACAGTACAGTCCTTGCGGTCGTCAATGACGGTCCAGATGATCCTTTGGTCATATCCGTTTTTCAATACCCTCTTAGGTTGTCCGCAATATCCATCTCTTTCCCTCTTCTCGAGCCATATGCTCTCACTCGGAAAGATACCGAGCGTACCGTTCATAAATGCACCATTATCGAAAAAGGATTCATCGTTAAGGTCCCTCCAAATGTCATCGTGTGCATAATATGCGTGCTTCAACATATCATAAGCGACCACAACAGGGTATGGGAACTTGACATCCTTCCCTCCGTCTGGCTGGTTTGCTAAGTCTCTATCGCTCAGATAGAACACATAGCCTCTCCTTGGGTTTACAAGTGAAAAATCTAACCCAGCTCCATATGTGCTCATGCCCTCAAGATTCATCATGAATTGTTTTTCGTAGCCCTTAGCACGTCGGTCTTCGAATGTAGCTCGATTGTAAATGTTGTTTTGTTCTGGGTGGAGACCAGCAGTGTCCAGTCTGATGTCCCATCGGGCCTGGTCGCAAGCATGTTGGAACTGAAAATCGTGGGCGATGAGGTCGCCTCCAATTGCTAAAAAAGGAGGCATAGTGGTCATGATAAAGGTTGCAATTGCAATAGAGACAAGGATGAGTCGTCTTCGGTTGGGCTCCAGTGTAGGTTGCTTTTCAAATACTGACCCTACCGTAATATCAGTCATTTCAATCTCTTTAGATTTCTTTTTGAGTCCCAAGCTCCACCATCGTTTCTTCTTCCTTCTATTGCCGATTTTGTCTTCATCTCGCTCCTTTAATGGAAGGTCATCTATCCGAACCCGTCTTTGCATATGGGCTCCAACCTCTGACCAAATTGCATGGTTCATCTGATCAAAGGCGGCCTGTTGGTCATGATAGGATCCATATGTCATAATATTCTTGACCGCTCTTGACCGTTCACGGACCGGATCAAAATGGTCTTCCCGCTCCAATGAGGATCTACTATTAGAACCTGAGCGTCTCCTGTCCAGTTTTCCGGTGTCTTGTTTAACACAACTTTCAGAGCTCCCATTTGTTGAGGACTCCCTCGAAGCTTCGCTTTGGTGAGCCAATATGTTCGAGGATCCTTCTCCACTGGAAGTTGGAGGATCCGGATTGGTTACCCTTCTCGCCGTTTCTCTCTTGCTTCGGTACCTGGAAGACCCAGACCCTTGAATAGAAGATAGCGGACTCGAAGATCTAGCGTCCATTGTTCTGAATCTCACCTTATCGGATATTGGGGAGTTGCACAAGTTCTCGTTTTCTTCGGGTCTCTCTGTGTCCTCTGACTGAATAGTGAACTTCTTTGCCTCATTTTTACCCTTCTTCTTCCTAGCAAGCTCCCCAGCTGATGTCGCAGAGTTTGACCAGGTGGTTGTCGAACTCGGTGCTTTCTCTTCCTTAGGGAACGGGTACCCATCTGCGTGGCATCGAGGGGCTCCGTCACCAGCAGGTCCAACCGCGGAATCCGAGAATTCGCCTGCCCCTCCTTCACTCATATTCCCATCTCCCCACCGATCTTTATTGGCTTCCACCCCAACATCTGCTGTTTCTTCGGCGATAGGTTCTTGCTTGGTATAATTCTGCAGCCGTCCTACAGGACAAGATAACCTTTTACTCCGTCTCGTAGCCGCAAAAGTCGCCGAATGTGTCCTCCTCGCCGCCGTATAAGGATTGTTATTCGCAAACCAGATTTTAGACCCAGGCCCAACGTACTCCTTCCTCTTCCCATCCTTATCTAAATCCGTCCCAACATCGGTATCAACACCCTCCTCCTCTTCAACATCATATTTTGGATTTCGATACCTGTTCAAATGCCCTTGGGACTCCTCCCTCATCCACTTCTTCCTCATCCACCTATACCCATAACACCCAAGCAAGCAATTGTAAAAAGCGGTGAGGAGGGCCCAGAGCCCGCAGAAGCCTTTGAAAACCAACAGGCGTGTCCTATCAGCCAACACGGGCTCGTATTCATGCGGACTAATCACTGGGGCGATAAGGAGATGAATGAGTACAATGGAGACGACGTTGAGGAGAAGGTAGGTGAATGTTATTCTCATCGCTTCATGTCGCTTTTCCTCTTTTGAGCTCTCGCGCTTGTAGCGGAGTTCGCCGATATCTTCCCTCCTCCTGTTCATTTTAACTCTATATACTCCTATATTAAATGTGTTTTATGATTGTGATCTTCGTCGTAGACGGTCGGTATTGTCTGCAGGTTTATTTTGTTGCCGCTGCTGTGTTAGACGGGATTTACGACGACGATTCCAGCGGGGGAGTCTTAGGATGAATGAGCAAATGAAAAAAAGGATGTTTTTACCCATGGCGGATGGGTTGAGTGCGCTATTGATGATGAGGGTATGGGTTTAAGGCAGTCTACCGGATTTCATGTCTCCATACCCGTAGTATTAGCGTATGATGATTATATGGGGAGGGTGTTTCTTAGAGTACACCATTTCCAATTGAGAGAGACCTTGTGTCTATTGTCGTGAAATAGAGACAATTGGCTTGGGATTATAGGATATCTTGCTCTTCCTACTAACAGATTGGCGACGTGGATCCGGTGATCGCAAATTTAATGACGAGATTGGCAAATTCGCTTGGATATTTGGAGCTCTGGCTAGGTATGAGAAAAAAATATGATGTAAAGGACTCTTTGGGAGTTCTTGCATTCTAGTTAAGCTAGTGTATTTATCCTACTTACTAGATGTGTCAAAATGAAAATGGTTTTGTTGGTATATTAAAGTCTGTGCAAATATAAAATAAACCAATCGAAGCTGCAGCTAACACTAACAAATAAACTATAGTATACAAATGTCCAATCAGTATCGCCAGTATCTCATTTGTAATTGGTCCTGTTTGCCTTTATAATACTCGTAGAGAGTGCGAATAACGGCCTCAAAAAGATTAAAACATAGCGTCCTTCATAATTTCCATCAGCGCGTTGTCGAGATCAACGTATCGCTTCATGATATCCTCTGCTTTTGAATTTTTAGTGATCTCATAATCATTGGCGGCTTCGAGTTTCTTAGGCGTTGCATAGTTACTCTTCCTCGTTATCTTTCTCTCTGGAATCTTGATTCTTTTGTTTGCCTTTTCGACTATATTATTGTAGCTCCTAGTTCTCTTGATCTTTTCGGGGGGGTTAACGTTAGTTGTTTTGTCCACTTCCTCGATGGCCATAATTTTTTCAAGATTTTCAATTTCATCGACCCGGAGATTTTCAACATTTTGCATCCTTCCTCCATTTTGCGGACCTTTGCTTTCTACCCTCTTTTCTATCACGGGGGAATCGTTGGTTTTGATATCTTCGGCAAGCTGGTTATTCTGGACCATTTTGAGATTTTCTAGGTTCTTAATGCCACCAATTTTAGGGTTTGGGAGTGTCGCTCTCGTATCTTTGATATCTTTGCCAGTTTCAAAGCTTTGATCGAATTTAAAGCCTTCTAGGTTCTCCACGGGCTCAAGTTCGTCAGCTTCTAAACCGCCCTTCGCCTTCGAGTCAACTGTTCCGTCGTCGTCGTCGCCGTCGTCCAGTTTAACATCCAGTTTTTCATCTAGTTCAGAGTTGGGATCATCCTCTGCATCACTCTCTTCATCTTTTCGATTCTTTCCTTTAAAGAATACCTTATCCCTGATTATCTCATCCGCAGCCAATACTCCTTTTTCGATAGCACTTATTTCCGCCTCCGACTTTTTGTCATCGTCATAATCTCCATCATCTTCGTCGATGTTTTTAGTAGTGTGTTTATCGACTAACGTGGCTTCGCTTTGCAATTTATCCCCGAACGTATACCCAGGCTTTTTCAGCCCTAGCGTAGGCGGTTTAACCAACGTGGGCTTCGGTTTACTCGCTACTACCGTCTCCGATGACACGGCCAACGGTACGGCCGATGATACAGCATCTGCAGCATCAGGACTAGGCTCCGGTACAACCACCACAATGGGTCTCACGCCCGCTCTATCCAACGAAGCCGGGGACCCCACGTACGGATTACCAGTCGGAGGTTCCAACGTCTCACCTGGTCTCAACTCCCCAATCAGAGGTCTCATCCCGCTGTCTACCGGTTTCCTACCAACATAATCCTTCTCACCGCCGTGTTGGAGGAGATTCGCATGCTGGCGGGGTTTTTCGGTTTTAGCTTTAATCTGTGTAACTCCAACTACCAGACACGCTAGAAGTATAATTGTGACGATCGTGCATACTGCGAGGACCTTTCTGCTGCAGTTGGATATTCCCGTAGAGAACATTTTGGCGTGTCGGTGTGGTTTTCCTTTTGTAGTGTACGCCGTGGAATGGTGGAACGGGATTGGTGAGTGTCTTGACTTTGAAGAAAACATTTTGATATGAGCCCTGGGGGCTGTAGGGTTTTTCTTTTCTTTTGTGTGATATACGGTTAGCTAACTATACGGTATATAGGGTTCAGTATCGAGATTGATCGAGGCTTTTTGATATAGTAGAGGCGGTGATGGTGATGAGAATCGCTGTGCGAAGAGACACATCTTTTCGTTCTCTTTGTCTTATTAGGTTCGTGGATCGATTGTGATTTTCGGCGAGGTTGTTTATCAGCAGATATCAAGGTTAATCATACCATCATGGTGATCTATACTCTTTGCATCCACTCGAACTTCAACACAACACATTTGAGAAGTTCAACTTGTTGTATTTTGTCACTCTGAATTGGGATAGTTGATAGTGCATGAGGGTATTTACTTTCCAATTCCAGTTTATACTCAGACTATTTCTGTATGAAACCTTTATAACTATTATATCTATTTATCATATTTAACATACGAACTACATCTTAGGGTATATGATTGTAACACAAGTGCTTCTATATTTTAGACTAATTCTTTACCAACGACTGCGGAGCATGAACACTCGAATTCTTCGTTCACCATATCTTCAACCTCTATCAAATGCAGGACTTCAGGGCAAAGAAAGACCCCGTAAGACTTCTACATAGTTTAAAGGGAAACATGCAGCGGAATATGAACTCACTACTAGCCTAAAATTTGCAATAAAAGTCTAGAACCTCCAACCCTCGTTGGCCCATATCCTCTCCTCCGCCACTAAGCCAATTAGAATATACAAAACCATGGTAAAAGCCCGAGCTGAACCCTTCGAATCTCCATCGGAAACAAACCGCAATGAACGGACTCTTCCCTCCGCCATCATCTGACACGAAAGGCATTTCAAAATCATCCGAATCCGTTTATAACGGCTGAAGGACACCCAAGAAATCCCAAGAAAGAACCATGGTTCCCAGTTTACCCCTCGCCTTCCACCACCAAAAACGTACATAGTTTCCCTGCAGTTTTTTTTCTCTGATTTCCCGGGACAAAGATGCTAATTTAGGCTTAATTACAAGCTGGGTGAGAAAACTGGTTATATATGCAAGCAAGCTTGCAAGCTTGAGGATGAAACGTGCTCTACATGTCTATCCATCCTAGATACTTACATAAAGATAAACATCATGTGCAAAGTACCCTTCGATTAAGATTTATAAGTAGATTATACTTTGGCTACTTATCCAATCTACAGGCATCCTTCATCGATGCCGGTGTCACGATAGGTATCGTTGTAGAGAATATAAGCAAAGCAAGGTTGGTTTGAAAAAGCCTATAGGCTAAATATAAATCTCAACAACAGACCGCATACGTTTCGAAATAAACTTTAAGTCCGCATGTGTATGTATAGCTGCGAGGTTGGGATGATCAATTTTCGGCCATGGTTTGGATGAAATCCTGGTTGCAAGTCTTAAACTCCGGATGGTTCCGATGGCTTGCTTTGCCGCAGTCTGAGGGCCGCCCGCCGCCGCATCTCTTGGAATGTCGGTACCGGGGAGTGGTCTCCACCATCGTGTGTCAGTGTGACCTACACAACAGGATTCGAGGGCTCGCATAGGCCTCATATGTGCATATCTTCTAAAAAAATAAACATATATGAACGAGCAAGGTTAAATACGAGCGGCCGACGCGGTCTTATCAAGTCTACCTTCGTATCCGTTATCCGATGAGCAAGCGCAGATCTTGTGCTGCCTTGGAAATATAAGCACAGCTGCATGCTGCCCGAGGACATCACGATATTAGCCAGCTGCTCGTCCTTGTACGAAATTATTTGCAGTAAAAAAGACCCTGGTTTATATAGCATCTGTTATACCCAACATTCGCCCCGCGGATCCGAGATTTCACACAACAGATAAGACGCACTCAGGAAAAGACCGGTTGACCGTCAAAAGAACACCTGAGGCCGTCACAACTCTCATTACATCAATCTAGGCATCGAATGGGATCGCTACTACGCGGGCTAAGGAGTTTCTGATAAGCGGATCCCGTGTCATATGACGGTGGGGTTAACCGGTGATGCGTGGAGGCGAGCCCGGGTCAGGTACGCAGTAGGTGTACCGGGCTTGGCGTTCGTTCAATGTCGCCCTATCGAATTATCCTACAAACTCAACGAACAGTCACAATCTTACAGAGAGGTAAAGCAAGAATTCAGGTAATCTGGGACGGTCATTATGTTGTCACATTTAGTCTATGGTATGCCGATGAACAGAAGCGATATCATACAAGGAAAAAAGAACAAAAACTCCAATATCCCAAAGTAACAGGAAACCCTCACACAGTGTACTTCCAGGTAAGGGCCTTTCTCGGCCAGGTAAAGAGAAGGAAAGAAAAGGAAATCGATATTAGAAAATACAATACTCGAAGAAGAGGTGCCTGAGAAAATATGTTGCCAGAAAGAAACCGAACAAATAAAGAAATACTCGTATCGTGACACGCTATGGTTTTATAAAACTAGAGAGTTCTTCCAAATCCCACTCTCCGCAAGCAATTTTTGGCTTCATTATTGTCGAAAATTTCGACGATGCTTTTGATTCAATATCAATTTGGTCTCGTTTTCTTAGTTGTCCCGATCGATAAACTTATACCACTTCCTATTGGTTTTCTTTGGGATAATCTCGGCCTTATCCTCTTCACTGATCTTTGCTAACGGCAAACGCGCCAACGGAGATCCCTCGATCTTCTTGATTCGCTTTCCTTCAATTCCAATGACGACGCCAGCGCCGATAGCGGAACCGAAACCGAGAACAATGAAGAGTGCAGTGTACCAAGCTGGTCTTTCGTATCTGTTCATACCCCACATGCCACCAGCGAGAATGGCTTGAAAGATCGTGTTCCAAACGTATAGCCAAATGACAAGATCCAACTTCCACAAAGCCGTAGGATTAGCATGTTTTCCGGTTCTCGTTCTCGAGATAGTGCGGTGGCTGTGCATCGTTTGTTGGGTGGTGGTGGATTGGGAGAGGTCTTCCTCGTCGCCACCGACATATCGAAGAGGATACGTGCGGGGACCCTTGTCATCGACTCGGAACCAACCACGGTGAATGTTTGCGAGATGGTTCAAAGCAACGGCATCGCCCTTGGTACGGTACCGCATAAGGTAGTAAAAGTCGCGGAAACGCCAGGGGATCAAGCCGAAGCCGGTGACACAGAATAGGGCGTTCAAGACTTGGGAATCGATTTCTATCCAGATGCTGCGGGCAGATCGTTTGTCGTTGGCTCCATACGGCCCTCTCATTGCCGGTGCAGCATTGCAGAGAAGCAAGAAAATCATGCCACCCCATGCGACGACCAGAAGGAAGTAGAGAGTAATCAGGAATCCCTGAAAAGCAATCGTCATATTAGTCGTTGTGAAGCGAATAACTGGAGCAGAGAAATCTTACCATTGGAGTTCGGAACCATTTCCAGAAGGCAACGAGGAATTTCTTCGTCGCCTGCCATTTTGTGAGTTTTACTTCTTCCTCGCCGGGGTATAAAACGCCAGCAGCGATCTCGTCAGCGGTCAGAATACGGTCTGACGGGTCGGAGCCGGTCTCTTTGAAGAGCATTTGGTTTTCGCGTGAAGGCACTCGTCCGGCCGCGATATCTTCTTCTGTGATGGTGTTGCGTCGGATCATATCTATTCTTCTAGCGGCAGCCTTTTCGTCTCGTTCCATGTCGGTGAATGTCCTGGACTGGGCCGAGATTTCCCCAGCCACCTGGAAGAAACCTGAAGGCACCGGAGCGTCCATGATTGATACTGAAGCACGGCGTATGGACTGGACTATGGAGTTTCCACGGGCTCGGCCTGAGGAAGGCGAGCCGCCGGTGTTTGAGGGAGTTTGCGAGAGGTCTTGATCAGCCATGATGACGATTGTTTGTTATGGCGAAGATGAAAGGAGGAGGATGCGACGGGCGATGCGCCGGATGGTCGTGTGTGCGAATCCCACCGCCAAAATCAGTCGTGCGCGAGTAACCTTCGCTATTACTGCTATAAATACAAGTGATATAAATCGGTGAGTCGAAAAAGGCGAGTCGAGTCGGGTGATTGCTGCAGATGGATTTTCCGGCGGGTCTCGTGGTTGGTGTGCCCCGTCCGCGAGGACGTCGTTGGTCGGTCGCAGAACAACAAACGGAGGGCTATTGGAGTTAATACGGAAGGTGGACACGAACGGTCGATTGGATACGGATTTCGAGAAGTAAAGAAGAACGAAAAGACTAAGGAATACAACAAGGGCTATAGAACAGTCTATATAGTTGACCTCTTATGAGAACTCGGACGTTTGAAACTCCTCCGACGGGGGGAGCAGTGCAGTGTCGTTGGTTTAGAGGGGAGGGAGCAGAAGTAACACCAATTAATTCGTTCGTTTAGCGTCAGGGCCGCAGTAGCGCGCAGGTATTTTCTGATATTCTCATCTTTTCACCCGTTCCAGTCGGCCTGGGCATTCAGAGAGAGCTCTCGTACGGACGGTGCCACCGGTAGTTAACTCGTCTCGTATGAAGAACCCTCCGTCTGATTCTCTCGTCGACCCCAGCCCGGGCTAGTACGTACGTCTTTGGCCAGCCCAAATACTCCGTATTCGTGGCGTTTCCTCCCAAGCGATTCCGGGCTGGTGAAAATTCTTTGCCCTTTCGACATCCATCGCATTGTAAGCCAGGGGCTGGTACCAATAATCGAAAACGTACGTAATCGGGCGGTGCATCCCTAGAAAAGAGGCGGTGATACCTGTCGCCTGCGATTACCCAAATTAGCGAGGTTGAAGATTTTTAAACAATGTTTTAAGCTTAATCCACCCTTCTTTCGCAACGTGAGACGACCTTCAAACAGAGACGAGTCGAATCGAACCGCGCTGGAAACAAGAGAGAAGGAGGAAGAAAGGACCCCGCATTGCCGCCATACATTCGTCTTTTCTGTCCTGGTGGCGCACTGTCGTCCTTCTGGCGCTATCTCCAATTTCTGTCAACATCAAGATATTTGATACACCAGTAGAGCTATAGAGGCATCCACTCTAGGTAACACCCGCGGACCTCAACGGCGTCTATCTAGATTTGATCATGGCCGCTGATGATGGAGAAACATCACATCTTCGGGGTCTCCGTTCTATCGTCCTCTCCAACCTGGAGTATCAGCATTACTGGACCGATATCAAAACACTGGACACATTGGCAGATCTTGATCAAAATGCCCAAGCAGACCCTCTCTCGCGACCCATGATATATGGAAGACCGCCAGATCAGCTCTATAATCCAGAGCCTGCAGCTGCGACAACCTCTTCTGCTGATGCATCTCAATCTCAAAAACCCGCCGCGGAAATGGAATACGTCCTACCTGTTCATCTTACTGAAAAGCTGACATTGAGACAATGGGCTGCTATCTTTGATACCCTCCCCACGCCGCCTCCGTCAACAGCAGCTGGATCTGATGGTCGCGAGAAGAGGATAGTTGTGGCAGTCATATCCGGCGACAGCACCGTTGTTTATTACATTATGCATGATGGGATCGTAAAACCGCGTCAAAACTGAAAACATCCCCACCACCACCAGCCCTCAGCACCCCCCCCCCTCTCTCGCTCCCTCCTTCTATATCGCGAAACTCAAACTCATATTAATATATTAACGACGACGACTCTGATTCGCTCCTGCAATTCGGAAGGGCGTTCCCCGGCGCGGGATGATCCGCCACACATCCATCTCACATATCTGCTGCATCTCATAATACGTATCTCAAGGCTGGCATTTGCATTATGAAAGGAAAAAGAAGCTGATAAGTTTGAATCTCACACACCAGGTAAGGCACCCATTTCGATATTTGCATCGCTAAATTTCCTTTTATTTTAATTTATTTTTGCTTAGTTTATTAAAAACTTCTGTGTTTCTTGGAATCAGCGAATGCATGGAAGATGCATGAATGACGGATCTCGGATGCCTTCCTTCCCATTCGATACCAACTTTCGCTCGTTTTTTTTTTGTTTTTTTCGAGATTTCGGCCATATGCGCGTATCCCTCCCCGAAGCCGGCGTTGGAATTTATAAAAGGAAGTCCTTACTTGAGTACTGATTACGTAGACTTGTAAAGGCAAGATCAATCGATTATTGTCTCTTGCAATTCGAAACTGACCTTATTTCTTTTTATGCGGGTTGTATGAAAGAGGAATGCCACGACAAACTATCAGTCATCTGCATCTGTCCAATCGATGACTAAGAGGAATTCAAACAATTATATTGTAAAAGGCGATTTTAAGTCTATTCAATCTCGAATGAAATGTCACCCCCTTTTAGCAGACGCCGTTTCCTGTCCGATATGATTTCAGTAATTGGCTACGAACGATCAAAAGGGAAGTCCCGTAATGTTGCAGCCAGCCGTTAATCGGCGCTAGCTGAATGGAATTCCCCAACACAAAATCGAGATGTATCATGACTTCAGCCCTCAAACAGCGATGAGATTTAAAATATCCCACGTCCACCTAGTGCACCTCGAACCGAGCTTAGTATTCTCGGCTCGCTCAGCACATGGATGCAAGGAACAGAGTTTTTGGTTTATTTGATGACAGATGGACCCATGGATTAGAACTTATATGAGGCTCTTGAATGTCATTGGCGGGGTGTATTCTCGAGTAGATGCCTAGGTACCCATGCCCACACGTGTAATAGATATTATACCATCTAGACGAGCTGCTGTACAGACCGCACAAGCCTTGATGTGGCTTGGCAGGCTAGTGGCTTCGAATTTTCTCGTGCCACAACAATTACTATGGTTAATTTAATCACCAGAAAGAAAAGAGAATAGTATACATGTAACGGGTTTTCCTTTCCCGTCCAGATGCCGCGATGCACAGAAAGACACCCACAGAACTTCCCACCGCAATTTTGCCATGAGACCACTCCGATACACATCTCGCTATTTTACTAATGGGCATCTATATATATTCGCTGTGTCTATATCAATATATGCAGTGATACCTAGATCTTGGTGGAAACCCAACCCCTCTTCACAAACTGGGATACTAGAGCTCCATATCTAGAAAACACCCCACTAACAGAAAATTGAGACGAATGAGACGGTCAGATAGATTGAGATACCGTAACATCTAGAATAGAAGATCAGCAAGAAGATAACCCTTCTCAAATATTAAACTACTCCGCGGATCATGTTTCGTCGAGCTTCAAAGATTATCAAGTCATCCATCCCACGCCGTCAAAAACTTGACATGCAACGTCACAATCGCGGGAATATCCGCCAAAACCTATCAATATCAAATGCGAGAGAGCTCACCTCGCTCAAGAATCTCGAAGATTTACAGAATCTCGAAAGACCATTGCGTTTTGAAATTTCGTTGCAGATGTCCAGTATTACGGGAATTCTCCACAGCCGCCAAAAAAATCCACAATGCATTAGCACATGTACATGCACATCAAGCACCCCCAATAAAATGGAAATATCCGGCACAAGCACGAACAAGATATATTATTATATAAGATATTACTCAAGGTCAACGGTGTTGCATGTGGACATTACTCGACAGCTAGCGTCGATGGTGCATTGTTGCTTGCATGTTCGACTATACAATCCATTGCAATACATTGTATTGATTTCGCCCAATTACGGCAAACTTTCATGAGAAATAAGAAAAAAACCAAGTGATTTGATATTTCTTGTGCCCTTATCTTGTCCCACGGTTACACGAAAGAAGGAAGGAAATCGAGATATGATTTTCGCATTCAAACTTTACCTACCATCTCCCTCTCAAGACGCAATATCCTCCCACTTTTATTTACTCGGTCTGGTATCAATTCCCAGAGCAAAGCCCCCTTGCATGCACAATATCTTGATGGCTTGAAGGACCAGAATCTTCTTTTTTCGTTTTATATCCCTCGTGATCCAGACCCGGCGAGGAAGATACTTGCAGACACACATATCCGGCGTGCTGCGTCTGACTGCATCTGCTTGCTTTTGAATCCCTTGCTTGTCACGTCTGCCCCTCGCCCCCACATCGTCTTGGTATCAATTGCGTACAGCTCCCCTGTGGTCCAGGTCCTGTCCAATATCATTGCTTTTCATTTCAATCGGAACGGAAAAACAGTTATTGCAGGATTTGAAACCTTCACTCGCTCGCTCATTCTCCAATTAATTCATTTGGATAAAAATCTATTGCTCGCCCAGATTTTACCCGTACAATCTTGGAGGATTAACAGAGATATGATAAGAAACCACGAGACGGGAAAGTTGAGATTGTTGGTTGGATTGGATGGAAATAGGCGCCGGATACGCGATTTGCTTGCCCTTTCCCCTTCCACTATAACCTGCACTTTTCGCACTATATCATATTTTAAAATGCGATGCTTGAGAATTCACAAAAACGGCTGATAATATTCCCTGATCTCACTACCTGATCTCATAATCATGTATCATCAAAAAAAGAGAGAGGTGGACGGGTAGTAGCGAAACCGAAATTAACAGCAGAGCTGCCAGGGCCGGCCAAGCAAGCTGCCAAACAAGAAAATCACAAAAAGCTGGGACCAATATCCCGCGCCTGCGCTGCAGCTCTCATCTCTCATTTTATTGCCAACAAGGGGAAAAGAATCGTCTAGATTCTTCTTTCTGCTCTATCTATCTCTCTCTCAACAGATGCCCAAAACCTTTCTGCCTGATTTCCTTTGTTGATGCCTCCTGCCAATATCTCAACTTTCTTCGAAATATCTACCAAATGGGGGTTTCCGATGTACACACCTCAAAGTGAAAGGCGATAGAGACGTTTACGCCATTTTCTTTCGGGAGGCGCCTAAGTAGGCTCGCCACTCTCGGGGTTGTTAAAAGGCAATGGGATTGTTTTTTTTGGTTAATTAATGGAACGTGCTATTGGTATCGCCATCTCTGAGAAGAATTGCGGTAGGCAAAAGAACCCCATGTTGGAATGTTGTAATTGTTGGCCACAAAAATTATACTCGACAAGGCTTGCTTTCTTTAAAAAGCACGCTCGTCGCGAGGGAAAGCTTGTTAGCCCCCACCTTCTTTTCTTCTTCCTGCTGCTTTCATTTTTAACCACCCACGTCTTAAGGCTTGGCTTTTTGCGACGGAAACTAGCGGGAAAATTGAGGAAAGAAGAAAAGAAAAATGGAGGAAAAACAAAAACAGAGGAGAAAGAAAGAACCTCGAGGGGCTTCGTTTGCGGCCGAGTCGACAGATATTCTTAACAGAGATCATATTATTGATATCTGCTTCTTTCGCCTTGAAAGAAGGTAGGCTATTTTGTTTTTTTTTTTTTTTTTTTTTTTCTTTTGTTTGTTTTTTAGTTTTCTTTGATCGTGAATACCCGGAATACATTCTATTCGACCGGTAAAATACAGTCTTCGGAAGGGAGAAAAAGATGGATATCGTTAAATGATCAGGGTCTTCAAGTTGCATAATCGTCTGAAGTTTTCCTTAACGAAGATACTATACCACATCGTCGTCGATAGCGAGCGATATGATGCACACACCCATCCATCAGCTAGCTATCGCTCTGCCTCATCGAGCACCAAATCTCCCCTCCATAGTAATTTTGGCATTCGTATGCGGAAGGACACAAAAAAGATGGGCGTTCCTTTTACAGGCAAGATCCCAACAAGGCAAGGCCTGTCCATCTAAGCCCAAAGCAAAACTCTGGTTCTACGAATCGGAACACGTTTTCCAGCTTCCGATAACGTGGTGCTACGGGTCGCGGGTGACTTTCAGGGACATGGACATTTTGATGATAGCGAAGAGGAAGGGAAAGAAGGGGTACCAAGAAAGAAGAAAAATGCAGAAGGGGGAACGAGAGGAAGAGAAGGATGAAGCATGTAATGTAATGTACACACTTCCGTTTGGGAAAGGGAGTTGCAGTACCGTACATACTTCAGACATTACATGGGGCCAAGGCACGGTGCGACTTGCAGTTGCGCGGCAGCTAAATTGCTGTTCGCGATAAGGCAAGGGAATGAGGGAATCGATGAGCATTATTCTTCCCTTCTTCTTTCACATGTTTTTTGGGTATTTGTTATAAAGAATATGCTTGTAAGCACTTAGGTAAAGCTTCGGATGTGACCAATCGGCATGGGGCAAGCGTTCACTGGCTCAAAGGAGAGGAGGAAAGGGCATGTCATTGTCGAAATTACGCACAAAGATTTCGGAACAAAAAAAGATTGAAAATGTTCTCAGTGAGGATTGTGCTTGCTTGATGCTAGACTGGCTAGCTAGCTCAGACCCGTGCCTTTTGACACATCGATGGCGGCGGCGGCGGCGCTAGCTCACTGACATTTCTGGGACAGCCCACGAAATCCTTGCCGGGGAGCAAAAAACGGACCCTGTTGATAGCCCACAAGACGACCACGATTTCACCCACGAGGCCAAAATCCAGCAAACAATGGGCGCGCGAGAAGAAACATCTGCTGCTTGGGATATCAGTGAGCAATGTGCACATCTAGCGAGCCTGCTCAAGGCCGGAGAGAGAATGCAATGATTAATATTTGGGACGAAGGGTTGAACCTGGAAGGACGGAAACCAACGCTCGCAAGGGAGCTACTACCCGCTACATGGACGTACCCCACCCCACGGGCAGCGTGATCCCGTCGCCGCTGATTCGAACCGCTTGCTGGAGAAGCAGCAGCTTTAATTTTCGCTGCGAACCTTGCATCGGTTTACGAATGGAAGGGAGGAGCCCCGTTTTCCCTGGGAGGAAAAAAAAAAAAAAAAAAAAAAGTAGATGTCACCTTGCGTTTCGGAATGAAATATACGAAAGGCAGAAGGATGTTCGAAGCATAATAGCTATATCATGATATTTGATGGATTCACCCTGAAGCCTTGTAATGAATTGAATATCTGAGCGAATTGGTAGGAAACCCCCAATTCCGCATGCGCATGTCTCTGGTCGAGCTTCCGCTTTGTCCCTTTGCGGGTTCCGAGGCAGAAAGAACCGTTTTCCGCGAACAGATGAGAAACAGAATGCTGGGCATCCAAGTGCTCCTTTCGTGTGTCGACAGAGATAAGTCAAGTCAGTGCCGTCGTGGCTCCGAACGAAGGCAAAGGTGGGGGTTAACGTCCGGCAACACATGAAAGAGGAAGGCCGTTTAGGAAAAGAGATAGAGGCATGCACTCAATCAATTGTCGGACCGAAATCACAAAATCTCAGATGCCCTGACGTTCACAACAGCAGAGCGGAACAAGAATAACCAACATTCGATGGGAAATGGTGAGATTCTAGCCTCCTCGATCTTAGTGTGATAAGTTTTGTTTTCCTCCGAGTCGAAGATTAATTTCATGCCCATCATCTTGCAGAATTAATACGACATCTGGCAACTTTCTGCTCGTCAACCAAGAAGGTCGACCGTCTCTAGTCCTCAACCACCAGAGCCAATATGGTGCACTGTGGGCGGGAAAGCATGCCACGGACAGGGTTCTGTCATGCACTTCCTCCTTCACGGGAGATAGAATCTCTGCATTTACATACATAGTATCATCAGCGGAGGGGTAGGCATGCTGCTTGTTTTTCGAAATCAGCAGCAGCATTAGCAGCATCAGAGCGGAGCTGGCTGGCTAGCGGGCTTACCTTCGTTATCTAGCATACCGTTCAGAGGTCCCTTCTGATACGGTGCACGAAATGGGAAACCTTCGAATGCACCACCACACATCGGCTCGACCCACACCCTGGCAGATCCCACCACTTTTATCCCACCCATTCGAATTCTTTTGTTTTATTTTATCTTATTCATCGCAGACTCTCTCACAAAGGACGGGCTGTTGGTGCCCATTTGCTGCGTGGACGAATTCTTCCCCCCATTCCGCAATTGCGAGCAAATGGCGGTGAAGAAAAAGGTCGGAGCGGATCCACTTTGGCAGTCCCACTTCGGTGCATTTCTTTGGAAAGTTCTTTTATCGATCCTTGGAAGGCCAAAGGGAAAAAAAGCACAATTTGGAAAAGATCTTAGGAAAATATAGGGAAACCCGCAGAGGTCTTTCTCTTCGATTTTTTCCGGCAAAAATAATCGAAAGCAGCGAGATCCCAAGAAAGTATTCCAGCTTGCTCTGCGGTTTAATAGCGATTTGCAATTTCCGACCAAACATGCGCCATAGATAACTGAATGACGGGCCCAGAAGGGAAAAAAGGAACAAAAAAGCGGCCCCCAATTTGCTTCAAACGCTTGCTAAGAGCAACCACCAAGAAGAGCTAAACGAAGTTCCTTCATCCTCAAACCCCAAAAAAAAGACTCGCTATCGCGATGGGTTTTGGGTTCGCCCCATCCCTTGTCCGCGAGACTTGCCAGCGGTCCGCTCATAGCGTGAACCTTCCGAGATGAACCATTGTCACCAGAACATGTCAACGCGCGAGCTTGGGCTGTGTGATAAATTCCTGACAGGTTTGGTCTTTGAGGGCGACCACCACCACCACCCTGCCCGTGGCCACAGCTGGGAGAGCCTCTCGGTTGTTGGACCCAAGTAAAAACCCCCCCACGGGCATACTTGCAGCAAGCACGTACCCCTTAGCAGATTTGGACCTTGACATATTTTTTTCCCTTCCCACCTTTCTTCTTTTGCTTTTTCGTGCTTTTTGCTTTCTTCTTTTCCACCTGCGCGAGACGAGATCGAAGGGCAAAGGAAAAATTAAGATATTATCCAAAAGAAGAAGCATTGTTAAAATGCGTCGAGGAACCAGGGGAACATGGGCCAGGTTGGTTTTCAAAAAGAAAAGCGAAGTTCGAGGCCAGAAAGAAGAAAATATCCCGTTGCATACGAAGTATTAATACCATTTTCATATCAAGAAGAAAAGAAAAGGCGGATAAGCCAACTCGCCATGCGGGTATCTCGAGTATATCTCGCAGATGGGGGGACCACCACAAACCAAAGGCACCTTGCCCTCTCTCGGCGCGCCCATGCTTTTTTAAGGCTTGGGTGAGAGGGTTCGATTATCAGCTATTCCCTTTCATAATGCCTCAAGCTTCCCGAAAGTTGGGAATACCCTATCAGACGCTGATAATCTCATCTGGTCTAATCTAGCCCTTGGTCGTTCCATATATTATCCAGACCCTCGCCCGTATCTTTATTTTTACAACACCTTTAGAAAGTTATTCTGCGAGACGACGCCTTTTTCTTTTCATTTTCAAATCTCGCCAGCTGATCCCCTTTGCAGTTTCCTATACGCAATTCTCGCGACATATTATTCATCGGTTGAAGGCAGTTTGGCAGCTGTTACAGGGAAGATAACCATAACGAACGCTTTCCCTTGTTGGATATTTCAAAACCCCAGGCGCCGAGTTGGCCGTTAGTGTGTGTCCGAATATTAAAACTTACGAAAAGGATCCCACTTTCCTCCTCGACTTCTCGACTTGAACTCATCAGCTCTCGGTCACCATCAGAAGAAGCCTCCACTTTCTATAATTTGGAGGGCACGCTCACAGTTGAAGTTTTGTTCCGCCTTTTTCTTGTTTTGCAGCGGCAGCAAAAGACTTAACTGTTATCTCCACAACACACCAGAGCAATACCAAACAACTTCCTGAATGTTGGAACTAGACAACTGAGACTCGTATCCGTTCCTGATTTCTGAACCCTCTGTTAGATCCGGCCTTGGTCACGGTTATGGCACTATTCGAGCTTCTTAAACCGCCGTTCGAATATTGCCACTATCTCTAGGATTATATAACTTTTGACACCTCAAACAAAGAAAGTAGCTCCAGCTGCTCCATCGTTTCATATCGACCATATCGACCATATCGACCATACCCCCAAACCATATATCATTTCCCACTCATCCCTGAGCGCATCCGTCCTCGGACACTCTCCTTTCCATGCTTGAGGAGCCAGGTATCATGGCTAAAAGGCCGATACCAACAGCGCCCCATTTACAACCATCGTTTCCCAAATTTGCGTCCGTGGCCGGTTCGTGCTGCTTCATCAGCATCAGAATTGTCAACTCCAAACACGTCAAGGACAAGTGTAACTGCCGGTCGTTTATTCAAAATATAAGACAAGAGGGACAAGACAGCAACTCCTCTTGGTCTTCGTTGGATAGATACTTTTGCTCTTGCGGACACCATGCGCAGTACCATCCGCCCAGGAATAACATCAACTCAGATTGTAGCGAGTGTATAGTAACGGAATGCAAGATGGAGGAAGATCAAACAGAGCAAAATAATGATGAAGAGGAGGAGATACCTGTGCAAATACCGAGGTCTATGACTCCTGTACCTCCTGAGGAGGCGCAGCATGACAGACATATCTGGCATCTCTACCAGAAAGCAGCCAAACTGGAGCAAGAGATCTCACAGAAACCAACTTCTGACGACGTCAAGTCCTCAGTTGGGGAGATCGTTGGAAGTTTGGAAGATCGAATCATCGAACTAGAAGATAGACTGGAGGAAACTGAGGTTCGGCTTGAAGAGTCTGAACGTCGAGCGAGTTCTCTGCAAGCAGAGGTCAACGAACTCGCCAGCGAAAACCTAGACTTACAACGTGACTCGTCTCCAGTGGAACGAGCTGGGACAGAGGAACTTGAACGACTATACCGGGAAGAGGCTGAGAAGAGACAAGAGGTTGAGAAGAGTTTACAGGAAGCTCTGACAGCGCTGAAGCCAGTAAAACCAATATCAAAGGAGAATCCATGGGAAGTTCATGTTAAATTCGTTCTGGATGCCGACCAGAAGATCCCTCTGGCATCTGACTCCCTTGAGTATGGTCGCTGCGAGTCTCTAGGCTGTTATCAACATATCTCAGTGCAAGGATATGGCCCTCCGTTCTTCCGAAAAGCTTTATCTTCGTCATTTCGTCCCTCCCTACTCGTTAATCGATGGATTCCACTAATGGCCATGCGAAATGAAGACGGTGGCATTGAGCTGGAAAGGCCATCCGATCTCGAGTCATTCCCAAATCTATGGTCCTCGGATTTTCTCCGCAATACCTGTGCCCTCACTGTCGACGGTGTCGACGAACTCTACATTGCTCCCCAAACAGGCCGTCTCACCCTCGATGACCTGGAAAGCCCACCCGAAAGCCCCGGACTCACAGAAGCCTCCACCATCTCCAGCACCTCTATCCAGCCCAGAAGGTCCAAAAGATCAAAAAAGAGAAGCATCACCAGCAATCACAAGATTGAAACGCCCGGCGTCATCAAACGTATTCGTGTCGAATCTTGAAAAGAAGAAATATCATGATTGGCTTACCCGAGATGCTGCATTCTTTTCTCGTAATGAAAAGTCGCTTCTCCGGTAAAAATAACGCCATTATACCCCACAATGAAGCCATTCCCGCTCTTTTCCCTCACAAGCTTTCACGGCCGCAGCTGTCAACCATTTTTGGAGCCACACGAGACAAAAAATATTTTCTAATTGCTATCATTGCTCGCAGTTGCAACGATAATCACCTAATGCCAGCCCATTTCCGTTTCTCAGTACTTGTGCGCGCCTAACTAATGATTCGACGACCAAACTCCTAACGACCGTTGATACCCTTGATAAACCGGCCTCTTTTTTCTGAGCGACAGAATCGCTCATCCTTTTTGACGTTTTCTCGATATACATATTTAATTTTGGTTTAAGTTTCCTTTTTTAACAAGCAAAGCATAGACACCATAGATGTGTATCCGGAGTTGTCCTTTTATTATGTCTCGTTGTTTAGATCCCTGCATATTCGATCATCTTTAGCAACATCTAGTTGATCTCGTTTTACCTTGTTTTTTCTTGTTTTGTTTTTGTATCTGTCTTGTTTTTCTTGCGGGTTTAGATGGCACTAAATATGGGCGGTGGAGTTTACAAATTTGGATATCACCTTTGGTTCTCACTTTCGATTTTTCCTTCGCTACTCTTTTGCTTTCTATTTTGGAGCAGGTGCAGAATGCTAGCGGCCTGGAGTTTATAGTCTCTCTGCGTGCATGCTCTTCAAATGCTACTTCTTTTCTGAGATAAACAGATTTTCTAGTAAATAAATTTATGATAAGGCGAATATGAGTACCAAATTTAGCAGTGTGAGGTGGCCCTGCTGTCGTCGCCGTTATAATGTCTAAAAGCAACTATCGGTTAGCCTCTGTTATCTTTCAACCCACACGAGACCTACCGCATTGGCCTCCATGCGTTCAGGGAATCCCAGACACAAAGAATACGAATTCACGAAAGCGAGAGGAAATCAAAGGATTTCGATACCCCAAGAAGAGCCCAATGGTAACCGCCAAAAGGCGATTATCTCGTGCTCAGCTGATTATTGAGCCAGCTCCCATCGTTTCCGCCTCATTCCTTTGCATTCCAGTTGTCCGTCCAGCTCGCTCTCGGTTTCAAAACTTCTTATCAGCTAGCCCAATCACGATGCTTCGATAGCAGGGAGGTCCGGTAGCTCGACGAAAAAAGCCCCAGCACTCCCTTTCGTGCTCTGCTCCCCACGCAACATGAGAGGAGAAGAGGAAAACCCCATGGGTAAACCCTGGTAACTCCTTGCGATGGCGGGTCACAAGCTTGTCTGTTGACTGGGTTCTCTGCAGAACCACGGAAAAATCGAGGTGGCAGTCTTTTGGTGGGACTTTGATATACATCCCGTATCCTCCCTTCGAAACCGAGACAAAGGGTTCGCGGATGTTCCCTTTCGCTATCTCTATCTGTTGGGCATTTTTTTTTTTGTTTGTGATATCGGGTTAACATTGGCCGCACAGTCTCGGTATACCGAAATGAGCCATTTTGCAGCCAAGCCAAGGTGCGACCATCGGTATCTATCACCTCACATTCAAATCTTCTACTTTATCGTCCCCACGCGAGGAAATTATGATTCTCATATTTCTCATTCAAATTGGAAAGATGCGGGCCATGAGTCGTGTTGATTGATCACAAGTTCAATTTTCCCAAGACACCCCCAGGCCAAGGAAATTCGGCAAAAGAGAGGACAATGCTGATTCGATTCTCGGCTTTCTTTTCTCAATTTCAATATTGCAGAGGATATTATACGCATTGATAAATCGTGAACTTTGGTTAAAATCGAAAGTCACCCTGCCAAGTGAAATATCAGAGAGGCCGAGAGTAATACCAGCGATACGAGAGTTCGAGACCTTCAAGGCCCCGGATGCAAATGCGATTGGCGACAGCGTCGATGGTTGGCAGAGCGCACACGCGTATTTTCCAGGCCCCGCAGCTGCCTGGCCTGCGGATTTGAAACTCGTTCTCACGCGCGTCGTATGTTATCTTTCGAGCCAAGTGCGAGTCCAAGGATGTTCCCTTCTATTCATTTCAAGTACCCTTTCAATCAATTCAGAAAAAATACGAAATTAAAAATCAGATATAAAATATCATCCTGGCGTGTGAGATTTCGGTAAATTGCAAACGGCATGTCTTTCTTGCCACCCCCAGCTGCCGGCCGAGAGGGATCTGTTGCTCCAAAGTTCCAAAGCAGAGCTGAGGAGGGGTCAACCGTCAACTTGGTTGGCTGGACGGCTCACACCCACCCCGCCAACTCGCCTGCCCGGTCTGCCAGGCGGCAACCGCAAGTTACACAGGCCGGGGTGAATATATAAAAATCGATTCACCCACAAGCGAATTCATTTCTGGAAGTTACTTACATTCGCAGAATAGTCTCTCGTTGTGATACGATCATAATGATACTTCTAACTCGAAACTCTTGATGCACATGTGCATGTACCTGATCTCATGATCAATAAAACTGCAAAATTCCACACGCCATTCAACATTTCAAAACATAAATTTCTTTTTGGATCTGGCTAAAAGCCGATTCCCTGTCTTAATAATGTTGATATGATTATATTCGCTTTTTTCTGGATGGAAACGTTTCAGAAGCTTTGAAATTTCTCGCCTGACATCATGTCATCGCATATTTCACAATGCAATTATAATCGAGGACCGCTATTGAATATGAAAGCCAGATGCATCCCCCACATTGCTCATCGCTACGTCTGCCGCTTCTGCATATACCATATGCACACGCCCCGGAAAAACTGTCCAATTTGGAGCAAACCGGCCTAATATTCAAGTTTCCCTCCGCCACAAATGTAAGTGCGTATACTACACCGGAAAAACAATGCTATAGTATTTTGCATTTATAAATCCTTTTTCTGCATCGCGGCTGGCCGTCAACGTCCACGAGACCACTTACAGCAGTCGTATATCGTACAGCATCACGATCATGATACCATTCATCCACTTACAAATTCGAAGTTAATCCGACTCGCATCTACCGAAAATTTGCAGACCGTGCGCCACAGATCGCATGTTTGAAGCGGGGAAGAAGCCGTGTATTTGGTAATGAATTAATTCCGCCAGGAAAGATGTCGGAATTAGGATACATGGCGTATCACATTTTGATTTCATTATATGCCGCTTATAGCCACCAGCGAGATTATATCAGACGTACCGAATTGCATGTATTCATCGATCATATAAAATAAACCGCAATTCAAAAGTTTTTGATTTGAATTTATGAGCATCTTCACAAACACAATATCTCAATAGTTATACTACCGAGAATTTGACTATACTAGTAGGAGAGAGCCTTGAACCAAATACATACGTATACGGCCTGTGAATTGGAAGCTGGTCCTATTGAGCATGTTCGAATTTACGGTATGCGGTAGACAAGCATCTCTTGTTTCGATTTCTTGTCTTATCAACTTGATCGCATATTATCCATGTTTCCAATTCCCCTTGCAGTGCCCCCCACAAATTCAGAAGTTTTGATACCCTTTGTATCAAAATCCAAGAGGCGAAATGCGTCTGTGACTTGTGCTTTGACCGTCTACGTAGCCCCCTAGTTTGGAGGGAAGGTCCAGGGCGACCTGTAGTCCACCACGTGGGATCTAGCAGTTACGCATTCGTTCGCTAGATCTCTAGCCATTCACCTTGTGCCATCTTTCGATACCACCGTGGTATACCCACGACCCACAATCTGCACGTTTATGTTCTCCATCGAAAATTTTTTTTACCTTGCGGAAGTTTTGTTTTCGCTGTACGTATACGTTTGGGGTATCGGTAGGCTAAATGCAAAAAATCATATCGACATTTTGTGGGGGTTCCATATTTGAAATTCTTTTGTTTTTTTCATTTTCTGTTTTCGTTTCAAAGACATGTTGGAGAAACTCCGGCTGGGCATTGGTTTCGGTAAAAGAGAGTGTGTGATTCGGACCCACTTTTTTGTGATAGGATATTTGTGGCTTGTGGTTTTCGTTTCGAATATTCGAGAGGACTACTCAAGAGGGAAAGGAGACTTAAGATCGGACGAAAAAATTACGAAAATGACAAATAGAATGCTCAAAAGGTTCTGGATTGGTTTATAAAAGTTCAATTCGAGGCGCTCTTAAGCTAACTGAAACTTTTGCTTCATCGATTCAGAGCTCAACATTCACGATACCCAAATTAGATTTCTCTCTGACCTCTCGAGCTCTCTTTGTTATTGCAGATATTGATCCCCATGCCCATACCATGTAAACACGTCTGCAAATCCCCACGTCCTTCGATTCTCGGTGGGTCCTATACCCAGACTGAACACCGGGTGATCTGTCTGTCTTGCTGTACGATCCTCGGATGAATTCACTTCAAATCTTACCAAGCCAGCATGTTTTGCAGCCTGTGAAACGTCGAAAACCCCACGGAGAGGTCCCAGCTAGTTTAAAAAAAAAAAAAAGAGAGGCAAGGGACATGCATCGTCGTTCGTGGGACAAGAAGAAATTTTCTATGAAATAGTGGGGACCCCATATTTTCCAGATGATTGATATCCTAGACGCAGCTCATTTTGCATCCTGGAACTGGCGTTGCATGGTTGGGTATATACGCGCAGCTATTCATATGGATTTATGCACCTTGTTTTTCTATTTCCCAATACATTAATTCTCGAATAGTCTCCGGTTTGTTTACGATGCGTGTGAGCCCGAGACGAGTCCTCAAGTTATTGACCAAGGCTAGAATTCTATAATATAATGGTTTTTGTGATGTTTCACTGCAAGTGGGTTACTACTATCTGGGACAAGGTACCCAAGTCGATATTGCTATTGCAAATCTGCAACATGCTACGAATTATGTGTGTGAAAGAGCAAGAGCAGAAGCAAAATATCCGTGTGAAAAATCACACAAGGTGGATAATTGCACCAGCCACAATCCTAGATCATGATATCACCGCAAAATCCGAACTGGTCTCGTATCAGACAATAATGTAATCAACATCGCTCTTGCATATTTATAAACCAATCCCACTGGTTTGGCACCCGGGTAAGATTTGATTGCTAATGATGTAGCTAGGTGAAAAGTTTTGATCCTTATCCTTGAAAAGAATATATATGATATAACTCATCAGAAACGAAAACATCCACTTTCAAATATACTATTGCTCGAGCCTCTCGTCGGAGCCCGAGACCCCATTTCCCTTTCTTCCCTCCCGGACGGTCCGCGAATGTAGCGCAGTCTCATCGACGCATTGGGTCTGTTTTACCCAGCTAGCTAGCTGACTAACTAGCCAATTATATAGCCGGTGGAGGTGGACCTGCGTAGGTGGAGAACTCGAAGGGGCTCGAGAGCCAGATTATTAACGGCTTTTTGGGAACCAGGTTTGGGAATATCCCTTGAAGCTTCATAAACCCGGGAGCTGTGATATACTCGCTGATCTTTCTTCTGGAAGTCCATGCACATGTAACAGTAGTAGCTGAATGCTTATAGATTTCTTCTTATTTTCGATTAGCCAAATGAACTTCACCATTGTTGCTAATGTTGCAATGCTAGCTTTCTGACCTCATCAACCAGCTGGCCGGGCTTACTCTAGTGAAACTCTCCATGACTGAGGTAATTCAAACAATGGTGCCATGTAACAATGCATTGATAATACTTATTTATTAATTAATCCAAGGTGGCGAGTTTAGTCACATTTTCAACGCTGGACGGCGCTGGTATAGCTGGCAAATGTAACTCTACAAAACCCGGCATTCCTATATCAACTACCCTCCAAATATATCAGATTAGAAACAAATAAGAAGCTTCAACCACAAGCTAGGTTACGTGTATTGAAGGGTGAACACGCACCTACCCAGCCTAAGTAGTCAGCGCTTGGCGTCGAGACCACTACCCAGCTGTGAAATAGACAGCTACAACGACGTGCGACGCGGCGCGCGGAGAACCAACCAACTCCGCTCCCCTAGCTAGCTTGCCGCGTGATATCCAACAAACTGTCGACTGTACCCCATTACAAATCCCAAAAATCGAAAAAAAAAAAAGGGGGAGTCCGGGGAATTACCGGCGCGGTGACTCCCCACAGATGGATGAATCTCGGATCTTTATTTTCAATCTAGCAGAAACTTTAGTTTTGGATTGAGTATCATGCAGGGTCCGGTCCATTTGGATCCGTATTTCTGAAGAAGCTTCCCCACACGAATTAGATAATTGAATAACGTCAAATGTCGAACAATGCGGTGCATTTGTCTCAGCTCAGGCTCCAAGTTACAATTTGGATCAAAAGCTCAATAATATCGAGCTACTAACCTCTAAAACTATCGAAATACAGCATCTAACCGGGTGACTTTTCTGGAATTTGATCAAAGATATTTGTATTCATTCTATTGATATTTATTTCTTATTTTTTTTTTTTTTTTGTTTCTCAATCTCTAATCTCAACCATCCTAGTCAACATACTAGTATTTTCGTTTCTTCTTCTCGCAATTTTTCTTGCATGTTTCGACGACGACAACGACGACGACCTCAAGAAGGATAGATAAAAGCAACAACCATTACCCCTCCATTAACCCCACTATCACCAAACGAAAGCAACAGATACAAGAAAGGAAAAAACAAGAAAAGTGTATCATAGAAGAGGCGAAAGAATCAATCAAACCAACAAATAACACCGTAAAACACCGAAAAAAGAAGACAAGAGGGGAGGGGATATCATTCGCAACATCGAAAGGCTGGACGCAGATAAAAACAAGAAAAGGATAAAAAAGAAAACAGGGGGGAATCAATGCCGAAAATAGGGCCAAAAAATATGCAAGAGGATATAAAATAAACAAAAAGGATAAAGCTCGGAGCTTTAAACCGGTCGAAAGAGGAAATCTGAAGAGGATAGCCGACGGAGGCTCAAGTAGACCTTTAAGCTGTGGTCGATAAAAAAAGGCTGGACTAGTCCTCCTTGTCTTTATCCGATGTCATTCTCGTATCGGACTAGTAGGCAGTTGGTTCCTCCACGCCGCGCATATAAAATATCCATCTCAATCCAACATTCATCCATCCAAAGAAAGTACACGCTTTGCCGAATCAAAAAAAATACCCAATGAAAGAAATCCAAAAGAGCACCCCATATTCCCAAACCGAGAACCCAACCTGTAGAAAGAAAGAAAAAAAAAGAGGGATAGCAGATGAGAAGAAGGAAAGGGCAACCCCCCCAAATCCACTCCAAATACGAATATCAAAAGAAAAGAAAGGAATAAACACCGTCCATCCCAGAAATCAAAAGAAAAACACCAAGAGGAAACCCCGAAGAACGAAAATTGGTAGAGGGAATGAACAGCCCCGCCTTCAGTTCATCGCATCCTCCCGCTAGCGGACATTAACCAGCAACTCCGCCTCTAGGATATATTTCCCTTCCTTATATTTCTCACTACTCTCAAAGGCTTTGTCGTATTTCCAGCCTACAATCTCTTCACAACTCCGACACATGATGTCGCGAACGATGTGGCGTCCCGTTGTCATGTTGCGTTCGACGGGCTGGCCTTCGACATTGTTGACCACGCTGGAGAATAGGAAGGCTTTGCCGTGTTGACCGCGAAAGTTCTATGGTTGGGAAAGTTGTAGCTGTTAGTTTGGAGGCCTTTACATTATGCTAGAAGGAATTCCAAGCTCCCAGCCGCTCGAAAAGGCCAACGAGTGGTGGTATAGCTATAGCGAGTTGAGAACTTACTCTACTTATGATGTCTTCATGATTGGCCAGGTGCGCCTTGCAGTTTCGGCAGCCGTATATCCGCGTGGAATTGAGGTATTCGTTGTAAATGAGACCCATCCCTCCTACTGCTCCTGCTACTACTCAAATATCTGTGTCGTTGGGAGAAAGGTAAAGCTGTTCGTGGAGCGGATATTGTCTGTCTGCTTTTCCGGGCGACAATAACAGCCCGGTCAGTTATTTCTCTCCTCTAGGGTAGAAAGGGAAATGGTGGTGGTGGTGGTATGGCAAAGCGCTGAAGGATGGTTTTCTGAAATGTGTTTCTTATTGGTTGGGATATTGTGAACTTTGGGAAGTGTAAGAGTGACGTCGGCGCGATATATGGGAGGATACAGGGTGGGAAGGTAAAATGCTGGCGCGAAAGAGAGATCCGATTTCCTCGGAGGATTTCTTGGAATGGAGGTCTTTTGTTGAAGAATTGGAGAGTGTGATTGATTTCTAGGTTGAGAGGTTTCTCTCCGTTTCGAATTCGGTCAATGCGGATTCTCCGATTTCTCCCTCGCACACGCACGCTCTGGTTCTCGCTTTCGGATGTGATGTGATGTGATATGATACGATTGAGCGAGTGAGTGGGCTGGGATGTGTTGGCAGGCTGTCCCGAAGCGTCAGAGTGGAGGGTGTCCTGTCTTTGTTGATTCGTCCTTTTGGATTGATTGAGCAGGTTGTAAATGGGGCGTACGACGTAGATGGAACCGAGAATTGGAGTGTCAAATCGAGAAGGAGGTGGAGTGAGAGAAAGGGCCGGAGGTGATGGGATAGTGAAAGCAATATAGTTCTGATTGGATATATAATTGGAAACGGTGTCACGACCGGGGGACGAGACAGACGAGGCGAGAGAAGGAGAGAGAGAGGGAGATACGCAGGAATAGGAATGTTCCGATTGATGTTGCTTTTGCTATGCCAATCAATTAACCTGCTGGTGATTTCGGTTGGTTTGGTTTGGTTGGCTGGCTGGCCGCTAAGCCGTGGATCGGAGTTTGGCGGGGAGCTGGCGAGCACAAAGCGGGCTGCTGGCTGGCTGGTTGGGATTGTCAAAGCTGAGAGGGATAGATATAGACGGATGGATGGAGATGGAAGAGAGAGTGAAAGAGAGAAAGAGAGGGCTCGGAGGTTCTTAAATTGAAAATATATTTATTATATAAAATATGATATGAGAGGAGGGGTTTTTGTTGAAGTCGTCCGGAAGAATGGCCAAGGAACGAGGCGGGAAGAGAGGGGAGATGAAATGATATAAATATAAACCTCTATATCGCTTATGTCGGAAGCTGGCCGGGAGCTCCAACGGAACACTGAGAGGATGACGACGATGTAAATTATTATTAAACTGAGAAGGCGAGCTTGCTGATGTTTCTGCCGTTTCAGAATCCCAAGGTATCGGTTTACCTAGTTCCCCGTCTGCCCTTTTCGATCGATCTCACGGCAATGCGGAAAATTGCGAAGGAAGGGGAAGAAGGAGAGAGAGAGAGAGAGAGAGAGAGAGAGAAAGACCACAAGATGGATGCCGGAATGACCTGAGTTATATCTGATACCGGACGATAGCGAGATCACCCAAGTAATTATAAATATAGCTTGCAGTGGGCGAGTGAGTTCCGATTATCGCTCAACCCCGTTCCAGCTAGTTCCGATGTTATGAAATACGGTCGATATCATGACATATTCGCTGTCTTCTTCTTCTTAGCTTATAACCTTGTTTCTGTTACATCCCGTAATACCTGGGATGCACCGATATATTATAAATATCATCATCATCGACTTGTGTTTCGCATGTATGTTTCCCCCCGCTTACCGCCAACAGGATGCCTTCAAAACAGCGAATGCGGAATAAACAATACCGCACATGTGACCAAACCGGCTGCGAACTGCATCTGCAGCAGCTGCATCTGGTATCCTGATCAAACAATATAATCACAATCACAAAGGACGACAATGAGAATATATCTAAGCTCCGGTGTTACAATATAATCTAAATCTCTCCATATCGCTTATTATTGCCACCTACAGGTAACTAAAGTATCGCGATATCCGTATATATCATAATGTCATGATATCGATGCGATGTCAGGGGTACGACTTTCCCCATTGTACCGTAATCGATCGAGGAGGGGTAGTTTAAACCCACCCGGCCGCCCGGCTCAAAAAAAATTAAAACCTGCTTCCCGACCTCTGCCGCTGACGTGCGGAAGTCTAGACTCTCTTTTGCTTGAAAAGAGTTGAAAAGAGAAAAACAAGATTGAAAATGGTCCAACCTCTTGGATTTTTTTTTCGTTCTAATTACTCTTCTGCTTTCAAAAGCGTTTCGGTAGCATTTTGCGATAACTGATGATTATACGATTTCGAGTCCTATCTCCGCCAGGAAAGTGGTTCCTGGTTATCTTCGCCGATGTTTTTTCGTGCCGCTAAGCTGCCCCACTTTTGACCAAGAATTCAGAGGGGTCACCTGCAATATAACCCCAAGATATCGAAGAGCGCTCACTCGCAGCTGTAAAGAACCATGTGCAACACTGCTGCAGTGAGCGTATTACCATTTAAACTAAATCTAAGCCAATCGTTTCTTAAAGGCCTTAGAGGCAGCATGATAGCTAGGGATGGATAGACGTTTATACTTTCTTTCGGGTGAAGGGTAGGTGGCCAGCTTTGGCAACCTATTATGCCAGTCCAGGGAACACTATGCTACCCCTGCGAGCCTTCCAATTGTGCGACACCTTGTAGCTACGAAAACAGCCAAGAAAATGCGAGCGCATTAGCTGTCTGGGCATCAGCGACATACTTACACTTATCACAATCATTTCATATGACCCTTCGACCCTTCACATTTTTTACGAGAAGAAAGAATATTCATCCTAGAACGGGGCTCTCGGTACGTCTAGCCAAGCGAGCTTCTTTTATCCATTTCTTTTTTTCTTATCATTACACATGACGGGGGGAAGGAACTTGAAGAAACGTATATAAAGGCGGGGTGTGCAGGCGGGGAATATGTGATAAGATCATGATGACGAGAATGCCTAGTCTGAGAAAAAAAAAGTAAAAAAAAGAAATATCATGGACAAAAGAGAAGCTCGGTAAAAAGGAAGAGAGAAAAAAAACACCCCGCGCAAGTGCCTTAATGAAGAGAGTATAACATCACCAGCAGAAGCAGTAGTAGCAGTCCAAGACCAATCGATTATACGACGTTAATAAAATATAACCCCATCGCACGGAGTTCTAAAAATATACATAAAAAAGAGCAGGGCGTACGAATAGAAAAGCGACCCAACAAGAACGCAAGAAGACTCTCTACCATCCCTCCTGCTGTGGTTCCTGAGCTGGAGCAGCTGGTTGTGCCGGCGGCTGTTCGAAGCCCTCTGCTGGTGCTTGCTGCTCTTCCGTTGGTGGTGGGATGTTGGCAACTGGCTTGGCGGTGTAATCTATGGAAGCTGGGGCGAGGACTGGGGCTTCTTCCTTTGGCTCGATGATGGTGACGGTATCTGGGAGAGACTTGTTGGGTCCGGCCTTGCCGTCTGGGTCCGAACCGCGCATGATCTTGACCTTGATTCCGAGGACACCCTGTCTGAGGAGAACGTGGCGGGTAGCAGAGTCGATAAAGTCACGGACTGGCTGACCGGAGTGGATCATGAATCCGTCCTATAAATAATTCATTAGTATAATTATTTATATATATATATAAATTAGGATATAGATACTTACGGTGAACTTCATCGACTTGGCACGAGCAGCTCTCAACTTTCCGGAAACGACGACCTCGCAACCCTTGGCACCAGACTCCATGATGAATCTGAGAACACCATAGCAAGCTCTTCGGACGGCCAAACCGTTCAACAGCTTGTATCGGAGGGATTCACACTGAGCGACGGCGCAGAGACCTCTGTTCTGGACCTTGGCGGCATATAGGGAGACAGAGTTTTCTGGGAACTTGAATCGCTTCTGGATCAAGGAAGTGAGTTCACGGATTCTGCGACCCTGTTCTCCGAGAACTTCCTGGGTGTGGGTGGCACGGATGACTATAATAAAATTAAAAAAATTATTAATTAGCATTTTCCCTATAAACATCGAGATCTCCTATATCGTCGTAGATAGAAATCGATTGGCTAATAGGTAGTTTTCCAAAAGTGACATACTGATATCGGTGACGGTGGGGGTAACTCTGACTTCGACACCAGAGTAACCCTCCTCAGCCAATTCTCTGGTGAAGAACTCGTTCAATTCGGCGTAGAAGACACCGTCGGCAACTGCCTTTCTTCTCTTGGAGATACTGTAGTCCACATCGAAAATAGCATCAGCATTCATCCAATCCCATTCCCAATGCAACATATAACAGATATATCTTCCTCCAACTATCTCAAATTCGTGGTATCCGTGGGGGGAAGTATAGAACTAACGTGGTAGTGGTGGCCATGTTGGATTGATCAAATGGAAAGCTTTTAGCTGAAGCTGCTCGTGCTTGTCGGGATTGGTAGAGATAGTGATTATTGGAGGCTTCGAGATCGATATGTCGTCGTCGTCGTTAGTCTTGTCGTCGTTAGCTGCAACACCTGCTGGTATCGAACGGAAGAGCAAAAAATTGTTGTTGGACGCTGCTTGGGTGAGGGTTTGGCTGTTTGGAAGCCCTAATCGCTGACTAACCCATATTTGGCAGTTTAAGCGATATAAGGACAAACATGATTCCAATCACGTGGTTTTCGCGGGCTTAAAATTTAGCGTGTTGGGCCTTGGCGTGGCGCTGAAAAATTTTGGTTGCTCGCCCGCATCTGCGACAAAGATAGATTCGACCTTAACTTGAACTTCGACCCTCATCGTCAAAACTTGCCATCATGCCACGAAAGAAGTCTGCAGCTGCAAAGGCCCGTGAAGCTAACGGCGACACACATCCCAAAGATGCCGAACCTAAGAAAGCAGTTCTCGACCTCGATTCTGACAGCGACGCCGAGAGCACATCAGAACCCCAGATAAATGCGTCCAAAAAACGGAAAGCCACCGAAGAAGCAGATGACGACTCGGAAGAACCTTCATTCCAGATTAACGAAGAATACGCGAAACGGTTCGAACATAATAAGAAACGAGAGGAATTACACAGACGTAAGTAATTAATGTACTATAGAAAGTAATCACATAGTAATCAAAGTCTTGTTCCAGTGGAAGAAAAGTACGGCAAATCCGCCTCCTCGAAACGAAGAAAGACCGACGGTTCGGACGAAGAATACGATTCCCTCGCATCCTCCGATGAATCCTCATCTTCTGAGGACGAAGACGAGTTCGGCGAATTGGTAACCAAGGACATCGACGCCCAGATCAAAGCTACCATCACCGCGATAAAATCGAAAGACCCGAGGGTATACGATCCCAAACAAACCTTCTTTCGCGATGGTGCAGAAAGTTCCAAGCAAGATGATAAAACGCCAAAAGAGAAGGGCATGACGTTGAAGCAATACCACCAGAAGAATATAATGGAGGGGTTCACCGGTGTAGACGACGAGGATGGAGATGCACCGCCTAGAACGTATGTGGAAGAGCAGGAGTATCTTAAGAAGACAGTGGTCGGTGAGATGCATGCTGCGGTAGAAGGGTCAGATGACGAAGTCGACTTTTTGATACGGAAAGAAAAACCGGTGCAAGCACGGGAGGAAGAAACAACGGCGAAAGCATTACCAGAGAATCCGGATGAGGATCCAGAGAGGTTCTTGGATGCGTTCTTCTCTACCAAGGCGTGGGTACCCAAGGGCGCGGATGCCAATGTTCCATTCGAGTCGGATGATTCAGAAGAAGAAGACGCTGCCGAGGAGTTTGAGCAGATGTACAACATGCGATTCGAAGATCCTACGATAGAGGATAGATCTAAAATCATCACACATGCAAGAGACATCGCAAAACAAAAATCTTTAAGGAGAGAAGAAAAAAGCCGGAGAAGAAAGGCGAGGGATGAAAAGAAGGACCGAAAAACTAGACAAGAAGAGGAGAGAGCCGCAGAAAAGAATCGTCTTCGGAAACTCAGAGTCGAAGAGTTGGAGAAGAAGATCAAGATGGTGCAAGAGGCTGGTGGTCTCGATCTTGATGCTGAGGTTGAGGCTACGGAAGACAAATGGAAGAAATTCCTCGATGACGCTTGGGAGGGCGATGAAACTTGGGAGAAGAAGATGGGTGAGATCTATGGCGATGAATATTATGAAGAGGAGGAGGACCTGGGGCAAGAGAAAAAGGGCAAAAAGTCAAAGAAACCGAAGAAACCGGAATGGGATGATGATATCGATATCGATGATCTCGTTCCTGATTTCAAGGCAGATGAGTCGATATCAGACGATGAAGAGGGTGGTGTACAGCTTAACGAACCTGCAGAAATAGAAGCCTCATCATCCAGCATTCTAGAAAAGCCAAAGAAGAGCGGAAAGAAGGACAAGCGAACCGAAAGATTGCTTCGCGCCCAGATCGAATCTTACGTTGATGATAAGATGCCGCTATCACTTCCAGGATCCTCAAAGCATGCTGGTGCTGCTGCCTTCCGCTACCGTGAAGTCACACCCGAATCCTTCCAACTCACGCCTACGGATATCCTATTCGCTGGGGATAAACAGCTAAATACCTATGTTGGATTAAAGAAACTTGCATCTTATAGAGATGATTCGAAAAAAGCGAAGGATAGAAAAAGATATGCGAAGGGTAAAGGGTTTAAGCTACGAGAGTGGCGCAAAGAAGTATTTGGCAAGACAGAAGTAAACTGGGAGGACTTGAATGGTGGAGGTTCATCGAAAGATAAACAAAAGAAGAAGGAGAAGAGCAGTAAACCTTCTGAAGGGGAGGTACAATCATCAGAGAAAAAGAAGAAGCGAAGAAGAAAGAACAAGGGTAAGACTGAAGCCGGCGAAGTTGAGGCATAGGTATCAGTTGTGTGATATTTGTAAGATATACGATGAAGATGCTTCTTGCATATGGCAGTTGTAATTGACCTTTGCCCATTTATAACCCAAAGAATATATCTAATTTACAAGATCCTTAGCGAATTTGACATGCAATTTAATGTTTCCCGATATCCCTGATCCCCGAAAACCCGCTGTCCATTCAAAAACTCCAAAAAACTTAAACCGGATCCCAATACCTATCTCACATAATTTCGTCAATATGAATTATTTATTTTGATTCCCCGACCATCCACTCGTTAAACTTGTCCACTGCTTTAGATACTGTCCCCCAGATGCCTTCATCCTTAGGAGCTTCTTCGTTTTGGGCGTGCATCCCCGAGTCCCAATTATCACGTTGTCTATATCCACCCGGTATAGGTGCAATTTCGCTCCCACGTCTTACAGCGCTAGGATATTGATATGCTGATGTTGAAGCGGTAGCGGTGTATCCGTGCATAGGCTGACCACGCATCGAACCGGAGCCTGGTGGGCCGTAGGTAGTTTGTACGGGAGGTGGCATAGTAAATGACGGTGCTGGAATTGAAGTTGTAGTGGCAGCTGCAGCTGTAGTTTGAGAAGGGATGGAAGGAACGGCACCAGGACGTGGAACGGGTGGATCTTCCTTTTTAACTTGAGCGTTTGATGAGGACACCGGTGTTGGCACAGCACCAGGTTGGGGAGCCGGTGGGTCTACAACGTTTACTGTCGTTGTCGCGGTTCTTGTTGGAGTGGTGTCATCGTCGAGAGAGGCGAGTATGCCTCCTGATGGTGCAGGTGGCATTTCAGTGAGATTGTTTATTGTTGCTGTTGGAACGGCGGGACGGGCAGCTGGTTCAGCGGGGGGTGGATGAACTGAATCCGAGGGTGTGTATGCTGGCGATTCGGGGAGAGGATCTGAGTTTGAAGCCGGGAGATTAGACTTTTCGTTAGACTCTGGCTGGTCTTCTGGAGCGACGTTTGGGATAGCTGTAGTGGGTGTTACACCCGAAGGTTTAGCAGCAGTTGTGGAAGTATTATCTTCTCCAGACATAATTGCTAATTACAAAGGTGACGACGATAATAGTTATCTTATAAAAGAGACTGGTAGATATCAAACTGGAGAAAGCAGGTTTTGGGAGAGTGATGGGCAGGAAAAGTGGCGATGGTGTTAACAAGGTCGCATCGGATGAATGAAAAGATGGCTGGCATGAGGATGAGCAGATCGTCTGTTGCAGAATGTGTTGGAAACGTTGTGTGACGTAGGCTTCGTCAACACATTCCGTCCCCCGCCACATCCCTGCGCGTATAACCCTTGGCGTTTGCATCGGGTCATCTTGGCATTTATCATGTGAGTTTTATCACGTGATGTAGATGAACGCTACGGAGGGCAGAAGACCTAATAATATCATGTGACCGTGGTGTTGTTGTGTGGTGCCCCAATCCAGCAAACCGAATTTTGAGAGCAGGCTAACCTCACGACTGACTGGACCCCGACTTCAACGATCTTTAACGACCCCCATCGACAATATCTTAGAACCTCATCCTCTCCTCCTCCTACCAAGCACCCCCGTTATATTCGTCGATACTAGCTACGCAGCTACAGATCGTTCAACATGGCCTCCCCAAATACCAAGATCTACGTTAGTCCTGTTTCCCCTCTATTTACCTTGAAGAAAAGATTTTTCGATATCGCGAGAATGAAAGAACAACGGGATTCGAATATCTTATCAACCATCTCAATGAACAATTGACTAACCGGGTCGTCTTGGATATCTTTTAGCCCGCTTCCTCTAGCCACCAGAACCCTTCCGAAATCGAGCTCCAAGTCGCCCAGGCTTTGCTCGACCTCGAGACCAACACCTCAGAGCTCAAGGCTGCCTTGAGGCCGCTGCAATTCCAATCCGCTAAGGAGGTTAGTTTTCAACATGATAATACCCGACATCCGACATCTGCGAAGGAGAAGAGATGAACAAAACATATATGAGGAAAAAGATAGTCTGGTGGTGGTTGTGGTTGACTCGGGATGTCGTGTGGGGATGGGACTTTGTGATTGATGGGAACTGGGAGACTGATTATGGATATTTTGTCATGCTATAGCTCGAAGTCGGACACGGAAAGAAGGCCATCGTCATCTTCGTCCCAGTTCCATTATTAAGCAACTTCCACAAGATCCAACAAAGGTACAACATATCTTCAGAATTTTCTTTTTGTAAAAAAAAGTATCATGTATTAGAGAGCTAGGGAGGCTAATCGGTCGATCACTCACTTGTTAGACTCACCCGCGAGCTTGAGAAGAAGTTCTCCGACCGTCACGTCGTCTTCATCGCCCAGCGCCGTATCCTCCCCAAGCCGGGTCGTCGCAGCCGTGTCACCCAGAAGCGCCCAAGGTCGAGAACACTCAGCTCCGTCCACGAGAAGATCCTCGAGGATCTCGTCTACCCCACTGAGATTGTTGGTCGTCGCACCCGCACCAAGGAGGATGGCTCGAAAGTCATGAAGGTCCTCCTGGACCCCAAGGATGTTGGAGGTTTGGACTGGAAGGTCGAAGGGTTCGCTGAGGTCTACAAGAAGCTAACGGGCCGAAGCGTCGTCTTCGAGTTCCCGGTTCAGAGCGAATATTAGAATTTTTTTATAAACGTTGTATGAAAAATATAATATTCGTTTCTCTGGGTTCTTGTCCTTTTTTCTTCTCTTTACCTCCCACAGCTTCCTCTTATCATCTTAATACATAGATCGGGCTTTTTCTCTCCCTCTCTCCGACCTTTGAACGTCTTTTAATCGGATTGTCCCGCAGTCCGTCGACCTCTCTTGTCTATACATCACTACATCACTCATGAAACCTCTGAACTCAAGATAACCATTTAACGCCCTCCTCGTTTTTCCTTTATTTTTTTGATTAATGGTGTTCAAAAAATGGGGAACATTCACTCCGTGTACTTTTTTCTTATATATATTCCCGGTTGTTTGTTGCATATTTTCTTTTTTCTATCATGAGGCCTTTGCTTTGAGAGCCTGTCAACTTTTTTTTTTTTTTTTGTAATGAATGGATATCAGAGCATGAATATCTAAACATTATCGATGAGATGATCCATAGGGCTGGTCCTAGTTACCAGCATAACGCCTTTGAACGTAAAAGAATGAGTTCCAAGTAGCTCCGTGCGTAGATGACGCTGCGGGAATATATAAATCAGTTAGCTTGAAGCTTAAATTTCCCAATTGCTTCAGTTGGAATATGCAACATCCACATGTATATTGTATACCTTGAGTCCATCAATTCGTCAATTGGGTGTATGGATGGCATGCATCTTTAGCGCAGAATAGTGTAAGGTATCAGCAAATATATAGCGCGGCATTCCCGCGGGGTCCGACTGGGCGTCCTCGTACAAGCGATAAACAGATCCTGCAACCCTCGCCAGTGATTCCAAAAAAAACTAGATCACCAGCTACAAAATCTAGAACCCGGAAAAAAATCCCTCCGTAAAGTTTAGGGAAAATCCGAAACTAGCTATAGCAGCTACGTAGACGCGCCAACGAGCTCACCATAAACATACCTAGCTATTCTGACAGATACCGCATATAACACACGATAAGGAAAGGAAATGCAATTGCGAAAGTTGGGGGGAGAAAGCCGCGTGTACACCCCATCACCACTGCAATGCATCGATTAAGCTTATCCCGTTGTGTAAGGGGATCAAAGCGAATTTGTGAATCGGGCGTGCATCTTGCATCAGTGTGGGTTGTATATTGAAGAGTCTTGGGAGAATGTTACAAATACATTACATGCATTGAGGTCTTTCGTAATCCTTTTTGAGTATTTGTTTTTTGGAAACTCGAAGGAGAAAATATCTAGATAATCATGGAGACGGGATCGGTCGCCTATTCTCGCTCGGTAGAATTCATTGTTTAATATGTTGAAAATGCTTGTGATAATTTATTCTCGTCGGTGGAGTTATTCACCGATGTCAGCATGGTACCTGTAGCTTGGTAATGAGATCGATATCTCATCACTATTTTTCCCGTTGTTGCAATCCGCGAGATCCTATTCAATAAACCACAGAGATTAAATCACCTACCAAAGCATTGTTCAAGGATATATCAACATCCGTTATGCGATCCCGTGTATGCCGTCATCTACAATTTCAATCTTCGATGAAGCTACACATCACAGAATCAAGAACGCAAGCTTGTCGTCCGATTCGTTCGGTGCTCAACAACCGCCCAGCCTGGAGTTCGAACGTTCGTTAATTTCCCTTCCCGAAGGAGGAGGCTTAGACCATTTTTAACTTGAAGAGCAAGCCCACATCCCTGTGCCGGCTTACGCGTCGTAACACACCCTTCTCATCTGGTCACCTAAAAACGAAAAGTAACCCCAAAAGATGGCTGCTGCAGTGCAGCGCTCGCCCGTTTCGCTGGGACGAAGACGAAGAAGAAGAGGAGTCATCTGGCTTGCATTGGTCGGTGAACTTGGTGGTTTCGAAAGGGAGGCCAAGAAGAGGATCCTGCATGAGCGTGAATAATCAAAATTCACAATACTCGAATCGAAGTCCCTGATGCTTGTATCTTCTCTTGCAAGGAATATTCGAGTAGAGAAGCAGAAGAAGAGGAAGAAGCCACGAATACACTCCTGCCATCGCATCTCTTCTCGAGATCTCTGTCGCTTCTCAGGCACTCTCACATCAGGATTATAGCCAACGGGACTATATTCGAACACCAGTTTCGCCACCACATGGTGTCGCTCTTTTCCCACTCTGCTATCTTTTACCCATCAGCCAAAAACCACCCCAAGGGTTGCCTGGCCCTGGGGTACAACAGAGGGGACCAAAAAAAAAGCGGGTAACAGATCGGGAGCCCACCAAGTGGATTACGTACTTTCCGACATCAGAAGGTCCGTTAGGCGTTGACCAGGTCCAATAACGTTAAAACGCCTGGTGCTCCCCTCCCCGTGCCACCTTCTCTGAGTGCGAAACCAGGCCAAGTTTTTTCTTGTGTTTCCTTAGTCGTTTAGCTGGTTGTTCAGATTGGTTTCTTCAGCTCTTTTGCTACTTATCTTCAATCTCTTAAACATAATCCTAAACATTGCTATTATATCCTCTATTTTGTCCTCGTTCGGTTGATGCCTCCTCGAACTGAGCGTTACACAGCAGGCAATTCTTTCATATCCATCGAAATCACTATGGAGCGTCAAGATCATCCATCGATGGAGGAATATCTCTCCTCGAATCCCTACATCACCGACATGCCTGAGATCCTACCGGACGACCCAACCGCCGTCGCAGACGGATACTTTGGCGGCGGCAACCGCCACCCTCACTTCTCCAACACTGTCGTGAACCCATACATCACAAACACAACTGAAACTACAGCAGAAATGGCAGTCACGGACGGATATTTCAACGGCCGCCCGCATCAGCAGTTGCCAATCGTACACCTTCCGAACGAAGAGCCGGTCAAAACCGCCATGCCAGAACCACAACCACGATCACAGTCGGAACAGCAGCGGGAACCTTCGTCGCGGAACACGCCGGAGATGAGGGAAAGGGATTTAGAAGCGCAGATGTCATCGTCGCGGGCGTCGCTGGATGAGGATTCGCAGACGGTGTACTCGAGGGTTAGTTTTGGGTCGGAGAGGAGTACCCTCCCACCGTCGTATACTTCCCGTAGAGTATCGTATGAAGAAGGGGAGAGGAATGATAGGGAGGCTGTGGCGGATACCCGGCCGCTGATAGTTAATGAGTGCTTGTGTCGCCATCCGCAATGTATTAGTTGTGTTGCGAACGGAACAGCGATTAGAAGCAGACAAGAAAGGTGCGAATGGAGGAAGAAGATGAAGTGTGCGAGGGGTTGCAGAAACGGTAGCAAGAAGGCGAGGAAGTTCAAGTTTTGCTGCTTGTCTATATTCTTCTTGGTTGTTACTTGGGGTTTATTTGGTGGTATCATGTGGAAGCACGCTTCGAATCGGTTTAGAGAATCTTTGGTAAGAATATTTTCACTCGGTTTTTATATCTTGAAGCATTCTAACGTGAGTGTTAGGCGTCATATGATAATTATCGCTGCGCGGAACTGCTTCCAGGGACCTACGAAGATAAATTTACGGTACCGATTAATAGCTCCCGGCCTTCGTTCTCTCTTCAGCAATCTAGTCTATACGAAAAAGCAAAATCCGCCGATGCCATAAGCCGAATTAATGTCGACGGTTACGTCAATGTGGAACATGCCTCTGAGGATGATAAAATTCATGACGATGAAGTTCTCGTTAAAGTTGAATATCAAGTCAGCGACGAGAAAGTCTTGGAGGATATTGACATTCATCTGACAGAAGACGGAGTCGCTATTCATGTAAGTTCTTGCATCTCTTGAAGCTTCGTTAATGGCGTAGATACTGATATATCACAGACAAATCCATATACGAGACTTCCTACTGAAGGAAAGGAGATTTGCGTCTTTTTCAAGGTTACCGTCAAATTTCCTAAACCTGCGTCTACAATGGAACTCTCACGGTTCGTTATCGATACGGAACAACTTTCACTCCTGCTACGACCATCTCTATCGCTCAAAGTTCTCGACAAGGCACTCCTCAGCACTATAACTGGTAACATTTGGTCCAAGGCGAAACAAACGTCGAGGATCCAAGACGACGAAAAAAGGAACACGAATTTTGGCTTGCAAGCCAGGAACTTGCTGCTCAGCACCACGACTGGTAACATCCGTGGTGTTTGGGGTCTGGCAGACTCCGGTTCCTTTGACTCTAAATCGTATGTCTACTCTCCTCATTCCATCACGAGATATATAAACTAACTCGAGACTACAGAGGTAATATTGATATTGGTCTCACGCCTATAACATCATTGCCAGACATGGCACCCACGACGGACCTCAGCGTCACCACCATCTCTGGCGACGTCGCAGTCCATTCCGTTTCCAACGATGGTACTCTCCACCCCTTCCGCAAAGACCTCTCCAATTACAACACCGTCATCAAAACTGTCAGCGGCGATGTTATCGGACAATATCTTCTCGGCTCTTACCTCGGTGTACATACTATCAGCGGCGACATCGAAGCTGATATCCTCCCCATCTCTCCCTCTGCCGCCGGTCGGGACATCGACCACCAAATCGCCGTTATTACGGACACAAAGAGCGGGAGAACCAAGATGAGCATATTGGAAGCCACTGACGCCAAAGTTATGACGGAACCGAAATCTCTCCTTCGAATGCGTGCGGTTCAAACCGTATTCCAATGGTTCGAAGAGAAGCGACGTAAGTTGTGGCAGTTGTACCAAAACTACTGCGAGGTGAACAAGAAGGAGGACATCAAGTCCGGCAAAGCTGAGGTATCAGAATCCGCGACAGACGTGGAAACTCTATACGTTGATCCTCAAGATTTGGGTCTCTCGAGTCTAGCCTTCTTCAAAGCCTCTCATACCACTATCTCGGGAAACATCAATATGCATTATCCTGCCGCGTTTGAGGGCAAGTTGAAGGCGACGACGCTGACAGGTTCGATCGCTATCGAGGGCGAGGGCGTCCAGATTGTGAGAAAGGAGAGAAACGGACCTGTCGGGAAGATTGTGGAGGCTGTGCACGGGAAAGAGAATGAGGGGTTTGTAGAGAGTGGCAGTGTTAGTGGGGATATTAAGATTTGCGTGGGTAATTCGAGGTGGTAATTTAACTTTGAGGTTTTCGGAGTTTCCTCTCTGGTGGTATTTTTAGGAACGGGAGGGAACCGAAAGGCGACGAGACATCACACCACATCATGAGATCATACGATCCTCTTTCTTTTTTTACTTGTATACATTTTCCTTATTTTTTCTTTATTTTTTCTTTCCGTCACTGAAGGTATACTATAGTTCGAATTTTTGGGTTGGAAAAAAGGGGGGTTTCACGGCGAACAACATTAATCAACAGGCCTGTTGTCTTTCATTTTCGAGGGGGTAACATATGGGGGAGTATTCACCGTGGGTCTGCTTTTTTTCCCTTATATCATAATAAATGGCGTTCTTGTGAGCTTTTTTTAACCCATGTATTTATACCATTTTTGTTTTATTCTCTTTTGTTGGTTTTTTTCTTTATACCTGAGCTGGAAGTTTATACTCTCGTTTATATTTTTATATAGTTTCTTTTATTTTTAGTACTTGTTGGGGGATATGATAGCGGGCGATTTGAAGGATTGATCAATTCTAAGGATCATAGGACGATAATGACCTAGATGGTCGGGTTGGAGGATTTTTTCTAATTGTCTAATATCGATTATCAGATGTAATAGATAGATCGAAGTCCACAGATCGAGAATATAAAAAAAATACATTATAATAAAACCAGCGGTTGACTTTTAACTTACCCGTTTCTATAGATTAAATTATACTATATAATTTAAGCCGATGAGATTGAGCCTCGGAGAATGTAGTGAAGTTGTGAAAAAGCGCTTGGAACGTGGGGCGTCTGACCCACCCGCACTCACAACAAAGTTTTCCAACCGTTGAAACGCACAGTGCGGCCGAACAGGGTCAGCGAAACATCACGATCCTAGCACACACGCAAACACCACCAATAAACACCCACTTGGTGCAGCTTTTTAATATTATAGCTGATGGAAATATTGAAATCCCTTTATTCTCAAACCTCTAAACGCGATAACCAGAAACGTCTCGCTATCTGATTTCAACATCATAATTATCCCACCAGTTATGCACATCTTCGATTCCCATATTCGGAATTCTTCTAGTTTACGGTGTGGTCTGTGCGGTTAATGTTTTAGTATAGCGCAATATCATATCATCCATCTTGACAATCTGATATTGACACACAGCGCCATCCAAGGTTACCGTAGTTTCACAGCGTTCCAAACGTTCGAGAGGTTTCAGTATCGAAAAGTTTAATAGTTTGACGTTAATACGATCCATGGTATACGTACGTGCCATCTAAAACATTGACATGTCTGACGGAGAAACGGAAAAACATACGTCCGGGGAGAGGTTTCGAGGTGTATAAATATCTGATGGATCCGTCGATCAAGTTGTCTTTTTTTTCTTCTCTTCTCTCTTTAGGCATTCCAGGTTTGAAGCTTCATACACTCTATCTTTTTTCCTTCCTCAACTGTGCTTTGGACACATTCGCTTCTTTATTTACCGCCGGGTCGGTTTATTTATCTACATTCTCTATATTCGATATACTTCCCTCATTTCAGATTTCTACGAACTTACGTTCATTCATTCATTCACTCATTAAGCAAATCTACGCCGGAGATTATATATACGTCAATCTATACCATCCAAAATGCATTCCACACTCCTACTCACCGCCCTTACCATCCTCTCCGTGACCTTGACTGGCACATCCGCCCTCCCAATCGATAAGAGAGCGTTGACACTGCGCACTTACAATTCCATGTCCATCTCCTCGGGCGTGGGTGGCGACGCTGAAGCTCGCGCCAAAGCGGTGTGGGCTCAAGGTGTGGATTTGAGTAATCTCGCTGCGATCAGTGATGCTGATTTGGCGGTGATGAAAGTGGAGAGGAGCAATGCTGAGAACGCGGAGACGGAGGCTTTCAACCCCGCTATTGAGAAGGCGACGGGGGCTGATGCTGATGCGCTGCAGGTTGGGAAGATTGCTAACAAGGTATTTACTCAGTTACTTACTACTTTGCTATATGATTTTATATAGATATACGTGTGTAATTTGTGGGGATTGATTACTGATATCGGATGGTGAAAATAGGTTCTCAAGTTGACAGGCCTGGCACAAGTCCGCCAGATCGCGATCGCCAAGACCAAGGCCGCGGGGAAGACTGTTTCCTCATCGGACGAGGCTGCTTTACAGGATACCCTGACTAAGCTTGCGAAGAATATCGCAACAGATAAGAAGAATAAGGGGAAGGCATCAAAGGCTGTCAGCTTTGTCGGACAGACGAGCGTTTGAAAGTTCTTAAGAAATGAGAAATGAAATATGATGGGGAGTCTTTAGAGTCATGTAGATGCTATTTTGTCAATTTACATTAACCGGATAGTTGAATGGGGTCTTGAGACTGTTGGGGAGCTGGGGGAATGGGGAGTGTATTATATTATCAAATAAGAATTCAATCCGTCTCATCTTATTATATATACCATACATAACATAGCAATATTGTAACTGCGTTGGAGTGTTGGAGCGTCGTCATGCAGCCCGCCGTTTTGAGCAACGTGACAGCAGCACACACCTCGCTGCACACTCACCACACCCCGCCAGCCAGCCAGGCCAGCCATCTCAACAACCTCAACTTCAACTCCACAAATCTCAACATTTAACTGCCTGTATTGCGTACTCAAAGCAAGGGCACGTCTCTAGTATTATAACTTGTATAAGCTGATGCTCCCGATATAACCCTCCTCTCGTCCTTCCGGCAGTTCCGCCAGCCAAGAGTCTTCCAGCTCTTCTGGTGTGAAGCTTCCCATCTAGACATTCACCATCTATCACAAACACCTAACCCTCCCCCTCCCCCACTCTCTAAGCTAACCACACCCCCCATCCTCAACTATGGAATTCATAAAAGTAGCAAGAGTAAGATATCCAAAACCTAATCTTCAATCATTCATCTCAGCTTCTTTACCTTGATGAAAAACACTAACATGCAAAAACAACAGGTCGAACACGTCGTCCTCCTCCACAGCGGCAGTCCCATCCCTGGAACTCTCCACATAACCCCCCACCACCTAATCTTCAAACGCAAAACCCACCCGGACAAAGATCCCTCCGTACCCCGCACCGCTCCAGAAATATGGGTAACATACCCGATAATAAGCACCGTCGAGCGTCGATGCATCGGTAGTTACGTCGGTACCGCCACATCACCAGCTCCGGCTGCACCGCAGGATTCCGAAACAACAAACGATACAAATTCTAATGACACCAACGGGAACGGAAACGGGAACGGATCATACCCGGAAAGAGAAAGAAGGAGTATAACCCGCGAAACTAGCACCGCTAGCGATGAATCTGGTATATCCGCCGTGGAAGCTCAGAAGAGATTACAAGCGTTGGCGATACGGCTGCGATGTCGCGATTTCACCTTCATCACGTTTTGTTTCGATACAGAGCAGGAGGCCAGAGATGTGTTTGATAGCATAAAGCGGTTGACTTGCGGTGGTAAGCTATCATAATATCAAAATGAGAGTGTAATTTGGGATACTGATACCTATTGCCAGGGAATTTGGAGCGGCTTTATGCTTTCATTTACAAACCGACAAAAGTCGAAGCTCCGTTTAACGGTTGGAAGCTTTACGATGCCCAGAAAGAATTCGACAGACAGGGTATCACGGCAGACTGGAGGGTCTCCAACATCAACAGCAACTATAGTGTCTGTTCCCAGGCCTCCCATATCACTAAGATAATTTAGCTGATGACAGTGTAGTTTTGTGATACATACCCGACAAAACTGTGGGTCCCGACTACGATATCAGATAACACTCTGAACTACGTTGCCAAATTCCGATCCCGCCAGCGGGTACCCATCCTCACATACATCCACAACGTCAACAACTGCACCCTAACCCGCTGCGCCCAACCTCTCACGGGACTTCAAAAGAACCGAAGCATACAAGACGAAAAGCTCATTCACGCGATATTCAAATCCTCAAATGCATCCCAATACGCTAGTCTCGGGATCTCCAATCCCGAAGCAACTTCTTCCTCACAGTCTCTAGTTAACGTCGAACAGGGTGCGAAACTGATATACGGCGCCCAGCAGACGAATCTGATAGTGGACGCCCGACCCAGCGTAAACGCTTACGCTCAGCATGCCACGGGTGCGGGTTCGGAAGTGATGGATAATTACAAGTTTGCAAAGAAGGAATACCTCGGTATTGACAATATCCACGTCATGCGAAAGTCTCTGGAAAAAGTGGTAGAAGCAATAAAAGATTCGGATATCACGCCTTTCCCGGCGAACCGCGAGCTCTTGGCCAAGAGTAACTGGTTAAGACACATTACATCACTGCTGCAGGGGACCGATACGATCGTGCGACAGGTGGCGCTGGAACATTCGCATGTACTAATCCATTGCTCGGATGGGTGGGATCGGACGGCGCAATTGGCGGCGCTATCGCAGATTTGCCTGGATCCGTACTTTAGAACGTTAGAAGGGTTCATGGTGCTCGTTGAGAAGGATTGGGTTTCGTTTGGGTATAAATTCCGGGATCGGTGCGGATTTCTCAGTACCGAAAAGTGGTTTTCACAGCCGGCGGATACGAGCGGGTCGGGACAAGGCGGGGGCAGCGGGTTCGAACAGGCGCTCGGCGCGGCCAAAATGTTTTTCAATCAACAGGCGAGCAATCTTATGGGCGGGGACGACGATTCGGATCCAGAAGGGCTGGATAGCCCGACGCCTCGGAGCGGCGGAAAGGGGAAGAAGGATAAGGGAGTCAATGTGAAGGAAACATCACCGGTGTTCCATCAATTCTTAGAAGCGACGTATCAGATCATGCAGCAGAATCCAACGCGGTTCGAGTACAACGAGCGGTTTTTGAGGAGGTTGTTATATCACATGCATTCGTGTCAGTATGGGACTTTCCTGTACAACTGTGAGAAGGAACGAGTAGAGGCGCGGATCGATAAGAGGACGAGATCGGTTTGGGATTACTTTTTGGGAAGGAGGGCGGAGTGGATGAACCCCAATTATGATACCAGCGTGGACGCCGATGAGAGGGGAGTGGGAGGTAGAGTGATCTTCCCGCCGGTGACTGGGGTTAAGTGGTGGCCAGAGTTGTATGGCAGAACGAATGAGGAGATGAACGGACGGGCGTCGATATTTGGGAGGGCGGGGGAGCCATCGCCGATGAGGGCTGCGAGTGTGACGCCCGGTAGTCCTTCGGTTTCGAGGCAGAGTCCTGTCGTCGTGGCGGAAGATGCGAGGAGCAGGCTCAGTTCGCAGGTTGTGTCACCCGGGTCTGCAGCGATGGAAGCGACGGAAGAGGAGATTGCGAGGTCTGCTGCGGTGCTCGGAACGGAGAGGGCGGCAGCTATCTCAGACGGTGATGAAGTTGTTGTGGATGCTAGCGAGGAAGGTGATTCTGTGGTTGTGGAGAATCCGGAGCTGCTGGAGAGGCTGGATGATATCAGCAATTGTGCGACGATTGCGTCTAGCACGACGCTGGATATGTCCGAGTCGGTTCAAGTTGAGGAGAGCGACTCAAGGATGTCAACGCCGCCGGTTATTTCGCTTGATGCTACGCCTGAGAAACCGCAGGGCGTGGTGTTAGATGATGAGCCGGTGGCTTTATCAATCGATGGAAATTCGGATCCGTTGGGGGGTCATGAGGCAGTCGATGTGACTCTTTCGCCTAGTCCTCGAGCTGCTCAGAGGGGAGTTGGAGGGATCGGGTCTAGATTTTCGAGGAGTAGGACACCTCGGAATGATAAGAAGCCGGTTTCCAAAAGCCTTGAAGAGCTGGAGTTGGTGTGATGTGGTCCCTTTGACATGATGAAGATGTGTGTTATTCTTTTATACAGCTGTTTCGTATATTCATATTCTTCGTGGCTACTTGTAAAGGCGTTCCCCTCTTGGTTATTCTTCCTTCGCTTAAGCTCTTTTATTATCATTTTATATTCTTGTTTTATGGTTGCTTTATTAGGAGAAGGGATATATTGGAAGCATTCGTTCATTGTTTCATTTGCAGCATTGAGATATATTTTTTATCACTATCAAAATGGAGTTGGGGGTTTATTATCAATCGATCTGGTAGAAGGGAAAAAAAGAAACTCTCCATTATTAATATATACAATAAAATGCATTCTTCTGAATTTGAAAGCTAGTATAATGTTTGCTTGGATAGCTGGAAGTGATGAATATACGAGTGTCTTGAGCTCTTGTTGTAGCTGTGGTACCATGGGTATGGCTTGTGCAGGGGTGTTTGGATCGATGCCGTCACGATCGAGATTTGAGCCGTGGGAATGCAAAGCTCTGGCGCGAACGTGCGACGCCACCGCAGGAGATGGAGTTTCGACGTCCGGTCATGCGATACAATTTGCGGATAAATTGAATATATTACTTTATAACATCATGTGTTTTCCTCCTTCTTCATCTTTACCATTTTCAATCATCTACCATAGCTATCAAAGAGAGGCTCGAGTCAATATACGTCATAATGAAGCCAACGTTTAAGTTCCCTTACATCGCTAGCAAGCTCAAACAACCAAACCCCCCCGCCGACAACGACGACACCAAAATAAACCCAGCGAAACCAATCATAACCCACCTCAACGCCGACACAACATGGCTCCTCCTCCTCCCATACCCTTCCACCTCCTCACCACGTCCCACAGGTGATAAGGGGAGAAAATACTACCGCATCCTATTCGACCCTTGGTTATCCGGCCCGCAATCGGATTACTTTTCCTGGTTCTCAACACAATGGCATGCCGTTTCACCAGCGTTGGGGTCTATCGCTCAAGTGGAGGAGTTTATCCTCTCAGTTGATACGGAGAGTGTGGATGGAAAGGTTGATTTGGTTATTATATCGCATGAGTTTACGGATCATTGTCATAGGGGCACGTTGGTGGAGTTGGGGAAGGGAGTGCCGGTGTTGGTTAATGATAAAGCCGGGGGGATTGTGAGGTCTTGGGGGCATTTTGAGAATGTTGTGGAGGTTGGGAAGTTTCCAAAGTCGGTTTCTACAAAGATGGATTCAAAGCCGAAGTCTGATACGAATGGACAATCGAATTCAAAGGGCGATGGGGAGACTTGGGATTGGAGAGCTGGTGGGAGGGTGAATGTGGATAATTTTATACCCGACTGGATTGGTATCACTAGATTGGAAAGTCCTGGGAATGCGTTATACTATCATTCCAGCATCATGGTCGTTTGGCAATCGTCTACTGATGATGGTAACGGCAAGGTGGAGAGTATAGTGTATACTCCCCACGGCACGGTTGCGGAAACATTGGAGACGTTGAACAGGTGTGAACCAAAGGTTGAGGTTGTGGGTTTACTACACGGATTGCACGATGTGAGGGTGGGCCTTGTGAGGTTCAAGCAATTGAATCTGGGGATGCAGAATGCGATTAAGGCTGTGAAGGGGGTTAATGGGGGTGAAGGGGTGAAGTATTGGATCGGGACGCATGACGAGGTGAAGAAAGCTGGCGGGATCGTGGGGAGGATGTTGTGGAGGAGGGAATGGAAGGTTGATGAGGTTGTGGATGAAGCGGTGAGGGGGTGTTATGTTGAAGTTGGGAACGGGGAGAGTTTGGTTTTGGAGTGAATTTCGATATACCACAGATACCATACACGTATTTCATAGCTAGTATAATACTATAATACACGACTGTTTAAAAGTCACGGGATTGCATAGACTTTCATGAAAGTGGTATATGATATCAGTATGGTGGTGGCATCTCGGGCGAAACGGACGGAGCTTAATAGTTGGGACGGGGTCGGAGCATCGGCGGGTTTTGATGGCTCGGAACCGATCGGATCCATTGATCAAAGGGTCCCATCCAGAGACAGACCCTTTCATCTGGTAAGGATGACAGGAAATATGGATCAGAGCAATCGGTGTACCTGAATATCAGTTCATCCGATTCAATAAATTTGTAATTTTCTGGGGCTTCTGGAACGAGGCTACGAGGTGGTAGAGTTTCGGAACCTTCCATTTTCGTGCTCTCATGCGACTGTGGATGCAACAGTTTTATTGAGTAGACAGTTAGAAGAGCCCATTTGTTTTATTTTGGAATACATGTCTAGAGCTCTCACTTCTTCAACTGCATGATTAAATAGATAGAATTGAACGGGGAAGGTTGAGTTTATCTTTAATCATATAAAAGATCAAAAAATCAAAAAAAGGGTCGAAGTTGTGAAGATAAAAATGTGACCGGGCCAGCCGCCGGCCGGCTTCAACCTGACCGAAAGAGGGTTAACGTCATCCGAGTGTCATTTTATATATAGAACTTCACGTTCGCTAACTGAGGTAGCTAGCTGGCTGCTTGCTGCATGTTGATTATGTTACTTTTGGGATAATAAAGATTTAATCATCAATCCGAATCGATCGTGATCACTTGAGACCTCTGCTCGTACTGTGCACGGTGGCAGTTGCTTGGGTCCGCCTTCGATTCGAGTTTTTCTCGCCTTGCGGTAGCCCGAAAAGGCCGGGTCGCCCAACAAGGTTTAACTGTTCAACTTTTCCAGTCGGCACTAGCACTAGCCAGTTTGGCGGCGGAATCCGAATGACAGAAAACCAAGGATTGCCAGTTGAATCCCATTGCCGGAGATAAATGACAATAAGGCAATGATATGTGGGCGAGTGAGTGAGGGCTGTCGTCATTACGTTAGCATTACAACCACCACCACGACACTCGCTCCAATCAACCAAGCAGGCAAAGAGAGCACAGAGGCCTTTCTCTAAAGGCTGACGACCGCTCCTTCTCTCCCTCCCTCCCTCTCCCTCTTCTTTCTATTCTCTTCTCTTCCCATTCTCAACTTCTTCGTCTTTCGGCTTGTTGTTGTCAGATATACGATATACGGAGACTTCGAGACCGCCTGGTCGAACTAGCTTCTTGTTTCCGTCGTTTCTACCGTTCTTGCAGGTAACCGCAGCCGCAGCTTGTCTCACCTCTTCTCCATCCGATCAGGGGAAAAGACATATCCCACTACTCTAAAAGTCATTCAGTCTACTACCATTCGACCTTTAAACAGACCAGACCGTCGATTTCCATCCTCGATACGGCTGTTATTATGTTGCCGTGACATCACTCTCATAAAGTCTGAACTTCACCGAGCTCTCGTTTCCCATTATCACCACCACCGCCACCACCTGCTTGCCACGCGAGAGTAAACCCACCCACCGCCACAGAATAACGAAATAGAAAACATGGCAACCACCGACCTCCACAAAGCTCTTGCAAACCTCTCCCCGCTCGACGAATCCTCCCTCCCGCAAGACGAGCCCTCCCTCCAACCCTTCCTCGACACCACCTTCCAAAACGCCGCCGCCATAATCGACACCCTCCCTATCCCCCCACCTCCATCCTCAAAAACACCCCTCCAAATCCCCACCCCGTCCGTCAGATCCCGAGCCAACACCGTCTCCTCCTCAACATCCGCCTCCACCTCATCTTCAAGACTAACAATCACACCCTCCGTCACTCGTCCCCTCGGTCCCGAAAACGAGTCAATCTTCACGAAGGACTGGAAGGAGATCAAGCCCGGTGGAAACAATCCGCATGATATAAAAGTCTACAAACTTGCAGCGAAAGATGGCAACGGTGCGTGGTTCGCGAGGCGGAGTGTGCACGAGGGTATCGGTTTTGCCAGATTCAGGAAGGGTTTGAGACGGGAGTTTGAGGAGAGTTTGGGGCGGAGGATGGGACAGGGGAGGGAGAGTGGCAATACGCCTCCTACAGATAATGCTGCGGAGGGCGAGAATTGGGAGGGAATGGTTATTCCTGCTGGTGTTAGAGGTATCGGTGCCGAAAGAAGGCTGGAGAGACGGGTAGTCAAGGGTGTAGGCAGATTAGATGGTACGTTCGATCCCTCCTCTCATCTGCAGTAGTGGTATCATTTAGTAGAAAAAATGCTAACCCAAGGTATCTACATTTATATAGTATACCATCTATCGGCGCAATTCCCCGGTCCGTCAGCACCACGAGACTTCGTAACAGCATGCATAACCTCCTCGTCTCAAACACCGCCCCGAACATCAACCCGTTCTAGAAAACAAGGGCGAGAATTCACAATGGTCTCCCGTCCGCTAAACCATCCTTCCGCACCGGAACAATCCGGTTTCGTGAGAGGAAGGTACGAATCAATTGAATTCATCCGCGAGATTATCCCGCAGGATGATGAAAAGGAAGAAGCAGGACCGCGACGAAGCATGAGTGTTAGCGATTTAACGCAGAAGGTTTCCGCAATGTTGACTGTAGACACGCAAAATCCGAGGGTCGGAAGACCTCGGTCGCGTACTGTCGGTGAAGCACCGAGGAAGTCCGTCTCGTTTGATGAAACCAGCGGGATGGTGTCACCCAAGGGATCGACGTTCGTCTTGCAGAGCCCGGATTCGCTGAGGAAGACCTCAAGACTCAGGGAAGCTGTATCAGCTGATGATTTGCCAGAGGAGGAAGAAGAGAAAACACCAACAATGCCGAGGATACAGGAACCGACCAATGACGAAGACGCGGATTCGTTCTATGATGACGGGGAAACCAATCCCGTTGAGTGGATAATGCTCACCCGCTCCGATCCTGGTGGTAGCGTGCCCCGGTTTATGGTTGAAAGAGGCACACCGGGTAGTATCGTCAAGGATGCGGAGAAGTTTCTCGACTGGGCGTGCGAAAAGGTTCACGAGGACGATCTCTCCGATGATGAACCGGAGCCAGAGGAGGAAGATGACACGCATCTTCATGTGGATGAGAATGTTCGGGATATGTCTAGTCCTGGTGGATCGTCGTTTACGCTTTCTAGCGGCGAGCAGAGTCCTGAAGCAGAAGAGCTGAAGAGGGCGATGAGCCACGATGATTCCACATCGAATTTATCCTTCATGACCGCCGATTCGGGTGAGGATTGTGAGGAAGAAGGGGAGAATAGTTCCATGGGATCCTCGCAGACGAGCGGGGGACAAACCCAGAGCGTCCTGTCCGATGAAATGCAAAATGGGTTAACGCGGTCCGGTACCTCCATGTCCTCCATTGCTTTACAGAGAGTACAGAACGATGCGGTCAAAGCGGCGAATCAAGCTAAGGCTGCCAGAGAAAAGAACGATAAAAAGCTCGCAGCTCGGTTGGCGAAGGAGGAACAAAAGCAAAAGAAGTTGGAAGAGAAACACGCAAGGGAAGCGATGAAACGGGAGGAGAAATACAAACGGGAGCAAGCGCGGGCTGAGGAACGGAGACGCAAGGAGGAGGACAAGATCCGTGATAGAAAGCGTAGGTTGGAGGAAACAGACGAGAGGGCGAGGAGTGAACGAGAAAAGGAGGATTTGAGACGTGAGATCGAATTATTGAGGAAGGAGAAAGATGTGCTGTTTAAGGAGAATGAGATGCTGAGGAGGGAGGCGGCCGGGTTGAGGGCCAAATATGAATTGAACGGCGGGTTGAAGTCACGGAGTTCGAGTTCGATGGCGTTGAGCGGTCATGTCCAGCGACCTGCGTCTCCGGCTTCGTCGTCATCTTCTAGTAAGGGTAAGAAGAAGATGTCGATTTGATTTGAAGCTTTGATTTTAGATGGGTTTATAGCGCCGTATTCTTGTATTTTTTTTTTTTTTTTTCTATTTTCTTGTGAGGCTTTCAGATTTCTGGGTATGGATTTGATTTCGGTGTTGGATTGGAGCGGTTGAGCCTCTCTTTTTGACAAAATCTGAGTATCTGTTAGCGATTTTTGAAGATGGCTGGTTGTTGAAACTTTTTTGTATTTTTATTTATCGGTTTGAAAGGTTATGATGTATCTTTTCTTGGTAGCAGTGTCTAAATGGGAATCAAAATAGATTTTTTATTTTATTTTATTTTATTCTTTTTTTTCTCAACATGAATGCCATCTTGTATTAAAATAATCTACGGTTTTGGCGATAGATGGTTCAGGTTCGTTCTCTTATGCGGAATATGATATGTAAAGCGTTATATACATTTAAGTTCTATCCTCTCTCCAAAATTTCCTACTCTAATCGATCACTACCCCCCTCTCATCCCCAAATTTGCCAACAACAAAACCCATCAACGTAGACTAGCTGGAATAGTCCCCCCTAGCAAATTCTCAATTGCACTCGTCAACTCCGGATCCTGTAGTTGTGCGAGTTTGGTGAAAGTTCTCGCTTCTATCGATGAGAAGAATTGGATTATTTCCCTCTTAACGCCGTGGGATGGTAGGCCGGCAAGGATTTGAGCTTTGAGGGTTGTGCCGACGGAGGCGGGGAGGGTAAGGTGGTTTACTGGCCCTGGTGAGGCGGCTGCGGAGAGGGTGATGAGGATGAGGCCGGTGGGGATGAGATGGGTGAGCTTCATATTGGTAAGTAGTAGATTTTGTATATTGATGTATTTGGGATTCTGCCTTCGTGAGAAGTATTAATAAATGATATATAGATGGAGAGTATAAAGAGAGAGATTTGGTATGGGTATTTCCACCTGAGGACGGTTTTTGCCGGTTTCTTATATCCTTAGTCTCGGAATTATGATTTATTGAGCGTAGTTTTGGTGGTACAGTATCACTAACTAGGAAGATATTAGGACGCCCCACTCTACAGATGGTGATAGATGGTGGATCGTCGCTTCTAGTCCTCGGTATTAATCACGGAATTCACTAATTCATGTATATTTTAGTAAATTGTGGATAGACATAGGCGTGCATCACCAGGGGAACCGAATACATGGTGAATTTTGTAGAATTGTCTATATAACCCTTCAGGAAAGTGTTTTTTCAAAGTATTATGGTTTATTACCTTATTTCTCGAGGGTAGGTTACACTGGAAATGGACAGGCTCGTCTCATGATCAATTAACGTAACGAATACTACAACTGAACTCCCCGAGAAGTATTGGAGGCGGGTTCAAAATGGTTTCGCATACCAAACTCTCTCACTTCCGTCGGTTGAAACGTACTTGGCAGAAACTAATTTTTTTATTATTTATGCTGAGAATTCTGCTACCTTGGATAGGTTTAGTGTGCGGTCTTACTACAAAATTCTAGAACATTATACGTATTCTATGCAAATTCAATAATTTTATTCGAGATATTTTACGGTACTGACGAATTAGCGTCAATATTGCGGTTATCCTTGGTTTTACAGGGCAAGCGCAGATGTTGCAATTCAAGATGTGGTTTAGTGCGTTTCTTTCGTGAGACACACTTGTGAGCTCATTCAACATGTTGCAACTACGTCCGGAAATTTTCCGAGATTCGTCCACATTTGGCTATTCGAATTACGAGGGAAGGTTTAAATATCATTACGTGTATGATTGAATTCATAAGACGGGGTGCTTGAGAATAGGTATCGGCAGCGCCACTGTAGTATTTTGTTAATAATCTATCCGAATATATGAGAACTCCTTGCCTATTAAACACCCGTTTTGCATCATGAAGATCCAACAAGGATAACTATAAAATATCCGGTTGACTATTCTGATAGTTCGGGGCCGTCTATTCGATTAAGCGATTCTAGAGCTCTCACGGCGTCAATGTTTCTGAGGACGTAGCTTGGCGGAGTGTGGAACAAATGGCCCGGTTTCGGATATTCGTAGGGCTTCACTCGATTTCTCCAGGCCAAGCCGTGATAGAAGGCGTGGATTGTGGGACGGAACTCTAGCCACAGGATTTTTGATCTTAGAGCTAAGTTTAGATTGACCATGAGATTGTACTAACTAGATGGGCGTGTTTTAACGTCTTGTAATCGACTCTAGATTTTTTTGTAGCAATATTGCAAGAAGAACTAATTGAGCGACGTTATGCTAGAGTGATACGACTGCTAAACATGCTTTATATGAGCGGTGATTGATATATCTATACATTTCATATTTTGTTATGATTATGGTAGTAATATAAATTGATCTTTAACTCATAGATATCTCCGTCTTGTTGCATTCCTCTCATTCTATAGGTCATAACATCACAAACTAGTACTTTGCTTTCTACAGTCCTTCTCGATGATAACTTTCAAAATATTTTCGTGGATAATACCACTGACAGTACACTTTTTACATTCCCATGCGAGCCCAGAGATAGTCAGGACTCTCGAGCGTCACGATGGCCATGGTATGGATCTCAAGAATATGACGCCAATGCGACCAGTTCGCATGGAAGACATATACCCTCATTTGAGGAAGAGGGTAGATGATATGACCAAGCTCGAGATGCAGGAGAAAGTAAGATTAGTTTGGGCACTTTCTGATGGTATATTCATTTTCAACATCCATAACATATATTTATAACTAAGTATTGCTTATCTCTTTATAGGAAACGAAACTGCTATCGCAGATATGAGACTGAAGAAGCCGGATCCAAACCATCCCCTCTTGCTGCTCGAGAGCTTTGATGATCTGACCGACTCGATCGAATGTTGTGATCGAGCTGAAAGCATCGTGCTAAAGTTCAAGCACAACAATGCCATGGACGCAGCGGTTAAGGCGTGGGATTGGGTTAACGAACAAGAACCTGACTACTTCTTTTTAATCGCCAATCACGACGGTTGCGGTCCTGACCTGGAACGAGTCCCGTACAAAGTTGTCTCTGTTAAATATGATAACCTGACAGCCATTCTTACCACAAAAACCACGACTTGGGAAGAGGCGGCGCAGACATTTGACATGTGGATCGGTGGCGGCTCACAAGTTTTGCGTCAACCAAGATACACGGAGTCAACGGGCTCTCTTGAACAATTTAGGAATTATTCCAGCGAGCTTGAGAAGAGACTCGAATTCCCCAAATTAGACCCAGTTGGTTGGATCGTGGAGACGGTTGTTGGTGTCAAGAAAGTCATTTTTGGTGTCACCGAAGAAGCAGTCAACTTTGTTAAGACAGCTGTGAGCTTACTCTCTGGCAGCCCGGTTGATATGAGTCTCGTTGCCAACCCGGGGAAGCAAAAGCTACCTGTTATACCACCTCTTCAGTTTGATATTTACAAGTTATCTATCACCTGCGAGGAGTGTTATAGCAAAGGGGCCATACAATGGGACACAAAGTACAGCATGGTCGGTGGTATTCTTGGTGATTTAACGATTCGGGGCAGACCCCGAGGTGTGAGTGGTAAAATCAGCTTTGCTACAGAGATTGAAGCTGATACCGGTAAGGGATTTACAAAGGAGCATTTGCAAAATCTGCCTGTTAATCCGTTGGGGGTGAGTGGTATATTTGTTATGGGTTATGCTTTATCATTTGGCGCCGGGGTGGAAGCGCATCTCGCTGCGAGGGGAGCATTTACTATGGGTCTCGAATGGAGCTTTCCTGATGCAGCATCATTGGAGATTCATTCACCCGATGTTCTGAAATCTGCTGCCACCGGATGGGATGCGACGGAGTTTAAGCCTAGTTTTTCTCTTGATAAATTGAACTGCGAGGGTTCACTTACTGGGTACCTGAAGCTGAGGGGTACACTTGGACTCGAAGCTCTAGGAAAGAGTATAGGAGCTAGATTCCAGCGGATGCATGTAAGGATGATTTCAAAGGGGTGCAGACCCAGACTTCTGGTCTTAAATTGGCGCTTGGTCCCGATCTCCAACTTTTGGTCGGAGTTGGTGTTTCTGAGACTAAAGTTGATGCGACCTACACGGTTTGGAGTCACGATGAACCATTTCTTGCAAAGTGTTTCGCGGACCCTTTAGTAGCCGCAGAGACGAAGGCTAGTTTTGATAAGCCAATATTGATGCCGCCTGATGCAACAGGGCTTAAAGAGGGGAAGCCGGAGAAGTTGCACATCCAGCTTCCCAAAAAGCCCTTGCCTCCTGGGAGTGTTAAGATCCATGGATCAGTGGTAGGATGAAAATCAAGTGTTGGATCGCGCTAGTGCCTGCAGGAAATACCTGCATAGCTCGAGGTATGTCGTCATGTAATTATAAAATATAAATTTGCGGTTCGCATTTTGTCATGTGGCATTACTCGGTATCAAGTCTGAGAGGAATCTCAGACTGTGATACAATATGCATGCATCTCGCTAGTTTCGAAAATCTTAACATTGAGCGCCATGTGTTTTTTCCACCCACTCACGTTATCACAAGCCATAGCATAAAGAATGAAAGAAGCCTGAGGTCCACAATCTTGAAAGGACTCTTTCAAAATAACAAAACCGGATTGTGCTCAGAATACTCCCGACCCGCTTCGCAATTGATTGAAGCCTTGGATGGACGATATCCGTGGTGATCCATGTCTTTTGGGAACCGGCATCAGGCCTGTCGATCCGCGTTGTTGCTGTGGTGTTGATGCGCAGCTCGCCGTGTTGTTGTTGAGGCTCTCACCACGGCAACCACCCCAGATTAACGTCACCACAACACAAACAGGCCGGCCAGAACACGCCGCCTCGCAACTGCGCAGCATTCCCCTCCAAGCTTCCCTCGCATCTAATTATCAGGTTTCTTATTTTAGCGATTTATCCCCACTGCTGTTTCCAAAGCTGTCAACTTTCTGCATCTCGAAAATAAGTCACCGCCATCTTTAACATCTACATACTGCATACATACATACAATATACCTTACCATCGAATCGCCATTCTCCCTTCTCATTCAACATTCATTCTAGAATTCTATTCGTCCGCTATAACTTGCCAAGCCGGACGCCGGGACCCATCAGCCAGCTCAGCCAGCTCCCCAAGCCCGAAAAACCAAAACAGAAAAAAAAAAGACCGTTGAAAGAAAAGAAACTTGGCGCTAAAAGGTCGACTACATCTTTTTTTGTCCGAAGAAAAAGGTTCCAGTCGTCGACGAAGCTCGAGGAATTTGTACAGGTCAGTTGGACGACTCATTCCTATACCGTTATTCGGTATGAGGATTTATCTCATTTCCTATTGGTTTTTGTCGTCGGTTTTGTACTAACAGTTAATACAATGTGGCTTAACAGCTCCTCTTCAGTCCTTACCGGTAGTTGTGGGTTTTGAATCCCCCAGTAGGGATTTTTGGAGGAACTGGGAAAGCAATACTCAACTCTGTTCTTGATTGAAGAACTGTGGTCAAAAGATATATCACTGTATGATTCTACATTTCCAATCTAGACATATTCTTTGAAGACCCAATCCTAATGTGTTTTTGCCATCTTATAGACTCTGGTAAAATTAGGGGTATACGCAGCTTTATAGCTGCACATATGGTAAGTGCGATACCCTCGTTCCTATTCCATTAAGTCTTCTTCTAACAAAACACTTTTTACTACCTAGAACTTCACTCTACCGATATAAAACCTCATTACCGTATACATCGACACCAATGCCACCGGTGCCGCCCCCTCATGGGGATGATGACGAACCACCACCACCTCCTCCCCGCCACGACTCCAATGCCAAAACAACATCAGGCACACCGCCGAAACCTCCCCCTCACCAATCTCGAAATCCAAACTTACCCGATACTCTCGATGTATTTGTGATACCCGCTGGCGGCGGCGTGATATATCTCCCCTCGCTCGCCCCACATCGAAACTCATTCTTTGCAGGTGGTATTACCACGCTCTCTCTGGAAGTTGTATGGGTGGCTCTAAGGTTCACAGTGGGGAAAAAATTGCCCGGGTGGTGGGGTAATTTGTTTGTTAGTTGTGTGCTTGCTGGGCTTGTGTATTGGATTGGTACCTGGAAAATATTCCACGAGAAAGAAGAACGAGGAAAGAAGAGTGGCAAAGGCAAGGATGATAAAGAGAAGGGAACGGGTGGGAAAGATAGTGGCACCGCTGGCCCTAAAAGCACGGGGGCTCCAAGGCACAATGGTCACACAAAGTCAGCGTCTGGAGGATCATCTTCAACACCGAGGTCTCAAAGCTGGGCGAGCGGAAACGATGCTGGTGGAGGAGGCGGCGGTCGTGGCAATCCGAGACATAGGAGTCCGGAGACCCCGACACCCAATCCGGAATACCAGGAGGACCCGTTTGAGGCTGCTGAGGCAGAGTACAGACGTGCCAAAGAAGAGGAAGAGTTAAGGCAAGCGAGGGAGCAGATTCGTAGAGAGCGAGAAGAAGTCAAAAAAGAGAAGATGGAAGCTGAGAGTTTGCGCCGGCAGGCTGAAGAGGATTCAGCCCATCGCCGCGACGAACTCAAGAAAGAGAAGCTAGAAGCTGAAAAGCTACGAAAGCAAGCCGAGGAAGAGGTAGCTCGCCGCCGTGACGAACTTAGGAAAGAAAAAATGGAGGCTGAGAAGCTGCGGAAGCTAGCTGAAGAAGAGGCTGCTCGAAAACGAGACGAAGTTAGAAAAGAAAAGGAGGAGGCTGAGATGATTAAGAGACAGGCTGAAGAGGCAGCTGCTCTAAAACGCAAAGAGGCCGAGGAAATCGTGGAGCGTAAGAAGAGGGAAGTAGACGAAGTGGCGGAAAGGAAGCGCAAAGAGGTTGAGGAGCTAGCTGAAAGGAAGCGCAGAGAGGTCGCTGAAGAACGACGGAAAGCTGCTGAGGAAGAGGCTCGATTACAACGATTGAGGAGGGAAGAGAAGGACCGCAGAAGAAAGTTGCGTGAGGAGGAAGAAGCTACTCGCCAACGCCTTGAAAAGGAAGAGGGAATGCGTCGGAAGAAACTGCGTGAGGAAGAGTTGTCACATAAACTTCGTCTAGCTGATGAAATGGCAAAGACCGAAGAGGAGCGACTACGGAAACTAGAGGAAACTGAAGAGTCGCACAAACGACGTCTTGCTGAAGAGAGCGCCAAGACAGAGGCAGAGCGAAAGAAACGTCTTGAAGAAGAGGAAGAGCTACGGAAACAACGATTAGCTGAGGAGGCAGCTCAAGAGGAGGAACGAAGAAAGCGTCTTGAACAGGAAGAAGAGGAACGCCGAAAACGTCTCCAAGACGAAGAGGAGGCGCATAAGCGTCGTCTCGCCGAAGAGGATGCTAAGAAAGAGGCGGAAGAGACAGCAAGACGTAGAGCTGAAGAGTTAGCCCGCCTGCGAGAACTTGATAAGCGCAACAAAGCAGAAGCGGATCTACGAAAACTGCAAGAAGATCTCCGAAAGAAAGCTGCAGCTCTTGACCAGCGAATCAAGCAACAAGAAGTTAAGGACGAGAAGGTGCGACGAGACGCTGAATCTAAAGCCGCTACCGAAGCCGAAACCGCCCGAAAAGCTCTTGAGGAATCGATCCGCAAAGAACGCGAGCGCCTGATCCAAGAGAGGATTGCCCGGGATGCTGAATATGCGCGGCAGAAGGAAGAAGCTCGGCAGAAGGAGAAGGCAGAATTCGAAGTGAGACGTGCAAAGGAGATCAAGGCTCGAGAGGCCGCAGAACGAGAACGCCTCGTTCGCGAACGTCAGCAAGCAGAGATGGAGCGCAAGGCCCGAGAACGCTTGGAGAAAGAGGAAGCCGAGCAAAAACGCAAAGAACAAGAAGAACTGGAGCGACTTGAGAAAGCCGACGCAGCGGATAAAAAAAGACTTCGGTTGGCAATGCTAGAAAGACTTGCTGAGGCTGAGCGGGCTCGCGAGAAAGTAGCCGCTGAAGCTGCAGCTGAGAAACGTCGTCTGGAGGCAATTAAAAAAGAGGAGGAAGAGAAGGAGCGGCTGAGGCTTGAGAACGAGAAACTCAAGCGTCAACTAGAAGCAGAGAAGGAACTTGAACGGCAGCGCATGGAGGCTGAACGAGAGAAAGAGCGGCAACGATTGGAAGCCGAAGAGACTGCTAGACTCGAACGAGAGCTCGTCGAAAAAGAGAAAGCTCGCCTCGAACAGATCAAGGAGCGTGAAGAACGAGACCGCCAAGCTATGCTCGCAACTCTCGAGCGCGACCGTGAACGTGAGAGAAAGGCAAGAGAAGCTCTTGAACGTGAGATTGCCGAAGCCGCCGCTAAGGAGAAGGAAGAGCGTGAGAAAAGGGAACTGGAGGAAGCCGAGGAGAGAGAAAGGCAACGTGTCGAAAGCCTGCGCCGGGAACGTGAGCGAGAATGGAATAAAAAGGACATCGAGAAGGAGGTCAAGCCTATCAAAGTTGAAGTATGGGAAGGCCCCGCTCAGACATCCGAAGTTCCAGACCTTGGTGGTGGCGATAGCTTTGTAGACCATCAAGAATCGCAAGCCGAGATTGAGGAAGTAAGGTCGCGAAAAAGTTCTCCCGCGAAACAGCATCGTCATAAGAAACATCACCATCACAGGCACAACTCTGAACTTACCAACGATTTTGAGGAAGCCGGCTCAAGCGTATCAAGACGCCCTAGATCCCCTACCAAAAGCCAAGCGCCCGAGTCTGTGATAAGCGCGCCGACGACGCATCGATCCAAAACGAAGCGAGCACCTAAGCCGACAGAACGTGACAATAAACCCACAGTTGAAGTCGTTGACGATGAGTCAGAATATCATACCATTCACTCTTTTGATGCAAGATCAGAGATTCGAAGCCAAGTTTCAGGGTCGTCTGGCGTCACCGCTCGGTCCAAGATGTCTGCGAAATCTACTGCCAGTAGCAACAGCAACGCCTCTAAAACAAAATACTCGACTTCTGACCCCGACAAGATTGTGCTCAAAGCGGTATATATCTTTACAAACGAACACCCGAAGAAGCCGCAGGCCTCTCTCATCGCAGGTGTTGGAGGAAATAGCGAGGGACTGGTCCTCAATATCTCAACCGCAGGTTTGTTCATCGATGATGAGTTGAATAACTCCGCACAGAGGGAATGGGATCAAAAAGCCTGGGCCATCAAAGGTATCGAGGTTTACTGTCCGAGATGTATACCACCAGCTGGACCGAGTGGGGCTCGAGCAGCCGCCAAGCAAACGGTCAAGCACCTGTTGTCAGGTTCATCTGCTCCTTCCGCTGCAGAACAGGAGAAATACTTGGACAACCTTGGCGATGTCTGTAGATCTCACTGTGCGAATAAACTACAAGCCAGCCGAGACCGCGAGGATAGCACTATCACGGGCAACGGCAATCACTTCATTCGCGCCAATATGGGAGATACAGGCGATAAGAAAGTGGTATACGTTTTCGCGGAGGACGAAGGGTGGAAGGTGCCAAGTGGACTCATGAAACTTAAGAACAGTCCGCAGGTTAGGCAATTGGTTATTAATGGGATGCAAGGCGGCGAGGCGAAGAATGTGCTTACGATGACTGGAACCGCAGCAGCTTAGTGAGACCGCTGCAGTACTCTACCATTGTTTCATTTCATGAAGATTATTTTTGTTACAATCATTCATTGACACTTTTCGGGTGAGATTTTCTTTGTATATCAGTATTAGCATTTTGGGTTATGTCTGTTTTTTGCCGGTTTTTAGCCTCTTAGTTTTATATCATATCTCCTGCATACGCATGAGATGTGAGCTTACATTACAATGATGATGTTATAGCTAGTCTATCTCTATTGATCTTGATACTCCAGTTGTGGGGAATTTGCATACTCAATTCTCGGTTGGATTTAACTATCGCAAACCCCGCGACTATAGTTTGAAAATAATGAACTCAATCAATGACTATCCAACTTCATTGCTAGAATTGAACGTGCGAAAATATATGAAATATTATTACCTCAAACCCACTACCCATAGACCAAAAAATCCAAACATGCATGTCAACTCGTCCATGCTGTACCATGTACATCGCCATGCCTTAATCACATGAAGGATAATAGTGCCTAGGTATCCATACTGTATACCGAGCATTTAAAAAAATGTGTTTCAGACTCACGGGTCAAAAGCTGATATCTCTAGCCATAGCCCTGCTATTGCAACGATACCTCCCCCTCGCAACAGCACAAGATGTCGAACGGTTGTATTATCTCCAATTACAGCCGTTGGATATCACTAGCCTAGGGGCGAAGTATTCCGAGGATTTATTGGCACAGTTTTATGGCAATGGGGAGGGTGTTTATGGTGCGTCGGCCTTCTGTTAATCAAGGGGCTGTATTTTTGGTAAAGCCGTGAATGGGGTATTGATATGTCTACGTATAGTCAAAGAACAAGTTCTCAAGGGCGACTCTGTCGGCTTAATCGATATCGGGAACCCGTTCGCCACACCATCTAATAGCCGATTATTCGAGGAAACGGTGGATAGTGACGCTGAAGTTGAAGTTGATGTAGAGGCGGAATTAGAAGCAGAAGCGGGGTTCCCGGTCGATTTGAGCGATGACTTAGCGGAGGAGGAGGAAGAGCCAAGTATACAGTTCGAACCCACCGAGCGAGACTTTTATACAGTTCGAAAGCATCTAAAGACCGGGGGGAAGTTTACAGTCGAGTTTGACGGAAGCGGGCATGTTTTGGGACAGTGGCCGATTAGTGGTTTGCCGTATGCTTGGCTGGCCGGGGAGGATGAGTGGAGGAAGGATATGAGGCTTAATGAACCGGTGTAGGTTATCCAATCCATGGCGAAAATAATGATATCGCGATATATATAAATTTGGGGTAGCTGACTGTTTGTGAAATTTACTTTTTAGGTTTATTGAAAACGAAAAGGGGGGGTTACGAATGGAAGGAATGAACGGGTGGGATAATTTCGGTACGTAGCCTTTACACTTTTCGATTCATACCGCCCATTAGATAGATATATTAACACTAGGTGGCGATAATCATAGCATGTCAACTACGAACACACCCCGCCGTCCCCTCTCATTTCTGGGAGTTAATGTCCATCCAGCGAGTACTCTGGACGACCACGAAGATACCCCGCGTAACAGGCCCTAACCAAAGCTGCATCCTCGTCACCATTACTGCCGTCGAAGCCACAACAAAACGACAACTCCAAAATACGAAAATGGCGATAGAAAGCGTCGTGGAAACGGCAGTGGAGAATGTATTTGAAATGGTTTTGGAGAACGCAGTGGAAACAAATCCCGTTGAAGGGGAAGTTGCAATCACGCATGATCCAAATCAAGATTCTAGTGGTGATGATGTATTTGGTGAACTCAATGCAGGTGATGCAGGTGATGCGATTGGTGAAGCTATACATCTCAATATCGAGGAGGATGATGACGATGATGAGCTATATGAAGGGCAAGTTGATATGTTGCTCCTACGCCGACCTGGGTCAAGACTGTTTTCGCAGGACACACCACCAGGCGAGGGTGAATCACCCAGTATGCAGATAGAGGAGGAAGTGGAGGAAGAGGAAGAAGCCGTTACGAGCGCGGGTCCTAATAAAAACTCGGAACAGGCAGATAATAGCCAACAGGATGAGAATGATATTTTGTTCTTCCCCGAGGATATTGGCGCATGGACGCTTGAAGGTGGTGAAGATAATGAGACAGGGGAATGGACAAGATGGACGGGCGCACCACGGGGTTATAGTGCCCAAGATCTCGGGTTCAAGCGTGAACCAGCCGGACTTTGGGGGACAAGAGGGTCGAGAAGTGAAGATGTCATGATGAGTGGTGATAATATAAAATGACCTTGGTTTGGTACACATATATGCCATATCGTGTAACTTGATGTTAATAGAAAGAATTTTTTATTTTCAGGACTTTTTGGTCTCGCTCTGGGGCTTTTGCACTTTTATTACCTTGCGGTCTCTCGATCTAAAGTTTGAATAAGTGAGATGGGGAAACATGCGTTGTAATTGTTGTATTTCCCTACTGGGATTCTAAAAACTGTGCATCTTGGTTTATCGACGAAACTTCAATACTCTGATAATCTAATAACTCCCCTTCTAGGACTCCGGAACGAAGAAAAAGTCGGTGAATGCGGAGAATTATTCATATATACACATCAAACATCATCCCACCCACACTGAGTAAATTCAGCAATGGATTCAAGTAAATGGAGGACAAGCAGTAAGTGAAACGGTTTGGATAGTAATACCACCAAGGGAAAAAAAGAATTCTTTTGGGAGTAATAAAAAAATATACACAGGGTGAATAAAGGAGTAAGGCTAAAGCTAAACATAATTAAAGAATAAGAAGGGTAAGAAAAGAAATATAAATGGTAGAGGAGGAAACTACCAACGAGTTTAAAAAAAAAAAAAAAGAACTTTTTCTAATGCAAAAAAAAGTACATGTTTCCCATCTAGAAAAGCACAAAATTAAACGTAATAAGTTGAAAAATGTACTTTCTTCGAAAAGTCATTCATTAATTCCTTTTTTCTTTCTTTTTTCCTCATCCTCCAAATTCGTTATTCTCTTCGTAACTTTCTTTCTAGGTTATGGTCAACAAAAACCTGCCTCCAACAACTTCTATCATCATCTTCATCATCTCTCTCAGCCTTGCATTACTATCTGATACCGTCATACGGGGGATTGTCGGATGGGATGAAGGTATATATATCGGGGAGGATTCTGAGGGTTTGGGTTGTTTAACCGGAACCACCCTTGTAGGCCTTTCCGAAGAGGAGGAGCTGAACTTGATCGTAGATGGACAAGACACCGGCACCGGCGACACCACGGAGAATGTTGGCACCAGCACCCTTGAAGAGGGAGCGAACACCTTCCTTGGCAACAATCTGGTTGAAGGCATCGAAGGACGACTTGTACTTGACGGCCTCACCAGATGTCATCATCATACGACGACGAACAGTATCCAATGGGTAAGAAGCAATACCAGCACCAGTTCTATTGATTCGTTAGACATTTTTTCCCTCTAACTTCTTACAGGATTGTAGAACGGTGAATACTTACGTAACGCACCAACCGAGGAGGAAGGAAGCCAAGAAGGAACCCTCAAGAGGACCAACCAAGACGACTGGCTTGAAGGAGTCGTACATACCGAAGTACAGACCACGGTAGACGACGATACCAAGAACGGAAGGACCGAAACCACGGTAGAGACCAGAGATACCGTCGGATGCGAGAGTCTTCTTGTAGACGTCGACGAGACCGTTGAATTGACGGGCACCACCAGTCTTGGCCGACTTGGCGTCGTTGGCGAGACGGGTACGAGCGTAGTCGAGGGAGTAGACGAAGAGAAGGGAAGTGGCACCAGCAGCACCACCGGATGCCAAGTTACCCACCATCCACATGGCGTAACCGTCACGTTCCTTCTTGTAACCGAACATCTTCTTGAATCGATCACGGAAAGCAAAGTTCAAGGCCTGGGTTGGGAAATAACGGATGACGTTGGCAGTGTTACCACGCCAGAGGGAAACAACACCTGATCGAGGAATAATCGATGTTAGCGCCTGATAGTACAAGCCATTGCGCCGAGCAGACATTCTAATTTATCGTATTTATCAAGTGAAAATTTGATTTCGCCAAGTAGGACAAGTAATTGGCGAATTCAAGTCCATTGATAGATGTCGCGACCAAGGAAAGCTGCCCGACGCCGTCTTTCTGAGGTGGATAGTATTTCCTTACCTTCGTCAGCCATTGTTCTTCGGAAACAGTCAACGATACCATTGTATCGTCGGTCGAGACGACCAGACTTGATCATTTCATCCTATATTTAGTGCAAATGCGGTTAGCTATCCGATGGATAAAATGTGTTTGACCAATTAAAGCCGCATGTCGCTCGGAAAAACCCGCCAGGGTCAAACCAGAGAAGGAAAAAAAACCACTCTCCTAAGCGGCCAGCTTATCTCGTGGGATTTCGTCATATACGACGCCCTATCTGTAAACGAAACTGCCACGTCTCTCGGAGGAGCTTGCTCGTGAAGTTTCGCCAGACGGAATATCTTGTTCAAGCAGGAAATGAAGAAAATACCAACCTGATTCTGGATGAGAAGCTTGACACGCTCGATGGGAGCAGCGGCAGTCTTCGAGACGGCGGCCGAGATACCTCCCACTATATTATTTCAAGCCAAGTTAGAATCTATATCTGTTTCATAAACCTGCTGGCAATGTCATCAAGACTAAAACCTGCTCTTTATCATTTCCATGCCACATGCGGAAACACCGTAGAGGTATCATTATCCCACGATGTCCACTTCCCATATTAGCTATGGGCGTGATCTTTTTGATAGTAGTTAGGTGTCTTGATAACATTGCCGGAAACAGATAGGAGACCGGCTGAAAAAAATTTACATACTGAGGAAATCAACAACGAAACCCTAGATTGAAAGTTAGTCTTCCCATTGACAAGTAGAAACTTTTGCATGTGAATGTATGCAGGAATAGCCATCGTAAAAATCATTGGCGTCTTGAGACAATGATCGGACGAATGGACGATTCCAGAAGAAATATAGAGGGGCTGATGGTAAGCATACCTGTTGGACCATTGTGAATAGATGCTCAGCGGACCGAGACTATGAAGATGGGACTGAGGAAAGAAAGAAAATAGACACGACCGGCTGGGAGCACGTGTGTCTAATGAGTGGAGATTTTGTTTGAGTAGGAAGAGAGTAGATGAAAAGAGAGCCTGAGGGGAGAGGAGGAAGAGAGGAAGAAAAGAAGGGAAGAGTTTAAAAGGAATTTTTTCAATCCGTGGTGGTGGTCGGTTTGCCGTGAGTGAAAAAAAAAAAAAAAAAAAAAAAAAGTATGCCGAAAATAACAAGCTGCTGAAAAGAAAGGGGACAAACAACACACCGGCAACCTCACTCACAACACGAGAGCCTCTAAAATCACTCCGACAAAAGGATGAAAAAATCAATTGCTACGGAGATGGCATATACAGCAAAGTACATACATGTGCCATGCCCGTAGGTAGTTCACTAACCTCAACCTGGAAATAATGGACACCAGGGTCGATATTCGGGACCAGGTCATTTCGGCCAGGGCTCCGCCAGCGAAATCCAACCGATAAGCCGGCCGCCCATTTCAAAAATTTTCTCATCCCGAGCGGAAAAAAAAATATACGACACCCCACGGCCACCGGGTCGAAGGGTGCAGCATGGAACCTCAATTTTCCGTTGACTGCGAGCATATCGTCGTAGATACCCGGCTTGATTTCAATCAATCGTTTCACATTGTAAAGACATACATGTCAAGAAAAAGGCCAGATACGATCGAAAGATCGATACTTGAGTAACATGTGCATTGTCTAACGAAGGACCCAATAGAACTGGCATCTCCTTGCATACACTCGCATACTGCTTCTCGACCAAGGCAGGCACGCAAAGAGATTCGAAATTTTACTGCGGTCTCTTTTTGTCCTCCTTTTCGGCAGCTGGGCAGGGTATCAAGCAACCAGCTAAACCTTTAACGGACCGTACATTTCCATTCCATTTGGTTTATATAATTTATCATTTTTATTTTATTTTTTCGATAGTCGTCCCGAAAAGAAAGTAAGAAAAAGTATCCGATCTTTCCCGAGCCCCGGTACGCCACTTGCGTCTAGTGTCGGTCGGCCTGTCCGACTGCAGGTTCCGACAACCCAGAGGAACGGTATATGGTAACAAATGCACATTTCAATCTACCGTTCCGAATCTGATACGAACCATTGAGCGGCTCCGTTCGATATATAAATACTTGTTTTTGTGTCGCGACATTCCCTCGCCTAACATCAGATGTACCAGAAGGTCGGCTGAAACCGGTATGGCTTGAGCTAAGAGAAGCTTATTATATAAGCTCTGACCCAGCCAGGCGCCATCCGATTCGTTATTGCCAATAACAGATGACAGCGACAGTTGACCAAAAGCACATCTTGTGACACTCTCGCGGATTGATTTAATATCTTGTGACGAGTGTAATATTTTGGTTCATCAGGACTGGTCGATAGTGACATCACGGAATACAGAATAAAGTGTATGTCATGAATACGGGTATCGGCTCTTCTTTTTGAATTTGAAAATGGCTCTTGTTTTTACAAAGAAAGAAGAAGGAGAAGAAGGGGATGTGTAGATATAGCTCTCCCTGATTATACTGTTCTTCTATCGGTCATCACTCGAACTATCGAGCCTAGTCCAGCTATCTCGACAACCTAAACCGAGCAGTACGATTATTAGCTTCTGCTTACTCAAAGTTTATATCTCCATTGCAAACCGACCTTCTCGTGCCATGAAAGCAGCACGCTCATGCCACTGCTAGCACCTCCAGATCCAGACTGAGGAGCATCCTTCCTCGCCATTCCCTTATATCTGCAATTATTCCAACGTCGCCAACTGGTCAGCCATATTTATCCCTTGTCGAAAGATTGAGAGGCACCCCGTAGTGTAAGAGGGTTATCAACGTACAGGTACTTCATGAGTGTGTCTAAGAGCTCGCTTCCGGCTTCCGAAGAGGAATATATCGTGTTCAAGGTAGCTGACATCTCGGATTGCTTGATCGACCCGAGAATCTCGACTACTGTCGTGCAATGCAACTCCTATTTGTATTTTAAGTCCCGTTAGCGTTCGGTTTCCATTGAACGTGCTACAGTTACCCCAAAGCGCCAACCAAACTCCTGCTAGCCAGCTGTTTACTAGAAAGCCGTACATATCGTTTCACACGATATATACCATAAACGCGAGGGAGGATGGTGTACCTTTCCGGCTTCATCGGCACCGTAAGGAGCATTTTCCAATGCTATCCGTAACGCTTCCGAGTTTTCACCCCGTTGTATCAAGCCTCTGCACTGTTGGGAGAGCTGCTGTATCGCGGACGTGGGGACGGGGTCGAACGGCGGGGAGAGTAGCTCGGCGGGGTACTTGAGATCTTCGTCAAGAGCGTCCACATCGATGAGACGCCAGTTCTGGTTGGCTGCCATGGCGAAGAAAACGGAGGAGGAGAACACGCGATGAGAATGGAGGGGTGTGAGAGAAGCTGAAGCAGGTAATACAGAAGAAGTTGAAGCTCGGAACTATTGGAGTCTGACAGACGACGTGTGGAGTAGCAGCAGCTCGTTCGTAGGAATAGTAATAGTAGCAGTAAGATAAGCTGAGGTGTGTTTGGTGTTTGTGCCCAGAGCTGCTTCAACCACCCGCCAAAGCAGCGCACATTCCAGCACTACCATCTGGTGGAACCATACGCCGGTGTCGTCACCAGCCATGCAAGCGACAAGCTCCAAATGCCACTAATTACGAATACAATCCAAAGGCAACTGTTGAGAAATAGCTTGGGTACATTCGTCACAAGCTTCGGGTTGTTCCATCGCTGCTTCGAGGTCTAATTATTACTGGTCCGGTCTTAGCGGTGGTCCTGCTTGGGACAAACCAAACCGGCTTCAACCTCCTCAGAACAACATAACATCATCACCACAACCACCACCACCACCATCCACCTTGACCGCATCAACCGAATCTCTCTCTCTTTCTCTCTTCAACGACCTTCACAATACTGACCCTCGCCGTCGCTCACCACTCCCGAGCTCATTTCATCCTGTAAACTATTCTTCAGAATGGCCGACGGTCCGAAGCCGAGCTCCAGCGTCAAGCTGGTTCTGTTGGGGGAGGCTGCCGTTGGAAAGGTACAAACACCTCTGCCGCTGTTTTAGAGCTGTCGCGCGTCATCTACGGATGCTCCAGGGTTCACTTCACCTTGCTAACTCCGTTCTCCTGACAGTCTTCCCTGGTTCTAAGATTCGTCAACGATGATTTCCAGGAAAACAGAGAACCTACCATCGGAGGTACGAGATGCCATCCTCGTTTTCTTTTTTTTTAATTCCTTATCGCTTGAGATAGCACCATCCTTGCTCACACCACCTCCACCATCATCGACTACGTCAAACACTGCAGTAGTGAAGAAAGCAATGTAGCTGACATCTAGATCTTTCGACCAGCTGCCTTCCTGACACAAAAGTGCAATCTTCCAAACCGGACAATCAAATTTGAAATATGGTGCGTAAATCTTATCCGAGTTTGACCTCATCATCGGTGAAATCCCGTTAATACGAGTTCTTTTTTCCACGATTAGGGATACCGCCGGCCAAGAGCGCTTCGCATCCCTAGCTCCCATGTACTACCGAAACGCCCAATCCGCCCTCGTCGTCTACGACCTCACTAAATCCTCCTCCCTCGCCAAAGCGAAACACTGGGTCGCTGAACTTCAGCGTCAAGCCTCGCCGGGAATCGTGATCGCTCTTGTGGGCAACAAACTCGATCTGACGAGTCAATCGACTGGACTGGAGGGATCCATGGGTGGACTGTCGTTATCCGCCGCGGCAAACAGTGGAGGTGACGGAGACGACGAAGAAGAGGAGGATGCTAGACAGGTTACCACCGCTGAAGCCAAGGCGTACGCCGACGAGGAAGGCTTGCTCTTTTATGAGACTAGTGCCAAGACGGGACATAACGTATCTGAAGTGTTCACCGCTATCGCTAATGCCATACCGGAAAGCACGCTGAAGACTCGAGGTGGACCGGGCTCCGGACGTACTGGAGCTGGTGCTGGATCGGCTAGTGAGACTTTCGGTGGCGCTGGTGGCGTCAACCTGTCGGCCGCAGGGGAGACTAAAGGAGATGCTTGTGCTTGCTGATTCAACTACGTTAGCAGTTTCTTGGTAGCTTGGAGCGGTTAACCATGTTATTTTCATGCTGAACGAAATGGACGACCGTATTTTTCGCTCACTGTTTGGGAGGATATTCTAAGATCGCATACATTACGGTCCGGGTCTATCATTGCTCTCTCTACTCTGAGCCCGTCCTTGTCACGACCGATTCCAACCCAAATCTTATAAACATCCTTGTCCTCATCCTTGTCTTATTCCATTCACGAAACTTTTGATATACTATTACATTGCGTTACAACATTTTGCTTTTGGGTTCAAGGAGTTAATGTCTCCCCATCGCGATTACCCTGCCGGCTTTCATCTCTTTCTTTTACTCTGTTCGTTCTTTTGTTTCAATTATATCTAGGAGTAATAATATCTTCCTTTTCGATCACACGACCCCAAATTCCCTCAAGTATGTTTTTCGACTGGTTGAGGTGTTAGTAGTAATTTATTAATCTATGTTTGTCACGTGCATGATATATTATGAGCGAGTGCGACTCAATAAGCGCATAACCTAGAGTCTGTACGGTCTCGTTTCCAGCTTGCTTTTGAGTCTACTACCTGGGTATCAGAGGTGTTGTTGATGGACTAGCGAGAATGATCTTGTAGCTCAAAAGATGAAACTCAAGGCGATATCATTTATTTAATTTTCATTGTCCTATTGACATTACATATTCTTTTAACATGAGTATGATGTGTGAGACGCTGAGGTCGGACTATCATTAGCGCACAGGCATTTCTTTGTATACCCTTTTGAGACTTGAGCTTCTAATCTCTCTCGGACTTGTCCTGTTGTATTTTTGTCCATTGGTTCTGAATTCTGCGTTGTTCGAGGTTTAAGTGATATATCACTTAAACTCATTTGCAAAAATTCTTTACCTTTCAAAGCATAGTAATGTGATAATTCCCTCTAGGGTGTACTGAACAAGCACATCAGCTCAATACTTCCATTTCCCAATCCCTAACCCCAAATCCATATCCAAATCCATCACTCTCCCGTCATGTTCTCCACCGATCCACCCGGCAACCTCCCTTTCTTCCCTCGCCAACATCTCCCTCTTCCTCCTCTTCCTCTCTCGTCTCCTCAATTTTCTATCTCTATGTTCTGCTTCATCGGCTGAATCTGTTAAGAGCTCTATATCCGGGGTATCACTATCCAACACCCCATCTTCCTCGTCTGAATATTCTTCTTCTTCACGTTGGTGTTTGTGTTTCTCTCCTACGGTTTTGTGCTTTGGTTTTGATTTTGATGCGTGGTGATGGTTTCCTTGGTCTTCTTCGTCGGAGTTTTCGGAAGAGGGGGCGGGTGAGGGAGGGATACCCTCTCGTTCGAATATAGCGGATGGTTCTTCGAGGGTGTATCCGAATCTGTTGAATGCTGCTTCCTCTTCTCTTTCTTGTTCGTATAGTATTTGAGGATTTGGGTGGGAGGTTGGAGGGGTAGATTGGGGGGTATGTTCGTTTGGTGGGGTTATTTGTGGTGGGGAGGAGGTAGCTGGGATTGTTGAATCGTCGTCGATATGGGTGTTATTTTCGATTTCTAGCCGTGATTGTGGTATTTGTACTCGATGTTTGTATTCTTGTTCTTGTTCTTGTTCTTGTTCTTGTTCTTGTTGTGGTTGCTGGTGATTGAAATTAGATTGCTCAGAGGAAGGAGATGGGAGGGTGACGTCTTGTAGACTAGTTTTGGAAAGGGAGACTCGTTTCACTTTGACATCTTTAATGGAGAATTGGGGTTTCAAGGCTAGTGCGAGGGCTGCTTGACGGCGAGTGACGGGGGCGAAGGAGGAGTCCATGTTGAATATTTTAAGCTCGTTGTGTTTGAGAGAGTGAGAGTGATTCTTTGGGGTTTGCCTGGATTGTTCTAGAGTGATCGTGGATTCTTCTTCGTCTGTGTGATGATGATATTGACGATTACAATTTGTGGGTAAGTGAGTGTCGATGGTGGATGATGATGAAATGGTGGTGGTTGTGTCTGATGCTGTCATGCAAACGCCCGAGTCCGAGGAAGCGCAGGTCGAAGTTGATTTTGGACTTCTCGAGAGTTCGTCAATCGGTGCAGTTGCGTTTGTACCACTGAACTGACACCGTGGTGATATCACTTTTACATTCGGTTCTTCCAAGCTGGCATTTGCTTTGGTCGTATTGGCAGAAGCCTTGCCTCTCGACACCCTTGGACTCTTTGGTTTTTGTATTCTTGCATTCCTCGTGATGGGTCTGTGGGGACGCTCTTCTGATGACCGTCTACCTTTACCACCCCTCTGGTCCTCCACTATATTTGCGCTCCGTCGTCTACCACCATTCTGCATCAACATTTGACCCGAAGAAAGGCTACTCGACGTTGCTCCGTTTGAGATGAGCTGAGTGTGCTCTCGAACCATTATATAGTAAAGACTGAAGCTCATGATATGGAAACACCACATTCTCTTCCTTATCCTTCTCATCACTACGAAATCCCAATTGCAATACTCCGCCAGGTCGTCCAAATACAAACCCGGGAATAGAACACCGAACCTCTACAAAAGCATCCAGGATAATCTTTCTCAACCCGTTCTCTCTCAACACCAATCCCAACTTCTTCACTACACTCTTATCCGCCCTTGGATGCGACGCATACCCTGGAAAGTCGCCTCGCGCGTAAACTCCATCAGTACAAGTCAACACCGTGGCATTCAAATTCACCTGCAAAACATCCAACCGGTGTCTGAAAAGCGCCACAAGCCTCTGAGCGTGCTGGAGTGGTATACCCCGCTGGTGGGAGATATACTCTCTGTGAGCTTTACACAGCACCTCTATCGTGTGGGTGTGTAACCTGAACGTCGCCTTGGAGGTGACAAAGTCGACTTCCTGAATGACAGCGAGGATGGAGATGTAGAGGGATCGGTTTGAGGAGAGGTTTATGATGAGGGGTGGGCAGAGTGACCAGATGCTCGATGGCTGGCGGAGGGAGATTTCGAAGAGAATTTTCCAGTCGAAGATTAAGAGGGTCGATGGGTCCGTGCAGGTTGAGATGCCTGGGATGGAGATTAAGTGGCGCCACTTGGAGATGTTGGAAGTGAACCACCATTGGAGGGGTGTCGAGGGGACTATGACGTTTAGAAGGTCCATATTGGGAGAGTTTGTGAGACTTTGGGGTTCGGATGGAAGGGTGGCTTTGAAACTGGGGATGAGCTTTGGCCGTCATGGCGTTGATGCGGTCATATATGCACTATTGTTCAAATCGTGTATACTTGCCAGTAGGGTAAGTCGTCGACTCGATCGAGTAGAGTACGAGCTCCTGTTCATGATTCTATTTTCTTTTCGTTAGTGTTAATGTCCATAATATCTACGTTAGATTAAAGAGATGGAAGAGAATTGCTTCAAAGAACAAAGACGAATCGGAACATCGGTATTCTTTCCAAGGGGCTATTCGGTTTCAAACGAGCTAATAGAATTCGATCCTGAAACCTGTACTTTTCGAGAAGTTTTATTCCTATTCAGTATCCAAAAGTAGCTACCATAAGATACCCTGTGACCAATAGCCATCTGAAGGGACCAACCATTCTATGTAGATGGATAATCGATGTCGACGTATCGGTACCATCCTGAACGAATGCAAGCCAGTAGATGAAACGAACGTGCACAATGGCATGCTTTGTTTTCGAAAGATGGATTAGCCAACATCACAACGCCGGTCCGAGCTGACAATGCCTTCAGTCCGAATCCAGCGATGGTTGTCAATGCAGAAAACATGGCACATAATACATAGAAGCCTCGTATCTAATCTACGGACGAAACGTCTGAACAAGGAACATCTCTGAAAACGGATGTTGGATAATATAAAGCGACTCAAATCTTTCCGACAAATTCTACGAGCACGGGCACGAGCACAAAAACGTGGGATTGCAAGCCCACTGTTGTATTTTAGCAATTGGCACTTAATTTAGGCCTATCCGTGCGCCACCACAAACAACATCAAACATTCTCGAAAGAAAAAGGAAAGAAGTGGGTATCATTTATCCCCCTTTCATTTTGAAACTTTGTGCGCCGTCGCTTTTCGTTCGTTCGGCTCGCTTGACAAAGATTTGCGAACTCTGACCCTTTGTCCTGGGACGCGGACATCGTATTCCAACTTTCTTTTGAGACATTCGTGACTTAGTCAGTACTTATGTGTACATAACACCAGATGTTGAGATGTGGACTGATTTTGCTCGAACGCACAGATCGAGAGTTTACTCTCAGACCCTTCTTTGGTGGCAAAGATCTGGAGGTAGCTCGATGGAGCAAGAAGCTATTAGCTCAGGATCACTGGGCTAATGTACTGCAATCTGCCCCGCCGGCCCTACGGATTATTCCGAATCTTATACCATCTTTACTTGATATAGTTAATATATCCTCTTTGTATCACCATCAATTTATGTTTTTCTAAAATTTGCTTCTTCAGGCAGCAGGATTTCGTTTTATTGCAATTGCATTGCATGCTCGTGACAGTTTGCAGATACATTAATATTAACTGGATTATATTAAAATATCTTGGACGGCGGACGGGAAGAACGCTCCACATTTACATTAACGTACTGCATGAGCATGGCATGGCCGTGGACAGACAGCCCTCCGTGAATTTCGAAGGAATGATGAATATGATATTTTCGTTCTGCGCAGGGATTGCAGCGAGATGCCGCCCCGGCAAAACACGTTTTTTTTTGAGGGGTGTGCCCTGGTTCGTGATCTTGCATCCTGGTTGTCGGTGTTCCTGTGCAGCTTGTGGGTTGGAGTTGAAGTTCGTGAATGGTTTCTTTGGAGATCAGAGCCAACGGCAAGAACCGGGATATCGCGGATTAACATGTTCGAATGCATGTTCGTCTTCATGAATTCACACGCTCTCATGTCTTCACGATCCAACCAGAAAGCAACAACAAGAAGATGTATTCGTCTCGAAACTAAACCCCTCTCGATCCAAGACACCTGCAGAGAAACAAAGTTGATCTTGCGGGACAATTCGACAATTGCGACGGCTCAGTTGTGAATGCATGCACATACGGTACGTTCGAATGAACTCATCACTTTTCCGAAATCCAACCGCTAACCGACCAATCCAGCGTCTAGCTTGGTTCATGAACTTCAAGAAGGAGGGCGAAATTCGAGCGCACAGACTACTGGCACCCATCACCATCGATTTGATCAGTTTTAAAAATGGAAGGCTGCTTACTGTTAGCGAGTCATTCCCACCTCTTGCCAGCAGGGTTCATTGCGTACTCGACCATCCATCGAGACCCTTCGCATTAGCCCCCTTGGCGTCTGGGGAAAGGCTAGTGCGCTGCGCTGGTGATCGTTCGGCTTGGTCAACCTTTAGTCAGGCTGTTGGCCGCAGTTGGTTTCTTGATGTCTTTGCTTCGTACCATGGACCAAACCTGACCCAACGGTCTTTCGTCGACACATCCTCTGCCATTATTACTAACCTAGACTATACTACATCATTCACGGTGGATGAGGTGGATCATATCAGTTAATTGTCCTGTTGCCCCCCCGTCCGTTCGACCGTTCTCCACTTTTTTTCCTTTCGATGCTCGTTTTTTGTTCGTTTCCGAGGGACTGTCACGTCGCTGCACTGCACATTCCCAAACATTGCATGTACAGTCCATCCTGACAGGGATGAGGGGCGACAATATCGAGGCTTGCGGACATTAAAACTAAAACCCACCTTCAAAAATTCAAGCCAACGTCAGACAGTCAGGTTTTGATTCAAGCTGGATGAAGAAAAGGAGAAGTCAAAGAAGAACAAGATTCTTAGTCAGGATAACTCGGCATTCCCGCGAGCGTTCTATTCTCTTTTCACTATCACTATTGCATTATCATCATTCCGCTCGCTCTTAATCTCTCAATCACTCGTTCTTCATCCCGCATCGTTCGCTACATCACTCTCAAGCTTACGCTCCAACCAGCTGGATTGGGTCGCGGTCTCCACCCCATTATCGTCCTCTTGGTCGACCGAGAAAACTGATCCCCCTCTCGCTCGCTTGAAGGACCTGTCATGTACACACATGTACTAACGCGCGCCCGGACAGCAGCTGATTGATAATCGAACCAACAAAGACCTAAACGAGCCAGAAGGACACAAGAGAAAAAGTTCGAACACGAAGGAAGGAAAAAAGCAAACCAATTCTTTAATCTCCCATCGAGAAATCCGGGGAACCGCAGCCGAAAGAAAGAACAAAACCCCAGCGTCATATACGATCGTAGTCAACAGGCTTCCTTCGCAATTATACATAGTTTGACAGCAATCTCATCCTGAGAGGAATTTAACCACCACCGCGCCGGCTTTTATCCTTAAAATAGGAAACCATGTCTTCACCTTGAAGAAATTCCGTGACCCCCGCGATAACACTCACTTTTTCTTCTGCATCTTCTTCTCCCGCAGCCTCTTCCTCGCATCGGCCGGGTCCAAGCTGCGTTGCTTCCGGATTCCTTTTCCCTGGGATTCCGGCCGCCACTGTTTTCCACCGCCCAAGCGAGAACATCAAATTTGGATTCACGTCCCGCAGAGCACAAAAAACATCAAACACATCCCTTTTGGAGCCTGCCCGGAAGGCTTGGCCTGTGACGAACTATATTTTCCAGATTATAAGGAATCAATAACCTCCCTTGAAATTGCGTGAACGGTCTGAGAGCTGAGTTGCACAACCCGAATTATCCTGCCTAGCCTGGATTCGATTCCGGCGCATTGCATTGCATCTGGACCGTTTTAATTTCCTTGGATCCCGATATCTCCTAAACGCCAGTCTGCCTTCCCATAGCTTCCTGCAAACCCCGGCAGCTCTTTTAACCAACCTTGGCCGACTTTTCCTTATGGTCAATATCAATTCCATCCCTTGGAACAACCTCGATCTTCTTCGGACGCGGGATATACATTTACCCTAACATCCAGCTGATCAGTATTAACTCACTTGCATGCAAATCCGGATCTTATCCGAATCACTTACCAAGGATACGTGACCACTATGCCGATAAAACCTTTACCAAGGATACCATAAACCAAGCCGTCCTCACTACTAGCCACCAAACCAAGTTGATTCCTTTTAACAAGGCTTCCTAGAACGGCGGTTCTGCCTCCGTGAGTGACGAATGTCAAAAATGGAGGAAGGAGATTCGACTGCCTCGTCAGGCGTCGTAAAGAAGCGTAAAACTGCGTCTGATAAGGCATCGGATAAGGATAGCAACAAGGCCAAAGCAACATCAATATCGTCATCATCAGAGGATCGACCCGCGAAAGGACAAACAACTGCTTCAAATTCTACCAGCGCCACAAAGAAGGATGAGAGAAATGGATCGCAAGATCCGGCCAATTGGAGCGAGACTAAAACCAAGGTATGTCATTGTGACATGCTTTCACTTGATAAAACGATTAGCTAGGAATGATGTTAACATTGCACTTGGCATTAGGCGGGAAAGGATCGTAAACGATTACCACTGGCTTGCATCGCCTGCCGGCGGAAGAAGATCCGATGCTCTGGCGAGAAACCGGCATGCAAGCATTGCGTGCGTGCCCGAACGCCGTGCGTCTACAAACAGACCGCTCGCAAGTTCGTTCCTCGGACGGATTACATGGCCACTCTCGACAAACGGATGAAACGGATGGAGGAACGGTTACTGAAATATGTATCCAAGGACCAAGCAGCTTCATTAGGACCTATCGCTAGATCTGTCGTCAAGCCGAATCCGAGTGTTTTGCAAGCGTCTGCGAGTGAAGCACAACGGAACAGCCGGAAACGGAGCGCGGACAGGGCATTCTCAGACGAAGCCAGGAAGAAGCCTGCATTGGTACCCAAGGTGATAGAGTCTACCCAGCCTTTATCTGTGAAGAGGAGCCAAGGAGATGTCAGCGATGAAATGTTGGAGGAGGGTAAAGATAAGCTACCCACTCGAGAACTTCAAGAACATCTCGTCGAGGTCTATTTTGAGTGTGTTTACGGCCAGACTTATCTATTATTGCATAAACCATCTTTTATGCGGCGGTTCAAGTAGGTCATTTTTCTGCCATAGCTTGGACTCAGTATTGGTGGCATTTCGGAGCTAATGAAATGTATTTTTAGGAACGGAACTGTACCTCCAGTTCTCATTCTCGCCCTTTGTGCTGTATCCGCGCGATTCTCGAATCACCCTACCATCCGAAAGGACATGCCTTTCCTTGCTGGAGAGGATTGGGGCATCGAAGCAGGGAGAATAGTTCGTGAAAACTTTGATAGAGCAAATCTCACAAACTTGACTGTGCTTTTACTCTTAGGTCTACACGAGCTCGGGACCTGTAATGGCGGCAAGAGCTGGGCATACGGCGGCATGGCTATGCGGATGGCGTACGCGCTACAGTTGCACAAGGAGATTGACGACGACCCGTTAGGAATACCGGCTTCCCACTCAGCGCCGCCTCGGAATCCCATATCGTTTACGGATCGTGAGATACGGAGACGGTTGATGTGGGCTTGCTTTTTCATGGATCGATTCAACTCTTCGGGAACTTCTCGGCCGCAGTTTCTTGACGAAGCGGATATTCATATTCAGTTACCCATCAAGGAACGCATGTTTATCACAGAACGGCCCGGGTTAACTGAGGACGTGAATGGAGCGGTAAGCCAGATTGACACAGGAATACGTTCTGAATTGAGAAATGCCCAGGCAAATATGGGAATCGCAGCTTTCAATGTCCGAGTAGTAACGCTGTGGGGTCGTGTTATGAAATACATGAACCATGTAAGAAAATATCTATATCGAAATTCCAACTACCTTAGTGCTCTCTTTAACCAACATGATCTCGTACAGGGCGGGAAAGAAAAGGATGTAGCGCATATATGGCAACCGGAATCCAATTTTGCAAAACTGAACGAACAGGCCCTCAAATTGAGAGATACGCTTCCGGAGCATCTAACCTACAATGAAAGAAATCTCAACGCCCACGCTGCGGAAAAGCTGGAAGGACAATTCGTATTCCTACACATTGCCATTCACCAAATCTTCCTGATCCTCCATCGCTTCTCGGTCCCGCTGCGGCCTGGTGCCAAACCTGCCACAGGGTACCCGATGGATTTCTTACGTTCAGCGGTCCAAACGAGTTTCAAAGCTGCGAACACCATTGCAACGATATTTGCGGATGCTTTAGATCGAGATTATGGAGTATATGCGCCATTCTTGGGATACACATCCTTTGCCGCCGCGACCGTCCACGTCGTCGGCTCATTCTCTAAGAACCAACAAATCGTGGCAACCGCGAAACGAAATCTCACTCTCTGCGTAAAGTATTTAACAAAGATGGCGAGGTTTTGGGGTGTATTCTACCCATTGTGGGATAATTTACGAGATCAGTATGATTTGCAGTCTAGGGCGGCGCAGAGTCCAGGATCTATCGAAATCGAGTTGGCAGAGGAACCCTCCAACATTCTTCAGTACGGTGACTGGTTTAGCAGGTTTCCGAGGGGAGTTGATCAGCAAAATGTGAGAACCGGCGAAGGTGGCAGGCCTACTCTTCTTGCTGAGCTGGAGAGGGATGGTGGTGGTACCGATAACTCTGAGAGTTTAGACGACTTGGTGAGGAGGGAGCAGGACCCCGTCATGAGGAAGGGCTCAGATATGGAGACACCGGACGAATTTCTCAAGAAATTGCAAGAGGCAGCCGCGATATCTGCGACCATGAAGAAAACAATGAAAAAGAAGGCTGCCGCTGCTGCCACGAAGGCAGTCGGGGCCGCTCAATCCCATAGCCGGACGAATTCAAATGCCGAGAAGAACATATCGGGTTCCACATATCCTCGACAGGTCAGCAATGGACCTATCGCTCCGGTCCAGACCAGAAGACATAGCAGTAGCACGTTAGAGGCACGTGGTCCTTCATTTGGCAGCCCTCTCATCACCGAAATCACGCCGTTTGATAATCATTTCCCACGATCCGCAATCGAAACTCGCGGACCATTCTCAGCGGCTCAAACCTCACCTTCGTCAGGTGCTTCTGACATATCCCTTCCGAGACATGAATTTCCCACGGACCCTGCACAGACATCTGGAGCTGGCATGGGAAATGCTGCAAGTGCCAATGCTGTCGCCGCTATTGCTGCTGCTGCCTTCCCAATGCACCAAATCACATTTACCGGATCTGAAATGCATGCTCAGAATCAGGCGCACGGTAGCCCATGGGGATATCAAGGTGATCTGCCTGAAGGTTTCTTGACCTCTTCGACTCGGTTTACTGGACACTTGGGTGAATTTGGGACCCCCATGAACGGATTCACCGCTCCCCATGAAGAGATTATGGCGACACAAGACAATGGATGGTTTTTGCCGTTCAATTTTAGGTAGGTTTCTTTTTTCTTCGTTTTTCGGAACTCCTGATGTCTTTGCTCCAATTCGTGGCTTCCACGTCGCAGCAATATTATTACTTTTTTTTTGCCTTTTACGCAAATAATACGAAATCTAATCTAACGTCGGGTGCTAATTATTCGGTTGTAGTCCGCCTGGTACCGAAGGGCTTGAATTCAATTTTGAAGGCGGAGGCTTGCAGCAGATGTTTGAAGGGGTAGTGGGTGGTAGCGACATGGAAGGCAGGGTAGCCATGAGCGAGATGGTACAACAGCAACAGCAGCAACGCCAGAACCAAAGAAATGGCGGGTCACCACCTGGTGCCGGCATGGGGTACCATTGATTGATTGATGGATGGATCGACCGACACCCCCTGAGACGACATATCTTTATTTCCACCTGTGTTTTAAACGCAGTCCTTTATCGAAACTCGCTATCTCCCATCTCCCCACTTTGCAAGCGGCTGGGAGGAACAGTTTACCAGTGCGGGCACCACCCAAAAGTATACCAAACACACACACAACCTCTTTTTCTTCTCCATAATGAGGCCATGGCGTTTCTCCAAGTTATCGGTTTGCTTTTTTTTTTTCTTTTTTTTCTGGATGTCTTCCGGCCCCGTTTGTGATTTACCGAGCATGGAAGGCGGGGTTTTAGGTGTTTTGACCATTACCTTGGTGGGTTTCCGAATTTCTCTGGACTCGGATTTTCTTTGCTTTTTGATCGATCTGCTAGCAACAAACGCTTTCACGCCCATCGAGGCTCTTCGTTTATGCTCCGCTTGCCGGGTTCGTTCATCACGTTCGTATCGACTGTTTTACTGTTTTATTCGGGAAAAAAAAAACGCAGAAAAGTATCTTTCACTGGGATTGGGCGTTACATGTACTTGTACATTTCCTTCTTGATCTAGCCACAGATATTTCGATAGGCAAGACATTTTCAAACTCTCTGTAGGGATCTTGAGTTTTGTTGTATTTCATTGATTTTTTTTTTTTTTTAATTCATGAAATGGGACACGTCTATGGAAAATCCAAAACAAAAATGTGAACATACTTCATTACTTAACTTTTTTTATAATTACGTTTCTTCACCGACGGATCTTGATTGAAAATTTTTCTTGAATGGGGAGGACTAAATTAAACTTGTATTGAATTAGACGTATTTGATACCCATCCTGTGACTGTAGTCGATTGTGATATAGATAGGATTCATGCAAAATTCGCTCACTCACTCAATGCGTTCGATATATATAAGATCGTATAGCGAAGAGGCATTAATATCTCAAATCTAAGACAAAGCAAGGCGCCTATCGACGAAGCGATTGTGACCTCCAATCGATATACTTGGAAAGCAACGGTGAGACCTCCTAGCCTCGTCTATGCGAGGGAACCCGACGCAGGCACACGGGTACGATATGCATTATGTGAGGAGGAGGAGGAGGAGAAGAGAAATGGAATCTAGATTTTGAGGTCTCGGGTCAGGATTGCTCTTCTGGACTAGCCTGAGTTTCTTTTTCATAAGCCGAGTTCCCCGGACAAGCGATTTGACTGGGAACACTAAACTGTTAACTGTTTGTTGATACATTTTGAGGAAACGAGGGGTGTGCGTAAAAATAAAGATACAAGGAAACGGCATAATAGCTCTCGTCAGACTCGAAGGTGGGGGGTGCGAGGGATGTGGTAAGCCATCGAGGTTTGCGTAAGTTTCCCTTGCAACCTAGCGTTCGTCGTCGACGACGACGCAGCTTGCTAGCGTGCAACCCACACCGTTTGTTGTTGTTTCTTTTGCAAACGCAGCCTTTCCGTATTTGCAATAATCTCGCATTGCATTACATTATCATATCGCCAGCGTCTAACGAATAGGATAGAATTCCTTTTTTCGTTTTTCGGCATATTACTCTTTTTTCACGCTCGCGGCCTAGATGTTCTGTTGCATTTAATGAAATGTCTTTGTATTAATTTTTTGGAGGTGGGTTTCAGGATTCCGTTGCTCGACTGGGTGCTGGCGCTTAAAAACTGTGTCGATGGACGGAGTATTTTACAATTATTCTGTTAAAGAAAAAAAAAAGAATATAGTAACGAGTTTGTTTTTTTTAAATTCTCGTCTCGAGTGCTAAGATCGGATCATCTGCGGGATCCATACTATGTACCTGCTCCTCTTAATGATATTCCAGTATACACCTCTCCTGGACAGGTTATATGGAAAGGAAATATTCACAACAAGTGGTACGAAACCACATAAGGCTTGGAATTGATAAATAGCTCCTTCATGCATGAGATGGCGTGACGTGCAATGTAACTAGCTAGAGTCGAATCGGCAGTAGTTCCAAGGACATGGTCATGGGAGTGCATGTTTTATTCTTCGGGTCTTATTGTCATGAAATGTAATTTCCCCCAGACAATAACATAAGTCTGAGGAATGAACCTTTTACTTTGAAGAAATTCCGGTGACCCATGTGGCTTCCATGATGTTCCGGATGCTGATGGCTGAGATTAGCGAAGCCATGATGATTCGTTATCCAGAAATTATGGAAGACGAGTGGCCGTCGGAGTCGGAACGGAGGCTGGATGTGCATTCCAGGAGTGTCAAATTTCCCAGCATCAAATTTCACAACAATAGCAAGTCATCGGTCTACGTGAGGAGGAAAGAGAAATCATTCCACATATCTTCCGGATAGAGGGAAGGGGGTGGGATCACATGGTTGGGGGTGCCCGTGGCCAAAATATTGGGGCTATGTCTGAGTCGAACCTGTCAGAAATGAGCTGAAGGGATCCAATAACAGCAAGTCAACGAGACTGTAATTCCCTCGGGCCGTTACGGCCTCGCTCAAGTATCGGATACTAACCACCATGTGTATTTGACAGGCAAAATTTGAGGGAAAGGTTGTACCCGGTTGTTGAGAGATGGGCAGGTTAAGCCTATTTAATCTTTGCAGACGAGGTTTTGTGGATCGATAGGCCACGACAGGGCCTAGCCGATGATCAGAAAAACGCAAATCCTCTTCTCGTTCGCTGATAAGCTTATAACCGTTTGATAGGAAAATGCTGCTCAGGGGGATTTTCTCACCTTGGAGGGCAAATTAGTACCTGGAACGTTCGAAAGGTGATATTGTTATATTAATGTATGTTATTTTGTGGGCGTGCGAGTTCCTTCCTTTGCGGCCTCGTGATCTGCCTAAGCTAAGATCGAGAACCAGTATCAGTTGCCACAGGCGCAGGTACTGTAGATATCTTTCTGATTAGCTGTTTAGAATAGATTCTTGCCAGCAGTTCATGATACTTTTGTTAATCTGGAGGGAGATCATCCCATCTTTCGGACTGCCCGAGGACGTATGAATCAACTAGAAGATTGTACTTTTGAAGAGCCCCCATCGCATGAACTAGGAGATGCATGTTCCTCGCAAGTGGAGTTGCGTGTTGTTCGGAGAAAAAAAACCACTAACACAGCCACGCGGATACCTGTGGCGAGTATGCAGTGAGTGTCTAAATTTAGAGGAGCTGGCGTGGCACTAGCCTCCTCCAACCGAGGCAGATGTTCTTCGCCTGTGGCACCAGCTCCGGGGGCTTCGGTCGCACTAGCCTCCGGATTGTGGCACGAACTCGGCGCTCCCTTACAAAAGCAGCTCCTCCGGGATGTCACTAGCCGCATGTGGCCGTACGATGTGGCTACGTCGCCGCGGAAAACTCATGCAATTGATGAAGCAGCTACGATCATGTGGCTTGCGTCCAACTCCACTATCAGAATTTTCCAGCTCGTCGACTGCTGCAGGGCCATCCGTTTGAGTGACGGAAGCTATGATGCATTGACGCATCAAGATAGCCCTATCGAAGGTAAGTTTCTTTCCATTTCTATTACGGGAAACAATAGCCTCTGACGTCGACGCATAGACGTTCACCACATTTGTTCAACTGGAGTTAGTTGCTGTTAGCTGCTTGTGTGACTCGAATAACATCGCGATCGTGAACACGAGGACAACTGGCATTAATCCTCGCTCGCGCGGCTAAGACAAAGGTCGAGCTCATTCTCGAATGATGAAGAGCGCGCTGTGCCATCACGTGGAGTCATTTCCGCAAAAGATCCACCGCGTTTCAGCTGGCTTTGGTTCTTTTCTTCATGCATGAACCTGAATCCTCACGAGAGATCCATTCCTCATTTTCTGCAAAAACACGACAACTCGAATGATTTTCTTTCCAGAAACATTTTTTTTTTTTCTCGTTAATTTGTGAATAAAATCACAAATTAGGAAAATTGCCGAATGGTGTTTCTTAAACGCGTTTTACATTTGTCGAGACAAGAAGGCGTGCATTAATCATGCATGAACGGATCCATACTTCTCCACGAAGTTCAGCTGCACTCGACCAGACGCTAGCAAAAGAGGCGAGACGCACTCCGTGTCGTGTCTCCACAACCCGGGGCGAACGAAGAGGAACCCCGGCGAAACTGGAAACTTCCACAGGGCGCGCCAGGAGGTACGTTTTTCTGCACCAAATATGAGCCGTATCGCCGTGTATCTGCCTACTATCTTTGTGTGAACTGTCATTCTTTTGGGGCAACCCTCAGATAATGCTCCCTTGATGTTCTGTCACAACTCTTGATCCACGGGGCGGCTTGTCCGACTCGGCTACCTGCTGGAAATAGTCCGCGACTAACGATTCTTGAGATGGCACAGATTGGATAAGGCAACAAGAATATGGGTCGGCATGTTTCTCAAAGACGTGATGGCATTGAAATATTACAAAAAATGCCCGAAAACAAATATCGAGACGAGAAAATATCGGCTCCGCTGCCGGATCCAGGCCTCGCCAGATCAAATATCGCAAACATCGCGAAAGGGTGTCGAAATCCCAAAAAGGTACCGTGGATTTTGCATCCATTTCGGTTTTTCACGAATTTTTTCTCAGTTTGTGAAAGTTACCGTTATGGAACAGGGAGTGGGGACGTGAATCTCGCGATCTGGTTCGTCCCACAATTCGAGCTCTGATGACAGGGGGTGAGCAGCTGAAAGCTCACCATAGCCTATCAATCTATTTTCGCTTTGCCACACCAAACAAGCTTGAGCTCGACACCCCTGCTTCCAAGCAAGGATGCACCAAATCCTGCTGTCCTTCCTCTAAAGAACGGCTGTTTTCTGGGTGAGAATAAGGTTGCAAAAAAGCACCGTGTCATTTTTTTTGACAGGACAAGGACGAAGATGAGAACCGCAGTAATGGAGACAACGGCTGCCTTCCTAATCTTTGGTATGAAGAAATTTGAAAGGGGCATCTGAAGGCGAAATATTGAGAATTGAAATGAAATGTTATTAACTGCGAGCTCTATCAAGATCGAGAGATGGTAAGATCGCTATGTAATCTGCTGCCAGCCCTGCAGGTGATCATTTGCATAATACAAAGCTCTCGCTTTTAGAGGAACTATCTGAATATGGAGAAGACTCCGATTCGGTACAATGGGGAATGGGGAATCACAAGCAAGAGTGAAAAACCGGTTGGTATTGTCGAGGCTCACAGCCACAATACAGGTATTCCTCTTCAGGCAAAATCCCGGGACCATGTATCCTTGTGGTTCTCGTGTGTTGCAATGCAGCAGCTAACAATAACTTTCCCAACAGGAAAGAAAAAAAAAAAATACTTGCCCAAGGTACGGGCACGCCTAATTACGTACCTTCGGTCGGGTCGAGCTAGTGGGGACTTTGGTTGATCTCCTGCAGGGAGGAGAAAAGAAAACAAGAGACCGGTTCTGCAGACGTGGAGGACCTTGCCTGCTTGCTTTCCTTAGCAATGCGTCCATCCACACAAGCTACGCTCTTAGCTCCACGCATCGTGCACACCGAAGGCTTAGTTGGAGACTAAACTGACTTGTGAGGAACACGCTTTGAAGCCAACTGCTACTTCCAGCAGAACATGCATGCACACTCTAAATTTTTCGGATCTATCTTCGCCTCACTGCTGCTCGCTAACCCTCACGTCCAGATTAAGGCGGATTCCGAGAGATGCGGTGCACACACGCACGCCTGTCAATTTTTCGAGTTTCTGTCAAATCATTGACGTGTATTTTATGATTCACGCCGAGGTGTGGCTTCTCCTCACATTCGGATTCTTAAAAGGAACGGTGTAGAACCAGACAGATGGATTTGATATCTCCCACCATCATCTTCGGATACGACAGAACGGGCCTTCAATCGAAAGCTACTGCTGCTTAACGAAATACTAATAAAGCAACGTTTTAACGACAGTATATGATTCATATTACTTATTCCTCTCCAAAGGTCTTTCTTGTTTCTCTTTAGCAAGCCCTCACACCCTCAACGAATTTACTGCCTTACTAGCGTGGGTTTCTCAAAATCAAGCACAACCAGTCAGAGGCCGTAGCGACCCTTGTTCAGCACGACAGACGTTCGCCTAGGCGTATAAGAATCTTGTCCAGCCCACCTCGACAGAAATCCTCTTTAATACGACTTTTTGCCCTTCCACTTCCTAACTATTTTCCTCACCCCCTCTATCTCTTCTCCTCTAACCTCACACAAAAAGCCGACCCCACCCCCCTCGGTTTCATCTCACGACCTCGCGCAATTTCCTATCTCACGTTCACGTTCTTTCAATTTCATTTCATATAATTTTTCTTTTTTTTTTTTTTTTTACTATACAATTTTTTTTTTTTCATTTTGATATATCGATCACAATATCGTCAGTTCGAGAGACCATAACGACCTTCACTCCGACCATTTTCTTTATCTATTGAAGTTCATCCGCGATTCTTCGACAGTTAGAAAGCCCGACCAGCTTTTAATTGTCATACTAATTCTCAACAAATAAGCCAACATGCCGGCCGTTCTATTACCAAGAACAGCAGCACCCTTTGCTGAAAGATCAGCACCGACAATTGTTCTAGATACTGTTGTCAACCCATGGTTAACACAGACATTGAAGAGAGTTAACAAGCACAAGAGACCGCTCAACAGCGTCCCACAACATCTAAAATGTCTGACAGAGATTCTCTCTGGTCCCAATGCGATATGGAACCTTTGCAGCCTGTGCGTTCCAAGACTTCCCGAAGCGCAGATTGAGCAACAATCCAACCCCATTACCGATGCTCTTCTTCGATATCAATTCATTCACATTCAAGCTTATGTCGTCTCCATCGACATGGTCCAGCGTCATGAAATCGACTTCAAACTAACCAAGGAATCCATCAAGAGCCTGGTTGATTATCACAAAGATGTCTACATGGTCGACCAAGTCGCTAATACTTGGCACTGGACTGAGAAGGACGGCGCCGTCAAGAAGATGCACGAGGAATTTGTTCAAAAGGTTAACAAATATGTTTTCCGAACTGACAAAATTGCCTTGGAAGGTATTGAAGATGATGGTGCTGGCGAACTCCTTTGCGGGCAGAGCGAGGAAGTCAGAAACGCCATCAGTGAGTACTTCCTTCCTTTGTTGCCACCACCACCAAAGGTCGTCGAAGTTAGAGCTCCTACACCAACTCTTACCAGCACTCCTGCTCCGATGGGTTGGTGGGCACCTACCGCTCCTATTGATCACCATATGGCTCCTGTTGAACCATGGAAGATTCTCCCATCCAATAACCCTGCCACCAGCGCCCAATTCACTCAGAGCATGACTTCCATGGCACCTGAGAATCTTTCCAACTGGAACATTGAAGACCTCCACGATGGCAACACCTTTGCCTTTGGCACTGCGTTCATGGCTGACGACTCCATCGTCAGCACCACTGGTGCTTACACCGCTTCCATGACCGCACCTTCGGAATGGTGGTCGCCTCAAGCCTCCCCGTCTCCACACGAGCAAACCGAACAAATGCCTTTCATGCCAGCTACCACTGGCTATGAGATGCCCTCTGTCTCTATGCCCATTATGTACACCGCCCAACCCTGCAGTTCAGCTTTGAACTACGGTGGCTTCGGCTGGGATAATTCCAACAGACATATGGACTTTGCCGCCACGATATGACTGGCCGAGACGCAGCGACAATCTGCTCCTGTTGAGGTCCCTCGACGTCGACTTCAGGTACCCGTTCGTAATGGCAGAGTTCAAAAACGAACGTCCAGCAAGAGTACCTCGAGTGCGACCGTTGATGCTTCTGGAAAGCGAAGGCGAATTGGATGAATTTATTTATACCACTCATCTAATAATGATAATGGGGGTCGCGGAGTAAAGGTCATCCACAAGGATGTGGAATAGACCTTCGACTCATCGCCTCTTTTACTCGGCGCACTTGGGTTGCCCTCTATACACATTTGTTCCGTTTGTTCTTTCAGCATCATTTTGTTTCCGTATTGCATCATCAACGGCGGTCATCTCGTTCCTGGCGCATATTCTGATTGCTTCATGTCATCTTGAGTCCTTTCCTTTGCAAGCGAGTTTAGCGAGTTTAGCGTGCATCTGTTGTCTTTTTTTCAAACTGGTCGTCCTTCAAGTTATTGTCATTTTTAGTATTAGCGAGCGATTTTGATTGATTTCTTTCATATTTCCTTTGTATTGCATACAACCCTCCACATCTCCTCACATATCCCGCAGCCGTCTGTCCGCTTCAAAGTGCCCGGTGCTCTTTGTTGTATCATCATACAAAAACAGAAAATATCTCAGCTTTGGTTCTCGGACAGGACCATTGTTCTTCACCAAAATCCTTCTTCGCGGATTCACACGATGGGGATTCCATCAGCATCGCCACCAACACTACACCAAAATATACAAAGACCAACGCTGAGCGACAAAAAAAAAAAAAAATTATATCACCAACATTCGGCATAATCCTCTTCGAAATCTCAAAACGCCGCCCTTATCTTTTTTCTTCTTCTTCTTCTGGCATCTGGATTCTTTTGTTTTTCTTCTTTCAACGTTTTAAGAAGTTCAGCTCTTTCACATCTTATCCTTCTCTTCTGGAACTGGTTTTCCTGATAGCTGGATGAGATTTCTTTACCACTTCTTCCAAAAGAAAATTACATAGACTTACAGATACACGGAACGAGCAAAAGAGGGGAAAGCATGGGTCGGTGTTTTTTGATTTCGGTCTTTTCTGGGGAAAGTCGGATTACACAGCCATAAAACAAAGGGAAAACTTGAACTGAAAAAAAATCAAAAAATAATATTTTTTATCAATCTTTATGGAAAGGGGTGGATTAAGGGGGCACAATCTTCTGGTCGCCTTTGTTGGTCATGTACCATTAACTCGATAGCCTTTAGTCTGACCTTACTTGTCTGAGCAAGTGAAAATATCCCAAAAAATCTCAGAAAGTTTATCCAAATGAATAAAAAAAAATCCTTCTAACTAGATGTTAAAAAAATTTGTGATGAGCGCTGCCTTGACGATATCTTCCATCGGTTTTCGGTCATTTCGAGAGACATGCAGGGCTGGATTTTTTAATATAGAACTCGGCAAGACGAAATAGGAGGGAGCAAGCGACCAGCCGTGCATTATAAAACAGCGGCACCGGGATGTAATCAATAAAGCTAGTCCGTGCATCTACCACATTAAATACCAACTTCTGTGATATTTTCAAAGAATGTGACATGAATCCAAGCTGGCTAGGCCCTTCAATTTCTAATTCCCGAAATTTCTAAACCCACACCGCCGATTCAAAACTGTTGCACTAGTTTCCAAATCATTGTGAGTAAATATATCAAACTGACCCAACTGGCAACTCCTGCCGTCATCGCAGCCCCACTGTCTCTAGGTACCATTCTCCCTGCTGAATTCGCCGTCGCTAGGACTGTTTGAACCACTGTTGACGTTGCGACGGTAGTGGTAGAGGTGGCAGTGGATGTTTCAGTTGTCGAGAATTGCGTGGAGTCGTAAATAGAATCAGAGGCGGTGGTTACCGCGATATGCGTCGTAGTTACCGTAACCGTGCTAATTGTATCTTGCCGTTTTTGGAGGTCATAATGACCGGCGCTGAGACGTGATTTCGCAGCTTTTGTGGCGTTTTTGATCTCGTCCAGAATCTCATTGATTTCCTTTCGGGACGAAGCTGGGTCGTCTTCCAATTGTTCTGCTCGTTCCTCAAGTCGGTAGATCTCTATTTCGTCTGCCCGATCTTCCAGGGCTCCAGTGCTATCATTCACATTACATTCATCAGAGTTGGTTGTGCAGGCCATTTTCAATCTTCTGAGCATAAACTCGGGATCGATCGAGCATGGGTATATCGCGGTAATAAGATTGTTTAGGCTCGTTAACTTAGAGCAATTTCAAATTAGCCCGAGTATGAAGAAGAGATTGCTTGATAGAATTTCTGATAATTTACCATTCATGAATTCACCAACTAATTTATATTAAAAATTTAACTTTTCAAATACAGGTAAAATGCATAGCTCCGGGTTTCCCAGCGAAATGGGACCACCACTGCAAGATATCCCCGTCTTCGTTCAATTATCCAGAATTTAGGTAGTCAGAATGTCAAAATTTTGCTCTAAACTTTGTGGGTACTATCGAAAATCACTAAAATCGTAGATCGTCTTGAAAATGCTTGATACTGGTTCATTGCCATTTAGAGACTGGCTATTCCGAGATTGTCTTTATATAACGAGCAAATCCGTAAAAAAACGTTTTCTATATTGAATTTTTTGCGTTGAACTCCCCGAATGCAACAATATTTCGATATCTCGTATGTTGCATTCGGCGCCCCTCGTATATTAAACTTTTATAACTTGCTCATAATGTACTCGTATCTAGGAGTTTTCGTCATCGTCTGTTTTGATCTTCTTCCTAGTGATAACTTTATCCAGTGTAGTTTGTCCACGTTTCTTATGAACCTTCACTTCCTTTTTTCGAGAGGGAGACTTTGCAAAACTTGATTTCTCTCCCTCGCCGGCACGTTCTTCATCTGTGGTAGTCATGGCTCCCTCAATATCATCACCAAAATTCTCCTTTAGTATATTGTTAGCAGTCCCATTGATGACCTCTTCACTAGTGCCATGAAACCCTGCCTTATATGCTGCTTTCATACCACGCAGACAAATTTCTTTTCGTTCTCTCCAGTCAAACATTGGCTTTGGATAGTCTTTCCCAATGATACATCCGGCCGCCTTTTGATCTGCAATCGGACATTTCCATGGTTCGTAAATGTATTTCGTGGGGAAACCTTTTAGTTGCGGTAGAAAATGCCGTACGTATTCTCCATCCTTGTCTGTCTTTTGAGGAAAAGTAATCGGACTATAAACACGCATGAACTGCGAGAAGAAAGCCGTGCAAGATAGCCCTAGAATAGTCCTTATTAGTGATTTGAAGAAAAACTCTTGTTTGAGACATAATGGCCTTTTATAACATACATTGCCAGTTCCCTGCATTGCAAGCTATCTCATGATCCAACAGCCATTCCTCAAAGACTTCAGCACCTCGCTCCCAGTGGATATAACAACCGCCTCGAGTGAGGAAGCACGCAACAGCGTGCCTAGCTAAATGATGTATCCAGCCTTCGGTCTTTAGTTGGATCATTATCGCATCGATCCATGGGAACCCGGTTCTTGCTTCCCTCCATCTTGTAAACCACTCTTCTGCTTCTTCATTGTCGACATGATACGATCCCTTGATTGCTACGGATTTATCCGGTTTGTCTGTATCTGGTTGGTGCTTTGAAGGTAGATGCCATGGTATGTACCTAACCTATTCATTTAGAGGTAGGTATGATGAGTATATGGCTGTGGTATATAAAAACAAGAATTTGGAGTAATCAGCAAACTTTTGAATTATGCAGCGTCTGGCCAAAATAAGCACCGATGCCAGCTTGAGCGGCGAAATACATATCTCGAAAGAGAATCTGACCAGTTAGTGAGCAAGGAGGATGTGTGGCCTTTTTCCCAGATTTCTCCCACTGCTCAACGACGTCTAAAAGCTTAGTTAGACTTTTGTTTTCGGAGGATTTAAGATATAGTAGTCTGTACCCATAGCATCCCAATAGAACTTCCTACAACTTATAGAGCCAAAATGCATATGAGGAGATAAAAGACAGGTCGATGCTGGCTTGAAAGCTGTAGGGGCAGTATCTGGTTTCGAAAATGTTGCGGTATACTGCTTATTTTGTATAATATCCTCGAGGATCTCTAACGCAATGTTCTCTCCTCCTCGATGAGGTGTTGTGGCTTTCATACCAAGTTCCTCCATGGTAGGCACTGAGAAGTCATTATTTGGACCTCGGAGACCTGAGTGGTAGGTCGCGTCTTCGACTGAACGATTTGATCTATTTTGGTCATCTTGTGTATACTCTGATCCCGGAATGTTTTGATTTACTCCATTCAATGACATATCGCCGGGGCCAGGTATCAATTTTGGGGCTTGTATTGGCCGTGGAGGGGGGCCCAGCTTCTCTCCTGCCTTCGGGACTGGTTAGTCCGCTGGAGACAGCTAGTTGTGGTTAGATATTTACGATGGGTATCCTGTCTATCATACCTTTTGAAGCTGAGTTGTAGTCATCGTGGGACCTCCGTGAATACCCACAATTTCCTAGGCGAGCACCTGTGATTAGGATCTACTACCTAGTTTTCTGATATAAAAATCCATCTGGCTTGTTTACGTCGCTATCCCACAATGTTCTTCCATATTTGACAACGCACTGCACCCCGGCTCTCGTAGCTGCTTCCACTACAACCTCGTCTCGTTTCCGAGCATAAGAGTCCGTATCTTTTTCGAAGACGATATGAGTGATCTTCCATGCTTTGAAGAGCTTTGGTAGAATGGTAGTGGGCGCCTCGCGAACTACCAGCAATCGCGAGTTTGGGTTCAATCGCGACAAGCCGTCTGACAGGGCCTGTTGGCAGTCCAATCTATGGCAACATTGATTCAATTCGGAGAAACGTTAACGAGATGCTTCATGCATGTGAGTTTATCCAATAATTCACAACCTTCAATCCAGAGCGAAAAAGCAAAATGTTACCTACAGAAATTGCCAGCGGTTCGGTCCGACTTTTGCGTGGTAGACATAGTGGGGGTCCCATGTCCAGACTGGGTATCTACGGGTTTATTACGAGGGACTTTAGCGGCTGGAGGTGTTGGTTCGTGGAGCTTTTCAATGCCTACGGGGGTTTTTACAATGCTTCTGGCTCCAAGTCTAAGGCAGCTTGGAGCGCAGGGGAATCGTGTAACCGTAGATCAGTGCGAAACCAATATATAACTCGAGGTTTCATTTTCCTTCCTCTTTAAATCGATCCTGTGGATAGAGGGATTGCGAACTGGACGCTTGTTCCACACGTGAGATTGCAGGGGCGTGAACTTTCAAATAAGAATTAGTTTTGGAAGACTTAGAAGCTTTGTACGGTTGAATATTTAAATGAGGTTTAAACAATCTGGGTCTTGCGATTATGCTTTTGACCTCTTGAAAACTACACATAGAAGCTTTATTTCCGATCACGGCAGCACTTCAGATCTGATGAGCGGAAAGTAATCGCGGCCGGATCTCTGTAAAACTAGCATAGAACAATCTGGGGATCTAGACCCCAAGCCCGAGTGAGGTCATTGACAGGCTCGTTTGGGTACCATGCCGGGTTGTTTTTTGTTGCATTTTGTCCCCGGAACTCAAATCCAAACTGCCTTGAACAAAACATGCACATTCTAGCAAACGCTTAGAATTTGGGTGGCTTTGTCGAAACATTTCGATCCACGCCTACTCTAGACGAGGACAAATGGCCACTGCCAAGTTAGTTAAATCTGACCAGATCGACAATCTTTGTGATTGTTTGTCGTGACGTAAGTTTCTTGAGCTAGTGATCCTGCTAGCTTTCCATCTGAGTTAGACGCTCCCTTGTTACTTGTTTTCCAAAAGATTTTACTTCGTTAAAAAAAATTGCAGAGAATGCTGGAAACCCGGCCAAATTCCGATTGCTAGGGTATACCTCTTTACAGATTAGTTCGACATGCAACCACATGTCGAGGGTATCTTCGGCACTTTTTCAATGAGAGAAGCTGTCGCAAAGGAGGGTTAGTGTCTGTCGAGGGTACCTTTATATAGGAAGCATTAACTGAATTCAACTTGTCTTGCTGCACTGCACTGCACAGCAGCTCAAGGTTTGCTTGCATGTCCCATAACCCTGGCCGCTATTCCATTTTATCCCGTCCCAACTTGCTTGGATTTTGCATGTTGAGTGCATAAAAATTGTTCCTTATCCCTATCAAGCGGAGCTTCCAGACGCAAGCCAATCTGTACTCTTGGGCATGTAGCGAAGGCCAATTCGCAGGGGCATCTCATTTTCTGGGAATTTCGACAGCTCGTCAATCATCAATATCGAATAGGATGTCAGAAGGTTGAGGTAGCATTAATTTTTTTCACTCATCATGAACGTGGAATTTTGATGCGAGCTTTCGACCTCAGCAGTCTACACACTAGAACCAATGGAGACAGGACGGACTTCCGAAAAATGTTAGCAGAAAAATTATTTTTCGTTCGTTACACTAAAAGAAAGCGCGCAATTTTCCGTATTAACAAATCAAATTCCACTTCGCTCACAGTAGTGTTCATGCAACATTCCCTTCGAAGCTTGGGTCACCCCACTCTTGTTGTTTGGGGGCCTCTTGGATTTTCCGAACACTGAGTAAGCTTCCTAGTTTGGATTAAAGCAACGCCTTGTCAGAATCTCTAAATTTCAATCCATGGAATTCAATCGGGCGGACTTTGATTCAATTCTCATGGTACGAAATTAGAAGGAGAGGGAGCTTGAGAGAAAAGCCTATGAACGATGATGAGAAGCGGAACTCGCAAAGGTTGCCTTATCATTTTAGCCTCTGGATAATTATCGATAGTTCAAATATATATGTTAGATATTATAATCGATATCGTAAGTCAGGTCTTGAATTTTGTCATTCGAGCATGCGACTTTTTTTTTTTTTTCGCTCCCACTGGCTTAACCCTCTTCAGCGACAACAAATGGTTTCCCAAAGCGATGATGGCCGTTTTTAACTTCCAGGAACGGTCTCGTGAAGCCATCACTGCCATCAAACCGATCACCTGAGCGAACACACGCACAAACTTTTTAAAATTTTCTGGCCCCCAACTCTCAGCTAGTCCGTGACCGCGAGGATGAGGTAAGAAGGCTCGTCGAACCAGCTGCAGCTGAACGCCGTTGTAATTGAATTTTTCATCTCTCCTTCGACTTTGTTTTCTGGTCTCATGTCTCATGGCCGCCACCTGCAGGCAGGATGCCGGACACGCTTGTAATTAAGCGTCCATCCCACTGCACCTAATTAAGGTCAGGTACAGCAATTCGATGGACCACACCGCTACTTGCACAGTGGCATTTAGAAGCGACCAAAAAAAAAAAAAAAGGTGGATTAAAAAAAAAAAAAAAAAAGGAAAGAAAGAAATAATCGTCGACGCTGCGAGTCTCTTGCCCGACGCAGGTCGAGCCAATACGGCTCCACAATTTTCAGCAGTGGGCAGATGTGGACCTCCAGAAGCACCCAGCATTTCCCAGTGCCCTTGTCCCTCCACCCAACCAATATTGCGTGTCGCCAGTCACCCTCCTTGTCGGCCGCACACCTTGGATTTATAAGAGGTTCATTGGTGTACTAACTTGTACCTTGGTAGATGTAAGACGGCTTTGTAGACTTCTGTACCTTCACACCAGCTGGCTTCTTTTCTGCTGCACCTTTTTTTTTTTTTTTTTTTTTTTAAAAAAAAAAAAATAAATAAATAAATATATTATTATTATTCAGGAAAAAAAAAAAAAGAGAGAGAGACAGGAAGATTAATGAATGAAGTGAAGAGAGCGAGATGACAAGTTCTCCTGCTAGAGAAATACAGAAGCCATCGGCTTTTGTGACCAGGCGCACCAATTTCAAAATTTGAACGCCTTACACAAAAATTTTTATGAAATAAGAACTGCTTAATATTAAGGATAATTTTTAAATAGCAGTAAACACTAGCTGTCACAGGCGTTGTTGATGCTGGAGACCTTTTAATCCAGATGTTTGCTCTGGCTTTGACGACCCAGCATTCAGCTCCTTAGCACACCTGATTCAATTATTTTGCTTCATGTCCATGCGACCTCAATAGTAATAATAAGGATATCTAAAATCTCACTTTCGTTCATCTTAAAGCCTTACTACTCAAGTTTCCACTGAAGCCTTTCCACACAAGCGCTTTCCTTCCTTCCTTCCTTCCTTCCTTCCCTTCATCATCGATCTCCTCGAGTCTGCCATCCAACCCTGTTCGACGATTAGTCTGGTCCACTGCTGCCTGCCACAACTTCTCCTGAAAATTAATAATATATCGATCGAGGTTATCCCTCGCAAGTCCTAAACGCAAAAGGAGTGAACCGTACCCTACTTCACAGCGCCCATCAGAATAATCGTTTGGCTCGACGTGCTCGTGGACGCAAAAAATTGCCCCTTCCGCTAAGAAATCTTACCACCTCATAACCCTCACCACCCTCGAGGGGGTTAACTAGGCCTGGTTAACTTTTTTTTTTCTTTGCTTTTCTTCTAGTATTGTTTTGTACAACCTTAACTTTTTTTTACATCCCAGGCACAACTGCTTGACCCTCCTCTCAAAAAAAAAAAAAAAGAGAGAGAGAGAGAGAGAGAGAACGACAGAGGGTGAGAACAAAGAAGAAAAAGAGTCGTTCCTATTAATTTTTATATTTTATTTTTCTTTAAAAGAAAAAAATAAAACCAACTCTGTTTCCCTTTTTCTCCCTCTTTCTTTGATATCTATCTATTTTGGCCTGCACATCATCATTTATCCTCATTGCTATTCAACGAACATCTATCTCCTAATATCTAACGAGCTAGTTTGACGATATTATCTCAGGCACTGTCGAGACCGTTTAATTTATTTTACCTATCCTCCTTTTACCATTTTACTTTTTCAGACTACCAATTTCGATAAAGATCAATCTATCCTCCTCGCCAGCGCTCGAGTATTAGCTAGCTCTGTCGATCTATAAGGAAATTTATATATTGGCAGCAGCGAATCCTTGAAGGAGGCTTTTTTTTTTTTTTATTGTCGAAAGCCTTCAACAGCCGATACTCACCTTCATAGCACGGAACATCTTGATATTGTCGATTTCTGCAGGGACAACCGACGACTCAAAGGCTATTTCCAGGGTTTCCCTTTACTTTCTTATGTTTTCCGAGTAAAAGGGAAAAAGCCACCGAGCCTCGTTTTTGGTCTAAGAAGCCCGCCTCGACACACCCACACACACACACACACACAATTTGAAAAAAAGGGATCGATTCTGTAGCTCCAACGACCATAGAGAATAATAATAATACCACCACTCACCGGAAAAGTACACACCTGCGCTCGATCACCAAGATGGCATCTTCAAAGGTAAATTGCAGCAGATCGTCCGACTTTCTTGCTTACCCTGTCCACAGTATGCTGGTTTGGCCTTGGCAAACGTTCGTTTGATTTCGAGCCCCGATCACATCATCATCACCAGAGTCCCTATCATACCCGGCCCTTCAACATCGATGGGTATGATATACGTCGTCTCCTCACGCGAGTTTGTTCCCCCCCTTCTTCTGGTCAGATGCAATTGCCGGACTCTCTCCAGGGCGTGGTTAGGGTTGGTGTTCTGGCAGTTTCCTTCCTCTGTTGATGGCGTCGGAATGTTTGTGTTGGCTGGGAGTTGGGGGATTGTCAGGGAGTTGTTGATCACGTCGTTCAACGTCGTCAACATTGTCGTCGTCGTCGTCGTCGTCGTCGTCGTCGTCGTCTTCTTCGTCTCGTAGTCTGGCTGGCTGGCTGGCTGGATACTCCGAAAGCAACATTGCGATGGCCATCGATGGCCCCGTCCTCATTCTCGTCCTCATCATCGTGCGAATATTGCTCCTCACAAGCAAGCTGGCTGACTTGAATGGTGGTGATCATACCAGGTTGCTCACCCTCCTCGCATACCTCACTCCATAGCGAACCCTATACCTCCCGCCACTGCTGCTGTACCAATCAAATCTAGCCATCGCTCTCATCATGCATCGCATTCTCTTGGAACGACGAACACGACACATCGAGTCACACGGAGAAAGTCCATGTCTTCGAACGCCGTATCACAATCCGTAGCTGTAGCGGCGATCAAGGAGGCAGCGGCCAACGGTACACTCGTGGACCCCGCAACCATCAATCTGGAGCCGAAGCAGGAGACGGTTCCTTCACCGGGGCTCAAACCGGAAGACGTCTCGTCAGACGCTATCAGCGATTATCCCTCGCCTCCGTCCAGCTTCCCTACCCACGGTATATCAGCTCTGTCGTCAGGATTCCGAAAGTCGAGCTTTGGAACCTCGTTAAAGGAAGCAGTGCCCGAGAATGCGATTGAAGAAGACGGAGAAACCGGCTCTGGTTCCGCTGGGAAGGCTCGCAGGCTGAGTGACGGGCCCGAAGATGGAAGTCACATCAAAGGTGAACTGAAGTGTGAACATTGCGGCAAGGGCTACAAGCATAGCAGCTGCCTGACGAAGCATTTGTACGACTCACTTTTGACCTGAACCGGGCGCTGTTGCTTCACTCAAGTATCCGAATTTTTATATATTTGCAAAGCCATATGCTTACACCTGATTCGCTTGTTTTTCTAGATGGGAACACACACCAGAATGGTCGTACACGTCCAAGCTGCTCATCTCGAAGCACCAGCAGGTTCAACTGCTGGAGGCAGCATCTATACTCGTTTCGATGAAGCCCAATACGCCTCCTCAGTCTGCGAGCTCCACGGCTTCCTACAGCATGATGAACGATTCTTCTAATGATTCAACCTCGGAAGATTCGCCTCCGCCAATGTCTGAAAGGATGACATCTCCTCAGCCAGCTGGCAGGTCTAGAGCCCTCTCCAGTGCCGGTCAGCCGACGAGACGTCACGGAAGCCATTCGAGAGCCACCGCCCCTTACTCGAGATCGTATCAACACCCTCCCATGGGAACTTCCTTTGGAGGGAAGTCAATTACACCTATTGCTTCTCCGACTTCTATGCGACCCCAGGTGCCAGCATCTGGGTTACTCAGCCCTCGCAGCATTTCCAGCCAGCATGCTGCACAACAAGATGACGAGTCTCTGGCAGCAGCAGTTCAGATGCTCAGTTGCAGCTTCGGAGGTACGCCGGTATTGGGGCCTACCAAGATGACCCCAAAGTCCGGAAACGTACCACCACTGCCACTTGCATCTCCTCCAAATGACTTTCATGGCCTGGGGTCTCCTCGTACTTTGACCACCAACTACATTACCTCCAATCCAGTTGCCCAGCAGAGCGGAATCCGTGGAACAGCGGCAGGAGCTTTTGGCAATCTTGACAGTGAGGATGTAGATATGGACGATAGTGACCAGGATCAAGCTGCCCCGCGTTCATCTTCATATCGTGCAAGATTCAATGGACCCCAGGTCGTTGTAGAGGACGACGATGAAGACGACAAGCCAGTTTCAGCTACACGAGCAAAGCATGACGATGACGAAGATGGCGTGTTTGGCAAGATGGAGGAATAACACTTCCGACTATGACGACCGATTCATTCCTTCCAGTCATGCTGGCTATTCATTTTGAAACATTTTTGAAGATTAACAATTTTTTTCCCCTTTGATTGAGCTTTTTTGCTTTGATTTTGCTACACAAAACACCATTTTAACGAAACTTTACATAAAATATCGACTTCAAAATGCGAAACACGAAATACCAAACCGCATCAACGAATTCAGCATTTACATATTACGAAAAACACTACCACAGCTCACGAAATTTCAACATTATATATATTATAAAATACACCAATCTTTTTTTACAATGTTTACTCTGCTCTCCTTGGTTCGGGCGTTTTGGGGTAGCTTCTTTTTTGGAACCTTTTTTTGGGAATTATATTGATCACGGTGGGGGAAATAATCTGGAGGCAACCACTTGTATCATTTTTGTATTGGTTTCCTTTTCCATCTCCTTTTTGCATTTCAGACAAAAAAAAAACTACCCAAACCAAAAACATTCTTTTAATGTATCCCCTGGATCTACATATCATACTCTATGAGTCCTTCTCGTTCTTGTATATACTCTCTCACATAGCGCCTCTTAACCCCCAACCGCTCCCTTGGCAGGAAAAGCCAATAAACTTCTTTTCTCTACCTTGATGAATTCAAGGGATCACACAATATGAGAATGAAAAATTTTTTCTTCCTCAGCGAACTTCGAGTAAAAACGCTATATGCGCCGGATGATCAGCTGGTAGCCCCGATCGGGCGCGAAAGAACGGTGACCAATCACTTCTCAACGCCCACCAAAATTTTTGAGAACTTTTCCTCGAATGTTCGGCTGGCGCTTCCAATTGACATCTTCTGAGCGCAAAAGGCTGGACTCCACAAAAAAAAAACGAAGCAAGTTTAAAAAAATAAAAAAAAGGAAACCTCCTCGAGACGAGAGGAAAACCCTTGCCCGAATTTCGAGAAATTGGACAGCTGCCACCGTAAACTAAGAAATTTTTTCTTCTCGTTCTTTTGAATGAAACCCTTGTTAATTTCTCCACAATCTCCAACTCGCATTCGTATTAGCTTGCCTGAGGTATTTGCGGGGTAAACACCTTGCAAAACCAGCCAGCTCGCCGGATGAAAATCATGAACCATCTAGACTAAATAGAAGAACACAAATTTGTTGAGAGGGAAGGTGAGGAAGGTCTCACTGATGTCAACGCTAACCCAGCTTCTTCAGCTTCTCCGGGTTCGAACGTTTCGCACAGTGACCGACAGGTACCGAAACGGGCCTAAAAGACGGGGAGGGGTGGTCCGCTGCAAGCGGCAGGGCTAGGGAGCTAACCACTTCACTGCTTCTGGTTTTCTGAATTGTTTTATTTTATTTATTATTATTACTTTTTTTTTTGGAGCTGCGGACCTTGCTTTGATAGATCATTTGATGCACGTTGGTTGAGCGAGCTTTGAAGTAACTGTCTCTAGCTTGCGCTTGTCGGTCTTCGAACTTCTGGATTTTCGCAAGGGAAAGTGAGACTTTCACCTAGTAATAATAGCCTCCAACTGCCCCCTTTGCCTTGGTATTTTAGAAACTACGGGATTTGACGGGTTTCTGCCTGAACTGATCTTGATATCATTGTTCTTGATTTGACTCGATTCTGATGTCTTTGGCTAAGCTTTGCCTCGGAGGGCTATATAAAATGCAACAAATTCAACACATTGTACTCCCATCAACCCCAATTCGCAATTTTGCTTATGTATTTCGAGCAGGAAAAAGAAAAGAGAAGAGAAGAATATAGCAATGATAAAAACAAAGAAATTGTTCTCCCGACTATCCGCTAGTTTAACCTAAAACTCCTTGAAGACATATCCCCTCTAACTCCTTTTAGAAAAGCTTGTAGCCGCCATTATTGTCATCAGACGAATTGTCATCAGACGAATCATGATTCTGGTTCCTTGAATGCCTCTTATCATAAACCGCCATCCCATGAGCCTGCGATGTGATATTATCAGCTTGATCAAAAACATAAGACCCAATATCTACCAACACGCCCTGTTGTTTCAAATACATGATTTGAATCATAGAAGTATTGCTAGCCAACTGCTTGTTTGAAGGCGATAAGGTGTACAAAAAGTCGCCACCGACGATTAGATCTACGTTGCCGGCTTGTCCTGAAAGGAAGCTCTGCTGGGTGGTTTGGTTGCCGTCCTGAGCCGAAAACTCGACGATGCGGTTCAACATCAGATCAGAAACGTAGACGCTGTCGGTCTTGTCTGATTTTGCGATCCAGCTGGTTTGGGATTGGAAGTCAATCTGTTCCGTGCCAGAATCTGGAAGGGTTACTTTCCTACTGTTCGGGTCGAACTGTAGTTTTGCGAGACCGTAGGTTCCGTCGGTGCCGAAGAATTCGGTGTCGGAAACCTGAATGGTTCCATAGAGTGCTGGGGAGTTCTGGATTTGCGAACAGACGGAGGTGTAGCTGACTTTGGAGGTCTTGCCCTTGCCGTTTGTAGTGGCGTAGACATCGACCGTGCTGGTTTGGTTCTGTGCTTTGTTGCCCTTTGTCACTACGATGAGATTTTTATCGTCCGTTGTGAAGAAGAGGTCGGAAATAGTGCCCGCGCCGTTATCGCCCTTTGTAATGTTACTGGTACGTTGGAGAGGTTCCTTATCCTGACAGCCCAAACCGGACCTTTTGTCAATGTTGTAGCATGCGACACCCGACTTTTTGCCGGCATTACCGACGCAGAGTGTTCTGAGTTTCTGCGAGTATGCGAGAGAGACTGGGAGGTCGCCGTGGCTAGTGACGGGTTTTCCAACTTGTGTGAGCTTAAGTGGATCTTTCGGGTCGATGGTGAACATGGACACTGTATTCGATCCAGCGTTCACTGTGAAAAGATACTGTGAGGACAAAGAAGATCAGTGTGAGACTTGAATCAAACGTCTCGATAAGCTCTGAAACTTACATCTTCATATACTATAAGAGAGTGCTGACTGAACAGGGAATCTGTCGTCGGCGCCGAACCAAAGCCCCCATCATCTGCTGGGGCAACTGTATTCCTCTGGATATTTGCCGTCTGGCCGCCTTTCCCTCCGGTCTTGAATTTCTTGTACTCTGTTATACTCCCATCCTTTGTAATTCTACAAGCGACAACTTCATTATCTGCATCGAGGGCATTGGTTTGGAAGTAAACAGCGCTGACAGTTTGGATTTTCCCCGAGCTTCCCTGAGCTGTTGTGACGACTAATTTTGAATTCGCGTTACCGCTTGGTGGTGGACCGGGGCTTGCAGAGGCTTCAGCAGCGGAAACAGCCTCTGATACGGTCTTATTCTGGCCGAATGGGACTTGGAAGACTGCGGCTTCAGTGAAAGCGGGAATAAGGAGGATAACCCCGATTTGGAAAAGTTTGCTGCGCATTTTATGCTTTTTATGTAGTAATTATATCTTGCGTAGCGGTAGGTGTTAAATCGAAGCAGGCTTTCAAAAGTCAACTTTTCAGGAGACCTTGAGTGACAAGATTGGAAAGGGGTGTATAGTCGATCGATATATGTCTATATCAATACGGCAGAATCAAGTTAAACAGCCAGACAAACTATTGCAATTATCTCATAGAGATTACTTTTGAATTGAGATCCCGATAGTATTTGAAGCTTCAATGGTAAACAATGGAAGCCCCTCCTAACAAATAAGAATAGATAAAAGAATGTGCGAGAAATGAAATTCGCAAGATTTTTTAGGGAGTGAGAGGCATATGAAAAATAAATATAGGGGGTATGCCAAATAGCTCTAGACGTAGTGTCCTTGATAAGACAACGGAAGGAATGAAAGGACCGTAGCAAGGAAAGGCAATTATATCGTCAAGGTATGTGCGCGAGCATCAGCATGTTAGAAGGGGTCAGGCCAATAGTTATATACTTGATCTTACTCAACTATGCACCATCTCCTCGGTCTAGATCACCATTTAGAGGGGCTAAAAATCCGTTATTCCGCACGTTCGACAGAACTTGGCAATCCCCATTTGCATGCATCATTTTATTGCCACGCTGCGAGGAAAGCATGGCGAAGAGCTAGAAGGGACTCAATTGAGGAGAATATACGAGCACCAGGCAGCGCCAAAGAGAAAAATGTTGTGCAACATAGTGCAGTGAATGCGATGATGTGCAAGACGCATGGATGGCTCTGCATGGGCCCAAACCTGCCCGGCTTATAGCACTGATTTCGACAGGCGTATTCGAGGTGTTTAGACTGTCAAAATCGATCCTCCGAGCTAATACGCTGAAAGAAGACCCATTAAGCATACCAAAACCAAGCCAAAATCTTGGAGACGAGGCTCAAGTTAAATAGGAAATGTAGTAGGTCATGGCGAGGTTGCGCTTGGACTGTTGTAGTCGTTTGTTCTGGTTGGTTGATAGTCTTGGCTAGTGCAGGGGAAGAAGCGAAAAGGCTCAACGGCTACAAAAAGGCCACCAGCCGAATATTCAAGCACAAGCGACAAATAGTCATTACAAGCTTGAACGTTTGAAATATCCTTTCCACCGCGTCGGAGAGTTGGTTTTTGGAGGGTTCCTCTCTTCAGCGGCGTAAATCTCAGGTTCTTTTAAAGTTCACGAAATCCCGTTTATGCACCGTTGCCGTTGCTTCGGCGTAATTTTTAGGCTCATTTTAAGGATGGCAGCGAAGCTATCCCGCAACTGGGGAACTGAAGCGCAGCTTATTCATTTCGATGCACAGAATACGATCATTATAAAGATCGAGACTGCATATGAGCATGCAAGTACTTCTAAGTGGCTTAGGGCTAGGAAGAAACGGGTTAATGTTTCATTGTTTCAAGTCTTGTGATAGAACCTAATATATACATATTGCCTTGCAGCTTGCGGTTCGAGCTAGACATCGGTGGGCTCTTCGAGGTTGCGACCAAGAAGATTACCATCTTGGTGATTCGCCATTCAAGCATGTCATCCCGAAATAATGTACGTTCAGTAGCGAGCTCGAGATCTCGGGGCATAGGATGCGTCATCTTCTCCTCACACTGCGCCTTCCCGTCGAAGGTCTGCTTAAATGCGTACCACTCCCTTAGAAGATCAAGGTAGTGAGTATCCCGCAGTGACCTTAAAGTGCTATAATAAACTTGCGATATTTCGATCTCGGTTATGCTATCCTCCGCATATTAATATTAGAAATAAGAAAGCTATGGATCTTCCAATCGGGTCGCGATGGGAAGGGAGATTTCCGGAAAGGAAGGACGAAAAGAAAGAAAGAAAGAAAGAAAGAAGACGAAAAAGAGCGAAACTCCGACTTTTTATCTCATCCGTAAACCTTTTTTTTAGTGCAAATATCAGCGCCTCTTTAACGCCAGCCTTGTTTTTATCTTATATTCGTTGCCATTTGAACTTCATCATATGTCATGGACTTCATCTCCCAAATTATGGTGCTTATCCAAGTGAGGAACATGGACGTGTGCAGACTTAGGAAATTGAATTTCCTTCTCCGCCTCAATCCTGGCCTCCTCTCGAAGAGCAGCTCGAGTTTCGTCGTCCAACTGGGCGACTTGACTCTTCCTTCTGATTTCCTCCTTGATTTGTTGATCTGCTTCCCAATTTCCAGCACCACCACGACCCTGCCAGACTCGTGAGCTACGCTTCTCAGAAGCCACAACGTTGTCGGAAGTAGCAACGACCTCGGTCACGGTATTGCCACTCGTGAATGTGCCTGTTTGCTTGAGCGCCGCTGGCTCATACCAATTCCCAGCACCTCCTCTGGCGTAAGTTTTATATTGTGGTGCTGGGGTGGAGCCAGGGGCATCAACAACCGAGGTAGCATCGGCGGGATCCGTTGGCTTTTGGGCCTCAAGGTCGATGTTTTGCAAATCGGTATTCGATTTCATTTCCACTTCCTATAGAAGATAATTAGTGCATCTGCTTTTAATTCTATAGATAAAACCACAAAAACATCAGGTTTTTCCAGTGTTGGTGGGCAGTGACATACCACAGGCTTTGGCGCGGCTTTTGGAGCAAAGTTACCAGCACCTCCTCGACCAGAGCGAACGTAGGTGGGGGCGGACATTCTGACTGAGAAATTTGAAGAGGGTAGAAAAAGCGGCAAATCTTTTATCGAAGCGAGGGTAGCGATTGCTAATAGCGCAAACTAGAGCGACGAAGTAGGCGATATATATAGCGACGGTTGAGAAGGTGGAAGGTGGTATTGATGGGAATCAGGAGGGAATGCCGTCCTCGCGCCTCGCCAAAGTAACGTAATGGGATGGATATATAATATTGAGCCGTTCGCAATGGACGCTAGTGGTCTGAATGCAAGGGGCGGGCGCGACACAGGGATTCTAATCTAAGTAGCAGAGGGGCTATCGGACTAGAATTTCTCTTGATGGTTGATGTCTAAACGGACAATGCAACGATGCAGCGATGCAGCGATGCAGCTCAACTTATACTCTTCCCCTGAACAACGCAGTGTTGACATCTCTTCACGGCCAAGACTCTTCGGGATATTACATGATGTTGAAATATAATCATTACCCTCGAGGAACCCAGACATGTTGAAGGTTCTAGTCACCTGGAAGAAATGAATATTTTTCACTCGGCGATTTAGCTGAGAAAATTTTAGCAGAGTTCCTTGCGCTGGGTGTGACGGCGTGCTAAGAGCCGCTAAGGTGTGCGAGCTTGGCCGCTATTGCAATATATTACTCGAACCTATTTGCAATCGCTACACCATTCTAGCACCCATGTTAACTATTGAAGGCGGCTGCCCAGAACAGAAGACTTTTTTAGCCTGAGTGTGCGCAATAATGTGTAAAAATGGATCTTGACGATTATATCAGCGGAGCTTGCTTAGGTTGTTAGTTATTCGCATGGTATTTTTTTTCAAATGTGCTATTCTGCACACTCTTTAATAAGGACTATAATATATCCTCAGAACGCCGACCCGTAATATGATGCACGAGAACATGTCGCACACCTGATAATATGTAATATACAAAATCACAAAACGCCTCGCTCAATAAACTAATCATGGTACAAGGTAGTTAATCTTATGTCTCGCATGCCAAATCCAATACACGAGCTACTACTCCGTCATATAAAAAATCAATTCAAGAGACTCCTTCTCCCTTTTTTCTGGGCGGTAATAATCGTCGCGACAGACTCTTCAACTTCATCCGTATTCTTGTCTTCCCCGGTCTTATTCCTCTTCATGTTTAGTTTTGATAAACCTGTAGCGTGGAAAATTCCGACCTTTGATGTCTTGCTAGGTCTTCCAACTTTCCGCACAATCGTGGTAGTAGTGTTGTTTATAGCACCTGTTGATGTTAAATCAAGTTCGTCTTGGAAGATGTCTATATTTTCGTCATACTGGTCTATGCTTTGGCGTAGAGGAGCTTGCCGTTTTTTGCGTGGTTGTAGATCCTCCTCCTGATTGTTTCCCTCCTCTTCGCTGCGATCTGGTTGGTAGCCCGAAACTTCTCGAAGTGGCGGCTTTGATATTTGTGTGGTATTCTTTCTGGGCCTCCCTCTTTTTCTAGGTACTATGGCAACATGTTCTTGTATGTCCTCCTGAGAGTCAGACATTGTCGTGTCCTTTGCTTCTCCGGTCTTTATTTTTTTTGGAACTTTGGCCTGTCCGAAGGATTGAGATTGGGAGCCTTTAAACTCGCCCGTACGTAATCTTTTTGACTGTCGAAACAGACCTGAGATCTTATTCCCAGTTTTGAAAGCTCCAATTTGAGAGATGGATGTAGATTCCGTTGCTGATAAGGCCGGAATACAAACTTCTATAAGTATGTTTGGTAGAGATGACGGTGGCGTTGTATCGGGCTCCGTCATTGTCGTATCAGCACTAGCCGGATAGACAGTCGAATCCTCTTCATCGTAATCTTCACTTTCCGAAATGTCTGAGCTGTCGCCCTCCAATATCGAGCTGTTTGCCCCTACTTTTCGTCCTGGCGTAGCTAGAACCGGGGGCAGTGAATTTATTCCCTGCTGCGAAAAATTGAGTTTCCTCGAGACCTTCCTTCCACTATGTTCGCTTGAAGAGTCATCATCCTTCATAGGAACCTCAACCCACTCATTAAGCATCGGTTCGTACACCCAACGGTTGTTCCTATCTTCCGTCTGTGCGAGATCTCGTAGTAGGTTTGAGAATTTTGGCGTTTTCAAGTCGGATGCCTTCAATAGTCCCTTCTTTGATATCTGTAATTCGACCAAACGACTCTCCACAATGGCAGCGTACTCGCGCGAGCCGGCCGACCTGCTGATTTCCGCAAGTGCGGTGGAAATATGGTAAGCAAATATGGCGATTAGGTATCTTTGGCGTTTCTGCTCCAATTTAGCTTTATCGCCCACGGCTGGAGTCTGCGTGAAATCACATCTGTGAGATCCGAGAGCTAGAGCGACAAGGTAATCGACACGCACTTCGCGTCTAAGTGCAGTCGAGTAAACTTTGTTGAGAACTTCGGCAACGTATTTCGCTAGGTCGTGTAGATCAAACGTATCTGCCATTCTATCTTCACCCTGGATTTTTTCTTCCTCGGAGGCCTCGATCATTGTGACCAAGAGCAATCTAACCAGTTCCTCGATGACATCTGTCATAGGTTGCTGCTTCTCCTTGTCTGGAGTCAAGATAACTGCAGAAAGTGCGAGAGTCCGTGCAGTTATGCTCGAACCCTCAGATGCTTCCTTATGTGGATGATTAAATACTTTTGACCAGAGGAGCATACGTTCAACGATGGTGTTCATGACTGTATTGGCCGTCAACTTGGTTTCAGTGCTGACTTTCAAGTCACCCCAGCCAACGTGATACAATCTCTCCACCAAGTCCTGTGCAACATTCGCAGCCTTTCTTTGAATGACGCCCTTTGATTGAAACAGCCACGCTTTATCAAAGCTCTCCAACTTCTTTCGCATAGTCTTCCCTGTTCTGTTCAGTCTTCGTCGGTGCACACCTTCGTCCCAAATTTCAATCCCGAGCAGCAACTCTAGACAAGTGACAACGAGTTTCGGTAATTCCCTGTGCATCGAAATTTCAGCGATTCCAGCAACCATGACATCAAGGAACCACGCTTCTAGCATCATCTCTGGTCTTTCTTCTATTACGAGGCCCATTTGTCTGAAGAGTATATCCGGCATATATAGGATGCTGCTGAATGGTTCCGGTGCAAGCTCGCCTTTGCGTCTAGCTACTGATCGATTCTTTTCTTCACATGAACCACGATAGGTCGCTTGGAATAGAGTCTCGGACTAAATATATTCGTCACTTTATTAGCAAAAGTATAACACTGAATACAAATTAGTTAAAATTATATCTCACCAAAGAATAGTCGCCAGCATTCCCACTCTGAGCGATCATCGTAGAAGCCAAATCCTGGGGAAACCAGTACTCGCTCATTGCATTGCATAACAGCTGTGTAATATGCCCTCGTAGCGTTTCCGCGAGAAGATTATACATGTTACTGTTTTCGTCGCAGTACGAGTACCAGGAATAATCTCCTTGTAGATTATCTGGGTCGCGTGCCATGACAATTGCCCTCCCAAAAGCCCTTGCTGATAAAATCCTTAACGATGGTACCTCAACAGCATCGGTTGCTGGCGCCACTATCGAGGCTTGCTGTTGTAGAACCGTTGCATAGTGTGGGCGGACGGCGGCATTGGCGCCTGCTAATAAAACCTTCCGACGGAGGCTCGCGTTTTGTAGGTAATTCTTAAAGACGGATTCAACTGCGGGCCCTTCCTTCTGTGGAGTTGGTGGAGTCGGTCGTCTCGGCTGTAGGTGGAAACCCTTTCTTCGCATGCTCGCGTCGGCGTAGACTTTTTTCCTCGGTTGTTGGGCGAGAGTATGGCCTGCCTTCATACGCAATAGAAGCTCTTGTTCGGTCTTTGGCTCCCATTCCCATTTCAATGCTGGCTCGGGCGCATTGAAGAGTTGTTTGAATGAAATGGTGGAGATGGAAGTATTTGAGTAAGATGCGATTTGGACTTCTTTTTTGATTTTGGCGAGGGCATTCTCGAGAACTCGAGTGTAGGAGGCGACTTTCCGAGCGGTCCAATCAGTGTGGTCGTCAAGACGAACTGTCGCCTTCGCGGCGGCGATTGAGGGATCTATCGGCATTGGCAACGGTATCCGAGGTAAGGTTGCTAGAGCATTTAAAAGGAGAGAGGGGGCTTAATTGATGATCGATGTCCGAGGAAGGGACGTTGCGGGGAGGTTGGTGATGGAAGTTGGTCTCGAGACGGAGCCTTGGAGGCTGTTCGCTGCTCGCCTTTTGTTTGTTTACTAACAAGCAGACCAGCCAGCAACCGAAGATGTGTTGGTTCATGCGTTGACCCGCTTGGAACCTTTGGAGGTCATTGTGTCAAACACTTCGACGAGAGATCCAACACGGATGCAACGCAACTTGAAGGTGTCAAGTTCGAGGGAAACGTACGGTTGAGGGATGATCCTGGAGATCCTTGGCATCTATGTGCTTCCTTTAAATTGCCTGAAACCCCCCACCTCTCTTCTTCCTCTCTTCTTCTTCTCTTCCTTTCCCCGTCGTCGTCGCCGTCCCACCGGTGACCGGCCCCTCTTCCCACAACGACAGTCGGTCGGGAAGAGGCTTGCTTCGATCTGTGAGAGTTTCTAATGAGCCGCGACCCTTCCGGCTTATAAGCCAACAAATTGCTCATGGAAGCAACCCTCCCCTCGTTTTGTCTGGTCCGGCCAACGAGCAGGTGAGACCCCGTTGTCACCAAGGTCCTACACTCTGGAAATATGTTGATGCTAACGTATTACACTTGTATAAGCGCAGATTTCCATCCCAATCACTATGGATTTCTACAAGACATCGGACATTACGACTCCACCTTGCAATAGATCGATATGTCTGTACCAATGACTGTTCTCCTATCGATCCTTTATCCATCGAGCTCTGCAAGGTGGCAGACCATTTCGCTACCGACTTTGGGGTTGGGTAAAATCATTGACTCTTCCGTTGCTTACACGGATCTTCCGGTTACAACGAAGAGGAATTTTACAGCTTCGCATTTTGGATCGATCCGAATTCGGAGTTGTTAGAAGCTTGGCTTGCTATAACAAAGATTATTCCAGCAGCATCGCAGTTGGATAACTATCTATTGGCAACCTTGAAGACTTGGGGCTCCAGACCTGAATTAGGGCCTGTTCCTCAAAATTAGAAGGCGTTGAGAGGAGTTGCCAGACGGCAGTCTTCTCCCGATGACTTTATCATCTCTTCTTATTGTCTAGGCTGGACATTCCACTGGACTATAGGTTGAAAAATGACCCAGCTCCTGCGAAAACACTGGACTGGGATGCACATGACTTTGACCGTTTCGGTCTTGGCCAGTACGAGCATTTGACTCTCGAGATTTCGGGAGATATGTTTTTTCGGGTCGCAGAGGATGAATCATTGTCTGCGATTGCACCGTGCCTTATTAGAGTGCGGCTTTCTTGCTCAGTGCTCCAAATTGGAGTATCCAGGTGGGAGTCCGAGAATGGGACGCTTGAGACATACCCGCTCTGCCTAGCAAGGGTTCACAACCATTCTTTGGCCCGCTGTCATATTTTTCCGTCCGGTTTCTGCACAGGGAGCTTGATTTTGTTCACTAAAACACGGAGGGATATGATGGCCGTCAAAGTTTGGATTGCCTGCTGGGCAGTCAAGAAGGGGGGCCCATTGATCTGGTCCCAAGGATCTAGATCTTTGAGCTCTTGCAACAGGTGGTACGTTTTTCCGGCCGAAAGGTTAGAAGGAGGAAAGAAGGATAGTTGCAACGGGCAAAAATTCATAGATCTGCAAAGCGAAAAAAAAAGGTCCTCATGAGAGACGACAAAAAAAGAAAGATCATGCCACACCCTGCACTGCGAATCGAGCTCGGGTGCGATAGTTTGGAGACTAAGATCTGTCTCTCTTTGTCATGAAGGAACCTCGCAAAGGCAGAGAAACAAAGAACGCCCATGATGTCTCTTCCTCTTAATCCACATTTCCAATTCAGTCTGAAAAACGTGCTATTAATTATCCTCCCACGGTTGCCGGTCCGCTTCTGGCTCGTCACCTTTCATCCCACAAGAAACTTATGGTGGCCCCGGAGACGGCGTTCGCGCATCTTCAAGCTCGTGGTTCCCCTTTCCGGCCAGGTTGTTTTTCACATCTATGGCTTCAATTGCAGACACTGGGGGTAAGCTGAGAGCCATGCCTAGCATGGCCTCGACCACGTTCTCTGTTGTGGCTTGGGACGGTGGTTCCTTCTTATAGGAATCATTGACACCAACCCATGTTTGAAGCGACAAGGCTAGCTACGAGATTTCCCAGCGTTATTATACCGGAACTTTTTGGATATCTTTGATACACCTTAGTAATTAATAGGGGTGATTCTTTGACGCTTTTAATGTTTACTTGTTTGGATTATTAGCGGGTGTCAAAATCACCATATGGACGAGCTTTTATGTTTCAAGGTTTTCTTTTGGATTTGTTTTGGAATGATGGCTGCGAAGTACGAGCTGGGCCTCAAGGTCAAACAATGTATGGTAGCCACTTGACTGAATGGAAGAATCTCAGTCAAACCCAATACGCCTCACCGTAGATGTGTAGATTGTAAATTGTAGATTGCTAATTGAAGCGTATGTAAAGTCGTAGTTGAAGTTGCGGTTGGGGCAAGTGAGGATGACATCAGAGCGTGGGCGTTTGCTTAGTCATGAAAATTAAATATCGCTGCAACCCCAAACTTCGTTCCAAATTCGATATCAACAACGATGAATTGAGCTTCGTCGAACGGTCAAAATGAAGCCCGCTCTCCGCTGCCTGCAATTGCAGCGGCAAGCTGTCTCTCGCGAACGGCATCTTCTTCGCAACCTCTTACCCCGTGGCTCGGAGATCCGACCAGTCCTCCCACTTTCGCGATTTGGATATCCCCGCCATACTTCATCGGCCGCACCAAAAAAGAACCCCTACAAACCAACCTTCCACCAGAAGCCACATAAGGACCAACCAAAATATCCGCCCATAAAACCTGACCCACACAAAGCTTACCTCGCGGAGCAGGCTCATCTCGCGCGGCCCACACTCGATCCTAAGGGCCAATTCAGATTTAGACTTAGTGGCGAGGCCCTGGAAAAGAAGCAGCGCCGCGTGGACCGCCAAATCGCTATTGCACTTGTGCTCTTCATCGGAACAATCGTCGCCACGCAGATATGGTTACCTCGAAATCCGAAGTTACCGATGGGCATCCGCACGCCGCGGGAAGAGTCCGGAATCGTACGCCAGGATGCCGACATATCTCCGAGCGATCGGAAAAGGTTCGAAGAGGCATCGAGGGGTGGGAACGTGATTATACGGCAGGCCACCAGTATTGGGCAGACGGTTGAGACAGTACCCAGCGGCACGAGTTCAGTAGGGCCGATACCAAAGCAGATATTTTTGCCATCAGGTGTATCACAATCAAATCAAGTGCTTGAAGAGTGTATGGCATACCCAAGTTTTAGATCACAATCTCTTACAGGCAAAGACTATTACTAAAGATATACTGGTTTGAAATATAGATACCTATGTCGGCCATGGTATCCGTACTGTTTCCTTTCTCTCAATCCAAGTCTACGTCGTCGCCCTCTACGTCGCAACTTCATCCCTTCCGGCTCTCCAACAACAGCTTCTAAAGTCCCTTGATGTTCCTTCATCTGCTACGACCGCCACATTACCCGAACGAGAATCTCTAAAGTCAAATCTACTCTCCGAAAACGGCAGCATTGACTTCTTCTCCACTCTTCTCGACGCGCGGGACCACGACGGTGTCAAGATGGCAATTCGGATTGTTCCAACCAGGGGAACTGACTACCCACATCTACGCGACGGATGGGTTCGTGGGATACAGGGAAAGACGAAGCTACAACCGGAGCTATACGATGATGACATCTTCTTGGATTCACTAGGCAGGTTTAAGGCAATCTTTGGAGGACGAAAGGGGGTACCGAAAGGTCGAGCTTTGATATTGGCTAGAGATCAAAATGGTGCTTTGTTTGCCTATGGGCCGGATGACACGGTTAAGAATGAAGACGTGAAGCTACTGTCGGAAGGCGCGGGAAAGACGGATAGTATGCATGGTTTGATGATGTTAGGTGTTATGGACGACCCGAGGGTTACAAGAGCTCTATGGTTGTGCTATTTTGCTGGAAAGAAAGTGGCGAGCGAGGGTGCGAGGAAGAGCGTGGTTGATGGGTTGGTGGAGGTTGTAAGCAGGCCTGTGGGAAGCACAGAGGGCAAAGTTGTTTGATATCTTTAAGTTGGCTATCTTAAATTAGCCTCAATTCGAGGGTAGTCTTAAATATAGCTAAGAGTATCGAAGTTGCACGTGCATATGTATTATATGAAACCCCTTTTGTCATATTATGTATATATGATCTCAATATTGTTATAAAGCCTGAGAGAGCGCATTAAAGTAAATTATGAGATTATCGCCAAAATTTGCTAATTCTAGTTAGATATCCCCAATCGGTTTTCTGTCCTTAAAAATGATAACATCTTGTTTCATCTGCTGTCCCAGGCCTCCGGAGCATGCTAGCAACGTAACTTTGCCCATCAGAATATATAAGAGTGGATGTGAGTATACGCCAAAGTCAAGCAGACAAGCGATGCAATCCGTAACAGTAGTGTGTTAAATTCAATCCTGAGATTGAAGCTCGTCATGGCCTTTGACTTTGAATTCCTTTGCTTCCTTATCTCTGCTACAACCGTTCAAGTTGCCTTTACTTTGTTTTGCATTTACAGTTTTCGAGTTAACAGAAGTCAGAGCCTTTCCTCTCCACTGAGTGATTTCATTTGAAGCTCTCGAAACCTTTCTTCTTGTTCTTCTTCTCCTTTAAGGTCTTTTACTGGAACAGCCCCTACGATTGTGGCCAGGTTTTCGAAAAATCCCACGGGTCTGACCAGCTTTCTCAGCCACTATTTTCTTCTCAGCTTGAAAGTCTTTGGTGATAGCACAATTATGAGAGTCGTAGCCAGTGTTGCCGCAAGCTCCACACTCTCTGGGTACACCCGGTAAGGTTGGAGAAACCTATTGAACGACCACGAGCTGCTAGTTATAAATATGGGAGTAGTTTTCATTCGTGTTTAAGACTTTACAGTTTTCATATCGGGTTTTTGTACAATGCGTCGACCGACCTTGCTGGCCTTCCGGGTCCTTGGCTTTGGCGTTTTTGTGATCCTTTCCCTTGTAGTCATTTCTTCGTGTTCGTTTTCTTTGCCATTTTCTTTTGATCATATTTGTTCTCTTGGTGTATGAAATAATCGTCGTAATCATGTGGCGGTGATAGAATATAGCTTGCGGCTTCAGATCTATCGTTATGCTCAGACTCGACACCCTTTGCAAATTCTTCACTATCCTCAAGGTTCGGGTGGTTATCGAATTCTTTGTATGGAGGTGGGTAGGATTCCACGCTATACAGGATACGTTCAAAGTTACCGTTAATTATCTAGTCTAACTCCATAGGTATAAATAAGATTATAGTACAGATGCAATGAGCGCTTCCTAAAAATGCGGGACGTACATACCTTTGCTTGATATTTTTAGACATCTGTAAAGCAATGAATTGAACAAAATGATCTCTGCACGAGTAAGAATGGGAGCTTATTAAGATGTTAACAAGCTGTAATTATGGAGCGCTTTCTTACAAAAACTAACAGCTAGTAGCTACCTAAGTATCTAGCTAGATCTAGAAATTGGTTGGTGTAGTAGCGGGGAATTTAGAGATTGGAAGATACTAGCTCTTGTAATTGTATATATTCGAACCTTCGACTACTTGTCTAACACAAATTAACAGATTACAGGATACTAGAAAAAATTACGAAAATCGATTCAAAATCTCCTTGAAGAATTTGCAACTACTTAGAAAATACCTTGCCCAAGTTCAAAGTCAAATTGATACTATTCATATTCTTTTTGACAGACTTGGAAATCGTAGTTTTCTTCGTTTTCGCTTTTCCACCTGCCTTCTTACTCACACCATCTCCTCCTTTGGACCCTCGAGCTCCCAGTGGCGTACTTGGTTTCCTGACTGTTTCCCCATAGTTAGCCTTTCAGTTCGGTTCTTTCTCTTTTGTGGATTTTACAGGATCTTTTTTACCGTTTGCCTTGGACTTTGCCGGAGATTTCGTTGGCGTGGTCATAGTTTTCATTACCTTCTTGACCGTGTTTGTAATTATGTTCTTTTGTTTCTGCTGGCTAATCGAGCCCAAGAGCTTAAGACATGACCTTCGATCATGGCCTATCTCTCGACACGCACCGCAAGCTTTCGCTTCAACCGACTTTGAGGAAGCAGAGACCTTCCTCGTTTCTTTCTCTTTCTTCTTCGCTGTAAATCCTTTGTTCACAGCACAGTTTCTGGAGTCGTGTCCAGAATTGCCACAAGTACGGCATTTTTTAACGGTAGGTTTTCCGGCAGAAGCCTTTGAGGCCTTTGGGTTCTTTTCGCCGATGAATTTCGAGCTACTTTCGCCGTTTTTCGGTGCATCGTACATGCACATGTCTTCATCGGAGTCGTAATACGAGTAAAATAGCCCCGAGCTATGTTTGAACTTTAGAACTTATAGGAAAACTGCTTGTGGTTAGAAGGTTGACTTACCATTCATCACAGTATCCAGACATTTCGGTCGAAATATCATGAACAAGATGCCTTTTATATTTTAGAGACAAGGATATATGATGAGATATCCTATTAAGGTATATAAAGAGACCTGGGTATAGATTGAACAATTAAATTTGGAAATCTGCGTTATATGACTAGGCCTCGATTATTCACGGAAGTAATTTGGTTCCAGGGTTTCGAATATCTAGATTTGAGGGAGGCTTTGTGAGAAAGCAGGAATATCCATAGGCCTGTGGTTAAGGGGTTTACGACTCGTCCGCGCTGCGTATCTATGTGAAAGCCATTTCTTTTATTTATTTGTTTATTTCTCATGGCTGTTACCATGTACGTGCACTTGCTGTGCCACTTGACATGATACCACATAAAGAAGTACAATTGGAGAGCCAGTCAAAACTGTCAATTAAATAATCCCCAGAAAATGACCACCATTGCAGCGCCAGCCTCGCAAAGTTGCCTTTCGAGAGGGAATCCTGACTGTCAAAACAGTCAGGTAGAGTTGACACTTGCAATGCAGTCAACTTCAGGCACTTTTAGATGCTGGGTTGAGAGCTTGAATCCAAGCGATTCCTGTGATACGCTCGCGGAACGGTAAGCGAGTTTCCGCGAAATTGGGTTCATTGCATCACAGAATGTCACAAAATCAACACACACAGCTTGGAGCCAGACAAACACTCAGACACTACGAAACGACTTAACACAAGCTTAACTTTGGAGTTCACTCGAATATGATTAGGAAGGGCTTTAGATGCGATACCTATAAATTATATCCCACAAAAAATTTAACTATGTACTAATTTTACATGTAGTATCTAACACCCAAATTGTAAAACAACTGGTTTCGTATAGGTATTCAAATGCGTGATTTTCGTACTGGATTTAAAGTTTTGAGGCTCAATAGATTTATCATAACAAAAGCATCTACTGTTGGGCTACCCAGCTGATTTGAAGTATATTGAACGGAAAGACTTGGAGTACATTAAGTTAATTGTCTACATCTCTCCAGACTTAGCAACAGGCCGAGGCACGCGCTTGACCATCTTTCGAGGAATACTTCGTTTGGTGCTGTCTGGCTGGTTCCAATCCTCAGCATAATTGTTCTGGCCAACATCGTAGCCAGGATCGCCGTATTCGACCTTGGGGGTTTCTTTCGGTGGAACAACAACCGTTGTCGGTTGGGGCGGCGGTACCACCGGCTTTGGAGGATACATGACTTGGAAGGGGATACAGCCACCGAAGGGTCCATTCGGCGCTGAGTTCTCGCAGCGCAAGATGCATACATTCGACACTTTGCCGTATTGGGCTTTACATTGTACATTTGCGGGAACCCGGACCTTCAATATGTGTTTTTGGTAATTTGTTGGCGAATTAACGCCTTTATACGCTGCCGCTCCAGGTGGTTGTATTAGGTAGTTGGCTTCAGGAAGCCAAGCACCGAATGAATTTCCTGTGCCCGTAGCATCGATTCTACATCTGTGTATTCGATACTTGATTAGCGCAAAATAATGACATCAACGTGCATACAGTATCTTGCGCTTGTGCACACAAGCGACTGACCTGAAAGGACCGGCGCCGTCATCATTCACTTGATATACTCCCATTTGAATCCACCCACCGACTGAGACTTTTGCTATCCTCCCTATTGCGCATGTTTATGTCAGCATATAGTATTCTGAGGACTGAACATTTTGACGGCTAGATCAGTGCTTCTCTAAGACAAGACCCTAGACATACCGTGGTCTGCGAGGAACATAGTTTGATTCATAGTGGGCGTATGAATCTCTGGTGGAACAGGAGTCATCATAAAATAGAATATATTCCTGTGAGTCCAAAAATTGGGGTCACTCGGCACGTATCTGTGCAAAAAATCTTTTTGATACATTTTCGAGTTGGTGAAGAATGAATTTGCCCTGAGGAGACTGACTCCACAGCCCTGTGATAGCCATTGGCGCTTGTACTTATAATATGGGCTCCGGTTATCCGCTGGGATTACTGGATCGCTGAAGACTGTTGTGTCTAATTGATCCGGATCCTGCCAATTATAATTTCGAAATTTAATAGTCGAAGTATAAATCATAGAACCAGTACCGTGCAATCCGGGGCTAGCGTCTCCGACGCTATCATAAATACGACAATGTGCTGAAGTCTCCGGAATGCCCGCAAGAGCGACAACCATAATAGCTAGAATAGAGATTTTAGACCACATTGCACAGAGTCCAGAGAGAGAGAAAACTATAATAGGCTAGGAGAATGTTGTTTTAAGGAATAGATTCAGAAACATTGACAATGTTTCTGAGGGTGCTCGTTGGGTCAAAATAATTAGACCAATGCCAATGTAAGAAGTAAAAATTATAATGAGGCTGTAGTAGTCGTTTATATAGATTTCCCTATATACTAGATGTACATTATCAATCAATTGATCATTCCCAGCACTTAGTTTCTATTTCCTCAATCATTCAGATCATACAATGGCCGCAATGTGCAGATGGTTTGAGGTTTTCGCTTCGGTCAGGCGATTTTCATTGATGCCGTTTCCCAAAACATACCATGATATGGACTGGAAGTGATATTTCGTTCAATTGGACTTTCCTGTCGCGCAAAACTACCATGATCCGGTATAGATACCCTAAATATGGAGCAGTCACACGAGATGAAAATTTTACCTGCTTGCGTCAGAGTTAATATTAATACATGCACGCAATTTGGGTACCGTCTCGCACAGGCGCGGGTTATTATAGCAACCTGGCGCTGGGGGGGTGCGAGTATTCCTTGTCTTACAGTTCCGCGATATCCGGTAGGCATTGTTTTAGTCCAATGAGAGCACCTAGTGCGGCTTAGGAACGATTCATGTGGACAGCTAAATTGGTAATACCGGCCGAGGTGGGACATTTGTGCATCGGGCCGGTTTACGAGAGAACGTGCTACTAGAAAGCACTGCTTTTCTAGTACTTAAGGTAACGAATAGCCTGACTAGGTGAACTTACACAGTAGGGAAGTTTCACGGGAGATGATAGTCTGGGGGACAAATCTCACACTAACTATCCTAGAATTCAACAACGTTCATATTTATATTTACAAAGAGAAATATTTGTAGTAAACCTTAAATATATAATAAATAGCCTTGCAAAGTTAATTTCTGCGCTAAAGGGTCGGTTTTGTCTCTCTATCCGTTTCAAGATTGTTTGTAGTATCTCACTGTCGTGGGATATAACTCAATATATGGCCAAAGCCATCGCGGGTTTTCAACAAACTAAGCATCGTGGGCTATATATATATTTAATAGTCTACTCTGGTTCGCATGTTCAAAGGCTCTAGAATCAACGAATAAACCCGCAGTTCCATACGGTTTCACCTCTCTCAGATGAGGGATCTATATAACTTCAAAGGCTTGGCAGATATTGTTCACGCTTCCAGCTTCATCATGTCGGGTGCGGTTTCTGGTGAACTAAGCGCATCCATGTTTCGTCCGCCACTGCAATGGAATTCCCAAAAACACGGAGAATAGTAGTTCCATGTTGCATATAGTGTTAATATATGACAACCCAGACTAAGCAAGGCTTGCGTCTTTCACGAATTGCATATCAAGTCAATCACTTAATTGACCATCCAAGAGTGGCAGTCTAAGCCAGTTGCTTCGCATGTCTTGCTGTATGTTGGAGCCGTCTAAAGCATCAAAACGTGGTGGATAGCTCCTGCCAAATAGTTGCATTAGCACTGTTGTTTAAACTGCTCAAGCATGGATTGCTAGCCCAGTCCTTTAAACAGGAGGGCCAACCAGCTTAGTGCTTTAAAGGAGCCAGATTCCGGTGCTGGTGGATCTATGGTTAAGCTTAATATCATTTAATAAGCCCTTTTTTGGTTACCCAAAATAGAGTCCGCCGTCGGTTGCACGAATCAAGCAGGGGTATGGATACCATCTCGAGTTGCCGTATCTCGCGTCGCTAGTTGGGTCGAGCCCTCAAATGGCAACTTTTAGCTCTAGGTAGAGGCTAGTGTGCTTATGGGGATTTTATTTTATGAAAAGTCGCATATCTGCAAAACAAAATATTTCCAGCTTTTATTTCTGAATTTTAATTTTTAAGTATACACGTGTAAATAGTAACATTTTCGCATAAGCCCGCGTATGGCTTCAAGACTGGCTTCGCTCTACCCAAAGACAGGAACTGTCCGCTTGGATATCATAGATAAAAGAGTTGAAATCTCCCCCACATATTACGCGTCAATGTCACGCCATATTCGAGACTAAATATTCCCTTCTCAAACTATTCAATGCCTCGGACATATCACAAAAGATCAGGCACTATATGCTAGGATATATCTGTCTTGGTATTCATGTCCTGTGATACATTCGCGGAAAGGCAAGCGACCCGAAGTCTAGGCAAGCGATCTCCGGCATGAATCAAATGAAAATGGGTTAGACCTGTAAAAGACTGCTGCTCCAACAGCACACTCGGGTTTTCTTGTATACTAACCGCAATGATTCGAGTGAGAACGTGGCTTTCTAGAAGAATTCGGATTATAGATTACGAGGGTGTGACCCAATGAGATTCATAGTCTTGAGACTTCTAAAGTTAGTGCAGCCTTTGTGCGTGGCAACCTATTTACGGCAATTGAAAGCAGCTAATAATCAATGGTACGTCAAAACAAGAATATTCGAGACAAACCGTTCGAAGACTCTTTAAATAAACTTAGGGAGTATCCAGGTATTCCAAAGGCGTTAATTACGTTTTAATAACGCCAGATAAATACAATTTCCTTTCTAAGTTAAGCTTTCTTTTTTAATCTATTCATTTTTCATCCCCCTGCTGATTATCTCCCTCCACTGGGTCATCATCCTCAGGCTCATCTTCCTCTAGATGTGATTTATCTTCATGAGGCTTTTGTTCAATTTTTCCTCCCTTATCTGTATCAGCCTCTCCATCCTTATGATCTGTATCTCTACTATGAACCTTGTCCCCTGAGTCGTCCTGACCCTCAGCCGCTTGAGCCTTATGGCTATGTTCTTTTTTGATCGGCTGCTCATGCATCAATAATTTCATCAGCTTGGTAAACTGACCTTTCTTAGTCATCAACCTCGCCTCCGGGCTGACGAAATTATCAGGCATAGTCCTCATGCATCCAAAGAACGCATACTCGAATATCCAATCCGTTTTATCCATCCAATTCGCCATGTTTCTAGTAAAAGCATAGACATTCTTCTTCTCACGTGAGATCGATGCGATTTCCGAAACAATGATATGATACTTAGGATACGCCTCACGGATGTTATGTAAGAATTTCTTAGCGTCCTCTGCGTGTGTACCGTAATAATGAACGCCGACATAATCCGGTGGCTCGTCTTGGACTTTGCTCATAAACTCTTTGAGCCATGCTGTACCCGCTGGGTCGGAGGCGCATGAAGGAGAGACGAGTTTCATATGGTGTTGCTTTCGTAAAGTTGGGACCACTTGGTCGTGCCATTTTTGGGCGGCATATTCGGCTGATATGCCATTTCGTTCTGGTTCGTTGAAGTAGTGAACTATTTTCGCATCAGACTTGAGGAGAGTTTGCCATTCTTCGCCCTCGAGTTCTGGTTGTAGGTGGATCATGGGCCTGAAGGCGGCTCGATCCTTTAATTCGGGAGGTTCCTAAAAATAAAAATTAAATTTAGCGATTTGAGTCAGGCTCTCAGTGGGTTGGGGTTAGAAACTATAACCTACCCATATGTTCCAATTGCTAACAGAATGCATAGGCCCGTCAAAATCTACTGAGTTCATACGGTTTGGGACATCGCGTGTGCATGTCCAATCCCAGGCGAGACAACGTTTTCTAACGACAACCATAATTAAAGGCTTTAAAATACTTAAATGGTCAAAAAATGAATGCGCTATTGAGGTAATAATGTTATGTGATATAATAGTTGTGATGTAGATGTGATAATTCGTATTATTCCGGGTCTAGGGTGACGCTTATGAATGATTGAGCTCGTAAAGGAGATTTTGCAACGGGTTTATATATCTCATAGTTGTAAGCATTACCGAGATTCATGGTATGGAGAACATCGATGGAGGCTGCAGTTGGATTTGTTATGATGTTGGACCAAAGTTGACGTTCCCACGTCCTCAATATCATGTTAGTTCAGCCTTGCGAATTTAGTGTAACAGTCTTTCTCATGCATATGACGTTTGAATTAACTGGCTAGAACATAAGCTAACGTCATTCGACGGGATGCCCTTGCTGGTCATTGGCCACCTTGTTGGATTTTGCCAGCTGTGAGTATGCTTAAGTGTTGTGGAAAGATACACGATATTTACATACACGTCGACTCGAGCGAGAGAAACAAAGCATTTCGGCATCGGAAAAGCCTGCACTAAGACACGATTATACGATACAGCATACGCCGTCGCCGTCGCCGAACCCGAGGTACCTGAATAGGTTCAAGTGCCAATGCAGTGAGAGCTAATGGGAGAGTTATCGTGATAGTGGCAAAAAAATTAAAAGCAAAGAATTCAAATAGGTTCGCGGCACTAAGTCGCATCGGTTGGGGATAGATCACGATCGGCGCCTCGGCGGGTACTATCCTTTTGCTAAACTTCGCAGCTGCTTAACTTGGCGCTTATTATCATGCATCGAGCTATGATGTGAACATTTCGGATTCTTCTGCACATCGACGAGCCGCCCAGAATTACCGAAATTCATAGGGCTGATTTAACCCCTGGTAACTAGCTAATTGATCGACAGTCCAAGCCTCAAATAAGTTGAATAAAATACTAGTGGGCGATTTAAAGTTCGTGAAAATGATGATATATCGACATGCCTATGATCGATTATGATGCATTAATTTAGAGTCGGCACTTAGGACCCATTGCCTTCTATAATGCTTCTAGAACCCCCTGCGTGACGGAAGGCCCGAACTTAAATTTAAGAGGCCTAATAGAAGACTTCTTAGTTCCATCACATGAAAAGAAATCGAAGGTTCGCGCCTTGACACAAGGCGTATCAATAGCATATGGGCATGGTCTTAAGATCTTACTAGTAATCCCGAGAATCCGTGAGCACTATAATTTTCCTCCTTCAATCTGGTGGCAAGATGAATTGCGGTCTACACGCCATCCTACCAATAGTGAATCTCACAGCTTTGAGCTCTGACGGTCAAGGCAGAAATGAATATCGGAACAAAATAGTCAAGTCGATCGAAGCGCGACGTCTAGATGTCTAACATACATGACAAAACTCTAGTATTTATCACAAATAAATAATCGAGGTCAATCGAATTGATGCTTAAGAGGTATATAAGTCCACAGAAAATGCCAATTTCAACGCCCAAAGTTATCTATCAATCAACATGAACGCCTCAAACGCATAACACATTCCTATTTCATAAATATAAATTTACATGCAAGATATATACGATTTTGAGCAAGACAACTTCCCTTCAACCCAACAAAAACCAAAAAAGCCATACACAAACTCTCTTCTTCAAGCCTCCAATATGACAGATAAATCAACACAGCAATCAACCCATCATATTCACGTCCGCAATATGTCAAAGCACCCCCAGCGCTTTGAAGTACACGGATGGAATAATGATAAAAACATTGTCGTAAAACCGCATCATACTGCAAAGATCGCCGCTCTGGATGGCTCTTCGGGTGCTATAATTGCCGTGCACGAGGGCCATGAAGGCGAACAAGCCGAGATCACAAAAGCTGGTACGTTTACCCACGTAATATAGTCTTATATAACGTACATCTAGAGAGATTGAAGGAGCTAATAAAGTCTCTAGGGTTTGGCGGCAATGATTTCATTGACCTGAGCAATATCGTTGGTGCCGGAGGTAACTTGATAGTACAACAGGTCGGCGCACCAGGAACTCGAAAGGGAGATCCTTTATTCATGCAACATTTGAATAAGGCATGGAGTAAGGCTTCAGAAGAAACTAAAGATAAATTGAAGGGCTCGGTTACAGTCAAGAGAGGGAAAGTGATCCGAATCAGTCCGATCAAGGACAATCCTGATCTCGAAAACTTTGTAAGAACGTTTGCAGATGGGAAGACCTATATTGGAGTAGGTTCATGGGGGGGTTCTCCCGGTAAAGACAGTGACAATAAACAGGTTAGTCTAATGTTCACCAAAAAACATCCTTTGAGCGAGATATAAGGGTTCTGACTATCGAAATAGAGTTCCGCAGCCCAAGGAAGCAAGGATATCCTGGTGTGTTACAATGATGGTGACGCACGGCCTCGTAAAGAGAAGAAAGATGGCAATAACGGGAGAGAGAAACATGCCGAAAAGAAAGATGAGGCGGATTCCCACAAGGAAAAGACTAAGAATACAATCGTCGATGAAGTTGACTCTGATGACCAGTCCGAGAATGAGAGTGTTGCGGGCGATTCTGGGATAAAAGCAGCTGATACTGATTCCAAGCCGGCAAAAGGGCCCAACTTCGACTCGTCGGACAACTCTAACTGGCAAACCAACGTCAAAGATGATGACAAAGATCTAGCCAATGGCGACGAGTCACAAACCGAAGATGAAGACGACGATGGTGAGGACCGTGGCGATGGTAACGGTAACAAACCAGAGCTTTCAATCGAAGAACAGAGACATATCGCCAGAGTTCACCAGGGTGGTCCCCCACCAAAAACCGATGCAGAAGTTGACAAAGAAGATGAAGAAGCCGATAAGAAGCGAACCAAAGATGAAGTCGCTGAGAAAGACAGAGACTTAAAACCTAATTTCGATCATCCACTTTTTAAAGGCCTTAAATGCAACAGTTCTAGAAAGCAATACGACAGCGAGAATGAAAAAGTTCAAGACAGTAAAGGCCAGAACGATAACGAAAACGAAAGCCAGAAGCACCACAAAAGCCACCACGGCCCAGGAATCACACTCGCCAACAGGTCTAACAAACCTGAAGACTACTATTTCTACAACAATCTTTGGAATGGCAATGGTACGGCCGGTGCAAACTTTGATCACCCCATGAAATCCGTCCATCTGAAACCAGACGATAAGAAGTTTGTCAAATTACCCACCAGCTTCAAAGGCCGCGTTCAAAGAGGGAAGGAACTTCCTTGCACTTGGGTAGAGTTTCAAGTGGAAGCTAGCGACGACCACGGTAGTCACGGCGACATATCACTAGAACAAGGATGTGACGGGGCCGCTAAGATTTTATCCACAGATGGAAGTGATGCCCAGAACGGTTTTGACTTCGATATCATCAAGAATGCGCCGCAGGCAGCTATTAGAAGGAAACCAAATGGGGAGAAGGCGATTGACACTACTATGGGAAACTGGATGACCGGGCCGAATCATGCAGCTATACATTACCTCAACAAGGTGGTAGGGCAGAACCGCGCTTACATTACTGGCGGAACCGGGGTGCCAGATGTTGCATCGAAGAATAAAAGACTGTTAGTGGAGATGTATTAGAATGTATAGTTTGATCCATTTTGTATGATTGGATATTTGAATTAAAATCTACCAAATTTCCAAAATATAAAGAATTCGCTAAGACATAAGTGGGTGGGTTCAAAGCCACACCCAAGCCTCTAAATCCAACCCCATCAGATATGCAATGAAATTTCGACGATATCATTGTGAAGTTCTCGCCTGCTTCAACCTTAGACCAACAGAAATCAAGGTTACACAAACTACATTGATCTCATCCCATATAGTTTCTTGAATAAAACAAAGACACCAAAGTGTTGAGGATGTTGCATGTTGGAGAAGCAAGCTTAGGCACAAGCTTCCTCGAAACTGAACTATATAGCATAGTGCAGCCACACTTTAATACGCTGAATACGTGTCAAACACCAAATAGAGATATTTATTATCTAGAACGCGCTACAACTCCTGAGGCTAGCAGACTTATCCATCGACATTAATAGTTTGGGTTACTACTTTCACCAATTTGGTTTCTGTGACCCCGTTGCCTCTACCATTTTAAGTACGCGAGAGGTTTATACACAATCTAGATATATACATCTTGAGCTCCAAATCCAACAGCCACAACACTCTCCAGTTGAGCATATTAAGTCTACACCGTCATGTCTCTTCCGGAGAAAATAGACCCAACAGGGCGCTACTTCATCAATGAGGCCCTCGATATCACAGATCCCGCTCTGCTTCAATCTATCTCTTCCCCTAGAGACTACCTTGTAGCCTCTCTCACTGACCTCGTCGCCGCTTGCCCACCCACACTCCCATGGTCAGGCAGCTTTGCCAAAGGACAGCTCTACTGCGGCATCTTTGCAGGACCGACCAGTGTCGCCTTTCTCTTCCTCTGGCTCTCCAAACTTTATCCAGATATTCTCATAGAAGGCAAGTCACCTTCAGATTACTGCACCGAATACCTCAACCTCGGGCAGGACAAATACGGTCCCGAGGAAACTCAGCGGTCCGGGTGTAGCCTGAACCACGAATACATGTGCTACAATGCCGTCAAGGCGTGTCATACAAAAGACCTCTCCTATGTCCACAAATTCATCGGCAACCTAGACAAACTCACGCTTCGACCCACGTTTATCGAAGTGTTATTCGGGAAAGCTGGTTTGTTGAGTTTGATGCGAACGATCAGATACTGGGTTCCAGAAAGCAAAGACTTCTTGGACCCAGAGATCGATAAGACGATAGAATACTGTCTCTCGTACGATCCATGGACGTTTGGACTTCACGCGAACAATCAAAGTCGGTATATCGGCGCGGGACACGGTGATATATCAATCATCTCGAACATCGTCATGTCGAATCCGGACTACGCGCCTAAAGTCCAAGGCAGATTGGAGATCATTTTAAACCTACAGACTAAGGAAGGGAGCTGGCTCTCCCGTGAAGACGGCGGTAGCGATCTCGTGCAATGGTGCCACGGTGCGCCCGGAATTATTTGGTGTTTAATTCCCATCCGCCGTTACTTCCCAGAGCTCCACGAGAAGATCGACGAAGCGGTGAGCAAGGCGAGGAGGGTGATTTGGGAAAAAGGCCTGTTGACTAAGGAGCAGTGTTTGTGCCACGGCATCACAGGAAACGCATTTGCGCTGGCAGAACCGCAAAGGAGCCATTTCCTGCAGTATGCGACGCCAGAGGCGGTCAGGGCGGGGCTTGCAGATGGAATCCTGGAGAAGAGCAGCGACAACTGCGGGGTATGGTGGTCAGAGGCAGGCAGGGCGTGGGGTTGGATGATGTTGGAATATGAGAAAACCGGGCTGGGCGACAGCCTGGTGGATATTGGATACCCTGGTGCCACGAACCCTTGAAGCAGTAGCAGCAGCAGCAATGGCGGAGAAGAAAAGAGGATCCAGCTGCAAGGAATCAAACATGCATATGCAAATATTTGTGATTGAAACATTTAAGGAAAATTTTAATTTTTTACTTATGCATAAGATGATTGGCAGTGCAGCGGAGGCCGAACGATTGCTTACTTGAAAGCATTAACAAATTACCAACATGTTATGCAATGCAGACTGTTCCAGACGTACCGAATTGCGAGCTCATTACAAATAGGACAGCATTGGAAACAGCAAGAGTTTAGCGCGGCAAAGCCGGCCGCGACATGGAAAAGAGCCCGGGCTAATTATACCATACAATATCGACATGGCTATGCTCTGTCGTCATAGGTCATGAATAAATAAATTAAGCCCGGCGCTGGCCCCTTCTCACGGTTTCTTACCTTCCACCCCACGTCAGCAACAGTCCGAATACACGAATAGAAATACAGGCGATAAAGCAGGAGCGAGCGAGGGAGCGATATTATTATCTATCTATCTCGAGCTAACAGCAGCTTCTCGATTCATCGTTTGGTCACTTGGGCAGGTGCATTGCATCGACGCAACAAACCACAACAACAACAGCAGCAGCAGCGGCATTTTCCTCGTTTTCTCCCTCACCAATTCAATCCCACCAACGGCTGCACTGCAACCATCTTTCCAGACTACAAAAGCCCACCCCGCTCCACCTCTTCTCATCCCATCTCTTCACTCTGACTCCCACTCAAAGCTGTTATTAGTAGAGGCACACACACCTCTACACTCAATCTTCGCCCACAATTTCCTTCCTACGCCGCCTCTTCGTATCTTCGTCCGCGCGATCACCAGAAATCATGTCTCCCGCCAAGGTATATACTTCTCACTCCGTCTACGCTGTCACATGCCCACCTTCCACTCCCAAGGATCCTCAAGAACAACAGCAAATAAGTCCGATCTGAACTCCAATGCTAACATTGGCTCAATCTGCAGGATAAAGCACAAAAGTTCATCGACGAGAACCCCGTCGCAGTCTTCTCTAAGTCGTATTGCCCATACTGCAAAGCTTCCAAGGCTCTGCTGACAGAGACGAACGCCAACTTTACTGTCATGGAACTCGACCAAGTCGGTAAGAGCGCATATTCCATCCCTATAAGCCTTTCCTCAAATCTCACTTTATACTGACAAAATGCTCTAGAGGACGGTGACGATATTCAAAACGCCCTCAAGGAAATCTCGGGCCAGAAAACCGTTCCAAATATCTTCATCGGCGGCAAACACATTGGCGGAAACAGCGATCTTCAAGGATTGAAGTTGGCTCTACCGGGAATGCTGGCGAAAGCCCATGCGCTTTGACTCGAGGACAATTCAAAAATCAAAAGCCGTCTATAAAGCATAACATAGGCTGTCTCTGCTTTCGTTTTGTGTTTCAATTGGGATGAATTCCTTTTTTTTTTTTTTGTATTAGACGAATCATGGCATTGATACCAATACGCATTCTTTCTGTATTCTTTGATGTTCTGTACGATGGATATATATACTAGGACTTTGTGTAGCTTGTGAAATGGAGGCATGCAATGGAATCAAATTGATAATTGAATCGTGTGAGTCATGACGTTAATTTTCGTTGACAATGGCGTTGAATCTTCACTTCAACGAGATTTACCAGCGCCAGCGCTCGAATTTATCCAGCAAAGTGCACCTTGTGCTTGGCGATTCCGAAATCGCCCGACCGATCTAGCGTTCATGCATACTACGGTAGCTAGCTCCAATAGCAAATGTGCCGACGAATCAGAATAACAATATCAAAGCATGGTTGATGTGAATCCTATAGTATAGTATATTGTACTATTGTATTCAATAGTCAAGTAGCTAAGCTAACCAAAGCTAAACCTATTTCTATCCAAGTGAAAATAGAAAAAAATAAAAATTGGTGACAAAGAAAACCCAATAAACTCCGTTGAACAAAAGGAAAAATACTACAGAACAAAATCAACAGGCTAATGACACAAATGAAGGGAATAAATATACAATAAATGTTTCTTTTTTATAAAAAATGTAAAAAGTAAAATGCGACATTTTCATTGACCGTCTGTGTCTTATTTACGAGGTCAAAAAAGGTTATGTGTAAAGAAAGGATTAGAAGAAAATTAGGATGTCGCGGAAAGAATGGAAAAAATGGGTGCACCTCGTTCATTGGTTTATGGTACGAGAGTACAGAAGAAGAAAGAAAGGGAAGCATCTACACGATGAAAAAGTTGTAGCAGTAGTAATACATGGTATTTTTTTCGCTTCAAGGAAGGAAGGGCTTCGAAATTAAAAATAGAAGGCGCTGTATGGTAAAATCACAGGAGGCAGATTACCACGAGAAAGCTTCTTCGATAAAGTCAATGTTGACATAATCGACCATGTTTCGGACAGCGAATCGGACATCGTCACTCATACCGCCAGGACCGCAGACTAGAAGCAACAATGTTAGTGAACTGATTCAAAAAGGCGAGACCATGTTAGGATTTGTAAACTTACCAGAAACCGCCATAGTTCCAACACGTTCCTCGGCTTCGGCCTGGAGAACTTGCTCAATATTCGGCTTACCCGGGAACATCTGAACTGTTGAAGAAGGACTCATCTATTTTCATTGTTAGTATCATATTTAAATGTAAATATTGGAGGATTCAAAGGTACTTACGATTTCTCTTGATTGCTTAGGCTTAGTAACAAACAAGATAACCTTGAGAATCTCCCTTCTCTTTTCGATGGCTAGAATGGAAGTCATCTGTCTCTTGACCCATTGCAGATGCTCTGGATTCTGGAGAACCCAGACGAGTGTAACCTTTCTGGTAGCGACAGTGCCGTCCACGTATCCCTGAACCAACTCTTGAACGTTGGGTAGAGCGTGAGTGATACCAACACCACCAGCGAATAAAACAACTGTGCCGTATGAGGTAAGCGAGTGATGTGTTCCGTACGGACCCTCGACCAAAGCCGTAACAGTTGTAGTTCCTTCAGGGGACTTAGCAGCCTTTTGGAACATTGAGTTAGTGGCGCCGGTTCGGCGTCTGACGATGAGTTCAACGGTGGTCTTCTGGGGTCCGTAAACATCTTGGCGGTTTCTTGGGAGGTCATCCTTCTTTTCATCCCAGACGAGTGGAGCGCTCTCATCAGCCCATGCGACAGAGAATGGATGGCTCTGCCAGCCGGTGATGGTTGGGAGATAAAGATAAACATGCTGGCCGGGTCTGAACTTGAATGGTCGCGGCATATCCAAGGTGACTCTGACTGCCTCGGTGGAAAGAGCGGTGAGGGTAGCCTTGGTGAGCCTCCTACCAACATTGCGATACATGATACTAGCGAAACGAGCACCACGTTCGAGGATCCAGAGACCAATTGCGATCTGAAGATAGAGCAACCAATGGTTGTTGATCATGTAGAGGTGATAGTAGAGGGTGACAACAGCAGCAACAGCCCCAAGAATGTGAAGTGTCAAAAAGGTCTCGTAGAATGCATGACGAACGATGGATGGCGATTGGAGCATGAGAAAGGTCATAGAAAGTGTCGAGATGGTTGCGTACATCAAGAAACTCGAATGGCCAAGTTTAGCCCAGTACGAAGTCCATCCTCCGATCGCGATATGAGCGAGACTGTGAGTGATAGCTTCGATAACCACGATCCTGCCCAACCACCTGTGGATCAGGTTATAAGTGTCAAAGGAGATTCTGAGGAGTGGGATCAATGGATTGTTTCTTCCAGCAAGCACGAAAAGAGGGATCATGTTTGTAACTGCGAGAACACCAGAACGATTTCGAAGTTCGGAGAGAATCGTGGTGCTTCCCTTAGACCAATGAATTGTGCAGAGTGTAAGGCCGACGTTGCCTCCAAAGAGGATGAACAAGAAAAGAGTCTGGAATCTTGTTGGGACAACACCAGCGCTACCAGCGCTACCAATCTTGAAGTGTTCATTGTGGCGGATTCCGAAAAGCGGAGCGAGCAGGAAGTCCTTCTTCAACTTTGAGAAAAATGGATGGGCAGGAACCGACCAGTAGGACTGCTTTGAGTCGTTGATGCAGACGATGTGTCGCATATGTTGCTGGAACAAGATGATGGCACGATAAAAGACGATAATGAAGGCGACTAAACTCAGGCAAATGAAAAGCCAGTGACTATAATACGATTGTTAGTTGGTATTCCGATGTTCGATGAAAATAACTGGGGGGACGGACCTGAAATTGATGCTCTCTGCTTCCATAGCATTTTGTTCACCGGGCGACAACTGTCCACCACCACTGCTACCACCGCTTTTGCTTCCAGAAGACTGAGCCTGGACGGCAGCTGATGATACAGCTGACGCTATAGCTGAAGTAACTGCTGACGATAGAAAGGTCACTGGGGATGTCGTAGCGGGAGCGGTCAAGAGACCGGTTTGCGATGGCACATCTGTGGCAGCGACAGTGCCTGAAAAGTCGACGGTTGACGACATATTAAGTTTTGATAGATACCCTACAGTGAATATCCAAGAAGAGAGTGAAAAAGAAGGTAACCAGGCGAACTTTACTTCGCGGGTCGGAAAGTCAAAGATGGAAAAGGTTGGCACGAAATTGCTTCCAACAGAATCCTGTTACTGTTAATATGGTAGAAGAAACTTGGCTTCAAGCAAAAGGAATGATCGAAAGAATTGAATGTAGTCGAGTCCCAGTGTATCAAACTATCGTCTTCTTGAACATTCGGCGTCTAGCACAAAACTTGGAATCGAATCAAGTCGGATTTGAGAAGAACGAAGAATTGTCGAAATATTTTCCCAATCGAACAATCCAGTTGATAAATAATGTAGCTGCTGAAGGCGATGCAAGAAAGAAAAGGTCGGATAGCTTGGAAGTTGAATAAAACGAGTGGTGGGTCGTGACGTTTGTTTGAATTTCGTAGCGTCGAAGGAGAGCAAAAGAATGAATCTCCCTTCGGTTGGATGTTTAGACTGATATTTCTTGATTTGAAATGGTTTGAAAAGGTGGAATTCAGTTGGCTGGGTTAATGGATGGCGAGGTTGAAGAAGAAATATCCAGAAATCCGGTTCTAGAATTGGGCGAGGAATCTGTAGTAAAGCAGACTCAACTCTTTAGTGTCAGAAGAATGAATGCGACTGAGCGGACAGCGAAAATAGATTTTGAGAACGAAAAATGCACCGGCTTTCCGCAAGGGAAAGGAGAGTTGAGAATCAGGCAAGGAACGACGAAAACAAATAAAAAAAGATATAAAATAAGAAAATTCAACAGGCGAGCCCGTCGATACACCCAGCTAAAATGCGGTGGAGGAGGAAGAGGGAAGAGGGAAAGAGATGAGAGACGGACGATCATATAAAAAGGAGGTTGCAAATGCTAAACCCAGCTAACATTTACCAGAAATCTGATCCAGAACGAGCAGGCCCCGGCCAGGTGCACCAAGCAATAGCGCGGATGGGTGGCTAATAGCAAGCTTTTATCCCACGGTGCTGCAGGGGAACCGAACCACCGTGCGCACCAGAGAACTCTGCGAAGGGGAACGAACGAAATGGAGGCGGGTAACCACACACGACAAAGAAGGGAAAGAAAGAACAAAAGCACACTTACAGGGCTGGTGAATTGCGTATGTATCGGGAAGGACTATTGGACTGGCTGTGAGTGTCTTGGTGGCTTGGCCCCCGTAGTCGCACCGAGAAGCGGTTCCGTCCTGTGGTTGGTTCGTTGGGCGGTCAGCGTGAAACAGCACTAACAGAATTGGTTCGAAAAATAGCTGCTCCAGTAGTCGCTCTGCTCTGTTGAACGCCTCGTGAAGAAATATGCAAGTTCGAATTGGAATCCGATTTCGAGATGCTCAGATAAATATATATCTCCAAATATGGAAAGAAGATGATTTTGCAACGTTGCCCGCCAGCAGGCAACTGACCGTACGTGAATTAGTTAGCTTTTAAAACGTCGTTAGAATAAACCGAGGGTGGCTTTTTCGATATATTATTAATATATCCTGTTGTTTATATATATTTATTGCGGTCCTTAGTTTTTTTTTCTGTTGCAACGGTCGTTCTAAACGAAAATCTTAGGTCAAAACGAGTGAATGATACCGTAATGGTACCTTGAATTAAAATAAATTAGTTGGGTTGAAGAGTCTCTACAGCCAGCGCGAGAGATCTCGATATTGAAGGGGTATGAAGAAGGGAAAAGGGTAGATATGGAGGGGAAAGAATCGAAAGAAAGGCTTCTCGAAAATCCCCACAGAAGACTACAGTGTCACCATATATATATATATTCTCCTGCGGTAGGAAGCGAACATCGACTGCGACTGTAAGAAGATAACTCGACTCGAGACGGTTTCGACGGTTTCGATGCTCCAAGCTAAACATCGATCGGTTCTAGGCGAGTCTGCAACCAGTGCCCCTCCGCCGTTCCACGTCCAACCCCTTCGCGTTGCCCTATGAGCTCATGAAGAAACACCAAACAAATCCATTTGAAAAGGATTCGTCAATCGGTCGAGCTGTAAATCTATATAATTCTAGAATAGTAGATTGGCGACACAACGTGAATTAACCGCCTGCTATCTATTTTAGATTTTCCTTGTCTTGTGCTCTCGCGATCGAATGACGGTGCTGGGAAATCCAATGCTCGGGTTGTGGTTCGGGCTGTCCCTCGGGACCTCGAAGGTCATACCGGTAACCCCGGCCTTCTGATTAGACCACTGGTGCATCAAGCTCTCAGATCGCTACAACCAAATAACCTTCAGTGTATGCCATGTATCCTAACACTCTGATATCATGATCAACGATCTAACATTCCAATCTTCGACCATAATCCTCCAATGTGTAATTCCTCGGCCTCGGTCGTACAACGGAACGATTAGATCCTAAGGAAACCTTTTTTGGTCTCTTGGCCGTCTCACCACGATACAACACCATTGTCCCTGCTACAGGCTAACCCTCCCTCCCTGCGAATGCGACGCACACAGCCTACCGGCTACCTCTACCTAACAGAGAGCGAACACCTACAAGCTTTCGTCTAGCCACATTGAGATGGAAACAAGTTTCTTCATGTTTTCGTGTATTCGGCCCATAGTGTCGTCAATGCAAAGCTTGTTCAACTCGGACGATAAGGCACAAATATCTCGAAAGGCTTGCCTCCAATCATTTCTCGAAACGTCAAACATGCACATCCGAGTATGCAATCGTTCCGTGATTCTTGAACGGAGTTCTCCATTGATAACGTAGAACCAATTCCTTGTTTTTGATTCAACATGATATCGTCGTTCAACAAACATGGTATCCCGCGCGCCCACTTTATATTATAAAATATCAATGATAATCAAAGATATGGCACTTACCATCACCTACATTCGGTCCCCTGTTGATGCACTGTTGCAAATTGCGTTGGTCAAATCAAAAAGATCCAACAGATTTTTGATCGAGAATATTGGAGCCATACAGCATCGGCCACATCTTCTATTTTTCGCTGCTTCATGACTGCAATGCAAATTCTTTGCCGTTCGTCTATCTTTCATACATTCGCCGAAGAAAAACAATTCAATTGTTTTTTTGAAGCGAGTTCAAAGTGGAGATATCCGAGCCGTGAGTGCATATCGTGTTCCTGCATGCCACGAGCATACTGCGCCATTGACACCTGTGTCTCTTCGTGTTGTGAGCTTTGGTGTGCTTCGGAGACACCTAACCAAAAAGGCACACGACCACCGGGGAGCCCCCCCGGTTGACCAACCAATCCTGCCCTGAACGAAAAATGTTTCCCCTGCAGACAGTGCCATTAAGCGGTAACATTTCTCATTCGATAGTTTATTCGAGATCAACCAGAAATCCATATTAAAGTTACATCAACCAAGGATGCTGCGACAAACCTGTAGCCTTGCAATTGCTCGCCCGATCTCGAACAGCCCACTTCCCGTGAAATTTTCTGCATCCCTTACTTCATCACCGCTCCGCTCGTGTGAGTTTTCGCACCCTATGAATACGAAGTACGAATGCAATGGTTGCGTGTGGTGGCGTGGTGTGAAGTCGAATTGGTAGTTTCCTGCTTTCTCCATCAAGGACCCTTTCTTTAAATTTCCTTGTCTTTTTACCCCTCCATTATTTCGATAGCACTCTATTCAATATATTCGATACCGTACACCGGCCCGGTAATTTTATTCACGGGAACTATTTGACAGAAACATTGTTTTGGGGCAATGGCTACGTTAGGCTAGTATTCCGCCCTCGGTTTCCATCTTTTTTCCTTTTCGTTTCTTAATTTTCGTGAACAGGTTCACGGTCATCACGCTGCAGGAGGGACGACAGGCAGGCGTGGCACGTCTGCCAAGATTTCCGCGGCGAGCGAGCTTTATTGGTCGAGGTGACACCTTCCCTAGGCAGGGGTTTTCGAAAAAATGGAGATTCTGAAACGACCACGGGGTGAAAGCCAAGCGGTTCTACAAACACCATTTCAACTCCTCTGTGAAGGAAGAGATCTTCCTCGAAAGGAGTAAAAAGCAAGGGATAACTGCTTTTGGCTGCGCTGACCGTGAATTTGGTTTTCTTCTTCGAATAAGCAGCGAGCTTGACATCATGTGAGATGCATGCCATCCTACATGTCCATACGAGCCATACTTTGGGGCATGAGTGGGCTGGTTTCCTTTGTCTCAGCTTTTTAAAGGGCTGTTCATGCCGAGGTTCTACGGTATTTTTCATCGATAACTTTGAGACCTTCTCAGTGTGTATTTTGTACTCACCGGGTATGCTAACAATGCAGGTGATTATAACAAAACCACAATCTCAGACGGTTGACCAAAATCTTAGATCTAGCGTGTATGCATGCATCTTTAAAACCCCAATTTCAAGGACATTTACTTTCGCCTGCAATTGTTGCCTCGGCTGCCTGTTTCTTCTCGCATGGCATAACTATTATCTTGACGTACATGAGAATTAAAACTGGTACTTGAGTAATTACTTACTAAGTAGACTACGCTATGTGAGAACTTTCGAGACGACTAGGCTTATGGTATTAATGATCATCAACAAACTTTGCCAATCAGGATTATTGTAATTCCGTCCAAGCGCCGTTCCGACCGTGTTGTTTTGCATTATTTTTACGGACCTGATATCGTGCACAAGATCAAGATCAAGAGGTTCGGATTGGAAAAAAATATGGCGAATACGAATACGCAGGTATCAGAGCCAAGCTAAAATGATCACGACCCAAGTACTATTGGACTCCGGCCTTGGTTCTTCTGGAATCCGGCGCCGGCTTGAAGATTAATTGATATCTCTTGCACTTCACGTTTGAGGTTGTGCGAGTAGATTACGTCGAAGGCCCCACCCGCAGGGTCCTTGACGGATTCGTTAGGGAAAGCTTAGGCTAGCGAATGCGCGACTGGCAAGGGAAGCCTTCGAAATCAAGGGACCCGAAAATGCGAGTTTGCGGGTCCACAAGTGCGACATCTGCAACACGGGCAAGGAAGACGGCAGATAATAAAATGAAGGGAACGCAACTGAGTGTTATGAATTTATCGCAGGTCTCGATCTCGAACCTTCCCAAGAATTGACATGTTGTCATAAATCCACCTTTTTTGATATCTATTTATCTGAAGAGAGGAGAAAGCTCAAGAGATAAGTATCTGTAGATAAATTCAAGTTTGCCCACAAAGTTGTTCCGTGGCTGCCTCCTGAGACGCTCTACTGTCAGAAGTTAAGAAATTTCTCGGAACCACAATTCCGTCCCGAAAGCTCAAAGCTCCACCCAACTTACCCGCTCCAGCATACGCAAATTAAATCGATTCGAATTCGAATATTTTAATCCTAACCATCGTATGATCATGATCTACACAACACTCCAAGGTTCATATACCTGCTCCGTCGGATAACTAGTATACGTCAGCCGTTCGCATTTGGGGCGCTTGCAGTCAAAAACTCCATAGCAAAATTTCCACGATTGGGGTATATTCGGCCCGAGGATGCTTCGTGCGGTACAGATCTGGACTGGATTTAAGTCTTCTCATAAAGCAAGTCGAGTGCTAGTATGCCGTGGGGTCGATTAAGGTTTCGAACGCATATGTCGTCTGATTAGGTGGTTTATAGATTTATATGCGTAGATCTGTAGCAGAATGTCTGCAATAGAAACCGAATTCCTCGTATGTTAAGTTAGTAGGTGATAATCCGAGTCAATAAGATATAGATATGTATTGTATATCAAAAGCACATATGGTCTCCAAGTTTTGATAGTCTTCGCACACGTTGTTGGCCGACGAAATACAAGTATGCAGAACATGGCATCAATTTTCGAAGCGTTAGGGTTCAATTTTTATCAAGTTCACAATTGTAGAACGGCATCTGACTTGTGAGAAAATTGTAAAGCTGTTGAAGTTCAGGTCTCGGAAAACCAAACTTGAGATATATCCAAGATTATCCAAGATGCAGGATTATAATACTCAGTGCTTCCAATTTCTACCTGTGTAGAGCCTGATATTCTTAGTATAGTCCATCCAAAAAAAGTTCGAAGTATGCAAAAGCATCATATATACGTAAATCCACATGCTGTTACACGAATTAGAAACACTGTACCGGTTCGATCGAGAATGCTCTGGCAACGCAAGGGGGAAGGAAATGACGTCTACGGTGACACTCTCTTGTTCATTTCAATTTAAAGTTAACGTTAAATTAAAGAAAAGTTTATGATCCCGATTGTCTTTCAAATTCTTGAAAAGGAAAATAAACACGAGGTTCCTAACCCAAAAGTATCATATTGACCATTACTCGCTATAAATCATTACATCATCTATTAGGTATGAAACGAAATGAATTAATACATGTATAACAACCAAATAAAACCAAGTCTCGAGGATCACCCGAGTCCTTCATTCTAATATGGAGTTACCCTCCCAAACGAAGAAAAAATCAACGTTTATAAATGCGTTCAGAGCAACCCCGAGGCGACAACCATAGCCAGTAGTAGAGTTAACGACACAGTGAACGTATTCACCGATGATCCAACCATAGCCGAAGATGGCTTGTCAGAAGTAGCGTTCCCGGTCTTACCAGAACCTTGGCTGAGAGTGCTTTGGTCCTGGACAATGAATGTTGAACCGGTAGTGTTCTTGCAGGCGTCGCCAGAGAGGATAGTAGCGGAAGTACGGAAGACGATATCCGCACACTATTAGAACCCATAGCGTCAGCTATACCATTCCAAATGCAAATTCATTGCAAATCGGGAAATACATCACATACATTATAGAGAGCGTTACCACCATGATTCACGGTAACAACTTGAATCGATGCGTTCGTGCCATCTTGGACCTCGACGCCGGCGGGCAGAGGAAGTTTCGGAATGCATAGAGTGCCGTTACCGGTGTTGTTGAGGAATTCTGGAGTTAGGTAAACGTTGAATGTGGTGACCTGAGCAGAACCGTTGGCAAGACCGAGATTGATAAAAATGTAGTCCGTTGGATGATGGAGCTCTAGAACCACGGAACCACCGTCCAGCGGCCATTCTGTCTGGTTACCAGTAGAATTTCCACCTGCGCCTGTATTTTTCGTCATACCGTTAGTTTAGCTATATGGAGTTCTGTAAGAAGGTCTAATTGGTGTATAGATGCCGTGTTACGTACAGGGTCTCAAGTATTGGTTGTATGGGTCCTCGAATGAATCGACTCTCATGGGAGGATAGTCGATACCAAAATGTGCCTGGACGGCGACCGCAAGGGTAGTAAGAGCGATAAGAGTCTTTGCCAACATTTTGATAGATAACACAATAAAGTTGCTGGTAGATCAATAGAGAGTACTATGTAGTGAGCCGGAATGGTTGGGAGGATAACCAATTTGCAGGACGAGGTGTTCAGATGGGAGCAGCACAACCGGGAGACGATCCAGAACTTGAGATCGGAGGATCTTATATATAAGCGCACAGATAGTGATTATAACCTATATTGTAAACCTCTCTTTCTTCAAGATGCCCAAAAATTTTTGTGCGAATTTACGTAAAGTGTCAAGTGGCGCCCCTGTGACCTGTGACTTTCGAATTCATCCGACTTCCAATCCAATCCAATGCGCTGGAGCGGCGGGAAGTCGACCTCCTCGATTGTGAAAAGAGAGCACATCATAAGAGACAATTTTCTTTTCCATCATTGAATATACGCCTCCGTAGGAGACAGATGGTTTTCACCGCTTCAATACACGGGTGCAGCGTCTTAGCACGCGAGACCGAGCTGAAGCCAAGATTTAAATAAGCAAGAGCTCGAGGCGTGCCGAGACGGTGGAGTTTGGGTTGTGCATGTTGTATCTGCCTAAAGAGGACTAACGCGAGCGGGTTTGCGAAGGTTTCCACGCGAGCCAAGTCGACGGCGCAGGTCTTGTCTTTCACCACTTGATTCTCAACCCACTCGGAGCTCATATGTGATAATATACCATGATACTATCGCCCAAGAAACATCTCGGTGGGCTCGTCGTTTGACTAATACTCGTTATTCAAAATTATCCAAGATGTGAGGCACCGGTTTTTGGCTTGTCGGGTGGGTGGGTTTCGAAGGGATGTTCCCGTTCCTGCTTTCGCCCTTCTCCGTCGCTCTTCTCTTCTCACGCAAGTTCCTAGTCGCAAATTCTGTTTTCTATTAAATATTTTTGGTGATAAGAATACCGATTGGATTTCCTTCGTCGCTACTTCGAATCTCTAAGAGCTTATTTTTTCAATTGCTTAATCGATTGTATATCGTATATCTTGTTATCATTCGAAATGTATGCAAAGGCTATCATCCTCCCGTTCTTGGCCATATCTACTGTCTCGGCACACTTCACACTTCGCCATCCAACTCCCTTCGGTCCATCCGCTGCAAAACAAGATTACGGTCCTTGCGGCGGCTACAACCTCGATGAAAATACCGCTGTCACAGAATTCCACGTCGATGGCGAGGCTATTGCATACTCTTCTTCTCACCCAGATGTCCACGTTCTCTTTCGGGTTGTCGAAGGGACTACCGCCAATGGGGATCTGAATTGGTCGCAAGTTTTCCCTATTGTAGAGCAATTTGGTTCTGGCGATTTTTGCGAGCCAATGGTCGTCGCACCGAAAGACTTAGTTGGAAAAAAGGGTATCTTCCAGGTCATCCAAAATGCAGTCGATGGAATGTTGTATGCTGTAAGTTTATTCCAGCTTTTCAAGGCGACTCTATTAAACAGTGTTTCTGGTATCTGTATATTTTGTGTCTTAGTGATATAACGTTAATTACTCGTATTGAAATAGTGCGCTGCCGTTAAATTCGTAAGCGGATCGCTTTCTACCCTTCCAGATACGTGCCGGAACGGAACTGGTGTCGACGCTTCCTTCTCGAGCGATAGTAGCTTGGAGGCTTTAATGAGCAATAGTCCACCATCGGCCTCTAGCAGTCAGACAACATCGGCCCCAACCGCTACTAATACGCCATCAGAGGGAAGTATAAAGGGTCTTTCAATCGTCGCAAGTGTATTTTGGAGTACAGTTGCTGTGATATTTGGTATGCAGCTGTAGATGCTTTCTTGTGGACAGAGCAGATCGACCGTACATTCATTTTGTTAAAGCATTGTTTAGTTTATACGTGTTTCGTATACATTATAGATTGTAATATTAGCATTTCCGTATTTTGAATGAGAGTCGAGAGGAGATGTCTACTTGACAGACAAGTTGCTGGTTAAGATAAAATCTTTCCAGTATATAATAGCTTATTCCCATGAACGAAGTGATAAGATGTATCTATGTATCAAGTTAAATCTTGTGCAAAAATTTTACGACAATATAGAGTCGTAATCAAGCCTCCTTGGAGTCGGTGTTCTTTATATATAATGTAGACCAGATCACATAGACACATCGTTTAGAATGGACGTGAACAGAGTAGATCTCGAAAGTGTAAAGACTTGATGATCAAATTTGGAACTAAATACTGTAACTACAAATTTGTCCAGTCTCTCATTAATTCAATCCCTTCCTTAAAACATCACTAAAACTCCGTCTCCTCTCTAGAACCCAACTCAATAGGAAAGAATTTAATTTATTGTCTCGTAGAACCGTAGCCAACCCTTACTCTGAGAGTATTATTTCTTGTGCTAAAACAGTGCAGGTTTCATGAGTCATTCACACGTCGCCAAAAGCTAGATCAGACGAGAGCTCTTAACGTACCACTGTGCAATCAGCGCAACTGCAAGAGTCTCCGCAACTGCAGTCGGCTCCGCAATAGTCAACAATGACAGTATTGGTAACTATGATATCCCGACGGAATGGTTAGCTTTGAGCATTATTCACGCAAAGAGGCTTATCTGCAAGCGACAAGCTAGGATTAATCGATGCTGGATCGAGTGGCGGCCTTGCAGATACGTTTATGCATGCAAGGCTGGGAATTTTGGTAGTTTGGAAATGAAATAGGGTTATTCATACCCATTTTGGACGGTAGTATCTTCTTGGAAGAATAAATTGGGATCTTTGATATGTTTTGTTTGCTTTTGGGACTCGATAAAGCTGCCAAGGTGCTGGGCTTCTTTTCGTGATAGTGTATTTTGATCGTTATCGGATGAGAAAAGAGGAAAGAAAACTAGCTCACCGACAAGGAGGGCTGGTTCTACTTATAAGCTAACTGTGACTGACTAGTGGGAGCAATATCTCGTGACAGGGTGTGGAATATATTAAGAACCTTCGGGCTGACGCTCGAATGTTCTGCCTTCTGTCTCGCTAATATTCTATGCACCGGTTATCGGGGAGACACGCTATTCGACAATATTCACGAGTGTGGGTGTGGCCTGTGAGACTTCGAATCGAATGGGGGAAATTTAAGTATTCTTAGGCTATTATTTCTAGCGCCTATATGATCACACGGATTGCTATCGAGCTGTCGTAAGGGCGACCTCTGCGAAATTGATTTCGATTTTACCCCGCACCGGAGCTGACCGTAAACTTTTCTTTCCACAAAAAATTTTATCATTCACATTATAAATTGGCGGGATGCACCATTACAGGCAATTCTGCGGAACTGTTAGAGCTCTTCGCTTTTTAAACGGTTGTGGGTGTGCACGATGTGGGCGTATCGCGAATGCACCTGACCCGATTGAGCAATGAAATTTTGAAAACGGTTGGGTCTGATCTGGGGAAAAGGTTGGGTAATTACTAGCTAATTCCTCGGGATGTCGTACGGATCATGGCCAAAGCTTGCAATAGTTGGGAATATATTAAGGGACTGGAAGGGTGAGAGAATAACTTTCACCAATTGAAATCCTTCGAGACAGGATTCCCTCTTTCCCTTGGAACTTTTTCAGACTCTTCGAGATCCAAGGACATGGATAGATAGCGCAACCGCCCAGATTTAAAAGGTCTCAACACACCATCTAGCGTGGGGTGTGGTATTTTCCCAAGCCTGCATCGCATCACCATCCGACCAATCAGACCTCAAAACTGGTGGCCCACTAATAAAAAGAGCATTTTTGAGCAAAAATGTCATCCATTCAGAGCCCGTGGATTCTCGAGCCTGGTCTGTTTTATCCCGTTCCCCGCTTTGAGGCTGCTGGTGGCTGCTGCACTGGAAATCATTGACAACGTTCATTCGCTACCCGCCCTTGGCTCGTGTTTTTCCGGTATTCCTTTTTTTTTTTTAACTTTCTCTTGCAATGCAGATGTATGTACGAGCTGCCGAAATCCGTTTGCTCTAATACATATTAATTTAGCACTTAATTAAGAGCTCGCCGTGGTTCAAGCTTGACGTTACGGTTGACATATGTGCTTCAAACGTGAATCAAGATCATGAGATATGCATCCTTGGCTGATCAAAGCATTGCATTGGCGTGCGTGTTTAGTACGAGACTAGCGACAAGAAACATGCTCAATCGCTCTCAGGTTTCGCAGCCACTTTCGGAAGTAGCGTGTTCTGGACATCATTTTGCCTTGCTGATAGTGATTGTGACGACGTAGCCTGTGGGAGTTCACAAGGGAAATTTGTGTAACCCACCAAAATCAAACTCAATCAAACTCAATTTTCTCGATTCCTGGTAACAACGAATAAGTGTCCTATGGATTCTCGAAGCCAATAAACGTCCACGATAACGTTTACGAGAGAATATCCTGAGTGGTTCGATCAATTGATGTACTCCTTACCGTAAAAGACAAGTGGATAGTAGAATGGTTGTATCAGGGAGTGAACTTGTGTACACACTAAAAGGCTTGGAGAGTGTAGGATACCTCGAACAAAAGCAAATGAGAAAGTAGATATCGTATCAGATCGACGAAAATACGTGAAATTGCTGATACTTCTTGACTTTTATGGCCGTGTGAGGGCGGAATCGTGGCCTGCATGAGAACATTGGATCTAGAATATTTGAAACATGCTGCTAACTGTGAATATATAATCCGACCGAAAGTATCCCTGCAACCGCTACCTTGAGTTCAGATGACTTTTTCTCTATATAAATCACCGAATTTTCGTCTCTCTCGGGCTAAAGAGCGAAAGGTTCTGAATAGTATTACCTTTTCTAACCCTTTATTGTCAAAGCCGAGTCTATTGCCTTACTTGTTTATCTGAATATTGAATCTGTTTCAATATCACACGACAAGATGAATATGGACAACATGGATATGGCCACGACCACTGCGGCCATGGACGCAACCATGACCGGCATGGGCACTGCTGCTGCTGCCACAACGTCCGCTGCCATGAGCATGAGTATGGGCGGTGGATGCAAGATTTCTGTAAGCCGAAGTTCAACCACGACTCCGATTCCAAGCATATCCAAGTTATATGATAGAGATTATTAACGTCGTCTTACAAGATGTTGTGGAACTGGTACACGGTCAACTCCTGCTTTATTTCAAGTACTTGGAAGGTATCGAGCGAGGGTATCTTTGCTCTTAGTTGTATCGGTGTACGTTTCACACTCCCTTTTCCCCCTAAAGCTGACCGTTTTCCAGCCCCTATCAAGCGCATATAAGTTTCTGGTCGGTGTTATTCACACACAGTCATGATTATAGGTCATACTACTCGTTATCGCTCTCGAACTTGTCCGCCGTATCCAGCGCGAATACGACAGACATATCATCCGCCATGCGGCCGTCCTCACTTCCTGCGTCGAAGAGAGCACGCAGATCGGTGCGAGAAAGCTTGCAGAAGACGGGTCGGGTTCCGTGAGCCCCGTGCCGAATCGTATTGGAGGGTTGAACGCTGCGTCTTCGAGGTTCGCAAGGTTTCTGAGGCCTTTCAACGTGAGACCTACAATGATTCAGCAGATGGTTAGAGGCCTCTTGTATATGGTTCAGTTTGGCGCGGCGTGAGTATTTCTTGTCCCGGGTCACTTTCTGGTTTTTTTGTTCTTTTGTCATAGTTTGAGAATCTTGCATGGACCGATTTGAGACTGATAACTTTCCCTTGCTTGGGGTACGAGTTCGATATAGATATTTTGTTATGTTGTTGGCCATGTACTACAATGGTAAGTGAGACGTATCTTACTGGTTTTCTTTTGGAGTAGTACAAACTAGTGATAAAGAAAGACACGGATCGTTAACTGTAGCGTCGATATGCTTAATTAGGTTATATCATCATCTGCATTCTTATTGGTGCCTTCCTTGGTTTCACACTATTCGGATACGACAACCTCGCCCCTGGGTAGGTTTTCACATCGAACTTCGAGATAAATTCTTGCCACAGTATTCTAATAAAATTGCTTTGTCTTCCCAGTGGATCTCACCAGGAAACCGGAACCTCGTGTTGCTGAAAGCTATCTTGAGGGGAACACAACCACGGTGACCTCTTCTAGAGATTGAGCTTGATTTTCGCAAAGCTATGGGACCATGACATATTTAACTTATTTATGAGAAACGGTTTAATGTTGGTGTATCTTAATAATGAATCGATTTGACCTATACTCACACCTGACGACCAGACAGCATTTGCAATCGGCAAAGGAATTATTGTTACTTAGGTAACATAGCTCTGACATTGAAAAAGACAAATATCCCCAAAAAGAATATGTTCAGGTCGATACTGGGGTTTGAACCCAAGGCCTTTTGGCATGTGTCCCCTCCAACATCACGCCTATGTTTACTTCCCGCTAGTGAAGCAAATCGCCCACGCTCAACTCGGTGTGCTACCCGGCATTGCCAAGGGACATGTCGTGCGTCTCTTGACAGGAAAAGTAAATCTGCAATATATAAGATGCTATATTATTTTGGATTATGTAATCCACACGCTGTCATATATTCTACGCAGATATGGGATAGCCACAGTGGGCAAGCTAGCTCTTGATCTACGCCGCTCTAGCAGACAAAGGCCCTACAATATATATCTAAAACGCTCGACTCGATAAGATATGAAGTAATAATTTCCGAGATTGGCGAATTTGTTGAAAATCGTCTCCGCTCATCACGATAAAAGTGTAGACTCCTTGAAGCCAATTAACTTTTCCACAGGTGTCCTTCCGACTAGTTGAAATCGTGTATTGTGTATGTCATCAGAGTGCGTTGACATGTTGTATTTTGGAGCACATTAAACAACTTAGCGGCACCCTAAACAAGCTCCTAAGCTTAAGCTTCTCCTCTAAATCAACTTCCATACATCCGTACTTTCTGAGTCTTTAATATTCACTGCGGCCCTCTATGGCCCTCAATCGCCATGTCTTCCTTCCCATATATCCACATATCATGTCCTTGTAATGAAGACCGGCCTCAGCTCATGGCCGTTGACAGTGCTCGTCCCCTCTCACCCACAAAGTCCCCCACCAAACGCGACTTCCCGGCTCCCATTCCCTCTTCAGCACCCCAAACACCCTCTAAACGTCGCGGCGGTCCTATGGCCCCTTCTGCCTCCTTCGAGAGCACAGATACGATTGCGGATATCGAAGACGATAATGATACCGAAGAGGACGAAGAAAACAATTTCGATCCACGCGACCAACGTGCTGCGTTCTCCCTCTTCCCTATAGAAAATCTTCTCTACTGCGAAGATTGCCACCAGATCCGATGTCCGCGCTGCGTACAAGATGAGATAGTATGCTGGTACTGTCCTAGCTGCCTCTTTGAAGTTCCCAGTTCGACCGTCAAGAGTGATGGAAATCGGTAAGGTATTATTGATTATACATCCATCTTTCAACACTTATAATTAAGTATTTACATACTAATCGTCTATCATCCTCTTTTTACGACAATACAGGTGTACGAGAAACTGTTACCTCTGCCCGATCTGTACAGCGTTACTGGTCGTAATACCCGTAAATCACACTTCCTCATCGACTTTAGCCACAGAGCAACCCGTCGGTCCCTTCAACCTATTCTGCTCCCACTGTCATTGGACGACCTCGGACCTGATTCCACCCCTCCAATTGGAAAAACCGACCTCAATCTCAGCCCAACTTGCAAAGCTCACGCCATCAGCACAGGACGCAGAGTTCACACGCTTGAAACAGCACTATGCGCAACAATTGGGTAATGCACAGGAGGACTTCACGAATAGCCCCGCTGCATTGACGAGGTTGATGGGGTTGTACACTGGTATTGGAAGTGGAGGAGGTAGCCATGGTTCCGGAATGGGCGGAGTGGGGAGGAAAGGGCGCGGTGTAAAGAAGTTAGAGATGAAAGAGATCGATAGGCTAAGGGAAGTGATTGAGGAAAAGGAATTGGATACCATTGAACGAATGGCAACCTTGGGATTGGATGCTAGTGAGTTGGAACAATCTTCTAACATTCAAGAGTAATTCTCTAATCCGGCCCATCGCAGCGGCAAATACAAAGCAACGACTGAGCCAACCTCACGAACCACGATTCCTAACGTACGGTCACTCTAATTCATCCATCCTCATACGCTCTCATAACTAATACTACCATTCACACAGAGAAATGAGACCCACCGCCGTGCTCCTCCGCACCAAGCGCTCAAAACGCTGCCGCGCATGCCGCCATATCCTCGTCAAGCCCGAATCTAAAGTGCAAACTACACGTTTTAGAATCCGTCTAGTCGCATTAAACTACATTCCCTCACTAACAATCAAACGCCTCGAGCCTACAATCCAACTGACAAATTTGACCCCGCACAAAACCCATCGGTTTCTACTAACAGTCACCAACCCCCTCTTTGATCCGATTAGCGTTAGTCTCCTGACACCGCGATACACGCCCGGGACAGAGTACGCTTCCCGTATCACGATATTATGTCCAGAATTTGAGGTCGGCGCGAATACAGATGTCTGGGATGACGCATTGATGAGCACTAAGCCTCCTCCACCGCCGGTCGTTCCTACCACGCCTTCTTCGTCGTTTACCGGGGCAGGCGGGACTAAGGATCCTCGCATGTCGACTGTATACGAGCAAAAGAGGAACTATACTAGCGTGGTGATTGAGGTTGTGCCGCCTGAGATTCCGGATACTAGAGAAACGAGGATACGCGATGAGAGATTACTGGAGGTGCCGATATTCGTGAGGGTGGAATTCGAAGCCGAGGTTGATAGAGATGACGAGGAAGGTGGAGGTGGAGGTGGCAGTGCTGCGGCGAAAGCGGCAGCGGCAGCTGGGAATCCGCTGGGCAGGGAAAAGGTCGAGTACAGCTATTGGTGCGTCGTCGGGATCGGACGAGTGGGGGATCCTGTTGAAGGTGTCGTTGCGAGTGAGCCAAATACGCCAGTTAGAACGCCAGTGGGGACGCCGGTTAAGGCACCGCGAACACCTGGTATGTCCAAGACGCCGCTACGGCAAAGGCTTGCCCGTGAATGATACACAACAGAAGCGGGGATATGTGGGGCTATAATGTTTTATACGAGATTAGATATACGGACGATTGTGTTCCCTACAATTTAAGGCGTAAAGGGACGGGAAACGAGAGCGTGATAAGGAGGAATGAAGGTTTTCATGTTGATAATATATTTGGTTTGTTTCTAGACTTCGGCCGGGGATTGGGGAGAACATGTTGAGTCTCTGTCTTTCTCCCGCTTCCCTCTTGCGCGCAGATTATCTAGAGGCTATGAGAAAGAAACACTTCTAAATAACAAAAAAAAAGGGAACAAAGGTATGATAATAACATGGTTTAAAGGTGCTGTGTTTCTAAAGATACAAACAGAAACAGGGAATAGGTTGCGAGGGAGCCGTTATGCGATGCCAGCTCCGAACGGACGGAGGAGTTAAATGATGGGAGGTTTCAGTGTGCTAAAGATAAAATTTATCCAAAGAAAAAACGAAACTGTTGATTGTGGGATAGATAGATAAGAGTAAGGGAATGTCAATACAGACTGGTAGGAAAGGGGAGGAAAAAACCAATGCTGATGTTGGAGAAGAATTCAAAGTTCTTATGCGTCGCTTTCGTGTCCGAAAATCTGCGGTGTCAAGAAAACGCGAGCGCTATGAGGAAAGGAAGAAAGGAAATAAATGCACAAAGGAGACTGTAGAGCGTTCGAGATATGGAAATGTACAATATAGTAAAAGGGGGTATGTTGAAAAACAAAATAAAAAAGAGGAATAAAAGAACCTGCAAGCTCTGGTTAAATATGGCAATTGTCGAGTTACTGCGTCGAAGGCCGTTAAAAGAACCGTGGGGATTACAAAATATGTCGAATAAGTGTTTGTAATTGTATAGCAAATAATCACCCACCCGGGATATAATAGTATCAATAATCATGAACAAAAGAGAAAATTTGGGGGGAAGAGGTTGTATAACAAATCAAACGCCGAGATTCGCCGAACGCTGTGCTTTTGGTCGCGGAAGAACAATAGAAGGATCGAAGATATTGCAACAAGATCGAGGGAAGTAGCAAGTCGTGGAGGTGCAAGTGAAGCCGGTGCAAGTGCGAAACTACATGATAGTACAGCCGCAACATCCCTTATCTTTCGCACCCTTTCCTGGAGCCTGTTCGGGGTCCTTAACTCGAATTGGTTCCTTGGTTGGAGGTTTTGGTGTTTCCTGACGTTCGGATTTCGGTGGCTCCTGAATTCATGAAAATTAGCATTTGCATCGAATTTGCTTATGGAATAACTACTTACAACCATAGGGGGTGGATCCCTCTGCTTCTCATTGATTTTCGGCCATTGCGCACTCTGCTCCCCAAAGTTGATGGCTTCCTTCGGCTCCATGTCCTTATCGTGAAGTTTAAGGGGCCGGAGTTCTCTATCAAATACAGATGCAGGTGCACCTTCTCGTTCCCATTGCTCTTGTTGCAATCGTTTAGCCACAGTCGGTATAATTTGCTGGTCAGGGGGTAATTTCGGATCGGTAGTATACGATCCCATTGCCCATGGCGGCGGGCCTTCAGGTGTGTTGATGGGTTTGGCGATGCTAGCAGAATTAGTGTTTCCTCCTGAACCACGATTTCCTGCTGAAGATACAGTTCGCGGTTTCTGCGCACCCTTCCCACCTGCCGCTGAAGTTCGGTGAGAACTGGTCGGCCGGCGAGGAGAGTTTTTGGAGGGCGTTCGAGTTGTAATCTTAGACGGAGGAGTGGCGGAATGAGAAGTCGTGGGGGCTGACTTTTCTGGAGGAGTTACCGGAGGCTGTTCCGAGGATTCTACGGTGCGAGATCTCGTTCTAGTGGCAGGGTAAGAAATACTCTGTGCATCTTCTTCAAGAGAATCAGATCTCGCTCGCTTAAGCGGGCTATTCCTTTCAAAGAATTGCAGCGGAATCGGCGCTGGAGATGCGAGATTCACGGGAATTTTAGACGGTGTAACGGATCTGCTTCGGGCAGCAGCCAACTTCGACTGTGCGACACGCTCAACCTCACGTTCCTCGGGAAGCCTCAGATCAAAGTCGCCATTCTCAAATGCTTCGTTGGATTCATCTTCGCCACCGGTAGTGTATCGAAACGAGTTGTTTTCCCATGTCGAACCCCGGGTTACCTTTGACATCTGATCCATAGACAACTTCCGAGAGGCGGTTTTGACCCATGCCTCTGTAGGTGTAGCCGGCGACTTTTTAAACTCAACTGATTCTATTCTCATCAATTTGTCACGATGAATCCAACTAGAAGCCTCTCGATTGTCAATGTCGCCCGAAAGGTCGTACATGGCAGTCGCCGAGCTGTTGATATTTGGCAGGATGTCTGTGGCATGGCTGATGGTTGATAGGCGATTTGTAGAGTACATATCCATCGCCGAGTCCCGACCATCCGCACCACGGGGTGCCAAAGCCGGAGCACGAGGCGCGACTAGAAAATCGTCTGGTGAAACTTCGGAGGGGTGGATGTTTTGACTTCTCGGTGTGTCTTTCGTATAGTCGCTGTTGGACCGGTTGTACGAAGGCTTCCTAGTTTCCATCACACTCTTCACTTTAGTCGTAGATGAACTCGCTCTCGATCGGGTAGCCCCTCCATTTCTGTTGTTGTTGGTGTAACTGTAGTAAGTGTTCCCATCGTCTTCCTATTTATATAGAAAAGAATCCCTGGATTAGTCCATGCACAATGTGATATTTCTTTTTTTTTTTCCCAAATCATCTATTTCACTTGCAAAGTCCTTTGGATGGTAGAAAACTTACAGGAGCGTCAATCGGGACTGAATAATCCCAGTCTCGCTGGCCATGCGATGAGGATGGAGGGGTGATGTTGGCGATGCCCCTGGATGCCGTGATACTAGTCATGTTGATACCGTTATCTGGCGAATCGATGCCTTCCGGTCTTTCGGTGAGGGTTGGCGAAGGTGATGGTTAGGAGAAGAGACGAGGAAGGTGGAATATTTTGCAGTTCAGGGATACTCCGTCAAAGGAGAGCAGAACGAAATGCATTCACCCCTCCCAGTGTTGACGTTTCTCCCTTAAAACACCTGTCCTGCGTCCGAAAATAAATGATACTTTTTAAGAATAGAACTGAAATAAAAGATACAATCTAGATCGAGCCGACCTCTGGTTGGCTGAGAGCCAGCTGTGGGCCGAGTAATCTATAGACGACAAGGGTGCCACGATAGGAGACAGCGAGGACAAACTGCGATATGACTTGTCGCGCTTAACGAATTCTGATCAAGCCGGCGCAGGTTCGTGAGCCCTATTGAGACTGAGCCTCTGACAGCTAACAGTGGAGAACACCCTCTATAATCTATAAACCAGTCCGACTCAAAGTTATCCGGCTGAGGTTTTCGGAAAGTGAAAATCGGTTGTATAGCGGCGGGCGAATGACGTTGTCGCCGGTGATGTCTGGAGTGTTGTTGCGGTGGGACAAAGTTATGCAGAATGTTCGAAGAATGCAATGCGAATATGAATGGAAGCCCCTCCTCGCTTTGTGGAGAATCAAAAGCCACAGGCAGGCAGACCTGATGCCGCAGAGGGTACGAATTCGCGAATAACAGAGATGGTGAATCTTCTCAGAAGGGGGACGCAGCAAACAGTTGCAGATTGAAGAAGGTAGCAAAAGGAGGGAGAAAGAAGGATACCAACAACAATTTCGGTGAACGAGGGCTGGCGAGAAACGTATTATTGAAATGAAAATGATATTAAGATATTAGGGAGAATGAACGAAATAAACCGCAATCAATGCAGCAGCGAGGAAATTTGGTGCACACACACGCAATAAAGAGGGAAAAAAGAGTGAGTGAGTGGGAGAGATCGGGGAAGAATGATAATTACGGTCGACCACAATATTATTATTGCTACACCCAAGCGAAATTATGGGACGAGAAGGACGAAGGAGGAGGACGACGTTCGGCCGGAAAGGAGACGACGACGACGACGAGAACCGAAGAAAGACCGGTGGACGAGACGGACGGAAGAAAGAAGGCTGTATTGACGGATTGATTGAGTGATCCAAATTCGATGGGACCAAGGTGCTATATTCGCTGCGATTGGCCAGGGAATTGCCAAAGCTGATCTCGCAAATGCAAATGCAAAGAAACCTTAAAATTCTCGACTCTCTCTTTTTTTTTCCTGTTCCAAAACTCCGGCCGATATTATGGGGTCGAGCCTCCAGAAAAGACCACCTGACAAAACTGAAAAGAAGAAGAAGAGGGCGAAAAGGAATTTAGAGAGAGAGAGAGAGAGAGAGAGGGCGAGAGAGGAATTTGGTGAGAGTGGTGAGGTTGTTCCAAAGGGGAAAAGGCCCAAACCTTGAATCTCTCTCTACTCTTTGCTGTGATTTTATTGAACCAGCAAATTGGAGCAGGGCCAGGCCTCTTAACAAAATGAATTTATTATTATTTGACTGGTGAGTGGTGATGAATGGGTCTCGAAACTTTATACGCTAACACGCGATAGGTAATCTTGCTGGAAATTAAGCTCAACTGGGTCTTCTTGATGCTGGCTTCCTCTCTTTTTGGGATTCCACCCGGCAGCCACCAACCGCCAGACGAGAGTTTTAAAGTCGTATTAAAGGGAGATGTGGTGTCGAGGTGATGCTGGTGGTTGGTAGCCGTTAATTCACAAGATGGCCTTCTTACTTCGCTTCGACTCGACTCGAATCTCCCTTCTCGCTTCTATTTCTCTCCGAAGAGGCTGGCGATTTTTTTCAAAAATAAAAAAACATATAGGAAGAAGAACGAGAAGATGGAGCTCTGAAGCCAGAAGACTGAAGGAAAGAGGAAGGATAAGAAGAAGGCAGGGGCCTCCGTTCGGAGTGAAGTGAGTGGGAGGCACCGACGCCTCACACCTCTTCCAAGAAGGGGGTTAATCCTCTTCAGGAACGGATCGCATGCCGCAGACGACTCCACCTTGACGAACGATACCATAGCATTAGCGTCGTCTGTCACTCCGTCCAGTCAACCTTCTTCGATTCTCCGGCCGGTCAAAAATCCCACTGGTACCGTCGGTCAGGGCCTTTGGGGGCCAGGATGCTGCCTGGAACTTTCAGGCAAGGGCCCCTCTTGTCTCCCTCGCAACATGGGTTCCTTCCCCCAAAGGTTCCAGAATTTGCCAATAAAATTCGACAGAATACCCGGTGAATCCAAATGATTTTTTCTCAGACTTCATCAGCATCCTGTTGAGGTCGATACACGGCCATGGTAACAAAATAACCATAAACATTTTAAAAAAAGAACCCGAGGCTCTTCCTCAAATTTGATCATTTTTCCTCCGAGGCGATCACCAGCCAAGTTTGGTCTTCCAACGGCTTCCGAATTCTAATCCCTGAGGGAGGCACACAGCAACATTTCCATACCATGTTAAAATACTCGATGCATGCTGCTGCTGCAAGATCTCAGGTGGGGTGTGGAAATTTTGAAAATCTTTGCCGTATTGCTGCTGGGCCGCAACCAATCAACCACCCGGCCAGCCGGGAACCCAGCTGTGTGGATTCCTTTAAAACTCCAAGCGAAGGAAGAAAAAGGGGGGTCATCGGGCCAAGAATCTCTGCCTCATCATTCGCTGCCTGTCGGTAAACTCACTTCGAGGCCACCGCGCGATGATACCACGATGCTCAGCTGGACATTGCATTGTGAGACAGAGACACGGAAACAAGAGCCAAAACCAAAACTTGTCGATTGAGTAACACTAACACAGGGAAGATTGCGCGCATGTGAACAGCCATTTTTTGAAGCTAATGGTTCGGTTCAGCACGGGCGCACCTAAAACATGGATTTGTCTGAGATGAAGCCCGATATGGTTGAATCTCATCCTTAAATCCACAAATAAAGCAACCCATTTGACAGTTTTGGAGCTTTACGTACAATCTACAAATTCCTGATTCGGTGGTTTTGCCTCATGTTTATTTTATGTTGGACCTGTCATGTTTGCCAAGCGAATTGGTGAGACGTATCGGATGAGCATTTCCCGTGAAGATCCCACTATCAAATAAACAATTGTGTTTATGCAGCCTAACTGCGAAAACAATTTGCTTAGCTTTGGTTGAAATTGGTCTTGGCTTGGAGTCCAGTTTAGCTCAAAAGGCTTCAGTGCTGATCAGCGATAAACCAATATGGTGCAGGGTTGTTGTGAGCATTTTAAAGGCAGCACTCTAATAGTAAAGATCACACGACTATGGGGATACACATATGACGACAGAATGAGATGTCGTTTTACGCACTAGCACAAATACAATATTGTAGCCTGGTCGCGATTCTACAAAGTAGATGGAATCACGAATATCTTAGTCAGTAACCGCTAAAGAGAACAATAGCTCAAGATTAGTACTCAAGTTATTTCATGAGCGTGTGACCGTGAGCTAGAAAAGGCGAGCATATAAGCTAAGGTCTTCGATGATAACATCTAATGTGCCATAGACATGCAGTTGCATCTCGTAGCTCAAGCCTATAGCTAAGCGTATTCAACGAACATCTGTCTCGTTCATCGGTTCTTTTCCCTTCTAACTAACCTTTTTCGTCCTGCATTTCTCAAAATCCTCTTTGTTCGTACCCTCCAGAACTCTTTTTCGTCTTCAGTATCATAGTATTCGTCTACTTCAGTAGACGGCAGTAGAACCTCGTCTTTGTCCGTATCATGGTCCGCGCCTTCATCCTTCCCAATTTCTTCTACCATATCTCCCTTCTTTCCTCTCTCCTCTCCCACATTATCATCAATGAAATTACTGTTTTCATTGGCCTCGACCCCATCATCCTCGTCTTTGTATCCCCCCTCACGGTCACCAGGACCGTTTAAATTGAAACTGAAATAGCCTTCCAGCATTTTAACGTTCTTTATGAGCTGTTTCGCATTGATTCCAGATTCCCCTCGGTCGTTCCCAAATCGAAATGCCAGACCATCGTATGCGTATTCATCCCTATCGACATCGAAATGGACCTTATCCTTTCGCATAGCTATCGCGCCAATGTAGCGGCATTCGATAACGTGAACTTCATTCAATTCGCTTTCCACCCGCATTTTGGTATATCCAACAACCGTAGCCAGTAGAGCCCCTCTGTCTCCGGCAAGCGGCTCCCGCAATATAACACAAGTCTCCCAGTCTATCAACGCATCTCGAACTTTTGAAGTGAGTACATCGTTCGTCAAGTCTGCCGGAATAATGTTCCATTCAGCGTCCTCTTTCTTCAAGGGCCGGCAATCCATGCCACCCACGATAGTTCCGTCTTCGTAGACTGTCAAATCGTCGTTCATATATCCGGAAGTAAAGCCTTCCAAGGCAGCGTCCTTTCTCTCGGAGTCTACAGGAATATCATGGATCTCTCGTGGAGCCCAAGACCAGGGACCAAACTTGGCCATTGTCTCTTTTCCATGCATTAAAGATGCACGACTAAGTTGTCTGCATTTAATCAGAACCCTACGTGATGTATGTTCATCAATATGCCGCATCACCTTGGAGCGTGTTTCTGGTATACTAATCTCAAGACACTCAGGACAATCTGTTGGTTCGAGTCCTGCCAACAGGCCTGCTATGGTCGTACGGTCTTCTCTTCTGCATGTTTCCCGCGGCACGAGTATGGAAAGCATATCACTAGTGGTCTTGACGGGTCTCCGTAACCTACGAATGATACTAGACGCCACCCAATAAGCGCTAGTGGCATATGTAGGGCCCGCGGCGAGGATATCTTCGTCTAGGTCTTTAATTGTTGGATTCATAGGATCGGAGCCTTTGTACAATATCTTGACGCTCTTAGCTGCGTGAAGTTCCAAAGAAGTCCAGCCGCGGGTAAACCAAGAGGAGAGGACAAGGGCGATACAGGGACTTCCGTCATCAGACCAATCGAAGTCTAAGAGGTAGCTATCGTGGACTACGATGTGGGTTGCGGCTGAGTATTTCCAATGCATCTCGTTTATCTCCTTCCTACGGACTGTCGGTGAAGTTGGCAGCGAGATAGTATCCCACCAAAACGCCGTACAGCCCAACCTTTCGACGATAATGCGCCAAAACTTGTCAAGACACTGATTAACAAGACCCATGTTTTTTCTATTTGTGGGGTCTGGGCCATTGCCAATACCGGTGCCATCGATCCACACATGAGAGATGGCAACAAATTTGTCATCTACAGTTGCTAAGTGTCGCCCATATATTGACCAAGCAGACACGCCCTTTCTCTTGATTGACTCCTCAAGATCGTCAACACGATATTGAACATTCTCACAACTAGCCCGTTCGCTAGGACAGCACTTGTGAAGTTGTGCCTTTCTTGTTGTATCTGCTTTATTTGGTAAGCAAATTTGAGGTGTGCAATTCGCATGGTAGAGATCGGGGTCAAAATCGGGGTCGCCGGGTGCCACTTTACAGTGACTGAGCCGGGGGTACTTGCAAACTGCCAACATGAAACCTGGTAGATCCCCTTCTTTGCGTTCGGTAGCGTCGAATAGCTTTGTCAGGCGGTGCTGGCATATGCCAGCGTATCTCGCGCGTTCTCGGGCCACTTTTGTGGCAGTCTCCACAACGATCTTTGGTACAAAGTTGATGCTCCACTTTCCGTCTAAAAATATGGGGATACCAAGATGAGATTGCACACTAAGCATCCAGTACAGAATCTCATAAACACCAAATAGTTCAACTTTTTGTTTTTCCTGGTTGTCACCAAGCAGGTAGTCTTCCGCCGGCCTAGTACTCTCGGATCCTTCCTCTCTATAGCTTATCAGGAGGTAGTGGAGGATGAAGACCGCCATAACTAAATGGGTGTGAAGCTTGGTCAGTTTTTGCTCATGAGTGCTGCAAGATTGACAAGCTATCAACGTTATCGCCCAATCCCTAAACCGTGTCCATTGGCTCTCCGGTACCGTCTTGTCTAGGTTAAATCTTGCTTTGAGGCAGTTTTTATTATTACAAGCTCGAATTTTAGCCCCATAGCAAAGTTGCGCCACACGGTTCGGCAACGGTGCTAAGTTGTTGCAATACCATGAAGTCGCGGAGGTTGATAATCGTAAGTTTTCCCGCTTGATAAAGTTCGCGCAATCTTCAGTCGCCTGTCCTTCGTCGAGTAGGCTGTCATTCAAATCCCAAGGTAGTAGTCCTGGCATGGGCGGCTCCTCAGATCCTCGTACTAAAGCTTCCTCAAGAGAATCCAAATAGGCTGCCTGTTCGTGTTCCTGGAAAGCATTAAGAATCTCACTACCGTATGAATCTTTCGGCTTCCCAGTGGGAGTACTACCGGGGAGGTCCTCGATTGGCTCCATGGGTTCTTCTGACAAATAGTTTAGATTTTCCTGGTGTCTATGTGACTGTTCTTAGAGTTTAATAAAGAGTGACGTTATGATTCTAAAAGAGAGATATTAGAAGAAAAGAAGTTCACCATAACTATTTCGATTTGAACTTGTAACTAGCTTGAGGACTCAAAGCCTTGAAGTTGGCCTTAGATTCGGATCACTCAAACTTCTCTAAGTGAAGAATCCCTGCAGATTTTGGAGTTGCTGCTGTGCTGTGACCTGGCATGCAGCATCGTTTACTGGTTGGAGAAACTTAATAATCGGGTTTGTACGACACGAAAGCTCGTCACCAAATTCAGTATTCAAAAACTAGTTATCTATCAAGATTTGAGTAATAATCTATACCTATGACTATTCGATTTATCAGTGGGACCCATAGTAGTGGCATGTGGTAGTTGAGCTAGGCTCGAAGCCGCATTTGTAGCTTTCGTAAGGTAAAAAATTGTGGCAATCAATCTCAACTCCACAGCAGCGGCAGCTTATGGGAGTTATCTGATAAGAAAACGGCATATAATCTTCTACAAGAGATCTGCAATTGTTCCATGTCCTGCGCATATAGTTTATAGAACAGACTATGCTGCGTTTTCCAAAAGGAAGATTCATTTCGGAAAATTAGTTCCTGTGGGTCTACATACCGTACACTAAATAATAATTATGCTCGGCAGTCTTTGATTTCGTAGACTAGGACATCAAGGGATATCCGAGCATATACACGAACGGGACATGTGTACAATTAATCAGCTACTCAAGTAAGTACTTACTTAATTAATGTACTAATAAACTCGCAATTGTGATCAGTGATACTGCAATCTCCCACTACTTTGCAATAGCAATCGCCGTGTATGCGACAGTTGCGATGTCAACGTAGTATCGGTGTAGAAGGGCGAGGTAACTCCAGCTACTCGTATGTAGAAACCAACCGGGAGATCAATTATGGCTTGTATCAGCCATATTGGTTGGCACGGCGAGGCAGGTTAGCAATCGGGCACGATCTGCACTAAAGTGCTCAGATCACCTATCTATTACTACCACATTCACAACGCATACGCGCATACTCGAATGTAGAGCTTCTGCGCTTCCCGTATATATTTGTATGTACCAGAACATCAAGACATCTTGATAACGAATTTGGGACGCCAATAGCATATAGCTGCCCCATAAATCAACTGCGACGTACGAAAGTATTCCGAGTGTTTACATGATAAAAAGGTTTCCTCTTTGGTGACAACAAGAAAGGAACTTTAATCCTTCGGTTCGTTCATTCGCCTCTAGACTCCAAGACATATGCCTCTCTCTAATTTATCGATTTATATTTGCATACTTCATATATATGCCCATACAGGCGTAAAATTGTATCTTTATGGGGCTCACTAGTTTTAACATGGTTCTCCGTTATCCAAAAATACTCGTTTTATATACTACTACCTTCGGTTTCTCCGCCCAAAGCCAATTTTCACTCGCCCAAGCAAGTGTGACGACAACGACAACAATATACCAGCAGGTCGAAATCACAGATTATGTCACTTAAACGCTGGATCATTGCCCTGTGTTACCTATGTGTAACCAACTGACCTGGGGTGTATTTCCAACCTCGAGTAGTGGCGCCGGTACCGGCAGTACCACCAGCAATACCTCACCTTCGCCCGCTATTTCAAGTTCTCTCTCGAGTCCATTCGTCCTTGAAGGTGACGGTCCGTTTCAAAATTATCTTTTTGAATTCGATGATGATAGTGGAAGGGTTTTACTTGGTGCTACTGGCCAAGAAACCCTCGTATCATTCCAGTTAACCGATGGTGTTCTCCAAAACACTGCTGATACCTCACAGCTAGTGTATTTGAGATATAATTCTACCGTTGCGGAGACTTTCCAAACAGAGGGCCAAGCGGTTGCTAATATCATTCGTGAGGTCCGTTTTGGCGCCGAGGATAGTCTAATTGCATCTGATTACTCCGACGGATGGGTATGGAATTCGATGAACGCCCAACTATCTCTCAATTATCAAGACGAGACCTGGTCTTTCGTTGCGAGCCATCCGGCAGCGGAACTGTTACTCGATAGAAAATTATCGACATTAAAAGTCAAAAGTGTGCTCCCAATTTACATTTATATGTTACCAAATACTATCGAGCTCCTCGCAAATAGTCTGCTTCAGCGGGTTTCGGTGGTTTCTCAGAACCCGCAACAATTCAGTAGCTTCTTGTCGACGGCAACATCTCCTTCATTGCCATCTACGACCTCTCGATCATCTTCGCTCCTTTCATCTTCCCCGAATTCTCCCTCCCCATCTTCATATTATTCATCTCCATCATCTTTACCGTCCTCATCTTCTTCACTCTCTCCTTCTTCACTCTCTCCTTCTTCATCGTCTTTATCGCCTTCTTTCTCTCCTTCTTCATCGTCTTATTCTTCTTCTGCATTGACAGTAACCCTAGACCCATACGATGTTATAACAAGCAACGGCTTGCAAGATTATTGTATTACTCTATTGTCATATTTCAGCCCCTCGGCTGTGCTTATCAATACTATCCATACAGCGACATCTAGGTTTACTGATGGCAACCTAGCACCCACAGATGTCACAACTTCAACATCTACTTTCGTCACAACAGTGACCTCCACCACGAGTATCCTGACCTCTGTGCCTGCAAGCGCTTCATCATCTTTAGCCGAGCGTGACATTCAGCATGCAGGTTTTGGGAAGAGGGGTGTCAGAAATTTGCAGCAATTACATGACACCAGCGGATACATTACTAATTTGGAGAGAAGAGCACCTCCCTGCGAATTGTCAATTTATTCTTCGGCCGCTCTCTCGTCAGCCTGTTCCAGAGCTGTAACTTCACCACTGAGCACATTTACATCCGCCAACTTGATATATGATCTACTCATTTCATCCATTCCGCCAGTTTCCACCAGCCTCACGACCAGCACATCAACCTCTGTCTCACTTTCCACAGTTTATGGCTCAACCAACTACCTCGCGATTGGATACGTTAGATATATTCAACTACCAGATGACGCTAACTTGGGAACAACCTTAGCTTACTACAGCACGTGGTTAATGGTTCAAGGGTTCAATGGGCCTCGGATACCATTAATTACTGGATCCCCACCTAATATTATGGCCATAGCATTATATAATTCAGAGGGTACTCTCTCATTTTTTACTAACGATAGTAAAACACAAGAAACCTACGTTTTATGTAGGTCTCATAATCCCCAGGTTTCTGTGGATTACGAAGTTTTCTTCTTGCCAAACGCAACATATAACAGGACCCAGTGGGATCAGATCGGATTCCAGTATAATCCAGAGTTTCAAATATACACTCTAGTGGACCGGACCACGATTTGGTGGTCCTGTTATGGTGTGTACCTAGCACCAGCCAACTTCGATACTACTCTAGGATTGGGCTTGGGCTGCCAACGTCTGGTGTCAGGTTTCTACTTTACACAAACTACTTGATACCACTGATATTCGATACTAAGACCTTGGATTGAAGAATGGCGACTGTGTTCTGGTGGTTAAACAGATTACTGGGTCTTTTCTGTCTTTGCTTCCCATTCTCCCGTTTCGTATTAAGCAACATTTATCAATAAGACTCACATTTCTAAATTACCTCCATAACTTTTCTAAAGCTATTTATTTAAGGCCGAAACCAGAATTTTAAATGTGGAGGTTCTTAGATTTGTATCTTTCATGGAAAGGAAATTTCGAATATATATATTAGACTATAGATTACAAATCTGGGTTAAATATACATACATTAAACTTTAACAGGGGGCTACAAGTTCATGGAGTGAACCAATGCAAGAAATATTTTAAATCTTCAAGACACCATTAGATCCTCAATACAGCTTAGATTCACCTAGGCAAACTCGCCGTCAGCTCTCCAGCCACAATGTCCGCCATTCCATGTTTTCATGTCCCACGCTACCTGAAAGAAGAAATGTCGGCCTCGACATACCGGTTGTAGAGTTAGACTCGCAGCGTGTGCGGAATAATTCCAGCCCCCTTCTCGGCCCGACTAAAGGCTGGACAGTTTCCGTGGATGCATGGGCGGTTAGTTGCATGAATGTTGCATTTTGGAAGATATAACGGTGTTGCATTAGAAAATTGCCTTTTTAGAACTAGTGTACTTTTGATATCCGTTTTGGACAACAACATCCAATATTACCTAAAATGGCAATTTCCAACATCTGAAACTGCATCACCGCAAACTCGCAGCTTAGAAACCCATATCTCAACGTCCACGACTTCCACCCGCCGTCAATTGGCCCGTTCGATCAACCAGCATCGCCACCAGAACAAACAACCATTCGATTCGTGCTCCGTCACACGGTATCAAACAAGACAAGCTGGCGTCCAAAGATCTCTGGGAGGCTCTTCTCCCCACCCGGCTCGCCTCCCTCCTCGACTCTCACCTCACTCCGATCTCAGACCACTTTAGCTCCCAAATCTCTTTTATCCGCTCCCACTTACCCCCATCGATCGCTGACACCACTTCACCAAACGTTCTCGTCTTACTTATCATCCTAATCCTAACGTTCATCCCGCTCTCCCTCCTAACGTTCCCCATGCGCCGCTTTCTCAAAGACATAACCGGTTCCTCCTTCTTCGACGACGATGAATCCCGCACGGAAGACAAAATCCTCGTCCAACATGCTCGCGATACACTCAACATAACTTTCCCGAAAGGCGACATCTCCGCTTCGAAAACCACAATCAAAGATCTTCGCATCTCCGTGCAGGATGCCCTCGGCTTCTCTCACGACCATAGCATCAAACTCGTCTTTGCGGGTCACAACCTCAAAGTCGACGAGGAACCGTTGAGCAAATACAATCTCAAACATGGGGCAAAGGTACTCTGCATGGCATCGAAATCTAAACTCGCCGCTCCTCCGTCATCATCCGGTTCGCGAACACCGGTCCCTAGAGCGACGCCGGAACCGGCGAAAAAGATTGTGATCCCGCCGTTGGAAAAGATTCAACTTGTGAGGAAGCATATTACCGGCACAGTGTTACCCCTTGTCGAGGCGTTTGAGAAGGACCCACCGCAGGATGAGGGCAAGAGGAAGGAGGAACATCACAGGCTCGGGGAGACGGTGTTGGGGGAGATGTTGAAGTTGGATTCGGTTGATGTGGATGGAGAGGATGGACCGGAAGTCAGGAAGAGGAGAAAGGAAATGGTGAAAGAATTGCATGGGCTTTTGGAGAGGTTGGATAAGGTTGATAAGCCTTGATTGTGGTCCTTGCATGTTTCCTTGTTCACTTTAGCTGTGCATCTGGTATGATGTAGTATTCTTTTAATCACTTTTGGTATTGTGGTAGACGACCTGTTTGAGCACGGGGATTGGGTTTTATCGTACACGGAAATAGAGAGTTGGCAGCATGAAAGGTCAATATATTTTCATGATCAATCGTTCCTCTGGATTTTTGGCGAATGTATCTCATTATACCCCGGATCAAGGGGTAAGTTTTATAATGGCTGATATGGTAAATCATGCACAAGACGGAGGTCACTCTTCTAGCTATATGCATATTAAGGCAAAGTTGATATTTCGTAGCCACAGGTGTACAACCAAGTAAAAATGGATACACATAAACTACACAATCGCACGACCGGCCATTATAGAGCGGTTGGAAAAACTAAACTTGATAGTTGCTACCTGCGCGTCCCTAGCGGATGCACTAGCTTGGTCTTGTAGAGCTCATATATAATTATGAAAAAGGCACTATCATGCATAATATCGCCCGCTTTATCGATAAATATCCCGCGTTATAATTATCGTCATTTTGTTCCTATAGCTTCACTAAAGACCCTTTGATATATATTCTCCTTCACAAGACGATTATTAACTCTACGTGATATTATAGTTACACCGTTATAGACCTGACCTGACTCGTTTCGTACCTCTCGTTTGTTCTCTCCGCGTTGTACATGGAGCATATACTAAAAGCATAATATAATACAACTCGAGTCAGGCTTTCCGTCTTTAAAAATTTAAATAGTCTTATATTGGCATGCATGTAAGGTACAAAGTTACAACCATTAAACGAAATGATGCCGGCATCTATATAAGGAAGCTCGCCAACATCGTTTTTATTAAAAACTTTTAGAAAATAAACGAGGCGCGAGGGGTTGTGGTTCAAATTTCCGCTGTCTCACGTATAATAAAATTCAAGGTAGTTGGTGCGTATGTACGACCTGCAATATAGTTTTTCTCCGAGGTGTATCCAGGTACGATTTGGTGCAGCCGAATAGGGCAGGCGTCGGTACATGTACAGACGGGTGAGCGGGTTGGCTAATTTGATGGATATTTTGTGAACTGGATTTAGCAGGCGTGGTGAATGGATGAATAGGGTATATGGAGGACGGCTGAGTGCGAGTAAGTGAGCGGTAGCGGTTAACGGGTCATTTTCATTTTACCGACAATACTAGTATACGCATTTCGGAGATTCCGATTCATCGAGACAGAAATTTTTGGAGAATAGCATGATTACCTCTGCTCGATAAAAATATCTTCAAGTAGGTGTGTGGTCTCATGTATCGGTATATCGTCGAATTTCACTTATCCATAATTCATCGTTGGCAATTTGACGCGAGCTCCTCAAAAGTTCCAGAATCAAAAGAACTTGCGCACACACCACGTGTGATATTAAAAGAAAATTAAATGAAGTCCCAACTTTGGCCCACCAAAACCGTTTTAAAACTCGCACCTCGTTACCTTCCTCTGAAACGAAATTAATCATTTGAGGGAAATGGATCTCCGTCGGACTGTCCTCCGTTCATCTACGTAGCTCCTTCCGCCATTTTATACCCACCAATAAAGCAATCCGAAAGAGGTACGATCTGGTCGGAGATATCAGCCAGCCCAGATTTGTGGATGGGCGATCGATCTAGCTAATCAATTAGCGAGGATCCAAGTTCCGATATCTTTGTTTCTCATTTTGAAATGTGAAACTGAATCTAAAGCTCGGGTGATAGCTTGAGCTCTCCGTGCTAGCTTTTTCGTCGCAAAAGTTTTATGTTTCGAGTGCGATCGGGTTGGCCACTCCGCGTGCGTCCCGTGCTGTTTGGCGATATCATTGGCGAGCAAACATGCGACAGTGGGCAACTGGGGAGATTATGGTGTGGTGTGCGCTGTCTTTTCGAAGGAAAGAGGGTGTTCTGGATGCGCGACAAACGCGTACCTGCATGAAATGAGAAGAAAGAGGGAGAAATGGAGCGCGGGAAAGGAGGTGGGGGAGTTGACCGAGCGGTGGGAACTTTGGAAATGTAGAGGTACTCGGGGGGTAGTACAGTGCGTGTTTCATGACAGCTTTGGGTTGATTAATTCTCGACCACGATGTTGACGTTTTTCATGGTTCATGAAGTCATCAATCAATCAATCTTACCCTTATTATTTCGGTCAATCGGCCATTCAGCGCGCATGCCCATTCAATTAGTGCCGAAGCGTCAAAATCTGGGCAACCTTTTTGTGATTTGCAACTGCGCTGTATTTGGAATCCGGGCGACCTCCAACGTTAGTTTGAGTTGGAGGGAAACCCGGAACGCACACCTCGTATCTGGCCGGGCTTGAAAATGCAAAATGGCACCTTCATGGCAGGATCAAAGGGCCTCTTTGGTTTTCCCTGTCATGCATGAATTTCGTCGCGGGAAATCCCAATCAGAGAAACAGCGACGGTGCATTATCAGCATTATCGTAGTCGAAACTGACGTCTTTTTGGTCCAATGGCAATTGAATGGTCGCGAGCATGTGCAGGCGGGAGAGGATTTGCCTCGCCTGGCTTTTCGATCTGAGCTCTTTGGCGCAGATGTTTGCTGATTTTTTCATCGAGATCCTGCACCAGCTGTGATTTCGGATCATCCTTTCTTCTCAGCTCCGGAGAACCTTCACACTAAGTGAGATATATTGTTATTGGGCAATGGAGATCGATTGGTGGATCGCGACCTTTGGGGGTCGCAGTTTCTCCGCTTTGGAGCTCGAATTCGATTCAAATGTCACGGAACAAAGCGTGATCGATGAGTGGGTCGCCCCGTTCATGTCGACTGACATGTCAATCGAAATCGGTGGCCAATCGCGGCCCTTGGGTGACAGGCATGCCAGGATTGGGTAAATTGTTTCTTCGAATGATCTTGCTCCGTTTCTTATCACCAATATCAAATTCAAGTTTTTTTTTTTTTTTTTTTTTTTTTTTTTGAGCTGAGATATCGACATAAAATGATGAACATTAACGCACTGCAGGTTGCAAAGACACCATCACAGACAGGTTATTTGCAATTGGATCCGGAGCCATCGAGAGAAAGCAAAGATACCGTACCTTTGCAGAATGGTCTCGTTTTCGTGGAAGGGAAGAAAAACATTCAAGCCAAAGGGCAGGCTATTTTTGTTTCTCTTTGCATTGGTTTGGTAGCAGAGCATCAAGCAGCTAGCAAGCGAAGTGGAGACAAAGACCCAGGCCCTTCTGGTTTATTTACCCTTTTCGAACCCTTTGCTTGACCTTTTTCCGAATTTCGCGAGATTTGAAGCTGCAGATGACCGTTTAAGGGAATATCATCACGTTCAGCTCCAAGAACTAATATTAATAGAGTTTACTTACGAACGCATGTGTGCATTTCGGTTGAAGCCCGCAGGCCCAATTGTGGAATTCGGAGGCCCACGAGAGGGGAGCTAGCGGGCACATATATTATTTTGTTATTCTTTCCTGTGAGACCGAGGGGTGGTGGATGTGGACTGGGGTGGTTGTAGGTTGCGCGTAATTAGACCGATGCAGGTTGGAGAAGGTGGTGCTGGTGCAGCTGGGGAGGTTGGTTACATGCAATTTCAACATACTCGTCGTGGCGTACATGAACATGCCCAAAAGTCCACAAAAGAAGAAACGAATGAACCGAACGGAAAATAATATCGGTTCCTCCTTCTCTCTCGTTCGATGAATTGAGAATTTATATGTATAGAAGCGCATTGCTATAGATGATAATTCAATGCTCTTATAGCCAGTGAACAAAAACACAAACAAAAATCCCCACCGGCCACCCACGTAGGACGTTGACGAGAGAGTTATATCTTGGAGGAGAGTATTGTCGATAATTGACTCGGCTTGCTTTGTTTTTTCAATTCAATTTTTTCATATTTTTTCCTTGCTGCTGCTGCTAACTAAAGAGGTTAGGGGGAGGCTTGATCGATTGATGCATACAGGCAGGTGAACTCGAAGTCGTTAATTTACCACGCAGAAGAAGGGTCCTCGTCCTCTTCCTCGTCCCTCCTCGGTCCAGCCTAAGAGGTTAGCCCCTTCTTCTTCCCCGTATTGCTTGGCCCTGCTAGCGGGAAACAGTGGGAATAGTTTCTTTCCCTTTTAACCTTTCCCGTCATTTTTCGTTCGTTTTTGCCGTTCTGCTTCCAAGCATCTTTCCTTTTTTCTTATTCTTTTTTTTATTTTCTTTAGTTTCGTCGTTCCCTCAGCCATCGCTCGCCGCCTCTTCAATTTTTTATTTTATTTCTCTCGGTCGTTCGTTTCTCTGTTCCGTCTTTCCATTCCCTTCCCTCCCCTCTCGCCTTCCTCTCCTTTCCCCTTCAGTCTGTTAGTTTGCCGGTCATCTTTCGCTCCTTTTTTATCGGTTTGTGGATTCGCTCGTTTGGACAGGAATTAAGAGATAAGGAAGCAAAGTGAACGACAAAGGGATCTCAAACGAAGACGAAGACGAAAAACGAAGACGACGAGGAGCACGATGATAAGATGCTAGTAGTAGTCTAAAATAGCATCCCTTGGAACGAACATACCAGCCACCCGCCCACCACAACCATCAATTGTAATAATATTCGATTATATCATCGATATATATCCATCTCGACACCGACGACACCACCATCATTCTGCTGAGTCGAACAATATACGCACGCATACGAGAGACAAGGAAGGTACGGTAGCATTGGGAAGGGTAGACAGAGACACAAAGTGTGGCGATTGCCTTCATTCCCATCCGTCATCCAGCGTCATTGCATTGCCATTGCCGTTGCATGCATGCATTTGCGATCAAACATTGCTCCCCGCCACAATTGATCGAACCACCCATCGCGATTTCTTTCCTTCCATCGATTCCCCTCTCCTACGACAAGCATGATTGAGTCCACGCCGACCAGACGAAGAAACCAATCGGACCCGAATTTACGGAGGAGACTTTAGGAAGGAAACGACAGCGATTATATCACCACGGCTTCTTTGGCGAATCGAAACAAGACCCTTTTTCTTTTCCGAAACAACCGTCCAGAAGGGAAACTGGTGTCTACGTGCATACCCGAACTTCCGTTATAATTATAACCAACCGACAAAGAATCGATTCAAATCCTTTCGGCAATTCTTGACTGAAGAAATTGCTATTACAAATAACCCACCATCACCACCCTTCCACCGATACATAATAATAATAGTACTCTTATATTGCCCGTACCTTTCTTCGTTCGCTTCACATTTCAACAAAAAACGCCTGTCGCTCATTTTTTTTATCAAAAAAGTTAATAACCATTACACTCCGAAAAAATTAATCCTCCACCCGTTTACGTACATCCACGGATAGCTCGCCCAGGCCGACTTCCGTTATTTTTCGCCGACCAGGGGCTTGCTGTTACTACCCCTCCTAATTGAATATATGGTTTTGCTGCAGCATCTATCGAAAGAAAAACAATCGGTATCTGTGATATTCATTCCTCTTCCGACATTTAGACATTCTCTCTCACTCAAACGAAACCACCAAAAATTAAACTCACGAATATACACAACTGTCCGAATGAATAACTGCAGGAGAAAGCCGTCACTAGTATCAATAATCTCTTCCAGAAATTTCATACCCATTCCGTTGGGACGCCCGTTGGCTCCTAACTCTTGGTGATGAGTGAGCGGGTCCGGCGATACATCCCGAGCTTTAAGCGGAGGAGAACAGGCGGCGGCGGGCGTTCGTCGCAACCGAGTCTTTGGGATGGATCGGACGACTCTGCGGATCACAAAGATGGATCACGCACAACGGCGACGGGCGCTTCGCAGGATATGGACATTGCGCTCGAGAGGATGCGACAATTGCAGGCGCAGAAAGAAAGGGCACCTTTACTGCCGAGACACCAACAGCGCCAGCAGCTAGTTCGACGACAGCTACCACGTCCGAATCCCGTGCGGGAACTTATCGACGAGGTTGTGGACCCCGCCGGTGGTAATAACAATGGAGGTAGCGTAACCGTCACAGTGTCCATCGGATTATCGTTGCAGATAACCACGATATCACAATCTGGTACAACGTTTGTCTCTACGATGAGCACCTCGTGGTTCACGTTTGATGCAAGCGGGCATATTAGCAGCTCGCCACCCACTGCCACTCCTGATCCCAACTCTAACTCTAACTTCACCTCACCGGCGAGCAGTAACCCAACGCCGCCAGCTGGACCTACCTCAACCGCCCCAACGGTGGGCTCGCCGCCATCAAGCCCTCTAACCTTGCCCACACCCACCCCTATCTCAACGGGGGAGGTCCAAGCCCCTAAGATCTACTCTAGTACGACGTTAACCTCCGTTCCGTCGATCATCCAGTCGCTTGCTCCTAATATGACGGATTACAACCTGACGAAAACACGAACTACCAAACCGACGGTGACAATCACCGACCACCTAACCTCAAAACACGCATCCTGTTCATCTTCGATACCGACATCATCGTCTCTAACGCTAACTACGACGGTGTTCCCTGCTGATAGCGAACCGACGACGCCGCTAGAGACGAGCAGCCCGACCATTGATGGTAGCGATGGGCCGGATGCGGGCAGCGGTAGTGGGACATCTATGAACGAGAAGCTTCCCCCCATCCTCGGTGGTATTTTTGGCGGTCTCGCGGGTCTAGGACTGGTCCTGTGGGCCATACTTTTTCTCCTGCGCAAAAAGCGAAGGGGTTTGAGAGGTGGAGGCATTCTGGGAGGTCCTCCTGGGGGAGGTCATACCCGAGCCATCTCGCAAGACACCGCAGGTGGATCGCTGGGCGAGATGTCGCAGCCACGAAATTCGCTGATGCCTGGGTTTATCGCAACCGGGGCTGGTCTATTTGGCGCGCGATCATCAGCAGATACCACATCGGCGCCGCCAACGGAGCGAGGGTTCGTCAAGATCGCGGGTAGAAAACTACCGTCAATGTACGGCGATGACATGATCCCCACCAATATTGCCGTAGCAGGTGTTAGAGCCTCCCACTCCGCATCCGAGTCCGGAAGCCGAAATGTAAGCGGTGGGACCCATCCGACCGCTGGAACAGCCGGGAGCACAAAATCGTTCATTCAAGATGACGAGATTCTTCCTGCGCCTGCGTCTAACCCTTTCGCGCCCAGCACAGCAAGGGCAGCGATGAGGACCGGTTCGCCGTCTCTCGTGGGTAGAATAGCGGAAGATGAACCAGAAGCTGTCGCCCCGCGGCCGCAGTCGCAGCAGCCCCCACCGCCACCCATGATTTATGAATCTGCCGAGGGGAGTTCGAGATATCCTACACCTCCGCCTGGCGCCGTACGACGGATGCACTCACTAGTTGGCACTGACGCAGTTGGTCGTAGCCTCGCGAGCCAAGATGGCAGTAAGACATCGAGGTTCACCGAAGATGTCTGATGCTACATATGGACCAGCTTGTATTTTTATATCACCTTTTCTATTTTTTTTACCCTCAAAATTTCTAGCATGATGTCTGGCTTGGGTGTAAGAGAACCACACTAGCCCGTGTATTATTATTTTTATTAATGCTTCTTCATTTTCTCCATGTATATTTTTTTTGCTAGTTTATTCCCTCCATCTTCTTTGGATTTCCTACTATGATGCGTCATCCATTGTGATTCCCCATCTTTCGATTTCTCTCTTTTATGTTTCTTTATAGTACTATACCCCTTCTGTTTTTCTTTCTTCTTTCGTCTCTCATATTATCGAGGACTTGACTTTTTTTTTTTATTCACCCTTTCCTTTACTGTGACGACCTTTTTCTTTTTGAAGAGCGAGAAAGAGAAAGAGAAGGAGCATAGCATGAGATCCGTTTTAGGAGGACTAAGTGTATCAGTCATATCAGATATACTATACCATATCTAACATTTACCAACAATGATAATTAAAAATGTAGACGATCAGTATGCGATAGTAGTATCAGTCCTTTTTCTCACACTAATCGTTCCTTTTCTTCGAAGGATAAAGCATTGGCAAACGTTGTGCCTAGACAATTATTTGCGAAGTTGTTAACTAACCATACTATGTAATCCCAGCTGAGCTGCGACCTGCTAGCGTGAAAGGCTCCGTGCCAAAGTGGTGGGCTGTCTGTGTCAGGTCGTTTTGCCGTATGGAGATATATTACTGGTCGAACATGGACATGGTCGGGACTGGAATGAGATCGATTAAGGTAGTCATCTGGCCAGCCATCTTTCTCCACATGCTAGCACAAATATTCATTAGCGTCTGCCTCAGATTGTTGGAACAACGGATTGCAATTGATTCGGCTCAATTGGCGGTGTTTCTGTGGCCTTTTCCCTTTGCTCTGGCTGTGCTGCGGTTGTGGCAGACGACACCGAAAAAAGGCGCTGTGAAATTCCCCGCCAACATTCGAATTCACACTCGCCCGTTCAAACCTTCAACCTTCCTCACCTGCACACACCCAATCGTCAACCAACAGCATCGACACTACCGTCGCCGTTGAATCGTGACCGGCATTGCCATCGCTACCAAGAAGAGGTATCGTATCCGTATTCCCAATTTTCATTTCTCTCTATCTTTCTGCCCGGGGTTCTCCGTCCCTGTGAGATGAAGTACGTCTTGTGTGCCCTGCCACAGAACGCTAACCGGTGCATGCGAATGATGCTGGTGGCGGGTGTTGCAGGCCTGGCAGCACGGCGGCCTTCTCTTCTGCGGACGTGACCCAATCGCATCGCCTTGGCTTCTGTCGAGGTTGAGATAGACCTGACAGCACAGTGTGTGAGTACAATCTATGGATCTAACCTTCTGGCTTGTTTTGTCTTATCCGATACCATCTTGTCTCATGTGGCCCTGCGTCCGAGCTTTCCAATTGAGTTTTCCGGGTGTCCTTGGTCTCCCGGCTCATGATATCATCTGGCTTCCTCCCTCGTTATTTGTTGTGTGTGACATTTTACTGTTATGTCTTTCAATGATATCAACAACACCCAGCTAACGAAAATTTCGTTTTCCGAAAATTCGTACAAATTGCAACAAACAGACCTCTCTCTCCTCAACCCTGGAAATAAATAAATCAGGGACCCTCAATTGATCAATTGGACCCCACTCTCTCCCTCTTACCGGTATCCCCAACATCAGCATGTTGGCCGTCGGGAGAAGTCGCCTCGCTGCAGGCGGCCCATTGTCCCTGCCGAAGCTCAGCGCCATTGTCGCCAGGGCCCTCGCTCGCTCCGGTCCTCTGTCATCTGGTATCGCCAATGCAGTTGCCAGCCCCGCCACCTTTGCTCCCTTCGTGAAGGCCAATCTCCCCGTCTTGACCAATCTCGTCCTTCGCGAGTACGCCACCGCCGCGAAGAAGAAGACTACTGCTACCAAGAAGAAGACCACTACCAAGAAACCCGCTGCTAAGAAGAAGACCACGACAACCAAGAAGAAGCCGACCGCACGTCGCACGGTCGCTTCGAAATCTGGCACCCGTCGTGCAGCTCCCAAAAAGCGGGCGGCAGCGAAGAAGAAGAAGCCCGTCAAGAAGAAGGTTGTCAGGAAGAAGAAGAAGGTTGAGAAGAAACCTGGTATCAGGAGCGAATATAAGAAGATTTTGAAGCCTCCACCGACGCGTATGACTGGCTATATGCTCTTCTATGGAGAGAACTTCCAGACAGTGGCCACTGCTGCAACCTTCAAAGAAAAAGTCCAGCAAATGTCTTCGAAATGGCAATCTCTCGCGGAGGCTGAAAAGAACGTATGTCTCACCAGCTCTCCTAATTTTTTCTATAGCTCCCTCGCTGTAATGATATCTGGTGGAAGAATTTATCAAACTAACTCATTATATTTTCTTAATAACAGTCCTACAATGATCGCGCCGCGGCTGAAAAGATCAAGAGAAAGGCCGCCTATGATGAATGGCTGCGCAAGCAGAATCCAGCCGATATCAAGGTCGCTAACCTAGCCGCTCTGCGCCTCAATACCTACTATGAAGCGAAAGGAAAGAAGGCACGCCAGCACACATTGTCAGATGACAGATTGCCAAAGCATCCCTTGAGTTCCTACATACTCTACTCTCGAGAGGCCCTGAGAAAGCCCGAGTTCATCAACATCAAGCCCAATGTAGAGAAGGTCAGACAAGTTGCCGCCGCATGGCGCGCTCTCTCGGAAAGTGAAAAGAAGGTGAGATAGAAGGCATCAATTAACAGTTCAAACGGCAAGGAAGAGTTCAGTCACTAACGATGCAACTTTTCACAAATAATTAGAAATACGTTGATCTTGCCAACCGCGACAAGATCCGCTACCAGAACGAGAAGAAGGAGTTTGAGAGAAAATATAAGCCTACTTTAGCTTGATTCGAGGTGAGTGAAGGAACTGCCCTGTTCCACAATCGGGGTTATCACGCGCCTTTAAAGTTTTGGGGTCAACGTGGTCCTCATGGTAGTTGCGTCGTCTCGTTATCCGCACAACTCTAATTGGCTGATTTGCAGATTGTGTAACAACCGACTCGTATCGGATCTTGCCACACACCGTTCTACCTGATTCAATATGTGATCATCGTTACAATCTCTTGTTTTTGGCTCTCTTGCACCAACTTCATTTATATCTTCCGTGGTTTGGTTTTTACTAATATCCGGTTCACATCATATTGTTTTTTGTTGCTTGCCTCCTACTTTTTATCACACCGAAACTCCAAACAGAACCAGCACCGATCCTAATCACACCCGGCAATCCTCTTATCCGATTACTTCCTTTTAACTAAATGTTAGGATGCATTTACTCACACACCCTTTGGTGTATCTAACATTATCAACGTTTCCATCGTCGCCAACTCCGACCTTGGACCTATCTTCATCCCGCGCTTCTCCTCCCCATAATCCATTGTCATTGTCTTTTTTGTCTTGCTGGTCTCGTTTTGTATATAGAAAGAAACATCTCCCTGGCACACGTTTTTACGTTATGTAAGCTAAGAAGGCGAAACTTTTTCATTTCATCTCCTTGTTTTTTTTTTTTTGTTTTTTTTCACCCATTCACCTCCCTTCTTCTTTAGACCACAAGACGGTTTGTTGAGCCATCATTATTGGCACGGCAGGACTTTATATGCTGCGACTTTGTCGGTCGATCCTTTTGTTTATACCTACGACGTGAAAAGGGACTGGATACCCTATTTTCATTTTTCTTTTTCTTCTGGCTCACTTGTAATTGTGGGGTTTTATTGACTTTGCCAATGGTGTTTGAGAGGGGGTTGGCGGATGAGGGCACTTAATACAAGGGAGGAGAGGAAGGTTACTACTCATGTCTTATCCAGTTGAACAGGAAAAGAGGTGCGATAGTGCATGTTGATAGCTAGTATATAGAAGAAAGAAAAAAAAATGCAAGGTGCGAAATGTGAAACGAATGAAAGAAGTTTAGTAATATAAGGAATATGTGCTGGCTTGTGCTTATAGAAACACTAGCGTATGTCATTGAGAACCCTAGACTGTTGTATAAATTCAAATACCGAACCATCAAGAAACTCGTATTGTAGATATAGATCACATACACCAGCTAATCAATCACTTTACTCTAAAATTCTAAAGAAAACACTCTGACAAAGGTAGGATGCATATATCACTCATCATGCATCCACAGACTCCCACACAGACAAACCCGACTGACGCTCTGCAACCACAATCCCATCCTCATACTCGGCACCAAATCCTCCACGACCTCGCCGCACCTCAAACATCTCCTCGTTGCCGTCCCCTTCCTCAACAGACACTTCCGCAGGGTATCCACCTTCTCTCCCTTCTTAAACTCCACACTCTTCCGATCATCATGAAACCCGAGCCACGTCGTATCGAAGAAGAAAATGCTGGACGGGTCGATATCGTTCTTCAATATCCCCAGACTGTGCTGCAGAAACTTTTCTACAATGGGGTAGAAGACCTCGGGGATATCACCGGTCAGGAAAATCATGCGATCGACTTCGATGCGTCGTTGCGGGTCCCATTCTTCCGTTGTCTTTTTGATACCTGAGATGGTGTCGATTAGGAGTTTTTCAAACATGTTGAATTTGACGGGGTTCGCGTCCATTATGGTGCGGAGGGATTGGAAGCCTTGCTTTAGCGCTTCGTCGACGGTGGTTTGCGCGAGGTGGTCGCGGGCGGCTTGGTCGAAGCCGCGGAGGGCACGTGAGTTGTATTTTAGTAGGAAGCGGGAGGCGCCGGTGAGGATTAGTGGGAGGGCGCAGGAGTTGGTTTCGTTTACTATTTACCACTGAGGTTAGATTTTGGTTATGTATAGGAAGATGCGGGGGGGGGGGGTTTAGGAGAGCGTACTGATCTTCTTGACGAGTCCCATATCGCTTGGGTTCGAGCGTACCCGGCGGGCGAGTTCCAGAAGTTCGTCGACGAGGTATACATGAAAATCAATCTCCCATTTGACGACACCCAAGAGATTTTGTAAGGCATCTAAACCACACCATTAGTATGCTTCATGAGCTGAAGGAGAAGGAGAGTACTAACTTGACTTAGAATCTTCTATATCCTGCCGGTTTCTCGCAACATTATTCATAAAATAACCAAACCCAACCGAAGTCGCCTTGAGATGCAGCGTGGCCTGTGAGATTTTTGCCGGTATCGGCTTGGGATTCGCCCAGCCTTTATAATATAAAGCGGACTGCAAGCTCAGACACCGTTGAAAGAACGGGTTACGCTGTAGTTTCTCATTGCTCTGTTCTTGAAGGAAATCGATGTTTTGGTTGAGAGAGCGGTGTGATTCGAGAAGAACGCAGGTTTTGAAGTCTACCACGACACGGAATTAGCGGAAGAGGTCGGTGAGCGAAAGAAAATAGGAAATGAACATACGAGTGTTATTGTACTGTCTAGCAACAGCAGCGAGATCATCGTTGTTTGAATGATTGTTGGATGAACATGCATGTTGTTGGGCAAGCGTGACGGCGGCGATGAGAACATTAGCTATAAAAAGTGAGTCAATTAGCTTGTTTAAATTCCAGTTGTGCCGGCGTTTTAAACTCACGATTCTCTTCAGGTGTTCCCTCTAGTGTATCATGATGGGTCATTAATACTAGGTTAACATCATTTTCTTTGGTGAGAAGCGCCGCCGCGGCGTAATTTGGTGATAGCACAATATCGATATCTAGCAATCGTCAGGAGACAGCATAAAGTAAACAAGCAGAGATGACGCTGCTCACAGGGTCCTAAAAGTGGGAAATGCCAGCCAGCATGAATCATATTGATCAATTTGTCATAATTGGCGGTTGGCTGCACCGATACGAAATGCATTCTGCAGCGATGTTATTAGTATTCAAAAGAGACCCAATGGATGTTGAAAGAGGCTCACCGGTCTCTAAGCTCAAAAGTCCCGTCTGAATATGTCACAGCGATCAATGTGCTTGCATTTATTTGGGTGACTGAAAAGACACATTTGTGAAGCGGCACATCATCGTGGGAAATGAGTTCATATCGCTGGAAATATATCATCAATAAAATATCTCCATGTAAAAGGAAGTCCGAGGGTTATAGCATACATCTTTCTCGGTGACGGTGCTATTTCTTCTCTGTGCCAGTTGATCAAAGCTCGAATGTAACGAGGTTACCACGTTCCTCAACTCCCATCTCCTTATCGTGGTGAGGTATTGGGGTCCGGAAGTGTTCACGAAGAAACCGAGTACGATTGGATATTGTGTCTGAGTGCCGGGAAAGGGAGATAGGACTTCAAGATGGGTTAGGAATGATGTCGCACTATCCTGTCCTTCCCCCGGACAGTGTTCGGCTTTTAATCGCTTGGTATGAATCGTAACAGGCCCAGGGAGCTGCGTTATATTTGCGCCCGCATGTACCGGTGGGTGTTTCCAGTCGATGGCTACTCGATAAACCCTTAGCTGTTTGGATTGTGTGTATACGGCTAGAATAGCTGATCGGTCTATCCTTCTTCAAAACGAGGTAATGTATCAGTCCCTCATCCCACGTGCTAGCAATACGACCCCGCTCTCTCATAAAGAGGAATTTCAAAAGTACCTCTATCTGCAGCAAAAGCCGCGTGTGTGATTATATCGTCCATAGAGGTATACGATTCCAGGTCGGCCGTGGCCTTTTGAATGTGCGACTGTCCGTCAGAGGCATACCACAGCTTTACGACTCCGTTCTTAGTGACGCCGAGACACGCGGTTCTACCTTGTATCGGGTTCAGAGGCCCCATAGGCGGGAGCGAGTTTGTGGGGTATTTGAAGACGCCATCCTGCTTTATCGCGGCTTTACTTAAGGAGTACTATGCGTCGTCGGGGCGTCAGTCAACCACGGTCTAAACTCGTTCATAATGGCTGAAGCTCACGGGCTTGTTCATGCTCATCCACCAAAGGCCAGCAAGCATGTTCATATCATCCTTAACGGTGACCGAGGACGGCCTGAGAGGGTTCAAACGATCGACGGAGACAAAGACGGTCCACATGGCCATCCGACCGTATATATCGGCGACGGCGAGTTCGGAGCCAATATTATTCCAATGCACGCTAGCCAGCTGGGAGCCGTTGTGGATATTCTTGATGACGTATTTGGGGGACAGGATCCACGAGCCATCTTTGGTAGAGGCCATGAGATGGCGGATTTCGACGTCGATTCCATTCGCGGCGATGGAAGCTATACAGCCCAGTTTTCCCCATGCGATTCTCCTGCATACCCGTTAGAGCTGTCCCAATAGTTTATTCTTTATATGTTGAGATAGTGAATTGAAACGTACTGGCGACAACCACCCTGCCGTAATCGATCCACGAGCTCGTGGATGCCACGTGCGGTACTCGCATTGTCCTCGAAAAGGTCTCCCAAGCCAGTATCCATCAGCATGCCAGGCATCGCTCAGTCGCAGTAGTAATAACCGGGATCTTAAATGGAGACAGGCGTTCTCGGAGATGGAGCGATCGTGAGTTTATCTTGGGACGATTTGCGACCAGGACTGGCGCCGGTGGTGGTTTATAGCGAGCGAGGCTGGCTAGGCGCGGGTTTGCGACGAAAGGATGCCCGTTTTCCAGCAAGGTTAAAGCTCCGCCGCATCAGAACGAACGATGAACGGGAAGACGCGTTTGGAAGAGCAGCAGGCCAAGCCCCGAACAGCGATGCCCTGTTCCAATTGATAAGACCTATTATCATTCACTAGTTAGCTTAGCCATAGTTAGTGGCAGTCGCAGAACATCTCGTGCCCCTCGTGCCCCTCGTATTCGGTTCCCATCATCCATCATGAGATAATAGGGTGAATCAAAGATGGCCGACTCCAAAGACACCCTCCCAGCCTACTACCCCGAATTTTACAGCTTCCCACCATTCTACTCCCGCCAGCCAAACTCTACATCCTGGTCCTCCCAGCTCTTACAATGGCGCTCCTTCATCTTATCCTACTGTCGAGCCCACAAGTTATGGCGTCTCAACCTCGTCGACGCAATGGACACACCTCTGTTCTACAATAAATCTATAAATCGTAAGCTGAGGAGAACCTGTCTTACCCATTTTATGTATACACACAGCGAGCTGAGCTAAATATTGGTATATGATGAAAACAGGCAAGCTACCCCTCCCTACCATCCGCGAAATCGTAGACGACCTCGTCAAATCCTCAAACGCAGAATGGCTCTCCCCCGAAAAGTCGATCGCATACATCTTCTGGCGTACGCCCGAAGACTTTGCCAACCAGATATACACTTGGATAGACGACACGGGACAGAAAAACACCGTTTTGACCTTGTTGGAGTTGACCGAGGGTGATAACACGACCGATCAGGAGTGGTACGGTATGGATCAGACCATGTTGATCAAGTGTCTCAACGTGCTAGTGAAAAAGGGACAAGGACAGATATTCAGTGTGGGGGATGATAAGGGTATCAAAGTTTGGTAGTCACCTACGAGTTATAAATCTAGTAGTCGAAGGCATGCTGCACACCTCTCCGCTACGTATGAAATGCATTTGATGTGGAGTTTTCATTGAGGCTTTTTTTTTTTTTTTTTTTTTTTTTTCGATTTTGATTCCTTACACCTCTAATTCACAGATACAAATTAAATATTTTGCATTTTAGTTGTCAGATATTATTAATATACCCGCCAAAGCATTTCTTTCTTGAGAATACACATGTCTCCCTCTAGTATAATACAGGAGTATCGGAATCGCCAAAGAGGAAGAAGAGAAAATGAAGACGTAACGCCAGTAATCGTTATGTAGTTGCCACCAGACATTAACAGAGATACTAAATAGACCCGCCTGGCCCAGTTAACAAAAAAAGTAATAAGCTCAAGACGATAGAAGATATGACAGGCTCGAAAAATGTTCTATTACTTCTCTTTCGAAACAAGATACTTATCCGACCACACCAACTTTTGCTGCATGGCGACATCCAGCAACCAGTCCGTCTTATAGACAATGGGATCCCATCCAACTTCCTTTGCCATTTTCTTAAACCCAACGGCTAATTTATCATCCTTAACCACGGTCAGAAGAACCAAGCGTTTCGTCGTCGTCACATCCTTGTTTTCTATTATACCACCCCTCTTGACCGCTTTGAATAATGATGCCGTCCCACCGTTCGCCTCCACGATCTTCTTGAACGTCTCCCAGCTGGGCGAGACACCGGGCGTAACGTAAACGGACAATCCTTCTAGCATTTTGCCTTCGTTTTCTTTTGCTCTTTCTAAAGATAGGGATAGTTTAACGTTCAATTTCTTCTCGCCTTCCGCATCTTTTAGCAGGTACGGTTTCGTGTCGACGATCGTCTTTTGTTTCAAGCACTGCTCTATCCAGCTTGAGTTCACAATAATGGGAGCCCGGGCCAGAGCGCACACAAACTTTTCAGTCCGGACCAGTCGAGGCGCGCAGACGTGTGTCACATGGGCGTCTGGGTTCTCAATGCACTGGATTCCAATCTCTCTTAATTGTCTCTGTATGATAATTTAGCGAACTGACCATTTGGATTTTATATGAAAGGGTATAGGAGGGCTAACCTTATCATCATCCTCTCTCTCCGGATGAGCTATCCACACCTGATGAGCCGTGAGAAGCAAGTAAACAGAAACAGCCGTTTTCTCCATCGACTTCTTTTTCTGTTTCTTTGGCTTTTCCGGTCGTTCATCTTCATCCATAGGATCACCCTCATCCTCCGCAGGCAAACCCCGTTTCTTACCTCCCTTGGACGTATCAGTTTCCGGCGTAGTACTCCTCCTTCCGCCGTGTGTGACACCACCCTTTCTCTTCTTTTCCTTCTCGTATTGTAGAACATCCGGCATGATATCGTGAAGCTTCTTTGCCGCATTTTCTTTTGCCCGCCTGCTCCCCGTGCTCATTGGTGAAGGTGCTTGAAACGCACTCTTTGGTGTTTCCATCGCCAAAGCAGATATTCGTTTTCCAGGTTTCGGCGTATCCATCGGCGACTCGGACATCGTAGTAGGTTGAACGGTAAGCTTTGGCGTGCCTCTAGACCCCTTGGGTCTACCAACCCGCTTGACTGGTTTCTCAATCTCTACTTCCTCTTCCTCTTGGGGTTCCGCTTCCTCCTCCTCCTCCTCCTCCTCCTCCGCTTGCTCATCTACATCGGCCATTGATACATCATTGTCATCATCAGCTTCATCATCTTCTTGTTCGTCTTCCCCAAGTGGAAAGAAAATATGCGAAATAGCTTCCATGTCTATTCTAGTTTGTCCTACGACTTCCATAAGATTTGTGCGCTTTGGGAAGGTGGTATATCTCGGATTTGATAATGTTTGGATTTCCCATTTAGCATAACTCTCTTCCAGCCATAGATGGTTGACGATGTTTAAATTCCACTCCCTGGCAGCCTCAACCTTGTCGGAAGAATCTCTCGCCGTGATTAAATGTGTGTTATCGGGTTTCATAGCTCGAGTAAATGTTGCTCCTGCAGCCTCGATAAGGTTTTCGAGGTACATTCGAGCATCACCATTGTAATTTGAGACGGATATCATCTTAATTGGACTGTATTAGCGATATTCCTTGGCTTTTGTGGAAGGATTGAAAAAAACACTCACCATATCCTCCATTCCCGGAATTGGAATCTTCGGCTTAGGATAATGCAACAGGAACTTTCTCGGTGATACCCATTCCTCCCTCGTGGTCATCCAATACAACCAAGTCAGATTGCCAACATCGATGCCCTTCCGGCTGGCTCTTAGATAATGTTCGCCGTCTCTGAATGGACACAGGAGCACATTTGCAACTTCGAGGTCTTCCGTGGTCTTCCCGCTCCCCTGTTTGATGATATCCGTCAAGGTTTTCTTGATTTTGTCGCTTATCTTGAGTTCACTATCAAAAAAGAAGCATTTGTCCATGAATATGTCCGTTTTGTTTCGCATCGACTTTGGATCTGGGTCTTGCTTTTCGGGGTGGTCATGTGTGTGAGAGAGGTCTACCTGGGGGTATGGTAGTGGATCGCTAGCCTTCGCAATCATAATGGCCGGGTCGGGGAGCATGTATGGAGCTTCGTCTATTCGACGATTTAGACGGAGGCAATCGTCGAACCTGATTAATCGTCAGCAAGTATTGCTTCCCAAAAATAACTACACGAGCACATACCAATGTGGCATGACCATCTTGACATTCAATCCTTTCTCGAGTGCAAGTTTACAAACAACCTATCCAACATATTAGCGTGCCTCATAATCTTCACTTTAATTGCTGTTCGTACATTATCGATCGTTAAAGCGACGACATGTGTCGTCATCTTTGACAATTGTGCCTTGTATAACCCCCCCATGGCCAATATGCCACCACAAATGGCTTCACTATCCCCCTTGGGTAAGTCCGCGATCACGGCATCGATACCCGAAAATATCATCCGTGGGTCTGCATTATAAGCTCTGATGGGCTGAGTTTTCTTCTTATGAAGAGAGTCGGTGACCCACGAGGGCTTGACAACCGTCAGCATTCGTTGATCAATCTCGCCAGCGAGACGACGACGTTCGAGGTCTGAAAATTCGGTAAATTCAATGTCCGGTGATATGATATGGGTAGTTTCCTCGAGGTTTATGGCGGGGATGCCTTGCGAGCTCGGTTCGAGCTCGACTTCCACACCACCATGGTCTATGAGCTGTTGTCTGATCTAGTAAAGTATTCGAAACGGTAACGTTAGATTCAAAGGATAAATCAATTGAGCACTGAATAAGATAAAGGGATCTATGGTGTACCGTATCGTATTCTTTGCCGTTAAAGTTTGGTCCTCTGATCAGGGTAAAATTGACATCGTGGAATAGCGGCTTCGTTTGTTTGGCAGCTGCATTGGCCGCCATGTTTGCAAGCTCTGTGAAAGGAGATAGTATCCGACAAAGTTACTATATGAGAAAGCTCTATAAGAGAGGTAACAACATGTATCTCGCCAGTTATGCGACGCGATCCGACTCGCAACGATGTAAACAGCAGGTAGCGGTGAGTCAAAGAAAAAGAGAAATGGTAGTCGCGTGGAATCGAAGGGTCGGAAAGTGCGGTTGTTTTGTGAGCAACAATGCGACTGCGCGTTTGTCGCCCGTCGCGAAGGTCACATGACCTTTAAAATTCATTCGTTCCTGATTCGTCACTTTCGTTTTCGCTCTCAAATTTTGAGATTGAATTTTATATCCCTTCGATCCGGCCATGATATTACGGCCAGCACCGCTTTTGCGGGCCATTCCCGCCTCTTCAACCGTAAACAGGCCATGCTGGACATGCGCCGGTAGAAAATTCATTTTGCCGGTCCGCGGATACGCCTCCAAGGCGGCCCCTCCTCCTCCACCCTCTTCGAATACCACTCCAATCGGTCCGCCATCCTCTAATACACCACAACGATCTAATTATGAGACCGTACCTCGACCAACGGTAATCAAAGAGATGGATAAAGCTGAAATAAAGCAGTTGGCCCGTCCAATTGGCCAATATGAACCGCCAAACGCCGGTGAGAACCACGGCAGGGACCTTCGTAGTATGAAGCAAAAGAAAGAGGACTTTCAAAATTACGATAGACATCTTAGACGGAGACGAGAGCTGTAAGTATATCAACTTCGAACTTCCCCATCGATATCAATCTCAAAATATACTCGCATTGCTAAACTCTTGCCTCAACATATTTAGTGCTTCAGAATGGACTAAATCCTACTTTCAAGACTTTTCCGACATGCGCCATCAGAAGGGTAAACTCTTCATCGCGCCACCTAGAACATTCAAATCCGAAAAATCACTCTACTTCCCAAACCTCCAAGGTCGTACCCTCCTCTCTCCGGATCTTGTAGACTCCACCAGCCTCTTCACAGGCCGAGTCTCGCTCGTACAACTCTCAACGAACGTTTGGGCGGATAGACAAATCACAACGTGGATGACAGACCTGGATGCCGATTTCGCAGGGTCGCAGCTATTAAAGGAGGAATATATCTCTTCACCAGATGATCATATTAAACGATTGATGGGAGAGACTCTACCGCCACAGGATGGCGTATGGCAGAGAGTCAACGTTAACATTCAGGAAAACTTTCTAAAGGCATGGATCGTACTCATGTCGATGCGAAATATTAGAAAAATGCTTGGAGAAGAACGACATGCGAGATATCTTCTTGTGAGAAAAGGTGTCACGAACCAGGTCAAAGAGTCGATAGCCATGTTGAACGAGAGGATTGGTATCGTCTATCTAGTAGATGCTATGTGTCGGATCAGATGGGCTGGCTGCGCTGAGGCAACGGACGAAGAACGAACAGCGTTGAAGAATAGCTTGGAGAAACTGGTGTTGGAAGAGAAGGCCCGCAGAGAGGAGCTTAAGCAACAATCTCGGAATCAGACACCAGTCAAGCAGAAAGAGAAGTAACCGTTAAAGAAGATAGGCCATTGGCTTGTGAAGCCCGTCCCAAATGGATCGACGCCAGAGACTTTTAGAAAGCCCTCGCCGATCAAGCCGAGATCGAGGAGGGTATGAATAGATCGAGGTCGAACATTGCATCCAAGACTAGTTTATGTTGAGAGCAACGCTGAAACGGAATCCGTAGACTTGTATATAGAAGGCCAGTGCTTGAGCATTGTGAAGATTCAAGTACCTGTACATAGCAATTATATCAAAATTGTATATTTACACCGAGATATAAATCTCATCGTTCGGATTGATTTAAGTTTAGAATAACTAGGCAGTTCGAATACTCATATACGACATCAAATGTTTTTCGGTTTGCTATTAAATTCATAAAATTAACAGGCAGAATTGTTTTGTAAGGCCGCAGCTTTTTAAGTCGCACTAACCCCGGCTCCGATCTAAGTACTGTTCTCAGGATCTCAACTTTCCGATAAAATGGATAGGTTTGGAAAAAATGGGTCTACGGATTAATACAGTCAATATTTTACTTTAAATCTGTGGGCGCGCTTCCTCTGTCCCATTACTATATAATCCTATCCCTTCATCAACATTCTCAAAAAAAAAAAAAAAAAAAAAAAAAAAGGAGTATTAATTCTGTTGATGTACGCATGAAATCGGACAGATTGGGGTGTGTAGTGCTAATGGTTTAGTTAGCAATTTGAAATGCAGGTTACAATAGTATTATTAGTACACTGCCCAATTCCCCATAATTTCTCTTATAACTTCAAAAGGTGACGAAGCTAGTAATAAAAGAATTCCGTATTGCTCTCATAGTTGAAGCTAAGGAAGGTAGAATGATAGCATCAAAAACCGTTTACAACTCCTTTTAACCCATAGCCGCAAAACATTGTACAGTTTCATAAAATACATAAATCCCCCCCAATTCTCTATCTCCAAGTTTTCAGGTTGATGGAGACTATTCTTCTGCACCCTCTTCTTCCAACCAAGCACCAAATTTGTCCAGCCTTGACTTTTCATCTGCATCCGTATCCTTGGTTTTTGTCTTTTTGAAACGTTCCTGTCCATCATATATGTACGCCTCGACCTTTGAACCAGCGAAATGTCGTCCGTCCATCATCTAAAATGCCAAAAAGTTAACTCAGACACATTAATATCTCATAAGAAAAAACGAGGGAAGGTGTGCTCACCCTAACGCAGGCCAGGGCACTTTGTTCATTCCCAAATCTCACGCTAACAACCCCAGCTTCCTCTTGATCATACAGGGTAACATTCGTAACCTCTCCCAACTTCGAACACTCCTCCCTTATATCCTCTTTAATGTCTAACATGGCGGCTGGGTCTTCCTCCAACTCCTGAAGCGTGAACATATGTTTCAAGATGACTACCTTATCGAACCTCGAAGACGCGGTCTGCATGGTCGACGGGTCATCGTCATCCCAGTCCGCGAGCTTATTGTTCAACTTTTGACTCTTCGCTATAATCTTCTTCTTATCCCTCGTCATCTTTTTATCCTGCGGTGCGTCTTGCTGCGCTTTATAGCTGTAATCCGCCGCTTGAACTTTGATCTTTCCTCCCGCGTCGCCGACGCCTAACCGGAAGTCCGTATCGTCGAGCATTTGTATCGCGAGGGCGACACTTTCGGGTCTGAAAAAGACAATGAGAGCGTCGCCCTTGAAGCCCCCATCCGCGTTTGTGTAGAGCTTTACTCGTTTCTTGCCGGTGTCTATTTCCTCAGCTATGAGACCGTAACGGGAGAAGAGCTCTTCGACTTCTTGGGCAGTGGCGTCGAGTGGTAGGTTTGTTACGTATACGGCCTTGTTGACGCGAGCGGCAGGTTGATCGGGCTTGCCGTTCTTTTTCGATCGTTTCGTATGGCTAGCCTCAGCCTGGATAGATAACAGTTAGTTAGACTTGAAAGACGGTAGAAAGATCGGGACACAGCAGGAACTATTAGCGCGCACTTACATCTCCGTCGTTCGTGTGCTCGTTCTTTCGTTTCTTGTTCCGTGGAGTCACTGATTCGGTTTCATCAACGGGGCCGTAAGCTTTGGCTTGTTCTTCGGCTAAAGAATCATCAAGCTAGATAAAAGGTAAGAATAACAAAAGCCACCAATCGAGCCGGTGTGTTTCCTCGGGGAAGGAAGTGAGGGGGGTAGAAATCCCGACAATTCTAAAGTAGTAGGTAGGAAGTCTTAAAGTGAAGAGAGAAACGACATCAACGAAATTTTTCGTGGATTTGGATTCGGATTTTGGAGTGATGGGTAATGAAAGACTAAGAAAGAATAGGAGTTGGACGTACCACTTCGTACCATCGCTTTAACTTGTCGTCGAATTCGTATTCGGTGCCATCTTCCTGCTCGAGTGAGTATCTGCCTGAGAGTTTGGAGAAGGAAACGCGGTCATCGTCATGCATTCCATCGATCGTGATGGGAAAGCCTCGCGCATCGAAGAGAGAGTTTTCGCTGGCGTTGTGCGCTTCGTCGGCCATGTTGAGGGTGTACGTATCAAGGAGCGATGAGGTTGGTGTCGGTGTCGAATGGTTGTGAAGGAGAGAAGGCTGGTTGAGTCCGAGGTTTGAGATGCGCTCCGTCGTCATTGCCCGAAACAGACGCCTTTGTTTGGATGGCAGGGATGGCATGGCAGGGGTGTTTCAAGCCTCTGAGCGATTGGCGTTGCACAAACAGAAAATCCAACAGGATCGTCGCATCTAAAACATAATTGCAACTACAGTTAATGTTGCCGGATATCTCTCCATGTTACTTCAACTGAGAGAGCAATAGTAGTAGATTTTTATATCAAATGGCCACTGAGCTACCGCCTAATATGCTACTGAAGCGTTAATACAAGATAGTCTTGGTCCCAGTTCTCTGCATTGGCTAATATAATAGTATTGATGACAATCTCTTTTTAAATTTGTTACATATCTTTTATTTTTCTGATAAAATTTCTGTTTTTTGAGATCTCAAGCCCTCTCTTAGCTTAAACCTTAGAAGGCGTTATCAATAGTCAAGACAAAAGCCGCGTTCCAATAAAAAGAAAAATAGCATAAAAAACCTGAATAGGCCATTGACTATCGGGCTTTTTCTTTTTTAAGATAATCCAATACAGGGTATATAAGTTCCTTGCGAGTACTCTTTCAACTGGCTCGTTCCATCTGGCTCGTTGTCTCACAGCTTTGTGGCTCTTCTCGAAGTTCTCGAGGTACTACTCATGTTCTCCGCTTGTCTCCTTGCGATGTAGCCCTCTTTCATCCGTCGAAGTTGTTCTAGGAAGTTGGTCTCTTCTCGTCGAAAGTCTTTAGCCGTGCCTTGGCGACTTGAATTGAAGTCGATGAGCCAAAATCTTTTGCCTTCGGAAACTGTAAAGTTCCGCAAGGCAATGTCACCGTGGACAATGCCATGTGAGTGAACGGCCCTAAGCAGCACTGGTGCTTGCTCGTAATACTCTGCTGGCGGTGGCTGTGGAACCTGCTTTCCGCAAGGTTCCATGGCGATCACCTTGAGGAGACCCCAGAGTGTCCCAATTGCCCAAACTTTGGGAACACTCACTCCTTGCAAGGGCGCCAAGATCGAGTGACTATTTTCGAAAAGTCAGTAAAGTGTAGAGGCAATGTAAAGGGACTGGATTGATTACTCACATTTCGATCTCTCGCTCACATACCCGAGCGATCCCTGGAGTCGAGAGATCATACACTTTAAGTATGACCGTTTTCGTCTCTCGCCCAAACTCAAGGCTACCGTAGGATGTAGAGGCAAGGTTGCGAGAGACAAATCTCTCGAATCGTATTGCTACCTTAATATCTTCGGTTCGCTTAATACCGCCTGAAGGGGCGGATTCAGCGTCAACGAAGAGCTGAAAACCAGGGTCAAGCGGTTGGGCTACACCGCTTTGAAACTTTCTCTGGCCCAGACAACCAGCTATGTCCTCCTTACAAGGGATAAATAGCGGCCGTGGGAGTCCGGATACCAGATATTTGGGGTTCCTCCCGAGACCTAGGGACTGAAGCTCGCGCCAACGTCGGACAGCGATACCAACGAAGGCCGCGACTAGGTTGAAATCCCCGGTGTGATCCTGCCTAATTTCCGGAGACACCTCGAAGCGGGTGTTCCTTCCGCCCCTGATAAGGCGGAAAAAATAGGTGGAGTCGTACGTCGTCAGTATTCCGTACGGGAGGTCATTCATGACCATGTAGGCATGAACCTGCGCTACTGCTTTTAGCAGTTCAGACTGATCGGCAACTGAGGGTTCCGTACCAGCCCGCGCAGCCCTAAGTTCCTCGTTATAGCGGACATGTAAGCTTCGAAGATCAAGGAGCCATGATATTCTTGCCTCAACAACGAAGAGAGCTTCGTTGAAGATAGCACTGGCATCTTCTTGTGGCGAGCCTTGGGTTAGCTCCCGGAGCGCGAATAGTACACGATCAGGGTCACCAACCTTGACGGTGACTCGAGCATCGCCAAAGGCGGAATCGATCCCGTAGACTCTCCCTAGAATTTCCTCAACAGGCCGTCCAACTATATTGTTGAGGGCGAGCAGCACATCCCGCCCCGTTGAAACATTACGGTGGAGCCTATTATTCCACAAGAATTCGTCCTTGGTCTCCCTTAGCGCAGAGAACTGGAGGGGGATTAGTACACGAACTCGAAAAGCATAAATAGGATATCGTAACTTACTTGTCGAGCTCTGGCTGGACCCAGCATTTCTCGGATGCCACCCCAAAAGTTTCTCCACTCTCCTAAGTTGGGGCACCTGCGACCATTAGCTACGTTGGGAGCTGTCTCCCTGGAGAGAGTCTCCCCCAAGATGAGACTCAGAGGGTTATGAGCCTCTAGATAGTCGATCAACTTCATTGCTGAAGTCTGTCGACGTTCCAGAGCTCAGACTTTGGGTAGAGTTCTCGGTGGATGAGAGCCGAGGACGAGGAGAAAGAGAGGGCGGGAGAAATTTAGGATGGGAGAGAGTAAAGATTGGAGAAAAGAGAGGAAATATTGGAAAGGAGACTAAAGAGTGGTGGAGAGAGATCGAAGATTGGAAAAGAGAGATTAAAGATTGGAGCAAAGAGTAAAGAGCAGGGGACTCTTTCAAGATTGGATACAATGTGATTGAAGGAGGGCCTGCTCTCCTCGATACAGGCTTGTATATATAAATACAGTGCTTAGATGCTAGATTCGGGGCTAGCTTGGATGGAGGTGAGGCCCGCTTCGTTTTTGTGGGGGTAAGGGAGGCCTGGAGGTGATGAAGTAAAATGGGTGAAGGAAAAAGAGGTAGAGGAAAAGGAGAGAGGAGAGGGCGGGTAGTCTAATATATACTTAATTTCTCGACGGCCGTCGACCTAATTGATTCGAGGGAAAAGCCAAGAGACAAAGACTGCAACGGGTGCAACAATCGCTCGTAACCAGAGCCGCGTATTTATCGAATATATATTTATCTATGCAATTATTTTTGGAAGGCCTGTTGTCCAAACCCTCCCAGGGCCTCTAATATCTTCTCGAACCCTCTAGTAAAACTACTATTGCTACGAGATGACATATAGGTCTTCGTGCTTCGCGGCTGGTTTACGAGACGACTTAATCCCAAGTAACAATAGTCTCGGCCCAGCAGCTAGAAATTATTTTGAGGGCACGGAAACAAGAGCTTGTACTCGGAGGCCATATATTTTGTAGTCTCTTTGAAGCTCTTTAAAGGCCAAACTTTAATTGACTTTTCTGTGGACTGAGGCTCATCAGACGAGCTGTATCTCGAAATGGAGAAAAAAATCTTATTAGCCTACAATCTCACGAGATGCATATTTCGATGCATTAGCACAAATTTTATTAGAGAGGTTTACTTGCTCTTGAGCTTAAAAGAATGGTCATTATTCTTTCAGATCGTCTTGCTTAGCGGGGATAGAGGTTGAGACATCTCAAAAAAGTTATGGAGGGAAGCTAGGAGTGATAAGATAATTTATGGGTAGTGATGAAAATGTTCTGTGATGGCTCACAGTCCGCTAAGTTTCAATATTCTAAGCTTTCTTGATTCCCTAGCTTGTCAAAGACATCTATGGGCAACTTGTATGATCACAGGAAGAGCTCGATCGAGTTTTCGGCTGGTAAGGCTTGGTGGCATAAAACCCCGGATATATTTGAGATATCGCGCTAGCCAAGACAGAGGAGAGTTATACCCGCCAAATTTAAAGAGATCTAGCCTATTGACACGAAAAGCTTGCAAACCTCTGTTGCATTTTCGTTTAAAGTAACACTCAGCCTCTGCAGCCAATGAAGCGACCAATGACTTGAAAGCCATTTATCACATAGCTTTATAGTTACATTCCGGACCGACAGTCTTCATCAAATCGCAAAAGTGCATCGGTTTCATGGTGTAGTTGGTTATCACGCGACCTTAACAAGCGCCCTCTAGGGCTTAGTACGGTCGAGGTCTTGAGTTCGATCCTCAATGAAATCAGAAGCGATTTATGTTTTTGCTCTTCGTCTAAAAGAAGGACAAGGGTATCATCTTTTTAGAGTTTGTAGCCTCGAGACGGACATCTCGACCTTCCTGAAAGAAAACTGGAGAAAATTGGGTTTCGTCGCGGGGTGGCGAGCAAAAAAAAAACTCATTCCGAGACGCTAGCCGAAATTTTTTACCATCGCTGCAATTGGATGCAAGGTCGGTACTCTATCGGGCTGGTGGACATTCGTTGAAACAACTTTTAGGTTTCGGCCAATTTCAAGGGTTTTGTTTCGTAGACTGGGGTTCGGATATCTAAATTCACATCTCCATCTACATTAGATAGATTCCAAATACACCCCAGCGCAGATACTATACTTTGCAAGGAGTTACTTTAACGATGAAAATTTACAGTTGCGTTGCCGAATGTTGGATGTTTCCTTTTGGTAACACAGACTTTTGCTGCTAATGATCCCCTTTCGGGCAGAATGCCGGCGCACGGAAGCCATAATTACATTCCCAAGCGGGTTCCGCTGTGTGAGAGCTGCCCGCTGAGAAAGCTTCGCATGAACCAAACAAAACACTCATATCGATATCACAAAGCCTGTCTCGTATGCAAGATTCGCCGTCCTCGGGTTTCCACTCTCTGATTAGCACTACCAGAGGGGAAACTGCTTGCGAAACAGCGCCATCCGGAACGCTAGCTAAACCCCGTCTGTCATTTTTACCAGGGCGGATGGCGTTCGCCGAAGTTGCAGAATTGAGGAGTTTAATATCGCGCTGCAGCTTAATTACAGGCCAGGCTCTCTCCGACAACCCCAGCGCAGCGCACCCCTCAGGCAACCCCCACGTCAAAACGCACGGCTCATCGAGTCAGAAGGAGATGCAAGGGAACCAATAATTCAAAACGGGAAATCGGTCTTTTTGGCACCTCGCATTACATATACGCCTAATTTTCCTTTTGGCTCAAACTAAACTAAACATTTGACGGCCGGGCCAACGAACTAAAACAATGCAGGTCGAAATCTTTCGACCCGAGAGCTTGGTAGCCCGCCCAAAAGCTTGGGCTAGTGGTCCGAGAAATCAAGTTGATTACAACATTGAATATTGTAAGCCACGGGTTTGCTGGAAGCTTTATTAGAAGCCTCGTTGAAACCGAAGGACAAAGATTAATTAATAATTTCCCAGACCTATAGATAGATAAAAGCGATCAAATATGTATAATAGCTTTCAAGAGTATTCGTAAATCAAATCTATTTTTTGGACAGGCCCAGATCCTCAACTCCGCAGCCTTCTCCTGGAAGCATGTCACAAATTTAGAATCACAAAGCTCAAGTCTTGCGTTCGACTTGGATTTCTTCCCGATGTCCGCAAAATCCTTCTTGTGACACAACGGGTTGTACAACCGTTTATACAAGAGCCTTGTGAACATTGAAACGTTGACAGCCCCCCTAGAAAAACATGGATCCTTTACTTTCCTTTCCTGTCGATCAGGAAATTTTTCAATGAGGCTGAAAATGATATTTTTATTTCACGCACGCTTGGTCTTCTGAATAATTGTTTACACCGCTAAGAAACAGGATATTTCTTTGACAGGTTGTGTGAAGCATCCGTGCAGGCTTGAAAAAAATGGAAAACAGGATCCGTTGAAGCGCTTGCAATTCCACCATGAGCTATGTATACATAGTATTACACCTTAAAGGAAAAAAGTGACATAAAGGCCGTAACAGGGACAAGAAGTATGCCACATATTAATATTAACAGTGAACAGAATTTTTCGTATTAAAAACCATAAAGAACGTTGGAATCCGCAGGAGAGTCTTTGCCAGATTGTAGGATCAGCGAGAGTTTAGGTATTGAGAATGGCAGAGAGTATGGTCGGGCTCGGGTATGGAAAGACCAAGTGGAGGCTCTTTCCGTTTGTAAACTGGGATGTTCCTTTCGCTTGGCAGTATTATCATGAGGGGTCTAGTGTATAGATAAGTTGTGAAAAAAAAGAAAGAACGCCGTTTAAGTTTCCCTAGAAATGAAAAGGCAAAGAGAGAGAAAAGAGTAAAAGGTCTCGGCTGGGATGATGGTGCGAAAAGAATGATCCGTTCGATCAACTTCATAACATTTCGGTATCGGATATTTCGGTGATGGAGGTTTGGAAGTCTAGCCTTCGACTATTTGGACAGCCGCGAAACGTTGTGCGCGTTTCGAATCAGTGAGAGCTCGTAGTGGTCCGAAGACCTAGATAGTCATTTCTCTACAGGATGGCCGTGATTTAGAGGGATTTCGGAGGACATCTTTTCAATACCTTCGGTGTCTGGTACGACCTCTCGAACCAGCTCGACGTAGTCATACTGCAATAGTTTTATTAATTAGCAATCGATATGAAAAAAGAAGACTAGATTAGAACTTACGGCAAATTCTCCTAACTCAGCATCATCAATACCGAGAACCTCGGCTTCTTCACTTGCGCGTAACGATAGTCCGGGAACAAGGTTCATAACGAATAGAATGATGCAGGTTCCTCCAAAGGAATAGGCGAAACCAGCAACTGAATCCGCGACCTGGTATCCAATTTGGACCCAGTGGTGATCCAACCATCCGAGAGGTGGGTTGCTGGTCCCGTCAAGATTTGCAACGTAATGAGTCGCAAAAAAAGCGGTTAGAAGATTCCCAACAAGGCCACCGACTCCGTGGACAGCGAAGATATCAAGAGCATCGTCGACGCCAATAACAAACTTCAGCTTTGTTGCATAATTGCAGGCTGCGCTACCAACGAAGCCAAACACGACGGCTGACCATGCTGGACAGTAACCTGAACCAGGGGTGATGGCAACAAGTCCGGCGATGACACCAGAGCAAAATCCAACGGTGGACCATTTGCGTTCCAGGCGGTAATCGAGCAGGCACCAAGTGATACCACCAACAGAGGCGGACAAGTTGGTGACAACACACGCCATAACTGCGCGAAGATTTGCACCCAAAGCACTACCACCGTTGAAACCGAACTAGAAAACTTGTCAAAAAAAAATATTCACATTGAAGAAGTAATGGCGGCAAACTTACCCATCCAACCCAGAGGAAAACAGTGCCAAGCACAATGTGAGTAACGTTGTGAGGGCGGTAGTTGAGTTCGTGAGTACCATGCCCACGACGTTTTCCAAGCATAAGGGAATATGCAAGAGCAGCTGAACCAGAAGAAATATGCACAGGAGTGCCACCGGCAAAGTCAAGCCCGCCCATTCTGAAGGACCAACCAGAGCTGTTCCAGGTCCAGCAGGCAATTGGGTCATATATGAGGGTGGACCAGACGAGCATAAAAACGACACATGGCAGCATGCGTCCACGTTCAGCAGCAGCTCCAATGGCGAGAGCAACACTGTGTGGAATGGAGGTCGTTTATTTAGCCTCTTTCCCAAAAGTTCGGTTCATCGCGCAACAAAGGGTTTTACTTACGTAATTGCCGAGAACATGCCCTGATAAACCGCATAAAGAAGGTCTGGGATGAAGGTACGAGGTGCGCCGACAACATTTCTAAGTCCGATATGATTCAAATCGCCAATGAATTTTCCGCTGGTTTGTGAGAAAGCCAGAGAGTATCCCCAAAAGAACCATTGGAACGAAACAACAGCCACGGACATCATGCTCAACCAGATGAGAGACAAAGCCGACTTGCGACGAGCCAGACCTGAGTAAAAGAAACCGACGCCGGGGATCATGAGAAGCACAAAGGCCGTCGCAACGATAACCCATGCGACATTACCGGGCTTATAGAGCCAATTAGTCCCATTTGAAGAGAGACGATATGCGCAACGCGTGGTTGCAGATCAACAAGGAGAGCGTGAACTTACGTTATAGCTAGCCGAGATGTTGTCTACAAGAGAATCCCCACCGTTGGGAAGAGGGATGTCGGTACGATAAGGAATGCCCAAAGGAACGGGCGTGAAGGTTGCTTGTTCAGCCATTGCGAAGGTTGAAGCGATTGAATCACCGTAGAGCGGACCAAGATGTGATAGCGAGCCGAAGAGAACTTTGAAGTCTTTGTTAGCTTTTGCCGAAAGGCAATGCTATTATGTAATAAAAAGACCGCAAGGCTAAAGCGAGGAAGCGAGGAATTTTGATGAAGTAAGAGAAACGGATAGAGGTATGAAGAGGATGAAGAAGAGAAGGAGAGGGAGAATGATAGCAGACGCAACACGGAACGTAGTTTAAAGTAGCTGACCCTCGCACTGCTCGCGTTACGCAGGAAGGCTCGGCGAAGACAAGCTGGGCAACAATTCGGATTTTAAATGCCCACGAAAACAGCAGCTGAGCGCACGTTGCTCACAACGCCTCAACACATCTCCTGATGATCGATGGTTCCAAACAACACCAGGTGAGGTCTCGGTGAGAGGTTTAACGTTGGGCTAATACAACAGAAGCCAGGTCGAATAGATTCGAGAGTGGATGGAGAAGGGGGAAATTGGTATTGCAACTAGGCAAATAAGCTAAGGGATTGAAAAATCTAGAAAACACTTACGGAATACAGAGAATTCTAAGAACCGCGCTGTTTGCTGCTGCCTCGCCGCGCGATCTCTTAAGGCAGAAGTAAGGGCACCGGGTCCAAACTCTCAGACTAATATAAATTCAATACCGCCCAGCAAAGGCTAACCGCTCGATCCAGTAATTCCAACGATCTATCACTGACGTCGAGAGATCCAATATCGGGATCTCCAACCGGCTCCCTTAAAGGCCTTGGCTTATCCTTTGTCTCTTACTCTGTCTCTCCTTTAATGCGCGTGCGCCGGCCGAATCGGTGTTTTTAATTTTCTTACTTTTATTTCCGTGCGTCTCACAGACCGGCTAACAAGAAGCTTGTCGATTTCAATCTAGTGCCTGTTTGTTTGCCTGCTGCGTTTTACTGGCGAACCGGAGCACCAGACCAGACAAATTTGCGCCGCTCAAATCGCTCCAAGTATAGATATAGTTGAATATTATTTTGGACTAAAAAGAGACAAGACCGAAAAAAAGAAGACCCAGAAAAACAATAAGTCGACCGAGAAACTCCGTTAGATAGCTCTGAGATCGATGCCAGAGACAAACAATAAAATATGCACCAATATTAATCTGTCTTGTCGTTCGTATCGATTGGAGCCTCGGTTATCCCTCCGTTCGCAATATAAAAAAATCGTATCGTCTCGTCTATCGATATATCTCTCCTTGCGAATCAAGGGAAAGAAATAATAATGAAAGTCACTTGAGAGGCAGGACTGCGGCCTTGATATATTTAGTTTATATTCCCGCGTGGAACAACCTCCCCCCAAAATAGGCGAGAGGGGCAGGGCATTTTACTTGGGGTGTGGGAAAAAGATAAAATGCAAAAGCGAGAGCGACCAAACCGACTCCCCACCCGTCTGCATGTCTCTGGTTCTTGTTTGGGGGTTAATTAAGACCGGGGTTCGCTCACACGCAACTTTGACGGTGTTGGTGATGAGCCGTACACCCAGAGCCGGAGCTAGCTGATATTTGCGTAGTGCTGCTATTGCTTACAGGCAGGGGGCTCAATTTAGGTAGACTCAGCGTGTTGGCGCCCGAAAAAGCCATCGATCACCCAAGCACCGACGCTGCAATCCTTGAGCGAGGCATCGAGCTTTGAGTCTGCCAGAGACATTTCCCTAAGTTTTCGTCCTCGCAACTGCTGCCGTAGAACATGACATATCTGTAATCTTTGCATTCTGTACTACCTTGTGCGAGTGTTTTGTTTGCTACAATCCTCCAACCATTGTAGGCGAGTACCAATACTTTGCGCCGCAACATGAAGTAATGCTGCATGTGGGTGGAAACTGTTTAGAGGCGGCTGCCACCAATATCAGAGCTTCCTTGTGGCCATGGGTGTTTCTCAACCGAAGACCCTGTTCTGGCTGGTTCTCGGCACTTTCGATATCTTTGGTCTTCAGCCGAACCATTTTGAAATTGCCCTTACCTTGCCCAGCAATTACTCCCAGTCACTGTGTTTATGATGTTCATAAATCTAAATACAGTTGAGGGAAGGTGAAGTCATGAGAAGCATTTGGGGTCTAGGCACGTATCAATACCGCAAGGTTTCGCATGACGAACAACAGCGACTTGCAAACCCGGGACACCACGGCAGAAGAGCCAATGCAGCCACGACGTGCTTCCGAACTCAAACTCCAGCACCTTCTCGTTGGATCGCATCCTTATTTGACCACGGGTCTGGGTAGGCCCCACACACACCGCCAAAGGGATCTTTTCTCGATATTGACCGTGCGCTAGACTGGATTCGTTATCTCAAAGGCTCCCCCACTCTCCCTTAAAAGAATTATCAAGTCTTTGGATAGCGCAAATCTATCTCCCAAGAGAAACTATCAAACTATGTAGAAGTCCTCAGAATATGATCGCTAGAGGAACGAAGAGTAAATAATATAGTCTGCCACTCAACCCGCTACGTCGAAGTTGACCCCTTAAGAAGCCTCAAAACTTCAAGAAACCCTTTTCTCTTTCTATTAGCCTTCCCGCCCTCATGCACATCCGATCACTGATCACTCTCAACCGGCCCCGGGGCGCGGATATATAGGAGGGAGATTATTGGGTACCAGGCGACACTTCGCCGAAAATCAAACGCTGCTGCGCGGAGTATATTTTCTTCTCAATACGTTCGAGTGTGCCAAGAACCTTATCTTTTGCGTACCGTTTCGCCGTTCCTCAGCAAACTGGGGGGCAGAAGATAAGGGACGTTGCAGTTTAATTGGCGTAATCCACTGATTCTGCGGAGATGTGAAGGGCGTAGGCTAAATTCGAATTCCGTCCAGAAGAGCCATCTTAGTTTTTTTTTTTGCTTCCCTTCCCATGTCCGCATGGGTTCATGAAAGAGGCTGCTCCACTTCCCAGTCCTTGAAATCGCAGATTAATGCATGTGCTTTATTTCTTTTCCAAGATTTTAATTTTCAGCGAATGGGGCTCTCACTTGTCGAGATATGGATCCGTCATTACACTTGATCATTGCTCGGGCTCAAGCTCGCAGGATCGGGTATCAAAAGTTTTTTTCTTTCAATAACAAATCGGTATTATATGTCATCCTGCTTACGCTTTGTTTTGGACCAAGGATCACACGTCGCGAATTGCCTCATCGTGGGAGCAAACGAAATGAGATGGATCTCGTTGGTGATCTTATTGGCACGTTAGAGTAAGCCCGTTTCCAGACATCAAGAGATAACGGCTGCCACTTTGAAGCACGAAAAGGGACAATTTGGACCGTATCTAGATCTGGGGTTTCTGTAACGACGCTTTTCTCTATGATCTTCGTTTCGAACCCGAAACGGGCTTTAGGATAGAGATTCCCCATAATTCGTAGAAACGCAGACAAGCGCCAAAAACTCATTAAGTAGGAATATTAATTGGAATTCAATTCATGGATTCTCTCCTGAGCTAGTGGACAAATTAACTTTCTACCCCGGTTCATTTAAGTACGAATAACGTTGGCAACAACCAGTGCACCTTCAACTTTGAAGATCGTAGGTTTTTTGCAAAACTTTTCCTCGAGAATACACGTATGCATTCCGTATCATGTGGACATCAAGGGGCTTCGGAGGAGATGTTCTCGAAATAGAGGATTTTGCTTTTCCGACATGTTTCTAGCTTCTGTATTAAACACTTGTTCCTTGCAGTGAAGTAACATTCCAGCCTCTTGTCAATCTAGACGCTAGGAGCTTTTTGTTCTGATGAAGTAGGTCTTTTGCAAATTTCGAACATTGGCATGCAGGTACAGGTACTAAATGGCAGCGGACAAGGTTTCGCTAACTAGGCTTCGGTAAGGTATTCCCTTGGCCCACAGGGATCAGAGGGCTTTTGATTGTTTAAAAAAACAATATGCTTTCATCTTCATGCATCTATAGAGGGGTTCAACCTGCCTAGAAAGATTTCGAGTCTGATACCTTTCATTGCGAGCTTAAGCTCAATGCTCAATCAAATTTCATATTGCATCCCGCATCTCAAGAGGAAAACGAAAAAAAAGGAATGAAAGGTGCAGGATAGATTTTCGAGACCGACCACTGGCAAGAGCCTAGAGGGGCACGATCTTGAATTGCGAACAAGGTCGCCCCCTTTAGGTAGCAGTCACCTGCAGCCTGAGGAGAGGCTGGTCGCAAAACTAAGGAGAAGCTAACCGACGGAAGACAAAAATACAACAAACAATGGCCAACGTAATAGGCCTGATAACCGTCGATGCAATCGAGGAACCATGGATCATGGGTATCCCGAAGTATAACACGCAATTCATTATAGTCGTCAACACGCTTTCTGTTTCATGAATTTCAGGTCTTTAAAGATCTAGAGCGACAACACTTTTTGTAAATCGCACCATTTCCCAAGTTTCCCATAGCTGATGATGGCTTACTGTGAAAACTTATCTAGCCAGTGAATGTCAAGGCAACATGCATGCATGCATTTGTTAAGAAGCCACTTCCCTGTCAGATATAGAGGTACCAGCGTCGGTTGGTTTGAACAGTGTGGCTTTCCCAAGTTTCATCAATATCCCGAAAATCCGAGCCAGTCGTTTAAAAGATGTTATCGATTGGGTGACATAATGGTGTTGGTCATGATACCACGAATTCTTTTTTGAAACTATACATAACGCATCGGTATCATGCGATACCAGCGATTCGGAATTACTCATTTCCGTTCACTTATGCCTTGAAACGAGACAACATCGTTTGATAATTTCTCGTTATAAAATATGGATTGTCATATGGTCATATGCATACCATGGAGTAAGAGTATCTTTATTGAAACAACAGCCTCGCGTTCGCAGCCAACTAGTCAACTCTTGGATGATTCCCGGCTTGTAACTTGGCGCTGAGAGATCATACCCATGGCTAGATCTATATGACTGCCGCTATAACATACCTAGGCACATTCCTTGAAGTGTACGGTTACATGTACATATGTACGGGACTAAATATAAGCGTATTAAACGATATGATCTCCAATCTGTCAGAGAGAAAACACAAAATGATACGGCGATAAAGCTAGCGCATGAACCGGCCAATGATATCATAATATATCCGTGTCTCTGTATAGGTCTGGGAACGAGACTTGATATATCCCGTATCTAGCTTCCGAAATGGCCCTTGGAGGTCTAGATCAGAGTATGTTTTGTAATAATAGTGTCGATTCGATATCATTAGCGCGATGACTATGGTTGTGACAAGCAATGGGTTATAAAATCCGTATGTTATAAATCTTTCTGCGACATTTTATAGTAATATCTCTCTCCTGATCATATTGATCGACTTAGTATATCATGGCCCTGTCAATTTTGCAAGAGTTCCTGTGAGGTGTAAAAGCTGCATCAGTCACTGCTCCTACATAGTTTCGAAGTACGAAGTTTCAAGACGTAGTCGAACAATATCTCGAAGCCTAAATTCAATTGGAAACCCAAAATGTCTCTCATGGTTGCAATACTCCCATTCTATTCATTTCAAACTTGATATATTCCGCTTCTCATTTTTGGACATACAATTGTCTCCTAAACCAGATGCTATCCTGATCCAGCAAAGGATATACCACAGACTGACAAAATCAAAACATTTCGATAATAATATGCCATAATACAAGCATCTTAGTTATAGTTTCGTCTCAACGAAATACAGCTATCTAAATAATTAAGTACCTATATTCGGTGGATCATATAGGATACATAGATGACGTCGAGATGATCTCGGAGGGTTGATCTTGGTATCAACTACCGATTCGCATACCTGCAAATCGGCTTAGAAAAGAGTTTAGTATAGAAACTCTGGCTCTGTTTATTTGAAATCGGCAGCAAGTCCTGCCCAAAACGCTAAAAAATTAACAATTCATATATACAAGCTTGTGGCGATCAAAAGGTCAAATCAAACATCATAAGCCTCTCCCGCTACCCCCCAAAATACTCGACATGTGTTCCATCACGAAGGAAAGCTGTCATGGATATCTTTTTCGCACTTGGCCTCTTCTTCTAGCACTAAAGGCATCATCATCTTTATCTCAGGACAATACTCAAAGATCTGATCTCGTTGGCTCTTCTCCTGCCATACCTGCGCCATCAGCAACTGTCCTGACCACCCCGTATGATAACCTATCGGGGTAGGATACGGCACTTTCTCCACAGAAAAGTACTTTTCCTCTGTTCCGTTTGCCATTTTTGCGCCAGGCATATGACCGAGTCGATCGGTAAGCCACCAATCTTCCAGAGCTTCGCCGTCATATCGGGCTTGATGGGTCAAGACTTCTAATAGGTGAGATATTCTTCGTAGAGAAAACCCGCCGTTGCCTATGAAACCAAGATAACAAGTTGTATCAGTATACTTCTCTCACTATAGCGCAGTCATATTCTAAGAATAGAATGGAAGAGTGCTCTACCTCCATATTTTGTATCCTCACCCCACGAGGCTCCGACCCAGGTGTAATTATTCTCAACCCAGTAGTTAAGTGACACATTTGAATTCGCACATATAATACTGTCCGTCTGAAAGATAAACAGCCACTCAGCCGGTAAAAGCTGCTCGTAAAACCAAGCATTGGTCATTGTCCTGCTTAGTTCCTCCTGATTATTTATTGACATATTCTGCGGTACCAATCTAGTCATAAGCTTGCCATTTCTCGTATACTCTCTGATCGGTGTTGACTTGTTGATATGAGCGATCGAGTCGTTCGAGCCCATGAACATAAATGTCCATTCCGGGGGTACTACTGCCATGAAGTGTAATAGTAGCGGTGTTAGGTGTGGTTGTACCCGGTTTTCTATCAACAGGGCGAGCTTTGTTTCGTCGTAGGGGCTTGGAGTGTGTGATTCGATGTCCCATGGCGATTGGATATCGACGGATATTGTGCCTGGGAGGACATCTTTGGGTTCGAGGAAGAGGAAAACGAAGAGACCACCGAAAAATATTAAGGAGAAGATTGGACCGCAACTTCTCCTCGCGGCCGGGACGAGCATTATTGTGGTATTTCGTGGTGGTCGTCCACTGAATAGGCAATGAAGGGAGATATATCGCGATTTATCGCATGGAATGTTGGCCGGAATATGTATGACCTTTTCTGGAATTAAAGTTTAATATATAAACTTGGGAGATGCGGTTTATTATTTTATTTAAAGTTGAAATATAGCTTAAAGGCTAATAAAGTATAAAATATCGAGGAATCCAAACAGTAGAACCTTGGTGACGGCGCCCAAGGCATATAATGGGAGGTTTACAACGTTTGTAGAGATTGCGAAATCTATAAAACTGCTTGGCTAAGGGCTGGGATGGGAAATTGAATATTAATATGCCTTAATATTTACTCGGGGCTAACTTTCAAATATTGGTATGGTTATTCAAGTATGTTCTCTTCTAACTAACTGGATTTATATTTGGCATCTGTTGAGTTGATCAATATGTGTTTATAGAAGTTAACACACAGGAATGTGAAACAGGCACAGGCTTGCTGTGCCCACATGTTGCGTAACTACATACATGCCTGGGTCCCACTTTAGCTAAACACACATTTTTCATCTTTCTCAAAAAATTGATGAAAATCGGGGATCACACTCTATCGGTATGTTCCTTTAAATCAAGAGAGGATCGCTAGGGGTTCCGGGCCGAGAGGTTGTTGGACAGGCCATCTCATTTGGGTCTCCTTGGGTACTTCCGCTTGCGAATCAAGAGATCACGAGCTGGAAGACCAGGCCATGTTAGTGGGTTTGTGAAACCCATCAATTCGTTCGAAACCATTCGCAAGCCATCCATCTCGAGTCTGCGTTAGGATTACGTCGCCCTATGCATATTCGCGACAAGAGGAAAGAAGGACTGCGTTCGGTAATAATTCAAAGGGCCTAAGATCGGCCCAGGCTTCCGTCGGTTCCAGATTCGAAGCTAAAAGACGTGCGTGTAACTTTAAACTTTTTCCGGGCTCTCTCACCGCGGGAATGTCAATCGGAATGAAACGATCCGTGGCTAATGCACTATAGGGTTAAGGCACGGAACATTAGCACAGGCCTTTCTTCTAACTGATAAGAGAGCACGAGGACTTGTCGACTGCAGCAATATTCAGGGTCTTGTTTCTAATACTTTTTATCTTGAATATTCGCAGTCTCACAATTGTTGGTTATCATGTGTGCCTGTTCTCCACATTAAGCCCACACACCAATGCTGCATGCAACTCAACCGACAACCACGAGGCCGAGGTAAATGTAGCGAATATGAGGGAATACAATTGATCGCGAGCGGGGATTTTAGGATACAATACTTCTATATTTTGATAATATAATAAATAAGGGCCCTTCAAGAAGCTATTAACCTGAATGGTGATTGGATTGATGCATGCTGGGGACATTTATCTTATGTCGTGCTATATTCCGCCAGGTCCCAAAGAGCCTACTCTGGATTTTATGTGGGTTCAACTTCTTGCGGATTGTACGATCTAAGAATCGAGCTATTTGTATGTATACAATAGCTTAAAGCATCGATCACATTGTAACAAAAGCAAAGCTAGAGCCAACGAACTGCTGGCGGTCGGGAATGCGATAGAATATGACTAAGCTATGCTGCCATCGCCGCGTCCTGCCGGGCTTGCGACTCGGCTAACCGTTGAAATTAACGTGCGACGCGAACTCGCTTTACCAAGAATGATCATACAAAGCCTTCGTCATATTTAATATTTTATCGGACGCCACTGCACTGTTCCCAGCCGACACAGAGTGGCTCGTATGCCTAACGCTCGTGCAATTATCAGGCCATTCGAATTAATAATAATCATAATACCAGCAGCACTCGGACATCCTCAGCTGCGATCAAAAGACCCTCGTCGCCATGGATGTCGCTTCGATGGCGCAGAAGGTCCACTTTGCTACCAAGCCAAATCCAAATAATGGCGACGAGCACTCCAGCGATTCCTCCGCTACACCCACGCCCGGCAACAGCGGCCCTCCGACCACCCCCAAAGCTCCCCCGCTCGATGCTCAGAGCCGGTCAAGCTCCTACAGCACCTCCAAATCTAGCTCGACCTCAAGCTCTCACCCGTCAGAGCACGGCAGTCCTATAATCATGGAGGACGAGGACGAAGACGCCATCGGCGACATTATCAGAACACCGGCCACGAGCGACATGACCCCTTCTACTCATAGCCCTTACTCGACCTGGTCCTCCGGTGTCGGACGCCCTCGTGCCGGCAGTGACGCTGCCTACGTTACTTATGAGAATGGCAGAATGTCTCCGGACCCCGCCCAATCTGGGTCCTCTCTGTCGTCCCTTACAAATAGCCTCAATCGATCCCGTCCCTCAGCGCCTACCAGAACACCTTCAAACACCTACGCTCCCGTTCGACATCCGGTCAATCTGCTAGATTCACGGTCGTCAGGTCACCACGGACGGTCCGGCTCCGCCACCCGATCTCGAAGGGACCCAGTTTCTCAATACCGAGCTCAAGAACGTGCCTACGTCCAGAGATTGCGACAGGATCAGCAACCGGAATATTTTGATGCCGCTTCGAATTCGTTATTCTACGAGATCCAATCCGAGGCCGACGAGGAACCCTCGCCGTCAGAAGTCCCATATGACAGCGATCTGTACGATGATGGTTCCGTGTTCCTTAGGGAGGACGAATTGGAATTCACGGACGAGGATCTGAAGAACCCAGCCAATCGCGAAAGACTGGAATGGCATGCAATGTTGGCATCTGTTCTAACCGGAGATGTTGTACGGCAGGAAAAGAAGCGATTGATTGGTGGCTCGGTGGAAAAGGAAGAAGAGACCCTGAAGCAGGAACTATGGCTTGGTTTAAGGGCAAAGACCACCGGCAGAGACTTGGTATCGCAGAGACAAGTCATCAACCAAGGTCGCGAGCAAGTAAGCGCTGTCATCGACCAAGTTATCGAATTCCAGGTCCACGGCAGGGATGTCACCGAAAAATCACCCCGAGAACAAGTACAAGATATCATCAAAAAGGTGGAAAAGTGCGAAATGTTGTTTCCTACCCGTGCTGCTATGATTGCTGCGAAACCAAATGCAGCCTCACCAATGTTCGTCGCCAGTTATGACGCCCTCTGCGCCTGGAACAACATCACCGAACTGATAAATACGGAACTCACGATTCTTCAAAAGTGGGTGGGCAATGATGATCTTGATTTTAACCGGCCGAACGAAACACCGAATAGTAGCGGACTGGCAGACGAATCAACCTTTCTTGACAGATTACTACGAGAGGACGGCTTGAAGTCCTTAACTCAGAAGCACAACATGCTGGCGGGGATAGGTGAAGTCATAAATAAAGCTAAAAAGACGCTAATAGAAAACGCTGAAGCTTTCCAAAAGCGACATTTGACTTTATATATCGAAGAGTTGCTCTTGATTATCAATTTTCCCAGCCGCCTTATTCAGGAGATCATTCGAGCTCGCGTCAAGTACGCGAGAAAAGTCAAGGAGCCTACGGCCGTCATGGTAGACCAACTGCTCAAGCAAGTCCACATTGCACTGAAACTCGCAGTTGAAACGAAACGGGAGTACGAAGAAATCTCGCATCAGGAACCCGGTTGGGACTTGCCGAATTGTATGGATGAGAGCTTCAACGTAGCAGTATTGGAGGGCCTACGAGTCTATTTCCGGTTTTTGAATTGGAAGCTCGGAAGCAACAAGAATATCTTCAAAGAGGCAGAAATTCTTGAATCGGAATGGAGTGTTTGTAATCAAGTTGGTCAATGCGTAGAGGGTGGAGATGTTGAAGCAGCAGAACAGTTTAGTTCGCTGACAAGCAAACTTCTCGCAAGATTAACGGCCTCTTATGAGAAAGAAATACAGCACAAATCAGAAGAGAATGGAACGGAAATTAGCAAGCGATACAAAACATTGCTCGAGTCCATACAGCTTCGACACAGACAGTTGCTGCGGTTTACACGTGTCTTGAGCCAACGGTTTGAGAATGCTACCGAGTACCAGGTTACAGACGAGCTACTCCCCGAGCTTCTCAGTGCTCTCACTGAAAGCGGTCACTTCCTCATTGATACCACTATGGAGCACGATGGCGTATACCTTATTGCTGACCCCTCTCTATATGACAAACCCAAAGATATCCAGTCCATTGTCCGAGCTTGTTTCCATGAAGTGGAACTCTTACGAGACGAACACTCTTGTCCATACGTGTTGGTTATCTGCCCACAGCAGCCATTCTTATGGCAAGGCAGATGTTTAAATGTTGAAATCAAAGAGCCTTTCGCGGATATAAAACCAGGAAGGCTCCGTCTCGTAGCCGACGGTTCGGAACTCAGGTTACGGAAAGCTCGGGATGTTTTTGCCCTGTCAACCAAACATCACCTCGATATCATTTTAGATCAGAGAGCAAACTTGCCTCGGGTGCATTACGAATTGATGAAAATCAAGAAGACAATATTCAGACTCTCCAACACCATTCTAGACAGCGTCTCAACTGTTAAAAAACAACTCGCAAACCTTGGTTGCCAGGATATTATCCAGGCTTTCTTCCCGTTTGCTACCGATGCGTCAAAGAGATCACTAGCCTTTATGGATCACACCCGAAAAGCGATGACCAATCAAAAAACGGTCCAAATTGCTATCGATTGGGTGGATTTCATCTGCGACGACTGCATTTCTTACGACAGACGAACATTCAGATGGGCTGTAGCCGCCCTTGAATTCGCTATGACAATGACACGCGGTCAAAACATCCTCGCTCTAAACGACCCTGACTATACAAGACTACGAGTTAAGGTCGCAGGTTGTATGTCATTGCTCATCTCACATTTTGACATTATGGGAGCGCGGTCAGCTGTTGCAGAGCGCCAAAACGAAATCGCAAATCAAAAAACGCGCAAAAATGACAAGAGAACGGAAGGCGATGATGAGGATTACGCGTATCAGATTCGTGCCGAATGGTGTAAGCAACTCGAGATCATTGAACAAAATCGTGCGGTCAAAGAGATTGACCGACAAACATCCGGTCGGGTATTGGATGATAGCAGCCAGACAGATCGTTCTTTGACATATCTCTCGAGCTCGCATTCAAACGTCACGTTGCGATGGCAACAAGGAAATTATATCGGCGGTGGAAGTTTCGGTTCGGTGTATGCGGCACTAAACCTGGATGGCGGATATCTGATGGCCGTAAAGGAGATTCGACTTCAGGATCCACAGTTGATACCATCGATTGTGAGCGCAATTAAAGATGAGATGTCAGTGCTGGAGATGTTGGATCATCCGAATGTGGTACAATACTATGGTATTCAAGTACATCGCGATAAGGTATATTTCTTCATGGAATATTGTCAAGGCGGATCGTTAGCTGCCTTGCTCGAGCATGGAAGAATCGAAGACGAGACGGTTATTATGATTTATGCTCTGCAGATGCTCGAGGGTTTGGCATATCTTCATGCCAACAATATAGTTCATCGAGATATCAAACCGGAGAGTAAGTGGCCAATTCAACGATAGCTTGACCGACAATATAAACTAACAATGCTCCTTCGTGTAGACATCTTATTAGACCAAAACGGAGTTATCAAGTTTGTTGACTTCGGGGCCGCCAAAGTTATTGCGAAGCAAGGGAAAACGAAAGTTGCAGCCACAAAAGCTGGTCTCAACAGCATGACCGGGACGCCGATGTATATGTCTCCTGAAGGTATGAACATAGAGAACTGAATTTGGTATAAATCTTAATGGAGTGTGTACGCTAATAAATTTCAAAGTTATCAAGGGTGAGAATAAGGGCAGACATGGCAGCGTGGACATTTGGTCTTTAGGATGTGTGGTTCTTGAGATGGCAACTGGTCGACGGCCTTGGGCTAATCTGGACAATGAATGGGCTGTGATGTGGAATATTGCTGCTGGAAATCCACCACAGTTCCCTGCAAGCGACCAATTGAGCGATCAAGGAATGGATTTCCTCAAGCTTTGTTTCGAAAGAGATCCGAGGAAGCGACCTACAGCTGCAGAGTTACTACAAAACCCTTGGGTAAGCATACGATCTAGTCCAAGTGGACCTTTTAAGGGAAAAATTATACTAATAGAGTATTTGATAGATTTCTGTCATCCGAAATCAAGTTATTCCAAACACGCCATCGAGCGAGACTTCTAATTCTTCCGGAAGCAGTCGATGACAATGAAGCATTTTGGATTGAACAACATAATTGTGAGGTGTTACTATTTGATTTGCATATTCTATTCTGGCGTTCTTTTGTAACATACCAAATACATGATGGCGAGAAAGCATGACTTTGCATAAAGATACTTTTTAATGGATATTGGGTTTTACTGTGCGCAATACAATTTTTTGGCCTAGATTTATATGATGCTCCTCCTTCTCTTCTTTCAACATTTGAGAGCGCATATGATCCTGCTTGCAGGGGTCTACGCGAGAGGTGCGGCACAGCGATGCGGCACAGCAATTATTGGCCGTCCCAAATTTGTGGTTCGCTTAGAACCGCAATGTTCTGCGTCGCAGCACCAAGGTGAATGTCCAGGACGCTGGCCACCACGACAACCTAAGTCTCTTTAGTTTCCGTCCGATAAATTCAAAAAACCAGCTAATCAAAATGATAAATCTAAAATATTCATTCGAATTTTCATATATTTATTTTAAAATTTGTCAGGATCGGTCAAATTGGCGTATTTCTGCAGGTTCAAACTCACCGACCTCGGACCGCCCTCGACAAAAGCCCAAACTCTGTAACAAATTGAGAGCCTTTCCCAAATGTCACCCAGCCAAAAGCAAACTTCAAACAAAGCACAACCTTTCCACGAGACGTATCTCCGACCTGGCACATATCCGAAGCCTCATTACCCTTCCGAAAATTCTCATTTGAACCACGCGAATCCTCCATCTACGGATATCAATCAAAGAAAAGCGAGCCTGCTGCTTTGTTTTTCCAGTCCTTCCCACGAATTGGCCAGTTGGCGTCGTTGATCGTTGGGAACCGAAGCCTTTTCGATCGCCGGGGAGAACACCACCTTGCTCTTTTGTAGCCCTATTCCTCGCGAGACATCGAAAGCAGGAAAGGTTGACCATATTCCGTACCATCATCTACACGTCTTACCGGGACGTCAAACCCGATTACCGGGGCTCTCAAAGATCGTGGAAGGGAAAATCCTGAAATATACCACGAACTCCTTGGAGCTTCATGCCACCTAAAAAGTCGGACGCCAACAAAGCTGCGGCTGCAGCCGCCGCCGCCGTAGTTCCAGCGTCTGACCCAGCGGGCTCCGATCAGCAAAGCGAAGGAGAGAAGCCGAAGGGTAAGCGTAGTAGGTCCAGTATCGATGTAAGACCGTCTTCTTTTCACTGGCTGTTTCTCTTTGCAATATTTTATATATGTGTATACATGCGGGAGATAATTTTTTTCCCACCAACATTTCACGGAAATATACCTATTGATGACGACGGCTAACAAGCTCATCAACCTAGGACAACACACTCCCCAAAACTATCGTCACGAGGCTGGCGAAGGGTAATATACCCTCGAATACATCAATCTCAAAGGATGCTGTGACGGCGTTCACGAGGAGTTCTACGTTGTTTATAAATTACCTTGCCAGCGCGTGAGTGAGATTCCTCAATGCTTACGCATATCATTTGATACTGTGTACTCTTTTGAGCCTTTCGTTGACAATATGCTTCTCTTCCTGTTCTTTACACAGTGCCAATGATATTACAAAAGGGAACGGGAAAAAGACAATAGTGCCGAATGATATCATAGACGCCTTGGATGTTATTGAGTTTCCTGGTATGAAAGAGCGTTTGCAAGGCGAACTTAAAAGTAAGCTGAAATAACATATAATTCTTTCATAATGCTTACTAAACGCATCCACCTTGGGAAACGACCATTTTTGATTCATGGTATCTACTAACTCAATTGGTGGCAATGCAGAGTTTAATGAAAAGCAGGAGCTTAAAAAGGCTAAAGTCAAAGGATCTAAAGCCGCGGATACAACAGCTGATACGACAATCGATCCCATGTCTGAAGATGACTCCGCTAGACCTTTAAAAAGACAAAGAAAATCACTAGCGAATGAAAGTAAAGATGATGAAGAAGACGCACCGGCTGCACCTGATGAGAGCAATATATTAGAGGAAGGGAGCGAAGAGGAGGAAGGAGCGGGGTATGAGGAAGAGGAGGGTGAGGAGGGGGAAGAAGAGGAATCGACGGAAGATGAGGAAGAGTCTGGAGAGGAAGAGGCAGCTGATGGAATGGAGGATACTGTTGAAGATCTGGATCGGGGCGATGACATGGAGAATGATAATGACAATGAGCTTGACGAGGAGAGTGATTAGGGATTAGTCTCGTGGTTTTACAAATACCAATAAGTTACACTTTTGTCATTACTTTCCCTGCGTTTGCTTGTTTCGAACCAAGAAAAGTTTGTCGGATGATAGAGTTAGAGGTTGCTGTTTTTTTGTTTACTGTTTTTCTGTTTATTGCCTTGTGTACTTTATGCCTTTTCTTTTCTTTTTCTTTCCATTCCGGTTTGTGGATTTCACTGGGACAGGTTCGTATAGACATTATTGTAATCGGGATCATATCATTGTATACTATCATCAAGCCCTTTCTATTATTTGGTATACGCCACCATTGATTACATGAACATTTCTATTGCTGCACGCGAAACATTTCACATCGCGAATTCGTCGTATGGGCAACATCGTGGTGCAAGACCCACCCATATGCACAACATATGAAAAGCCTACTTCAATGATTCATCCAAGAATTCCATCATAATTCTTTACGAAAGTTCCACGCTGTATTGGATTTTTCGTTTACTGTCTAAAAAATCTAGATACAGGCTGCATGAGTATATGTGATGTGGGTTCGGTATCAGATTATAAGGAAGTATCGGTGGTGATGACGACGGATTTTGCAACAGCGATGATGCAAAAGTCTTGAATGGTACTTCGGGTTTTGGCGAGGATGGTGTGGTATATATAAGAGCGAGCATGGAGGAAGCGAGAGAGGGAAGGAGGAAACCCCGTCGCCAGGAAGATATCGGTAGTGAGTATCAAAGGTCGTATGAATTCGTAAACGAGGAATGAAAAAAAGATGCGAGGAAAAAACGGAAAGGCAGAAATATGATCCGATAGGGGGAAAAAATTATACACAAGGCCCTGAAAATAAAGATTATACCAGTCGACGGGAAACGAAGAGTGAAAGGAGAAAAAAGGAGTATATAGAATGATGTGAACACCCCCCGTATCAAAACTTTTCAAAGTTTAATACAGAAAAAAAGGACTCCGAGAAAATGCAAAAGAGAGCTTAGGCCTATAAATTGGTTTGTCGTGTTAGCGATTTGAGACTATGAAAACCGAATTGTAATGAAAGATATCGTACCTTAATGGCGTATATTCTCTGGGGGAAGTGCTTCTCCTTCTTCTTCTGCTTCTCAGTCTTTAACGAGGACTCGTGTTGGGTGAGGCGTCTTCGGATAGCCCTGGTTTGCTTTGGTCGAAGGTCCAATGGAATGTACTTCTTCTTCTGGTAGAAGAGACGGAGTTGGTGTCTCTGGTTGGCATTCAGGACGGTCATGACACGAGCAATCGACTTGCGGACATCGTGGCTATTGGAAGGAAACGGACGGTCAGCATGCCATTCTACAACCGTAATTGAGATCCACCATTCGTATATCTTCTCTTTACGTCTAGCCAGATAGAGGTCTTGAAATAGAGCTTTCGAGATGTCTAAATGTCTATCTCCCCGCAATATTTCTCTGACCATCGAGTGAAGCCATTTCTTCTCCCCTTCAAGTTTCCAGCTAGACTCCTCCTCCTCCTCCTCCCATGATATCGATAGGCTGAAAAATTCGGACTGGTACACATACATCTTGGTGAGTTTCGAGCTGGCACCGCCGGCAATTTTCTGAACTCTTAAAGCAGCAAGCTCGGTCTTGAGTTCTTCGAGCTGCTTGGCCAGGTCGGCCTTGGATTTGTTCCAGAGGGTGGCTGTCTTGACACCAGGCTACAAATCATTACATCCGTCAGTCGCACTGCTCAGGCATTTTGTTGGAATATAACGATGATGACAAGTATCGTACCATTGCGTCGGATATGAAGAGGTTGAAAGTGGTGAGGGGTTGAGGTCGAAGAGGTTGCCGGCTGTCGGATGGATGGTCGTGTGTCGTCGACGGGGTTTTCGATTATCGAAGCTCGAAAAGTGGTGCAATCAAATTTGAGGTTTTCTCGATTTTCGCTGTTTTTTGGATGTTGCGAGAATGGCACGCAGGCGCTGCGTTTGACACTGTGAAAACTGCCTTTTTGGGACGCCATCCTTAGGGCTTGACCTAAGTGCGACGAACAAATTGAGAGTCACATGATATTCCAACGTCATGTGCAACACAGCCCCAACACACTGATCAAACCTCAACACATCACCACTTTCGCCCCTGGTTTCGATGTCAGGGATACATCCCATCGTATGGTTCTGTCTCTCGTCTCTGCACGTGTACCCTTCCTCGCCGACAACCTCCGCGGCCCCGGATTCGCATCCCCCCCTCCTTGGCGCCCTGTCCTGAATTACGACGCCTTCCGCGGCCGTTATCCGAGTGCTGGTTCTTCACTTGGAATCGTATCTTCCAAACCTCATCTTCACTTCATCCAATCCTGACACCTCTTTCAAAAGCAAATCATGTCGACCACCGGATGGGCGCCGCTACGGCAGCAGGCGAGATCTTTAGAGACTCAAGTACGCACTCTTTCTAGCTTGTATACGCATCTATTCTCTCAACCGAGATTACTAACCTTAATCGCCAGACCGATAACCTCTTCAATACATATTCCGCGTTCACCTCAAACCCTTCCAAAAGACCTACCGACGAAGAACAACGGATAGAAACCCAACTACAAGATCTACTCGCCAGGGTTAGTCATTCTCCCAGCGCACATTCTATTCTCATTACAAACACGTCACTAACCCCTACGTCTTACTACAACTAGCGCGAAGCCGTTGTTGCGTCTCTCTACCGAACCCTCGATTCAGACTCCTCCGCATCCTCCTCCGCCACCAAGCTCCAGAATGTCCACCGCCACAAAGAAATCCTCTCCGACCACGGCAAAGAATTCCAGCGCCTAAAATCCGCAATCGCACAAGCCCGGAACCATTCCAACCTCCTCAGCTCCGTTCGCGATGACATCAACCAATACCGCACATCTACCAACATAGATCCGACTCGTGAGGCGGAATACCGTCTTGAAGAGCGCGATGCGATTGAACGGTCGCACGGAATGGCGGATAGAGTGCTCGCCAATGCGTACGCTGTGAATCAGGAATTTGGAGAGCAGCATTTGGCGCTGGCGAGGATCAATCAGAGGATCAAAGGGGCAGCGATGCAGATCCCGGGAATAAACACTATAATCGGAAAGATCAATACGCGGAAAAAGAGGGATAGCATCATCCTCGCCATTTTGATTTCGGGATGTTTCTTGATGTTGCTTTGGATGCGGTGAGGAAACAAAGAATTGACCTGATGGGGAAGAGGGGGGGTTCTTCAATGGCGTGTTATTGGAAGTACCTTTATACCAGATTGGGACGGTTTAAAGCGAATTTCAAGGAGAGAAGCATGACGGAAATTCTAGTTGTAGTTTTGGTTTCGAAATGGTAAATTTCGTGCCTTTTTTTATTGGTTGAGCATTGTAAATTTTTATCTTCTTCTGTCTTTGTTCTTTTCGATTTTTCTCAGGGCGGTTTCCGGTTATCGTTTGCTATAATCGTTGGTGCACTTAACTGTCTGCTGCCTTTAGGAAATATCCATCATAGTATACACTGGCGTCGGGACGGAAAAACGTTTTCTTTCCAATTTTGCGGAACAAGAAAAGGGAAAGGAATAATCTCACAATTAGTTTATGTTTGTTTTTGATATTGTAATATTACGATTTATACTTTGTTTCTGTTGAATATCCCCTCTCGTTTGTAACATGCCACAAATTTTACGTCGTCTCGCTTGTATTTTGATTATTTGATCTTGAGCATTCCATAGTATTAAGTATTAACATTATCAATATGCATTTGGTATAAACTTGGAAGGTTTAAAACTTGATAGTACATGGATAGCCGTATCATCGTACACAGAAACGCCTGAAAAGTATGCTTTTTTAAAAACGACTATGGGTATCATGCTGGGGTAATGCAAATGATGGGAGAAGAAATAGAAAACCAGCAAACTACAGAACAGCAAGCTGCAACGCTATGATTAATCGTTATTCTCATCATGGATTGATATTGAAACGGGCTAAGAAAGTTTGGGGGGTAAGAATCCACAGAGCAAATAGAAAATCGTGAAATGTGAAATTTAAAAAAGGTAGTTGGATTTAATAGTCGTCCCAACCGAGGGATTGGTAGATCGATGTCTCTTCATCGTTGACTGGTGTGCCGGGTTTTGGTGACGCTATCCCTTTGGGTTTGAGTGCCTCAAGTCTGCTCGTGATAGTAGATTTTTGTTTCTTCTTGGGCGTTTCCGAGATGGAATCCATAAAACCGCTGGCTAGGCGGGTCTCCGAAGACCCTTCGAACATCCATGTAGGCTTTTTTGTGATAAATGCGCGGTGTTTATGGAGCTCCAAGCGTTCGTGCTTTTCGTATGCATCTGTATCGAAACGTGGCGCCTTTGAAGGCGTAGCTTCGACTTCATCTGGTTCTTCGCTTCTCCGCTTAACGCCACGTTTGACAGTAGATTGCGGAACGACCTGGCTGGAAGATGGAATGGCTTCTTCTTCAATAGGAACAGGGATATCTGGTCCTCGTTCCAAAAGATTTGTGAACCTTGAATTTTTTCTAGGTGTTGCAGCGACTTGGACGGTAGTCGCGAATGGGTTTCTGATAGTAGTTTTTGGCTTCCGTCCCGTGATCATCATTCTCTGTGCACTCGCAGCGAGCATTTCTTCAGCAACAGCAGATCTGTTTGGCTTCGCAATATTCTTGATGGCGTCCCTTAGTTGTTCGTCATTTGTATCTTCAAACTTTCGCTTCTTTGCACGAGGATTAGCTACTTCGACAACTCGGTTGTCCGCGGTCTTCTTGGTATCAGTGATTCCTCCTCTAAAAGATGTTCTCATAGCAGCTTTCTCTTGAGACACATGCGCAGCTAAGTCGAGATCAAGGTTTTGGCTTCCGCCGTTAAAAGAGAAAGAGAATGCTGAGTCGTTTGTCTCGAAGTGAGGTCCTCCGGCGGGTGCGGTCAATGATCTAGATAGACTGGCAGGCCGTCCTAACACGGACTTTCCGAATACAGACTTCCCGAAAAGTCCCTCAGTTGTATTGGACGTGGTTTCTTGAGTTTCTTCTTGGCTGAGCTTTTCTTGGTTTCCAAACGCTGTCGCTTGATCTTTGATTTGTCTGATCGTTCCACTGCATTTGATACGGATTTCTTTGCATATTGTAGGTAATCGAGAGAAATAGCTTGTTTTACTCGGTTAGAAGATTGGAAAGTTAAATTTAGTCAAATACAACTTACTGGGCGAGAACGATTTCAGTGCAAAAATGCTTTAATCGATCTTTGGCATCCTTAGGGTCCTGCTGGGCAGCCTTTTGTTCCTCATCGGGGTCGATCATGTACCAAATGCAAAGTCTGTCGACAAGAAGGTCTAATAAGACCATATGGTCCACCTTCTTCCGTCTCTTATTGGAAGAGGTGTTCCCGCCCGCACTCAGTTTCTCCTGCCTTCGCTTCTTGCGGTCAGCAGCCTTTTTCATCTTCTCATACTCCTTCTTCTTTTCCTCTGACAGTTTTTCCTTGATGGAAAGGATCTCTAAGAGGAGGATAATCTGCAGTTCGGTTCTACGAATAAGTTAGCATGTATATTATCACAAAAGATAATTCAATATTGGTAGTGTTGGTGAGACTCACTCGCGGGCTCTAAGCTCCGCGATGCATTTCTGTAGATGCATCTCCTCTTGCTCCGGAGAGCGTACTGGCCCCTCTTCTTCCGAAAGGGACCGAAGCCACTTAAGGACATATTTTATCTCATTATCCCTGAAGCATTTGGGGGGCACGATAGCAACTGCGAGCTGCTCATCGGTCACATCATCACGGATCCCAACTTGCCCCTTCTTGACCTTAGCGACATCAAAGATACCGCCCCTGTACTTTTCGTCGCAGTCCTCTGTTAACATGAGCATGTTCTCCAAACAGAGGAGGAGGTCGAGGCGTGAGGTGGGCGATGTGCCCACTGTTGGGAACGTGATACGAGCCCGGGACAGTGAGGTTTTTGGGAAGTACCCCAGCGAGCTCTATACATGGGTTAGTATTATTCACTCAGAATCATGCGTATGAAATTACCTTGGAGGTATAGAGCAGGCTATAGTATTGCTGCCTCAGTTGGGCGAGCCCGAACTCAGGAATGGTTGTGGCGTCAGTCGAAGCTGAGAGGCCAGTGCTCTTAGACTTCGTCACCGACTTGCCCTTAACAAGACTAGACGAGCAGGATTAGCAGTCATCAACTGAGGGCTTAAATCAAATAAAACGTACGTCAATGACTTGGTCTTCTTTAATACCTCTGTGAGCCGCAATTGAACCGTTGAGGGAGAGACGTGAGCGCCTTTCAGCGCATTGCTAAGAATATCTAAGCTGTCTTCAGTTCCTCCCCACCACTCCTCTATATCCCAATCTTCTTCATCGGCGAGGAGTTCGAGGGGCTTCCTCCAATCCGGTAATTCTGTCTCAAGTTGTTTTAGAGCCGGAGAAAGTTGCTTAATCTTGATTTCCGGGGTCAATCGAAGTAGGCCGTAGAGTCCAGCGTCCGTTGTGCTCTGGATTAGAGCAAGTTGGTCTTCACGACCGAAAGTTGCGACAAGAACATTGTTACATATACGAAGAGCTGGGATGGGGTCACTGTGGTAAAACAATTCACCAGCTGTATTTGGCGAGATCCAATTCAAAGGAATAAGATTGCGGGGAACTAGAAAACGAGGCACAACATTGACTTCCTCGGCGAACTCGGATTCCGGCTATGTTATATTATTAGCTACTAGGAGATATGGTTGGAGAAAGGTGTTAAATTTACCTCGATGGTGAACGGAGCTGGTAGACCGAGTACAGGGTGCTCAGGACACGGATCACCTCGGCGCCTCTTTTGAGCAACAGTTATCGTGTCAAGAGGTTGTGTGTACAAGGTAGTCTGGTAACCGGAAGCTGTGTATAGAGTAGACATGTTTGGCAACGTTGGCAACCGAATTGCCGGCCAAGGATAGGGGCGAAATCGGTATCAAGGCGTTAAGTTTGCAGTAATCGAAGGAGTAGGAGCAGTATTGAAGATGGTAGTGAGGGGTATAGACGTTCGTGGGGTTTGGTAGCTTATGATGAAGGTGAGCGCTCGAAGTGAATGATAAAAGTGACGTCGATATAATCAGCGCTTGATGTTGACAATCAGGAACATCGAAACAAGGGCCACAACAACGCGTGGTTGTCGCAGCCAGTCGCGGATTTTCTATGTGACACGCAACACATTCGCGTTTTGCACGTACCCCTGCTCGTGGCTGCCCATTCGGGAAATCAGATGAAAGAGTTTGCTGTCCCGAAGAGGCAAATCTAGTGCCGACAAACAAAGCCTCCCCAACACAACAACTCCATCTCGACATCTCCACTCTCCAGCCTCATCCAACCACGCCGTCGGTTGGGCTTGACCCGACAGTTCCAGAACCCCAACTTTGCAATGTCCATGCGCTTGTCAGTCTCGTGGTCGCCGCCAGATTTCGGAGGCCTCGTGAGGTCATCTTTCAATCTGGCGAATCGGTTCCATGGAATGCTAGTTTCGAGATGCTCCATCGAAGCAGATGCCCACCGCCCGCTTCCAGAACACTAGAAGCATTCGAATCACTCGCAGACCCGTGATGGATGCCCAACCCCGCCGTGCTCTGCGCCTGCAGCCACCGCTAATTCAAAGATTCGCGAGAAAGAAAAAAGAGGGTTGAGCTTTTGGATCCTCCCTGACCATATCGCACTATCGCTGCACCCAAGGTTTCGAGCTTCGCCTGACGGCTCAAATCGAGGCTATGACAGCTCAAAGCTCTCTAAATCTGGGCAACAAAATGATCAAAAATTTTGGGAGCTCATTGTCGCCTGCAGCTGGTGCACGCGCTCGTCGGGAGACAAATCATCCAAGTTTTTGTCGCTCACCACGGAGCCGCGCAGCACCATCTCCGCAGCTGCACAGGCCAGCAAATTGCTTGCAGGGTGGTGCATAGCTCAAAGGCAATGCCAGCGAATAATGCTGAATTGTCCCTTCGGATTGTTTTCACTCGCATTAAATATAATTCGAACCCATCGGGCGACACTAAAAGTCCCCTTCTGAGACAGATCGCGAAGTCAAGAACCCGAAACCAAAAAAAGACTTTCTCCAGATTCTCGCAATCGAAGATCGCAACTTTGTATTCCAAGATCTCTCCAATCTTCCCAAAATTTCTCTCCGATCAACAAAAAAAGAGGCTGCTCAAGCTGGCCTGGCCCTGTCCTTGATGCCTGTCGATATGCGAGGTGATTCGTCAGTTTGAGGTAAGACCAACGAGCCCCAGGCCATCGCACCCTGCCAATCTCCAGAGCTTTCTGATTCGTCTCGCTACTTCATAACCGCCAATCAAAAAAACCCCCTTTCCTTGGGATGTCCTTGACATTCCCCCACAGAAATCAAGAACTCCACCCGTTGCTAGCCACCTTCTTTCTCGCTCATTTCATACCTGCTCGACATTCCCTGTCCAGCTAATGTGGATGGAGCAGGTATGCCCAGATGGGGAGAGCAGCTTGTCGCTTTACCATTCTTCTGCGTTTCGTTTCGCTGAATTTTTTTTTTTTGCTCTGCGATATTGATCAATGAAAAATTACCCCAAAAGGTGTCCATTCCCTCTTTTGTCATGCCATATTTTTCTTTAGATCTCCTTCTTCGTAATTATTCAAGAAAAGAATCCTCCTTTACCAGTTCTAATACTCATCTGCTTGATCATCTCCCACTCTTTTTGCACACCTCATGATCTCGATGCGATGCGATTTTCGTTTGCAATCTACGATTGAAGCAAGCAGCTCCGAATGAGCTCCAGAACAACTGGGCTGCAGCAGCTACACATATTTCAATAGTCTATTTTTGTTTTAGGCTCTTTTATTGCCTTGTTGATGTGTGATTGGGTGGCAGGCATCCACGCCAATTGGCAATATCCGGGCTTCCCAAAACAAGAGCAAATCTCTGCCGAACAATCCCTCTTTCCCTTCAACGACCTTTTTAAATTATATTATAATTTTCGAGGTCTAATTGTCCCTATCTCGAAAACCCATCGCCTCGAAGCGTCTGTCTCCTCATTAATATTGATCGCCTTATCAACTATTGGTTGGCTCGGACTTCGAACCCCTGATCACGCTCACGCCGCTGTCACATTTGAGACCTTGAGGGTCCACCATCCCATCTTCAACATCACCGCTTGTTTGGGTTTTTTTTGGGACGAGGGTACGGTGTGTTTAATTTCCCACAGGATTGGGACACGAGAGAGTAAGAGATACGGCAAATTGAGACGTCTCCTTTTCGAACCCAATCCGAACGAGTCGCCGCCATTTCCATTTCGCATTTGCCTTGCTTTAGCACTGTATTATTGCATTCTCTCATCTGCGCTCTTTCCATACACCCTCTTTCAATGCCATTGTTGCTGTGAAGGCGTGGTGGGCGCCTAAACATCATTCGAATTGCAGCCTCTAGCGCTTTGCGCCCTTTCGGTCGTTTCGAGGAAGAGGGCAAATAGATTGAGTCTTCCAATTTCAGTAGCAGGTTCAGGAGCAGGTTCAGGAACGCCAGTATCCCCTACTAACAGTTATCAATATCCAAAAAGATATTCCGCTTGTTCGCCAATCATGGAATCCTCTCTCAGAAGATCAATTATTGATACATCTCTGTTCCCCCAACCTCCACCGAGAAATCGCCCACGGTCACACTCTGCCGTCACTAGCAGTACCAATCCGGCCGCGGGAACCTCGTCTCCTTCTGCTGCTGGTGCTGCTGCCGCAACAAGTCCTACCGGGTACCGCACACCGACTCAATCTTTCTTTCGCCAATCCACCTCCTCCACCTCTTCCTCTGCACCATACAGCCCACCCCGTCATTCCAAAGAACGCTCATTTTCTTCGACCACAGGACATTCCAAGACCTTTTCGTCAGACTCTCGTTCACATTTGACGACCCCTTCCTCTCGTTCTTCTGTCTATTCTGTTGAAGATAACGAATTCGATTCCATTGATTCCAAGCTCAGATCGCCTCCGACTACAACGAGTTATACGACCAATTCATCTCCGGAAAGCCCTACCGACGCTTCCCCGTTTAAGCATTATCACTACTCGGCACCCCCAAAATCTCCCGTTCTTGAGCTCTTTAGAAGCCAGCTTGGTGACAGGTGAGTTCGTTTTCGTCATTTTTTGGTGAATCTCTCCGAACAATATCGCTTCGTAATCAGTCGACCGGATATGTAGTCGCTTGCACCTCCTCTTTGTAGTATTAGAGTAGACTTGATAATCCGGCAAAGAGTCTATATATTTACTTGCTTGTCATTCTTGTTTTTCCTAACCCCTGTTTCTTTTGTTTTCCTTGATATATTTCTTCTTTGCGTAGACAATAGTGTCGGAGAAAGAGACAATTTGTGTTTCCTGCTTAAACATACACGTCCTACTCGGAGCGTCAAACGTCCAACGTCCAACGTCCAACATCTAACTGAGAATCCTCCGCTCTAGAACCTCCAACCCTCGCTGGAGTATCGACCTTTTCAGCACGCCCTTGCATGCGTCCAGGCCTTCTTCCCCACGCAAGCAGCACCCGCTCCAACAAAGCCTGTCCGGTGCCGACATTGACAGTTTCGCCAAGACCAATTATTCTGAAACGCGGAAGGCTTCGATATCCTCGTCTGATGCGATAAATAAAACCAAGCACACCCGAGCTTATCCTTCTATCTCCAGCCGTCTCATCGACCATACTCCCTTCCTCGACCGATTATCAAGAACTTTCACCATGCCGGCTGTAATCACTCAGCAGGCACCTGCTATTAACACTAACCTAAATCGAAGCAATTCCACAAATTCAGAATCATCATTTGTACCACGAACTCCAGCCAGGACAAAGACAGGGTTTGGAGGATTTTTCGGATGGGGTAGCTCATCCAACCAAGATACCTCGCCGGTAGAAGAGAAGCCGCAGGTTTCGATAGCAGAGCAGAGGATGTCGAAAATACCCAGTAACATTGATGTCACGCTGGCTAATTCCCAGCAGTCAGCTCCTAAGAGGACAGACTCTGGAATATCGTTACCGCCAAGGACCCCGATGTCGATGGAAGAAACTCTAGAGGAGGAGTTACGAGTCATTTCAGCGGACCTTGCTGCTTCGATCAGAAGAGAATTGGAATTGGAAGACCTAGTAGAGACATTACAAACATCTGCGGAAACAACTGGTAGATTAAGCCCTGTTTCTGGTAAACGCACAAGTGACTACTTTTCAGACTCAGGTGCTGGTTCTGGTTACGATTCGGAGCTGCCATCCAAGCAACAACTCGATTATGACCGTGTCGTTCGAAAGAGTCAGCAGGTTCAGGCCCAGATCCGTCTAGATTTCACAACGAAGATCCAGGAAGAACGTCAGCGACGGAAAGGGGTAGAACTCCAAGTGCGAGAATTAGAACAGAGAGTATCACAGGGCGATATCAATTCCCTAAGAACTCCTTCAACTTCACCTGGTAGAACACGAGACTTGGAGATAGCCCTTGACGATGCCCGACGTAAGTTGTCAGAAGAGCGAAACCTCAAGGCGAACTTCGAAGATCTTGTCAAGGCCATTAGAGACGAGTTGCAAGGCTACAGAAATGAGCGCGACAATCTTCGGGATGAAATCGTGCCCCAGCTTAGGGCTAGAGTTGAGGGTCTTGAGGCGGAACTCTCAGAGTCCCAGAAAAACCCATATGAGGCTACCAAAATGCAGCAGGAAATCGATGACCTTCGAGAGAAATATACTTCTCTTGTCGAATCTCAAAAGCTTCAAGTACAGCCACCATTGGTTCCGGGCCCGGCACCGACATCTCAACCAGCTACTCCTCTTTCTGCTACGTTCAATAAAGAATCTCTAATGGAAAGGATCAAAGAGATTGAAGTCCAGCGTGACGCTCTTCAATTGGGTCTTCGCAACCTCCGTATGAGAAACGAACTGGATAACAAGAAAGCCTTACATCGCATCCGCACTCTTGAATGGGAGCGGGATCGTGCTCTTAGACCCAGCTATCGCAGAATGCGAAAAAACAAGGAAAATGCCACTTTCAAAACCCAGGTCGATCGGCTACGACATCGAGCTGAAAATGCTGTTGATTCCAAATACATGTGCGAACGAAATTTGGCTTCTCTTAGATTAGACCTGGACCGCTCTGAGCAAGAATTGGAAGAACTCAGATCCCTCCTTCAGGAACAAGACAAAATCGCCCAGGAAATTGAGCAACTACAAGATTCTTGTAAAGAACTCCTTGCCCAGGTTGAGGGAGACGCCGAGATCGAGGGCTTCGCATCAGAGCTGAGGTCGCGATTTGTCACCACTTCTATGCTCCGAAAGCGATTGATCGATGCTATTGAGAAAGGAGACCAAGACCGACTCATGGCGAACGCCAAAATCAATGCTTTCTGCGAATTACTCAAGTCCATGGAAGAGAAGATCAATGACGCACAACACGACCTCGAGGAGGTTGCTCACGGCCGAGAACAGGAGATCAAAGACCTAAAAGACGGCAAAGGTGTAAACCATCTTCGCCGTATTGACGAACAAGCCGCTATGAATGTCCAACCCAACTCCACCGTTGTTGCTTCCAAACAGCCAAGAATCACACGAGATTCTAATGGCAAAGACACCCGCATCTACATTTTGCAGCACCGCATCGAACAGCTCGAGAAGGCTATAACAAATACCGAGATTGAAATGGAAGACCTCGAGTCTCGTCTTAATATGACGTTACTCGAAGCGTCAGAGCTTCGATCTGAAACGGAGCATTCATCAGAGCACGTCAACGAACTTCGATCTAAGCTCTCATCCTTACAAACATTCTAATCACGTTTTCGATTTCTATCGTCCGTCTTATTAGCGAGTTTCTCTTTTTATTTCGCTTCACACAATGTTTTTCTTCTGCAGCGCTCTGAGCCCATGAGAGTTACGAATCTCCTTTGCTTCAACCGCATGCTTTTGCTTTCCCTGGGACATTTCTCGGTTTCGTTATAGCCTCTTACATTACTATCACCTATCAACTTGTGACGGACTTCTGGCAACTCTTTCCATAATTCACTCATTACCGATTTTTAACCAGCACTTCGACAGCTGCCTCTGTTTCCCTGCACTCTCTCTTTCCTTACTTGACATTTGAAGATCGACTCTTTACTTTCACCTCTTTAATTCTTGTGACTACTTATTTCCAGTATATTCTGCTTTGGGAGTCCCACCTTTCCTAAAACTTTACCTTTTTTCTTCTCCGTCCGATACCTGATAGATCACTTTTTTTTCTCATATCGAATGCGGTTTGGTGTATTTCTTCCCCTTATTTTTGGTGTCCTTTTTGGTTTCATTTTGTTATCTTCAGACTGTACGATATGGCGAGGCACGTGTTTCTTTTTTGCTTTTAGTTTCTTGGTACTTTCGCAGTCAAGCATCTCCATGCGTTCGACTTTTATTAATGAGCGAGGTGCATGCTTTCACTCTGACCTGCGCCTGCTATATTGGTACCAATCTTTGCTTTTATTTTTACCTTCTCTCGAATCTGTAATATTAGCTCTACTTACCAATTTTTGTAGATTCAACTTTTCTACAAATATTTAGTGTATTTTCCCCTCCCCAGGCAGAGAGAAGGGGGCATGGGGGGAACACTCTTTCAAACGAAATAAAATTACACAGTTAGAAAAAAAAAAAAGTATTAAACATTTCCCCGTAGAATCCGCAGATATGCAGGAGAAGCGTCCACGAAATTTCGCCGAAAATTAAAAACTATACTACTGTAATTAGAACCCAGGAGTAGAATCAATCCGCGAAGTTTAACCAGATCCTATAGGACGAAGTCATCGGAGTCGTTTGTCTCATTATGGCGTTTGCATTGCATCCGTCTTTAGCGCAGCGTCTAGGCTCTTCAACAAACTCAATGAATCAAAACACTGAAGGATATGTAAATCCTTCATTACCACCTTCCGCTACCTACGGGCTGTTTTCACACGGTCTATTAACTTTTAAACCGGAGTGTTTAATTTACTTTCCATCCCGATGGCCTCCGCCAAATCTACCACATTTGTCCTTTTTGTGGGGTTTTGCGATTTTTGAGTGCTTGCCCCCTATATTGGTTGCACGAACAAATGCGAGTTTCGACCGCACCGGCCGGTGTTGATAAGATCCGTTCAAGTCAATTTCAAACCCCTTCGGTTCCTTCTTTCCATTCTCGTTCCACCCCCACCCGACAATTCCGGCGCAAACAACCAACCTCGTATATTTATTCTGCGCCTTCTATCACAGGGGGTGACAGTGATGGTGATCTGGGGACGTGCGTGTGCATCGTTTAGTTTAAATTTGATCTCGGTTCGCTTCGTTTCGTTCGATTGTTCTCAGCATCCAAAGGGGGTTACGAACACCGCGGATCCACAATTGTGATATAAAATCACGCCCCTGAATTCCCTTTTCGGGATTATAATCAGAGGCCAAGACAGGACCCTTCCCTTCTTTCTGGACGTTTACGGCGAGTGCACCGATTGCGCCGTGTGGGGTTTGGGGGATTCTATCACTGTCATAGCGTTCGATGTTAATGAACATGTTCCGAGCATTCAAAACATGAGATAATAGAATTCGAATTAATTCGGACCATGGGGGTTCTTTCGCAAAAATATATGCCGATATCGATATCAATTCATCCTATCGAGATTACCTTCGTAATATGCACGATGATCCCATCTTTTTGTTTCTTACAAGATCCCCCCAGAATTTCGACTCTGGTTTTCACCCGCAAGGCGCAGCAATGTCATGGTTTGCCCTTGACCTTGACCTTGATCGCGACCCTGGGAAATTAGAATAATGAGAATCTGGGGAAATCTCGTCTCACGGCAAAAAACCTCGGTTGATCGGTTCATGCAATCTCAACTATTTGAGCATTTCAAGGTATTCCTGACGGAATAATTCGCCGATATGATATAGCGTATTATATGTATCGTAATGTTGTCGCATCTCGTTTCCGGGTATAAAGCGTTATTCAAAATACGAGGACAAGAGACTACAGCGCAGCTAGCGCCCACTATATTTATTGACAATTATAACTCGTCCTCTATATATACCATCGAAATAAAATAGATGGCGTACTGTCGTTATTAGACTATTGAATTTATTAATTCCTCATTAATTGCGTGCCCTCGTCACCCTGCCAGAATATTGACATGATTGATAGCTAATATACAAGCATTCATAAAAGACGGTGAATCCGGATGCACACCTGGTCCTTTCTTTCGCTAGAGTTCAACCCCATACTTAAGTAATATGTTTCTGCCGAAAATTGCAAACAATAATAAGTAAAAAGAAACCGCCAGTGGACGATGCTGCCTAGAAAAAAAAGAGCCGTCTTGCTCTTCTCTATAAAGATATAATAAAGAAAATGTGGAAAAAAAAAAACCCCCCCAAATCCTCTATCGTGCAATTATAACCTAGCGTGCTTATTTATAACTTGGTCTCGCGCTTTCTAATCTCGAAAAACTGAGGACTCATCGTCGTCGTCGCCGGCCAGTCTGCCTTATAGTCTTCCATCTGCTTACCCCAAATCTTGACACGACGATGAATGTAATCGGCCGCAACCTCAGCTAAAGAAAATCGATACATTAGCATCATGAACCTGTAAAGAATTAGAATATTAAAGAACTCACCAGTCTCTCTCGGCTTCTCCTGAGGGACCATATGCCCCACACCAGGAAGAATGTGCATCTCACAAGGCTTCGGCGTCTGCTCCATCTTCCACTTATTATTCTCTCCGTAGTTGATCACACTCGTCCCACCTTGAATATAACAAACGGGAGTCTTGACTTCCTTTAACAAACGAAACATGTCCCTCGTGTCCGTTCTATCTTGAATAGTCGTCCTCCAGAATGTGAAACACTCTTGGTGCTTCGTGGTCGTCAGCGTGACTGCGTTCTCCCCGCCTTCGACTTTGGTAACATCGGGGTAAAGTGGGGTGGGGAGTTTGCGAAGTCCGTATTGCATGTGTATGTCTAGTGCCTCTGGATCCCAATCTTGATACCAAGGACGAGATTTGAAAAATTTGATGGCGTCCTCACGGGAGGGCCAGATGTCACGGCGCTTGGCGGAAGCGATTATAGGGTTGGCGTGTTCGGGAAACGGAGAAATTGGGGAGATGGTTGGGTCGAGGCCGACGATGCAGGTGAAGAGAGTCGGATGCATAACGGAGAGACGGAAGAGTTGAGTGGCACCCATAGAGTGACCGATTGCAGCAATGGGGCGAACGATATCTTTTGGAAAGTGATTGATCAATGAAAGGAGATCACGGCAGTGATCAAACCAGCTGACTGGGGTTTAAAATCAACATTAGTATGTCGTCTAGATTTCGTAGAGAAGGACCATGGACGCACTATCTCCACCGAGTTTGCCTTCATTGACGACACCAGAGTCTCCTTGGGTGTGAAAATCCGCAAACCAAATACCACGAATCTTGGATCCCTTCTTCTCATACTCCTCGACCAAAGCCTCGAAGAAAGGCTCGTAGATCTCCTACCCATCCACATATCGTTAGCACATCACATACCATCTTTTCATAGTTGATGTAGTTGTAATACATACTTTATGAAACCCATTAGCATGTGCGCAAAGCAATGTGACATCTCCATCTTGTGGATTCGGATTGTTAACCGGCTTGTAATGGTTTACCACAAGCTGCAATAGATCTCCATCATTCCAAAGTGCCCTTGGATGCTCACGAATGGGGAAAGCGGGAACAATATGCTTCTCAACCTCGAATAACCCCCTCGTGGTCGAATAGGGCTTCATATTAATCCGTTTCTCAGACATTGTAGAAAGCCCTCGTGAGGTCGCAAAGTAAATATCTCCTCCAGCTTGTCGTTCTCCGTGCTCCCTTTTTGGGAAACAACGCAATCCGAAGCGTTGACTGTTGTTGTATTTTACCAAATTACCGAACTGAGGACGACACGAGCCAGGGATGGTCAGGAAGCGTCGTTGGACGTCAGAGATGAGTAAACGTGATGGAGGCAGAGACGACGAGAGGGTGGGCTTGGAGGGTATATGAAGCGAGAGTGAACCGGCGATTGGCTTCCTGAGAACCAGCCTTTGTGCAGCTGAATGCATCTATCCCTCACGACAGAAAGGCATTTTAATTCCAGTTAACGTTATAACTCGGCCATGGCCAGTTTTCTCTCAATTTTCATGTTCAGACGGGCCTTTTCTTTCTTCCCGCAGCCGACCGGTTAAGCCGAGGCAACTCCTGTGAACGGAAGCGCAGCCAACGCGCAACAGCAAGCAGCACAGCAAAAAAGCAGCAGCGAGGATATTCGTGCAACGTTCAAGAGATGGACAGCCGACAGAGAGACGTACCTGGACCAGATTGCGTTTGAGATCCACAATAGAAAAGAGATAGGATAAATCCAATGGGTCCAGTATATATACAACCCCCACCAGTTCTTTGTTGGGTGGGGTACTAAGAGCAGTTGATTTGTCGTTTTTGAAGATATGGTCTTCAATGATAGCGCTAAAGTTGTGGACTTTCAATTGCCAACTGCCAATTTATACAACAACCTGCTGCCTTACCAGGGAACATTCAGCAAAGGACCATTGGATACTAGGTTCTCCACAAAATTCCAACATGACAGAGAATATCAATTGCCCGATATTATACATATATTCCTTGCACAAACACAAACAATCTATGCTATGCTATACTATATAACCAACATTTTGCCCCAGAAACATATCCAAAACACCACCCTGTAGCCATCCGCTGTCTACAATATTCCCCAGAAAAATGCAGCAAAAAAACTGTTGGAAAAGAAGATTCGAGAACAAGGTTGCATACGGTTATGCATTACTTCCTACTCGAATACTGTGTGTACGTATATAATTACACTCTAAAGAGGGGAAAAATTTTAACTGTGTCTATGCAGGCGGTACTGCCGCCTTATCCGCAGCTTCGGACTGCTTGATTACGTCCAACGCTGTAGTCGCTCGTAAACCAAGTCTAAAACACCATCCCCGCATGTTAGCTTACGCCTCTAGGGAGTGAGGTACGTATAACTCACAGAGTTCGAGATTGGTTTCTTACCTGTTATCTAGCTCGTAGCTTTCCCACCCCGCGCATTTATTCAGGTACTCCGTTATAGCTTTAGCTTCCTTCATTCCTGATTCTTTCCAAATCACCACCGCCATCTCATAATGAGCCGAGGGCGCTACAGCATTAAAAAGGAGTCAGTGGTTGAAGTTCATTCATGCATATTCTTCGCAAGTAGGAGGATACTGTACTTACGGACCCAATCCTCCCCTTTCATCACCACTTTCTCAACCGGAATGACTTCCTTCTCGAAAATCTCTTTCGCCCGGGGTAATTCTTCCATATGTCTCGCCAGCACGCCATTCAAAAAGGACAATAAAACCTTCTCATCCTTCTCGGTAATGCACGATTTTGGCTTTTGTTCTTCCTCAACAGGTGGCTTCCAATCCAACACCTTTATCGACTTTGAAATCAACTCCTTATTCATACGTGCGAAACCGTCTATCATTACAAATCATTAGTCAGCCATCACGTCGTATTTATTGATAAAGGGCCATGTGTCATGGGAATAGCGAGGGGGAAAGGGGGCATACTCCACATGTAAAGCATCTCCTCAAGCGGACTAACTCCAATAGCCTCCACAAGGGTACACTTCCTCTCCTTTGCGAATTTCTGCCACTTCTTCACCTTTCGGTCGGACAATACCTCCAACGGCAGCGCGCGAGCCATGAACTTCTTCTTGCCGAGGAAGGTGGGTACTTTGAGAAAAAACTCTTCGGCCTTTTTGGAGTACTCTTCGGCTTTTTCCTTGTCTATTTGGATTGTTTCTCTATAGAGTTCGACGTAGCAACTTGCCGCTATGCTGAATCATTGTAATATGACTTGTGAGTTTAGGTTTCCGGCGAGAGGATGGAATGCAGACTTACTAGTAGTACATTGCGTCTGACCAGCTGTTAAGGTCTACCAACTGTTGTATTTTGTCGTATTAGCGCCGTAAATTCTATAACGAGGCCTCCATGATATATAAAGTGTAAAAGACATACGTGAATGAGCGAATCTGCGGCCTTTTGGTATTGGTGCAAACACATTAAATCTCTATAAACCGTCCGAGTCAGTTCAAATCGCAAAACATAGCCAAAAATCTAACAAAAAAAAGGATGAGATACTCACAAGGACTTTTCAAAGAGACAAATAGCCTCGATTTGTTTCATCTGGGGCTTCCTCTCAAACTCCAACAGTCGGACTGCAGTCTCTAAATCCTTCTTTTGCGCGTATGCCCTAGCCTCCTCCAATATCCACATCGGACTGTTCGTATACTTATTCCTATAAGTGAACAGCAGCTCCTCGCATTTCTGCTGCGGTACACCGCCTTTTGTCTCGTCGGTCTCGTTGATATCGCAGTATTGCAACATATTATAATAAACCAGCAAAATTATCGCCGCGAGAGCGCCGTGCGAGTTCTTCATGTTTGCCGACTCCCAGAGATGTTGGATTCCCTTTCTTCGATCTAACTCAGATCACCAAAAAATTAGTATTTTCCTCCAACGAATTCGTTGAAAATGCGAAAAGAACATACCACCATGAAATCCTAGGACCGACAGCAACTTTGACATTGCCGGCGGAATCATCCCGATAAACAGCAGTAAAGTACCGTAACACAAATTACCCCCGCTCTCAATATACTCATCGACCGCATTCTTAAACTCCGGATTACTGGCCACCACAGTCGCCCCAGGAAACCTCCCCTTTTCATCCTTCAACGACACCGTCGGTGACCCCTCACCGCTATTTCCAGTTATAGTAGAAACACTGCTAGTCGAGCCCATCTGCAACTTTTTCTTCGCTTTAACCTCTTCGATGCTCCGACTCACTCCTTCGAGAGTTTTAAACGCCGTGCGCATTTTATAGAATGATTTCATCGCTTCCACGATGGATTCGGAGAGGACGCCGATGACGGCGGACATGAGCTGGGTTTCGGCGTTTGCGAGAGCGAATTCAATGCCGGGTGGATATGAGGATGTGCTTTTCGGGGAGCGGATGGCGGCTCTTTGAGCGTTATGGGCCGCCGACTCTGCTGCGGCGAGGTTTTCGGATGCTGTATCCATATCCTAATATCAATATTCTGTAGTAGAAGTAGCTGTTGTTAAGGACGAACCTTCTTTCATGACGGCTTGTTCGAAACCGGCAGCGGAACGGATGAAGCCTACTGCGCCGTTACCGAGCTATATACCACAATTGTAGATATGACGTCAGTTTATATCCTGTGTAGCTGATTGGAATAGGAGACAAACTTTATGCCAAACTGAATTTCCGGTAGCTAATTCTGCTTCCGCTGCTTCTAGGTTATCGTCCATAACATGGTCCATTGCTAATATTGTCGCTCATGTCAACTTTCCGCCCATGAATTTCGAGGTTCCATATACATTGTCAGAAGGGGCGAATATACCTCTCATAACCATAATTACTACAACCAATTTTCAGAAGTATTAGCATTCAATTCCAATATCCCGAACCGTAGCACCAAATAAAAACGGAAAGCATGCTTGGTAGATATGAAATAGACATACTCTCAGCCTGCTCATCCAACCCCGATAACGAAATCGAAGATCCGACATCGTGGGCCGGCTGCAACGTCGTGGCAGGTATCGCCGGCGAGACAGCTCCGGATTTACTGCTCGAAAACCACGAGTTCTTGAACATCCTTTCCTCTTAAGCCTTTCTCTTTGAATCCTTAGGTATTTAATTTTTCGGTAAAATGTGTCGCGTAGGTGAGTTATCGTCTGACTAAAGTATGGCGGGTCTCCATATATTTATAATGTTTGTAGGTCGGGAAATGTAAATTTAACGTCTCGTAAAGGAATGGATTCCGGGAGCCTTCTCTGTCGCCGTCGAGTTCGGGATTGAATTGTGGATTTGTAGGTTGAGAGAGTGTTGGAATATTACCTATTCCGTCCGATTCCCTATTTCCTAATCCAAATTCGAAGTCTAGTAGGAAAAAAAAAATAAATCTCACTGCCAGTTTGGCTGGTATGTGTCAATATAACCACCGCCGTAATATTTTCAAAATTACAAAATATGCAATAGAAAAGATGAAATGTAGATTATCTATTTCCCCCCCTTCCAGATGAGAATCAAATAAAAGTTTCCAAACGTACGTTTCAAAAAAAGTAAAAGACGAGAAGGAAAGGTAGAAACGGGAGGGATGGTCCGGTAGATATAGTTATACTCAAAGACAGCTCCCCAAGGCGACCAGAGGTGACCGTACCCGGCTTTGCGATTTCGAACCAAACAAAAAAGGCTCCGTCCCCGCGCACTCGATTGGCTCTTGGGGTCGGTTTCTTATTTTCGCCTCCTCCGTAAACCCCGATCTATTGTAGCTTGGAAAAGACCAAAGATGGAAACTGCACGAATGGGTTGACCGCCTTTGATAATATTCCAGGCCTGGTCTCTTTTCCTTCTTTCTTTCTTTAAATTTTTTGCTGACTGAGTCAACTGGGTCGGGTGCTTGGGGTGGTCCCGACTTGCCGACGAATTACATAACTCCGACGGGCGGTGCAAGAACGAAAAGCTCAGACGAACAAGAAAATTAGGAAATAAAAGGGTTCTATTTTTTGAAAAGAAAGGGTAGGAGATGCAGGGGTATGTAGAATATTAATCACATCCCAGTGGGTTTGATATCAATCAGCTATAACGGCGTCTTCACATCCGACCATTGCAATGATTGCATTGGGCAGGCTGTGGTTCCCCGGCGTCGCCTGCATCCGGGCTGTCGTAATGCCCGGAAGCAGCGTCCATCGAAAACTGGCTGGGCCTGTCTGTGTTGCTTGCTGGCTTGCTTGCTTGCTGTGCTCGCTCTGCTTTGCTCCAACAGCTTCGGTCTTGGCACCACCTGCTACGCCATCAAACCTCACGCGTCCTCTCAAACCTCAACCTCACCACCATCCCATCTTGACTCCGCTATCTCCACTTCCCTCCGAACCCCATCAATCTCAATCTAAAGAATACCAAAATGTCGTCAAAGGACTCCAAAACACCCAAACCGGAGGAAACAAAGGAACCCAAAGCCGTCAAGAAGATGCTGGAGGAGGACGACGAGTTTGAGGATTTCCCCGCCGAAGGTATACACACCACACCACACCACCATCAAACCTAGCTACACCGTCCAACTAACAACTATGGATCTTGCATAGAATGGGAAGAAGATGAAACAGAGGTGCCGGGCGGCGGAAAACCAAATCTATGGGAGGAAAGCTGGGACGACGACGACCTGAGCGAGGATTTCTCGAAACAGTTGAGGTACGCCTTTGAGCTCTTGCCACCCTATACTGCCACCTCTACAGTATCATGTTGTGTTTATTACGCTCTCGTACTGGGCGGAATATATCCTTTCTAGATGATAGAAGCTAACATCGGACGCTACAACGACAGGGAGGAGCTTAAAAGGGTAGACGCGCAAAAAGCCAGTGGTGAAATGCAGCGGTAGAATTTCCGAACGATCGGTTTTCCCATCGTCTCCGCTTCTCAGATGGATAATTTCGATATTTTTAAATCGATAAGTACCGGTGGGGCAGGATAGACTGGGTGCAAAAATTATTTAAATACCACCATGGAAATAATGCATAGATAATAATACGATATACAACCAAGAGAACAACCGCCGCAGCGGCCCGAATTTATGATTTACGCACACATCGATAAAATAGAAGTCTCAAAAGCTATTCTTATTGCTTTTATCCTATTAGAAAAGGACCGATTAAAAACATCCTATCCAAGTTTGAAGGAAAAACGAACGGAGTCCACCGAATCGAATCGTTCAATCACGCCCACTTGTCCAGTATAAAGAAAGATAGTGAGAAAGCCCTGGCTATCTAGAGCGAGCTCTTGTATCTACAAAACGACCAATCAAGGAAGGGAAGAAAAGTTCATTAAAACCGATTCATAAGCCACCGAATACAGTGATCAACAAGGTCATCTTGCCCCTTCTTCTAACCTGGGTGGGCAGTGGTGATGAAGAAACTTACGCCTTCTCCTATAATTCAAAAACACCCGTATCAGCCACGGATCCCTCAGTGAGATGGGCTGGGATAACTTACCGAAAGAGCAGTGACACCAGGAAGTTCCTTCCCTTCAAGTAATTCTAGAGAACTATTTTACGATGGTTATTATTAGTAAATTTTCGTAATCTAAGCTTGTAAAATGGAGTACTTACGCGCCACCACCGGTCGAAACGTGGCTGAGCTTGTCCTCGACCTTATATTTGGCTGCAACGGTAGCGGTATCACCACCGCCAATGATGACGATGGCACCCTTGTTCTGCGCGGCGTCAACCACGGCATCCAAACTAAAGCACCTGGGTTAGCATCTTTGCATCATCATCAGCCCCTGGGGTTAAAACATACACAGCCTTCGTGCCAGTCGCAAACTTATCAAACTCAAAGACACCAGCGGGTCTAAGCTATACATTAGCATAAAATTTGAATATATACGAATACCAAAGGTATACTTGCCCGTTCCACAAGATGGTCTTTGATTCAGCAATGGCTTCTTCGAAGAGTTTGGCAGATTTTGGACCACAATCCAAACCCATCCATCCATCAGGAATGCCATCGGAATCAGCAGCCGCTCCAACTTCTGCATCCTTTGAGAACTTGTCCGCGGTAACGAAATCAACAGGTAGGATGACATCAACCTTGTTCTCCTTCGCCTTCTCCATCAAGTCTTTTACAGTCTTGGCTCCGGCTTCATCATACAGCGAGTTTCCAATGGACATGCCGTCCAAAACCTTCTTGAAGGTGAATGCCATACCACCGCCGATAATGAGCTTGTTGACCTTTGGGATGAGGTTTTCGATCAGTTGAATCTTATCGGAGACTTTGGCACCACCGAGGATTGCAAGGAATGGGCGTTCCGGGTTTTCGAGAGCCTTTGCAAAGTATTCAAGTTCCTTCTTGACGAGAAATCCGGAGGCCTTTTGGGGTAGATTGACGCCGACCATGGAGCTGTGGCCGCGGTGAGCGGTACCGAAGGCGTCATCTGAAAATGGGATTAGCAATTTGAAGAAAATTTGGGTTTTCAACGGATGGCTTACTGATATATACGTCTCCAAGAGCGGTGAGACCCTTTCTGAATTCTTCAACCTTGGCTTTATCGGCCTTAACCTTTTCCTTGGCCTCGTTGACACCCTTTCCTTCTTCTTCGATGTGGAATCGCAAGTTTTCCAGAAGGAAAATAGCACCTAAATAAGACGATACGATATTAGATCCGATAAATTGGCAGAATAATAGCTATTTCTCGTTGCGATAAGATATACATACCATCTTTTCCGTCGTTTACGGCTTCTTCGGTCTCCTTGCCGACACAATCGGGAAGGAAAGTAACCTTCTTGTCCAATAGCTTGCTCAATTCCTCGGCTACAGGAGCGAGGGAGTACTTTTGATTGGGCAGACCGTCGGGACGACCGAGGTGGGACATGAGGATGACGGATTTGGCACCATGTTCGAGGGCGTATTTGATGGTGGGGAGGGCACCGACGATACGTTGGTTGTTTGTGATTTTTTTGGACTCGTCGAGGGGGACGTTGAAGTCGACCTATGATTATTATTGTACCCCAAATAAGCATTGAATACAAAGTAATGTATATTACATTGGATGAAATCCAATACTAACACGGATGAGGACACGCTTGTCCTTGAGGTCGAGGTCGGTGATGGAGAGCTTGTTACTGAGCGACATGGCTGTGGTGTGTATTATATTTGTTTTGGAGGGGTATCCGAGCTATCACTGCACTGGTGGTGGTTAGATTGAACAATGGAGGGGCAGATTTTTAAAGAAACCACGATCGATTGACGGCAACGGAGAGGTATTTATACTCTTTCTTCTTACCTTGCAGATATTATAAAAAGAGCAGACTAGTTGGGAACGGGTATCGACAGGGTGGTTGAATGAGAAAATCGGAACTCTTCGAAACGAAATCAAATCGGCGAGGATGCGAATTGAGAGATATTTCGGAGGGGCGAAATCCTACGTAATTGTTGGTCTATTCACCCCCACCATCAAATATTGTAACCCCGCCGAAAACAATGGCATCTCCATTCTCACGCCACAAGCCGGAACATTCCAGTTAATAATACCTTGTTATATCATATAATAGCATAAAATAATGCATCTTGGAAGTACTCCAGCCAAGCAATCGGAAAGCAAGGGCCAAGTGGGTGAGGCTTCACAAGGAAAATGCGCGCGTCCAATTGTGGCAGTTCCAACCGCAACACCCTCTGCAGCTGCACGAGCTTAGCTCCTGTATTACCTCATTCCCTTATATTCACCATCTGACAGCTGGAAAAAAAAATACTTCACTCCCTATTCAACTTCTATTCGATACTCCAGAATACACACACATCATATTGTACCTATCATAAGAATCACGTAAATCGGTAGCAGCAGTGGTCAAAATGTCTGGCGCTCCCACCCGCGACTTCCTAAACACCACCACCCTCAAATCCGAAATAGCCTCCTTCTCAACCCCCGCCGCGGCCGACACTCCCACCGTCTCCCCTCCCGTCAAAGTAGGCGACAAATGTCCCGAATCAGACCAGCTACCCCAGTTGCTACCCCAAAATCTCGACGGTAAACCATACATGGTTACCTTTTTGCGCCACTGCGGTTGTCCCTGTACGTTCCATTCCACATACCCACAAACACCAACAAACACTCTGAACGTAAACCATCTAGCTATATATTAACAAGGCGATATGTTGTAATAATAAATAGTCGCAGAAAAGGCATTCCAATCCTTCCGCGCCCTCTCCGACTCCCACCCCGAAATCCACTTCATCGCAATCTCCCACTCCTCCCAAGCCGACACCGACGAATGGGTCGTTTCAGTCGGCGGCACCGGTGACGTGCAGATAATATACGACCCCACCCGCACCCTCTACGCGAAATGGGGCCTCGGATTCTCATCATACTGGGCGAATATCGGTCCCGTGACGTTGTGGAAGGCGTTGAAGCTGGGACAGGAGGAGTTGATATACAACCGACCCACGAAGAGCGGGTATAGATGGCAGACGGCAGGGAGTTTTGCGATAGATGGTACGGATGGGAGTGTGAGGTGGGCGTATGTCAGTCAGAATGCGCCGGATGTGGCGGATTATAGAGATGGTATGAGGGCGCTTGGGGTTAAGGAGAAGAGTAAGAGGGATAGTAGGAGGTTGTCGAGAGGGATTCAGATTCAGCCTCAGCCTCAGATTCAGGTGACGGCGCCGGTGGAGAGGGAAGCTGAGGAGGAAGAGGAGGGGGGTGAGGAGGGGGGTAAGCGTAAGGTTAAATTTAAGATTGGAGAATGATATGACATAGGTCATGTTATGATTGTTACGAGTCTATGAACCGGTTTGACATATCATTTTGCGAGGCGTGGGAGTTTTGTAGCGGATGCATTTGTTTATTTCTTTTATCTTTTTAGAGCTATGCTCTTAATTTGATATCATTTGATAGCTTAGTCGAGTACTCATCAACTCTTCTGTAACAAAATATTTCGTATTCCAATTCGAAGCTCTCGTTATCATTTTCAGTATGAACCCATCCCAATGCAAAAAACTCCGTGAAAATGCAATACAAACTCCAAAACCCAAGCTTCATATAAAACACTACTCCGTGTCGTACCTTATACCCTCAGCAGATGCGATGCTCCGGAGGTCGATACGGAACTCCCAATATCTCAAATATTTTCTGCCCATCATCATAACCGTTAGCATCCATCTCTCTGATCCTAATGTATAATAGGAATAGAACATAACGTACCTTCTCATCCTTACTCTCCACCAACGTCCCCTCATTAAACTTCTCTCGATTCTTCCCCCTCATCACATCCCTCCACAAACCCCTCTGATTCAACCTCATTCCCTTCTTCGACGCCAATAACCTCATACTCCGATTGAAGATGTCATTTCCCGTAAAATACAACACAGCAGCACCAATCTCATCCCCAGGGACTACCAAAAAATCAATCCGTCTCCACGGCTTCCCCTCACCAATCTGTGACGCGCCATGCCATTTCGTGCCGTCATCATGTCTTGCGATAGCAAGCCCACACACCAAGAACTCCTTCTCAAACAACTTCTCCACCATTTTCTCCAAAACATCATGTAGCTCTTCCACATTCGCACCCTCCTTTGTGATTATTATATCGATATCACCGCAATCCGCCGCTCCCCGTCTGTAACTCCCCATCACATAACTCACAACCTTCTCATCGATATCTTTCAACATGTCCGCTACAACCGCACCGTGTTCCGCTACCTCCTCACGGGGAATACGCTGCTTGAAATCATCATACCGCTCGACACCGATCCGCTGCGCTTCCGTCAGGGTTGCGTGTTCCTTCACTTCAGCGAGGGATTTATAGCCCGCCGCTACAAACTTTCTAGCTTGTACCAACCCAACACCGTATATCCCATGGAAGAGTTTTAGAATTTGGTCTTGTGGGTCCAATTTGGCGTATTCGAGACGTTGTAGACGGTCGGTGGTTGCTATTTCTACGATCTTTTTGGCGAGACGGTCACCAATACCCGGGAGGGAGATGGCAGACTCGTAGGTGGTGATCTGGCGGTCTTGGGTTTTTTTCAGGGTGGTTATCGCGGCGCGATAGGATCGAGTACGCCATTGGTCGCGTAGGGAGTCGTATACCTTCATCATTTCCTCTAATATTCGGATCGTGCGGCTGTTGGGATTTTGGGAGCCTTCTTTGCCGTCGTGTTTGTGCATACATTGGAAGTTGGATTGCCAGTCGGCCGATTTGGTTGTGGTGCGAGTGCGTTTTGAGGGTGGTGTCGTGGGAGATTCGGGATCCGATGCGTGGGGTGAGGTTGCTGTTGTTTCATCGGGCTCATCGTCAAGGTAGTCTTCGATATTTATGACTTCTTCGTCCTCAAAGGCAAGACATTCTTCTATAGCTTCGTCTAGAGCATCTTTTTGCGATGGTTCTTCTGGTTTTGTTTCTACAGGTGGATTTACAGGACTATTTTCTTGTTCTGGTGTGGGCACTGGTGTGTCGACATTTTTTGAAACAGGACGCGGTTGGACTTGCAGAGATGAAGAAGCCGATGAGGAGGCGGTAGGAGGTGGTGACGAGGTTATCTTTGCTGGTGCGGCCCTAAATTGGTTTTCCTCGGGACACCCGGGGACTTGATACCAGAAATCAGTAGGGTTGACTAATTTGCTGTATTTGATACAGTCCCCGGGCCATCGAGGGTTGGTTACGGCTATTGCGTCAGGTATTTTATCGAGTTTGAGGAATTGGAGAACGTGAGTGTATTTCAGATCTTTGTCTGCAATTATGTGTGTCACCGAGGGTGTGAATTCGAAGGTTATGGTGGCACCGTATTCTCTGGCTTTATCGATACGCATTTTACGTTCGGGACGTTTTTCGTCAGGTTTTATAAAGTAGAATGTGAGGTCTTTGAAGATCTGCTTGGAGAGAGGCTGGAGAGGAGGGGATTTGGATGTCTTTGCCCCTCCTGTTCCACGTTTCTGCTTCTTGGTGTTGGCATTTGTGGTAGCTGAGGTGAAAGGTGGTGGATCGGATTCGTCTCGTCTTCTTTTTGGCATTTTGGAGGTTGATGATATATCTATGGGAAGTGTACTGGCTCGTCGGAGGGGGGCTGGTTGTGCGTTAAGCTGATTGTTATTGCTATATATGTCGGAAGTCGAAGATGAAGAAGAGAATGAATTTGGAGGGGCGGTTTGGCGATGTTGCAACTGATGCTCCAGTCGATCTCGTCCTTTGTGTTGGGTGTGTGGTCGTTGTGGTTGTGGTTGTTCCCTGCTCGCTCGATTGGCTGAGAAGTGCGGACGGTTGCTGTCGTCGAGGTTGTCAGCGACGTCTGATTCGGACGAGAAGGACCTCGAGTCGAGACTGTATAGTTTTTCGAAGAATGCGGTCTTGTCGTCCTTCATTTGAACCAATTCGAACAAGAGAGAGAAAGGGGAGGGAGAAGATGGGTGGTATATGTATAAAAATGCATCGAGCAATCAATGAAATAGCAACCAGAGTAGCTCCGTGAGTTTCGGTGGGAGTTTATTTCGAACATTTCTTTTTCCGATTGATAAAATTGAAGGAAGGGTACTCGCATTCTGGGCGCAATATTGACGCAAGAAGCAGCCCTGGGGAGTAATATTATAGTGAATGTCGTTTTCACACTCGGCAAAATGGCAAATTTCCAATTAATCGAGCAGGTGCATTACATTTTCCATGCTCCCGTTGAGACGGGAATGCATTGGTTCATCACGATTGGCCGGGTGGTTGCACGTAGCGACGGACACACGAGATCACGAGCGGGTTCGAACAGTCATCTCTCGTGTTACCTGCGACCTCCCAACCCTCCTAAAACGGCCGTTCGGTCGAGTCGAGTCGAGTCGGGTATGCCTGATCCCCTTGACGGCCAATGACATGGCACTTTGACTCAGCTTGGGTTTTTCTTCTTTTGCATCTTTTGCAATTTTGGGTGGGAGTCTGCAAATGGAGATGACTGAGGCCGGGGTAGTGTCCTAGCCTCAATGTCGACATGCGACCTGTCTGCCAACGAACAGCTTTGATAAAACAAAAAATATATTTATAGGGAAAAACCGGAAACGTGGCCCTTGATTCGATAACAATACTATTTCTCGTAACTTGGAATTAAATCCATAGCTTTGCATCTACGGGTTTACAAAGCATTTGGATATATTTTGTGAGGTTATGGTCGCTACGCTATGGACAGAAACATTCAACTTCACCATTCATCCATAGACCTAGCTTCGTGATCCGACCGATTAGCCTAAGTATTCGAGCGGAGGTGCCAAAGCATACTTGGCTCGATTGGGGGCGATATTTTGCTCGGAAAACCATGGTCAATGTCTGGGACCCTGATCGACTGTACAAACCTTTCGGTTCCGGGGAGTATTTTATCGGTTTCGTTACATTCGGATCAACAACCCTGTTCTTTATATCGATCGCGATGCTTGAAAGTGAAAACTCTTGATAAGAATAAAATATAACACATGTAGCATTTTTCAACATGTTAACATATGAGGAGTGAAGGTTCCTGCCCCGTGCGTATGATTGGACAGGAAAGTCATGCATGCCGACATTTGGATAGTATAGAATCGTATCGTAAATTGTTGTCTGGTTTTATTGCCTGGATCCTTCATCTCTTGGAATGTATATAATTACTTAGATCAATATATCATTTCCTTTGGAGCCTCATTCTTTCCTATACTGCAATATTACTATTGGCCTGAGTGTCGGTGGAGATGAAGTTGAAGTGGCTGTCCTACCTCGAACATATATATCATCATCTCGTTGTGGTTTACTAGATATCCGGATCATGAGCACACGACCGATAGATACATCGAGACTCGCAAGCTTATTTGAATAGTAGTGTACAGCAAATCGGATTGCTGCTGCCCGCACTGTAAGAAGGAAGGCTGCAGAGGGGGCCGTCCAGTCGTCGTCTTCCGTCGTCCATCCGAGCGAGCAAACCAAGCGTCCAAACCGGGGTGCTGTTCTCCTCTGATTTTTTTTTTTTTTTTTTTTTCCTCTTCCTCTCCCCAATTGCCTGCCATCGGATTCCCCTTCTCCCTTCCCTCCCGTACCTTTTTTTTTTTTCCCTTCCCCCTTCTCGCTACGCACAACCACAACGCAGACCCGTTCGTTCGCTCGTTTCGTTAACCAACTGCTGGCAACCCGCTGCCAGTGCTGCTCGTTGACCGCTGCTGTTCACCTGTTCAACTGTTCACTGTCAACGCAACAAAAAGCACCCACCCTCATCGCCAATATATCCACACCCACTCCACCACCATCCCGTCCATCAAAAAAGAGACATATCATCAAATCTGGATTCTTAATTATACTTCTGTACGTCTGCCCCTTCGATATCATCTTTTCGTATTCCCTTTTTGCGCCCTGTTGTGGTGGTGGTAGCGTTGTTTCTTTGTCTCGTTTGGCTGGTGCGAGACACGCTCGGAGGATTCCCTACATACAATTTATATACACGCACCACGGATATCGAGTATCTCTCTCCGATGAGGACCTCCACCACCACATCCCAACCCATCAAAAGTCACTTGGAACGGTGATTCTACGGTCTTTGGCCGTCTGAATCGGTCGTTATCTTCCTCGGATTCTCCCTATTCTCGCTCGTTCAGCCGCTGGCCCGCTGCTGTTGAAATTGACCCTAGAACACCCGTCGTCGTCGTCGTCCTCACTCTCTCACGTTTCTTCATCTAAATTTCATCATCTGGCCCTCGGAGCTATCTGATGCCTGTAACCGGTCTCGAATCTACGATTCCATCGGTCGCTCGGCATCTAACAGGGTCGCCTTCTCCCGTTCTCTCGGGGGATTGCCTTATTGCTGCTTTCTTCTCTCTCAATGCCTCCCTATACCTCTGGCTAACCTCGTCTGCCCTCCTTCCCCTCTATCCTATATAGATCACGATGTCTTCCGCGGCGTCTTCGGACGTATCGCGTCTCCCTCCGATACACAATACTTACACTCCCGATATCTCCGTCGAGGGCAACTCCCCCGAAAAGTTTGCATCGCCCTCTGCCAGCGACCTCACCGACCTCGGCGTGGCCGTAGCTGCCTCTCCCTCACTCGTCTCTGCCAGCGATGCAGAATCCGACCAGATGGAACACGAAGAGCCTCAGATGACAGAGTCTAGCTCCGACGAAGCGAGCGATAATAACGATGATGACTTTGAAGCAGAGAATGCCAGCGATAACGTCGATGAGGATGAAGACGTTCTCGAAATCATTAGCAGTCCTGAGCCTGCTGGTCGAAGGCAGCTTTCAAAACCTAAAAAGTCCAAGGACGTCTCTGAGGACTTTTCACAAAACCCAGAGTTTTGGGGTCTTCGGAGGAGTGTACGTTCGCCTGGCTCTCCTTTTGATTTCTATTATTTTGCTGACATACCTGTTAGACTCGACCTGCCGCTCGGACGAAGAGAATAGTACGTCTCGTACCCCCCCATACCCTACAAACACTAGAGCGAACCTCGAGACTGATAATTGTTCTTAGATTGACTCTTCTGATGAAGACGAGGAAGATGAAGACGAAGCCACTGACGACTCTGATGTCAAACCGAGGAAGCGTGTCTCGAAAGCTAAAGCACCTTCGCGACCGTCAAAATGTTGGCTCTCCTCTCTTATATCTGATCTACTCTCCGCTAACCGTCTCAGCAGCAAATGTTTCCAAAGTTAACACACCTCGAATCTCCACCGAGTCCAGTGGTGATTCGGACGATTCGGACTTCTATAGCAACAAGAAGGCTCGACGGAAAAAGCGCCGTCTCAACCCTACTGTCGAACATGAGGTCCGCGTGCCTACTCGGGCCGCTACCAAGGTTACAAATTACAATATTGATGACGATAGTGACGAATTCCTAGAGTCTGATTATGGAGATGGTCCGGTTGTCGAATGGGTTGAGGACACCTCCCCGGGCATTGATATGATTCTAGATCACCGTATCAAGGAAGGCTTTGACCCGGAGGAGTTTGCAGATAGCCGTGACCACATAGAGTTTCTGGTAAAGCTCATTCTTCACGCCCTTTTCTTCTCGCTTTGTCTAATATCATTCCTATAGATCAAATGGACCGAGCAAGCACACATCCACGCCACATGGGAGTCTTCGGCCGACCTGAGCCAGAGAAAGGGATATAGGAAACTAAACAATTACATGAATAAGGTCAAGGTCGACATTGAGAGACGTAATGATCCTGAGACCACCAGAGAAGACCTCGAACGGTGGACCCTCGAACGTGAGCGTCTAGTCGAGGCCATCATGGAGGCTAAGGAAGTAGAACGTGTCGTTGCTTCCAGGGATGAAGGGGAGGGCCTCGAGTACCTTGTGAAATGTTAGTATCCTTGCAAGATTTGACCCTTCCCGCTTCGTTGCTAACATCCTCAATAGGGAGGAGTTTAACCTATGACAATTGTACTTGGGAACCTGAAGCATTCCTACAACCCGTCGCACCTGCGGAGATCACGCAATTCAGAAAACGCGCTAAATCTGCCAAAAATTATGCCGTTACTCCTCTCAGGAAACGAGACAAATGCAAACTTTGGTCTCAGCAACCGGACTATATCAAGTTCGGAGAGCTGCGTGATTTCCAATTGAGAGGTGTCAATTGGCTACGATACAACTGGTCTATGCACAGGAATAGCATTCTTGCAGACGAGATGGGTCTCGGCAAAACAGTTCAGACAGTTGCTCTCCTCAGTTGGTTGAAGAACGATATGGAAATCGATGGCCCCTTTTTAGTCGTCGTCCCCCTTTCTACCGTTCCTGCGTGGTGTGACACTTTTGTCAAGTGGGCGCCGGATCTTAACTTTATCGTGTACAACGGTCCTTCCAAAGCTCGTGCTATCATCCAAGAGCACGAAATGTTCCAAGATGCTACACGGCGCAAGACCAAGTTTCACGTGATGATCACCACCTACGAGTACGTTAACCACGATGCCCAGCTTCTCCAGTCGATACGATGGAACTACCTCGCCGTCGATGAGGCCCATCGATTGAAGAATGTCGAGTCACGTCTTTACGAATCTCTCAAACAGTTCAAAGTGGAAGACCGGCTTCTCATTACCGGTACTCCGCTTCAGAACAATCTTTCCGAGTTGGTTGCATTGCTAGAGTTTCTCGATCCGGGCAACATCAATATTGACAGGAATATTGATCTCCAATCCGAGCAAGCCGAGCAAGAGATTAAAAAACTGCAAGAAACTCTCCAACCGTACATTCTTCGTCGTGTTAAGAAGGATGTGGAGACCTCACTACCTCAGAAAACGGAGAAAATCATTCGTGTTGAACTTTCAGATATCCAGACAGAGTGGTACAAGAACATTTACACACGAAACTATAGCGCTCTCAACGCTAAAAACAAACAGAAGGTGTCTCTCTTGAACATCGTCATGGAGTTGAAGAAGATCAGTAACCACCCTTTCTTGTTTCCTTCTGCAGAAGAAGAAATAATGAAAGGTCTTGAGAGCAAAGCTGACAGACTTAACGCGATGATCATGTGTAGCGGCAAAATGGTAAGTTTCATAGGCATTTTTTCGAGACTCGGAGACACCGTCTAACGTACATCTAGGTCTTGATGGATCGATTCTTAACAAAGATGAAGGCCGATGGTCATCGCGTCTTGATCTTTAGTCAAATGGTCAATATGCTCGATCTTCTTCAGGAATATTTGACTCTTCGAGGCTTTACTTATCAGCGAATCGACGGAACGGTAGCCGCTAGCAACCGTAAGATTGCCATCGATCGATTCAACGCACCCGGGAGCGAAGACTTCTGTTTCCTGCTTAGTACTCGCGCCGGTGGTCTCGGTATCAATCTTACCACAGCAGATACCGTCATCATATTTGACTCCGATTGGAATCCTCAAGCTGACTTGCAAGCCATGGCGCGTGCGCATCGTATCGGGCAAAAGAATCACGTTATGATTTACAGATTCGTGTCTAAGGATACAATTGAGGAAGAAGTTTTGGAGAGAGCACGTGTTAAACTACTCATGGAGTACGCGGTTTACATGGGTATCCAAGACTCTACAATCACGGACAAAGTGAAGAAGAACTCCAAAAACTTGTCCCAAGCGGAACTTGCAAGTGTGCTTGCCGCTAGGGCGCACAAGATATTCGAAGGTGACAAGGAAGTGGCAAACCAGAAGAAGCTAGAGGATCTCAACATCGATGACTATCTCATGCACGCTGAGGATCACGATACTGATGCTCAAGGAGCCGCCTTGATCAGAAACGAGGGTGGCGAGGCTTTCCAAGAGTTGCTCAAACAATTCGAAGTCACCGATATTGACGTGGACTGGGATCGCGTTCTTCCTCCGGACCAACTTGAGGCTCTTCGTGCGGCGGAGAAGGCCAAGCAAGACGAGGAGTTCTTGCAAGAGCAAATCAGTGCGAACGCGAAGAGAGTCCGTCGGCCCATGAACGGTGTTAATGATTCCGATAGTGATGGATCGGAAAAGCCTGCTCGAGGAAGGCGCGGTCCGAAGAAGCGACGACAGGAAAGAAGACAAAACGACGATTCTGAGGAAGAGGGTGAATTACCGGATCCTTCTCGTCCCCTTCTTGAGCGCGAAGTCCGGAATCTGTACAATTCTTTTGTCAGGTACGGTCTCGTTGATGATCGATACACTGAGATTGTCCGTGATGCCAAGTTACAAGATCGGGATCGTGAGATCATCGTTACTACCATTAACGATATTGTCCGCCTTAGCGAGGAGGCGATCAAAACTCACGAGACAGCTCAACGGGAGGAGGGCATTACGCGAAAGGACAAAAAGGCAATTCTATTTGAGTACAAAGGCGTCAAGGATATCAACGCGGAGAAGGTGACCCAGATTCCTGACTTTTTGCGCGTTTTGAGGACCATTATCTCCGCCTGTCCGAATCCTCTTGAGTTTAGGATCGCGACAGCCAAAGTCAAAACTGAGAAGTGGAGCTGTGAATGGGGCGCCAAAGAAGATGGTATGCTCTGCGTTGGCATCGACCGGTACGGTTACAAGAATTGGGTCCCAATCAGAGACGACCCTGATCTCGGCTTGAAAGACAAAATGTTTTTGGAAGAGCACCGGGTGGATAAGAAGGCGGAGCGGGTCAAGGGCGGAGCAGCGAAGCTGTCTCCCGGAGCGGAACATCTAAGTCGCCGAGCCAATTACCTTCTCGGTATACTCAAAGATCAACAGGAGAAGGCTGCCCAACAAGCTGCCGCCGCCGTCGCTAGATATCAGCGAGGAAACCGAAATAGCAATTCGGCATCTCCGATACCCGGAAAAGTCCGCAAAGGCGCGAAACCCGTGGGTGCGATATCGAAGAAGCGACCAATGGCTGATCGTGACGGCGGTGACGAGAGTCCATCCAAGCGTCCCAAGAACGGCAAATCCGACAAGAAGAAAGAGATACAGAAGAACGGGATCCTAAACTACATGAAACGAGAAGCTAGTAGCACCTCGTTGAAACATAGGCGAGAATCCGATGTCTCTCGTGAGGAATCGACGCCGTCGCACAAGAAGCGACGCGATGATGACAGCGTCACGCCGCTCCGAAGCGAGAAATCCTCTAAGGAACATAAGACGAATGGTACCGAAAAGAATGGAGTGAAGCACAAGTCACACCACCGTGAAGATTCGAATGGTGGTGCTCGGGCCTCCTTTGGCGCGGGTGGCTCGCCGATACCGAGGAGTGGGGGTACGACTGAGAAGGCTGAAGTAAGTTACCGCAGATTAACTTCGTAGACCCGAATGATACTAACTTTTTATTAAGGAATTTATGAGTCCGATTAACTCTGTTCTCAAGAAACTCTTCCATATCGACCGGGAGAAGCACGACCAGAAAGGCTATGCCGTTGCTATAAGAGAGAAACTAATGTCCGCTGGTCACCACATCAGTGACGTTCTCACGATGAACACGCATAACCCAGAGTCTCGCCAAAAGTTGGAACTCGAACTTTGGGAGGTTGTCGCCCGTAATTGGCCTCACAAAGAAAAGCGACTTCCTGGTGACCGATATCGGTTGATGTACAAGAAGTACCAAGAGCGAATTGATGCTATGAGAGCTTCTAAGGAAGCTCAAGGCGCTGGAGGAGCCGATGGATCCCCTCCAGTGGTAAACGGAAAACAAAATAATTGAACTGTTCCAGATCTTGGTGGCGATCTGTCAGTCAATATCTTTGTTTTTTCACCTCTTTTCCATCTCGAGGCATTTTTTTTTTTTACGATTTTCTAGCCCCTACAAAAGTGGCTTCGCTGCGAATATACACGAATTACTCGATGAGCGGTTTTTCATTTTCAAAAGGTGCATTCTGGAGAACGGCGTTTTTGCACATATATCTATCTTTTTGCGACTACTATGACTTATTGACCTTGGCAATGCCTTTAGTTGTTTCTGCTAGTCACATATCATGGTCTTGTTTTATTATACACGGAGTTTTCTAGTTATTTTTCTCCCTTCTTTCTTCTACTTTATTGCCCTTCGTTGTTCATGTTGGGTCTAAATCTTCGGCGTCTATCAGTGAGAGGAACATTTGTCACAATTGAATTCGTACTGTTCTTCTATTTGATATCTGCTTTCTTGCTCGATCCACCCCAAAACTTCTTGCATTTGTCTCCTCCCTTCTTTTCATATTATAATATGATGGCATTACCCCGGGTATTAGTAATAAACGTACGTACGTATCACGCGTCCACGAAACGAATCTTTTATTCCCGCATTTTTTCCTATTCGTTTCTGCTTTTTTGGCTCTTTTATAATAAAGAAAGTTTGCTATTCTCTGGATTCTGTCGCATATAGAATTTCCTGATACTTACCTTTTTTTCCAAAAAATCTACTTTTTCCATTGGGAGATGGTTTATCCGCCAGTTCAAGCTTTTGTTTTCTTCAACTTTTTATTTCCCAAGTCCCAGTCCTTATTAAAATTATACCCTTAGGGTTCTTTTTCTTCTTCCTTGTAATATTGTGTATTCGATTCGTGTATATTATTTGTTTTCGGTTCTATATATACCTTCATCGTGGGACTTGGGGCTAGCTTGGTTACCGGTGGATACTGAATTTCATCTATCAATCTATCGATTTATTCAAATATTCATATGACCATTCTTGAATGTTCCGTTTTGTCATCCGTCACAGCTGTAACCGGGATTGTTTTAACATACCACGTATATATATATATTTTAAGAATGATGTTAATTGATGGATATACACAATGCAAAGGATAAGATCATTTATACACGCTAGCTAAGTAAATAGGTATATTTATATACAAGAAACTCCAGGGTCATTAAACGGAGTATTTTTAGTTGATTTATATTCATCGGTACGATTATTTGCACTTAGATGCACTGGCTGTAGTATGCGTTGGAGTAGGTGCAAGTTCCCTGAGCGCAGGTGGTAGGTCCAGTCCAGCCTGCTCCGCCGCACTGTCCGTACAATGGAGCTCCACCGGATGATCCGCCACCCGTGGTAGTCTTAGCGGTGGTGGTGGTAACCCTAGCTGTGGTGGTGGTAACTCTAACTGGGGTGGTTGTGGATTTGGTGGTTGTTACCATGGTGGTGGTAGTTTTGGTGGTTGGGCCGGCTGGAGTGGTGGTGGACTTCGCGGGCGTGGTGGTAGATTTGGTAGTTGTAACAGCAGTGGTTTTCGTGCCGCCACCACCGCCAGCGACGCAGGTTGCTACAGCGGAACCAGGAGCGGTGAAGGTGGATGCCGTGAAGCCGTAGTAGAAGTCTGAGATGTAGATGTTAGGATCGGTGTTGTGGTATGCGCCTGGAAGTTGGTATGTTGGCGAGCAGGTGCCTCCCGGTCCTGTGATGGCGAGTTGCATGCATCCAATGTACCATTGCGTGCCGTTGATGGTTTGGGAGGCGTGGAGGGCTTCCATCTCGGAGCGGAGGAGGTATTGACCGCTTGGGAGGTTGGCGGGGAGCTTGAAGGAGAACAAGCCGCTGTTGGCTTCCATCACTTCGTTGGCCCATTGACCGTTGACGTAGTCGAGTTCTTGGATTTTGAACCAGGTACCCGAGCCGGTTGATTTTGTCACATCGGCGACGGGGCCTTGGAGTTCGTGGGTGATGGGACCGGGGTGGGTAGAAACGTCCCATTGGACTTGGATGGTGCTAGTATGAATGTTAGATACGAGGTTTATATGGTGAATGTCTTGGATGTACATACTCTCCTGCATTCGCGGGGATGACAGCAACGCCGACACCGCTTTCTCCGTTGACATTGCATGCAATGTCTGGGCTGGTCACATCTAGAACTGGGTTGTTAGATGGCGGCTATTCAACCAAAAATATTAGTAAATCTATGCTTTGAGATATATATGTGGTGATAAAAGGAAGGGAATCGTACCATGCGAATACCAACTTGGTAGCCTGGAGTGACTCCATTGACCCAGAATTGATGCAAGTTCTGATGCGCGAGGGTCTGCGCAACCAGCATGAAAGACGGGATGATAACCTTGGAGAGCATCTTGGCGATAATTCTAAAAGAAAAGATAGATATCAAATCCACGAGTAAGAATCTCAAGTCGACTGAGATATAATATATTGATACACCAGGTATACGGGTTTTTTCCTCTAAGTCTTTCCGGCTAGGTATGAAAGTGAGAAAACAAAAATATCAAATGGGGGTAAGCCAAGACGTATTTATAACACTCCCAGCGAGCGTATCTGGTAGAAATATATCGAGTCTGGCGTTGGCGGGCAGAGAAAGACCGAGTCAGATGGTTGGCACATGGCTAGCAAGGCTCGAGTTCAGGCGAGCTTGAAGAGAGAACCGATCGAAACAATTCCTTCAAAACCCTAGCCCTTCATTTAAGGCATAAGACAAAGGAAAAAGAAAAATCTGGACTATGCAAATTCGAAGCAGTGGAGGAGCCAAGCATGAAAGCCGTGAGAGGCCATGGTAAAGGCGCACTGGAGACCCTCGGTTCACTTGAATCCAGGTTAATGAAGTCAGATGTGTTGCGGCAGGCTGTTGAAACGTTGGAATCGCCAGGTTCGAGGGCTTTTCGACAGGCTTAAATTGGAAGCGAGCCGGGCTGTGGGCAGGGATCATTGGCATCACGGGCCTACGTTCCTGTATCAGACCTTCGGATGAAGACAAGGTCCGGGCCGTATTGCTGAAACGCCATGACGATGGGAATGTTTCTTTTCGAGCTCTCGATCTGTTGCAATCGCCAGAGAACCATTGATCAATTCGGCATGTTCCATGGAACTGAACTCCCATCTATTGGGTGTACCGGCTGTAAAGTCGCTAGATCTCGGCTGAAATAAATATATAAAAGCCTGTTGAGATGCAATGTGGGGATGAGGGAAATGCTAGTGAGCGCTTGTAATGAAGCTTAAGTTTATTATGCGTATATACCTGTCCTGTCTTGTCGGGATATTTTTGAGAATTAGCCTCACTTCCCTTCCCTGGAGGTATAAAACAAGCTGGCCATTGCAATAGATTGCAAATGGTGGTCCAAGTGTCACGAAGGCGTATTTCGTGCTTGATATATGGCCTGGATCGACTGCTCTCTGCGAGGTCTGGGTACGAGACCAGCCTGGATGGCTGTGGTCGAGACTAAGTACTTTCATACTTTTAGAAAGCAGGATCGAGCGTTGGAATATTTGTGTTGTTCGTTTGTCTTTGAAATGAGAAACCTGCAGCTTAATCTCAAGCTTCCATCCAACCTGCACCATTCCTCATCCCGACCGCTAAAGGATTCCATATTTCTCCGTCATATCGAACCGAGCTTCCGAGATACGATTTATATCCTCCAATAACCCAGACGACTCGACTCGTCCCCACTTTTCGGATATCGCACCCGTTCGGAGTCTTTCGTGCCGGAAACACACCATCTTCCTCTCAGCTCTCTCGCAAACCACGGTTTCGCCCATCTCTGACCTTTGGTAGGAGAATCCGGAGCATGGCAAATCGCTTCGGGCTCCTGGTCCTTGGACCTGCAGGCTGTGGTAAAGTATGGATCAAACTACCCTAGTCGCTACCGCGAGTCCGTCTCTCCTCTCTTCCGCGCCTACGGTTCTTGTCAGGATCTATATATCGCATACAAGGCGCTGACTGTACACATCTTTTTTGGTATTAGACAACGTTTTGTTCTGCTTTGATAACATACTTGAGAGATTCGAAAAGAGCATGCAAATATGTCAATCTCGATCCGGCCGCTGAGGAATTCGAATACGAGCCGGACGTCGACATCAAGGATTTGATCAGTTTGGATGATGTCATGGAGGAGATGAGTTTGGGTCCCAACGGTGGACTTGTAGCATGCTTTGAGTGAGTCATTCTACTACTTTGGATTTAGAATCTGAGGATTCTAACAAGTTAAATTCTAGATTCTTGCTAGACAATCTGGACTGGCTGGACGAGGAGCTGGGCGAAGGAGATGAAGAGTCACTGGTTGTATTCGACTGTCCCGGTCAAATCGAATTATATTCCCACATCCCGGTCCTCCCGACATTAGCAAAACATCTTCAACAGCATCACTCATTTTCGTTATGCGCGACCTATCTTATCGAATCGACGTTTGTTGTGGATCGAGCCAAGTTTTTTGCAGGAACGTTGTCGGCAATGTCAGCGATGATAATGCTGGAGATACCACACATCAACATACTTTCCAAGATGGATCTTGTAAAGTCTCAGATCACAAAGAGGGAAATGAAGAGATATGTTGATCCGGATCCTAATTTATTGTTGGAAGATGCGAGGCGAGATACGAATCAGAAGTTTTGGAGGTTGAACGAAAAAGTGGTGGATTTGATCGAGGATTTCAGCATGGTTAGCTATTTGAAGCTTGAAGCGAAGGATGAAGATAGTGTCGCTGCGATTTTGAGTTATATCGATGATTGTTTGCAGTGGAGTGAGCATCAAGAGCCAAGAATGAAGGACGACGACGAGGGAGTAAGAGACGAGGAATTGGAGGGATGAGCCTGTATACGCTCCAGGTGAGCTACACTAGGCATTATCTTGAGTGTTCTATACAAGAGCTTCGTCGGTGTCAAATCCTCAGTATGAGATCCGATATCTGCAGCTGAAATCTGTGAGCGTTGAATTTTTTGAGGTTTTCTGCGTGTTGCAAAAGCGGACGCTCTTGGATTCTGGGACTCCCGCTAAAGATCAATATTATTGATAGCCAATTCGTCTCGTCAAAATGTAGACAGGAGATCTAGTTTGCATCCACTTTGGCATACAATCCATCTTTGGCCCAGAGGTACAAAATACGTGTTGATAGGTAGATCTATCAATATACCGTGCTCGACAGCGAGCTACTCCGCCGCAGTGGCAGGGCTGCGGTTCGCAGTGCCCTTCGCAAAATCGATTCTGCAAAATTGCTGCTCATGGCTGAGACAGGCCCATAGGGAAAGACGACATCCCTTTCGAGCTTTCCAGCTTGGGCGCGAGATTCATGCGTATATGCAGGGGACATAGATTTAGATCTGGATCTGAGATGTTGATTTACACCTCGAACTGCTCGATACTGCTTGATGAGATAATGGTCTGACAGGGGAGGGATGTTTTGGGTGACGTTTGATTAACAGGGCTAGCCGCTTTGGGCGATGCGGCATGCGTCTGATTGGCGACGGCCTTGGCACCGGCAACACATCACCCAACACATTCGGGTTTCGACGACGGACGTGATGCATCATCCCGAGGAATGAGCATATGGAAAATGTACCTGCACGCGATGAAGAATGTATTTGTACCTGGCTGATGCGAATGACGGAGACTATGCTATCTGGTGGGCTTCACGAATGCCTCATCGTAGCTAATTGGCCTTCTATGCAGTGAGTTATATCAGTGCCTGGCTTTTGCGGGGTTGTTCCCAGCCATTCGCTTTAGCTCTAAAAAAAAAAGATTGAAACTCGAAAACAAAAGTGTTCAAACAGCGTTTTCAATAATGCCGCTCAATTGAACCGATTCGCCTGGATTCGATCGGGGTCGCTTTCCTGGTTTGCTTGCGTATTTTCTCCGGGTGGTCATTGACCGGATCAAATAACAATATGATATATGACTTGAGAGGGGCCCTTCCTCGTTCCGTGAGGGATAATACCTGCCGGCCTGTCTAAGCGCAGCCATCCCTCGACTGTTTAGTTTATTTTTTGATTATTGTCAATCATCCTTAGGCTTAGATTTTGCTAGACCGAGAACTGTTTGAAGAGGAGAGAGATGCACTAAGATGCTCTGCTACTACTATTCTTTATTATGATGGGCTGGAAATAAGATACGCTTCCCTCTCTACCCCGTACTTTTACACTTCCATCAATAATAATACATCACCTGCACATCCCTCTCCCCGTCACTTCCATCATCATTCTTTTTTTCTTCCTTTCACCATCCTCCCATCACCACCATCCGACCACCTATCTCACCACCATCCATCATGGACGACATGGAACCTCCGTCGAAGCGGAGAAAGGTTGACGACTCCTCATTATCATCACCATCATCCGAATCCGACCCCATCCAGCCTGTCGAAGCTCCAACGAAGCCCTCGACCTCGAAGCCGTTGGAAACTTTTGCCGTCGAGATCGTGGTCGGCAGTGGTGGCAGTAAGGCCGACCAGCCGCCAAAACAAAAACAATCGTCAACACCCAAGGAACCAAAAGAACGAACAACTGAGCGAATCGACATCAGCCGGATACACTCGCAGCTAGCCGAGAAGCAATTGTCCACATGGTTGGATATCCTAAATAAGAAGAAGAAGATAGTAGTAATAGCTGGAGCCGGTATCTCCGTCTGCGCTGGCAGTGAGTTCTTTTGTTCTCCCCTTTTTTCTCCGGCGTTGCTGGCTCGTTCGGTCTGGCGATGTCTCTTTTGTTGTTTTTGTTTTGGGATCGACGCCACAACAACACATCCCCGTCTTAGATCCAACTCCCCCGCAACACAGCGTTCATGACTGACAATTGCCTCTTCTTTTTTCTCTCTCATGTAGTTCCTGACTTTCGAAGCTCGAACGGTCTCTTCGCATCCGTGAAGAGCGACTACAAACTCAAAGCCTCCGGAAAGCAGTTATTCGATGCATCTGTCTACAAAGATGACAAGTCGACATCAGACTTTCACGACATGGTGCGGAACCTCCACGCCATGTCGACCGAAGCTCAACCGACAGTCTTCCACCACCTCCTTGCCTCCCTAGCTGCCTCCGGACGCTTATTACGATTATATACACAAAATGTTGACTGCATCGAGACCAGTCTTCCCCCGCTCGCCTCGAAAACTCCGCTCAACAACAAAGGCCCCTGGCCGAAAACCATCCAGCTGCACGGTGGACTCGATAAGATGAATTGTTCAAAGTGCCGCGTTATAAAGGATTTTACGCCAGATATCTTTGTTGGACCTACTCCACCGGATTGTCCCGATTGTGTCGACTGGGAGGCGGCAAGAGACGCGTCTGGAAAGAGATCTCAGGGAATAGGAAAGCTAAGACCACGGATGGTGCTATACAACGAACACAATCCGGACCAAGACGCTATCGGTGCGGTCTCGACGGCGGATTTGAGAGCCCGACCGGACTGCTTGGTCGTTGTTGGGACGAGTTTGAAGATTCCAGGCGTGCAAAGACTTGTGAGGGAGCTGTGTGCCAGCATCAGGGACTTCAGAGGAGGCAAGACTGTCTGGATCAACCGAGATGACCCACCTGCTACAGGACAGATGAAGGGGCTTTTTGATTTGATTTTGAAGGGAGATTGTGAAACGCTTGCCAAAGTTTCGAATGTGAAGCACTACGACCAGTTCACGCCGGATACGGATTTGAAGAAAATTACGGGCACGGGAATGGAACTAGGTGTTTCGACACCGATATCAATGGACAGCGAATCTGATAGTCCGTTGAGCTCGCCAGTTTCATACGCAAGCTCAGAAGAGATTTGGGAACAAATGAAGAATAACCGTCCCGTGGATATTCCATGGCCGGCGGTGAAGACTGGCTTGCAAGCGGAACCACTGAGCCCCTCTGCGTCGCCACATCCAAAGAAGGCAACTATTGCGAAAGCCACTGCGAAAATTACGAAATCGAAGGAATTGTCCACCCCTACTAAACCGAAACCCGTTAAAGACGTCTCGAAGCAGAGAAAGAAGCCTGGTCCGAAGCCGAAACCGAAGATGCCCAAGGTTGCAGGTACATCTGATGTACAGAAGGGCAAACTTACCAAGGCATTCAAGGCCTCAAAGAAGGAGCCTCAGCAAGCGAAGATGAAAAAAGTTGACGCGCAGCCGAAGCCGGTTACAGAAACCATAAAACTGGAACCGGTGGCTACGTCAACTCCTCCACCCAAAAAACCGGAGACGAAACTTGTCCGGGTCAACGTGGAAACTCTCAAGCGGAAGCTAGAATCCCAAAATGCTAGCTCGTCGCCCCTTGTATCAACCCCTAAGTTGGTTTTCCACGGGTCAGATACGAGTTTTAGCAGTCTAACAGATATTAGCAGTACGCAGTCATCACCATCGTCCCTCAGTCCTACGAGGGGTATGAGAATCCAGGACCTTTTATCATGAAAGATACCCTTAGTACACTCTATGAAGTGAGAGGAGCGTTCATCATCCATGAATGATTTGACTTGAACCTCTCCAGTTTTCCTTTTCTCATTATATATTCATCTGTTCAAAACCAATATCCATTTCTCGGCGTTACGGCGGATTACCTACCTGGTTGCGGGCGGAAAACCTCGAAATTTCGGACCGCTCTATTTTTGCACATGCAGATTGGGAATCTTGCTTTTCATTCATTCTCTTTTCTTTAATTTTAATTTTTTTTTTTTTTTTAAAAAAAACATTCCATTCTTTCTCTGTAGTATATTGTGTATCATAGACATGGTGTTCTCGGGGGTTATTTTTATTTTTCTATCATGGAGCCGTTTTCTTTGCGTCTTGTTGGTTCTGTCCATGGCGCTGGCTATTATTGTAGACGACCTTAATATCAGGATGCAAGTCCTCGATCATTTGGGTGATACCCCTTCTGATAATTGAAATTTCAATCAAATAATAATCAATATTTTTTGGCGAAAGTAAACACCATAAACACAGGTAAGAGTAATAGTTAAAGGTTTGGCTTAGACCATATAGAATATAATATATACTACAAAAATTATCACATGCAAATGATATATAGCTAAGGGAAGTCTAAATACTGTCGATATATCTTAAAATTGCAACCCGCGTCTACAACTTTGACGACGGGACGATAAAGCTGTTTTGTTTCCTGATGGCTTCTTCGCCCTCTTTCTCGATCCTCTTCAATAATTCCTCGCAAGATGGGATATCGTGGATCAAACCCATGCAAGGACCGGCGGTCCAAACACCGGCATCGATGTCACCGTCAATAAACACCATTCTCCCTCTCTTACCGCTGACCAAAGCCCCAACTTCTTCAAACTTGCCGGTTGTGCTGGTGGTTTCGATTCTCTTGACCTCAACGGCGACCTTGTTCTTGAAGAGACGGCTGGTATTCTTCCATCGTCTCAAAAGCAACTCGGTATCGTCTTCCGAAGCCTTCACTATCGCTTCCTTGACCTTTTGGTGGATCGGTGCCTCCTTTGTAGCCATGAATCGGGTACCCATGTTGATACCGCAAGCACCCAATGCCAAAGCACCGGCGAGACCCTGGCCGTCAGCGAATCCACCGGAGGCGATAAAGGGGATCGTGAGCTCCTGTGCTGCCCGTCTTAGCAGGACAAAGTTTGTGATGTCGTGTTCGCCAACATGGCCGGCACACTCAAAGCCGTCGATGGAGAGAAAGTCGACGCCGAGTTTCTGGGCGGAGAGGGCGTGGCGGATGGTGGTGCATTTGTGGAGGACAATGATGTTGGCTTCCTTCAGCTTTTTAATAATCGGGGCTGGGTTATTTCCTGCTGTTTCAACGATTTTGATGCCTTCTTCGATGATGACGTTGGCGTAGGCGTTGTAGTCTGGGGGGACCAAGGCAGGGAGGAGGGTCAAATTGACTGCGAACTGGATTTTAAGAATAGTTAGGATTTATTTCTCAAGACATGGCTGTGTAGATGTTTGAATGACATACGGGCTTGGAGGTCATGGTCTTTGTCTTTCGGATTTCCTTGCGTAAATCTTCGGGTGTTGGTTGGGTGAGCGCAGTCAACTGGGCCGGCAGTTAGCAAAGAAACGCCCTGATATTCTCATCGACGACTATTGTTACTTACGATACCGAGACCACCGGCGTTGGAGACGGCAGAGGCGAGTTCAGCGTATCCGACCCATTGCATTCCTCCCTGAACGACGGGGATTGCGATCCCGAGGGCCTTTGTGAGAGCTGTTTGGAAGGGCATGTTGTATGTATGTATATGTTGTATTATATGACGTCGGACCTGTCTATGATATCCTTATGATCTAATTTCTAGCTAGCGATCTGAAAGTATTCGAGTATATAACGATGGTATAACTGAGTAGTAATAGTAATGAAATCTAACGGAGGCATCGCGCGAGAAAAGAGGGAGAAAAAAGAGGCCGGGGAAACACGCTTTAACGGAGGAAGGTTGTGGAGGAGCAGAAGACCGAATTGGAACCGGGGCAACCGAGCTTACAACTTTGGCATGTGCCTAGGCCCGAACCACCTTCGCCAGCGTCAAAAGCGCCCGAATAACCAACCAGAACCGTTCACACGGAGCGCACCGCACTGCACTTGGTGCTCTCTGCGTCAGGTCGTCACTTGATCCTTTCGCCGTATGGGGTAAGCCGAGGCTTAAAAATATATGCACCGAAAAGAACATGAAGGTCGTTCAGACGATTCACATCCGCACGTCACTGCTTGGTAGTTGAAGCACGAGTCCGACCTTCCTTTCCCCCTCCGGCTCTGCCGATGACAATGAGAGCTGTGGTGGTCCGGCCCAGGACTGCGCTGCTACTCCCTTGCAGACCGACTCAATGGCGATGCCTTAGTTTCGGCTGGCGACCTCGTGCGCCAAAATGGGCTCAACACAGTTTGATATCAAAATGCAACGTGGAGACTCAATTTGGGGTTGGGACACCTCAAGCAAGAGTCCCTGGATTACGTCGAGGGTATGTTGTACATTTAATGCACCTGTATAAGTATTTATACCGCAAATTTGAATCTAAAATTGACATCATAAATATCGGTTGGTCAAGTTTTGAGTATTCTTTTCCTTCAAGGACTGCATCGACGGCAACCAGGGAAGAGCGACTCAAAACCCAGGTCCAGAATGAACTGCGAACAGCAAATTTTAACAACATACATCAGGATATCATATCCAAAATCACAGACCAGCCTCGTGATAAGTTAATTTCCGAAAAAATACTCATTACTCTATCCACTGCCCGACGGCCATTACGCAGGGCGGAGCTCGAAACAATCTTATCTTTAATAATCGAAGCGACAACCATAAATGAGCTTCAAAGTTCTATTGACAAGAATGTATCTCGAGGGTTTATAGTTAATAAAGAAAACAGAAATCTCCAAATTAAGGATGAAGCATGCAATTTCCTCTTCTCAGGTGGTCGGGAAATGTTAGGCTGGTCAGCCTCAGATGATCGCGAGATCGCACGTCTATTGATCAACTATCTTTGTGATAAAAATCTCGTAAAGCTAGGCCCATGCAAAACGGCAGAAGAGTGGCGGCAGCGAGAAAAAGATTACCCTTTACTCCTATATGCCGCTTCGTCGTGGATTTATCACCTGACAAAAGCCGATGGTCAAGCCCCTGTCCTTGTGAACAAAGCCTCACAGCTTTGGACCACTGGGTTGGATTCCACATATGGAGTTTGGCTACAAGCCGCGTTTATGGACAAACAAACCGCCCGCGGCGAGCCAATCGAATCTTCGGTTCTGGATATGCATAACTATCGAACAGAGGTTGAGGACTCAACTCTCAAATCTTTTTCAGAGAATGGATCAGAAATCCTAACTTCATGGTTGCAGTGGACCCGAACTGGGGATTCTTCTGAACTGAGAATATTTAATCAAAAGTATTCCCCAGGGGCAGAGTTGCTCACTCAATTCGGGTTGGAATTTCTCGACGTCTTGAGGACTAGGAATTTTTCCGCCGGGTTTGATATCTTTAAATTTCGATCAATGTTCCGAGCCCATGATATCCGAGACGTCATGAACCGGGTTGATGACGCCGGGGAAACGTTACTTCACAGCGTTGTAAAATACGGTGATTTGGCTCTGCTCGGTCAAGTACTTGAACAAGAACCTGATGTGAATGTATACGGCGCAATAGGCTATACTCCTCTACACTATGCTGCGCAAAGATTATCAGCAGCCTTTGTCAAAGCTCTGCTCGCGGCTGGAGCTGATCCTAACGGGAGTTTGCCTTACATGCCCACCCCTTTACATTGTGCTTGCGAAAGCAAACCGGGAAAGAATGAGATGAAAAAAATTGCACAACAGCAGGAGGCTCTTGATATTGTCAAGATACTTATAGAGGCTGGAGCAAAACCAGCCGCTGTAGACGGTGATGGGGTTACTCCGCTTGCATTCGCCGCTATGAACGATCATGATGAGATAGTCACATATCTATCCAAGCTTTATTCAACCGATGAGATCAATGCGGTCGGATGGTGGGGTACAACAGAACCTTTGACCGCTCTTACAGCCGCCATTATCTATGGAGCCAGAAAAAGTATTGTTAGAGGTCTAATTAACAAGGGTGGGACCGGTCCTCCGGGTGCATCTAAGTTACCAATACCCCAAATCTTCGAAAGTTCGTGTTCAATATCACCTGAAGTATTCAAGCTTCTCCGCCAGAGTTTTCCAGATTCAATGATGGATAGTTCTGGCCAATCACTGATTTCGAGGCTTTTTGAGCACTGCGGAAGGCCGCAGCTCATGATACTGAAAAGTCTTCTCAACTCCGAAAGGGAGAGGAACTCCGTCTTTGAAAATTACGAGCCATATAAAGAGTCTACTCTACAAGGAGTGGCTCTTAGTGGCCTAGTCGGCGTCATTTTGGATTTTGCCAAAGCAGAGAAAACAAAAGAGATCGGGGAAAAACTTCCTTGGAAAGACATTTGGAAGGATATCTGCCGGCAAGATGTTGAAAAGGCAGAGATAAAGCGTTTTCTACACCAGAGACCAGAGTTTGACACCACTGAATATCTCACAGATGCTCTTTTCGAATCACTGGCGTGCAAGTCATCCGAAGAAACTGCATTGTTTTATCTTCAAAGATTGAAGCCCAAGTTTGAGGATAAAACGTGTCTCCCACCCTGGAAACTCAAAGACGAAAAGACTGGCGATACGATACTCCACCTCGTTTGTGAAAACAATCTCGACAAAGTTTATATGCAATTAGAGAATAATTATTCGAAGGCTATAAAAGACAACGTCAATGCACAAAATATGAAAGGAGAAACACCGTTGATGAAGTGTTTTGGTTATGACCCCGTTAAAAACATGCGCTCCGGTCTCATCTGCAGATTGCTGGAAAACCGTATGGACTTAACAATTCGCGATAATCGGGGCCAAACAGCTCTCTACCACGTCATTGACTCGGAGGAATGGGAAGATACCAATGAGGACGTCACAGCGGTTGAAATGCTTTTGAAAAAGGACCAGACAAAGAAGACACTTGAGATCCCCGATAACTTAGGATTACTACCGATAGACCTCGCGTGTTTGAACAATGACATTGAGGTGGTCAGAAAACTTGAAGAATACGGGGCGAAACTCCGGCTCACAGACGATAAAGGGTTTGATATCTTCCCGAGGATGAGATTAAAACCCTCCAGGGCAGTCGCCGCGGACCCTTTGATACTTGAAATGATCAAAATGGGGGCGGATATCAACTATGTTAACTCCAGAGGTCAAACTCTCTTATTCAAAGCCTTAAGAGCCGGCTCTGCCTCTCTTGTTCGAATGTTACTTGTGGAGTATAAAGTCGACCCTACGCAGCCGCTCAGGGGAATTTACGACTATCTCCCCGAAGAAACTTATACGGCGTTACCATTTCTCAACGGTTGCCAGTATTACCCAAGGATGACAATGGTCTTGTTGAGATACGCAACTCCAAAGCAACGAAGGGCTCTCATTAACGGACGGTCTCAAGATGGTAAGGGTGAAACACCGCTACATTTTTTCATGAGGAAATCTACCGAAGTAGGCGTTATTAGGGCGTTGATTGAAGCTGGCGCGGACGTGAACGCGGTAGATGCGAATGGCAATACACCATTGTGGTATGCGAACAGGAGAGGGAGCGGGTTGACGTTCGTGGAGGGTGGTGAGGTTGAATCCGTGACGCCAGCTTACTATCTTTTGAAAGCTGGAGCGGATCCGAACTATCGGAACCCGATAACTGGAGAGACGATACTGGAACATATTGTTCATGAACAACGGTTTGATCTTAAAATCTCGGCCATTGATCTATTAATCCAACATGGAGGTTTGGATAGAAATGTTGATCCTGCTTGGATTCATACCAATGCTGATCCTAAATATCCCCCAGACTATCTATATTCTAGAGTGTATGGTGAGATTGCACGGTTGCTGGCAAAGGCAAAACAAGAGGGAAAGTAATGGCCAAGTATGAGTGATACTAAAACAGCGGCTCTAATTGTAAATACTATCCAGTGTACATAAAATATTACTCTAATTAGTATTGTATATACCTAAACAACTACTTAACTAACACTCAAATATATTAATAGTTGACTACCAAATATTCTAATTAATACAGTGTATATCAAAGCATGGGTGTTCTAATGTAGAAGATGGCTTACGAGATTCTGCTTAAAAATAAAATCTTTTTCTAGCCCTCATCTCCTTAGAATGGTTATAGGTTATAATTCAGGGACAGGTGTCTGAAAAAATATCATGTTAGAACGAATTTCTGTAATAAAGCCTGTCTTATACTCGGTCTCACGGAGCTGGACGATCGCCCGGTTGGTTCTGCTGCCTCGTCGGGACAATATTTAGCGCAAAGTTACTAATCTGAACCTGTCTTCCATTTCCTGGGCTTTGGGCAGTTGGGTTTCCTGTAGGAATTTGGTACGAATGCTGTATTGATGGCCCACCCCCAGTGTATATGCTGTCACTCCGGTCAACTTCAGTCCTTATCCTACTGCGTGGTCCAGGCTCTAGCGACTCGTCCGACTCAAAATTGTTGTTCCGTATGGTCTCAAGAACTTGGCGAGACCGACGAATATCTGGCTCTTGATTATATGAGGGTCTTCCCGCTACTCCCTGACCAGCTGGATAGCGAGTATCCTGTCTTTGCGGTGGTTGCCCTAGCACGCCCTCATTTAAGACTTCGCTAGCAGGGCGGCCTGAAAGTATTGGTCCAGGCTGCTGTTCGATTTCAATTCTATCAGAGGTAACTGTCGACGGAGCAACCATTCTGCTTCCATCACTATACTGCGTTCTGGAAAGGGATTCCATGATTCGTGGTTCAAAGTTTTCTAATGCTGGCTGTATTACGTTCCACATTCCTAATCTCGGTGCGATATCATTCGCCGTTGGACCAGCACGACTGACAGGGGGTTGTGAGAATTCTTCCGAGAGTCGTTGATTAGGTAGATTGTTTTCTGATAGGTTCTGGACTGTATTCTCCGGTAGGCTTTGACCAATTGTAGGGTCACCCCTTAGCCCCTTTACTAATCGTATTGGGAAAGATTGAGGTAGTTCCTGTGTTTCCGGGACCGTTTGGAGATCACTCTGTGGCTCATTTTGTGGGATGTTTTGTGGGATATTTGGTGGGATATCCTGTGGGAGAGTCTGTGGGAACTCGGGGTAACCCGGAATATTCTGTAGGAAATCCACTGGGAAGTTGGACGGAAAACCCTGGGGTATATTCTGTGAGAAACTCAGTGGTATGGACTCGAAGTTGCTTTGTTGAGCTGCCTGAGGAGTCTTCTTTTGGGATATACCCAGCTCGCTTAACCTAAAGACTGGACGGACGACCTCTGGTGACTTCTCTTCTTCTGGAGCTGCGTATATATCTATACCTTCTGGCATAGGGTCTAAGAGCTTCCGAGGTCTACCTGGAGGGTTCCTACCCTTAGGTTTGGCTGTAGTATTGGTGTTGGTTTTACCTTTGGTCTTAGGCTTGGTAGCAGGTACCTGAGGTCGTGCATTCGGATTCTGTGGTGCTGGCCGCGGATTTTGATTTAGTGGAACTAGTCGAGGATTCGATGCTAACTGTGGTGGAGTGATTGGTAGCACAGGCCGAGTATTAGAAATATCCAAGACGTCAGAAACTGGCGCGTCGGACCCCAGGGTCTGGTGCAAACTTCTCTGTAGGCTTTCAGAGAATATTTTCTCTAGGTTCTCAACGAACTCTGGTGGCAGACCCTGCGGTATATTCTGCCGTATAATATTGGGCAAATTGATATTTTGTTGTAAAATTCGCTGTATATTCTCCGGTGAGATGTCAGGTAGCACGGGTTGCTGTCCCGTTGATGTTGGTGGCGGCCGTGTCCTAGGGTTCGAAGCTACCTCTTCAGATATAGGGCTTCTGTTCGAGTTGGATATAGTTCGTTCCGATTCAGTCGACGCTGGTTTATATGGATTAAATTGGCCATTGACAACCGTACCATCAGGTATCGGTCGAGAATTAATAGTTATGCCTCCAAAATTCGGTGGCGGTGTCCAAGAATAACCCCTCTGGAGGTTCGGGCTTTGTTCTGGTCGTTGTACGGTTGGCTGGTAACTCATAATTTTGCCTGGATTTGATGGTAGGGGAAAATTTTTGGCTGGTCGAGACTCTGAGCTTTCCCTAGACACCCCATCAACCTCAACCTCAGTCCGCTCAGGTTGAGACGTCTGTGAGCGAGTGTCAGAGCCCGCACCTAGAGGTAGAGCTCCTTTTAGTATATTACTCGGCCATGCGTCGCGGGGTTCCCTTGCAACAGTTGCAGTATCGATGGCTGATAAATCTACAGGACGGGTAGGCGTAGGTTCAGATTGTTGCGGTGCTGATATAGATTTGCTCTGCGTCTTTTGTGCATTAGGATTCTTTGCCAGCCAGTCTCGATACAATTTCAGTCCAAACTGAAAGAACTTCAAGTTAAACTTCTCTCTTGATTCAGTGGTTTTAAGCCAAAGATCTTTATCTTTGTCCGGAGCCTTAAGGAAAGTTTGTTCAAGCCCTGGAGCAAGCTTATCTGATTTCAACGTCCCCCATGGGGGTAAAGGCGCGAATGTCCCAGGCTGAACTCCAGCAATCCTTTCTCGCCACCTAGCATAAAACTCTCGTGCAAGGAGAACTTTGACAAGGTTAGTTCGCTCTATTTTTTCATAGTGCTTCATCCACTGCGATTTTTGTATATCTTCTGCCCTGTTAAAAGACTCTCTGATGTTCTTGTACCTCACATGATCTAGTGGGATGAGTGGCACGCCCTGATTCATTTCCTGCTCTATAGCCTTAAGTGCTCGACGTAGAGAATCCGCCATTTCTACTGAGTCGTCCCAAAGGGTATAACCTTGATTGGGTGGATTCTCAGGAAGTTGTGGCCTATAATTGGGTTCAGTAGGGCTAATATTTCTATGTTGCGGTTCTGGTCCTCCTAGGGCTGGATTTTCTTGGTTCCCGATAGCTTCAGATCTTTCTGATGCAGCATTGATATTTACAATTGTTGGAGAAATCATGAGACCCTGCACTTGCCCATTATTAGCCGCGAGCATTTCGTTGGACCCGGGACCGTAATTATCGTCAATAGGCAGAGCATAGTTTGCCCAATCGCTCGGAGGAGGGAATACCAATCTGTCGCCTGGTACTCCCACCTGCGCGTTCAAAAATCCCTCGAGTTTTAGGATATTTTCAACAGCTTTGGGCGGCGTTGGCTTTGGCAGGTTGACAAGTCGCTCGATAACCTCCCTCAGTAGGAGGTTAGCCGTCGATGCTCCCTCTAATTTTTCGTACCTGACCCCATTCAACCATTGAACACCAGACTTTTTCACATGTCGTCTACCTTTTGTATCCCAGAACACGAGAGCCCCAGGAAGATCTTGTATGGGTATACCCGAGAGTACTCCACCTTCCTTTACTTCATCTTCAACTCTCATAGCTTTCAATGCTTTCGTTCGAACCTCTCTAATCCGCGGCCTGTCGCGATAGGTTCCCGTGTCGAGTCCCTTGAAACTCACAGAGTGCAGTCCGCGGAGCATACGCTTATCTAGTACCATAACTACCATAGGGTTTCTTCCAGCGGCAGTCTTCAGAGCCTCTCCGCAAGCCGGATCAGCGTAGAATGCTAGTGCGAGGGTTGCTGCTTCATTAGGACGGTTCCAAACAATGGCCCCGGCCAAAGGCTCAGTCTGTGAATTGAATGGAGAAGGACGACACTCGCCAATTTTTGTGAAGGGTCCTCTGCCTTGGCCACGGCCGGCGTTGTAGCGTGGCTCCAGTCTTTCAAACCATGAGATAGGGCCACTTTGGTTAGCGACTTCATCCCAATACGCGAGAGCCGGTAAGAGAAAGCTAAAGAAGAATAGTGCCTGTGTTGATTTGGATGCGTGAGACTTCATTGATGGTGATGATATCGAAAGTTGAGGCATCTCAAAAAGCATCAAGTTGGAACAGATCCTCGAGACTTCTGTTCCTATAACCACGTTATTGTGGTACCCGATGGGAGGCGAGTGATATTTGCCACGTGCAATAGACTGCTAAGGCGTATTAGCTTTTCTTCATGTTTGTTAGAATTGCCCTCATCATGGTAATATTCTCAATTGAACGCCTGCCACTATCTGTGGCCGCGTGGATAAGTTTATCACGATGCTGTTATAAGGTGGCTCATCACGTGGAATCTGCTCTTTTCTTCTTACGCCGCTACTAAATGTCTCATTAGTCTTGACACATCTCGTATTGGTCTTATGATAATGTATCAATAAAATGGCTCACCTATTTCTTAGCTAGAATAACCGGAATCTGGTTGAATAATAATACGATCCGGAGGACCTTGAGAATGAATGCTAATCGATTGTAGGTATCTAAGTATCATAGTACTTTTCGAAGAGAAAAATAAATTACATCTTTGCAGAATAAGAAGAATAAAGAAATAAATGTAACATAAGAAAAGAGCCGGTTTCAATCATCAATTTTCAGGGGGCATAACTCCCTTAGTTTGAGAACGGATACACTTCTAGCGTCTCCCTTTACAAAAATATGACTCAAACTTCATGCTTATTTTATGCAAAGTGAAGAAACGGAATATAATTGCCAAAGATGCGCCTTTCTGAATTTAGTATCAAACCGTGGGCAAGAGAAAGCAGGCTGGAAACGAGACCAGTCAAACTTGTACTTTGCAATTCTATTCATTCTTCTTTGTAGGATTAGATTATTAAAGAGATATTTTTCAGGAAGTCTCCTCAAGGAAGAACTAAAAAAAAGCGCATCAGTATCATATCTTAGACTTATGGAGGATAATTTCTGGTGTAGGCTTACATAGTTTCCAGCAAGTTTCTGTTCTTGGTCAAGCTGACTGTTAAGTTTGTTGATACGGGGACGATAGGAAACCGGATCACGACGGAAACTACGGGTAGTATATTAGCACACATTTTTGGTTTATGGCGTATTCTCGGGGCATCTTACGTGACATCCAAAGATTTCAAGAATTGATTGCAGCCACTGAGAAGGGATTGTGGTTTCGTGGCTTTGGCCTTAATGGATGGCTGGCCTTCGAACACGATAACTCTATCAGCAAGGTAGGTTGCCATGATGAAATCGTGCTCGACGATGAAAGCAGTCTTCTTAGCGTGCATGATGAATCTCTTGATGACTCTGGCAGCTATGATACGTTGTTCGGAATCGAGATAGGCTGAAGGTTCGTCGATAACATAGATGTCGGCAGGTTTACCCAGGGCCAGAACGATGGCAACTCTTTGAAGTTCACCACCAGACAAGTTCTGAACCTCTTGATCAATGAAGTCATCGATTTTGAGTGGTTTGTAGACGTCAGTCTGGAATTGTGGGTTTAAGAAAGAAGCCTTGATCTTCTTGAAGAAGAGTTGTCTCACAGTCCCCGGGAATTTTCCGGTGATTGTCTGAGGTTTTAGCGAAATTGACATTTGCGGCATCTTGTTCGAGTTGGTGTCAGGTTGGTCAAGACCAGCCAATAGTTTACAGAATGTCGTCTTTCCGGTTCCGTTTTCACCCATCATGACAATGATTTCCGAGTCGGTGAATTCACCGGCGTCAACTTGTAGAGAGAAGTCTCCCTGGGTCTTTGTCATCTTGGGGTATTTGAATCCTCTGGTCCTATCCGCGCCAAACTCATCCGCTGCTTCCGCTATTCTGAACTGGAGCGATTCCTCTCTGAAACGCAAGTTTTCGGTGGGGATGTTGCCGTCTAAGAAGATGTTGATACCTTCTCTGACGGATGCCGGTAGGGTGACTACACCATAGACGGCGGGTTGACCGTATAGAACACAAATAAAATCAGAAAGATAATCAAGAACTGACAAATCGTGCTCAACAACGATGACGTATCCTGAGTCGTTTGCCTTGACGACTTCACGGATGGTGTTGGCGGCCTTTAAACGTTGCTTGATATCGAGGAAGGAGGATGGTTCGTCGAACATGTACACATCAGCTTTCTGAACCACCGCCATAGCAATAGCGAAACGCTGCAGTTCTCCACCGGATAGCAATGTGACATCACGATTCATAACCTGGTTAAGTTCTATTTTTTGTCTTTTTGTTAGTCATATCGAATATCATATCTGGATAGAAATTTATGTACCCAAAACATCCGCCGTTTCCTCAAGGACATCCCTATCACTCTTGCCCTTCAAAAGCTCCTCGACAGTCTTTGACTTGCCCTTCAGAGCCTTTGCGATCTGATCGACATACTGGGGCTTGATAATTGCCTTAAGATGCTCTTCAAGCAATCTCAAGAAGTAATTTTGTAACTCGCTTCCACGGAAGTACTTCAAAATCTCCTCCCATGTTGGTGGATTGTCGTATCGTCCCAAATTTGGATCCAACTTTCCAGCCAAAATCTTCAATGCGGTCGATTTTCCGATACCGTTTGTTCCCACCAATCCCAAAACCTGTCCCGGGCGAGGAGTCGGCAATCTATGAAGCTTGAAAGAGTTGGCAGAGTATCGATGGGTGACTTGAGTCTCGAGATTTGTTGGCAGATTGATAATGTGGATGGCGCCGAAGGGACACTTCTTTGGACAAATACCGCAACCGATACATAACCGTTCGGAGATGAAGGCGATTTTGGATTCCGGTGCGACTTCGATACAAAGCTTACCGGTCCTGACTACAGGACAGGACTTTTTACATTCTTGTCGACATTTCTATGGTTGGAGATGTGGGTGTTTAGCGACCATTACATCAGTTCGCGGGGTATATTGGAGGCACAGCGAGAGTACGCATGACTACCTTGGGTTTACACTATACGAAGAATTAGAGTCAGCCAAAGTTGGAAATAGTAGAAATTCGAGTAATGGAAGCTAACCTTATCGCTGCTGACGATAGCAATACTGTAGGTCATCCAGGATTAGCATTGCCAGAACTCCCAGCAGATTTGAAGTCGCATGAAGCAGGCCATACCGAGTGAGCTTATCAGCCATGGTGGAAGATTCGCACCGGCGAATGGTAATCTAGAATCCGAAATTCGATGACGGTTATTTGGGAATAAGGAGACGGATATTCCGGGAAGAAGTAGAAGAGGGAAAGAAGACGTCCTCAGCTGGGTCGTGAGAAACCTGAATGGGAGCTCTCTTTGCTGAGGTTCGATTTTGTTGTTGCTGAGCTGTTGTCTTTTTTTTCTTTGTGGATTTTTAAGACTCAGTGACCCAATTAGGAATGTTTGTTCCACTTGCCCAAGCAGCGAATCAAAGACGAGGTAATTCCAACAAACCGGCGTTAGCAGGGGCGTCTCGATTGCTTAAATCCGGTTCGACTTGCTCATTTCGATACTATTCCAAAAGAAATTACGCTCTAAAGTAAGTGCTTAGGAGGATGTACTTATTGATACGTGTTTGGGTATGTAACTAAGCACTTCAGTGGTTGGGCATTGTAAATGAAGGCGATCAATAACAAAGCCATACACATAAATATTGAATTAATGAACATTTCTTCAATTCTTCTAAACTAGATTTCGAATAAATAAATTTATATAAAGGTATAAGCATTTTTCCAAACATTTAGATAATTAGATATTCATTTTGTATCTTTCCTAATAACCAAGCGTTTAAATAATTTAACTTCAAAGTGTTATTCGTATTCGTAGCTCAATATATCATGTATGAGTATGGTCATACAGCCGGTCGTCTCCATAGCCCTAGCCTTGTTAGCCTTCAAAACTCATTTCACAACAATAGCTTTGATCAATTAAAGGCTGTCATAAGAAAAGGAGAAGAGTCAATTACTACAAATCTCCATAAAAATATATCAAGAAAAGAAGAAAAGATAAAAAGAAAGCCAATATGCATGAAACTTGCACATACCTTCGAGCTCATCGGTGTCGTCGCCATCGTCGGTGTCGTCATCGTCGTCATCGTCCTCCTCCCGAGAAATATGATCCTCATGGTCATCCTCATGTTCATGATGATCATGGTCGTGGTCGTAATGGCGTTTCCACTTCCTCTCAGATTTTTTAGCCCGTTCTTCGTCTCTAAAGAGCTTCACATCATCATTGTACCCATTCGCGAGGTTGATCAATGGCATCCCTGCCTCGAGATCGGGCTTGTCTAGGATAATTTCATCTCCAGGATTGACCGTTGGCTTGGCGAGTGCACATGTTGCGAGAAGAAGGGGGATAATATATTTCATTTTGTCTGGGATATTATTAAAATGATATTTTAAAAAACTAGTCTCTTTGTAGCTTGGTAGACTCTAGTCTCGGTCCGGCAGACTCGATAGTAAGTGACTCTCAACTGATTGATGATTGAAAAGTTGATTAGAACTAGAACCTGCGTAGTGTATTCCTTTTGATATGTGGAAGCTTGGGACGTAATTCTGTATGTTCAACTAACATTTTAAAGATGGGACTTGAAGGATATATATATTGGACAAAAACTCTATCACAACGGTTCCCGACGGTCACGGAAATCCCTTAAACGTAGCACATTCACACTCAAGGTTCAAGCTCATAATCATATTTTTCGATTTGATTTATTCTGAATGCGAATGGAATTTTTTTTTTCATCGGCCTCGTCTGTTTCTGGTAGACTTCAACTGTGACATATGGCTTTCTTGCGTGCGTTATATAATTGCGATTGTAGCACGCTAATTTCAAACCTTGGAATTTCAGCTCCACTTATAACACTTCGGCCCGCTCTTTCATTACAGTTATTAAATCGAGCTCATGCGTGGTAGCAGATATTGAGGGTGGTTAGTGGTTGGTAGAGATCCTATCATTCTGTTGAAGACGTAGTTGCCTCTTGCCTGATATCATGGTATCAGATTGAATGGGTATCAAACTTACCAGCAATATCAATTCTTAGCTGAGCAATAATAATAAATGGAGAGACAAAAAGTTTAAAAAGTAAATGATGTGCTGCATTAATATTTGGGGGGTTAGTAATTAAAGGGGAAAGTAGTATAACGTACACAACATCTGTCACAAATATCAGACGGCGATTTCCCCAAAACTAGATACCATAGTGTGGCCTTTCTCAACGATCAAAATGTCCGGAGGGAGCGACAAATCGTGCGTAATGTGATATATGCTGGCTGGCAAAGCTGTTCCGCTACATCAACAGTATCCGTGCCACTATTTTTCGCAAGGGAAATCTGCAGACTACGCACCACTATTCATGTTTTTCGACCTCCAAATAATGAATCTATCTGGTCAAACCCCCTGCTTCTTTGAAAAGCAAAAAATAAAATATAAAAAAAACAAGCACTTTGATGAATGAATTTATAAACGAAGTTTCTGTGACATAAGACGCAGAGATTAGGATACAGAAAAAGGTTGACAACAAGATATACCTCTCAAGTGTGTCGTTGTTCTTGCACAAGATTTTTCACGTACGGCGTTGTGGTCTTCCGAAATCCTCATTCCGTGATCTCGCCTTCCTCGCTTGCGTTATCGCCTGCAGCACCTTGGCCAGCTGCTGAAGTAGAACGAGTGGGTGCAGTAGTAGTGGGAGTTGGAATGGGATCGTCTCCGTAGTTAAGGTTGACAGCCTTTCCGAGTTCCTTGGGGGTCGGCTTATCGAAATGTTCCTCCCGGGTCGGCGGTCTGTCGAGGGGAAGACGCTCAAAAGAGCCCCGTTCGTGTCTCGATCGCTGTAAGAAGACTGTCAATACTAGCATTCAACTAGATTGTAAGGTAATACTGACCTTTGCTTCTCTCCTGGCAAGGTCACTTTCCTCACCAGGACTCAACGGCCGAGCCCGACGACGAGGGATTCCGTTCCCCAAGTCCTCGCGGTCTCGTGTCCTGAATGATCTTTCACGTTCCTCTTCTCGTTCACGTCTTTCCCTTTCATAGATACTCACAGAATGGCGGGCTTCCCTCTCCCTCTCCCTATCCTCCCGTTCCCGATCCCAATACGCATCCCGCTCTCGTTCTCGGTCGAATCGATCTCGCTCCCTATCTCGGTCGCGGTCGCGGTCACGTTCCCTTTCCCTTTCCCTTTCCCTCTCTCGCTCTCGCTCTCCTCTTTCCACTCGTTCTCCTCTTTCTACTCGTTCTCCTCTTTCTACTCGTTCTCCTCTTTCTCCTCTTTCTCCTCGCTCGGCTCGCTCGGCTCGCTCACCTCGTCCGCTTGGGAAAGTGCTGCCGGATTTCAAGTGTTGCCGTTCACGTTCACCAGCGGCGCGTCGGCGTTCAGCTTCGTACGCATCCGGCTCGGGAGTCCGATCCCTAGCCCGATGTCCATTACGTTCTCGATCGCGGTCCTTCTCGCGCTCGCGCTCACGCTCACGATCCCGGTCACCACGATGACGATCTCTACTGTCATGATCACGGGGCGTGCGAGCCCTCTCGCGTTCACGATCTACCTTGTCAGCTCGTTCGGCGCCTCGGCTGGTCTTACGTTCTTTGCGATCAGGTTCGCGATCATCATCCAATTTCTCTTTCAACCGTCGGATAAATTTATCAAAAGCAGATTGCCGCAATTCCTCGGAATCCAAAGCCTTAAATTCCTCCATCTTGGTAAGACGGGGTCGGATTTTATCCCAAGAATCCCCGACTGAAACTGGTGGCTCCAAATGTTTAATAGCGGAGCGCAGAGCATCCACCCGGCGCCTTTGCTGGCGATCTGCTTGATGACGATCTTCCTCGCTACGCTTAATTGATTTTTCATGAATCTGTTATAGGTATTAGCGACGATCTTTAAAGTATATGGTATAAAGTAAGGCGACTTACCTTGTCGAAAACTGTAACAAAATCGTCATTTGACCATTGAGCAGTACGAGGGTCCGCACGCAAAGTATGAATGAATTCGTCGAGGCTTGTTTTGGGCGATACCTGAAATCTTCTCTCCTATAGTGATATCAAAGTTAGTTTCGTGGTATGGCTAAAGAGATTCAAACTCCCTACCTCCAAAATGTCCATAACAATATTCTTCTTGCTACGAACTTCTCTCTCGATTTCTTCAACCTTGTCCCAGAAGAGATCGAGCGGCGTGGAACCAGACTGTCCTAGCATATTATCATATCGCTCATCATCCTTAATGATAGGTTGGATTTCTTTCCACTTGGTGCCAGATCGGATTTTCCCTTTTGTTTGAAGTTCTTCGAGCAGGGCCTAATTTGGTTAACACGTTAGTACAGAGTGATTATCAGCTCTGTAGGTTTGGCAACTTACGACAAAAGCCTCGCGGTTCTTCCGTTCTCTTCTCTGCTTACTCTGCTTCTGCTTTTGGCGATTGTCGTTCAAGCTACGCTCGAGAAACTTGATGTGGGCCTCAAACACGTTCAAAACGTCCAACTTGGAGAGCACCTGGAATTTCGATTCAGACTTGAAGCTTTCATTTTCCCGAATGAGACCTTGGGCTTCTGACCAGCGAGTATATGGTTCAAGATTCAGAGACTTCAAAAGAGTCGTCAAGTCATCCATGGCCTGTCTCCTATGGGATGCTTCGCGTTCCTGTTCTTCTTTTCGTAGTTCTATAATGTATTCTTCAAAGAGGGAGCGTCGTTCGCTGTCATCGGCTGCGGATCTAAAGATAGTTTCGCCTTCGATGTATTTTCGAGCAGTTCTACATTTTACATTAGTATTACAACAAAATTAATCCATTTTTGATTTTATACATACCTCCAACGGGTGTAATATTTAATTTCCGGGTGGCTCTTCAACATGGTGGTAAAATCTTGACGCAGCTTGGTCATTCGGTCTTTCTGTTTCTCGAGATCTTGCATGCGAAGCTCAGCGGTATACTTCTCAAAGGCGACCTTTCGATCCTTCGGATCTTTAATCGCCCGGTAAGGCGCCTCTTTGATGATGAGTTTCAAGGCCTGCTCCCACGTAGAATCCGGACCTATATTATTCTTCTTGAGTAACTTGAAGAAAGCAGCCTCGGCGTCGGCGTAGTTTTGATACTGGGATTCGTTCTTGTCACCCAAGGCAGATGATATAGCTGACGCCCTCGCAGCGTTCATACTATCGTTCGAAACCGAAGGTCGTTCTCCCGATGCGTGATCATCTCGATCGCGGTCTCTGTCACGGTCTCTGTCTCCTCGGTCATGGTCTCTGCGGGGCCCAGAACCTTGGTATATCGAATTGTTAAAGTTGGCGGTGCCTCCCGCCACGAATTGGGGTGCTGGCGGGAGGTTAGGCAGTTTTTGAACGGAATCGACGGCTGCTTTGAAGGATTCTGGCATATCCCAAACACTCTGTTTAGTTTCGACGTGAGACCAATACTTCTTCCCTTCTGGTGTCGTGTACTCTCGCCAAGGTTGGCCATTAATTGCCCGCTATATTCACGCCTCGAATGTCAGCATTGGAGTTAACAAAAGATAGATATAGAATCTCACCTCCAAAGGAGCCATCATCTCGAGCGGTTTCTGCCATTGCGTCGCCTTCGTTTGGGTGTTGTAGTAGTACGTTCTGCCATCTGGGGCGCGGGCTTCCTGCCACAAGGTGGACATGATTGTCGATGATAGCGCGTCTTAGAGGCGAGTCAAAGTCGCGTGAAGGATTGAGAGAACGTCGACAGAGAGAGTGTTCGTCCGGCGATGGTGAAATAAGCCGTTGATGCCGCGAATAGGGCTCGGGTTGGCGGAAATGAATGAGGCTCGATGGAATATTCTGCACGAAGAAAAAAAAAGGAAAGTTGAAATGGGAAAAGTGGGTTTCCTCGTTTCGATGAATTCGAGACACACCAAACAACACCTTCCTTCCAACAGCACAGCACCCTTACATGCAACCAAGCTTGTCCTCTAAAACTTATTATTAACTGCAGGAAGACCAACCAATCTCACGAGACATCCGGTAGTTATTAGAAATCGGTCGCCGAGCTGGGAGCAGTGTCGATGATTCCGTTTGTTCTCTCGCATGGCCAGTCCCGGTAGTCTGGGGCCCTCTCGTGGCCGCGGCCATCGTCGGACGATAAGTACCGACATTGTCGAGAAGGCTCGCCTTGAAGTCTTCATAGCAGAGAACAGCGAGCTAGACATCGAGGAGTTCCTGAACAAAAGACACAAGCCTACGCATCTGAGCGTCTTGAATCCAGCCGAACAGCACGGACATCCGGTACCGGCGTTATCGACGCTGACGCAGAGGCAGCATCTATACTTTGGTACGCACACACGTGATCCTTGCGTGTACCAAGCTACAAATCATGGACTGACAGCACCGTTTTGCAGATGAGGACGTGCCAGTATTCATTGCGTTACAGATATTCGGTATACACGATGACTCCGTCTACAAATCATATAGTTCACGATTAGCCGTCTCGTTAGAAGTCACAGCGGTGGAGAACCAAGGTCCCAGACGACCGGACGGTAGCCGACCCCCGGACGGGCCAATATTGCTATACCAAAAGACCATCCAGGACAAGGACGGAGGCAAGATACTCTGGCGGGAGGGAGACACAAGGCTTGCGATATGGAAGATCACGGTTCCTTTAGGCCATCCGAAAGCCAAACCAGTAAATCCACGGGTCGTGTTCTCAGCTTCAGCAACTCTCAAGCTATTGAATCACAATACCAGGCTTCCGGAAAACGAATACCTCTCCGGCAGACAGGCGTTAAATGTGAATATCCTTGAGTCATTTGGAGGCGAAACTCCAGAGAAACTACCCTACCTCTCGGCCCTTCGAGTATCAAGAGTTATACCAACTCAACCTGCGGCGAAGGAATCATTCAGTCCTTTAGGGTACTCTTCGAAAAAGACATTCCCAATCGTGCCCGGTCTCAACTTTAAGCTACGGGGGAACAAAACACCGCGCAAAGCAAATGCCGAAAATTTGTTCGCCCATCTCACCCTCGAGGTTACCCCACAGCTAGGTTGCAATTTTGAGATCAGGGACGTGGTACTAGAATGCGGTGGAGTCGCCATATCTTCAATAGAGGTGTCGGAAAAGTCGTTCCCTACGATGCTCCAAGTCATGGATGAAATCACCTTTCTATTCCAAATCCCAAATAAGGCCAGTCCGAATCAAACTCCAAGCCTTCTAAAACAGATTGTAGTAAAGTTGAAAGGACAAGCCATGGTATCCGACGTGTGCAAACCGCTCATAAGCACACATTGGGAAACCTCCATCGACTTTTCATCTCGCTACGAAGCCCAAGCCAGTACCCACGGAAACCCGCCGTCTCTCCGTCTTGGTGGACGGCCAATGTCCTCGCAATCAAATCAAGCGACGCTTACAATCGAATCCCCAGGACTCACGATAACATTCACCGCCATGTCGCTGACCGTCCATCCCGGCGATATCTTCTCTTGGCGGGTATTCGTGATGAACAGAAGCACTCGCGCTCGCCGGTTAGCGCTGTTGGTTCCGCCTAAGAGGCGCAAAGGGGAGGGTAAGATACTCCCCAGCATACCTCACAACATGACGGAACCGGTGGTCGAGAGTGCGGCGCTATATTCATCGTATAAGAGCCAGCATTTAGACGCTGTCGAGCTGATACCTTTAGTTAATGACGTGAGGATAGGGTGAGTACTCCTTTTTTGAAAATATTTATTTAAGACTTTGAGAGTTCAGGGAAAGGTCATGATGCTGATGTTTAGTGTAGACCGCTTGCTCCGAATGCTTGCCATACGGCGGAATTGAGGTTCATCGCTTTGGCGACCGGGGTGTTGACAATTGAAGGCGTGAGGGTGGTAGACCTGATGACCAACGAGATAACCGAGTGTAGAGAGCTTCCCACGGTGGTTTGTATCTGAATTTTTTTTTTTTTGTATTTTTGTATTAACGGTGTAATCGCGGTTATAATATAGACTTTACCAGGCAAATATAGATTTTTTTTAAATAGATATTTTAAGCTCACAAGTATAGAGTACCTGGGTACAAGTTTGCAAATTTGAATGACAGTCCGGGGTAATATGATTTTAAGTCGCCATGTGAGCGGTACCTGATGTCTGGGACATGCAAACAAGCCTCGTGAGGAGATTCAAGCAGGATTGATCTCAAAGGTTAAATATTGTACGTAAAGCGATTTCTAATCGTTTCAAAAGGTGTCGACGAATTCGCATGAATTGAAAAAAGGGTAAACATTACCGATAAGCAATACTGGAAATACAACGCTAGATAATTCGTTATCAGTTATTCGACAGAGCTCCAAGCGCAGAAAGAGCTAGTGGAGAACCAAAAACCGAAACTGGCGATGCCTTGGTAGTTCTTTATCTAGGAGATTTCCAGGGACCCTGGCCATTGGGCTTAGCTAGCTCCCGCCGCAGTTATTTCTAGCAACCAGGCTTACATCGATGAGATTCGTAATTAATTCAGGCTATCAAACGATCCGATCACACAAGAAAGCTGTGCCCTTTGGAGATATCCTTTGGAAGTTTGAAAACCCCCCAAGGCTATTTGAAAACCCCCAGGTGCAAATGAGATACTGTGGCAGGGCTCGTGATTGTTAATTCCGTTTCGCTTGCCACCCGCAAAGTTGGAGCAGAGACTATTTGCAAATCGGATCGAGAAATGGAAACTGAACCTTTGAGAATCGGCGCGAACGGGCACGGACACAAGCAGGAGCGGGCACTTGTTATACAAGTGGGGGCTTGTGGGATGGCTGGCTGACTGAGTCGCATGCATCGACCAGCCAGTCTTCAAATGTCAGATCACATTCGTCCTGCCCGCCGGGTTCCGTTGGCGGCGTATCAAACAAAAACAACTGCAGGGTCTCCCCTCCGTTGGCTGGTTGGTTGGCTGGTTGGATGGCTGGCGCAGCCTTCATTCCTTTGTAACAAACTCATCTCATCCCACGGAATCAATCAATCTCTCATCATTCAACCACCGACAAGAAAAGACCAGATACATATCATCCGACGTTAAAACGAAAACCCCACGCCCGAGAAATAGAAGATACTTTCTCCCTTTCTCTCCTCGCGCTAGTTCGGGTCAGGAAGTCCTACCCAGTTTCGAGAGACATTCGCCCAATAGCAGCCGCCGGCGTACCGTACACCTGCTGTCACCCATTCATCTGATATCTGCGACTAGCCTTATTTTCATACTTCCGAGTTCAACAAACAGCGATAAGAGAACAGGACGGAGGAAAAAACAAATATCAAAAAATACCGGAGCAAGAAAATATCCCCTTTTATATTTTAAGAGACCCGCCGAATACTTTGAAGGAGATTTTCTCCTTCTCTTCTTTTTTCGAGATGCCATCCTTGAAGGTCAGGGCGAGGAGGACGATGCGGCACTTACAATCCATTTACCTGTGGGACAGGATAGTATGTATTATCAATTCTCCTTGCTCTTCATATTTGATAAACCCTGCACAAATTGCTGCAAGACCAGCACAAACATAGAGCACTATACGCCGTATTGGCTGTATTATTCAGTATATACTTCTATATCTATCGTGCTACCAAACAATAGGCGTTATAATAATATCTATTTTTTAATAATATTATTTATTGCTTTGTGGTATTGATAAGGAGTTATCGTTGATTCCTTGGTTGGCCGCTTTCGATGAGGTCATGGAATCGTCAAGCTGCTGGGCGTTGCCTCACCTCAACCCATCCAACCCATCCAACCAACCACTTCCCCTCCATTCCTTCACATGTTTTCTGCTTCAACATCTCTTATAACTCTATTCTTCTTTTACAATCGTTTTTGAATGATCATTACTTCACAAAATCACCATCCTCAGTTATATCCTTCCATCGTCAATCAAGGCATAGCAATCAAATCGAGGACACCGATAAGCTAACCAACAGCTCAACCTCTCCAGCCTGTCATCCCACTAGTCGTCTTCCTCATCCAAACAATCATCATGGCTCGCTTCATAGCCGTCTTTAACGAATCGTTTGAAAAACGACCCATCTTAACAATGATGATATCCAATACTGTACATTCCCACTATCAGTCTTCACAATCTCACACGACAACACCTAATCCGACTAATCCGTTTCCCAAAATAGGTCTTAAACAGCATCGCAGACACAGTAGCACAAACGATAACAATAATCCGCGAACGTGCTCTTCTCAAACCAAGCGGCCCAGAACTCCCACAAGACCGTATCGCTATCGAAATTGGCGAAATCGATTCAAAAATACCAGACACAATCCATAAGGGCGAGCTGATACCTGCAACGAGTTTCCTCCCTCCACCCTTTGAATTCGAACGGCTGGCCAGATTCGCATTTTGGGGTTTTGTCATGGCGCCGGCGCAGTTCACTTGGTTTAAATTTCTGGGAAAGACGTTCCCCATTGCCCCCCATTCAGCGGCTATGGGACCCGCTTTGAAGAGGGTGGCTTGCGATCAACTCATCTTTGCACCGGTTGGATTGGCAGGCTTCTTCACCTTCATGGTAAGTTCTCCTCTATACAATATCATAAGTTACCTTGCAGCTAACCTTGATTGAATGAATATAGACGATAGCGGAAGGTGGCCGACGAAAAGAGCTTGAAAATAAATTCGGAAACGTGTACATGTCCGCCCTTCGGTCAAACTACATGCTCTGGCCAGCTGTGCAAATTATAAATTTCAGACTCATGCCGTTACAGTTTCAACTACCCTTTGCCTCGTCAGTTGGTATTTTATGGACGACATATCTGTCTTTGACAAATAGTGCGGCCGAGGTGCCGGAGGATGAGTACATGGCTTGAATTCAGGGGCCGAATGGAAGTACAATTTAGAGGTTTCTCGTGTTTTGGTTTACCGCCACGTTTTCGATAGAGGTTCGAGCTATAGAAATGGCCCAAAGAAGAGAAGAGAAGTGCTCTCTTACGTTGAACTTTGGAGCAAGGCGAGTTTGGAATCTAATATGCCTATTATTTGTAAAAAATGGCAATTTTGTTACAGGGGAAGGTAGAAAGTTGTGTTTTCTTCTTGTTAGCGATCGTTTTTGAAGGTCCGTATTTACCAGGTTTTGGATAGTAAATGTGGGTATACAATTGTTCTTCCTGTCTAGTTTTTGGTTTTGCTATATTTCTTCTCTGGTATCTATATCGGACATGCATCCCGTTCATGGCGTTTTGTTTATTATAATTGATTGGGGAAATGCTGGGAGATTATTCCATAGATTTATTAAACTATATCGGTAGTTCTATATATATATCGGTTCGCAGACTATTCAACCGTTCCAAGGAAATTTTGAACTTAGTAATTCCGAAGAGCTGTTCTGGAAATAAGGACACAAATGAAATTCGGTGATAGAGTTTACAGCATTCACATCTCTTAAGTCAAGATGAACATTTCGATCAGTCAACAACTAGACTTCATTCGTATCTCCACCACCTATACATCTATGCTACCATCTATCCACCCATCCCATCAAAACACTTCCCCCAAAGATATATTAAAGAGAATCAAAAGACACATCCCTATAATCTCCGCCATTATAAAAAGATAAAGAACAAAAAAAGGAAAAACCCATAACCGGAAAACACAAAACGCCCAAATTGCATGATGTATGCTATCATCTAAAGCTGCATGGTGTTGAAACATGGCCCTCCCTTATTATTCGAAACAACGCCGGTGTCCCTTTTCTTCGATATTCCTTTCGTATGCCTGATATAAAAGAACAAAAAGAAAAATGGGTCACAAAAACAACAAAAAAACAGAATAGCTTTTCTTCTCCTCGTCTTGAACTCCCCACTACAAAAGAGGGAAATCCGCGTCATATCTATTCGTTACAAAAAAATTAAGGAAAATAATGAAAATGGTATGTAAATGTTATCGTCTCGGAAAACCGTGAGTTTCGCTTTTTCATGTCGCGCAAAAAGATAGTACAAGGGAGGAACAGGTGTCCGGCAGTGGAAGAAGGTGTTGAAATCTTCTTTCCAATGCAATTCGAGGTGTGGTCATAAAAATGATGTTATATAAAGAAATATGTTAATTCGGAGCGTGGAAGCTTAGAATTTGAGAGTCTTTGGCTTCTCCCAGGTGAAGGCTTGGTTGGTGAAGTGACCGTTCTTGGCGGTTTGGTAGTACTTTGGCTTGTCGAGATCGAGCTCTCTGACGATGACACCAGGTCTCATGTCAAAGTTGTTCTTGATGATCTCAACGAGCTCTTCGGAGGTCCTCTCGCTGGTACCGTAGGTATCGACGAAGATGGAGAGGGGTTCGGCAACACCGATAGCGTAGGAGAGCTGGACGAGAGCTCGACGGGCGAGACCAGCGTGGACGAGGGATTTGGCGATCCATCGGCCGAGGTAGGCAGCGGATCGATCGACCTTGGAGTAGTCCTTTCCGGAGAAAGCACCACCTCCGTGAGCTCCGTGTCCACCATAGGTGTCGACAATGATCTTGCGGCCGGTGAGACCGGCATCACCCTGTGGGCCACCAATGACGAAACGACCGGAGGGTTGAATGTGGTAGACGGTTCTGTCATCAAGGTACTTGGCTGGGATGGTACCCTTGACAATCTTCTCGAGAATCTCCTTTCTCAATTCTGGGGTGTCAATGTCTTCGCTGTGCTGGGCAGAGACGACGACGGTATCGACTCTGCGGGGGATGAAAGCACCGTGGTCATTCTCATATTCGACAGTGACCTGGGTCTTGGTGTCCGGTCTCAACCATGGGAGCGATCCGTCACGGCGAGCAGCAGACATGGCAGCATTGAGCTTGTGGGAAAGGAGGAGGGAGAGTGGGAGAAGCTCTTCGGTTTCGTCACTGGCATAACCAAACATGATACCTTGGTCACCAGCACCGAGCTCTTCCAAAGCCTTCTCATAGTGGAGACCTTGAGCGATATCCTTGGATTGCTGCTCAATGGCAACCAAGACGTTGCAGGTCTTGTAGTCAAAGCCCTTGTCAGAGCTGTCGTAGCCGATATCCTTGATGGTATCACGGATGACCCTTTGGTAGTCGAGTCTGGCTCCAGTAGTGATTTCACCGAAGACCATAACCATACCTGTGAAGAGAAAAAAATTCCGGGTCAGCAGCCGTCAGTAACCGTAGACTAGTCACGAAACAAACAAACGGGGCCCCATGGGTACCAGGAGCGCAGGGTTTTCACACATACCAGTTTTGGTTGCGGTTTCGCAAGCGACCTTTTTAGGTAGCACCAGATGTTAGCAGGAGAGCGAATTTCGCGAAAAGACGATATGTGGTTATTGCCCTACCTTGGAGAGCGGGTCTTCAGCCAAGCAGGCATCGAGAATGGCATCTGAGATCTGATCACTGTGGCGGAAATGTTAGAATCGATGATCGCTGGTACGATTGATATCAAGCTGCAACTTACCAGATCTTGTCTGGGTGGCCCTCACCGACGGACTCGGATGTGAAGAGGAAGGTCTTCTTGGCAGTGCCGTTAACTTGAGCCTGCGTCATTTTGTCTGGTGTTTTTTTTGTTTTCCGGTAGACGGTCTACTAGAGATGTGGTAGGGAAGGTGATGCGAGTGATGAGATGAGGAGGATTAGAGTCGATTGACCTTGACTGAAGCCTGACCAGAGCCGTGCGAAAAGGACTTTACAGTGAATAATGAGAATAATGGAGAGGAAGAGAAGGAAGAAAGAGAGAAGAAGGGGGAAAGAGGAGTAGGATAATAAGAAGGGGAGGGAAGCAGAGGGAAATTATCTAATCCACTTCGGAGCTTGGTGTAGCACTCGCAACTGAGCTGGGTGAGAAGGAAAAAAAAAAAAAAAAGTGTACTGCAGTCCGGGGAGCACAAGGAAACCGGCGCCGAAAACACCCACCGCGCAATAAAAAATAACAAAAAGGCCAGAAAAGTACAAAGTATGTGAATTAATGAATATTGGCACCGAATGATGCGATCGCCCCTGTCTGCCGTAAGAGTTTTTTTCCCAGTGGGCAAAAAAAAGTCTCACCAGAGGTTAACCTTTCTGCATACGCCGACTCAACGGGTATGCGCCATCTCTGCTCCAAACTTAAGTCTTGTCTCATCGGTCGTCGTTCCTGTGGAAATTACCCGGTTTGGTACTTCTTCGTTAAATGGAAATTGCCCGTTGAGGGATGGCGTCTTGTGCTCCGGTGACCGAGAGGCCAGGACCCTGAAAGTTCTCAACTTTCTTTCGTCCGAGCTCGGGCTTTCTCGCAGCTTATCTCCCCATGCTCTCCTATGTGGAAGCTGGAGGCATGTTGAAGCATATGGCCGTATCTATTGGACAGCATCGTTTTGAATCCCGCGTCGGTCATCACCATGTATGCTGCAAGTACTACAAAGTACAACAACAGAGATACGGTCGGTGAGGGGTCATTCCTGTATTGCACCTTTTTTCGTAATTCGAACCATTGATGCTTGGGTGTGTTTGGAACTACCTTCGTTTCGGGAACTTTACGGTCATATTCATGATTTTAGTTGAATTGCTGATAAAGCATAGTTCGAGGTCGTGAGTCCTAGAGTTTCAAGTCCCGGACCTCTGCCCTTGGGTTTACCGGCTGCTTTTAGAGAGGAGCACGACGTACGGTGTAGACGTCGAATAGCTCATGTCCATACCGCTTGTGAGAAGGAGTGTTTGTGGGCTGTCATTGCTCCCAGGCTAAAACGTAACCGTTTGACTTGGCTAGCCATTTTGACCAAGTTATCAACAGATCAAAGAATAGAGTGCATATACTCAAGCTTCCAAGGAGAAACGGTAAATTTATGTATCTCTTCGATCATAACGACCATGCATCTCGCTATTCAAGACGCCCCTCTATGTAAACAGAAATTATAAAAAAGCGCATTACAAAACAATTAATCCATTAATTGCTAAATAAAAATAAACACAAAGATCACATCTGTTGCGCTCTCGATAGATATCTTCTCACATCTTAATATTAATACAGTCAATGCATAGCAAACCTTTCCGTTGCTTATAATTCAGAAAAAGATACCGCCGCTGAGATACTCCTCCGTCCTCCTCAATTCCTCTTGATATTCCTCCCTGATATTATCAATAGTAACAACCCTACGTTTAAGTTTTGTACCTATAAGAAATAAAGAATTAGTACCCGGCTCGAAATCATATACGCCAAATTTAAATCTGATTTACTCACCATCAACAAAATGAACACCACTGCTCTCCTGCTCAGCATGCAGCCTCGTGAAAACGTATGCTTGCTCCTTGGGAACTAGCGACAAGGCATTGAGCAGCGCAAGATACGTTTCCCGTACTTCCTTCCCGCTGTACCGCTGCGAATTCGTCAGATTTCCTTGAAGTTTCTTTAGGTAATCATAAAGTACCGAAGCGGCTGTTCACAATCCACATATTAGCTTGTTGATACGCGGATGTTAAATTGTTGAATATATATTATAACTCACCACCTCGACGATTTCCTTTTTGTATCCTCCACGCATACGCTATTTTGTGGTATGGAACCAACGCGGTAGTAACCTCTCGTATTTGTTCGTACTGGCTTTCTAAAACGGCATCTACATCCTCGTGAAGTCCAGGGAAGGCGAATTGACACATATCCTCTGCTTCATGGCGGTCACACATTGAGATTATCAAACTTGTCAATGCGCGTCGTTGTCTAAAATTTTCAGTATTAGCATAGCTCGGGCGGATACGTTATAAGAATTATAGACCATGTAAAAACATACAAGACCTTGTCGCTGTAATTTATCAACGCCGAATAGGCAGAAGCATAATTCGGTACTTGCAAAGCAGCACTGAATTGTCTCGCAAGTATATCAGAGCGCAACGCCGTACCATCCTAGATGAGCTCTTGTTAGCAAAGATATGGCATATTTGGGGCTCCTTGCCGGGTATTTCATACTTCGTCTAAATGAGGCGGTAAAGCCTTATAAGCCAGTTCTGCAAAAATTACAACTTCCGAATATTCACCGCGTTGCTCAAAGAGTTCAGCGACATGGAAATAGAACCTTGGGAGGCCAGCGGACAGATTCTCGATATCCAATGGGCTCAACAAAGCGTCTAGAGAATGCGTAAGGGATTTGCTAGGTGCCGAGGCTAAAAAAAAAAAACCTAATTAGCTCTGAACTCGCATTAAAAATTTGTGCAGATATTCAATACCTATACCAGGAGCAGCGGACTTGAACAAATCTTCTGCTACTTTCCATTCCTTGCGACACACTGCCATTCGAGCCTTTAGATACTCGCCCCATGGTGTTGGTGGCAAGTAAGGCATGAACTCTCCCATCAAACGAACTGCATTCATGCGTAGTAACCGGGACGCAATAAGTGTTACAGCTTCCGAGAAGTTCCCAAGGTCAGTGGCAGCCAAGAACCTTTGGATGCTAGACGTGAGGGTGGTTGGGCCAGATCCTATTACTGACGGTGGAGGGCCGCCTTCTTCCTTCAGAAGGATTTGCAAGACGGGGAAGTTATGAATCTGTGGCAATGAGTCGGATCTGCGAATCAAGCCTAACGTTTTCTTTAGATTTCCCTCCGTCTCGACATCTTCCGACGTCGGCGTCCATGAATTTTTGCTCAACCAAGCCAATATATTGTACTCCCGGAGTAAAGCGACGAGTTCAAGATATAGTACGTTGTAGGGCTCGATATCATCAATCTCCACCACAGATGAGGAATGAACTAACACTAATAGAAGCGTTAATTCAAATAGAAGGCTGTAATTGACGTGGACGACCTCCTGGCTCCCTCGCAGTATCAGTTTCTCCCCAAAGATGGTGAGTCTAGATGAGCCTGGGTAATTATCCCATTTTTGTATACTCAGCAGGACCGCACGAAATGTTTCCTCAGGAGTGTGGGAAAGACCTGCAACTATAGAAGCGACCTGATCCAGGTGTGATTGCGGTACGCGTCCTTCGAAGCATCGATCGTAAATTGCGTCAATGCGTTCAAAAACGATTGTTTCGGGAGGCCGAGTGACTTCATCTTGAAGTGCACTAACACACTCATCAAAAGTTGGAGGTGAAAGTGAATCTTTCAGTTCGCGGGCGGCTAAGATTAGTGATCTCACTGACTCCACCAGGCCGTTTGCGAAAAGGGCTTTCCCTTGCTCCGAAGTGTTCTGATACAATAACTGAAGATCGGCTGTAGTCGCAGTGGCGAGATTCTGAGATATAGATTCACTCTCCGAGGACTTTCGAACAACAGTTACAGTGTCTGCGTTAGCAACAAAGGCGAGTCCGGACGCCGGGTCTACCGTTAAAGATAAACCTTCTATCCTGCTTCTGTCCAATTCGGTACATATCTTGTAGAATGTACTCCATTGAGCCTCGTGATCTCGCCAAAGAGCTTCCTCGTTGTCGTGCTCTACTGAAGGTTGCTTGTCTCGCAAGCTAACAACAGCGTGAACCGCACTCATAACCATTGAATGGCGGGTTTCATTCGTATTAGGCCTGTCAAGATCCATCGATTGACCACCTTTTGATACGAAATTCTTCCTGAATATCTCCACAGCTCGATCAATCACAGAGTCAGAAAATCTTCCGGGCTGAAATATCCAATCCAGCCAATAACTTGCAAGATCTTCCAACTCTCCACCCATGGGGCTTCTCGGTTTCTGCACCAGCAATTGCTCTTGGCTAGCGTCTACCCAGCTTCCAAAGGTCGAAGGCATCGAATCCAATTTGAATGTAACCGTCTGCATTCTTGAGCTCGTGTTACTCTTCCACAGCAGCCACATGGATATCAAATTTGGATCTTCTGATGAGAAAGCGGCTATTCCAAAGTCTGCAACTACCCACAAACTATTAAATGTAGGCGGGTCGAGCTTCAAGACGTCATTTGGATAGAGATCGATAAGTCGTGTGAAACCAGCCGTCCCATCATCGGTTGCTGCCCATAGCTTGAACGTTCCAGATCCAGCAGGAGATAGAGTAAGAAGTAAAAACATATGTCGGGGATCAGGCGAGGCTTCGATAAGAGTGACGAGGTGAGCAGGAGCGGGGTCCAGGAAGTTTTTAATGGATGGTGCAGACGATGTCGGTTCGTTCAGTAAGTCATAAGTTGCAAGCACTGTTCCCCTCTCCATAGACCAGACTTTCAATTGGTGATTTATCGACACAGTAAAGAGAAGGGCGTATCTGTAGGTCATCGCCGCCGATACCACGGTTGCTGCCGATAAGCTTTTCTCGCCGTATCGCACTTGAGCTCCAGACCATCGGACAATACTCTTGATCGAATTGAAATATCCGCCATCGCTAAATGTCATCTCCTTATACCCAAAACCTACAATAACACCCACGTTAGCATTTACTTTCAATTTTATCCGACTCTTCGGGCTTAAGCAAACTCACTACTCCGTTGATGTACTAGGCGGTCTAATCTTATTAGACTACCATCTTGAATCGCCACCAGCAAGGAATCCCCGGATACAGCTTTTAAGAAATGCGGCGACCGTGCCATCAGTGATGTTGGCTGGAACATATTGCACCAGCCATCAGGCAACCTCAACTCCTCATCTGTCTCCGTGAAGAATGACTGTCCTAGATTGAATGTATACAGACGGTTTCCAGAAGTCAAAACAAAGGCTGCTAGAGTATTCGTTTCCGGGAGATCGAAGAAAGTAACACATCCCGGGACAATCTGTCGAGAAAACTGAATATGATATGCCGACGCGATCGTTCCATGCTCTTCCCTTGGTCTGGCGACATCCAAAGGCATCAGTACCAACGTTCTTCCCTGGTTCATCACCCTCCATAGTACTGTTCTCGGAGTTTGATGTATCGCCCGAAATAAAACTGACGAAGCAGATGCCAGCGAGGTGAGAGGAAAGTCATCTGTTGTGCCTTTGATCAGGACACCATTGGTGATGGGAGTCTCCAGTTCCTCGGGTATGGAAGCGGCTTCCTCAGCATCGTAATCCGGAACCAAGGCCTCTACGATTCGATCCGTAGATGCCCAGTCTAAGGAGACCCGCGTTTCTTTATAAACGTACACCATGATGTCAGGGAGAGGGTTGGCGCACGTCCGTCACGGCGGCGAGGTGGTTGAGATATTGAGAGAGATGGCTGAGCTTCGTGTTCGGAGAAAGAGATCTAGACCGCTAGGTCGCTATCATCACGTACGATAGCAATGGCGTGTATTCGAACAAAGAGACGGTAGTAGGCGGTGCCGTATAGATTGCCGGGGGGTTTGATGCTGCTTTATGCGACACCGAAGGTTGAAGATTTGAAGGGAAGACGCGACAGGCTTTTCGAACCGCACTGGCAACACGGTCCAACCAAACATGCCTCGAAATCTCAAGACTTCCCACCACGCTACGGTTTTCTACAGATTAACACAACCGCCATCACTGCAATATCTGGATTGCTAATATTTCAGGATCAATCAATTATTAACAATATTAATTTATTTATTTGATTAGTTGGCGGTCCTGATGTTCAATTATATACAAGAAGAGCTCGATCATTAAAATATTAAAACGACATCGACGCAGGAAGATATAGCACAAATTCAATGTAACTCCACCAAACGAATGTCGACTTTTTGTTAAAACGCCCCTCAGTCATTATTATCATTATGTGCTTGTTAGCTCCTATCCCGGACCACTATCACACCGCAGGGCCGCATTGATGGTATTTGTGGTGTATCTCACCCACCCAACCGGTGTGTATATACCCGCTTCTCACCCACCCCAATTCGCCGTACAAAGACCCCGCTCAAAGACATTAAAAAACTACTATAGGCAAAAACGGTGATATCTTGAAAATTAAAATCGTATACAAAGCCAAATGTCGCGGCTTCCCGTGTGATTGTCGAGCTTGAGTTTTACGCAGAGATCAAGAGATTGCTGCCCTTGATCATAGCGCCGAGCTCTTCGGCATCCCTGTTGTGTTCCCGTCTCCAGGTTGCAGTCGAAGATCGGGCACGTCCCTGAGGTTCATCATCAATTGTGCTTCCAGCACTAAATCTACCTAGGAAATGTCTCTTCTTCTGGGCCTGGGAGTTGTCATTGAGATCAATGTCGCGGAACTCGCCATCTTCGTCGTCAGATACTGTTTCCGAAACGTCGATGGAGGGCATTCGGTTTGGTTTGGCGTCTAGACTTGACATTCCCCAGCCTAGAGCCTCGAGACTTGATCGACTGGATTGCATGCTAGCGCGTTGAGAGTCTGAGACTTGGGTTCTTGCAGAGATATCCTAGACGAAGAAATGCTTCGGTTAGAGAGTGGTCGAGGCGATCAAGCAGAAGTGAGGAGAAACATACGAATGATCTTCTATAGCTGTCAAAGGATTCGCGAGAGATAGCGAAACCAATATCCTCGGAATTAGGAACTTCTATTGGGCTTCCATTTGTACTCTCTCGTCGTCCCCAGTAGCCTTTCTTCTCAACAGGTGAGGGCTATATCGATATGTTAGCACTCATTCCAGACTGCATAAATGTAGGAGTCGATAAAAACCACAGGCGCTCAAAAGCAACTTGTATGTTTGAATCGAAGATAAGTCGTTTCTTACAGGAAGATAAACTCCGCTATCGTTGACGGCTACGTTACGATATCGATTAGTCTTTGTAGGGTTGACATATCTTCGAAAATGATAAACTTACTGCTTAATTTATAGACATTGTTATCTTCTTCACGGCTCCGGCGAGTGATGATCGAGATTGAACCACTGCTTTTCTCTCGTTTGTGGCTGCGAGTTGTCGAATCCTCAACGACAGGGGCCTCGGCGATAGGCGCTGGGTCTTCGACGGGAGCAGTGGCGGCAGGAGGAGCAGTAGGTTGAGCCTTCCTGGAGAAAGGGAATCGGAATTGTGGCATGGAAACTGGCATTTTTAAAAATTATAGAGATTATACAGGCAGGTATTAAGAAATTATTTCGGATTTCTATTGTCGACAGCCAAGGCTAACTAAATTCTATGATCGAAGGTCGGTATTATCTTGTGGCCGAATTCAAAAGGAAAAGCTAAAATCCAAAATTAAAAGCTTATAGGTCGAAAAATGTCTCGGGTAAAGTTTATACTCTTGAAGGAAAAGGTGTATTATTTAAGGAATTATTCTATCGAATTAATACTTGTTTTGTCGAGAGGAAGGAAGAAGAGAAAGATGGGTAACAGGCGGATCTGATCGGGGCTGTCTACGGGCCTTTATGGAAATCAGGATGGGTACTTTCTTGGTTTCTCGTGCTGGTTAGATCCAACGGTGAGACAGCTGTTCAGCACCACACCACATTCGAGCCGAACTCTGCGGCCTGGTCCGTTTTGGTCGAGTACTTCCAAAATACTCCCAAATACTCCCTGGCAAAGAAGCCTTTTCCCTGTTACTGCATGCTGGCGTAGATCCCAGCAGGCCCTAGGCAGTGGCTGGCTATTGCTTGGTCCAACGTCAAAGCCTTGGTCCACCAGTCATCGGTCAGCACAACGGCGGTACGAAGTCCAGTGGTACGACCTTTTATTTCTCGTCCACAAATTCCGTTCGTTCATTTAAATGAAAAACCTATCATCTATCAAATCATACTTGAATAGCGTGATGGCATTGAGAAGACTTCCGCTGTACGCCGTACCATCCATGTACTGGTACCTGCACATGTACATGTCCCTCGCTAGCTCCCTTCTCGTCGGGCAGCAAATAGTGGGATGCACCACGCAGCTCTAGACCAATACCGACATGACTTTGCCTCGGAACTTCCGCCCTCCGACGAAAACCTTTGGGGCACGAGGACAACTCGTCGCGAGCTTTGAAGAAGAAAATTTTTTCTCTCGTGTGCACCCTTCTAAGAGATCGTATGCATAAAATCGAATCGATCAGAGGCAAATCAAGAGACAATAAAGAATGGATTTTATGTCAATCAGTAACGAATCAGCGGCTGGATATCCCATCTCAGTCTTTGGGACGGATTGAACTGTCGTCGCCGACGGCAGAAGGTGATCTTCAACGCCATTGAATCTACGGCTCGTTTAGACTTGTTGAATCGGGATGACCTAATCGAAGCCATTAGCCTAAACACCGAGGAGGCGATGACAAAATCTCAAAAAAAAATCCGTCTACATTCTCCGATTTCAATTCTTGGTTTAGTCTTCACAGGGATTTGAGGATGTTCTGTGTTTGTCTGGAAGACTCGGCATTTGATCATGAATCTGGGACTCCTCGCAAGGATTCGAGTACCTAAAATCAGCAAACAGCGACCAGGGTCCCTTATCCGATATGACGAAATTCAAATGTCAAGAAGCGAGCCCTTGTCATCGCATTTGAGATTCTATCACAGCCTCAACCCAGGAGGATCGTTTGTAATGATTGAGTTCTAGGCTTCGACGGAAATGGCGCCCGGCGCTGGAAGGGAATCTAGTGCACAACCGCATCTAGGCCGATATAGAACCAAATCGGATCGCACTCAAACGGAAGTTATTCAAAACGAAAGGCCCTACCAGAGATTCTTCATCAGCCATGTGCGTATAGCACCGAAGCTGAAAGCCGATATACGACTCGAATTTCTATGAACGATTTGGCTTCGAAGTGTCAAACTTATCGCTTTTGGAAAGGCGAAGACCAGAAGTATCAGATGAACGTGCGTGCCAGACTGCATTCCTGGGAGAATGCGAATCTTTTTAGACGATCTAGCCGGGAAACGGTTAGCGGAGACTTGCAAAGAGCGCTCAACCTGTCGGCCATGCGTCCCTGCGACGCAATTGCCCCGCCATTGGATCCAGCCAACCCACCAGTAGATCTTTGCAATAGTGATCGACGAAGTCTTCACATATTTTTCGAAAATTGCAATTTTGGTTGTTCTGTATATTCTGCGTGTCTGCTTGGTTGTCTCGCAAACTAGGTTTGGTCTCGTGATAGAATATATATTCTGCAAGTTCTCAATTCAGTGCGCCTGAAGGAATCTGCGACTAAAGGAACTAGCTTGGCGGTCTTGTTAAACAACCCCACCAAAGTGTCCGATAACAATGTTCTAAAATACAGACGCCTTACTGGTTGAGGTCACACGCACATATGAACCACGTCAAAAGCTATATATTCCTCTCTTCTCTTGCATCTGCGTGTCGAGGAGCACATGCCAAAAGTTGCCTATAATTTGAAGCCGCAGCCTTGCATAAAGTATGCTTCTCTCGACCAGAAATATAACTATATAACTATATTCGATCCCGTTATTTCGTAGTCGCCCAAGAATAGACTAGGTAATTCTTTGACGAGACCAGGCTGAGCCAAGAATACTACGGAAACAACACGGACGCTTGAAAATAAGCTTCTATTCTCACTACCACTTGGATGCGGGGATGCACTCCAATCTAAGCCAAAGTTTTTAACTCGCTTCTCCTCGTTCTTGTAAGCACCATAGGGTGTTGCAGTCAAGTGTGTGCTAGGAGCCTGTTGCTATGCCAAACACATCATATCATCTTGCAATCTTCGTTGGGAAACTGCGGTGTAGTAATATGTTCCTATCACAAAGCTATGCTAATTTAGGGGCATTTCCGTATTAACTTCATCGGCTATAATATCTAGCTGAATAATATGGCAATAAAGGTCTCCTGCTAGTTTGTGATATTTCAACTTGAGTAAGGTGTGGCAAATCATACTTCAAATATCTCGGGATGTTCTCTGAGTCTTGCGGTCGAGACATCACCTGTGTAAAAGAATAGTTCGAGAAAAAACTGAAACCAGATTCTTCACTAAATAAGGTATCCATCATGAAAATTATTGATCAAAAGTAAAAACTGGGGAAATACATTCGGGGGATCAAATATAGACATATTGTAAGCCATTGTTGTGGAAAGAAAAATAAAAAATTAGAAATTTATTCCATGGTAAAACCGCCATATGGACATATCAATGCCACCAAAGAGTAAAAATAGCAAATAAAGGGAGGGGGATGAAGGAGAGGAGGCTGTAAAGGGCGAAATAGAGGCATCGTATTGATAAGACGTTAGCAAGATAATAGAAACAAGGCTGAAGCCGTACCCGGAATCCAATCCCAGAGAGACTAAGTAGGGAGGCCCTGTGGGTTGAGATAGTGGGGTTAAGATATAGGAAAATTTGGGATTTAGAATCAGGATATGCGGTCAGAAGTTTTTGGCATATTCCGATGATTTAATGTTGCATAAAGTGAAATTTGATTTGTGCGCTTCGTATCAAGTCATATCTTTCTTTCTATGATCAGACCACTTTTGAATTCGAGGAGTCTAGATCGGCCTGTTTGCTCTCTTTGGGAAGAATGAAGGTCGTGGCTACATCTTGTGAAGTTGCAATGGGGGCTGGAGACGGTGATTGTAAAAACGGAATAGGTGGAGCAGACCTCGTAGGATGAGGAATAATGAACGAAGAAGCTCCACCACCAACTATATTATCGACAATTGATGGCAAATTCTCCGCGCTTTGTTGTCTTTGACGTTCTTTGAGCTCGATGCCATCAGGGTCGTCGGTTTCAAGTATACCAGACAAAACCTTCGGCGCGTGAGCACTCACATATGAATTATAGGATGTCTTCAATGGAGGAGCACTCTTTGGCCTGAGAGAAAATGGTTCCGGAGGGAAAGCAGGACCAATTGGTGGCAGCTCAGGGCTTGAGAACTCCCTTCTGTTTGGAGGGGAGACTCCGGAGACAAAATTTGGAGTAAAGTTTCTCCTTACTTTGCTATAGCCTTGACGAGATGATGGATTCTTCAAGACACCCTTGAGTGGAGGATACTCGGGTGGGAGATCATTATTGGCGCCGTTAAAAGAAGAAGTGCTAACTGGTCGACGAATCCTACCCGAAGGTACCTGGAGGTACTGCGAGCTAGTGGGAATCGAAGGTGCAGGCGTACTCGGAGCTGTGTAGAATTGAGGAGTGGAGGATGGCGAAAGACGATCGCTCTGTACTGTGACAGGAGTCATGGTTGCTCGGGTTCTGTAACTCGATGGTCCAGGCTCGCTAGGCTCTGGAGATGATCGACCAGACCTTATGCTCGGATCTGAAAATCTTTTGCGGTTCCCGTACTGTGGGTGGGGTGGAGGTAAGAAATCATTGGATTCTTTGGTTATAACAATTCCGGCAATCGTAGAATCACTTCTCCTACGACCCCCAATACTAATTGGACGAGAATGACTATTAGGTGTGGATACTCTCGACCGTCGAGATGAAGGAGTCATCGGTTTCAAAGATTCACTATCCACAATGCCAGCTTCGGCAGGCGTCTCGTTGTAATTGAGAGCTTTTATACCGAAATTAACACTTTGAGTCCTTTGGACGGGAGGTTGTAGCGGTTGTAGCAGGATTTCTGCCTGGAGTCTGGCTTCTAAGTCCCGAGTTCGGCAAGCTTTGATCCCACGGATCGTGTAACTGAAAAGGCAAAGAAATATCTAGAAACAATCAACATAAATGCTCCCTAGTGTCGCTTCGGATGATTTGTAAGTTGGCTTACCACGATGCAGCCAACAGCCTAAATATTGATTAGCTATAGAATTTGCGTTCCTAAACTGACTGTCCACTTACGAATAAAAATCGGTATAAAAGAGGCCAACGAGTAAAAAAGCCATCAGCCATGTTTATCACTGGATCAGAAATTTCAAATATTACGGAAGCGGCTTTTTAAAGGTTTCATCTTGTTAGTACACTGTATATAAACTTTCCGGATTCCCATCCAAGAGACCAATATTTCGAAGACTTACCGACAATATTAGAGCTCTAACAGCTGAAATAAATGCAATTTATTGCGCAAAGCACAAGTTTATGTAGTAAAGTGCTAGAAGATGTTTGTATGAAATTAGTGATATCGAATAACTGTACCAATATATACCCACGACTTGACGAGAAGAACAAACCCAGCAGATAGATCAACAGGAAAGAGACGATGGCGAATACTTGATGACTAAACAAAGTAATATAATCCTTGAAGGGTTATTCAAAGGAGATACTTGGTCGGTTGATAGCGGGAAATGTGATTGAAGCTGCGACAAGCTAGTAAAGAGGTTGATTGTGGTAGTTTAGAGGAACGAAAGAAGGTTCAAGATCGAAATGCCTCTGGATAGTTATAGATATACTAGAAGGGGGCCTTCTTATCTATCAATTGTGGGAAAGACTCCAAGCCGTCTTGGAAATCCTCATGGCGATAAGCTGTGTTTTGCTTCTAGGCGTCGCTTCATTGAGATGAGATATCGACTGAGCCTAGTAAACGGGAAGCATGGGTAGACGGAGATGTTGGTATCACGGAGCGTGTATAAGCTGATTATATACTTTATTGAGATACGTGAAAGTAGATATAAGCCCTATAGAGAGATAGGTGATAGGTATCGTGAAGTCGAAGGTTTGAAGCAGAGGGACATAATCGCATATGAAGCGACATGGCGATACCAGCTGACGGATGGTCATCATGGTGTTCTTTCAATTTTGTGTTGTCGTCGAAAATATCACGCATCCATTTCCTCTGTCATAGCGAAGCTTCAAAGCATGTTCGATTTCAAGCCTAGAATTAACAGAATGACCTGGCGGTCTTGATTAATCGTCATAGTATCCATACTAAGATATAATATACAAATGCTTCTGCTCTAGAAATGTCATTCCAAGCCTTTATTTTTTGCCTTGCAAAAGCTCATGAATAAGCTCGGCTCCCTTGTTACCTTTCTCTTTCGCACTCTTGATCGCAGCCTTTTCCTTCTTTCCAGATAAAGTCTTACGAATCCTTTTCTTCTCTTCTTCTGGGACTCTTTCGCTTTCAAGTAACGTAACGACCACGTGCGAATTCCCTCCCGTAGCCCAAGCTAATATATCTGACTCGATCTTAGGAATAAGGTATTTGTAGAATTCGATTGGCACAGCCGATACTAAAAGGTTTTTCTAATTAGTAAATTAAAAAACCGGCATCTCTTTGGAGTTTTCTTACGCTCTAATGACCGTGTCTCTTTCTTGTAGAATCCCTCTTGAACCAAAGTCTTCAACAACCGGCCTAAATCTTTGTTGTCCTGTGCCTCCGGACTCTCAGCTAGCGCGGCAACAGCCTCTGCGGCTGTCGATTTATCACCATCCGCTGATATCAGAACTTCGGAAATGAATTGCCCTCCAACCGGTACGGCAGCTAGCTCGGCAGCATGGCTAATAACACTCTTGAGAAGAGCCGGGCTTAACGCTTTCCTAAGCTCCTGCTGTCTATTTTTTGGGTCTTTCTTACTATTAGGTTATTAGCATGTGTTCCATGGGAAAGAGAAGTATAGGAGCCACCAACCTTGTCTGTTCTCTAATCTTATCAATATCCTCTAGTGTTTCAATCTTCTGCGGATGCATCAACCTCGTTTCTCTTCCAGCAAGAGGGTATAATAACGGTATCCTCGCAACCGCATGTGTCCCAGCACTCCCATCATCTAATTTCCCTTGGATCTCTGGGAACACTGTCTTCGAAACCAACACCGTATCATCAACCACATCGAATATTGCGACAAGCACCATACAACCGTGCTCATCAGCGTATAGATCCTGAATGCTCGGCTTCAGGTTCTTCAACATGATTTTCCTATCTTTTGCTGTGCCCCATGCGAAACACCGCATGATAACCTGTGCGCCATCTTTTGAAAACGCAATAGTTCCCAAATGTTCTTTCACCTGTTCAATCAACTCTGCAGCTTCACTGGTATCCGCCCTGACATTCAAAATATACTCCAGCATAGCTTTGTGTAATATCGTCAAAAATGTCATATTCTTCTCCACCATTTGATTGATCAACTCCCACAAACTCTTCATGATCAATGGTCGTTTCTCCGGATTCTCGTCCAACAAACTACGCAACGAAGAAACTTTCGAATCATCTTTGAAAATCGCATATTCCACACCGTAGAACTCTCTGATGATTGCCGCCTTTTGCTGAGGGCTGGAATACTCCCGATACGCATCGTCGATGACATAACACGCCTCCCGATGCTTCGCCATCCGTCGAACATGACCGTAAAATTCGCTGATAATCATCTCCCGTGTGCTGGAGTTACCATAGTGCATTAGCTTGACGACTAGGTATTTACCATACGCGCTTTCTGCCAATTGGACGTAATCGCCTTTCAGCTCCCTAGCGATTTCCTGTCGTCGCTCCGCGCTCCCGTATTTTACCGCCGTTTGGATCACCCTCGAGGCATCGTGCTTGAAGACTAACTCTTTGACCCTCCCGGTGACAATGGTGAAGAGTTCGTCCGTGAGCTTCTTGCGCTCATCGAGGGGCACGTGGGATTTCCGACGAAGGCGTTCCCAGATCTTTTTGCTACGTTGGATAATATCGGCGTTCGGTTTGGCTTGTTTCCGCTCGTTGGCAACTTTCCTTTGGGCGGCGTGGGATTCACGGGATTTATTAGCTGTTGAGGGTAGAGATGATATATTAGCAACTGTCAACCAATTCGGAGAATAGCAGCTTCATTGCAAGAGGGTTTATTCTTACAGTTAGCGTTTGCATTGTTTTGGTTACTCTGTTTTCCCTTCGATTGACTAGATTTTGCTTCTACATCTTCCATTTCTACGTCGCTGCCTGCTTGGTACTCTTCCTCTTCATCATCGCTATCTTGGACTAAGTCCTTTCTTCTCGGCTTCTTCTTATCGAACGAGACACCTTTCGCGATATCTTTCGAGAGCTTGATCTTTTTATTATCATTGCCGGAGATCTTGACATCGTGTTTTCGCTTGGACAGCGCCATTGTTGGGGAGGTCGAATGGATCGTGGCGGAAACGTGTATTGGGGGATATATACGGTCAACTGGTTTGGAGATTTAAAGGTTTTCGAAAATTTTGGTCGTCGCACATCAAAACTTTTTTGGTTAAAGCTGATTAGCGACGGGCTCTGATTGGCTGGCTGGGACAGCCTTCGCAACACCTCGCCAACTACCACCACAGTTGGAGACATCGGTGTATCAATGGCAGGACAGATTCACGAGAAAGAGACCAAAAAGAAGCTTCCAATAAAAAAGGGAGATCGTATATATCTGTATCCAAAGCCTATGCATATGCTCCTTCACAAACTCCACAAGCCCAGAAGAAAACCTATTAAAAGGGAAGAAATAACAAGAAAACAAGAGCATATCGTGAGTGACGGGCAAGGAGGCGGAATAATAGTTACAATTGAAAGTCAAAGGTGGCTTTTTGATTAATTCGAGTTCAATGCGCTTGCACAAAATAGAAAGAAAACAGAATAACAAAGAGAACACAAGTGTTGAAAGGTATGCTACAGATGGTGTTCTACATATCCATCTTCTCCAAATCCTTTGGACTAGGATCACCAATACCATCCTCTGTACACCACAGGTCAGCGAGCCTGAGCGACTGGCAAGTTACTAAGGGAAAAAAACATACCATTAATTGCAAATAAGCATTCAGATTCCGGTAAGCAAGGAGAGTCGTAAATCTTGCAGATACGAGTTTCACCACGTCCTTTCTTCAAAGAAAGTCTGTACGATAAAATTTCAGTCAAATGGAAGTCCTTTGGATAGATAGCAAATATTCCTCTTGATTTGATTTACATACCGAGTAGTAGAGGCATGAGCGATAATGTTACCTCCAATGGGCTTCTTCGGGTCAGGATTAAAAACTGCTCCATCAACCTGCGCTACGACCTGATTGGTGATCACGACCGCAATACCAAACTCATCAGCTAATCGCTGTAGCTGTCTCATGAACCTTGCCAAATGCATCTGTCGCGCCGACAAATCTCCACGACCGGCAAAATCGGTACGGTAAAGACTGGTAGCGCTGTCTACAATCAACAACGAGAACCTGGTCTCCGTCATCATCTGCGCCGCCATATTCAAAAGTTGCAATTGATGGTCAGAGTTGTACGCGCGAGCGTAGGCAACATTGTCGAGGACTTCCTCCCCGTTAAGACCATACCGCTGCGCGACGGCGAGTAATCTGACGGGACGGAAAGTACCCTCGGTATCAATATATAGGCATTTTCCTTCGCCGCCGCCCATATCCAAGGGTAGCTGACAGGTAACGGCAAGTGTGTGGCACAGCTGGGATTTTCCAGTTCTAAACTCGCCAAAAATCTCGGTGATGGAGCCTGTTTCTATCCCGCCCGCCAGGAGAGTGTCGAGTTGTTTGGAGCCGGTTGTAATAGATATCAGTCTGCTTCGTTGTTCGTGAATGTCTGTCGCCGTGGTAAAGCCCATGGGAACATGCTTGGCAGCTGTTTACAACCACGTTTTGTTAGCGGAGAAGAAACCACTAAGGATCAGCATACTGGGGGCCTTGGGATTTTTGTACCTTCAGCAATTAGCTTGTCGGCTTTTGCTTCGGATATACCCTTGATGGTAAGTAATTGTCGCTTCGAGCTACAATGCAATAAAAAGTCAATACATAACAATCGCAGCAACACCAGCAAGGAATCGTCATACGTATAAGCAACCGCCTCAACGGTATTATACCCAGCTTCAACAATAGCCTTGATATCTCTAGCACTGATACCGTTTCCTTCAAGCTGCTGGAGCGGCGTAGGAGCACCGTAGGCGCTAGCCCCTTGGTCGTCATACTGGGTCGGTTCCTCGTCAGCCATGGTAGAAGATGGAACAGTAGACGGAGGGATCTCGGATCGAAACGAGATTCTCTCGGTCGGTGCGGATGAAGGGTTTCTAGCGGGCGTGGTGCTATTGATGTTGACGGTGTCCTCGGTGGGCGGTCGTTGGTAGCGGTGGCGGTGTTGCGGGTTCACAGGAGGGACGTCAATATAAAAGTCATCGGGCATAGTACATATGCATGTGGAAGATGTAAATTTCAGCGAGAAAAAGACCAGCAACCTCAATCGCTCATTCTAAGACTGAGAATATAAAGGACAACGAAGGAATGCGAAGAATGATGGACTGCTGACAAATGGCAATGGTTCTTTTGGCGAGAATGATTGTTATCTCGAAAAGCTGGAGGAGTGCTGAGGAAGGTAAACACCGCCAAAACCCGCGTCTGAGACAAAGCGGCGCTGTTTATGACTCTCGCGCTCTCACATGACAAAACTAAAATAATCAAAATACTAATTTTAAAAAGGATAAATCTGTATACGGAAGCATTGGTTTTGGATTATCCATTGAGAGCAAGAACAGTTATCGCTTGGAAAATTCGAGATAATACTAATGTCAACGCTCATCCTCAGAGTCGCTAGTCGTGATAATAATAGACATCATGAATCCGCGCCGAAACCCGAGGAAACAACAAACATAACAAACATGTATATAGTACATTTCGATAGTGTTACAATCAACCATTAATTTCGTTCACAATATCCCGTAATATGGGCCTCGATCCCACCAGACTTTTCTGGCTCAATACCCCTTGCTTAGGCCCTTCTCCGTCCTTTCCACCCCTCTTAGCCATCATCTCCAAAAGTGATTTCTGCACCTTCGGTTTATTCTCAACTTGTGAGTTCATCAACATCCTCTGCCGTTGCGAAAGCGCCGCGGCACTCATGGCAACGGAACCCTGTGTCGTCTGCGTAACTTGCATCGGCACATTGTGCATCTCATGCGCATCTTGTGGTAGATCATAAACCCAGTTTCTCGCCTCCATCATATCTACAAACTTCCCCAATAGTTCATTCGTCTTCAAGGTTGATTTTGATCCAATGATCAAAAGCTTAGTTTTCGCTCTTGTGAACGCCACGTTAATCCTGCGCCAGTCCTTCAAAAGCTCGCCCACATTCTCCTTGCAATTTGAGCGAACCAGTGAGATAATTATACAATCCTTGTCGCGGCCTTGGAATTTGTCGGCGGTGTGCATCTCCACAGATGGGTGGTTGTGCAGGAGATGTTGTATGGCTTTGATTTGGGATCGATAAACGGATACGACTCCGATTTCGTTGGGATCTACACCGGAATGCACGAAACCTTCAACGAGCTATAAAAGGCGATTTGTTAGTAACAGTATACCAATCGATGGTAAGATGGAGTACAAACCTGTCGAGTCAACTCCGCCTCAGTGGGATTGTATATTCTATCTCCCTTCCGTTCTTCCGGCGCAGATACCAAATCTGTATTTAGGAATCTCGCTTTGACGTTCTCCTGAAACAAATCTTTAATCCAACAAGAACTCGAAGACGCCTTACATTGCGCATTTGTCGACGAGTGAAGAGAAGGCTTGTGGAAACTATCTAAAGCGTTGATATCCGGAATCTCAAGACTGCTATGAGCTATCTTTTCTGTCCCACATTTCAATCGCCCTTGATATATCAAGTAATTCGATAACGCCATAATTTCTTCACACATACGATACTGGTGCTCCAAATTGACAACCGAATCTGGGTGACTGTCAGACAGCAACTTGAACAAGCTCACATCCAACCCTCCAGCTTTAGCCTCTAGACTCCGAACAAGCGGCGGCAATTGGAAATGGTCACCAACGAGAACGAACTTCTTTGCCATTCGTATCGGTCCTACGCAGACTGGTAAAGTGATCTGTGACGCTTCATCCACAATACAGACATCGAATATCCTCTCGGTAAACACAATATGATTAATCGAGAGACATGTTGTCGCGACTACTTGCGGACTGTGTAAAGCGTCTTGGATCTCTTCAAAGCTTTTCTTCGGCGCGTTCGCCAGTACTGCGAATTTTTGGACTTCAGGGTGAATTTTTGAGGTAACTCCTAACCGCAAAACTTTGATCGGATCGTCCTTGATTTTTAGTAGAATGTTATCGACTGCGGTGTGCGTATATGATGTTAGGAGAACACTCTTTCCTTGGTGTACCAGAGCGCGGATAATATGAGCGATGGTTGTCGTCTTTCCCGTTCCAGGCATTCCCAGGACTAGAGCATAATCCTGCGCACTCATAACTTTCTCAATTGCATTCTTTTGGTCAACATTGATCTTTCCTTGGCTTGCTGAGGGGAGCGGGTATGCCGTCGATGAAATATTAAACACCGGGGGTGCCAATTCCACAATAAGTTCTCGCAGCCGTGTGTTTGCATTAGCTCTGACAAGCTCTACAAGATTGTTACGAATGAGCGCCATCCCGTTGCTGAATTCGTCTTTATCAAGACGGTACGCCGTTTCCGCTTCACGAGATGATATAGCAGCAGCGTGCTTCGTTGTACCATCTTCTAGAATCTCCATTATTGCTGAAAAGGTCTGATTCTTCGTCTCATGGAAGCCGGGTTGCTTGACCCGAGAATTATGCAGTCGACGGTCAACGGCTACCATGATCCATTTGGAAGATATCTTCGTGACATATCCCTTCGCTAGCCCAAAATGGCCCTCTTCGTCCGATATAACAATAGGCTCGCCCACTCCGATCTGTGACTCTAAAAACGAAAACGAAGCAGGTGGATTCCGTTTGAGAAATCGATAATTAAATCGATTGATTTTCGATAACTGTTCGCCGGATGTTGGTGCAGATTCAGGAACCATGCTCAGATCACTAAAACATCTCCCAGCCGCCTCTCGCTCTTCACTTGTCATAACCCAGAGCTCCTTTCTGAATTTTTCCATATCCTTCTCTTCTTTCGATAGTAGTGTCTCCCATTTGGAAAAAAACTCCGTGTGGGTTTCATTGAGATGGGCAGTTTCCTTTGCGAACATATCGCCCACTCCACTCGTCTCAACATCGCCAGCTTCCATTGTCTTGTGGTATACAAAACAAGATGTCTTTGCGTAGCATTTCCCACATATTCGCTTGTCTTGCAGCATTGGTGGTAAGTCAAGTTTGCTGTAAAGGAACCGCGCGAGGTGATTTCTTCCGATCATGAGGCCTCTCAACTCGTCTGCAAGCTTGGGTATTCTAATCGTTTCAGAAGTTTCTGTATAATACAAAACACCGCATAAAGATTCAATGTCTAAAATATATTCAAGTTAGCATTTGGATTTTACCCGTAAACTTTGCGATGGGATATTATACCATAACGATCCGACATAAGGAGTGTGTATAGCATCGTCTGTGCTCTATGCGACATATTTTTCGTATTTCTGCCAGTCTTCAACTCGAGTGGCACTGTTAAAGTATTTGCCCCTTTCACATCTTGTACTTCAATTTCAATCGACACATCCATGTTGCCTTTGAGCCCGAACTTAGGAGACCATATGTGTTCCTCAACGTCCAAAACCTTTCGGATCGCAATTTTGGAGTCGGGAGCTCGGTGGCCTTTAGCAGCCGCACTGTCCTTTGGTTTGGCGGACACAAAGGATTTTGCCCACTCCTGAAGCGGCGGTAGTTTGGTGCGCAAATGATCTAATGCTGCACCTGGTGTGATGCGAACGGCATATAGATTTTGCATCTGCGCTGTAAGAATACGGTTGATCTCTTTTTCTAGGTATTGAGATGAAAATTCGTTCGCGCTTAGCGCAGATTGGAAAAGTTCGTGAAGAATATTTCCGTAGACTGTCCATTCCGAGGCATCAGAAATCGCTTTCACTCTTTCCCTTAATGTCGCGAGCCGGATACAATCGAAGGAGTCTGCAACCGCAGTGGCCGATAAAAGGATGTCAGGATGAAGAATAAGCATATTTTGGGAATTGTCGATGACGCAAGTAAGATCATCGTCAAAGGCTCCTATGACATTGACGATATCCCCTTCTCGCACGTCGCATTCCACCCAAGATTGGCGTAGTAGGACCCTTCGCTCTGTTCGAGTTCTTTCGTCTTCTACACGAAGAGATTTCTCTTGTCGGGTATCCCCGTTAGTCGATATGTAGTCATCTTCGAATACGTCTAGTACCACGAATCTTTGAATTGTCCGAGATCTTGCGTCTTTCTTTCTTAACTTAGTATTTCTACGTTTCAAAAGCTAAACTAGAGTACGAATAACTTACTACTACTTCATCAGGGTCAAAATCGCTCCCATAGTCATCCGAAAGAATGATTGGTGCCGGGGCCTCTATCTTCTTGGACGACGAGCTTCCCGTCAATGATTTGACAGGTGACTTTAATCCCTTCTTCCTCGGCGATTTCGACATACTACTGGCTCCCAATGCTTTCGCAATATCTGCCTCCCATGCATCATCGTCATCGTCCAAGCCATCAAGCCCATAATCATCCATGTTCTCATCCAAAGTCTGCTCTTTAGACTCATTGTTTTCACCCTGTGCAGCATCATGATTACGGCCAGTGCTCTCCACCAGTTCAAACATCTCGTCGTCGTCGTCATCGTCAAGTCCATAGTCGTCTGATTTAGGTTCCTCGCGAGGTGCAGGAGTCGGTTCATTAGTCGTCTGTCTTGAATAGTTTGAGGGCCTGGCGGAATTCGATCGCCGGGATGGTGCGGCAGATGTTTCCCTTTCCCAGGGTCCAGTCTCTACAACTGGTGGCGTGACTTGAGCTTGAATAAAAGAGTTGGGAGAATCATATCTTCCACTAGCCGTAAGTCCCGAAGAATTGAAAAAAACAGGCGCAGATTCCGATTTCTGGAGAGTGGCGACCTTTGTATCCTTGAGTTTAGCTAGTAGATTCGAAACTCGGTCATTGGTAGGGTTAGAATTAGCAAGCCCACCCCGTCTCGCCAATTTCAGCGTACTCAAGGGATTCATTTCTCTTGCTTGTTCTACCTCTTCATATTTGCCGTCTGCTAGTTTGAGTCGTTTGGCAGGAGCACTGAAAGATCTTCGGAGAGAGGATGGTGAATCGCCATATTCTGTCGGACCACGGGGTGAACTTCCATCAAAAAAACTTTCGCCTTTAATAGTGGAGACCGCGGCGCTAGGAGCTTCTTGAAGCCTTCTAGTCCAAGCATCCTCAAAAGGATTCGCCATTGGTGTTTTGATGGCGGAAGAGGATATATCAAATGCCATTTGTGTTCCGCCGCGCTTGTTAGCACGCGGAGTGTCGATTGGAGATGAACTACGAGCTCTCTTCTTGTGCGCCACGGCTCGGCCTTTGCCCTTGCGTAATGGAGTGGCATCCGGGTTCAAATGCGATCTCTTTGGAGAAGTCTTCCAAGAGACTCTATCTTCTGGAGGCGTTTCTTCATGTGAGGCGCAAACGGAAGGTGTCATGTTGGCTTGACTGAGCAAATCATTTAGAGCATAACGGTGTTGTGGAGTAGAAGGTATGGGTTTGGATCCTCGGGATGTAACAGTTTGCGGCGCCGGGAAACTGGTATCTGTGATGCTTTTTGATGCTGATTGTTTCTTGGTTTCTATATTGGAAGGATTCTCTCGGGTAGGAAGCCGATCATCTGGTCGTAGGTTCTCTTTACGAATAACTGGTGGTGAAGAGTCGATCGGGGCTGGAGCTGGTATCCTGGATTCTTCCTGACGTAGTCGTGGGGCATCCACATCTGTTTTTGAATAAGCACCAGGCACTTTTGAGATGGGTATGGTGTCGGTCGATGATTTCCGGTTGGGAACAGCAGACTTGTGGGCGAAGGAACCTAATTTTTGTTTTGATTTTGCGGAAACGGGCTCTGAATTGGTTTTCTTTAAGGGCTGGCCAGCCAGTGGCTTTGGGACCCCATTGTTTGTGTGATGTCGTCGAAAGCCGAGACGGTTCTCGGGGCGGCTCTATAAATATGATTTTACTAAATTAGCGAAGAAGAAACTTGAAAATTACAAAGGAATGGTTGTTTGCATACATCAGAATGGTCTTGATCAAAAAAGCCTGTGGTTCGTCGAGACATTGTGGTAAGTTTGCCCAGTCAAAGTAGGTAGAGTCGACGAGGGGCTAAGAAGAACTATGAAGGACGTCCGCTAATGCTGCATCGAAAGGAGAACCAATTATATCAAATCAAAAAGAGAAGAAAGAAGAACTTGCTAAAGAACAGATGACAAAGACAAGAAAGAGACAGCGGCCAGGTCATCGACACATAATCGCCAATGGGAAGAGGTTGACGGTGGTGTTGATAATTTGAGGAAGGATATTAAATTGGCTTCCACTTCGGGCAGTCAAATTGGTGTTTTGGCGGCGACGCGTTCGTTACGCTGTAAACAAACGCCGCCGCCAAGCTCGATCGGCCTGCGCCACAGCAACCAATCCCATCTGATGGTCGTGCGGCAACACAGAGTCGCCTTGCTGCCTCCTTCGTGTGCTGCCGCATTAATTATTAGCTTTGATTTTTATACGGAACTAGCCCGGCTTAATTCTTAACTAATTTTTATTTTTACCAGAGAAGAGGATGGGGCATCTTACTATATATATTTGGAAAGACCAGCTATGAGCTCTGCTGTTGCACAGCGTCTAATCCAAGCGGTGAACCGAATGCCCCACATCTCCTCCAAGAAATACGTCGATGGCTTGACAGCGTGGGGCCATCTAGTATCTGGTGGGGGCCCGACCATTCGGACCAGGCCGGGTCGCTTCGACACATGCAGAAAAACAAGCATCAAAGCAAGCGAATGCGAATGCGGCGACAGAACCAGGAATCGGCGATAACGGCAGGTCAAATTTTATCCTTTAGCCCGCCGACCTTTTTTTTTTTTAATCAGAAGCAAAAAAAATTAGAGTAATGACATGGGGTAAAGCGTGATTTTATTCTTATTCATTATTAAGTTCACTCGATCCTTATAAAGGTACAAGATCCCCCTCATCGTCTGACCTTAAATTCTCGTTCCGGCGACACCTGCAAAACGTGGTAAATTTCGGCAAGTTGACCGGAGACACCTTCACGAATAGCCCTTCCGTACCAAACCAAGCCCTTCCAGCCTCGGAACGATCTGGCATTCAACCTCGTCGACCGACCACCCACTCCACATCAACAAAGAAAAGGATTCCCAACAACCACAGCCCAATCGATCTCCAAAATGCCAGAAAAGAAGCCCCTCCCCTTCATCTACAACTTCGCGGCTGGTGCTGTCGCTGGTGTCTCCGAAATCCTAGTTATGTACCCACTCGATGTCGTCAAGACCAGGATACAGTTGCAAGTCGGTACAGCCGTAGCAGGCGGTGATGCCTACACCGGCACACTCGATTGCTTCCGCAAGATCATCAAGAATGAAGGTTTCAGCCGGTTATATCGTGGTATAAGCGCTCCGATTCTCATGGAAGCACCAAAACGTGCTACCAAATTCGCCGCGAACGACTACTGGGGTGCAATCTACCGCAATGCGTTTGGCATGGAGAAACCCAATCAAGCAGTAGCCACTTTGACTGGTGCCACGGCCGGTGTCAGCGAGTCTTTTGTCGTCGTTCCGTTCGAATTGATCAAGATTCGATTGCAGGATCGTGCTTCGGCTGGAAAGTACAATGGCATGATTGATTGCTTTGTGAAGCTGGTCAGAGCTGAAGGTGTTCTTGCCTTGTACAATGGTCTGGAGAGTACGATGTGGCGACATTTGGTCTGGAACGCTGGATACTTTGGGTGTATTTTCCAAGCCAAGGAACTGCTGCCTAAGGCTGAGACCAAGCGAGCTCAGATGTTGAACGACGTTGTCGCTGGTGCTATTGGTGGTACCGCTGGTACAGTTCTAAATACTCCGTAAGTAGTTTCACTCCTTCGAAAGCATTCGCCTCATATCTGACGATTTAAACTTTTACAGCTTCGATGTTGTCAAATCTCGGATCCAGAATACCGTCAGAGTCGCTGGTCAAGTCCAAAAGTACAACTGGACATTACCTTCCCTAGCCATTGTCGCCCGAGAAGAAGGGTTCGCCGCTCTCTACAAGGGATTCTTACCCAAGGTTCTCCGTCTCGGACCTGGGGGTGGTATCCTGCTCGTCGTCTACACCAATGTTATGGAGTTCTTCGAGAAGGCACGAGATAAGGCTCAGGAAGCCATCACAACGGCCTCTAATTAAGCAATTTAGCTGCCTTGTCTCTTCTTATCTCTCATTTCCATCATATACCCATACCTAAGTAGTCCTTTGTTTGCACATATAGAGGGCATTTGTCATTTCTAAACGGTGTATGTAGCTTATTTTTCTACGTTGCATTTTAAAGAGCATGAAGCCTTGAGTTCCACCGTACTTGTGTCATTTCATATCCAAGCTTGACGAATTCCCTTACCTTTTATCGAAATGAACCTGTAAATATATCCCTTTTATTGAAAGGCTAACACGGACCCGCTGGAATCTATAATAACGAGGCAGTAATCCGTCTGATATCGTACACAACAAACCATTCTCAATCAATCATCACCATAATATATTGTAAAAAATATCTTTGGTGACAGAATATGACTACAATAGCAATCCATCCACGTCTTTCCGTAACTTAGTCTTTCGACCTCACATTCCTCTCTTCAGGTTCTAAGACATGCTTGTGGACCGCCTCCGTGACCAACTGCCTCAACTCATCTTGTGTAAATTCGCCAGGTCTGGCCGCCAGCTCCTCAATCTTCTTCTTGAATTCCTCGTCCACAACTGGTTCCATATCTTCACCTCCATCATCCATCGACCGAACGTTCACGGCGATACCTTTTGGCGGTGCACCGGGCTCTGTACTAATTTTTGTTTCCTTCGATGTAAGTGATCGCAGGTATGCTGCTACGAGGGGGTATGTATCATCTGCTTCTATCGCTTCGACGGCCTATATGATCATTGTCCAGTCCATGAGTCAGTCAGTCAATCAGATCGTATCTATCGCAGCTTGTTTTCTAGGACAAAAGCGACATTTATAGGAAATGTTTAAACGCACAGTAACACCCTCATCATTGCTACATGTCCAATCACCACCCAGCTCTTCTACAATGCATTTCGCAACCTCAACTGTTTCGGCTGTGAATAGCGGGGTATCACCGTCGTCGTCGCGAATGTTAATGTCGCCGCCGTGTTCATTTACCAGAGTGCGTAGGAGATCGAGGTGGCCGTAAGATGCGGCGGCGTGGATTGGGGTGTATCCGTTTGGATCCTTGGAGTTTACGAGGGCGGGGTTTGTGGAGAGATAGGAGAGGACTTGGGCGGTGTTCCCGTCGGAAGCAGCGATCCAAATATTCATCTTGTAAAGTTTTTTGGTTGCTGTTTCTTTTTTGTATGGATTATTGTTTTTGATTCTGAGTTTTGATGTTGTAAAAAGTAGGATGCGGCGCTGTGCGAATAAACTTGCGCCGACAATTCTGGTTGGCTTAACCCCGCTAGACCCCGCCTACCATGCTAAGACCATGCAGTCCTTCAACAAAGCTGGTACTGTGCAGAATATTCGACTGATAGAGCTGAATGTTTATTTGATGGCATACCGGAAATATTGTAAAGATTAGAATCGTTATATTTGAGTATTTACACATTTTTTATCTCCTTGAGTATGTACACGGATTATTTGAGAAAGGCTCTTCTAGGACTACCGTCCTTTCAATATATCGCTCAACTCACTACTGATACCCAGTTTCGCGTTCACTTTGGATTGCGGTTCTCCCTGTTGGCCGCTATCTCCCTTTGTATCAAAAAGCCGATCAAGGCTTGCCCTCTGTGTGCGACTTCTCCTGTGTATACCAGGCCGCGATATATCCCTCTTCCTCAAAAACAATCGCAGCTGGTGCTGTTGGAGTAATTTCTTTTCCTCCTCAGAGAGATGTCTCAAGACCTGCCTGCCATTGTAACCTTCGTCCTTCTCTTCCTTCCTCTCCTTCGCCTGCTTGACCTTCACTTTCAATTCCGCTATCTTCTCCTTCACCGGTTTGATCCTCCTTCTACTCTTCAAGCCCATCCTCCTCCCTTTAATCTCATACATCAAGTCCCTGACCTTCTCCCGATGCTCCTCGATCTTCTTCAACTTCTCCCCAGCCCGTTTCCACGCTGTATATTGAGCCGCGAACATTCTCAGCTGTACATCCTGCAGCGCCAACGTGTGTTCCCTTTTCCACCCGCCAACTTCATCCCTGTAAAGCTCCTGCCACACAGGATCGCCGTGAGCCACCAGCCGTCTCTCAAAATCGTCTTCAAATTTCCCCATGTACTCTAAAAGCCCCATATCATCAATCCTCGCATCCCTTTTGATCTTTGTATCCAAGATGCGTCTTATTACGCCGTGCAGTTTCTGCGATTGCGCAGTGCCGGTGTATCGTATGAACGGGGCGAGGGGACCACCCATCAGGGTTGGCTTGTAGCGTAAGTTTATGGGAAGCTCGAGTATGTTTTTGTTTATTGGTTTTTGAGGTTTGGGTTTCGGAGTCGGTTGGACGGTTATTTTTGCGGACTGCATGCGACGGAGGGAGGGTTGGCCCGGTTGATCGTAGAGATTGATGAATGCTGTCATACGGGCGACTTCGATTGGATCCGGCGGGGTTTTGGTCGCAAGAAGGAGGCATGTTACTGCCTTTTGGCCGAATTCAAGAGCATCACGGATTGTGACACTTTTGTATTCGCGGTCACTGAACTTGCGGAATTCATGGGAGATGATGGATTTTAGGGTTTCGCGGAGGTGATTTGGAGTAGTGCTCCCGGACTTGCGATCGCCGGGAGGTGGTGGGGCAGCCAGGTCAGGAGAAGCATTTTGGGCAACTTTTAGGAGCCGGCGGTATAAGGCGACACCTGTGGTGAGGTTAGAAGTGGCGGGCTTTAACGATGTATGTGAGATTTTGGGAGGAAAACTTGCATGCTACGCGATGTGCTGGATTCCAATGTAGAATGCCAGTGGTGGCCCTTTGGAAGCGCATCGACGGGTGCTTGTCACCGAAGTTGGATTTATGGCGGGTCCGTCTCGACCATTCTCGATGCCAAGTTGCAGTTGGCAGAACTGTAAATTATCAATGAGAAGAAGAAGATATTTTAAGTTGATTGAAGTGGAAGAGATTTTACTTTTTAGTGTTGCATTCATTTACCAGGCCTGATTGAGCGAGGCGAACCGCTATCCACCACCCTTCCCTACGACATTATTTTCAAAGTCAATGGAGGGTAGAAAGCAGTCTGTGCATAATATTCACTGCTAATTTAGGGATATGCAAGTATTGTGTTATTTTCATTACATCGTCAAGCTCAAAGTAGCACCGCTAGCTAGCACACGAGTATCTCAAAGTTCAAAGTGCTCGTCGTATAAAATAAGAACGCCAAAAACACCTTCGTATCCAGCAGACATCTTCTATGTTCCAACTTTGATCGATCTCTTTCTCAATTTATGAGAGAAGATATTGTATATTCCAGCTGGAGGAGGAAGAAATAGAGCTGGGTTTAAAAGGTGCTCCCTTCTGGAGGCTGAGGGAGCTTTTTGTTTTGCGGAATTCCCATAGATCTGTTTTATCACATGATTGTTTGTGTTAGTGGTACCGAATATTTAACCTATATGGGTGTATGTTTACCTTCGCAGCTCGACGAGAACGTGTTCCATGGTGTACTCATATCTCCATTGAGCGAGGCAGGGAAGTTTCGTGGCATCAACCTTGATAAACTATCAGCTTAGGGGTTTTTTTAGAGCTGAAGGCAATAAAGAGGGGTACTGACTGCTCCAGTGGTTTGATCCACACAGGGAAGATTCACTCTCGAGATGAAGGTGACGCTAGGTGGTTGTTCCGGATATTGTTCACTACAGTGAATCCTGACACTGTAGATTCTATTCTCGTGGGCGCTCTGATGGAATCTAGTTAGCTTGTGTGCTTACTGAATATGGGAGAGTAGGGAGGGGCTGAAGTGGGGGTTATGCGATAGGCGAACAAACATGAGGAGGGCCGAGGATAGTGCCAGTCCAGTTGGACATCATGATATCATCTCCATCGTCGAGACCGTAAGAGCAGGACTCTAAGTATCAGTCAGTGATATTGTTCTGGGGATGGCAGTATCGAGGTTGAACTAGGATAGACATACCAGCACCCAGGCCCTTTTCGCCCTTTTCGAGCTCTTCCAGCAGCCGAAAGTTCCTTGGGACCTTTGCCTTGGACATGGTGATGACGACTTGGATTTCTCGGATAAGAACAGTTGCGATATAGTTAGAGCAGTGGCGATACTAGATTTGGGGGTCTTTTGAGCTCCTGAGTGCAGCTATGGTAGTCTTGATTATGCTGGTGGGTGTGGTTGTTGGTGGTTGTCAAGATGCTCGCGTGGTGGAGTGTGGCGGCGGCGGGGTGTTTGAAAGCAGGCGGGTGTCAAGCGAACAGGACAGACACACACATCCACAACTGCATCAAACTCCGACAAGGGTATTCTCGCCCCGACGCGCATTCCACCCTTCGACATTACCCGTCCCATACAAACCCGCTTACCAGACATATATCGATCGCTCTTTTATTGTAGCTGGATATGATATTCGAATCATATCATGAGGTTATAGCAACAAACACCATCACCGCCACCGATTTTCATACTATCGTCCGGTCGATAGAAACCCGACTATCCGCGTCTTCCCTAGCGCTCTTGCTGGCTGCTACTTGATTCCAAGCTTCCTCTTTGATGACAATGACGGCACAAATACTCACCAACGAACTCGGTCTGCTGCTCACTGAAGCAAAGAAACGGAGTGGAGATCTAAGGGCTGCAAGTCTATTCTTCCTTACTATCATTCAGGCTTGCAGATAGAAAGTCTTGTATGCTAATTGAATGCTGCTTATGTCTAGGCAACCGAAAAGTCGCTCGCTGAACTCAAGATTCTATCATCAAGTCCCGAAAATGAAGTCGCACGGGGTACGATAGCCCCATGTCGGTTGAATACCCCAAGCCTCCGAGTCTCAATTACTAACCAAAAGTCGTGTTGTAGAGCTTTCACGGAAACCGAATTTCCCGTCGCCGTTCATCCTCGCATGCGCCTCGAAACACCCTCGTCTAACTGGTATGGGAGTAGGCTGTCTCCAACGGTTGATTGTTGCCAAAGCACTCTCTCAGGTGTGTCTGCCAGATCGGTTAATTATTATATTTGGGTCATGTTACTGAGGGTTTCTTCTAGGCTAGGATGAGAGAGGTTCTAGATGCTTTTAGGGACGCTGTAGCTCTTGGTCAGTCTGGCCTCCTTTTTTGAGCAAAACTTCCACCGTCTCCGGCATACTGATACTCATAAACAGGCCCTGATATCCAGCTCAAAATATTACAAGCCCTTCCATCGTTACTACAAAACTACGCTTCGAGTATACAAGGCCGATACCTTGAGGACACCTTGGCGATATGTTCAAGCCTGCAGGGGACCAAGATTGCTATGGTCAACAGTACAGCTGCTGCTAGTGAGTTCGAACGATATGGACCACACGAAAGGATCATATATTAACTATCGAGTAGCTTTGCAACAACTAATAACATCGGTTTTTGATAAAGTCGCCACGGAAGATGGTACTGGCTGCCTTTCTCAACTACTCTTCATTAGTAGGATACTAAATTTCATAAGACAAGGCATCTGATACCCCTACATCCGAAGATGTCTCGATAGACGGCGAGACGATATCTCTGCGCCCAGCTGCGGCCGACGCATATAGGGTATGGCCATTCTCTCCCATCTTCCGATAATTAGTTTGCTAAATTATTTCATAGATCTTCCAAGATCTCTGCTTGCAAACCGAAGGCCAGAAGCCCCAACATGTTCAATTCACCCAAATACCTCAACCATTCGGCCTAGAGCTTATCGAGTCCGTTTTATGGAACCACTCTGAGATATTCATCGACCACAAGGAACAAGCGCACATATTGAGAGCTCGAGTCGCACCGTTCGTTATCCGATCTCTCTCCAACCGAACCAACTTTCCAATCGCGTTACGAGTTATCCGAATATTTTATGTAATGCTCCGTCGTCACTTGACGATACTCGAATCGGAATGCGAGGTTGCTTTGGGTTTGATGATGCATATGCTAGATCTAGATGCTGGTCCGGTATGGAAACGAGCGTTGTGTATGGAAGTTGTTAGAGGTCTCTTCGCGGAAGCATCGTTGGTCCGGAGGTTGTATATGGTCTATGACGCACAAAAGGATAAAAGGCCAGTCTTAAAGGAACTCACGGCGATGCTTGCGCGTCTAGCCACCGAGAAACCAAGTATTATCGGCCTAGGAACTCAATCTTCCATCCCACTGGATCAGAACGCCATGAGAAATATATCTAATGAACAGCTAGCAATGGAGGCCGGCGGTGTCGCTGGAATCATTGGTGGTGCAGTTGGGATGAGTGATGGCACTCCACCAGGTTTGAGCCCGCACTGGAGCTCCGTGCGAGTGAAGTGTATTGAACAGCTCGACAAAACGGAGCCACCATCTATGCCGGAGTCTTACCTTTACGCCCTAGTCCTAAGCTGCGTGAATAGTCTCTCGGAAGGACTAGCAAAATTTATACTTCCATTAGCCACACCGACAGCAGATATCAAACCCTCCAAAAAGCGACGGCTAAAAGTTGCCTCACAGAAAGCCATAATTGCCAATGACAGCGACGCCACTAGCGGCGGCGAGACCCAGGGAACGCCACCTAGTACCATATCGAGAAAGAGCTCTACCATGAGAAGGCGGTTCCAAGGTATTCTCAATCCGCTGAGCATAGAAGACCATCCTTTGATGACGGATATCCAGACGTGCGCATCTATCGTGGATTCGTGTTGGCCCGCAGTTTTGGCGCTCTATTCTACATTCCTCTACGCCACCCTAGATAACGAATATTATCACGGCTTGGTTAGATCTCTTCAAAAATTCACACAGGTAGCCGGCGTCCTAGACCTTGGAACTCCGAGAGATACTTTTCTTACAACTCTCGGAAAAGCCGCCGTCCCTCCTCAAGTGCTTTCTTCTCATATTGCTTTCTCCGGCTATAACGACGCTTCTACGACCTCTAAAGGCGATCCTTCAAATGCAGCTTCAACCTTGAATGTCCCGGGTGCTGACTCGAAGCCTCTAGCTTTAAACGTTCGCAATCTTGTATGTCTACGAGCTCTCCTGAATGTAGGAACAGCCCTGGGCACTACCTTAAAGGAATCGTGGACTATCGTGCTCGAGGCTTTGCAACAAACAGATTATATTCTCCAGTCGACGTATCGCGCATCAACAAAATCCTCTTCTCAATCTATCAAATCTATAGACTCGCAAAGAACAATTACCGATGGTCAGTCAAATCTATCGAATGTTGGACCAGAGATTGCGGCAGTGGAAGGAACTTCACAAAAGTTGTTTGAGAGTACAAGAGAGTTCAATAACGAAGCATTTCGATCATTTTTGGCGGCATTGTGTGAACTTCTAGCCCTAGACGATCTTGAGCCAACTGCGTCTGGGGGAGATGATTCAGAAGCGCCAAAACTTGTCAAAGGTGCTATGCCAGTATTGACACCGCGAAAAGTTTCGATGGCTCAGCACCGGCTCGCAAACTTTGGATTACGGCGCAAATCCTCATCAGCTTCTTCTATTGACAATACCTTTGTAATCTCAAAGCTAGGCGAACTAGTCCAAGTAAATATAGATCGATTGATAACCGACGATGCGGACGATAACGGTTGGAACACCATCCAACACTATCTTCTACTCGCATCTACGTCCAGAGGAGTTGAGGGTGCAATAAGATTGAAGGCTTCGGACATTTTACACGAGTTTGTCATATTAGCCGCTCGAACGGTCAACCCCGAAACTTATGGAACGGTTGGCATTCAGGAGCGGATTTTGAAATCGCTGTTGAAAGAACTTCAAGGCCTCGAGGAAGGGAACATAAGCGGTGCAGATGCCCATAGCAATACCGTGAAATTAGTGGATGCCGATATTCATAAATCAGCCCTTGAAGCTTTAACTACTATGCTCGAACAATCGGGAGAGAATTTGAAAGCTGGCTGGGGTATTTTATTTAGCATAATGAACACAGCATTTCGAGCGCCCATTGAAGGAAAGACCTTTCGACCCGCCGGAAAATCGATACGACTTCTCAAAACATCCTTCGCATCTCTGCAATTGATCTGCACAGACTTCCTTGGTCTGTTACCAATCGACTGCGTTCTCGTCCTTATAGATACACTCTACGCCTTTTGTGCGCAAGTAGATGATCTAAACATCTCCTTAACCGTGAGTGATATTTTTCTTATGCTGAATAACTTTAACACTGACTGTCACTAGACAATCACATACTTTTGGAATATCTCAGACTTTCTACAACGACAAAAATCTGATAGCGAGATAGAGCACGAATTCCCAAATAATGACAAAGAGTTGCTGGATGCTGTCAAGGAACAGGGTTCGAGTACGAGCATGGTTCTTTGGCTTATTCTACTCCTCAGACTAGCAGAAATAACGAAAGATCCTCGCTCCGAAGTCCGAAACGGGTCTATACAAACTCTTTTCCGCATATTTGATTCTTACGGTCATATATTAGGGCCTAAGGCGTGGAGCTCATGTTTGAATATTGTAGTATTCAAGATGATGTCAACAACTGAGACACTACTTCAAGAAGGAAGCATACCGCCACCAGAACGTAAGCAGTGGGATGAAACCGTTGTTTTGATACTGAAAGGGACCAGCAACCTCTACGCCAATTTTTTGAACGTCTTTCAACTTTTATCTACCTTTGAGACAATATGGAGTACATACATCCAATATTTACGCCACCTTTTAGACTGGAGGAGCTTCGAGGTCACAAAGACGGTATACAAAGAGCTGGCAAGGTTACTTGAAAAAGCCACCGCTTCTGAAGAGATTGCGATAGCATCAAAACGAGAAGCATGGGATCTTTGGGCGTTGCAAGGTCGGAGCCTAGTCGAGGGCGTTGAAGAAGCGAGCCAGAACAACTCACAGGAAACGCTTACTGCTTTCATCAATACCTTCCGACCATTGTACAAATTGATGGGATCGATTACCGAGACATCCGACATCGAGCAAGCTTTAGGCGTTTTCCGAGATTGCATGCTATACCCCGAACTACCTGCATACTTTTTTGATGTGGAAACTCTAAGTGCTCTCCAGGTATCTATATTGGAGTCCATCAAGACGATAAGCACAGAGTCGACAAGTTGGACGTCCTTGGTGCTCAAAGAATATGCGTTCCTCAGTAGGCTTCCCTACAGCGCTCCGGGAATAACAGGCGACACAAAATCTCGAAAACCATCATACGTTGCAGTCTCATCAAACATATTATCCAACATTGCGAATCTTTGTCTAAAACATGCCAGCGCCGGTCCCGACATCTATGAGAGCGGAGCAGTATCCCAAGTCTTAGAAGCACTTTGCGAGCCGATAGAACTGAAATACCGATTTCACGCAGGTGCAACAGCAAAAAAGGAAATATTATGGATTCAAGCTACACGAGTTTCACTCAACATTCTCGCAAGTTTGGTTGAAATATTAGATACGATGACTTTGCAAGATCCCGTGAAAATTGAAATTTGGGCAAAAATTGTAAACATTGCCTCTGCGATTGTTACGGCTGATTGTGACGATGAGGATGTCGACGTGGTCTTGAGAGATCAAGAATTCGACATCGAATCGTTTGCAAGGGTGCGCACACTTATTATTCCCAGACTAGGGAAGGAGTTTATTCCAGTTGATGTTAAGGAACGGTATGTGCAAAGTGTGTTTAATGCGTCGCTGTTGTATAAAGTCACGGACGGGGAGTTAGAGATCAGTTTTAAGGACGAAGGCTTGAAGGGGTTTGTGCCGTTATTTGGGTGTACGAATGACTTGGTGTTGGAGAGAAGGAGTAAGTTGAGTTATAAGTGCTTAGATGAGCTTTTTGCACTTTGTGGGGTAAGAGAGGGCAAGGATGATGGGAATGGGGAGTGGGAGTCACTAGCAAGGGTTGCGATCCCGTGGATGCTGCTGAGGGTGTCGGTTGTGCTTCGCAGGTTTGCGGCGGTACGTATAGTCCATGCTTCTATCTTCATGTATTTTGGTAAGTAAATTGAGGCTGACTTTTTTGGACTCGTTAGGATCAACCGTTGAGAGGGAAAACGCCACAGCCAAGGTGTCAACGAAAGGAGATAATATATGTCATGGACAAGTTTACACGACTACAGTGTGCGAGCTTTGATAGTGGCACTGAGAGTAGAGCATTTGTGGCAGGTGTGGAGAGTACGAAGCGACATCTTTTAGTGATGTTTCCATTCATCTCACAGGCTGTCAGGGTGGCTCATGGGGATAACGAGAATATGGTGCTCTTGACTAATGCGCTGAATGAGATTGGGAGTATGCACTGATTCTTTTACTCGGGTTTCTTGTTACGTCTTTTCAGGGGAGACATTCGCTTTTGATATGTCTTTCTTTTCATTTGAGATATCTGCTTGTAGACCTTTTTATGATGGATTCTGGATTCTGTTTCAAAGTAGAAGCTCTTTTATCCAATCAAAGACTTAGACATGAACGCCTCTTTATTCACTAGACAAACTGCCTAACTTTAGAACCGTTTTCATCAGACGCGACAACAGAACAGACGAAGCTAGAGCTGCAGCTCTCTGCCCTTGGGCTGCAGCTCTCTGCCCTTGGCCCCCAGCTCCGACTTCGACCCCTTCCGAAACAATATATATTAATAAGGGTTGACCATTAAGCAACAATAACGGCTAAACCTAACACGCGAAATTGCGAAGTCCCATTCGTATAACTCGAATTCGAGACAACCCGTACTTAAGAACATCGACTTTGCTCCTCGCAAATTGTCTATTGATATATGTACTAAGACTGAGCTAGCTAGAAGGATATATTATCGACCCTATAGAGGTCTTTCCTATTATCATGCATCCACATCCAAGTCTTTCGCTTATACCATCTCCCGAGAGGAACTTGGCGTAAATCCAAGAGCCTTCCCGCAGGTATAATATGCATATCACTCGGCTAATGTCAAAATTTTGTATTGAATACCGAACTTACATGTTTCTCTATTTTAGTACTATAGTCTTCAACCTGTTAAAATGTATCACCAGATAATGAAGTACTTGGGGATTATAATTATCTGACTAATATTTTCGGCGAATTCGGAATCAATGCCGAGACGTACACGAGGCTGAACTTGTAGAGTTGTGATAAAGTTCGAAAGGGATAGGTCTATCAACGATCTGTATCGATTTGGCAGACTGTTAAGTTTTTTGTTTTGGCTCAAAGCTGCGGGGCGACAGGAGAGCAGCAGAAAGTCTGGGGATATCAGCAAGTCGAGGGTGGGTAAATCATACATTCCTCGAATGGGGTTTACAGGATATCTATTGTCAATTACAAGGTTAAGAATGAGGGCTGTTACTGGAATTCAAGTATAAAAAGTCCACTAGGCACCTTGTTAAATAGATACTGTTTTTTATAAACCATGAACCCGGTATCCTGAGCATCATATATATCTTATATTCGCATACTCCGTATCATCTTCAAGCGTAAAACCTTAAAAAATCAATCACAATACCTTCTTTGCTCTCCTCTAAATTAAAAATCCCTACGATGAAATTCCTCGTTACATTTGCCCTTCTCCTCACTGCTGCCAGCGCGGCACCAGCAGCAGAGCCAGAACCCGAAGCAGCTCCAGCAGGCCTGGAGGCTCGCCAAACCTGTTACTGGACCTGGACTCACATCGGTTGCTTCCCCAACGGCCCTGGCGGAGCAATCGCTTCCACCACATCCTACGCATCCGGCGGCGGGTCTTGGTCCTGGTGCACGAGTTGGTGCCAAACCAACGCCCCTAGTTCCACATACGCTGGTATCAACAGCCAGAACTATATGGGTACTTCGTCGAGCACATGTGTGTGCGGTACAGGACCGTCGAATTCGGTTCCGTGGGCGGTTCCGGCTAGTGGATGTTATTTACCGTGTGCATATTCTAGCAAGACGGTGCAGCAATGTGCTGATGGGAGCTGCCAGTGTGGCGGACCGAGGGCGTATAGTATTTTCCAGAAATCACAAGTTTGCTATTAAAAGCTACTATCGGTGGATGGTTGGTTTGTTAGGAAAGGTTTGTATATTTGTGTCATCAAATGTAAATAAATTTGAACATAAGATATGAATGATGATTTATTACTTTTGGGGTATCTTAGTTCGTGCTTCACGGCTGATTTAAAAGACAATTGTTTTGTATGATTGTGACTATCCATGGGCTTTAGGGAAAACTCTTAAAGGCCTCCCGAATCTCCTGACGATGGTGGTGTCTTAAACCCTTCAAAATACTATTTTACACCGCATAGTTAGTGACTTGTTCATAATATTTACCCATGTTCAAAATACCTTTCTCCTGAATATATTCAAGTCGTTGGCGGTGCGATTCTGTTTCTCTTCTACAGAGTCAACCTCATCCGCCGCCGTGTTACCTATCGTAGCTATACCGTTATGCTCCTCTACATGTTCCATCGAAGTTCGAGTATATGTCAACAGTCTCCTAGCCCCTATATTGCGTATCGTGTCAGCCAAAACTTCTTTGATAGAGGGTAGTGCCATTCCTTTACTCTCGTACACTTATTGAAACTCTGTACGCAGACAGATTCCAGCTTCAAATTGCTGTGTGTAGGAATGGTAAACTCATGGGTGTCCTCGTCGGCGGTTGGCAGCCAGATACATAACCGGCCACCGGTGACTAAATGAATTGAAGCAAAATTCATAATGTCGTTCAGCATTTTTTCAAAGCTGTAAGGTCTCTTCGGCGGAACATAGTCTCTCAGCCTATAATTTACGCCAAAATTCTATTAACAACACTCTTTCTCCTCTTCTAACCATTTATATTCGAGTACTTACGTATGCTGGGCGATTCCATCAATAATAGTGGGAGCCTTTGGCCGATTAGGATCCCTACTCCCCAAGACTTTCAACCCTTCTCTTACCCCATACGGTGGATCGCAAATAATAGCATCAAAGATCCGATCGCTTCTATCACCATTGCCACCGCCAAACCTACCCAACGGACTATTCGTCAAATCGCTGACAAACATATCCCCATATCGATCCACAATCTTGTATTGATCAAAATTACTCCTCAAGCTTTTCCCCGCCTTGGTACCGCGGATCATTCGCCCATCAATATCAGAGCCAAAAGTTACGGCTCCGAAATGCGCACAAGCAACCGCAAAACTCCCCGTCCCCACGAACGGATCATACGCCAACTTTCCAGGCGCAGCGTGGGCCATGTTGGCTGTCACCAGCGACAGTTCGGCGTCCATTGACGTTGTACCTATATAATTACGTTTCTTAAGGTCGTATATCTCAACTACGGCCCTACTAGACTTCCCGATAAGACGCCCAAGGTATAATTGATGCGGTTCATCTAAATGGGTAGGGTTACACGACGGCACCGCAGTCTTCTCCTCAAGGTTCAACGCCGCGAGACGGTCGGTTTCTTGTATAGAAGTCGCCTCAAAGTCTTCCATTATGGTAAACGTCTCCTGGGCATTTTTCATGCGGATAGGGCCATCGAAGCCGACGTATGAGAATCCTTCGATTAGTTCTTTCTTTTTTGGTTCAGTTCTGTTCCCATTGTAGCACTCGAATGAGAATCTGAAGGAGCACGTTTTATAGAGGTGCCAGAGGTCTGACGTGCGCTTTTTGACATCTGCGTGAATTTCGGGGTATGTGTGACCGGAGCCCCAGAGTTCATAGATTGCCTTCCCGAGGATGGATCTCGAGATTAACAGTTTGGCATCGGTGTTAGATCTTAGCGCTATTCTTGCGAATGGTGACTGTTTAGTTTTTGAAATTTATTAGCATCCAATACCCCAATACTGATATGGAAAATAGTTGTATTAAGCAAATGGAAAGTACCTTTTCAGAATATTGTAGAAGCTTATATTCTATGTTGAATAAGGCGGCTAGGGACTCAAGCTCCGGCTTGCGAAAGGTCTCGTGGACTTGCGCAAAATGGATGAGGTACTCCTGCATCGAGGCTGGGAGCGCTGATACGGAAGATGATGCTTCTTCCATTTTTTCCGCAGCAATTGTAATAATAGAACGTTTCTGAGGATAGATTATAGTTGTTGCAAATGTGATTTCGCAAAGCGATTTCTTTCCTATATCACCCAGAGTCTTTTGTTAGTCATAGGTTTAGAATTATATTGTGACAGCAAGGACATATGCATACGAGCGATCAGGGCACAACAGCGATGTATAAAGAACCCAGATGAGGAGAACATGTACCTAGCCAGCTATTGCATAAATAATGGCATTCATACATACATAAATTCTACAAATTACCGTTATCGAGGACACATTAGAACTTGGCTTTTGAATTGACTTTGAAGAAAAGTTGTTGTTTGTGGCCTTTCGAGCAAGCGGGTCAAGGTTTTTAGCGAATCGACAACATCCCACAAAGTCGTGATCAGAATCAACGACACTTGACCGACGTCGCATCTCGGTTCGACCACCATCATAACATCATTAATGCCAAATGGGTCCGGCAATACGATAGTATTTTCATCTTAGACACTCCGACGTACTACACCTAGCGGACGCGAATACCATTCCTTTCGGCCTAGGACACAGGTCTTAGCGGCCTTCCGACACCCCACCAACCGCAAAAATGCTCGCTGGGTCGTCAATATCGCGGCTGCTGGGCCGCAGCTATAGATCAGCGTCAAATGTATCGACATTTCGAGTATTCGGTGCCCTAACGGCGACAAACCCTGCAGTCAATCGAATACCTCCTCGCGCTCGTCTATATGCTACAATCACTGAAGACCCTACTCCGATCCCAATATCCACATTTGAGAGTCCATTCGCAAAACCTCCAGATAGGAGTGAAGAGACGGTCCGAATGCGAACATACAAGCCCAGGACACCGGGTGTACGACATCTTCGACGTCCCGTCAATGAGCACTTGTGGAAAGGAAAACCGCATGGTCCTCTCACGATTCCTCGAAAGGGTCATGGTCTCGGTGGTAGGAATAACTCCGGACGAGTGACCGTCCGGCATCGCGGTGGGGGTCACAAGAGGAGAATAAGGATGGTGGATTTCAGCAGAGTCAAGCCAGGACCTCATGTCGTCGACAGAATCGAATATGATCCGAACAGGAGCGCACACATCGCATTGATTACGAGACAATCAAATGGAGATAAGAGCTATATATTGGCTGCAGATGGACTACGTGCTGGTGATAAGGTACAAAGCTATAGAGCAGGTGTCCCAGAAGATCTTTTGGCTAGTATGGGTGGGGTCATTGATCCTGGTATGCTTGCAGCGAAGACCGCATGGCGAGGAAACTGTCTTCCATTGAGGTATATCCCAATTGGTGCGGTCATCCATGCCGTTGGGACAATGGTGAATGGGCCAGCGAAGTTTTGCAGGGCGGCTGGGACTTATGCAACCGTTGTTGCGAAGGATGAGAGTCGAGGATTTGCAATTGTGAGATTACAGAGCGGTGAAGTCCGACGTTTCATGATTGATGCTCCTGCGACAGTTGGTGTAGTAAGCAATGGGACGTGGAGACACCGACAATTGGGTAAAGCCGGACGGTCGAGGTGGTTGGGCATTAGGCCGACTGTGCGAGGTGTCGCCATGAACGCCTGTGAGTCTTTCTCCATTCCACTCTATGCAGCCACTTTACACGCCCTGTCACCTGAAAACGCGACTTAATCTTCGAGCCGTGTTTATGCAGCCATTGGGCCTGAGCAGCTGCGAAAGCAATGCACGAAGAACGCACGCTGACTCATCAAATTTAACCAACAGGCGATCATCCCCACGGTGGCGGTAGAGGTAAATCCAAGGGTAACCGGCATCCAGTGAGCCCTTGGGGTATTCCGGTAAGGATCAATCAATTCCTTAACGTTATTGATGAACGCCAAATTCACACGTTGTCACGTTACCTGCAAACTGACGAATCATTTCTCTCTGTAGACGAAATCAGGATACAAAACACGGAAAGTGGGGAAGAAAAATCCGTGGGTTGTTACCGAGCGACCTCGTGGGAAAGAGAAGAAGGAGAAGTTGTAGGCTAATAATATGTGGAGATATAATTTTAGATGTGTTACGTACACAGGCGCACTTTGTAAATATCATGTACATGTACAAACCCCTAAAACTTATGTTGACACGCTGTCGAGAAAGGAGTTAAGGACTTTCAACCTTAAAATTGCGAAGGATGAGACCGAAATATTTGGTTTCCTCTGTGGTAACGCAAAAGGAACAAAGAACCTGAGCGAAGGTTTCTCGTAATCTCGTAAGCAAGCTACGAAAAAGGCTAAATTTTACGAGGCACCCGCAAACGAGGTACGCACATACGGAATCGAGATCTGAGGAGCACACACTCCAACAGGCTATTTCGGAGCATGGAACACTTTTAATTTCCTTGAACTGCGGACAATCCTATGACTCAGCAAGGAACAAACGACGTCGGTGTTTTTTAGACGCCGACATTGAGACGGCTTTTCCGTGGGAACTTAGCACATGCGGACAGCAGGCCCAAGCTCATTTTCGAAAGAACACGCAGGCCTGGGCGCAAAACTAGCTGCAGGGTGCTGACATAACGCAGTTCTAGAATAGCCTCGAGTTATCGCCCTCCGGAACCAGGCGGTTTGAGAGTCGTCAAGCCCTGGAGAGAGCGTATTCTCAATTCAGGTTTGTGCAGGTACATGCGGCACCCTCGTCATCGGCGGAGGGAGTACCGATTGCCTGGGAGTAGAATATCAATGCGAGCCAATGCGGTTAGCCTTGTCCTTGCCCGCTTTCTCGCAGGTGCTTGGACAATGATAGGCTCCGCGTATATCCCCGTGCACGAGACAGAAAGTGAGATATGCATGTGGGCGGAGTTAGTGGTTCTTCGTCGTCGTCGTCGTCAAATACATCACTATCATGATACCCATTCGAGGTTTTCGTCTCCCAAGCGAGAGAGTGTGTTACATCACCATCAAGGGGGGAACCGGGTACCATCACAATGATACCGAGAGGATGCTAAGATTGATGTGAGATTGTCAGGATATATTATTGTATTCCCGAAAGGTTTAAACGGGCGAGGGCCTGCCTTTTGTACCAGTCAACTGATGCCCGCCCCCCATGCATCCTTCGCTCTGTTAGTTTGTGTGCTTATTAATCATCATCGCAAGTTCATGTTCCGTACAGCCCCCCGCCAACACCCAACCAAAGGATTGCTTGACTCGAACTTTAGCACTTTCCGCACTCGATCGAAGGACAAAGCCTGAGTTATCTTTCTGTCCTTCTTTTCTTTTCTCCTAAAAACCTTTTCTCTCAGGATATTCTATACATACTTTTCCCTTGCACAATTAAGTAATTGGGAGTTTGAAGTTCGGATTCGATATCGCAGCAACCGGCAGATACTTGTTGACTGACATAAGCGACCGTTTTGCAGAAAATCAGAAGTCCTCCTTCGAATCTAACTTCTAACTACATGGTATTACACTTGCCGTGCTTACTCGGGTAGTCCCCTGATCGAATGTCAAAAAGGAAATACACACCCGCCGTTGGACTCGTTCCCATCTCGTAAATTCAAAGAGGCAAAAAACTTATCGAGCTAGCTGCCGTACCTGAAATACTCCGAGTCGATAGAACAACCTTCCGGAGAACACACCGTCTCCCATCACACACATATAAGGACAACTCCATCATGTCCAGCGAAACCCTACCGGACGCTCCGGCGCCAAATAAAAATGAGGCCAGGAGAGACAGCGCCGACGGAGATGCCCCTCGTCAGAAGAGAATCGCTTGTGTTGTCTGTCGCAAGCGAAAGTTAAAGTGCGACGGAGCCAGGCCCGCCTGCGGGACCTGCTCACGATTGGGTCATAACTGGTACATTTTCTTCCAGAGTATTAATTCTTCAAGAAGAGTTTAATATAGCTAATGATCCGACATGATACCAGTTCTTATGATGAAATAAGACGGAAGAGTGGTCCCAAAAGAGGATACGTCAAGGCGTTGGAAGCCCGGCTGGGTGCGTTCCTCCCTAACTACATTCATTCCATAATACTGATCTCTTCCTCGTGCTAACGATATGCCCCACGTGTAGCCCAGGTGGAAACCCTCCTCAAGACTCAAGATGGCCCCGTGGAGACGCCTCACAGCAAAAATATTGACAATATGACCGCTATCTCGCAAAATAGTCTCAATTTCTCGATATCAAATGTCGCTGATTTCCAAGAAGTCTTACGACAGAAAAAGGCGAAAGAGGAGGCGGCGGCGGCCCAGCAGCAGCAGCAGTCAAACTTCAATATGGAAGAAACGCAGGACTTTCCCAGTGCTCCTGAATTTCGTCCATTCTCAGATATCCCTAATATGAGCGCCGGCGCTAGCGCCAGTGGTTTCGATTCCGGGCTTCTAGACAAACCGCAACTTTCCTGGGAAATGATACAGTTAGGAATCGATGAACCTCTCCCAGAGCAGCATATCATCGATACCCTACACGATCTCTACTTTGAGAAGGTGGCACCTTGTGGTCCGATGATACACAGGCCTCGATATCTTGCTAGTCTTGATCTAGCACCCACAGCCCGCCCGCCAATATGTCTACGATATGCCATCTGGACTCTGGCCGCCTCAGTTTCCGACCAATACCAAAGTTTACAAACAATATTTTACCGGCGGGCGCGAAAATATGCTGAAGAGGTGGAAATGAAAGGTCACGGCGAAGGCGTTGTATCCGTTGCATTCGCTCAGACATGGTCACTTTTGTCAACCTACGAGTACAAACTCATGTATTTCCCGAGAGCTTGGATGTCTGCAGGAAGAGCTGTTAGGTTGTGCCATATGCTTGGCTTGAATCGTCTAGACGGAGTCGGTCTCGATGTTAAGCAGTGTATCGCACCCCCAAAAGATTGGACAGAGTTGGAGGAGCGACGAAGGACCTTCTGGGCGGCATTTTGCAATGACAGATACGCGTCAATAGGAACCGGATGGCCTATGCAAATTGATGAAAAAGATATCATGACACATTTGCCGTCATCCGATGACGCCTTCGAGGCTGGCCGACCCACCAAATCGTTTACCCTGAAAGAGGCCCTCACACCACATGGTGCACCGAGTCTTTCATCATACGCTGGTGTTATCATCATGGCTGCCCTGGTTGGCCGAAACTTGCTGCATCTCCACCGTCCCGATGAGGGAGAGGATGATTCCGATTACGAGAAAGGCGAATTCTGGAGACGGCACAGACATATGGACAATATTTTGCTCAATACCGTCATGTCGTTACCTCCTCAATTCAAACTTCCGAATGGCATCATGAACCCGAATATCGTGTTCACCAATATGAACATTCACACCTGCACTATATGCCTACATCAAGCCGCCATCTTCAAAGCCGACAAGTACAAATTACCATCTAGTGTTTCAAAGGAATCGAAATATCGATGCGTGTCTGCTGCTGCTCAGATAACAGCTATAATGAAGATGATTGGAAGTCAAGACATGACATCCGTAAGTTTATCAATACCATTCAAATATCTCATCTCTAACATTGTATAGATGAACCCATTCGTCTCCTTTTGTTTGTATGTCGCAGCCAGAGTGTTCGTACAATATCTCAAGAGCAACCCGAATGACGAAAATATTCGATCGTCCTTGGAATTCCTCATTAGCGCCATGGGACACCTGAAGAAACTTAACCCTCTGACGGAATCCTTCTTGGTACAGTTGGACGTTGATATGATCGGATCAATGGACAACCCAGAGCATAACTCAAGATTCCCATACGGGTTGAAAAAGGGAGCCGTAAGTATCTGCCCCTTCAGTAAAGCTGATACACCGGGAGGAGTAAGTTTCCTTCTCGTATGGCCTTTGACAAAGATTATTCGACACAATAATTACTGACTTCGGAAACTACTCTAGGCTGAGATATTTGTACCGCTTCGGAAACAACAAGCAAATGAAACCACACCCGGATCTTCGACAGAAAATGAACCCAATGATATCGATTCACCCAATTCATTCTTGACTTGTAACAGAACAATCATGAATATCAGCATAGAAAGAGCTGCTCGAGAACAAGAGGCACAGAGACTAGCTTCTATCGCTTCTGCTGCCGCTTCCAGTCAATCAGGTTCCAACCACACGTCTCCGTCAATAGATCTATCAAACTCGGGTGACCAATCAAGTCATACTTCGCCGTCGAACCAAACTTCCAGCAGTTTTTCCCCTGTTGACGAGATGGTTACCATTCTATCGCATGATTCTCTACAACAACAACCTACAACTGATCTCTCGGGGTTCAATTTCGGATTTGTACCTACGCCTTCATCTCTAGGTATGGGGCTGAAGGACTTTTCGAATCCGACACTACAAGCGGATGCGTTTGATATAAATTCATTGACACCTGATCAACAGACTGCAATGTTTACGGAAATGTTGGCTATGAATTCGCCGTCGCAATGGATGAATGGGCAGGGTTTGTATGAGTAATTTATACCAATTTGGGGTGCTTATCTGATGGAAACAGATATATTTAAAAGTTTTGAATTCTCTTTTGAGATTTTTCTAGTTGGAGGTGTCTACTTCAGACCTTTGGGTTTTGGTTGGGGTTTTAATTTCTCTCTATTATTTCTATTGCAGGTTTAGATTACTTAGGTGGGCAAAAACCGGTTTTCTCTCCTCCCATTTCTTTTACCTTTTATCCTTTCTATTAGGAGTTCTTTGGAGTTTGATTCGTTTTCGGGCTTGCAGTTGAAAATAATTAACAACTATATTGGATTTGATTACTTGAATATACTCTTCTTTGTCTCACTTGAAATATTCTTGTCTTGAATGGATTGATCCAGAGTTTTTTTTTTTTTTTTTTTTCAGTGGGGAGTGTCGGATTACTTTTATTTCTTCCGTCTGGTAGAATTTTAAACGCATGTTGCTGATATATTTCTGGATGCCATTTCAAATTGGGTTTCTGGGACGGTCACTGACCTTGGACTGTGTCTGGATTGTATGTATCTGGGTAGATATAGCTAGCTGGCTTGTAATAGTGTGCTTAAATGCAATGAACTCAACTCCACTATCGATCATATATATTTCTCTTGCACTTGAGTCTAATGATACACAAAGCAAGTGTCCCAATGTGAACTAATTGCTCCGATCATATGGTAAAAAAGTATATATATATCAAACGCTAACATACAAAAAGATTCCAGAAAGAAAACCAAGCCATGCGTGTATCCTACAGCATACTCCGTACCAGCAATGAAATGATATCCAACAGCATCTACAATTCCCCGGCACATCGTTCGAACGGCTACAACTTTGGCGACAAAAAATTCGTCCTAACAAGTGGGGTATCCATACTATTCCCCATCCTCTCCATCTCCCAAGCAATCTCCTGTCGAATCCTCGCAGCGATTAAAGCCGCTTCATCATCGTCCAAATCCGACCGGGAACCTTTCCCAAACATGGTCCACGCTTTCGACGGCGTATATGATTCTGGCCTCGGTATGATGTGGTAGTGAACGTGTTTTACGACTTGACTCGCTCGTGCGCCTATATGCCGATAAAGGAAGGGGGGAGTGATTCGTTAGCAGGTCGTGGAACTTTATTTATCGAAAAGTACCTAAATCTCTTATTCATATGTCCTCCCGTCTCTTTGTGTTTTCAAACATCTGATGCTATGATATGAAGGAACGGCTCCAGATTGTCATCAGCCTTATTGATATTTCTATAGTCTCCGTTCAACTTCCCCTCAAAGTAGCGTAAACAGCTCGACATGACGTATAGACGAATATTCGAAAAGGGGGTGAACGAAGGAAGGGAGGCGGGGAAAAGGAAGTATAACTAACCGTTGCCATTGCCGTTAAAGACACCCTCAACCTTCCCCTTCACCTCATCAAACACCTTACGGCCCCACCCGACATTCACTCTACAATCTTCAGGACTTTCGCTATCCATACCGTTGTTCTGCACCACATTCAAATCATCAACCTGCATAGCCCTGCTCACTGCCCTAGTGATAATTGGTAACCAAGCTCCCAAACTCGCCCCTTCCTCCGGTGTGAGGTCCATGATCTTCTCAGCGTGGTGTCGCGGCGTGAGCAAGACGTGACCGGGAGATAACGGCATGATGTCCAGAAACGCTACGACTTGCGCGGTGGAAAGAATCATATGTGTCGTATTGCCATGATGCGTGGGCGAAGAGGTGGATGGAGCGGAGTAGGGTGCGATTGTTGCACGTGGAGGGTTGGCGCGGGAGATGTCGCAGAAGGGACACTCTTCGTCGTGGGAGTGGCGGGTGTGGCCGCCCGAGGTTGTTCGCGACTGGCGCGATCGTTTCGATTTTGTCTGCGACGGCATTATTGTAAGATCGGATGCGGTAGTGATCTATATCGATCGTGCTACCATGAAGCCGGCACGTTGGGAGTCGTGGATGACGTTGTGTGGGTTTGTTTGGGAGATTGTTGATGTCGTTGTAACCAGGGGACGGGGAGGATAAGACGAGGGCTGGTGTGCGTGCTAATTAGCGTTCTTTCGCGCCAGCCGAAATGCCAGCCAATCGATGTTTAGGCCGAGGTAAACATTGTCACAGGCGCGCATTTTACAGTCACTTAAATTACACACAGCGCGTCAAAGATATACGATGTCACAATGCAGTCTTGGACTTGGAGCCAGAGAGCATCTGATCGGGGACTTGCGAATTGAGGTTTGAGTAAAATGCTCTTTGTATTAAGACCGTCAGAAATCCTGACTTCTATTAAAAAAACAAATATATGCACATTAAGTAAAAGCAGCGAAAGGGGACAACGTAGAGAAAAATTATCAGCTCAGATGAACGCCCTAGGAACCGAAAAGAAAAACGGAAAGCATGCTGAAAACAAAAAAGTAATAACCAAAGTCATCATACCAGTCCCACGCATGCATGCAATATTGAGAAAAAGGGTATTGCAAAACAGAAGCGAAGAAAGATGATGCAGCATCAAGTTGGGAAAGGTTAGTATGTACACAAAGAGCAATAACAATGACAATGTGAATCTTTTTTGAAACGGTGCAAGTTCGTTAGATTTTGTTTGGGTTCAACCAAACCTTTTGTTAGGAGGACGTGTCGAATGCTTGATGTGAAACCCCTTCTAGAACGGTCAGCAACTTTGAAATGGAGAGAAAGAATTTTGTTTCATGAATCAAGACAATTCTTTATTGTAGAGATCGGACAAGCGAGAGAAAAGTAAGAAAAGGGTACAAGAATACCGAGCCCGTGACACTCCTCTTACATTTCAGTCTATCGTCCATTGACGAGTGACCATAAGCGGAGGCAGAAGAAGGGAGGGATGGGATGATAGTGCAGAATGGGGATATATGAAGATTAACAAGGAAAGTAAAAATTTTAAACGCAGAAGAAAAAGACACCTTGAACGCCCAGTAAATCATGATGTAAGAAAATTTGATGTCCGCATATCACCATGTAACAAGATTGGTGCGTACGGCATTTGATCAAATGAAAAAGGAAAAAAAAGAAGCGAGAAGAATATCAATATGACCACTGGTCAATCAGAATCAAAGGTCAACCGGTTCTGTTAGGTCGACTTTGTAATGAATAGCGGCACTCTTAGCCCAGGTGCGGACTTTGATGGATGCTATATGATAGAGATATCAGTATTGTGACATAAACGTAGCGTTGAGTGGGAACAAGTGACGTACCCTTCTTGAACTTCTTATCGGCGTACTTCATGAAGAAGGCCTCATGCTTGACGGGACGCGCAAGGTAATCAACCATCAACTTGAAAACGGGGATAATCTCCTCTTCCGTGTATCCAGAGTAGTGGACAAGGCTCGCATTCTATTAGCAATTGACAGTTAGCATCGGCGAAGAAAAAAAGGGATGGAGGTGAGGGGGTGAGAGCATACCCATGAGCCACGGTTGTACATCTTACGGGCCATGTACATGGCTGCAGCTGCAACAAGGGATCCATTATACTCCAGGAAGCGGTAGTCGAGAAGCGAAACCTCCATAAGGTACTTCGCGAACGTGCGAGTGCGAATGTCGTAGTCATCGGCCTTGGAAATTCGGCGGAGGAAGTTCATTGGATTTGGGTAAGATAGATCATAATCGAGGGTGGTAAGGATGTAACGCTCAGCACGAAGAAGTTCATCTTCAACATAACCACCGTCGCTAACGTAGATGAAGTTCTTGATGGATGGGGAGTAAACTTCTTCGTACTTGGCGGCAACCCACATGGCAGCTACCCCGACAAGTTGAAGCTTGTCAAGACCAACCTGCTTAAGACCAAGGAAGCGATCGATAATATTAACGGTGAGGTAGAGAGTTTCTGGGAGGAGACGGAATCGAGTGTGAACTTCGATGAGCCAGTCAACGAGAATTCCTCGCATCTTCCATTGGAGTTCATCCTGGTGATCCATGTATTCTGGGTTTGGCATGCTCTTGATTTCCAAATCACGGAGGTAGGAATCGATCTCTTCAGCGTACTCAGCAACCATCAACGGGTCATCTTCTTCCTCTTCAAGGATAAGAGCAACTGGTTCGACAATGCGCGACTTCTTGTTGGTTGGCTCATTGGCAAAGACTTCACCGTCCTTTTCGGCAGCGGTTGGTTTGGTTTGGGCGGCGACGGTCTGCTTGACTTCGACAGCAGCGGTTTCTGGTTTCTCGGCGACTGGGGCCTCGTTCTCGATATTATCGGTCTCGGCAGCGCGAACAGAAGAGTTAGAGCGCTTGCGAGGACGCGAAGCTGCGGTCTTAGCAGCAGGCTTGACCTCGGTAGCCTTCACCTCTTCAACAACCTTCTCTTTGAGAACAGTTCGAGTCTTAGTCTTGGTGATGCCAGTCTTAGTAGCGAGGACACTCTTGGCAGGCTTCTTGCCGTCTTTCTCGAGAGGGGCGTCTTGGCCTTTGTTAAAGTTGCTGACGTCCTCGAGGGCGGTTCGCTTGCGGTTCTGAGCAGCCGAGGCCTTAGCAGCGGCGGTCGAGAGTACAGGCTTGCCGACCTGTGACTTGGTGGAAGCACGAGTGGCACGGCTGGCAACGGCATTCTCATCTTGGTTCTGAGTCGAACGCTGACGAGTGACGCGTTTCTATAAAACGAAAATGTCAGGAAACGTTCAACGTCTTTCAAGACACTCACGTGGCTCTATCAGACTTACTGCTTGCATGATGAATTATTTTATTCGAAGTAATTTAGACAATTAAGATACTGGTGTCCGAGACCAATGAATGATCAAGGATGGAAGGCTTTGAAGAAAGAAGCAGTGTTAGTTCGTTATAGGAAACAAAGACAAAGGGGTTGTGATATCAAGGATGGTCATGGCTAAAATAACAACAGAGCAAAATCTTTAAACACGTTTGATGATCGTTGCACCAAAATAACGACCGATCAATTGTTCGAGATTTGGGTTCTGACGCGAGACCAAGGGGATGCGATGTGTCCAGAGTGGATACTACTTACAGCCTTAGGTTTCCAACCGTCAGAAGACGGTGTAATACGCGGTTTTCAAAGAGTATCAACTTCAAACCGGTTGATCGAGAACAGGAAAGGTAGTGAAGATTTCAATGACCGATATTCAAATCCTTGATGTTGAGGTTGTAAAGGAAAGAGGTGGAGAAGATGAATGTTGAAAGAAGTCGTTCTGATAGAATACCTCTTTATATAATTCCTTCTCAGAGTTGACTATCGATCGGTGGCCGAGATTGGACAATGACACTGCAGGTAACTAGAATATCGACTGTTGCCTGGAGAGACTGATTGTTTGTCGATGCCGAAAAATGGGAGAGGACCCAAGTGGTGATGTTGTTTGATGGTGTTGTTTTGATGTTCTGTCGAGATTCACGACTGCTTATTGTTGCACGCACGCACGTACACCAAAAAAGGGAGAAAATACACAACAGGCTACAATCACGCTCTCCCGCTCACTCTCCAGGAAGACGTTAGATTATTATGATTACCGGTGATGATATTCTAAATGACCGCTGTCGATATCATACGGAGGGTCGTAGAAGGTGAGTTGGAAGGAGGAGGAGGAGAATGTTGATGTTGACGGTTGATTGAATTGATGGCTGGAGAGTAATAACGATTTGAAGACTGGCTGGAGTTTTGGTGTTTAAAGAAGGCAGGCTAAAACTGTTTTGATGTTTGTGTTGTTTTGTGTTGACAAAGAGCCGATCTGGGTGCCAATCGGTGCCAACCAATCAGAGCCCCTCCTTCCGTAAACATACTTCCTAAAGTGGGCGGACACCCGCTGACTAAGACACACCAACCAGCACGACCGTACCAACAACACCACACGCAATTGACACGAACAAACACGCTTTTACTTTTTCACTAGCCCCCCAGCCAGCCAAAGCGTCCTCAGGGCGGCGGAGCCTATCGCGATAATAATAACAATAATGCGTACCAGTTGGGAATACAAAGCGATTTTTCCCCCTCGAGGAATGCCCCTTCTGATACATCATATTAATGACTCGCTCACTCTCCGCTCTCAACCCAGTTGGCTCGGAAGGGAATTGTAATTACGGTGTATTTCTCATGTATTCTGTTCTATTAATGATTTTTTAAATCTCCATTGCTGTCCCGTTTTATAACTCTCCTTGTCCGTTGAGGTTTCTAGACCTATAGACCGACGCACACAACTAGAACCATCGTGACCTGTATTCCTTGCGTATCCCTTTACCAACGTTCCCCTTCGAGCACACTAAAGCCTGTCCTCGCATGGAAAGGCCTGTCCGAAAATTGGCCCTTGTTGGTCTTCCCTCTGAGCGAGCGTGATGGTTGCCTCGACAACTCCTCCAGTCTGAGTTTAGTACGCACTTAGGATTTGGCGATTATTGATTGATGCAAACTGGCCACCGCATCCGAGTGCGGCCTTAATTGCATTACAACCTGGAGAAGTAGCCTAGGCACAGCAAAAGTCTAACCTGTTGCGCGACTTTGTGTCCAGACGGCCGGTCTGCTGCCAAATACAGCCAAAACAGCGGCACGATTTCAGAACGGAAGGCCACAGGCGAAAACAGCGGTTCAAAGTCCTCCTGCAATCCATCCTGTAACCAGAGGATCGTTGGCCTGGGGCCGTTTGGCAGCGCAATTTCGGGTAACCGCTGACATTCCTCCAATCAATCCCCAAGTCCCCTTACCCATTCGTTAACTTCAAGGGTACGCGAGCACGCGCAAAGTATTAATACATACTTGTAACGTTCACGCTCCGCGGTCTCAGCATCAAACATTCTGCGGTTGTGCGGGGACGAAGGCTGGGGAAAGCATCTGAAGAATTGCTCAAGAATTGTATCACCATTGGCAACATGTGGTCGTGAGACCAAGTAACATATCGTCTCTATCTGTCCGGATTGCTCCTAGCATATCAGGGATCGCTAATCCTCAATAAGAGGCCGGAAATGGCAGCTGAACTCTTACCTGGATCGGGCACTACATCGAGAGATTTATTTTGCAAATATTTAGTCTATCCAATCTCTGGGTTATTCAACAGAGATGTCTATCGAAGTTCAATATATTCATGCAATATGACCGAAAGATGACCCACTGTCAACCGAGTATATCCTCGGATTGAAATGCAAAATGCGGCCAGAGCCCGGCTAGCCGTCGGCATGCAATGCATATGCAACTGATGCCAGGTACAAAACAAACTATCGATAACCATCTCAACGCAAAAATACCTGTTTCACCGTGTTGGAAGGTCGGCCGATGACTAAGCCACACAGATTTCACCACAAATACATCCGCTCTGTGGCCCTCAATCAATTCTCCAGTGCACGATTTCAGATGACCATATGAATGCATATACCTTTGTTCGATCTGAGCGATGATGCATAGGGTCTTCCATCATGGACTCTGCACAGGCGGAGACCTCTGGCGCTGCTGCCCGACGGCGCATTAAGCCTCGCAGGCCCGAGCCGTCCGATACATCATACTTTCCTGAACAACCAACTCAGAATGCACCGATTGACTCCGATTCTCGAGCAAAAGTCGTCGACAGTGGTGCTACCAGCTCCGCCTCGGAAGAAAAACAATATGGTGTCCATTGGACACATTTTGAACCACATGTTGATCAACCAGGAACAGGCCATTCATCGCCAGGATCACCATGGACCCCGACATACACCAAAGTCTACAGAGGTTCATTCGCTGCTACGCCTATATCCCGTGGATCTCGGTCTCGTCACGCTAGCGGGCAAACAACACCTAGAGGAGATTCCTCATTAGCAGGGGCAAACTTCCCGCTTGAGCAATTCTTGAATAGATTACAGCTCGAAGCGGACGACTTGGAAGACTACGGAGTCGAAGAAATGCGAGATGGCTTTTTTGATGCCTCGTTCTACAAGATGCCTCGCAAAGAACTAGCAACCGCGAAGAATAAGAAGATAAGGTCTCCTTTTTCTTTACGCAGGTTTATCCAGCTTCAAAGAGAGGGCATTGAGCGATTCTGGTGGAACATTTCTAGATCGAAGCGGCGATATGGATTACTGAGAGCGGTCACGGCGTACATGGTCGCTTATATACTATGTCTCGTTCCAGTAATACAGCATTGGTTGGGTCAATATCATTTCATTATGATAATTGCAACCATTATCAATCATGCAGGACGTAGTATTGGCGCCCAAGTAGAGGGATCTATTGCTTGTATCTTCGGAGCCGGACTAGGAATCGGGGCTGGGCTGCTTGCGCTATGGATATCAACCGTCTCGCAGCCCGCGCGAGACCACTACGGCGCCTTTCTAGCCATTTGCCTTCTATTGACCTTACCAATACTAGCTTGGAGCAGAGCAAGATTCGCTCGGGTATTTCAACTATGTGTCTGCGCCGGGTTCGCACTTCTATTCATGATTTGTGATCGAGTAGGTCCGACAATTTCATATCACAAAGTTTGGGAGTTCGGAATACCTTGGGTTCTTGGCATCTCAGTCGCTCAGATTGTCAACGTAGTGGTGTTCCCCAATACGGGAAACTTGCAACTTGCGTAAGTTTATTTATTATGTCTTCGTGTAGGTTCCGAGTGGTCTAACTTTCCCCTTCACCCCGATAGCCGTGCCTTGCATAAGGCCTTTGACGCTGCTATCGGCGGGCTAGACCTACCTCGACCATCTACAGCTCGCCGCAAGAACGATATGAGTAAAGAAACAGTCGAAATTTCCGTCGCAGTGAGAGATTTTAGGTCTGAAATTACGATTTCTAAGATCTCTCCGGAGGATATGACAAATTTGAGAAACGGGATACAGGCTGTGATCCGTGAATTTCTACGATTAGAATGTTGTGCGCCTGTATTCGAGGGCCTGGAAGAGAGAAAAGAAGACGATACGAAAGGAAAAGCGATCCCAGAGACTAAAATACCAATTGAGAAAAAAGACGACGAAAATCAAGATGACTGCGAGGATGATGACCAAAAAATGGAGATAGCTCGTGTTCGAGCTGTTCTTGCTGGTCCTAGCCGCGAGATGGTAGATTTGATGAAAGAAGCATTGGAGGCCTGCGATTCTTTTCTAATGCAGTTCTTGCATCAAATTGTATTTATCCCGCCGGAAAGACGCAACCCCAAACGGAACTGCGAAGAGCTCTCGCAGCATTTGTGCCAGGCACGGGAGACACTGGAGGAGGCTCACAATGTCTGGGTCCACGTTCGCCCTTCGGATTGCGGGTATACGATCATTCAGATATTCCTATTCACTTCCACACTATTGCAGGCGTCAGAGCAAGTCATCAATCTGGTGAATGCGACGGGAAAAGTCCTCAAGAATCGTAGAAATGCGCATTGGCGTATCTGGCTACCCAACTATCCCCTTCAAAAGATGGTATACCGGAGTAACCTAGCTGTCCGCCACGACCGAGGAGGAACCACCACTGCATTCTACTTTAGGACGATGAAAGATATCGCTCTGCTCATGAGTAAGATTGCAGGAAAAGCCTGGGTTCCAGACTCCGACTTTACTTCCAAACCAGCTCCGCAAAAGGCTGGTGAAGAGAAGCCTCTAAGGTTCAGAGCTTGGGAAGTTCTTCATGAACTACAAGGATTTGAAGCTAGATATGCCTTGAAGACCACAATGACGGCTTGCCTGCTAGGGATACCCGCCTGGATGTCTAGTTCTCAAGATTGGTGGGTGGAATGGGGAGGATGGTGGGGCATTGTTGCAGCGTGGCATCTCATGCAGCCTAGGGTAAGCTCCTGCATCATGAACGACGATCGTCCAGTAGTACTAAGATAGTATACCTAGGTTGGTGGAAATCTCAACGACCTCGCAGCAAGAATAATATCAGTCGTTCTGGGTGCGCTTTGGGGAGGTTTAGCCTACGCCGCAGGTAACGGGAACCCCTACGTCATGGCCGTCTTTGCGTTAATATACTCCATACCATTCCTCTATCGATACATGATCTCATCTCACCCGCGATCCGGCCTCATCGGATGCCTGTCCTTTACGGTCGTTTCAATGACATGTTACAATGACAAAGGAGTAACCCCCGCTGTTAGGGTTGCATATACCCGTGGTGTATCGTTCATAATTGGCGTCCTGGCCAGTATTTTTATAAACTGGGGTTTATGGCCGTTTGTAGCGCGACATGAGCTTCGCAAGTCCCTGGCGAATATGCTTATCAACTTGAGTATAGTGTACCGCAGCGTGGTTGCAAAGTCTGTAGTCCCCTCAATACGAATTTATCATAAATTCGAAGAAACAAGCTAATCGCGAAAATGGCGTTACAGGTACATTTACCACGATCTAAATTATATGCCTTCGGAACGGGATATAATAGAATCCCAAATCCGCGAGGCAAAACTCCGAGAAGGCTTTGTCAGGATTCGCGAGCTACTCAAGATGACAGAACACGAGCCCGTAAGCCAGACCCTCTTCAACAATACTTTATTTTAAGCCTGATTCTTATTGAATAATACAGCGTCTTCGCGAACGTTTCGACCCAACACCATATGAACACCTCGTCGATTCCTCTGAAAACTTCTTCGACCACATAATCGACGTTCGCCAAGCATCACTCTACTTTCGAATCAGCGGGGATAAATATATGGCGCAAATGATGTTATCGTCCCGCCGTGACGCTGTAGCAGCGATCCTCATGAACTTGTGGGTTCTAGGTGGCGGGTTGAGGAGTAAAACACCAATACCAAAGTATCTCCCCTCTGCTGCGATTGCGCGGAAGAGATTACTGCAGCGGATTGAGGATTTGGATATGGAAGGATATTATGAGGAGAGTAAATATGAGGGAAAGAAGAAGAGGTTGAGGTTTACCGAATTGGAACGGTTGGAGCCACCGCCTCTTGTTGATGGGAGCTTCGAAGGTGATTCTAGGATTGAAAGGGATGCGAAGGTGAGGTATCACAAGATCGAGAAGTGGGCACATTTTTATCGTAAGTTTTCTTCTTTCCTCTTTCTTCATTTAGATGGAACGGCTAGGGTAGATTGCTAACAAGTACAATAGAGTATGCTTACTCGTCGATTCTTAATGAGATTGTACGAGATTTGGAGCAATTGCAGATATACACAAAAGCTATCACCGGTGAAATGAGCATTGGCAAGTTTGATTGAAAGAGAGGATGTACCAAAATCACTTCTGAAGCGTTAATACCAGATCGATATAATATGTAATATACAACCGGCATATCAGCCACTTTTAATATAATGTAATCTCTATTGAATCATTATTCATAACTACGATCTTTGCATCGGTATTTCTCATTGGCACAAAACATTGCATTGCCCTGGCCTTGTTAGCAGGTGTTTTATTGTTATTTCTCATTAGAATTCACTACCAGTATCAAAGAAAGCTAGGGCAAACACGATTTCGTGCAGTATCATTGTATACCAGTAGTCTATATCTCAAGGCACAAAATCACCCCAAAACAAATGCACCCAATTCTACGCCTATCTAACTTTCACAAGCAGGGCAACAAACGGTCCTCCTCCACCTTCTTCAACAACGATTGCTTTCCATTTGGGACAGAGGCGGGATGATTTCCGACCTATGAAAAGCTTCCAACCCCGGTAACCCTTAAAACCTCACCTGTATATGCGATCACGTATTTCGAAGGATGCCATGCGACAGCATGTGCTGGATACCCTGTTTTGATCTCATGGATGTAATCACCCGTATCAACATGCATCTATAACAACAAGATCACTAAGATTAGCCAAATCCTTCCAAACTAGCGGAATGGTCAAATAAAGAGCGAGAAAATGGAAGAAAAAGATAAACATACCACATCCAAAGGCATAGACTCATCGCTGCCTGCGATTAGAAAAGCCCCGTCGAAACTAAAGCTCACACTTCTAAACGGGTGGTCCGATCTATCAAACGTGCGAACGCAAACCCAATCTGTCGTATCCCACAATGAAACCAAGGCGTCGTTACCCCCTGTAGCGACATATTTCCCTGACGGCGATATATCCAGACAGTAGCAACCCGCAGTATGAGCTGAGAAGGAGTGGATGATATCGAGCGAAGGGAAAGATCGAAGGACAACTTTGCCGGAGACGTGGGTTTGTAGGAGAAGAGAGCCGTTGTGGGAGAAAGTGGTTTGGAAGGTCTGATACAGTTTTTAAAATATTAGTACGGTGTTATTATACTAGAGATCCTAGGCTACGAGATACCTGGTCGTTGCCTTCATCTATAGTCTGAAAGACGGCGTTTTGCCGTAGATCGAGGAGTTTGATTTTATTATCCTATGCATCATAGTTAGTGCTATGCTGAACAATCCAGGAGCAATGATGAGTAGACTGCATACCTTACGGCCAACCGCTACAACGTATGCGTCAGGATGGTAAGATAACGAATAATTGTCACCGCCTGTCTTGATATCTTGGGTAGCTTTCGCAGCTGTTCCCTTTCAACGAATCCAACCCCAGAAAAGCCAATCAGTTATTTCCATCCAGATAGAAATCATAAACTCCATAGGATAACGGCGTGAAAGAGGTCCAATTAGGTGTAACCGTGCCATCAAGACAAAAGATTGGAAAACCGACTTCTATAGTCCCAAAACTTGACCACCCCCGAATCTCCAACTCCGCAACTCGCAAGACGTTCAGCATGCGTAGGATCCCACTGCACCCGTTCTGTAACCTGCAACCCTGTGCCCTTCAGATCTGTACTACTTCGCACGTCTGCCTTCTCCGGATTCCATATTTTGACGTTACCGCCGGCGCCGCCGGTAGCAATTCGCGAGCCAAGGTTGTTCCATGCTACCGTCCGTAGAATGGTACCGGAGTGGGTGCCCGGGTGGTGTCGCGCGTTCGGGTCGTGAAAGGCACGGATTTGGATATCTGAGAAGTATTTGGAGGCGGTGGAGCGGGTGAGGTAGCGACTGGATTGATTGGACATCTGATGTTATTGTTGACAATCGGCCTGTCAAGAACGTCGTTCGAGAGCTCGCTCGGGTCGTTGATGGACTTTGCGGAAGGGTGGGTGTGTGAGCATTGCTGGCGCGCAAAAGCTGGGCGCGATATCGTCTGATTTGTTCGATTCAAGGTTGGACAAGCAGCAGCAACAGCAGCGGCTAACCGAGTCGGGCCAATCGCGAGTAAATTGGAATTGACAACCCCAAAATTTACATTTCTCCAACAACATCCGTCTATGCATGTGCATCTTTGAATCTTTCTCGCCAGCAGACGAATGAAGTTCCTGTTAGGCTGAAGTGTATATTGACATATCAATCATGACCCAGCTAGCAAACAAGCTTGCTCCCGACTCCAAATGCTATGTGACCTTTGGTTCCCTATCTAGCGACCCAAGCACAGAAACCCCACCGAAGCGGCCATATAATACCATCATCGACCATGTTTACAATCAGCAGGTAAGTACCAAAAGAACTTAAACATATTTATGTAGACAATCTAATTTCATTTTGAAAATAGGTCGATATCCTCCTACCAAATGAAATCTGCGAGTTGGTTCATCAGAAACTCAACGATCAATTGAAACCACTCCAATATCATCGGATTTTCATGGGTCTGAAAGAAATACTCGAGAAAGAATTTTATAATCATTATATCCGAGAAGGTCAGTTTTCTTATAAATATATGATATTATAATAAAACTGTATCAATGGCTATTGCTAACTTTGCATCAGGCAATATCATTCTACTGAGTGACGGCAGGATCGATGTGGACGATGTATACTGCCTATACGATGGTACTACACACTAATGTCAAATCCACACAAAAATATCAAAAAGAACAGTATTCTAATCTAAAATATCCAGGTGTATTATACTTATTCCTCAGAAAAGAAACCTACGAAAAAGCAGGTCTAGTCGGGAAAAAAGCTGTATTCGGCGGTAGAAAGAAAGAAAGATGGGGTACGAACTGCCCACCTTTCCCTCGGTAACCGAATCTCAGATCGATATCAAATACTGATTGTACTGGAATCAGTCGTCGAGAATGACCTCCGACAACCGCACATGCTTCATGGCAGAAAGGCATTCGATAGGCTAGTCTGGAGTTTCACAAACGTCTTCAAAGAGCAAAAACCATGGCTCTTCTGCGATTTAAACCAACGTTCGTATTCATATCCACATTCGATCCTAGCTTCTCTAATCAATTTAATGATTCCGAATGTAATTAATAGAAGCCCTCAACCAATCCACAGCGGAAACCTTTACCACCCTCATTGGCCTCACCCTTCCATCAACTCCCAGAACCGCCGCCCTAACCGTCACGCAACCCTCAGACCCCATCAAACTCGCCACATTCTCCCACACCATCCCCGCAAATCCGTCAACCTCAGATTACGACAAAGACGTATTCTACGATTGGGCCTATTGCCTCCACGAATGGCTAGCATTAACATCACTAAACTCGGATCGCCTGAACGCATCAGACAGCATAGACCCCCTCCTTAGTCGCTACGAACCACCGCTTGACAATGCCAACCAGCAACAGTTTGGAAAAATCGCAAAGATATCGTGGAGGGGGTTCATACCTGCTGGATATATACTAAAGATATTTAAAGTGTTAGAGGTATCAGTTCCACCAAGCGAGTGGTTTGTAATCACTGCACATGGATTCCAGAACGCGCCGGTGAGTTGGAAGGGGAGGCAGCATAGTGCCATTGGTGGGGGGATGGGTGGTGAGAATTTATACACTATTCTGAAATTTGCAAGGGAGGGGGAGAAGGAAACCGGGGATGTTGCTATGGAAGGAACAGAGGAGGGCGATGCGAAAGAGGCGGACGCGAGGGAGAAGTATGTTATGTGGGAAGTGGTGGGTGGACGAGATGAGCACTCGTAGCCACCCAAGCTTTTATATGACTTTAGTGTATAAGTATGCACAGCTTTCTTGTGGGGAACTAAGATGTTATCAATCAAGTTGTTCTTGGGTCATCAATTAGAGGCAGAAGAGACTTTAATTTTATTATCAAGACACGTTGAACTAATCAACGCCGTGTATAATATATACCATAGAGAATCTATTTGCCATTCCCTTATGTCTATGGTAGCTAAATGTAGAGATTCCCCTCCTGTGCCGTTGCTCGGCCCTGGGTGGGGCCGCGGCTTCTGTTTCGAGCTTCCTCTTAAACTATTGATGAGACGAGATCGTAATGTGGGGGAGAGGCGATAGTTGTATTAGCGTGTGAATATCTTCCCACCATGAGGGAAATGCTGACTTCGAGATTCGTAATGACCGCGTGCAAGTATATACCGCTCGTCCTCGTGTATATCAACCCTCGCAAAAGCAGTCCTGAGAAGAATTGAGCCCATTTCCTGACATGCGTCTGTGTTCGAAAAAGAGTTTCCATTTCCGCCGCTACGTTTTCAAATCCTATCTCTTGAAAAAAAAAAAACCAAATTTCTCTTTTTATATTTTTATCTCGCAGGAAAAAAAAAAGGAAACGACAAAGAAAATACCTAATAAAAAGAATATAAATGAAGAGAAAGAGCTTGGGATAAAACGACAAACATGAGTAAGAACAAAGAGGAGTTATTTATAGAGGACTTTTCGGTGGTTCTAGGGTTCGAATGTAGTAATATGAATAGAAAAACCACCTTCCACGTCTTTAGTCTTTAATCGAAAAGGAAAAGCCTGGTTGTATGTAAAATAGCCAGGCATCGCCGCGCATATTGTATCGCAGGAGGATTAGCCGCCGTTAAAAGCTCGGGGGGGAACATAGAAGAGCACAGATCATGAAAGTAAACGAAAGCGACTAGAACAGCAGGAATGGAGAAACCGTAAACGCCCATATCTCTGAATGCATATATCAAGGCAAGAAAAGGTCTAAGAACTTTTTGGTGTTTTTGGAAGAACGCAACAAAAAGGTCAGGAGGAAGGGAAAAAGTGCATATTAACACCACTGGAAAAGGACGATATGCTAAAAGAAAAAAAATAATAACAGTGGGTATTTCAAAGGTGAGAAGCGTTCGAAGAGGAGACTCTTAGGAGAGTCTGAACGTTGAAATCGTGAAATCTTCATTATCTAGTATCAAAAGAGCAACGAGAGAAGCGAAAAGAACGAATACAAAAACCTAAGAAAGCTTTCTTTTTTATCAAGGCATTGCTTCGCCATGCATAATAATCCAAAAGATAGAGGCATCGATTTCTCGCTGCAAGGATTACTTGAGTGTTTGATGGTGTGTCGGGTTAGGGGAAAGGAACGAGAAAGAAGACTTCATGGTATGCGGTTTCTCAAGCACGAACAGACGGCCCATTGGCCCCATGATTGCTATTCTGGTGCCCATGGTTGTTGTGGTTGTGATTTCCACCATGATGATGATGATGATGGTGATGATGAATAGGCCACATCTGGAAGTTCTTGTTCTTCTCTTGCATGAATCTTCCGAGTCTGGTCTTGGTCGACCCAGTGATAGTTTTGCTGTACCCAACTGCATCAACCATCTTCTTGTCGTATGGTGGTCGCTCGTGATGATGCTCACTCGCCAGAGTGGCGAAATCCTGGAAGAAAAGATCTGGCGTTGGGAAGTTCTGGATCTTGAAGAGGTGGAACCTGTAGAGGTATTCAACACCGCTCATGCTGCCATCATGGAAATCCTCGAGAGCGAGACTTTTGAACTCGTTGTACATGTTCAAGTTGAAGTGCTTGCGGAGGAAATGGCTGAAGAAGCGGTAAAGGATGTCAATTTCTGGGACTGCAGCAACGCCATCCGTTTCTCGACGGCCAAGGACACGATTCTTGAATTCAGGATATGTAAAGAGTTTGAAAGTCGTGATATCAGGAGTACGGCCGGACTCCTTTGAGACACCGGGATCAACAAACCATCCAACCTCGTCATTCAATTTTTGAGAGGCGGGTGCGGTGGGTCCGAGCCTAGGACTAGTAGGATAGAACTTGACCAATTGTTCGTCGTCACTGTAGAGCAATGTTAGCATTTGAGCCCACCGAAGCATGCTTGAGAAATTAACAAAACTTACTCTTTCTCTTTTCCTTTCTGGCTCTCACTCCCAGCCTCTTGGTTCTGCTCTAGTTTGAGCAGAGCTTCATTCAACTGGTCGGTAACCATGACGCGTTGGGTCTGTGGTCCCTCCTGTTGCTCAGCGGAATGATCCACAGGGCTCTTGCGAATAACCAAGACAATTTGATTGACCTGATCATCTGAGAACTCATTATGCGTAGGATATTTCTTGTGAGAGCGGACTCCCTTATCAGTTTGCGGGAGGTTCTCCTCAACAGGAACAGGGTGTCCATTCACCGGCTGGGCTTCATGGGTTGGTGGCATAAAGGGCTGATATGGCGGCATGAATCCGTTTCCATAGGCTGCTCCATTCTCTGGGACAAACTCTTGGCCAGGAACAAAAGCCGGCATCATATGATTTGGTTGAGGGTAGCCATTGTAAGGTGGGAAGTGTTGATCCGCAGGGCCGGCGACTGGCATTGGTGGCATATTGGGGTTTTGGAAGTACATAGGGTATGGACCATTCATATACTGGGGAGGAGCGGCGTAACGATTCTCCCAGATGGGTCCCTCATGTCGGCAGCTCTCATCTCGCTCCTCATACTTGAGAACCCATTCTGTGGGGTTACGGGCAGATCTTAAACGTTCACGGCCATCAGGATGGAAGCCGCGGAACTCGATGTCTGGGGACTGAATGCAGGCTTCACGAACAATATTCTTGTTCTCCTTCGTCATGTCTTTGATCTTACGGAAACCACAGATGACATCAAGGAAAATCCAGCCTTGGCCGTCCATATGGCTTCGAAGATACGTATCTTTGACCATGTTATCAAGAGAGAAATAATATCCCCTAGTGGAATTACAGTTAGTATTTGAGTTAAGAGGGCTCGGTTAGAAAATATGAAGAAGACTTACAGTTGATTCATGACGTTTTGAACTGCGGCGGTGAATTCATAGTCCGGTTGCATCGGCACACTTGGACTCACACCGCTTCTAGGGTTATAGTAGGGGTTATTGTAGTAGGATGGAGATTGAACGAATGGAGACTGTGGAGGGTATCCATTTTGCATTCCGTATTTCCCAAACTGCTGCGATTGTTGAACACTATGGGAACGGCCGTTTTGTCGATAGCTGCGACCAGTCTGTGGGGTAGAAGGAGATGAAGGATATTGCGGGGATTGACGTGGTTGGTGGGGGTTAGTATTGATTTGAGATGGAGGGCTATGATGACGGACGGAATTTCCACCGTTATATCGGGGATTGGAATGATTCACAAAGTTGCTGTCTCCACGTCCACCTCGGAAGTTTCCACGGCCAACAGGGCGGTCTCTGGGTGCACCAGAGGAATTATTGATCTCAGACTCTGGCTTGTGGTTGTAATGAATAGGATAATTGGTGCGACCCTGAGTGGGTTGTTGGTCACGACTTCCGGTGGCCGGAGCAGGCTTATCAGTTTTAGGACGAACAGGAGTTGGTGGAAGGACACCTTGGCCGACAAAAGCAACGTCGTCTTGAGTCTGTGGAGTCTTTCGTTCCTTGGTGGAAGACTCTTCTACAGGTGCACCATTCGGTTTATTAACACCATTAATGAGAGGTATGGGACCAGGTTTTTGAACCTCAGCCGTCTCCTTTTGAGCGGCGGGTTCGACATTAGCATTTTCCACGGCGGGCACAGCCGGATTGGTAGGCCGACGAGCCCGAGCATCGGAATTCGTATTCTGAACTCCCTTTTGCTCAGAGGGAGCTTGGGAGCTTCGAGGTTTGTCAAAAACAGAAGTTGCGACAGGCTCAGTAGGAGTTGTGCTAGTGTCGGTATCTCCAGCAGATCTCGTTGATGGCTGCCCAACCTTGGCGCCGCGGTCAGTTCGACCTCCTCTTGGTCCTCTCGGACCACGCATGGGTAGAGGCGTATCATAAATGATATTTGGTGTAACTGCCATAGTAATCCATTTGTCTTTTGATGGTCGAACTCCTGCTGCAGTGACAGGTTTTTCCTTTTCTCGCTCCTTCTCCTTCTCCTCTTTCTCACGTTTCTCACGCTTTTCTTCGTCTTGGGCAACCTCTGGGGTTGGCCACAAAGATTTATCAGACATCGAGGGTGGAGCGGGGGGCGAGGAGATATCTCGACTCGCTAACTCATCCTGATGACTCTTTGCACTTCGACCAGCCGGTCGTGAAACTCGCGATGCTATGAAGAATTATTAGTAAAGGTGTCAAATGTATATCATCAATGACTTGGACGTACCATCTTCGATTGGAGACAAAACCTTTCCATCCTTTCCAGCCTCTGAGAGCCCACGTTTCTCGATTCCGCTGGGTCCATCTCGGCGTCCACCAGCTGCTTGATGAGGCGGTCTATTCTCTGAAATATTTGACCTTGATCTGTTATGTCGCTTGTCATTGTTGTATGTCTGACTGCTTTTGTCCTGTGGTGGGATTCCATTGACAGCCGGTTGAGGCTTTTTTGTATCGGCTTGCATCTTCTGAGCCGCCAAAAAATCCCTTCTTATCATCCATGGATTTTCTTTTGGTATAGGCGCCTCAATTAAATGAGGTGTCTTGAATTTCGTCTTTGAATCGACACCAGCTTCTTTGCCGCTCTTACTGTCGCCATCTTCGTTTCCGGTGGCACTAGAAGCGCCTTCTTGACCGGATGTCGTACTTCTGCCGTCGTCTTCCCTATTACTGTTTTCTCCCTGAGTTGACTGTGTGTCTGCGCCCTTGACACTCGATGAATTCTTGTCATCGGGTGCGGTTCCATTTAATTGTGGTGGAGGACCTGTAGATTGATCCTTTGGAGCGGCCGAAGGCTCGCCGTTAATGCTCAATTGAGACATATCTGGTGTGTCTTTATCCTTTCTAGAATCAGAAACGGTGTCGGCTTCTACCAATTTTTTTGGTTCCTCTGGTGTGGATGTTCCTGGAGTGCTGGGCTTAGATTTGCCAGAGGCGGCTGCTGCGTAAGAGAAGGTGGGCTTCTTTGTTTCAACCGCTGTTGCCGTTGTCATGTTGTTGACTGACCACAGCTTACACGCAAATCTATCTTTTGATGGGTTGGGCAGAGGTATACGAGGGCAATTCCTCTGGCCGTTCCAATAGTGGCGTACTCAGTATCGTGTCCTTGGAAGAGGATCCTTAGGGGCAAGCCTAGCTGGCTATCGACTTCCCGAACGACTCTATCAACGATCGTCGAATGGGAGAAGGAGGGAAAAATAAAAGTGGTCGTGATGACTTCGGGAGCGACGACGAGGCTCACGGAGTTGTCTGGATATTCCGGTGGCTATCGGGTCAAATTTTGCGGATTCCAGAGTCCGGTGTAAATAAATATTCCCAAGGGTGACGATACGTTTTTGTTTTCGACGAGAGTTGAAGGGTTATGGAAGTGGAAAGAAGGAGAGGAAAGACGAATTGAGCTTCCAGAGAAACTTTAATCGGAGTGACAAGAGTTGGTGAGACCACACTTGTATAACTGAGAAGAATGGTTGTCGTTAAAAGAGAAAAGAAAAAAGTCTGGAGAAAGAGAACCGAGGAAGCAAGCGGACGGTTCAGGCTTTAACAGCTTGTGATACAAAATAACGGTAGTTTTTGTTGTTATGCGTAAAGCCGTCACAGAAATGGAAACTCAAGGCAGGGTGATTGCCAAAAGATTAAAATATGTGCAAAGTCGATAAGCTTGCGGTGCCGTGGGACCAGATGGATCGCAGTTGCAGCAGCCGATGATTCAACTGCAGGAAATGAAAATAGGATCCGGTTGTGCGGACACGAGTCACCTCCTCCAAAGTTTCCTTCGAAGGGAGAGAGCAAAAAAAATATTTGACGAGAAAGCGATCTCTTAAGATTCTTAGTCAGGAAGAGAAAAGGTTCGCGTATGATTTCTTCTAGAAAAGAAAAAAAAAGCCTTGCAAGATCGATGACGCGTGTACCGGTGCCTGCGGTTCCCGTCAAGAAGGAGAATGGTAGACCGTTCCGTTTTTCGGGAGGAAGGTTTAATTCCAACAGCGAGCTTCGGAAACGGGTGGGTTGTTGATCAAAGGGTCGGTGGGCGATGGAGTAAAGCGCCGAAAGCGACGGAGCAGCGATCAGACAGGTCGGAAGCGAATCGATCGAGAGAGCAAGGAGCAAGAGGGAGAGGGAGAGAGACGATTGCGTCTACGGGAGGGAGGTGGTGGTGAGTAGGAGGAAGTAGAAGTTGTGGTGGTTGATGACGAGGAGGGAGGAAGAAGGAAGAAGGATTGAAGAGAAGAGGTTGTGGTGGTGGTGGTGGTGGTGGTTGTGTGTGTAATTGGTTTGATGTGGGCGATGGATGGCAGCAGAAAATAATTTGAAAAAATAAAAGGCCCACACACAAAACGGGCAAGCGGGCAGGGCAGCAAGCAGCAGCAGAGCACCGAGCACTGAGCACCAAGCAGAGCAGAGCAGAGCAAGCAGGGCAGCCAGGCGGTGAGCTCGACCTCCGACAACGCAAAACTGGAAACTCCCGCATACAATCGCCATTCGCACTCAATCCGACTATCCATCATACGACGGTACTTCATCAGTTCGTAATCTAAACTACTATACTACTGCTATTCTAGTGCGGCCGACTCATAACAATCCTTCCTTATAGCCATCAATCCTACCCAAAAAGCCATCCGTCTCATTTAATTTTCATGCGATTCTTTTTTTTTTTTTTTTTTTTTCGTCTTTGTGTGTGCGGCTTTTTTTCTAAATTATTTTCGCGAAAATTTTGACTCGTTCGCCCAGCCGTCCTGAAAGAAGAGAGCTAGCCAGGATCTAGCAAGCAGGTACGTCCGATTGGTAGTACCATACTAACTACTAACTCTGTTTACCATTGCGGGCAATCCCTTTTGTAATAGGATGGTAGTGCCTCGGGATTGCGATTGCCCATCTTGAGATCTCGCATATCACTTGCTTGCCCTGGGTGACGGGGTCGTTAGGGATATTCCCTCTCTGTTGAATTCGAATGAATCGTTTCTAGAAGTATCAATGGAAAACCCAGTGTAGTGTTCACGACCTTAATTATCCATTGCGACGGTTCATATGTCAATCTGTCTCACTTGTCGCTTGCTGACTGCCAATATATATATTTAAAATTTAAGCTTACGAGTATGTAAACTATCCTGCGTCGGATATCCTTGATTTTTCCTGGGCATTCTCCTATTGACATGCCGTATATAACGTGCTGTGCCTATAGCAACAGAGATGGCCTAGTGGGTATATCTATAGTCCAAGAGTTGAACTTTTGAAGTTCAAATATTCCAGCATAGATATATCCTATCTCATAAACCAAAGGCTCAGATAAATCGATATTTGGGAACATGAGCCTAGTCAATGGCCGAATACCAAATTGGAGATATTAAAACCTCAATACAATTCTCCAGACCGAGTACTCGAGTACAACTACTCAAATGGCTCAACTAGCCAGTAAATCCAACGTAACATCCGAATATTCGCCAACAATTATATTATATTTATATTAATATTAATTTCTATTTCCAAAGCGTGCGGAAATTTGGACAATGGCCCTCCTTCCGTTCCGGAACAAAAAAAAAACCCATTGTCGTCGGATGATCGGGAGAAATTTCGAAAAAAATTTCGTCAAAGTATCCACCCGCGGATCCATCCAAGAAAAAAATATTTCGGTTGCTCCTGACATTGGCGCCATTGCATTACTTCGCAATAACCACTATATTTCATGGTCCTGCATCAATGGCCGGCCGTCTCATTGTCCCTGAGACTGACATATTCAATCAGTCCACTGGTCCGGTCAATTTGGTCTGTGGGAACCAGCCAGTTCCTCTAGAAATGATGCCTGAAAGAAAGAAAAACATGCTCAAGTTGTTAATAATAATTTGTTCCTTATCTTTCCGACCTGGACTGGCCTTGCCTCGCCGCGGCCGGCCTTCCTTTGTTTCGCTTCCCTTTTTTTTAATCTCGCCGGATTTTGATTCGTCACAGAAATAATGATACATACTTGAGTACCCACATGAAAAACAACCCTATCTTGAAGTTCTCGTTCATAAAAAACCAATGCGATCGCTAAGTTTTGCCCATCGACATCCCTCCTCCTCAAAATTTTCGTGAAGTCCCATTCGTCGGGAAAAAAACACACACCAAATCCATTAGCTCATCACCTGTCGCCAAAAAAAAAATTAAATTAAATTTAAAATTTTTTCTCGTTTGCATGTTACCCCTCATCTGCAGAATCTCGGCCAGGGCTACCCCTCGCCCGATCATCCCGCGTTGAGTGGGGTTACTACAATCGGTCCAAACCACCCAAAAACAACCCCAGCAAACCGACAGACATATCGACACACTCCAAACCTGATTCCGTGTGGCTGATACCACGAACTGCTTTGCTAGTTGTGGCGAGTTATTTGCGGGCTTGGTCGACGTGACGGGATGACGTGTTTTTCATGCATGAATTGATTCCTGATCCATGGCTGACCTCAAACGGTTCCGTTGACCGGAACGTCCAATGTGTTTTCGCGTCGAGGTATCTAAAGAAGCGCGATGGTACAAACTAACCGGTATCAGCGATGGCTATGATTGCACAGATACAACTTAAAAATATGTCCTGTTTTTCGCTTCCAAAAATTGACAAAGAAGAACTTGTACATAAACACATGTATGACATCTTTTTCGCCAAATAAATCACCCTTTCAAACCCAAAGACAAAAAAAATTAAATTAAAAAATGACAGAAAAACATAACATGAATATAAAATATGGAAACCACAATGCTCTTCGGTTGAATCATCTTACATAGTCATCCCAAGCCGTCCCTCCCTGCCCGCATACCAATGATTATATTTATTCGCTAGCCAGCTCATCATCCACCATCCGAAATGGAAAAGAATAAAAGAATTCACAATCTCAGAAAAATACCCTTAAGCGTGCCTGCTTGCTCTCACCCGCTCAACCACGCAGCTGCCTGTCTCGCCCCCAACTGCGACGCAAACCTCAGCCCGCTCGACCCCATCGGGAAATAACTCACGAGATACCAAATCAACGCGCACAATTGTATTACCATTGCGAGAATCGTGAGCAGAGCCGAGTGTAACTATAACAATCCCATTCCTGTCAGCATATACTCCACACATTCTTTTCATCCTCATAAAAAGGAAAGGCAAACTCACCCCCAATGCGAAATACAACGTCAAGGCAATCGCCCCAAAGTATATCCCCGTAAACGGCAGACGTTCAGGGGAGAGTAAATGGCGCCCATAATTCACCGGTCCGTATAATATCGCCCATGAAGTCAAGAATAACAACGAACCAACCGTCCATCTATATCATACACCGCATTAGCAAACACCATTCTCCCCAGATAGAAACGGAAGCAGAAGGGGGAGGTATATATAGAAATTCATACAATGCGGCAAACTTTGGAATCTTAAAGATGAATGCTGGGAATAGGAAGAAGCAAATCACAAAGCACACTGCGGCTCCGAGGTTACAGATCGCGAAACCCAGCATTCGATCCCAGTATGACACTATATCATGATATTAATATCAGCATTCTGCCCGTGAGTAACCGTATTTCCGACAACGCTCTTTCTTTCTCAAAAGAATATTATAGGGTATTATTTCGATTGATAACATACTGGCAAACATCCCCGCCTCTTCCTCCTCTCTTGTTCGGGCGGGCAGTTGAGCCTCCGAATTCGTGGTGGGTAATCTGACATATCCATCGCTACCGAAGGGATTGAGACCGCTTAGACGCGACATGAATCCGGTATCCCTTGATGTTCTGACCGGTTCATCTCGTCGGGACCAGCTGGTCCATTGTGATCGGAACTGAGATTCCGCTGCCATCTTGTGTGTGGTTTTTTTGTTTTTTTAATTTCCCTTCAGCTTAGCCTCTTCGGTTCCTGTCCGGTAGGGCGAGGGGTTTATTTTTTCGGGGGTCGTTTGGGCGGTGTATATTTCGCGCGAACCGGAGGTTGGTTTTGGGAGACGGCGATTTTGAGAGTTTTGACAGGTAACGGTTTCGGGGACTTGAGTGGTTTATGGGTATGATATGCAGATGGATGGATGGAAGGATGGGATAGAAAGGAATCCTCTTTCAAGGCGTCTGGCCTCAACTGAGATCGAGCTGGCGTAATCGGTAGAGGGCGAAGAGGGCAAATGCTGTTCCCGGCTTGCGTAACTGTATGCGAAAGCAACCGATGAAAGGGGATGTTTCGGTGCAGTTGCAGGGTCGAAAGGAAAGGGTCGGTCTGGCTTGGCAAGCCTGCGTTGAGCCTCAGAGGAGGCCCATTCCCGACGTGGTAATTCTCGGTGAGCAAACATATCAACGACAGCTGCAACACAGACCTGCCATGCATCTCGGCTTTCTCCACAGCTTGGGCTTGCAACTTTTCATTTTAGGCATCTCGAGAGTTCCTTTTCCCGCGCCCGTTCTCATATCATATTATATGCCGTTGCATACAAACCGTGATATTATTTGCGGGGTATGCATATCATGATACATCCGCTTCCAGGGTTCGGTCTTTGCGGCTTATTTTTCTTTTGCGGGGCGTATATATGGATTTGATAATGCGAATTTCTTGCTAAGCTGACTGCTGGAAAAAGCAGGAAGGAATTTAATCCAAGCTAGGATACCATCCGGTCTCGTAAGATATCATCCGAGGTTTTTTGGTCGGAAGGCGAAGCCATTGCAGCGTTTCCGGTTCGTCGGATGGTCGGTAGGTAGGTAGGTATGCGGAATTTAATATATTTGATAATGATAAATCCTGCTAGCATACTTGGAGTACAGTTTTGGAACTGGAGCATTATATCATATCATATCATAGCCCCCCAAGCCGAATTTGGTACCGTGGTGGAGCCTCGGTAAGGCAGGAAAGGAATTCGTAATGTCTTGTAACTTTTTATATATACTCGGGCCTATTTCGTACTTCAGTAAGCGGAACAAGGCGGGAAGTTAATACATTCGAACGAGATATTTTTCCATCTTTTCCTTCATTCATCCATGCATGCAGGCAGGCCTAGGAAGGCGTGCATTGAAATGGGCTATGCGTTCGTGTTCACGTATTTCTTAGGTATTTTGTATCCATGATGGATGTAACTTTGAACTCGTGGAGTCAGAATTCCTGGACAGGGACGATATTTCAGTTTTCATATTTTTTTTTTTTGCTACATACTCGCGCTTGAGCGCTCTGCTTATCGAATCCAAGGTTTTTGATTGATTGATTGGAATCCAATCGATTTTAACCCCCCGGTCGGACGTGGATTAAAGTTCCCCCAGTCCCTTCTGGCCCCACTCGAATGCATCTGAATTCAAAATCCAAAGTGATAAAGGTTTAAATTTGCGACTTTTTTTTTTTTTTCTCACGCTTCATCACATTTGTCCTTCATGCTATGTATATCTGGATGAGAAGGAGACGAACAAGGCGAAGCGAGGAGGCCAAATTCTGACTCTTGAATATCCATATCATATTTTGATCTCGAACCGAGGAGCATGTAAACCAAAGGCTTGCTGACTATGGCTACCCTTGCATGATTGAATCTGGGGTGCCGCACTGCATGAAAACCAGAGGCAACTCCGTATGATAAGGTGCTTTCTGCAGAGCGCTGACAACCGCAATTTGCGACGGACTGGAATTTGCTTCCGATCCGACGCAAAAACAATGCAAAAAACAAAAAAATAATCTACATTCGATGAATTAATTTACTAGGTCTTCAAATTCGTTACTAAGATTATTTATATTAGGCATTTTGTGAAGTTCTACATGCACGCTACGAGCCGATGCAATGAGATGGGACTAACGTTAGGATGGATGATATCCCTTTGACACGGAAGAAGCTGGTCCGGCCCTGTTAAGTGGCTAGGACGGACGAGGCAGCTGGGTAGGTACTACTGGAAGCTAGCAGGTAATCCGGTAGACCAGAAAAGTAATGTAGCTTCCTTTCCCCAGATTTCGGTGTTTGAAACGAGCCCTGCATTTTCCAAGATGAACGAACATAACAGCCGGAGCTCGCAAAACAAAATCAAAAAAAGCACTTAAAGGTATTCGGAGTAGATGATTTATTTTGCGAGGAAGATCGGGCGGCGAGAACGCCAGCCAGTCGCCGGATTGAGGTTAGAGGACCTTGCCTTGCCAGATTTTTAAGAGTAGGTTGCAGTGCTTCTGTTGAAATATATTGAGATAAAGTGATAATGCAATGTTGCTCGTTGGGCGGGGTCTATCAAAAAGCAAGGTTCGCTAAAGTTTTGGCCGGGCAACCGTCTGCTATTGGACAGGAAGCTCAGAGACACAAGTTTGCGCTTAAGTGAAGCTTCGAGCTCCAACTGGCTGGAGGTTTTGAGTGGTTCTCCTGCTTTTTGAATGGTGCCCTGGCAGCCGAGTCCCGTCGAGCGGGAGAGGAGTCAAAGAAGGACGATAAGAATACGATTCGTGGACTCGTATTCCTGTAGGGCCAGCGTTGCATTCAGGGCTGCGCATTATCTGCGATCATAAATGAAGCAGAGACCGGCTGGCCTGAGACGCAGGATATACCAGTCGGGCTTAGGAATACGGCAACGAGACTGTTCCTTCGCACAATAGCGAAGGTTTTAGAAAAGAAAAGTCTAAAGGAGGAAAAGCAAAGGTATGGAGAGCAAAGCAGCAAAAGCAAAAGCGAGGGAAAGAAAAGGAAAAAGAAAAGAAGAAAAAGAAGAAAGCTCCGAGTGAGGCACAGAGCAAGGGAGCGACGAGGGATGAGAGAACAAAAAGCAAGAACAAGGCTCGAAATAGTGTTCTTCCCCCTGGGACTGGTTCTGATGGTTGACATCAAGAGGTACTTTCGAGGTACATTTGTCCGCCGGAGGAGTGAAATACAGCAGGACTGTATTGTCCAGGAGTTAGTGAGCTTGGGTGGCTGCTACCCCCTGGCATCCTGCCAGGACGGTCGCACACCCCCTCTGAGTACACCAACCTCAAGTTGGAATGGACAGTGAGAGAGAGCAGTCGTCATATCCTTGAGCTGCGGTGGTGATAGGTTTTCGTAGTAACTGCCTTTGGGCGTGGTGTCGTCGTCGATGGCGAGCTACCAACCAGGGTTGGAAAGCCATCTTGCAGTGCTCCTCCCACCAGCTCCTCCCATCATTTCATCGTTAGCATCTATTCACATATCTGCAAGGACGGGGGCGCTTGTCAAAATCGTTGCTGTCGTCGTCCTTTTCCATTCCCATTAGCTACATGGTATATATCGTGCTAGTAATATATGTGTAATGTAATGGCTTAGTTTGGTGGGACACTCGTAGCACGATATGATGGCGCCCCCGCTTTCCTCCTGTGCTGGCAGCTCCGCCGTTAACGAGTGTTCTTCCCCCCGCCGGTTTCCCTTTCATCCCATCTTTTCTCCCTTGCCAGACCAAACCGGACCCCGATAATAGCTGATAGTGCTTGGTCTCTTAACAATTAATCCTTCCCCCTCTCCTCTCCTCGTTTTCTGGATTTATTATTTTTGTCTGCCCACCACAATTCTCGAGTGCCAATCTCCATCGCAGCTAGGCAATTTTTTGTCTATTTTATTTTATTTTTATTATTTGCCGTATTGTTGAGCGGACGGCCAGACAGTCTTCCAGTCCTCCTTCTCTCGACTGGCTGGCTGGCTGACCTTCCATCTAATCACCTGCGTCTCTCTGGACACTCCCAGTGCACCTCTACCACACCCCCCCCCCCCCCCCCCCCTTCCCCTTCACTGCCTTCCCCCGATCCCCAAGGAACTACTACTCTGTCCTTCCTTCTTTTTTCTCTCTGATGTATATCTCTATACCGCTCTTCCCGTCAGATATGAGCCTGCCCCACCACTGAATCGAAGGATGCCCGGGTCAGCTGTGGTTCTCAGACACACTACCGTGGACATCGAGATATAAAGAGTACCACGGACCCCCTTCCCCCTTCAATCGTCTTCCTCTCCTGCTGGACCTCTCCGGAATCCTTTTCGTCTCTTATAATTCTGCTCTCCAAGTATTACTTCAGTATATATACCGTCCTGTCCGTTCGCGATCAATCGCCGACACTCAATATATATAGCTTCCGCCTGTTTGCACTACATATCCGCCCAGAACCTCGTACAACCTGGTCCTACCTTAGTATCGACACTCCGACTAGCTTAAAGCAATCAATCCTCAAGCGCTTCAAACCCTAGCTCTACGATCTGACTCTCAATTCCTTCGAGTTACCTGTTACCGCGAGAGTTAGTTCTCGAAGAACGCAACACAATAGAACGCTCGCATCCACTTGACAAAAGAAGGCTTCGTATATTCGTATATATAGAGCCTTTCTCTCTTCCTTTAAGCAGTACAAGGCGGAACTAAACTTCCTCCTTTTTTCTCAAACCAAAAACCCTACCCAAACTTTACCGCCCTAAAAGGCTCGCTATGCCATTGAGTAAGGCGCCCCTCCATCCGCCGCGAGGCGGTGGTTTATCCATAGCCACTTTGTCATATACTGACCCTGAATTCCAACCCCAGGCGTAAACGCAAGTACTCGTACGGATCCTTTTCTTTTTGATTTTGAAGCAGATCTCGGTCCAGAACCGCAAAAGACATCAACAATGGAGAACCAACATTTCATCAAAGACGAGCATGGAGACCAGCAAAACGGTCGATTCGTCCACAACGACTTCTCGCCTTTCGGCGCAAACGGCTTGGCTATCGACCCTGCTGAGCTTTCCATGGGCCAGCAAAATGGTCTAGTATTTGCCAACAATAACAACTTCCAACAATATTCCAACTCCGCCATCACCGATGACGAACTTATCGATTCCCTCGCGACCTCCTATGGCTTCCAAGGAGGCCATATGGGCGGTGGATTCAACACCAACGATATGGGCGACATTCCAGCCGGCCTCCAAGCCGCTCAGAGTCTTCATATTAGCACCAATATGAACCCAATGTACTCTCATACTCCAGAAGATGCACCCATCCAGTCGCCATTTGTGCGTGGTTATCCTCAACAATTCCGCCACATGCAGAATCAGCAGATGGAGAGTCCATCCTCTTTCAATCCATCACCTGGCATCATGTCGTCTTCTGCTGATGCTTTCGGTGATATGATGAATGCAAAGACCAAACGTAAGACCAGACCCGATATCGAGCGAGCTGGTTCTAGCAAGAATTCAGTTCCTCGGAACCTAAGACAGGGCAGTCTCTCACTCAATACTACAGAATCAGGAATTCAAGCTCAGCCTATTCAAATGGGCCGACATGGGCATCAAAAGTCTCTGTCTGGAACATGGGACAACAGCTCCTCTTATATCGAGTCACCAATGTCATCTCCTGGCCCGGGGTCCGCCGGCCATCGACAAATCTCTGACATCCTCGGCGGAAAGCACGCTTCTCTTCCGGCCAAGGTCGACGGAATGAGCCCAAGTCAACAAAGCCAGGAAGCCAAGCGACGACGACGAAGAGAATCCCACAACCTCGTTGAACGCCGAAGACGTGACAACATTAATGAGAGAATACAGGAACTTTCTTTCCTCGTTCCGCAGCATCGTCTCGAAGACGAGAAGGTCCGAAAGCACCTTCAAAATAACACCCCCCTCTCTCCCGGTCTCCACGGAGTTAGCCCCCCACGAGCTACCTCCATGCTTGCTGGTGGCCTTGGAAGACGTGCTAGCGGCGTAGGCCCAGCCGCTCTTACCATCCCTCTCGAAGAGAAGGATAGAGTTCCAAACAAAGGTGACATTCTCAACGGCGCTGTCGGTTGGACCAAAGACTTGATGTGGGCTCTCTATCAAAAAATCAAGCAAGAAAAAGAAATGCAACAAAAGCTTGAAAGTCTCGGTCAGCCGTTCCCCATTAACAAGAACGAAGAAATGAAGCGCATGGAGTCTGAGCTCGTAGCTGCTATTGAGAACAATAGCACTGAGCCTTTCAGATACTCTCGAGGACACGGATCCGGACTCCGCGTTCCTGGATACACTGACTTGGCAGGTGCTCCCATGAATGGGCAAGGTGACCATAGTTCCCTGCCTGTCAGCAACCAGCAATTTTGGCACAACACTGGCTCCGCTGAAATGAGCGGCTTCAAGGAGGAGGACGAATTCGGTATGGATGTGTCCTGATCAAACGACAGAACAAAGTTCTTTGAAACTTTCTTCTCCTATTTCTTTGAAATTTTTTCTCGTTTGGTCACGGCGCATTTAATACACGGTTTATCGTTTTTTGTCTTTTTCTTAAGAGGTTCTAGTTTTTCTTTTTCGATATATCGCTTTGCAGTTTCGATTTGGATTTTTTCACACTGGGATACAGGTATGCTTTTGCGGAGATGTCACGATATCTACTGATGTATATCATTTCTTTTGTTTTTTTCTTTTTTTTCTCGCTTGATTTACGTTTGATTACGCAAGAGGTGTCTGAATCTATACATGTATGGGGAATGCATAGTGTATCGGCGAATTACTTGAGATTTTACCAGCAGATTCGTTTCATTCTTTTTTCTTCTTTCAGTATAATCTAGCAAGATCTCGAAGCGGGCTGAATAGCGGCAAGTTTTGTTTGTTGAAACTAGCTTGTGGTTTTCTTTTCACTTTTGCTCGAGTTTCTCCTTAATAACTATCAGTTTGACCTTATTTTTATTTTTCCACATACACGCTCTCTATGATATCAGGTCGGTTTTCCTTTGTGCGGGGGAGTGCAGTGGAGTGGGGTCTACGATATGATGCAGTGCACGCGAGACGATGGACTACACGCTTTGGTTTATCATTTTTTCTCAGATCAGATCCTAGTTTCATGTAATAGTGTCTTTTATCGATTTTTAGTCATTCGAATAACAATTCTCTCAGTATTATCCTTAAAATCCACTATTTTCAGACTTGTTTTAGTTATGTGATCTAATTGCATTACTTGGTGCTTATTTTTTTTTTTTTTTTTGGCGATGTTTGGTTGTGCAATTTTAGCGGTATACTGCCTGAAGACGCTACCGTGCCATCTTTACGAAAATTCTACTATTCGAATCCTTCGACAGAGAAAAAAAACAATACAATACACCCTTGCAACGACGGATGATGTCATATCGTCACAAATGGTCATTCGAACGATATCCGCGCCTCTACAGTCAACGCGTCACGCTCCACTTTGTGTCGGTTGACGGTGTTATCTTCGTCTACGAGACTACAAGATTGGTCCGTACGGGAAATAACGGAAATCTAAAGAAGAAAGAAGAAAATAGAGAGCTATAGAAGGAATAAGGAAAAAGCTTAGCTTTGGGTGAAACGCAAAAGGGCTATGCAGAAGGATCGGTCGATTTCAGATGGTGATGAATCAACGATCAACTTTCTGATCGCTACGATCGTTCGATCTGGATATATACTCCTGTCCTGATTGTTTACAAACCACCAAATTTCCTTGAATTATACCAAAGTATATATTAAAATGGTAAGGTTTTATATTTTCCTTGATGAAAATGAGAGCACCTGGTTTGTGAATTCAGGAGAAGCAAGGAACAGAATGGTCATGCAGACTACGATACCTTGTTTTTTTTTTTTGTTTTACTAGCATCTGCGCGTGCGTGCGTGCATGCATATGTATGGAGGTAAGGTACCCGATTCACAGCCGGCTTGCTTACAAGATGCTAAGGATTAATCTTGTTCCTGTGGGTAAGGTAACGAAAAATTCTGGTTCCTTTTTTGTTGGAAGGATTATATGGGAAAAGATGGGACGAGAAATGACTGGGCGGGCATGCAGAAGGATCACCGGATTCGAAATGATATTGATTGTAAGATTCGCGGAGTTCTTCATCTTGCGGGGTTTTCTCTCTCTTTCTTCTACTGAATATAGATATATTCTTCTGATAGAAAGAGGGAAGGGGGAAGATCCGCGACCTCTGCGAAGGGAGAGATGGTGTACCTAGACATGGTGGTGGGGCCTGGGGGATACATGATACATGTGTGGGTGTGGGCAAGAAATTTCACATGATAGCCTCATATGGAAATCGTTCATGACCTTTTTTTTTAATTATAAAAATTTCCACTTTTGACATACATGCCCAACTGCTTACAGACAAGAACTGAGATATAGTATATCTATAGCAGAAGATCTTAAAAGGTAGTATCGACCGGGGGCAGTACCCTGTTGATCCTTGAAGCCCTGTCACATTATATTTCTTCTCCAGGGTGATCTTTCTGGTGGAGCATAGCTCTTCAGAACCGCTAGCCGAGTGTTGTGCTAGTCTGGAAAGAAAAACCTCCGTAGATAACAGGGAAATGAGAGAATACTGTTATTTTTTGTTTCGTATTCGTCTATCTTGCGACGAGTATTGCGCTATAGGTGTGGTATGGCGCTATGGGCGGTTTTCTTTTGTTTTTTCTGTGGTGTTTGTGGTGTTGTGGGTGGAGTCCGTTCGGTGGCTGTAGACGTCGACAGAGAACACGCGGACCACACCAAGTCCAGTTGGAAGCCGTGCCCATGCATATTCTGGACATATGGTCCATGCTACCCATCTTGGTTTCTTGCTTTTTTTTTTTTTTTTTTCTTGGACTCTTTCTTGCCCCTGCTCTGATCGGGTAGCGGATCATTTGCTAGGAAGATTTTAATTTATCTGCCCAACGTTACGGCCTTGGTTTTCTATTACAACTCCCTGGTCGATGGGAGGGAAGGTATTCGTATTCGCTTCCATATTTACTTCTCACGGATAATATCTCCAACTATGGAGTTCACTTTAGGGTTTTCTTGGGAAATCACCGATCGCGATCCGTGGGTAGGTCTCGAGGTATCATCCCGAATGTTCAGCAGACTATAATTTTGTGTTGATCGTTGTATTTTTGTGCGTTAACGACCGTGCACGAACAAGCCAAGGCAGAAGCAAGGCAAGGAAAGCCAGCCATGATGCACGCCTGAACGATTGTGCAATCTTGCCTCCAGCCTTTCCCCCTCACTTGCTTGCTTGCTGCCTCTCATTTGCTCGCCAAATTTTACAGGCGCGAAAAAAAAGACGAACGGGTGAATGCGTCTTGCATAAACCTTCTTTTTTTCGTTAGCTTCCGGCTTGTTTTTCTTTTCGACAGGCTGACTGACAGGAATGTAGAGGAGATGTTTAGTTAATTCCTGGGGTTGGCCAACCAGCTTTGCAGCTCCAATGATCGCCAACCAGACGTCTTGTCTCCCCGCTTTGAATTTCACTTTTCTTGAAAACTCCAGCCCAGCCTTTAGATTTAATTATTCTCAGCTCGGCTGGGACGGTGGCTCCGATGTGTTATCGAGAAAAAGCCGAAATAGGGATGCTAGACAAGGGGATGACCTTTCGGAGATCTCAAGTGAGGGGTTATCGAAAACCTGCAAAATGGTGATTCTTTACCATTTCAAGCAAATGCTAAAACCCATGTCTGAGAGATCCAAGATGGTATCAAGTCAACTTTCACCTTGTGATGTTTCCAGAGATCTTCTAGCCGTGGGTACTTAGATGCGATACAAAACACTTTCGGAGAAAAATTAATAATAAAAAAGTAAATAAAATTAAAAAGAAACATCAAGCCGTCAGCTTTGATAAGATCAAGGCATCTGAAATTCGGAAGCCGCAGCAGTAGCAGCAGCGACATCTATGACTCAGCGCTTGCTACCTTTGTCTATTTCATATGGTCATGCGGGGTATTCCACATCGACCGATGAGATGGAGTTTCGGTTCTATGAATATTTTAGTATCTATCTGTGGGTAGTCTAAGCATAACAATACTATCCATATTTAGGACTAGTGCTATTCTGTAAACGCCCCAGTGGAGACCAGACCGCAACATCAAAAAACAGACAACTATAAAACCAAAAAAAAAAACCAAGCTTTGGTGATTACGACCTAAATTTCGTAAAATATTCCGCTCGTCTCCGATGAAGACATATGTCAGTTGCGGTCTAGTTCTATACTATACTCGAATTGGCGAGCTAGCAGGGCAGAAAAAGTGGAGCCAGTCGCACTCCATGTATACCATCCTTACTGTGGTAGGCTTTCGAAATATTTATAAGTGTAATATACTCTGTATATCAAGAAAATATGGACAAGGGTGGGGTAAGCGAAAGCCTCATATGAGGATTTCTATGGCAATCCAAAATTAACAAGACATGGGTTCTGCGTGACGAGACCGCGAGACTGAATTCATGGATTCATTATTCATTCGACTTCTTTTCTTTACTGCGAAATGAAATCGAAAAGACGTAAGACACGGCTAGGTTAAGGCCCACCCCGTGTTGTTATTTTTTCCAAGTTTTTGTCTTATGTTAACCTTCCTTCATGCTATTCTGCTGGGCCACAAACGGCGAAGGAAGTAAAATGTTACTTGTTTCTTTTTCTTTCGCGGAGGGGAGGGAGGGCAAAGGAAAAGGCGGGCTGTGGCTCTTATCGATAGCAGAATGGCAAGGCAAGGAAAGACAGGCAGCCTGGTCTTTTCTGACCTGATGGTGGGCCATAAGATCGACGAATACACTCCCTCTCGGTCTTATCCCCTGTGCATGCATGGGGCACGTTGGGGAATAAGGAAATATGGATCGTCCGATCTTTTTTAGGAGATTAATGAAAAACTGTGAAGAGAATATATGTGTAAAGGGTAGCTTGTCAAAGGATGTTCTGGGGTGAGAAGCAATAAATTTCATGAAGGATGGGTGGGTGGGAAGGATAAGACATGCACTTGATGCGACGTGCGGACAGATGGTCCGCGTCCTGGGGTGACCACGGGGGACGGGCAGGCTGGTCTTCCCGGAAGATGGGTACTTTGAGGGTACTTTTGAAATTTGGGCAAGATACCTTTTATTTTCTAAATGATTTCGAGGGAGGGAACTCTCGACGACTTGACTCGCATATTTCATCAATTTGATTTAGTGCTTTCATGGCGGGGTCAAGAAACTTCAAGTTAGCCGAAACTAAAGTGTGGCGTATGACCAGGACCGCTTTGTTTGAAATAACTTATCTATATTAAACAGATCCGACCAACTATGTCAGTATTTTGCATGAAACTACTAGAGGAGATATGATAGAAATGCAACAGTACAAGGGTAGGTAGATGAGGAGGATGAGGAGGAGTAGGCGCAAGATGGTTGACCATGCATACATGGCAGGCGAGGCAAAATGCGTCTGCAATGTATATACGGTTCATGCATGTTCCGCATTCACTGCAGGGAGCGAGGAAACGAAGAGGAATGCGCAATAAATCGGATTACATGAAGTCAAAAGAATCCCGCTAGCCTTGAGATGGGATGATTAGAGATAATATGCAACCACCCAGCCCTTGGAGATCATCAATATGCATCATGCACGTCGAAGCGCTAAAGCGGACAGAACTTTCGACACCCCGAACCAGTCCACTTTTGTGTTGGGTAGCGAAAAGAGCGAGGTCAGCGAATCGACGAGAGCGCCGGAGCTCGAGCTATCCTTCTTACCAACATGGCTTCAAAGTTGGTCTGGTTGTGGTTAGCAGATGTGCTAGATGTGAGCATGCTGCAGCGTCGGAATGCTAGGCATTGTAATTAATTCATGCATTGCGATATCGATGAACCCCACTTTCGTTCGTGCTTTCATCCCATATTTTGGTGACGGAACTCGCTTTGGAAGTTGCATACGATATCGATAATAGTACATGAACCCACCCCACTTTCATGCCCAGAGACTCTTTCTCATATTTAGAACTAATAATGGTAGTAATAATATATGTATCTTACTACGCCTCCTATAAGATACCTTGCCAGTCGTAGGTAATATTTATGATAGCTTAGAAATACTCGAGAGTTTTAAAAAATGACGGCGGCTCTGCTGAAGGAGTTCCCTAAACTTCCCGAAAGCTCTATTATTACATTTCCATGTACCGATAGGCGGGCTGAGAACCAAAGGAGAACAAGTAATATCAACCCTCTCATGCTGAGATAATGCACATTCGAACTAGCTGGCCTGTCAACTCCTCCGCAATAAGCGAGGAATGAATCTTCTTTTGGGAATTTCACCATTTGCTGAACGGGTTAGAAGTATCTATCATGTGGGCAGGCAAATACGCATGTCTCGGTCTTCACACAGGCTTCTGATCCCATTCTTTCGTCCGTTTGGGTCGGAGGGGCGGGATGAGGTAAGATGAAATGCTTTTCGCCAATGTGTCAAAGCTGTCGACTGTCGACGGAGAGGAGAAGTGGGTGTGCGCAATGGTCGCAGCTGTTTCCCGCCACATTGGGTCAGTCCTCTTCGACTGGCAGGCCAGTTAGCTTGAGTTTCTCGGTTGACCCCGACCAACAACACCAACCCCGTTTGCAGCAGTTGGAGGTGTCTAGACCAGAGCTGAGGGCGCCTCGAACGGACTTGACCCCGCTCGCCTTTGCTAGTGAAATAAAGGTCTACAGACTTGTGAAAGACCTACGTGGAACATCAAAGTTCAGTCCTTCACGGATGGCTTATTTGATCACAGAGACACAAAACTATTTCGTCACAGGATTGAAGAGTTGAATACACACGTGTCTCTGTGTCACGGCAAACCATATATATGGATGTCAGAAAGGCGCATCCGAACATGTCCGTATATCTCTCTGATGCAACAGTGTAACATTATAGAATCGCAATTACAAAGCTTGTTATCATCGCGTCGGAGCTCTACACGAGTTATAGCTATAGCATAAGTGCAATTCAAACCTTGCATTTTACGCAAACATCTAATATTATATCGCTAGGGTTTCATAAGGAAACTTCATCCTCATCTCCAGTTCCTGGTCATTTCTCCAAGTATTCATGGTCACATTTTTAATATTATTTTCATCAATTCAATTTTTTGCTTTTCTGAACTACGAGGCGCGGATTTTTTCGTAAAACAAAGCCTCTGATTCGAAGCAGCTCTCGTCTAATAAGACAACCGTCCACAATGTTGGAAATACTGTTGCTGTATATGTCGATACCAACTAACCGAGTTCTCAGATGTTGAACCGCATGATCATCAGCAACAGACATTCTTTATTAGTAATGAATCTCAAAAAGGGGGGCCTAGGTTGCATCTGAATCGAATCTGAGCAAGAAGACGAAGAATATTCTTTAATATAAAGCATCCTTTGGTTCACGGCGCACATCAAAGAAGGGGGCAAGGAACCGAGGCTGATGGATTTTGAGGTCGATAGATGCAGAGCTCGAGACATGCATCCATCTCGGCAAGTTTTCTCGTCGACAGGCTGACCCCAGGTACCCATCCACTAAAAGTTCGGACGAAGCAGCACGTTCGATAGGCTCGGCTGCGAGGAAAATCAGTTTGAAAAGTGAACGCCAGAAAAAAGCGGGGTCAGCTGCAAACATTGCGTTAGTACAAAACCGGTCCCGTTCGCGCATGATGCGCATGAGACGAACGCATGGGATCGATGGGGATTGGTCGACCAGCTTTGAACTTTTGTTATTTTCAATCCCGTGCGAGCTTTTGCTTACTGAGGTTGTAAGCAAGATGATTGATAGAAGAGAAGAAACCTGTTTTTCTAATCGATAAGAGATGGGGAAAGCTGGGGAAGGGGGACAGGTAGCCGGAGTTGAGATCCGGCATGTGATATGAGGCTGAAATTGGATGTATCGATATTGGGAGCCATCTTATGAATGAACTAGAACAGAGGATGAGGCTCAAGACGAGAACTCAAGGTTTTGCCTCCGCGAAACAGGATTCTTCCCGCAAAATCTTGGCTCAGATCTCTGTCCGAGATCAGAGATACGAGCTTGATGGAGCCGTTTAGCCTGGGAACTGCCTTGTGGATGAATGAATCATTGTGATTGCGGCGCCTTGGATCAAAGTGGTTGAGGTGCGGTGCCTGGGCGTTGTTGGGTCCCGCGTTGAGTCACAGCCCGCAACGACGACAAACCTGCCTGTTCCGGCTCCAGTGCGGGTGTCATCGACTACGTGCAGAATTGACCGTCGAGTGGTTCAAGGCCATTGGCATTGACGCTGTATGTTGTCAACTCCACTGGGTTTTGATATTTTCAAAAAAAAATTCTTCCATGCCTGGGGAATTGGCTACCAGCATCAGGCTCACGTACGGCAGTTTAGGAAAGAGCCCCCCACTGCATTCATCACTCGCAATTGGTCTGATTGATGGTTACCAGTGGCTGACGTCGAATGCGCCTGTTTGTGTGCCCGCCCTGCAGCTCGTTTCGTTGCCCGTCGAGTCATAGCGAGTATATCCGGTGTTTCGGTGCAATATAAAAACATCAATAATTATGCGTCTTCCTTCTGCTTCTTTACTGTATCTCCGCTCAACATCCTTCCTCTCCACTAAACCTACAAAAGTCTCGCAGGTTCGACGATTGATCATTTCCTCTTGGCAAAGACGAACAACAGCTGCTCATCTTCACAAACCTTCTCCACTCCGCAGCTGTACCTGCAGACATACCCACCTGCACGCCCAGCTTCACATCAAGAATTACCAAACCAGCATCAGCTCCACATCTCCACGGATAGCAATAGCATCCCTACATACCTCTCCAATCTCCCACTGGGGATCACGAAACCTCCCAGAGAACCCAATCCCGCTAGATCTTGGCAACGCAGCCATGACAGTCAAAGATCGCTACAACGCTCCTTATGAGGAGCAAGATGTGAACGAAGTTAACGAGCTCGTCAAAACCCTGACACTCGGCAGCCAGAAGGGCAAAAACAGCAAAGGCTTCTCGTGCCGCAAATCAGACTACGATGTCGATAACTCTAAATTGTCCGTTCGTAGTTGGAAGTTCCAAGATTGGGATTACAAGAAGCGAGATCTGCCCACCAACGCGAGAGGATTGTTCACACTCAGGAATTCTAGTGGAAACCATGAGATTGTCACGAGAGGTTACGACAAGTTTTTCAATATCGGAGAGGTGCATCGGACCGAATGGTCATGGATTGGAGAGCACACGAAGGGGCCGTATGAGGTCACCATGAAGGAGAACGGGTGTATCATTTTTATTTCTGGTTTACCGGATGGCACACTTCTAGTTTGCAGCAAACATTCGACGGGCACGAGAGGAGATGCCACCAAGTCGCACTCCGCGGTTGGTGACCAGTGGATTGACAAGCAGTTGGCGAGAGTCGGAAAGACGAGAGGTCAACTTGCAAAATTCCTCAGAGATGCCAACGCCACCGCTGTCGCTGAACTGTGCGACGATTCCTTCGAGGAACATATTCTGGCATACACGGGAGATGATGCAGGGCTTTATCTCCACGGAATCAACCTCAACTTGCCTACCTTTTCAACATGGTCGGGACCGCAGGTGCAGGCGTTTGCTGACGACTGGGGTTTTAGAAAGATTGAAGTTTTCGACAAGCAAACCGTGGCGGAGTTAAAGACTTTCTTGGAAGGAGTGGCAGAAACTGGTGAATGGAACGGACGAGCTGTGGAAGGATTCGTTATCCGTTGCAAGGCGAGGTATGGAGCCTCTGATACGAAATGGCACGATTGGTTTTTCAAATACAAGTTCGAGGAGCCGTACTTGATGTACCGACAGTGGAGAGAAGTCACAAAGGCCATGCTTTCCGGGAAACAACCTAAAATCAGAAAACACAAAACTATCACGGAACAGTATCTTCAATACGCTCGAGACCAGGTTAGAAAGAACCCTTCTCTAGGTCCAGCATTCCAACAGAACCACGGTATCATTGCAATGAGAGACGGATTTTTGGCATCAATTGGTCGTTCCGGCGCCGAAATCATCAAAAGCGAAGAAGATAGTGGTGAATCAAAAGCCAAGTCGGTTGTTCTAGTCCCCATCGCGACAATCGGCTGTGGCAAGACAACCGTGGCTCTTGGGTTGGTGAAGTTATTCGACTTCGGTCATGTCCAAAACGACAACATTACTGTCAAGAGGGGGAAACCCTTTGCGTTCGCTCAGGCAGTTTGTCAGGGACTCAACCTTCATGCAGTATGTATTGCGGATAGAAACAACCATCAAAAGCGGGAGCGGGAGCAGCTTTTCAAGGATGTCAAGGCACTCAACCCGGAGGTGGACTTTGTCGCGCTCCACTACGTCCACTACAAACCTGGTGAAGAAGATTTGATTTCAAGGATCAAGGCAGCCAACCAGCAGCGAATCTTCGATCGAGGTGATAACCATCAAACCATCCACTCTGGTACCGGAGATCAGGAGGCGATTGTGGGAATAATGGACGGATTCATCCAGCGGTTCCAACCGATCGACACTGATACTGAACCGGATAGTGAATTCGACTTGGTCATTGACCTTGACCCGCTGGTTGACTCCCGTGAGAATCTCGAGACTGTGGTTTCCAAGTTGTACGAAAATTATCCGCATCTCTTGGGCGAAGATATGCCATCCTCCCACAATCTCGACGAAGCGATCCAGGCGGCCCTTTCCGATTACACTGTGGACATAAAGCACGTTATCGGTTCAGGGGGGAGTTCTTCCAACAAGAACGCTGCCGGCCCATCCCGCGATAAAGGGAAGGCTGTAGCTAGCGGTAGAGAAAAGGGAACCGGGAAGGCTTCGAAACAACCCTTGGTAGAATACTTTGCTGTCAGGGTGCCCACTGCCAACGTCAACGTCGCCTTGGATCAAGCTTTCGCCACCCAGTCCGCCGAGGGCAAGAAGTTCTACACACAGCTGAAGAACAGCCGACGAATCCAAGGCTCGTTCCACATCACCATGGTGCACCGTGCGAACGTCAACAAACAAGCCGAACTATGGAAACATTACGATCAGCTGTTGCAGAACTTGCAGCCAGGTAAAGACATGCTGGACGAATTGGATGTCAAGTTGGAGAAAGTTGTCTGGAACGATCGGATTATGGCTATCGTGGCGAGCCTTGTAGATGATAAAGGACATGAGTGCGGGAATGATTATATGCATATCACTGTGGGGACAGCGGATACTACGATCAAGCCCAAGGAATCGAATGATTTGTTAAAGGTGTGGGCTGCGAATGAGGAGGATTTGGGAGCGGCTGGGATTAACGAGCTCCCGTTGGGGAAGAATGGACAGGGTGTTATCGTTCATGGGATTTTAAGTGCTGTTATGGGTGCCAATACTCACAGAGGTGGCGGTCGGAGGTGAAATGCGAAAGGGATGAACTTAGTGTGAGGACCCGACTTGTATATTTAATTATAGAAGGCACTTAAAAGTCGCTTTTAGGTTTTAAAACTCTTTTCAAATGGAATGGCGTTCAGTGGAAATATATCTCCCTATGTTACAAGTTTTATTATAAATTTAATACATGAATTATCATTCTTCAAACTGATAGTAGACCATTAGGACTTCTCAGTTGGCTTGGCATCTTTATCTTGAAACCCCAAATTTCTAAAAGAGTCTTTCGCCATGAGGTTACTATTTCAAGAATTAATCAGTCAGCACCGCAGTCGTACAACGGAGCGAGTGTGTAGGGAACGTACTGATCCATCCTGCATTTAAGGTATGCTTTTGCAAGTAATCTGCATTCGGGGTCGTTGTTCCCGCGGACCTTTTTGAGACATGTGAGGTAGTCTTTCATTACCGGTTGGCATTCTCCATCGTGGTCGAGGGGGAAAGATCCACGCTCCGGACTGTATATTTTATAGTAAAATTTTAGGAGTTAGTTAGGGTATATGGTGTGATATTAACTGCAGAGGTCAGTTTAAAGATTTATCTTACGGAGTGGGATTGAAGGTTAGCTGTCCGGGGGGACGGCCGAAGGACATTATCGATACATGCACGGGATATCGACGTTTGAATGTCGAATGGGGAATGAAGTGGTGTGGAGGTAGGTTGTAGAAGCGGCGGTTGGGCGCTTAGCGCGGATAAAAGAAAAGGTTGCAACACAGGCGTGAGGACGCGAAAAGTAACTGGACGTGGACGAGCTGGGGCCACCGATTCGGGATGATTTAAAAATTACTGACGTAGGTGACTCGTTTGTTTTTATTTTTACTTCGGTAGTTCCCTAAGCCTTACGTAGATATATTATTAGTCTATAGATTGGGAATTAATTTAGCTTCAAGGAAAATCGTAGCTGCGGAGCAATGCAAGAGCCAGTGGATTCGCCAATGAGAACGGGTTCGCAAGTCGCGTGATGGCAGCAACAGCGTCGCGAGCAGAACAGCACAACATGCATGCAGACAGAAATCGCTGATTAGTTGGGCTTCGCGATGCTGACGATTCTCATTCGGCGCCGCTGTTCAAATGTGCAGTTTCATACCGGGGCCCTTGTTCTTCCTGGTTTATCCGACTTCTCCAGCTGGGCCAGCCTTACCAGCTTCAACGACTTAAATGCGAAGGAGCCGTGGATTTAATTAAACTCGGAACCAAACAGCCGCCCGATCGAAATATTTCGAAGCCTCCAAGATCTTCGCGACCGGTGGCACTGGCGCGACTTACTTGCCAATTTCCGAGCGACCGTTACGAAACTCTCACGATACTTCTTTGTCTAGTCTTCGCGCTAGTTTAGCCCTTTGGCTGGCACAGACCTGAATTACATTCTTCATTACTTTTACCAAGGTGACCCAAGCGCCTACTTGCTTGCCCTTTTCTTTTCTTCCCTTCCCGTCCCGTGAGGGATTATATCTTAGTAGCTTATAACGGTATATTATGTACGTGTGAGTCTACACGGACCCAATACAATTTCTGTTATTATAATCAATCCATCAACGAACCCGGCCCGAGAACCACGTTGAACCCGGGTCGAACAATCAAAGGGCAATATACCAGACACAGTGCACCAACGATTAAATTGAACGAACCCTGAAGACGCCTCTCACTTGTAAAGCACCGTTCATTTTTCTCTCCTCGTATTAATAAAGAAATATATATTATATTCACAGCTTTTCCGATTTTGGCTCGCGCTCACCGTTTCAGTTTCGCCGTGGCACTCAGGTGTCTCACTTTCGACAAGCACCTCCACCACACTCCTCCCACCAACATTTAGTTCGATTCATACACTTATATTATTCCTTTGATATCATCTGCGCTCGCTCCGACCACGCTAGTAAGGTGATAACTAGCAAGCCAGTTCAAGGCAATTTCAATTTTCATCGATCATCGTTACTCTCTCTCACACCTTTTGGACGAAGCAACCCGTGCGTTCGTGGTTCGTTAGATCTGGTCGCTCGGATTGAATCGATCGGAACGACCGTTCGTTTGACTAACCTCAGAAGCGGTGACCTCTTTGGGATTTTAAATTCTAATTCTTATTCTAATTCTTACTTCTTATTATCAATCAAAAGTATATTGGTTATTTGGCTAGCTTCAACCCAACCCTGCCAGACCAGACCAACATTTCTCCCTTGGAAACTTCGTACCCAGTTCCATTCTGCAAGCCGCATTCTCGATCCCTCTTCCCTGAATTAATATCAATTCGAATGGCCTCATCCTTTCATAAATAAAACATCACGTCGTACCAACCCTGTAGCGTACTGCTAGACTCATACTAGTAATTATCACCATCCGTCACATATATCCTTCCCTTTGGATACCCTTCGAGAAGCGGTTACATACACAAACCAGCCTCGACTTTCTCTCTTTCTCTCTTCATTCTCTCGATAGCAACTCGTTTCTGTCTTTCCCTTCGCTCCGTTCTAGTCTGCAGAGTTGCTCGATTGGGCCAATCTTATTCGCCCGTTCCCTGGTAACCTCTCATTTCGACAATTCGCTGAACAAACTCCCGGCCTCTTCTTCCTCTTCCTCTTCTTCGTCTTGCTCTGCTGGTCTCGTCTTTCCTGTAACGCTCTCCCTCACTCTCGAGATCTCCCACTGGCACGCTGGCACGCCTCTTGACTGTCCTTTTTTTAGTTTCTTTTCCCCAGCTTTGTAGTTTTTGCCTTCCTTCCTGGCCGTTCCTTTTCTCCTCGGCGGCTCCGTTCGCTTGACTACAACTGCTACGACTACAACGAACAACGAACAACGAACAACGACAGCATCTCCTTTTTCTGGTAACCTCGAAAAATATCACCCGCTTCGGACGGCGTATCCTTTCATTTCCTCAACAACCTACCTACCTTCCTCCCTTGTTCGACATATTTTCCGCCGTATCCTTTCGACTGTTGAGACCAGGAGCGAGAAATGGACAGTGCAGCCTTAACACCGAAGTCGTCAATCCGTCCGTCACCCTCCAAACTCACGCCTTCCGCCGTCGACATTATCGAACTCTCGCAAGACCAATCGTCCGACGCTTCAGATCTTCTACCGGACGAGGTACGAGGCATGCCGTCCACTCTTTCCGACACCGGCGACTCGGCTCTATCGAGTGAAGATGGCGACGACTATGACAATGAGGGCGTAATTGAGGGCAGCGAGGTAGAATCCAGCGACTGGGAGGATCAGAGCTTATATGAAGATATGCTTAGTGCGGAGATGAAGGAAAATGCGGGCGATAGTAAGCATACAAGCTGACTGCTGGCGGTCTTTTTGCCCTGTGTTGTTCATACACTCAATGGGCGCTTCGAGTACCATGGTCACTGATTCCAAACAAAATTGCGAAATAGCATCAGGGCCCGAGTTTTGCACGCCAGAGGAATGCCAGTACTACAAAGACTTGTTACGAAAAGTCGGAAGCAGAGCTTTCGTCGACCAGACGGTATCTTGTGGAGCTATCACCGCCAAGAAGCTTATAACGGCCTTCGGATTACGTCCTGTGAGCTCTCCTTTCGCTACTTCTCTGTGTGATTTACGAAGTCCGTTACTAATACATGTTTTTGGGATCTTTACAGCCGGCCTTCTTGGATGGTAGTACTGACTCTGCGTATTTTACATTACTTGGGCTTATGATGCAAAGGGAGATGGCCAAGAGGTTGAAGTTACAGCATGTCAACTCTGTCGAAGATGTCGTCGAGTTGATCAATAAGTCAAGCAATATCATGGTCTTGACAGGAGCAGGCGTATGTTGCGTTATTATCATTTTCTTTGAAAAGTTATATTCTTACCATTTCCTAGATTTCTACGAGTTTGGGAATTCCCGATTTCAGAAGCAAAGGGAGCGGTTTATACTCTCGTCTGGAAGGTCTTGGGTTGAGCGATCCGCAGGAGGTTTTCGATATCCAAATCTTCAAGGAAGATCCTTCGTGAGTGGAGTCTGCGTCTGTAGGCTAACTAAACTAGAAACTAACTTCCATATGATTCAATAGGATATTCTACTCCATCGCCAAAGATATCCTCCCAACCACAAACAAGTTCTCACCCACTCACGCCTTTATCGAACTGCTTCAGCGGAAAGGGAAGCTTTTACGAAACTATACGCAGAATATCGATAATATCGAACACTTGGCTGGTGTGCTACCCGAGAAACTTGTTCAATGCCACGGATCATTTGCAACTGCTTCGTGCGTAAAATGCAAATTCCAGGTTTCCGGTGAAGAAATTTTCGATGATTTGCGAGCGGGCAAGATCGCCAAATGTCCGAAATGTGTCGAAGCGGAGATGGCCAAGCAACAAGTCGGCAAGAAGAGAAAGAGAGGCACTGCCCCACCGAAGAGCAGGAAGAATAAATACACTGACGATACCAGTGACGAAGAAGATTGGTCTTTGGAACCTGAAATCGGAGTCATGAAGCCTGATATAATATTTTTTGGCGAACAACTACCGGACCGCTTCCACAGGATCGTAGACCACGATAGAGCCAAAGTCGATCTTCTAATCTGTATTGGAACAAGTTTGAAGGTCGCGCCTGTATCCGAAGTTCCAGCATTTTTGCCTGCGAACGTACCCCAAATATATATTTCGAGAGAGGTAAGAATGCTCTACCAAAGTCCCCTCTCCGTGGATATCCGCTAACGTTCCTTTTCGAAACTAGCCGGTTCATCATATAGAATTTGATGTGGAGCTCATTGGAGACCAGTGTGACGACATTGTCACAGAACTCGCCCGCCAAGTTGGATGGGGGGACGAATTTAAACACGAGATGATACCCGCGGATTTTCAAGTCGAACACGCCCCGAACCCCGAAAAGGCATCGCAGCATCAGTTCATCAAATCCAATAAACCGCAAGCAATCCTACCCAGCAGTTCAACTTTCTCTTTTACGATGACCATGTGAAGCAATCATTGGAGACCTGGCTCTGGACCTTGGTACCCTATACGTTCTCAAACATATTCTCTTAAATTTTGCGCTAATCCGTTTGGGAGAATTGAGAAGTCCCACTCTCTTTTGGAAAATAAAAAAAGCACCCTCTTGCTTTTTGTTTGAAATCCCTAAGCACCGTTTTCCACAATTGATTTGTGATAATGCCTAACGCTTTTTCCGATTGTCCTGTTATTGTTACTATAGCCCTCTCTTGCACATTGATTGTTTTTGCTGTTTAATTGACCTTTGAACGATACTCATGGGATTTCTCTACCTTTCTTCTATTTTATATGAACGACATCACTTATTCATTATAGCCCTTCAATACCACTTGCATCATCTTGTTTTCCTTTTATTTCAGAATCTCCAACGCTCAGGAAAATACTAGGCTTTGTTTTCTTTTTTTTTTCCTCCCTTACACTTCGTCTCTGTTTTCATATCCTCTGCCCTGGCGTCCTCTTTTTACTACTTCCTCCTCGGCTGTATTGCTGCTTCCCCGGTTCGGTTTTATTGGACGCACACTCGATCAGAATATGTATTATCCTGCCCTAAATGTATCCCGGCTCCCCTAGTGTATCCCCTTCATACCCGCCCACTCACATCATGTGCCTGTGCCACTTTGAATTATGTACATTTTTTTTTCCTGTTTCCGCCTGTTTCTTTGGTTTTCATCGTTTTGGGAGTCAATGGGGGAAATAAATACACACTTTTTTTTTTTTTTTTGCTCTTGCTTGTCTGCCACTATACTTTTCTTTCAAATCCGATTTCCTTTTTTCTCCAAATTTTCATACTTTTTTTCAAATATGGGATAGAATTGACTGCTGTGCCGTTTTTCTTTTATACCGTGTTAGCTGATATTCGACGGTCCTTCCTTTGACAAAAAATACACGCTTTCTATTTACTTCTCTTAGGATTGAGTGACTTGGATCAGTATCTAACCCCGAGATCAAGTAGACAGAGTAGACAGAAGCCGTAAGAACTATCATGAATTGAGAGATCTGGAAGCATCAGAAACCGATTTTTTTTTTCTTTCTCCTTATTCAGGCGGTTGTAATATTTCCAGGCTACATAGGGTGGAATGGCGTTTATTATGCTTTGCCATCCGAACAAAGGTAATAACTAGCCTAGCTAGCCAGGTTGAGATGCATATTTATATTATATACCAGGGATCAAATGCGCCGGAGCGGAAGGGTGATTGCATGAATGCATGCTGTACCGCTCTTATGCTCCGGATAGCGTAGTTTCTAGATAAACTTAAGCTTTTTGTGGTTTACATTTTTATCTGTGCCATTTGCATTTGGCCCGAGATTGTAGTTTTAAAAATATTTTTTAAAACTATCAAAAGGGTTTGAAGGACTTGCACGAGCCAAGGATTTGATGCTATAATAGTGTCGCGGTAGATGAGGTGAGTTTTAAAAGGTTACATTTACTCGTGATGGTAAACGCCCGCGCGAAAAGCAGGCGACTCCGGAAACTCGCACCTCGTTTATGATTCCGTCCCATGGGTCCACAAGCTCTCTCGCTAAAATTATCATGATGCAAGTGAGCGAGAGGGACCCACCACAGCTGGGTTTTTTGCTTCTTGGCGAGGATAACCCCGAATTTTTGACCTAAATGCAGTCGATTGTTGGAACTTTTGGAAAGTATCTTACATGTATTACTTTGTACTGTGCGTGGAAACATCCTGGATGGAATCTATATCATAATATGATACAGTTATGTGATATGCACGCGTTTTGTCTAGAACAAAGGTTGGTTGACCTGATCGAAGTGTATTGAGGTATCCGTGCCGTACAGGCGCAGAAAATATGTCTCGCATTTTTCATCTTATGATGAATAAAATGGACAGCGGCGACAAAGTCTGTTACTTTATCCAATCGGAGTTGAATGGAATAGTGATAGAAGCCTATCCGTGCCTTGCTCGGTCTGTCCTTAGACGATACCGTGGAAAGAAACCGGCGCATAGCTGGATATCACGGAAATGCATGATGTTCTACCCGGGCTTCGATTCAATGGCGCTACCTGACGAGGCTGAAGTGGGAAACGAAAAAAGAAAGAAAGAAAGAGAAGAGCGTGGATGTTGGTTGGCCTGGATCGCGTGTGGTCCCCGCAATTTCTTTCATGCAATTGGATCGGAAGGGAATAAACGATGGACGAGTATCGTATTTAAATTTCGATCTGGACATGTGCAATCAAAGGGGGTCTTCTTGCTTTCACAGCACTCAAACCCTTATCATTTTTCTCACATATCATTTCGAGAGTCTTTACCGATAGAGGCCGTCAAAAGATACTTGCATATTTCGATTGATACTCACATGATATAACGCCGTTGCAAGGTCTCCACATCCTCCCCTGTCCAACAGTCCTCCACCACCACTCTAAAAATACCCGATTTCCAGGCTGTTATTATCCTTATTGTCGAACAGGCCTTGTATTGCGACTGGTCGTAATTGCTAAGCTTCTATCATTCTAATTTGGGTCCCAGCGAAGAATCGGCAAACATCACATAATTACTTTGCTATTTTGAACCTAACCTCCACAGTTTCAACCTCTCCTTCCCTTTCTAAGTACTCTTTTTTCAAATTTCCAAGCCTCAAACCGGCCTCCAAACTGATTGTTCGAAACAAACAAAGCCGAGAAGTGAAGAATCGGAGACACACAAGCAGGCGAATCTAAGGCGACTCAGGCAGCGACGAGGCCCACTATCCTTCCTTCTATTCTTTCTATCGATAATAATAATAATAATACTTATAATACCTGCGAATAATAAGCCTGTTGCTGTCACTCTTTTCACTCCTCACTCAACCACACCCACAATTAGTATTAAATATTAGCTAGCACCCTCCTCCTCGCAACGGTCTACATAAACACACCATCTCCCGTCTCGTCGACAGGCGGACCCTTCCCTTGATACTTACTCACTTAGTATCTTGCTACAACTCAATTTAAGTGCCCGCTGACCAACGGATCCAAGGGACGAAAAACCCTTGTCAACCGCTTTTTGTACGTCACTCGAACTAGGCAAACTGGTTCCCTGCAGATACGAGCAGAAAAACTCACAAAAGAAAAGAAGAACACCCATGATGTCGGAGAGAGCGTCCAATGGTATAGGGGTCCACGGGTTATCCAGCGACGCTTTACTCCAAACTTATAAAGCTCGATTTCAAGAGTTATCTGGAATCGAAGGGAAAAAAGATGATTTGATTAGGGTGGGTTTTTGTCCGAACCTCTCTTGTCACCATTGGCGAAGAAGAGCACGAGAAAACGAGAATTTTTGGAACTATTGCGTTTTCCTTTAGGAGCTTCTTTTGAAGTGACATTTTCAATGCATGAATAAAATGTGATATAAAATCGAGGCTAACCTCTTTAATCAATTTGTTAGGATCTTTTGCAACAAAACGAACGTTTAACCACTTTACTTGAAAGAATTGAAGATGATCTCGAGCGGGAGAAAAGTTTTGCTCGTTTTTCGCAGAAAGAAATCAGAGATTTGAAGATCCAGAATTCAGATGCTGAAGAAAAGCTTGTATGTACCCGATAATCGATTCTGATATAATAATGCCGGAGGAAACTTCTGAGAGTATTTCAAGTGTTACAAATTGCTAATTGATTGTTACGTGTAGATTTCCTATCCTTATGTTCAAGTCTTAATCGATGGAGACGGAGTGATGGTGAGTGCCTTTGTCATCCCCAATCCTCATGATACGCTACTTAGACGCTAACAGCTATGATTTCTACAGTTTCATTTAGATTTATTGAGGAAGAAAAAAGATGGAGGCCATGAAGCTGCGGAGCTTCTTCTTCAGGAGATTCGAGAACTCGTTCGAAGCGACCGCGATAGATTGAATATCAAGGGAGATTTTGAAATCAGAGCTCTCGTATTCGCCAACTTGGACGGCTTGTCAAAGACTTTAGTCAAATCCAACGTTCTCAAGCCGGGTGATTTACAACAATTTTTTATGGGCTTTACTCAACGTCTCGAACATATTAATTTTATTGATGTCGGATACGGCAAAGAGATGGCCGATTCCAAGATCAGAGGTTAGTAGTCTCAATATCATAAATTTTATGGCTGGCAGACTAATTTTGGTGATATCGAATAGGTGAATTTTTGTTCCATTTGAAGGACCCACGTTGTCGTTTAATTCTCTTCGGAGGTGGTCACGACAATGGATACGCACCCTTTCTCAAAACATGCACTGCAACGAACCCTAACTATCCAATATGGTTACTCAAGGGCCCACCGACTGGTGTCGCAATAACGTCCATGAGTCTGCCAACGTATGAGCTAAACAACATCTTTTCCAAAGAATCGCAGAACGAAATAACCAGCAATTCTTCTCCCATATCTCAAACAGCTTTATTAACACCAACAAGCAGCAACATGAACGGCAATAACAATTTTGAGAATAGTAAGTTCTCATACGCTTCCGCCGCGGCACCCACGACTGTTCGTTCAACGAACGTAAAATACAACAATAACTCTACCAGCCCCGTTTTCGAACCGGCTCGAACAATCACAATCGGTTCAAGTACTGGAGGAGCTTATGCTTCCCGCGGGTTCCAGCATACAATGGTATCCTCTGCTGATGCCGAAAGGGTGAATTACATCAAAAGCTTAAACCCACGAGCTTGCAACAACTTTTATCTGCGCGGCGCGTGTTATAACCAGCCGTGCCCATATTCACACAAGTACAAACTTAGCAACGAGGATGTTAGGACTTTAAAATATATCATCGAGCGGAGCAAACCTTGTCAGCAGCTTAAGAGACGGGGGTGGTGTGACGACGAGAAGTGTTATTATGGACATCAGTGTCCGTTTAAGACTGGCCAAGAAGCTTCGAACTCTGAGAGGTGTGGTAATTATTTTTGTCGGTTTTGTCAGCAAGAAGATGAGTGTGTTTTCCCCTTTTTACTTTTCTTTTAAAGTTGCGAATTTCTAACATTTTATATATTTAAATAGAATTATGCATGATTCTTAATAGGTTTGAAGCGTAATTAATATCATAATATTCGAAGAAAGGTGCTGGTGGGAGCAGAATTATTGGGTTGATAGTAATATGGATTTTGGAATTGGTAGGTAAAGCTCGTATAAGAAGATGGATATTCATTTTTATGATTAATAATTATGACGGGAGCGCGACGGGAGAAAGTTTTATGTTATTATTAAACCTATTATACACATACAATCAAGGTTACCTCGCTGTCCACGGGTTAGTGGTCCACAGCGAGGATTTAAGCGGGGTAGGAGATAAAAGCAGAATGTCAATAAGGATATTTTTATAACCCGAAATTTTTTGTCGTATTTTGTCGTAGTTGGCTATTCGTGATGGTCGCATAGTTATGAGAACCACGATATCAGTTTGAGAAAAAGTGGTTTTAGAGTTTTATATGGCTCATTTAGTGTAACATGAAGATCTTCGGCAGATTTGGGGATGGCGGAGGTTAAAACGGGAGATGTTTATCTCTATTGGATTCTACTGTGAATTTCGCTCTATATAATGTGAATATATCACTTTTCAGTTGCTAAACTAGCATTATCATGCGATAATGACACATCACGTGCGCTTGCATTGGATATTCATATATTTCGAGAAAATTGTCTCGTAACCCAGATCTGCCGTCTTGTAAAAATTTAATAAACCATGCTTCTATAACCATGTAGACCTCGGCTGGTTAAGACAGTTTCCAGGTGCTGAATTTTGCATAAATTTAAGTAAATCCTTTTCGGTTGGCCTGGTTCGTTTTCAGGGGGTCATAGTAATATACCAGATGTATAGTTCATGTTGCATTTGATTACGGTAATATTATAAGCTCGAGATGCACTGGAATCTGTGTAACCGTTCCTTCTCGACACCCTGGATTTAATATTTACTGCCCGCCGTTTCCTTCAGAGGCTCATTTTCAATACAGACAGGTAGCCTTTGATCAGGGACAGGAACGGTTGATACTATTAATACATTCCACCGGAAGTTCGAGCACAGCTTTTCCGCATATTTTTCTTTCTTTGGTCGTAATATCAGGATTTTATTAGCGTTTGGCCGTGTGAAGAAGAGATACCGCTTTCGTCGTGGTGGAGATGGCTGAGACGATTATGTGCAATGGTAATATTTTGAGCTTGGAAATGTTTGAAAATATGCATATCCGAATATTCATCTGGAGGGGTCAATTTTGGCCCTGTGAGGCTTGCTCGCGAGTTAACGTTCTGCCGCAGTCTCGCACCGAGTAAAACCGAAGAATGTGGGAAGAATCATGGCGCTGGGCCGTTTAGCATATTGGAGACCCAGCATGAGTTGAACGATTTCGATTCCGAATTTGGCCAAAGTTGTAAACGTTGGAACGTGGTTTACCTCTGATCCGTTTTGGTTCTAGACTGGACGTCGCATGCAACACACTATTCCAGAGCTTGGGAATTTGAATTGAAATTCTAGACCATCATACAAAGGTACTTCGGTACGATACGACAAAGAAAGGGGAACAGAAGCCTTTTATGCACGTGGCTTTCAGGCTACCAGTCCCGTCGGTGTACATCGTATACCGCTGCTGTTTTTGCTCGTGCGCATTCCCGTCTTAAAAAAATTGGCAATTTGAACCTTCTACTTGGGTATAGTTCGCCGGTGGCGTCTACGGGACAGCGAAACAAAAGAGCTATCTCGACGCAGGGTTCACTAGAGGATTCACGAATTCGAGACTAGGGCAACCGTTATACGTTACAGCGCAGAGTTTTAAGCTACAGTTCTGAGCCGAATAGCCGACGCTGTGGTCTGTGGTTTGCGGCTTTCTTGATGGCTGGAGTTATACATCGAATAGAGCTTGTGAGAACCCGCCGGGAGCTGGCGGGGAGATAAATAACGCCAAATCGCCAATCGGTGGCCAATGGGGAAACTTTCCCGTCTCTTGATTCGCATGTTCTTTTCTCGATCGACCTTATATATATATGGGAGCTACTTTGAATTTTGTATTTTGCACCTTATCAAAGGGGGCTTTTTTCAAGCGCAAACTGAGATCCAGAACCGAATCTCAAACTGGGCGCACGGCGCTCTGGCTTTTGGAGAATAATAGTGGCTGATAAGTATGGGGCGCCGCAGCGCTCGCAAAAAAAAAAAAGGCACCTTGTAAAATAAGTGCTTACTGTGGATTTGCATTCGCTCATATTACCTTGCAATTATTGGCATTCACAGCAATTTCGATATTTAGTTGCGACGCGAGAGTAAAGCTTGAGCTTGTTTATCATTTGCGCGTCGACACGACCCCGGTCTGGGGTTATGCATACGCGGATGTGACTTGAAAAATTAACTTTTGTTTTAAATCTCTTCGGGTGGAGGAGCCCCGGATAATCATGCCAATATGCTATCGTAATTATCACCTCGATGGGGAGGATTGTTTATCAAGTAGCGGGTTAAGACAAAAGAGTCCTTGCATCGGTGGAAACACTCGAATCATGAGACCAACATGTCGATTCGCGATTCGCGATTCGTAGTGGAGTTTGCGTTAGCATATTAATATATTTTGTTTGATATTGTTTCGTTGGGTCAAAGGTTTTGTTGCGATTCGATTGCTTTTCTCAAAGTGCATCGCCGATGCGTTTGCGAGCTGCCAGCAAGAAGTGGGGCTCCGACCACCTTGTCCCATGAAGATGCAGATTTTTGAAACGGCACTATGAACACACACACTCCAGAGATCACTTGTTTCTGTTGCAATTGAGGACGGGTAGTGGGGCACGGCAAAGCAAAACATCGAAGATCTAAATTTTTGCTCGAGCGGGTGATGGGAAGTTGAGGTGTGCCGCCGCCGTCCGATCACCAAAGCTTGTGACTGTCGTGATACGGGCAGTTTCATGAAGATAGGACGTTGATTTTGGCATATGCTAAAAAAACCGGGGAATCTTTCGAAAGTTTAGTCGGTATCAGCCGTAATAGGAAGTCGGAAAGGAAGTATTTCGAAATTTGAAGTTGACTAATCTCTCTGACGCAAAATCTTCATGATCGAGATAGTTGCTCCGCAAGCACCCTTGAGCCATATCACCAGAATTGGCCAACGGTAACTGACCCAAATGCCAGAAAAGAAGATGCTACTGGCGGCTCCCGTTTGTTTTGGTGGTTCAGGCACCGTTTCTTACGGAAGCTAAAATTTGACGAGGGATTAAATTCTGGTTCAAGGGATATGCCTGTAGGGCAAAAACGAAGCAGCGTCCAGAACAGAATGAAAGAACGGCGTGTGAAATTTGACAGTGTCTGTTACCAAGGCTGAAGTTGTACCTTTTTCGCGTGTTTCAGGGTATGACAGGCGGGCATGGCATTGGGCCGTCTGGCTGGGTTCAATTGCCTTCCCTTCTTCCTTCTCCTTTGCTGGCCTGTCCCCGTCCTTCTTTTTTCGAGAAGGTCGAGACGAAACGCCTTGATATTACGCAACATTTTTAGGGGCTGCTGGGTGAGTTTCCTTTCGCCTGATCGCAGCAGGCAAAAAGACTTCGAGGTATCAGCTGAACAATATAATGAATAATTGCGTCGGTGGATCTGTCAGAGAAGAAATTACCCTGCATGCAAGAATTATAAAAAGTTTCCTAACAGCCGGGAACCGGACGTCTCTAAACGATCGGTTATGTCGCTGCATGGTGCTTTCCAATCTTGCGATATTAAAGGCTAAAGGATCGATGGGGCTGGAGAGACCAACAGCACTAACATCATCATCCCGGGCGATCATGCTCGCTGTGACTTCCCGTGCGCAAGCCTCAAATACGATCGATCCGAGATGTCAATTAATATGAGGTTGAATGAACTCATTATTGTTGGTCTGTCTCGGGACTCGTATAAAATGAACATATGGTTATTGTCCACGGAACCATGAATGTCCCAGCCAACCCGAGAGTGGATGATTCGTGATATTGCGGATAATAAAGGCATACGTTGTATATCGCGATATACGAAGTAGAGAGGGCAAGAGATAGCGACGAAATTGAATTCCCGTTTAATCTCTCCCATCGGCTCGGCGAGGACAAAGAGAGGTGGTGCGTTCCAACAAGTCGACTCTCCTGGCTGCTTCCTGAGCGGGAGAATGATGGACAGGCATCGCATCCATCCGCCCTAGTCAGGCAGGGCAGGGCAGGCTGGTTTCTTGCAGGCTGGGCCTGCACCTCATGCCTTCTCACGAAGGCTCCGGGGCAAGATGCATGCTCCGCGCAGAAAAGAAAAGGAAAAAAAAAAAGAAAGAAAGAAACGAATTGGTTAGCGTGGAGATTATTCGTGTGTAGGCCAGTAGCACATGTACTCACGGGGAGGTGGGTTGTAGCCTGGCTGGCCAGCTCTCTGCGAGTGTGCATTACATGCAAAACCCGTGGCGCAGAGGAACGAACAGACATCGCTCCGCTTCTCTTTTATACATTCGCCATCACCATCCAGCCAGCTGGACAGTCCCTCTTTTCCCTCGTCTCTTTTTTTGGTCGTTTCTTCAGGCCATCCCTGGATGAGGCTTGCTTGCTGTTGGAAACATCATCATATCAACACCACGACCCAACATCACTCGACCACTTCATTGTTATCATATTGTCACCCTATTGTCTATCGACACATACGCATAAATTCGACCTGAACGGCGACGACGGTCTTTCCTTAGGCTCCCACGCAGCGGAGAAACAAACAACAGCGGTCTTAACCTTTTTGTTTCTGGCCATCCGCTTGTGCTTGCTCTGTTTGGGGAGGGAAACATTTTAGCGACTCGCACCTCAACCAGCCTGGAAACGCCCTGAACGAATCGAATGGTCTGCTGAACCGCCAACCTCGACGACCTGGTTTTAAAAATAAAATCGTCGTTAACAGCGGCGTCAAAGGAGCCCTGCTGGCGGATTGTTTAAACAGCGGCCGCCGGGACCTTGCATCGATTGCTAATTCTTCTGCCGTGCCGGTCTCGTGCTTGCTTGCTCTTCGAAATCAACATCGCTTTATTCACTCATACTTCAACCTGCTACGGAATATTCTATTTCGACTTCGACTTCCAGGATTAGCGACCATCTTACAAAAATATTACGGACGATAGTAATCCGTTGGTGTAACCAGCTACACAGGCTACAAAGTGACCAAGAACTCGATTGAATTGGCCTCGTCTCATCTTTTCATTTCGTCCCCTTACACCAGAAAACCCAGAATTCTAAACACTGGGTGGGTTCCGCGATCAAACCCACATTTCGAATTCCGTCCCTGCTCTCTCGGTACGACCGTTGTTAAAGACTTTAAGCTTTTTGGACCTTCTGGTTGACCGTTTGCTTTTTAGCTTCTCTCTCACTCTCACTCTCTTGCACTAGTTCGTCTCACCGGATTCACATCAGTGGAATTCGGCACTTGTACCTGACATCCGAGACAGAAGATCGCAAGAAAACCTTTTTTCTTCTGGCGCTAGTCCTCAGCTGAGAATCTTTTTCGATTTTATTTAATTTTTTCTTTATTAAATTCCAACGACGGAACCAACTGTTGGCACGACCTCAATTGCTATCTCAATTTCTTTCTTTTCGCCCTGAGTAAGTGTTTCCCATCTTTCTGGTGGACATATTGATCCTCGCTTTTGTGACCGGGGTCCTACAAAGGGGGTGTCTTGCTCCTGTTGCTCGCTCGTGCTCTAGTTTTCTTAGCGAAAAGGTCTGAGATCTCGCACCTCACGGCAAAAAGAAAATACCTAAGAGGAAACAATCTGAGGGGAAACAAAAAGCTAACGCACTTTCAACTTGAAGCAGAAGGAATTTGCGATCCAACAGGACCGTGGTTGTCCTTTGCCTTGGTTAACTTTAAAGGCTCTCGACTCTCAAATAGTGCTTGCCCCTGACCTGGCTCTGATAACCACGTTATATCATCTTCCTCTTATACCCTTTTTAATTGAAGGACCGTTAACACCTTTGAGTGGAACCTCCAACGTGATCAGTCGAGGCCTGCTGTCCACCTTGCTGATAATCCACTAAATATCACAATGGCTCCAGCACTCCTTGCCTCGACACATTACACAACCTTGAGCGATCTCTACGATTCATATTCTTCCGAGCCCACGACAACTACTACTGCCACCTCTGTCTCCCTCCCACGAAGTGTAGTCAGCCCTTCACTTCCCTCTCCTGCTTTTTCAGATCGCTCGTCGAGTTCCAATGGGTCAGGAAGCTTGACCCCGACACAACCGTCTACAACCACACCAACGAGTGCCAGCGCCGCCATGTTTGCCCAAAGAAAGCTTTCGAAGAAACCAAGCAATTCCACTTTGCGGGTTCAGCCTTCTCTACCTGATATCATGGAATCACCCCTGACGCCGACAATGCACGAAGCACCATCCTCGTTACGGGTCCCTGGATCTGGTAGACCTCTTTCGGTCCTATCTGAAGTTTCCGTGGCTTCGGACGGCTCGGAAGGCTCCCAAGCGACGATTGATGCCTATAAGTTTAGGTTTCTAGACGATGATGTCGAATCGGTCGTGGAAGGTAGTATTTTTGATGGAACGGATAGTGAGGATGAGGACCTCAAGGATTTGAAAAGGGCAGAAAAGGCATTTGCTGGTGTCAAACAGAAGCTCTTTGTCAGTACCCTCGATTCACTGTACAAGTTGATTGCTCCAATTAACATATTTATTTTTTTGACAATAGGCTTTCGAAAACAATATCGCTAAAGCGCGGGATACCCTCCTCAGCCCGCCACCGACGAGTAGCCCGACCTTTTTTGCCTCTAGTCCTACCCTTAAAACTTCCCCTACCACATCAACCTCTGATAGGATCCAACCCTCCGGTATCAAAACTCTTGGGCGAATACCCGTGTCTTTTAACTTTCACAATCGTACAGTCAGCGAAGGTGCAAGTTCGCGGCTCGCAGGGGTTCACCGTAGGAAAGATAGTAACTCCACCTTGACCTCCAGCACTTCGGACCATTTCACCGACGCAAATACCCATTATCGGGCCAATTCTGCAATGTCAAATCGTTCTCGATCTTCTTCGCATTCAAGTGCTACACAGGTCAAAGAATTAGAAGACCAGATGAACTCTCTTAGGGGCAGATTAACACAGCTCACGGAGAAAACACGTAGGGAATCCCTGAGGAGACGAAGCATGAATAACTTGAGAACACCCTTAAACAACATTTTCCAGAACCCAGAGTCTGAACCAGCACCAGAGCCGGAAACGGAACCGGAACCGGAACCCGCCGCTCAGACTCCAAGTGATGTATTGAGCCCTGTCAGTTTCCACACAGCGTACGACTCATCTGTGTACGAATCCGAGTATGAATCTGAGGAGGACAGTCGGGCGGGGACACCAAAGCCCTACCCACCAATTCGCAAAGTCATGTCGTACGAAGAGTTAGGCTACGACAGCGCGTTCTCAGCTCCTGGCGAGGAAACACCATCGTTGATTAATAGCCCTAGACGGAATAGAGTTTTGGCATACAGATCAAATAGCAGTTCTGGATCCCGATCTAGTGGTACCAGCACTCCAGTTCTGACGTTACACCAACCTACAAGGGAATTCCACAGGAACAATAGCGCTTCGTCCATTGCCAGCTTTGAAACTGCTGCGGAGGATTACGACGAACCAACTCTTGTAACCCCTCTAACCCAAAGACCACACCATCGTCGAATTCCTAGCGCTGCTAAGGCTTCACCTTTGAGATCCGTGATGGATGATACTATTCATCAACCTGTTGCGCAGGAAGTTGGGGAAACTAATGCCAACGATGATGGCTACCACTCTGGCCCCTCCACTCCGCAAGGGTCCGATGAGGGCGTCTACATAAACATTGAAGAAAACAATGGAGGCCAACCCCTTCCTCTCACCAAGGAGTCATTGAAACAAATGGACCACTCGCTTGCAATCCCAGGTCCTTCGTCAAGAGCCAGATCTGCGACCAACTCTATCATTGGCGCCGAGAACGACGAGTTGGCCTTGAAATTGCCTGTTGCGGATCGCGAATTGGTAGAGAATCTCTGCGATCAACTCGGTAAAGTGTGTTGCAAACTGGAGATTGCGCGAACTCCACACGACAGGGCCGAGATCCGCCGTCGGATGGAAGTTGCATTAATGGTTCTGCAAGGCACCGCCGACTTCTAAATATCTTCAAACCTATTGTCTTTCCTTTTCAAACCTTCGCTTAATTTTTCTATTTTTTATTTATGACCCAGCCTCGTTCGATATCTCTTTTGATTCGACATGATAGTTTTTGATACCCACCATCACTCTTATTTTTATTGCTTTTCTTTTGGTGTCGGGGCTACGAATTATTCTTCATGACCTTGTTGAGACGAACCAAATACAGACACAAAACTCGACCTTTTACGTATCTTCTTTTTTCCTTTATTAATGTTTATTCTTTCACTGCGTTTAGCATTTTTGTTGAGTTAGTTTTCTCCCGCCTACAGTAGGTCGGTCTCACACTAAAAGTAATATGCACTGCCTTTTTGAAGCGTCGTTTATGATTTGCTTTTCTTTTCTGCTTGGATAACAAGCTTTATCTTACACCCTTGACTGCTATTTACAAGGGCGTTTCCTATTCTCCATTCTTGCGAACGGGACAGTGTCCGTTCTCTGGATCCGATATTGTATAATACATAAATTCAACTTCACATATTTACAAGACAATAAACCTAACAGCCCACTCTATATCGTTATAACGTGAGTTAAATGATTTTACGCAGTCACTACTACTAAATGTACTTGAGCATCTATACATTTCAAAATGTAACGACATAATGACACAATAACATAGAAAATAAACTAGCCTCAGATAATAAGCGTTCCTGTGAATATAAATCTTGCCCACAGGCTTCACATATTAGAGGAATTTAAATAACACGGCAAACTAGAAACATAATCATTATCCAACTTATATCCAAAATTTGAAATCTACGTACTCATCAAACCCCCGCCTACGTATCAGCAGTCTAAGATTGATATTCTTAAGAATTATTAGCTAGTCTCTACTCTACTTCTCACCATACCCGAGAAAACACCTCTTGGCTATTTCTCATACCTCATAACCATATCCCTAACCTTCCCCTCCGAAATCCCCTCTTTATCAACCCCTTCCACATGTGCCCCTAACCCCATCAACTCCTTATACAAATTGATCTTTGCATCGCCATACTTCGCCGTCTGTTCTTTCCCCGCCTTTTCGGGAGTCCAATGCACGAACAAACTCTTATTCCACGGCTTGTCCTCGGCTTCGACTTCGGAGTCGAAGCTGTATACGCCGTAGAGACATTTATCGTCTGGTAGGTCGGACAGGAAATCGGCGTAGGTTGCCCATTTTACTTTTTTGAGGATATCGATTTCGGGTTTGGCGGGGGAGAGGGTGTAGAGGATATATTTGTAGGAGCCGCGGGGTTGGAGGTCTTGGAAGGCGGGGATGCATTCGGGGTTTAGTGAGATGTGAGTTGTCATTGTTTTTATAATTTGAATTTTTAATCTTGCCTAGTTGTTAAACTTTATAAGGATATTTGTGAAATGCTCCGTTGGCCGACGGATGGGTGACTTTCTCGATTTGAATTTGAATTTTATTTTATATTTTGTTGAAGGTTTATGGGACTGTGGGTTATATTTCAATACAGTAGTTAAGCATGGTTGGCAATCGGTACGACTTGCATGTAGGAGAAATTGGATATGAGAGATACAAGATATTTATATATCGAAGGTGTCGGGCGGTATATCGACATTATTACGTCGGTGTGGACCGAGTTTGGCCATCTCATCATACATGTATTTCGCTTGGGAGTGCCATATAAGGCAATCCCGTCTTGAACTCAGATAAACGTCATACCATTTCAATCAAAAGTTCCATGACTTGGAAGGGTAGTCTTTGAGATTACTGGATTTGGAGATTGTTTGGATTGTAAAACTGGTTTAGAATTATATTCTTAGAGTGAGGTCGAGGTGAGGTCATGTCCTTGGGCTTTTGGTATTACTTTAAGTAAGCAGCTATTAAAATATTGGAAATGGGAGTACCATCGGTATCAAAGAGCTGTATATGCTCTGTTGTTATTCTTCATATAGAAATATATCAACTTGATAGATTGTGCTTGCTACATCAACAGATTTTTTGTTGCATTTTCAAATACCCCTACACCCTAGGAAAGTGGTGTCCCTCCAACATGTAGGGCCCTAAAACGTGATATCGAAATTGTTCGATATTTAATACCCTAAGCTACCGTCATGTGAAATTATATAATAATATTTACAAAAAGAATATTGTACCTAGAATATCCTATTTACCAATCACTCTGATTTGCCTCACCAGTGTCTACAATACACGATATAGCGATCCATTGCATTAAGCGCTCTCTTAAGCTCCCTCTTCGATATCGCTTCTCTCAATGCGATCCCTTCAATAGCATGTTGCCCATTCAAATACTTCACTAGGCGATCAAACAATACAACAATATCGGGCGGCTGGCCGTCCGTTATCCTCTCCATCCATGCAGACTCTAAAGACGTAGGTTGCGACGGCTCATACAATATCGAGTCCTCTAATTGTCCGCTCGACGACTCCAACGCAGGTTTCTCAAACGGTGTCGTGGGTGTATTCGTGCTGGCACCGATCGACCGCGTGGGAGCAAGGTTGGAGTTGTCCGTCATATCTGACCACGCTGTTTTTGGTCTACTGTTCGAAATGGCGGAGTCACCGTCGGCAGAAAGGCTGATCCGTGGCACATCGTCGCTGGTATCTCTAGTTTTCGCAATCGGGATGGCTGTGCCGTTTGCGATTGAATTTTCAACGCTAGTGCTGAGTATGCTCGGACTCAAGACGCTGGGACTGGTGCTATTGGGCGCAGCAGTGGCAGCAGCGTTCATACTAGCCGCTTGAATCATTTCAACCGCTGCCTCAGCTTGTTCCCTGGCTTGGCGCTCTCGAACGGCGACTTTGATGTCTTTGGGGATTTTGAGGTATGCGAAGGTTAGAAGATTCGTAACCCATCCGTACCGCATCAGCCATGCCAACATGTCCATGTATGCCTGTCTGTGGTCTCTAGAGGGGATATAGGCGGAGTATGGTCGCGGTTTGCCAGATAACAACGACAACATCTTGGGAAGAGGAGGAAGAGCTGGAAAGAGCTTGCTGAATATGACGGACTGGGATACCAGCCGTTTCATATCGGCGTTTGGTGAGACGATGTAGTATCTTCGATAATGGAGGGGCATGATGGCCCGTGCTTTTCGCCAGTATATTAGATGACGGGCAAAGTATTCGACATACTGATACTCTGAGTTTTCGGGCTTTAAAATACCATTGGGCGAAGATTCTTGAATCATCTGCGCAAATGAGACAGTAGGCCGGCAGTTTTGGATGAATTGGACAAATGAAGCACCCAAGGAGGTTTGATCCTCATCGAGAACAACTTCCTTGATGATATCTTCTACGTCTTCCAAGAACAAAAGTGCGAGATGGGGTGTTAGGAGGATGTCCTCATCTTCACTAGGTGTCGCTCCTAAGGTTCGTAGTGTTGATAAATGCATGCCGGGTAGCTGGGGTTCTGAGATTGACGGTAGAACCGCAGTTTCCATCATCACTGGTATCTGCAAGGCGAAATCAAAATCGTTGACTTTTAGGTGTGCGATTTTTGACGCCGATATCCCTTGGTACAGAGTTGCGATCGCAGCTGCCAGCGTGCTTTCTCGAAGAATCTTATTCCAAAGATCGTGTATGGAGTCTCCACGCTTCTCAGCACGCTCTCGTAATTCTATTATCCGCTCTGCTTCTCGGGCAACATAGTCGTCCTCCGCCTGTTGTGTCTTCAGTGCCAGTGTGAATTGCTTTGCAACATCGTACATGTCGCTCATGCGCGAATGGTACTCCAGCTGCGGCGGGTTCATGACAAAGACGATATGAAACATTGCTAGTTTGCTGGGAGTCGGGTCTACAACTCTGCGGAAATCCTTCTTGGTCCTTTTACGTTCCGATGGTGGTGGATTCGGACTTCTGGAGCGCGATAGCGTAAGGGCATCGGCGTCTTCATCATCTGCGTCATTGCCCTTAGTATCCTCCTCGTCGTTATCAGCATCGCTGGGCGGTTGCTGCTCCTTCGATTCGTCCACATTTGGACTGTCGCTCTTTGGTTTCTTCTCCCGCTTTCTTTTCTGCCAAGTTCCATCCGCTCTGTTGTAGCACGGGTATCCTAGAAACACGAACTGCTCAACCGATAGCTCAAATCTCGTCCTTGAAAGAATTCTAGGGACACTCAACAGTCCGGCGAGTACATCATGTCGAAATCCAAGGACATGGTCCCAATCCGGCCCGCCGGTTTCACCTTCGACATCATCGTCTTCTTCTTCGTCGTACTCATGATCCGAATCTCGTTGCCGCCTCGAAGACCGCTGGTCGTAAGAACGACTCCGCTGAGAGGTTACGGCTGATTTCTCAGTGGCTGTTATGCCTCCGTATATTCGAATTGTGGATCTAGATTTACGGTCGTCCTCGTCGTCCTCGTCGGAAGATGAAGAGAAGGAGGAGTTGGAAGAGGTATAGTCGGTGTTAGTCTCACCGACCCGCCAGGTGGATGTATTGTGGGAAGCTTCGGCTCGTGGTTGTGGGGGATAGTGGAAGACGAGATTACCGCCTGCGGAATCCCGTATGACGAGCAGAATGGCGACGAGGCAGGGATTGGGGATTAATGAGCGTTCTGTCATGGTATTGTTCGAAAGTGATAGGTACTGCTCATCGTTAACGTATTGTAAACATTATAAATTATAATCCAAGGTCCCCAGTCTTTTTTTCCTGATGAGATGTTATTCCATAATTGTGTTCTTTTGACGAAGTGAAGATGGAGAGCTTGTGCTTCGACCGTTGCGGTGTGTTGAGATGAGGTCGCAATGCCAAGGATTTTGACTGGCGACCTTTAAACTCTCGCGCGACAAGCTCGTTTCTTCGCTCTTCAACTTTCATCACCAACTCCCATCGTCATCACTATCGTCATTCAAAATGGGTGGATTCGATCAACAAAACAGAGTCGTAAGTCCCATCAATCGCTTCTCTCTACACCCACCAGATACTAATGCTTTCTCTCAAACTAGGGCTCTAAATTTGGCGGCGGCGGCGTCGCCTCCCATTCCGCCACTAACGCAGACCGTCGCGAACGTCTCCGTCGTCTCGCCCTCGAAACAATCGATCTCGACAAAGATCCCTACTTCTTCAAAAACCACGTCGGTTCGTTCGAATGCCGTCTCTGTCTCACTGTTCATCAAAACGATGGTTCCTATCTCGCACACACCCAAGGGCGCAAGCACCAAACCAACCTCTCCCGTCGCGCGGCAAAGGAGCAACGTGAGGGCAAAAATATCGACAGAATCACTGGTTTGCCGGCTGGTATGATCGGACAACAGATTGCGGTCAAGAAAAACCTTCTCAAGATTGGTCGTCCGGGATACAAGATTACCAAGTGTCGGGATCCCGTGACGCGACAACAGGGCTTGTTATTCCAACTGCAATATCCTGAAATTGGCACCGAAATACACCCGCGACATCGCTTCATGAGTGCCTTCGAGCAAAAGGTCGAACAGCCACCCGATAAGGATTATCAATATCTTCTCGTCGCGGCTGAACCTTACGAGACGGTCTCGTTCAAGCTGCAGGCGAGGGAGGTGGACAAAACGCCGGGAAAGTTTTGGACGCATTATGACAAGGACACCAAGGAGTTTTTCTTGCAGTTGTTCTTCAAGACTGAGAGAGAACAGCGATGTGAGTCTTCCGTTTGATGTGGCTACATGGTGTGGGATGCTAACGTGTTTAAATAGACGCCGGTGTTCCCGGTCTTGCCCCATCGACGACCCGCAAATAAACGATACATCGTTCAAAATTTGAGACGAAAGAATGAATACAGGCTTTTGGTCTTGTGGTGTTTTGGGGTTTACGGTTTTACGCTTACATGGGTTTATATGCTGAAGTAAATAGAATGAAGGTTGATAGGAATTTTCATGGTTTCATTTTTATCATCTGCGAAGGTAATACACCCATGCTGCTATCAATACACAGTTATTGAAGCTCACACCGGCTGACTTTTTTGCCTTCAACATAAAGTGCTCGCCTGGATAGTGAATATAATGGAATTATTATTATATATAGAACAGTGTTCACGCTTGAAAAGTAGATGTATTAAGATATCCGGTATTTCGGTTATTAGGGCACTGTAATATGTGATGTAGAAATGCAACTTGCGGCTTACGCTACCGATCGATGCTTTGAGCAAAGAAATCATAGCAATAGAGAAACCAGCTCTCAGAAATCTAAAGCTGCAGCCAGCTCTTTCATATCCATCTAGACAGAAAATTAGCAACCCTCCACAGATCAAATTTAGTTTTGCATTCTTGAAAAACAAACCTTCATTTCCGCAAGCACTTCCTTAACAATACCCACAAGCTCATCCTGTTTGAACACTTCATCGTGCTTCCCTCCTACGATCTCCACATCAACCTTAACCCCTTCAGCTTCCAACACTCTAACGAATCCCTCTGCTTGTCTCATCGACAACAATTCATCCTCTCTGCTCTGTACGATGACAATAGTACCGTCGTACTCGCTTTTCCAACCAGGTAAGCACGCAGGACTGGCATCAAACCAGATTTGTGACGGTTGTCCGAACGCATTCTGGACGAAGGAGGTATAGCCTGGATACTCATCCACCAGATCTGGAAGGTTATAGATTCCTTCCGTGCAGATCACAGCACGGGGTAGTCCACCTGGGAGAAACGCTTCGGCCGAGGGTATAACGGATTCCACATTCCGTCCGTTAAACTTTGACCGGAGAGATTGTAGTGCGAGTGTAGCACCGGCGGAATGCCCGACGAGGATATAGTTCCTTCCAAACTGGTAGCGATGTTGGAGGAAGGTTATCGCAGTGAGAATGTCAGCGATGTGGTCTGGGTGGGTGGCTACGTTTTCGGGTGAGTTGGGGGACGGGGAGAGACGGTAGTTGAGGGTTGCGCCGCAGAGGGTGGTGTTTTGCGGGGTGTGGATGAGGGCGTGGAGGAGGTGTGTGGCGTCGGATTTGGTATTTGATGGGTCTCGCCAGGCGCCGCCGTGGATGAAGCTTTATATTCCCTCGAGATGTGTCGTCAGTTGGTAACAGTGGTCTCCAGAGTATGGGATTTTCAAAATAAATATGTTATTATGAAGGGTGGGCTTTCTGACATGATCCACATCTTATCATCGAGGGTGCGCATTTTGTACGATGGGAGATGGAGGTCCATCGTTTGCAGCGAGTGCGGGCCGTATGGCTCGCGGAACAGGATGAAGCCTGGCATGTGAGCGATCGGGTTGCGGTAGAAGATAAACAAAGAAGATGAAGAAGTATGTGTTATAAGGAAGCGCAAGTACTTGATTGAGTGATCTGGATCATTATAAAGTGAAGAATATGTTTCTTCGTCGGGTTTAAGTTTAAGGAGAGAAGATGAATGGAATGAGGGGGAGGGGTAAGGTCGATGTCGGATGTGCTGGCGAAGATTAAAGCTGCAATTCGGATTTGTGCGTTGCCTGACGTTGGAAATCACCCCGGGATGCCGGTCTTCTTGGGGGGTCGCGTGGGGTCTTCCCCGTGCGTATACCCCGAGCTACCGGATGTGGTCTCCGGGGTACAGTTCTTTGACCACTTCGTCGACGCCGCTTAATTCCAGCTGTCGGCGAGACTCGACACGCGAACAAAGGAAAGAAGGACCCAAGGCTTGAACATTCGCTCCCTTTCTCTGCACCTGCTTTTCTTTCTCTTACGATTTTATTTCGATGCGTCTAAGTGCGTTATCGCGTTATGCTGTTTGGCCGCCATGAGTCTGGTCTGCCTTGCATTTCTCCACCGCCCTCGTCCTCTTCCCATTCACAAACCACAACTCCATAGCTCGTCCTCTCGACTCACATCCCTTCAAATCTGAACGCGGTTTCTCTCAACTTCGATTTCTACCTTCCTCTTGATCGATACTCTTGTACATCGGATCACCAAGGGTTGCGACGAGGCGTTCTTTATTATCAGCTATGACTGACGGCAGGGTACCTCCAGGCGAACGATATGTTCAGCTCAACATCTTGGACATGTTCCGGAACCGTAACAGTAGCTCCAGCGGTAACCGCAGGCCGTTCAGCACAAACAGCAACAGCAATAGCAACAGCAGCGCTGGTCGTGGAGAATCTTCGGGTTCCCCAGGCCCAGTTCGCAACCGACATGGCTCGTCTTCCCGGCACACTCCACACTCCATATCAAGAGGACATCGAGAAAGGAATCGAGACAGCGAAAGGGATAGAAGTAGAGAAGAACCGCGGCATCGAGATGGCGAAAGGAATAGAAGCAGGGATGGTTCGCGGTATCAAGGTCAAGGCCACCGTTTGGATGAAAGGGAAGAGGTGGTCGATGATGCATCGTCAATGACGCTCACGGATTCTGAAATGGCGGATGCACCACCATCTGAACCTACTTTCTATCAAGGAACCTCGAGAATGTTGCGAATGGCGGGTGGATCGAGTGGTAAAACCCAAAACCTCCTCTGCAATTTTAATGATAAGCCGAAAGAGGGACATTAAACTAATTTGTACGCACAGCCGGATTACAGCGCCTGAACAAAATGAATGCTCCTATAGTCGTAAAAGAAGCCGGGCTCATCTCGAAAGCGGTATTCGCCGGACGCGAAGACACTATGGGATATGTATACAATGGAATCGATATCAAACCTCTCGGCAAGCCTTACTGCCCGGAGTACAGGCTACCGGAAGGAGACCCGGATCACGGGAAAATCGGGTGTAGGATACAAGTCGTCAATCAAGATACGATCCTCTGTGCTGAAGAAATGGTCAAACGACATAATTTTGAGCAAAGTCAGATGAAAATCGCACGTTCGCAAGGAAACACGGAACCGAATATGTATCCTGTCGACAATGGAGTTATTATCTTGAACATGGCCAATGCTGATAAGAAAGGAGGTATGCTCGTTTAAATTTTCATTGCTGTCATCTCTCACTAAACTTTACTGTAGGCGGTTTTTTGAACGGTTCCGTCGCACAGGAGGAAGCAATCATGCATAGGTGAGAGGGATTCCTTAACTTTGCCAAAGATACATCTGAGTCGTTAAATTAACCAATCCGGCGATTGAACAGATGCACTCTATGGACCACATTACGAGATGATTTTTACCCTATGACAGACACAGAGGGCATATATTCGCCCTTTGTTGTAATCTACAAGAAACTGGCCCCGGATCCAGCCGCGCCCACCGGCCCAGGCACTTACCAGAACTTGCACAGAGCGCAAGCAATTTTGGATGCTCTAAACGCAGGAAAAATCGTAAAAGACGCAAATAATATGGACCTACCCGGACCTCCTCTTCCTGAAATCGCTGTCATCAGTCTCGCGGCTATTAACGGCCCAAAGATCCGCGATAAAGACGGCAAGAGAACTTATGTATATCCTCAAGAAAAGAGCCTGACGGAGATGAAGATACGACAAATTTTACGAATGGCGGCTTTGAACGGACATCGGAGACTCGTTCTCGGTGCTCTAGGATGCGGTGTGTTTAAGAATCCGAATGAGGTTGTTGCGCAGATGTTTTTGGATATCCTCAAGGAACCGGAGTTCCAGGGTGGTTGGTGGAAGGAAATCACCTTTGCGTGTTACGATCCGCCGAGGGCTGATGGGACGGTTCCTAGTAATGCGAATTCCAAGGTCTTTGAACAAATTCTTGGTGATCAAATAGTTTAATCGAGGGTATATCTGGATGCGCATAATAATGGATGATGACTTTTATGATAAATGCGGCGAAGTGTTTGGAACTACTAAGAGATGTATGAGTATGGGGTTGACCAAGGAACGAAAGAAAATTAATTACCCAAAGACAGCAGCTCGGCAAAGCACTCTGTTTACATTATATTACTTCACGGATAAATTAAGAGCGAAATGCACTATTACTCCATTCAAAACAGTTAAAATAATACTGTATAATATTGTAATCGGGATATCCGCTAAATTCAAATACACATATATCCAACCAACCAACGCCTACTATAATCCGTCTTGATATATCCAGAAATACTTATATATCCCAAATGAATACTGCAAATGAGCTATCTCCACCCACCAACCCGATTCTCATCCCACCGTTCCTTCCTCTCCTTCCGCAGATGGTACAGAGCCCTGACACCTCTATAACTCTTCACAAAATTATCCACATCCTTCCCCGCCTTGATCCCTCCCTTCCCACCACCACCGTTCCCCACACCGTGCCCAACAAACTCCCCATCAGCATCACCTAACCCGTCGTCCTCCAAAAAGCTCTCCTCGAGGGCTCTGCTCACCGCATCAGCTTCGCCTACAGCCTGTCCTAGTCTTGCATGCAGCGCTCGTGCGGAAAATCGATTCAACGCCACGTCCATTTCGTTTTCCTTTTCTCTCCACGAACGCTCTAGCTGGCGTGTTTTCAGGAGCGTGGAGGATGTGGTGGCTCGTTGGTGGTCGACTGCCGCGCTGAGAGATTGGAGGCGAGCGGCGTGGGCAGCATTGGAGGAGAGGGCGGTGGTTAAGACAGTGAGGTTCTGTGGGGAGGAAGGGTGGTGGGCGAGGTAGAGTGCATCTAGTAGATGTTGGGAGTGGAGGATGTGGAGGAGGTCGTCACGGCTATATGGTTCTGTATTAGCTTGTTTTGACCTATTTCTATATTTATTTTTTATTGGATTAGAGGGCTTTTGAGACTTACGATTTATCTTGCAAAACACTTGGGACGAATAATTCTGGCGCAGGCTGGTGGGGGGAGTGTCCTGGCGGTACTATCGGTTGTAGCTGCTGCTGCTGAGAAGGTAGAGGAGGGGCGAATTGGGAGGGGTTGTATGGTGTTCCCGAGCGAGATGCATTATTAGAGTTTGGTTTCGGCGGAGGGGGAGGAGGGAGGCCTGAAGATGAGGGGTCGTAGTACGGCGGGATCGGGGGAGTGTGCTGGTACGGCGGCGAGGTAGCCATTCTTTGCGACGAGGTTGAATCTTGATGATGTCGTTGGAAGGCTCAAGTTGGCGATGCTGTTTTGGCCAAGCTAAGCTCACCTCTCCACCACCAACCTAAGAAGCACAACCACCTTCAACTGTCAACCACCTCGCCATCACCTTCACCAAGCTTTAATTCCCATCGAAAAAGCACCACTTCAGTCCAAAATGTCGCGAAACCTATCAGGTCAGCCAATCCAAAGCTCACATTATCACTTATCACATAAAAAGTAGCTAACGAATATCTATAGACGACGAGGATATGGCATCCTCTAGCCCCTCCTCGCCCTCCACCCCCGTCAACACCAGCGCGAACCCTCATATCCCCTCCATCCCCGCCCACCTCGACCTCAAAACACCACCTCAATCCCAAGATAACACTCCTTACGCGGCGCGCACACTCGGATCCGTAGGTATATCCGGCCCGGCACCGCCAACCCTCCAAACAACCACATCTGCCGCTTCCGCGACCTTTCAGGATCTGGAGAACGATCTGATCAGCCCTACCGGTGGTGGTGTTAGAAGGAGACCCTCAGGTCCGGCAGGACTGGTAGGAGGGTCCGCGTCGGGCAATAACGGTGTCAGCGTCATGCCGTCATCAGAGCAGGGTGTTCCCGCGTGGTTGACCAAACGGGGTCTTGAGGAGATTCAAAACGTGGAGGAGAGACTGCTCGATCGACAGTTCAGCACTCGTATGTTTTTACCTAACCCTTCCTTCTATTTTTTCTTTTAGCTATTGATGCTGATGGCTTATTCTTGGGGAGTATAGATATGTACGCTTCTATCTTCAATGATAAGGATATGAATATACAGAAGTAGACTTCAGAGTGGTTGTATGGCGGTTGGTTGGTATTACATTCAAATCACGGGTTTTTATCAGTATCGGCGTTCAAGACGGCATCAATGCACTTTGATTACAAAATATATTGCATTCCATTCAAGATAAATTCTAGTATTCATATTATAAAGCGACGTGTTTCTACTAAATTCTAATTTAGAATAAATGGACTTTATTGATCCCTAAAACCGACATCTAAATCGTAGAATTAAATATCTGCATACTTTGGGACAGTTAGCCATATTGATTTTAAAAACAATTCCAGGTGCTGTTGCTAGGTGAAGTGAGAAAAAGGAAAAATATAGGGCTACATCAGTTCTCCAAGGTGAATTCGATTTATTGGTTTTCTTCAATAGGACTAATTAAAGCCCTGTTGCAGTAAGAACGCAGTGTTTTTTGTTCATCATGTAAATTATATATAGGATGAGGTTAAGGTAAAGGAAAAGGTTAAGAGCCTTACCTGATTCTAAATGGATCAGTCCGCATGGATATTCCTATGTTCTTCAATCCACACTACCTGTTAGCTGCGTTCATGGAGATATGCAGTAAAACTTTTAGTGTGAAACAATATCAAAGTGTAAACACGTTGATCAGGCTGGAAGAAAACGTTAGCATAAGAAACATAGCATGACTGCTGTTTGAAAGAACTACTCACCTCATTAAATCAGATTTTTTGTTTACCGTTTCATTCAACCCCGTATAGGGCCATCAAACAGTGTGAATATCAAAAAATATCATCATTTCAACATGCAAGCCTACTAAAGGCTTGAAGAGGGTAGAGAAGAACGGAGGAGACCATGAAAATGACAGATATACATACCACATATTATAACTCATGATACGAAAAAATTGTTAGATAGTGTAACTATATCTGTTTTCTACTATATCAGCGCTTCATTCCTTCAAACACATACACTATCTCCCCCAATGCACATCTGGAGAAGGAAATGTAGAATAAGCCGGTAATATCCGATCAGCTGACGAGATCTCACCAACTGCCGCCCAACCCAGCACGATCCTAAATTGTACAAGGGCGGATGTGCGGCTCCTCTAATTAAAGAGGGGGTGGTGGCATACTGTCCGCCCGTTCGTTCAAGTTTTCTTCATGTGGATATATATTTTTTTACAGCGGCAGTATTCCGTTTTCCATTCCTTTCCTCCAACGGGACCGTGCAGAGGGGCCGTCGAAAGAAGAGAGAGAGTGTGATGATATTTAGTTACCTGTATCAATGTGAAGAAACAGTGTTAGTTTAGGATATTGCATCGAACTAATTGGACTGTTACTTTGGAGAAGGAATGAGAGAGAGAGAGAGAGATCAGACAAGGCTGAAACTTGAGTATAAACATGGAATCGACATGTACGTTTCCGAAGGAGCATAGCAATGTATAAATACATTAAATTGTCCTTTATCATCATCTTGAAGGTGGGGAGAAGTGAAGGGAACGAACAAAGATTGTTTGAACTTGCCTTGAAAGAATTCTACGCGTTCAGAGATAGTTGATAGTCAATTAGATCAATCGATAATATGAAATCTATTTGAAGAGTAAATCTCTTTATCAGCGCCGGAACACATATCGACAATCATATAGGGATGAATGTGTTCCAGAAAAAGGATGAATCGATCAGGGTAATTCTAGAGCATTTCTTTTCAAGTCCTCAAAGGAGAATAGGAGTTGGATTGTTCATATATGAAAAGATTTATCATCATGCGATTGCATCTATTGAAAGATGAAGAGGAGAGGAGAATGGGGAAGGGGTCATTGGCATACCTATTAGTGTAATAGAGAATCATCATGATGATGGGTGATGAGAATGAAGGAGAAGAGAAGAAAGAAAAATAAATTTGCGAATTTCTGATAATTATATCTGTCGCAGACAAACCTTCCATATTTGGAATAATAGCAGATTCCATCAGTCAATCTTTGAGTTGTTTTTGTCAAACAAACAAACAACGCGCACCAGTCCTTCGCTTAAAACAAAAATGCAACGGACATTATATCATAAGAGAAGCTCAACGCAAAGAAAAACGAGTGTCTGTTCATAAGCTCTCAGAGCCACAACTATCATTAATTTTGGACTGGTATAGCCTCGAGACTAGCGATTCGATATTCATTGTAGTATAATATTTGACATGTCCATTTTTCGCATTAAAGTAAAACCGGTCAATCACTCAATTAATCTAATCAGCCGAAAAAGTCAGCCCAGCCAACAGGTGTCCGCTCATACTTATACGAGGATAAGACCTGTGGATTTGGGATGCAATCGTGGTCATCAAGGGCATAATCGTTGTACAGACACTCGCTCCCGTAATTGGGCTCTAATCCGTCTGCTCGTTTACGCTGAGACTCAATCTGCCGCTTCTTTGCTGGAGGGCTGAACGTCGGAGGGGGGATTTGTCGTGGGCTTGTTCGGGATACCGTTGTATCACTAACAGACCAAATAAGAAACCAGACCGTCCCTCTCTCATCTGTCGCGATGATCTGGGTGACGGTAGTACCACGCCTCGTCAAGATTGGCCATTCTGTCACGTAAAAAATCCCTTCTTCTGGGATACGGAGCGGGTCCTCCGTCAAGACATAAACAATTCCCACAGCTCGCCTGGCATACTCGGCTGACATTCCTGAGAAGTAGAATAATTGGTTTGCGTCGTCCTCCAGCCCGGGTGTAAATATGGTCTGTCTGATGGTGGTGAGAAAATTAAAGTCGTTAGACACATCATAGAAATCGAAAAAGACGTATTCGATGCCATCTACAAAAACACTAAACCAACCATCCTAAAATTTATCAAAGAAATACAACGATCAGTGAGCACTCCTAGAAGGCGAAATTTGAGATTTCATGAATACCCAGATTGTTTGTAAACCTCGAGAGGCAGCAAAGAGCTGTGCCGGGTTCGAGAGACCAGGCGTGAGCCTGGTCGCGTTAATTCTTCGACAGTAAAACAGCATCACGTTAGGCCGATAAAAGTCTTGTCGTCGTATGGTGCGTGCGAAAAAGTCTGGGTGGGCGTCTAGCTCCGCTCGGGTCAAATAGATATCGAGCCACGGAACACCAGGGAGACGTCCACCGGCACCGGGACCACCAATTGGACCTATTATACCTCCACCGCCACCGGAGATGCGTGGTGCGAGTTCGTAGGCGTTAATAGGCAGATAGCAGATAGCAGTTAAGAGGTACAAAGTGTTCACACAAGTGTACCTGCCGGAAGTACCTGATGGCCATGGCTGTAGAGGCTTCGTGCATGGTATTATCGTAGTGTCGCACTTCAGGTAACCCACAGACTCACCGGTGACGGCGTGATCCCAATCTGTCGCCAAAATGTCTTTATGGAACTGGCAACCGATATTGTTTACCTCAAGCAACGTACTCTCATTCGGTACGTCGTCAACCGGCTGGTCCGTTTGGCCCATTGCGAGAACTTGATCAAGAGAAGTGGCGGTATCCACCCCAACAAGGTTAATGTTGGGACCCCCTTCAAGAAGATCACACCCCGGAGCTGCATCGCTCATGACCCAGTATTCATAAGCTCTGGAGACCAGTAGTGGATTGGCCGCGCCGGCACGGTTGAGTATATATCGTGATGTTGAGACTATTACTAATGCGTCACCGATGCCTCCCACCAAGGTTCCATCGCCTTTACCGTCACCCTCCAATGACATTGTCACACCTCGAGATATCCCCCAGACACCAGTAATGCTACCTAGCGTACCTAGCGTACTTGCGGAGCTCGTAGGTGATGTCACAAAAAATCCTAGTACGGTTGATGCAAATCCGTTCTGGTTGTCTTGAGCGTAAGCAGCGATACCAGCCGGTATAGCCATCATAATTCTTGCCCCAATTCCAACAAGGTTATAAAAAGCAATTCTAGTGCTGTGATCTTCGACGGAGCCGAGATATGTCTGGCAGTGGTCGACTGACAGGCACGTCTGGTCATAATTCTGGAACCAACTGTACAAACCAGCGCCGTAGACGCTAATATCTTGTGATCGGACAATACGAATGGCCCACGAAACGGTACACTCGGGATCAGAACCACAGGTCCCGAACCCAGGATCACCTTTTTGGAACTCGTTAGCCCTCTTCCATAGATCTCGTTTTTTCGTGTCTCCTTCTGTAGGCCCAAATGGCGCCGGTGCTCCGATAGGTGCACCTTGAAAGTACGGAGACTCGGTCTGAATCATTCCTAGAAAAACGTTGCTGGAGTCCTGGATTTGATACTGATATAGAACATTATGCTCTGATGCCGTCCCGTACAGCCAGACAGGGCCACTGCTTTCGATCAGAACCCCGCGACCAGCGTAAACGTCGATTTGATCCTGGCTCAATAAATCCAAGTCATGGTCTGCTGTCCAAAGCCAAACGTTCTAGGATTGAGGTTAGCATCGCGCTATATAGCTACCGATCAAGAAACTTCAAGTTAACAGTATCTTACTTCGAAGTAACCGGACCCTTTAATGTGTAATAGGAGGGACGCAGCTATTTCGCTACCGTTAGAGCCATACATTTCTGAGAGGATGCTATTACTTTCGAAATTTCTCAACTCACCAATACATTCACTTCGGATCGCCCCTGTCTTTTTCGGGCACTGTGACGCCTGAAGATTACTGCCATAGGCGCCACCAACCCTAAAATGACAGTCTAAGTTCATAAAGTTCTTGTCAGGCGATGGGTCTCAGATTCTTCCTTGGGACAAAACTTACCCCAAAGACCCGCAGTACCCTGAGCACTCTCGATTATATTCCACTCCATTAGAATAGCTCCAGCCATTCCTCCCTTAACGGTAAAAATCAGGTCCTGTAGCTCAACTGTACCCGTCCCGGTGAAGCCCGTGTTTCCCACTCGAATGAGAGGGCGAGGGTTAGACTGGTCTGCAAAATTGGCGCCGCTCGCCATAAGCTGTGGCCAAATCTCACCGACGACACGACTGCCAGGTGGAATTACCACAGTATCCGAAATGATATAGATCCCATGTGGAATCCAGAGAACCGAGTTCGAGTTCGCTGCAGTTATGAATGCATTATTTAAAGCAACAGTATCATCGGTCTGACCGTCTCCCTTCGCACCCAATGTCTTTGCATTCAGAAAGCCACTCGAACTAAGACTTTCGTATTGTGGCTTTGAGCGTTGAAACCAGCCATTAGCCCCGAGTAGAGCCGAAGGACGTGTCCACGAGATTGGGATCTCTCCTTGAGCTTGCGAGAGACGCTCTCCGTTAGTATTTCCACTGTCATAAAAGTTTCCAGAGGCCCATGTATTCACGGTCCTCGTCCCTCCGGCAAGTAAGGTAGAGCCACTATTTACAACGCCAGCGCCCACACTTGAAAATTGAACATTCTCCAGCAATATTGACGTTGCGTTAGCACCGGATATAGATGTCAAAACCGCTGTCTGAGTATTTGTGATTGTTGAATCAATAATTGTGATGGAGCCGGTACCTTGGCCTCCGCCTGCTCCGGTTCCTCCCGCGCCACCGAGGGCATTAAACCCAATACCGCAGTTATTTATGGTAAATGACTTGATAGTAAACGCCCAGTCCCAAATGAATTGGACGGCGGCTGTTCTGCAGTTATTAAACTGAAAGTTCCGAGCAGTGAACTGCTGGTTTCCAAAAATGGCCCTACAGGCTCTCAAGATTAATATCCAATGATTTCTAAGCCCTACTATACCCTCAAACTTACCCGATCGCCCCACCATTGAAAACGACATCGCTCATAAAGCCCCCGGATCCATTTTCCATAAAGATACCTGTGATTTTCGTTGGTAGGATTAGAATCGCTGGGACCTATCTATCTCATTCATCTGCTCCGAGGATAAAATTACCTATATGGGTAGTGTCTGCAGTTGTTGGCATATTGATAGTGATGCCTTGCAATGAAGTTCCCTAGAAAGACTTCAGTATTCTATACCAATGTGAATTTCTAAATTTCAGCTTTCATGACAACCTGAGCGACCTGCCAATGTATAGCCGCCGGGGCAATATCTTGCCCCTGCATCACATTCGGTATTGATGTAGTGTCAATGATGACGTTGCGGATTTGGCGCAAAAAGTTGTTCTGATTGATATACCTATTGGAAAATTTAGCTTCTGGCATTATATTCTTACGGTTTAAACCGAAGGGAGGTCACAGTAAGGGAATTGATGACGGACCACTCGGCGCCACTTGCACCTGGAATATATACATCTGAGGATATCAATCCTAGTCCAATAAAAGAGCTTGAGCCTTTAATGGTGGGACGATCCGCTGCCTAAGATGCTCTCAAAGTTAGTATACCAATTTCAAAATGCATGATTGAATGAATTATAGGAATATAAATATATATTGTTAGCATTATAACAAACTCGGAATGGACTTCGTAGTTTGTGTTATCCCACACAAATTTGCAACATCTTGCTTGCATTTGTTGCAATAATAAACGCTATAGTAGAGTAGTAATCATAACTTACATTACCAACAATTTGTGTGTTATAGTACTGAATGATTGGCGAAGAGATAAGGTAAGTACCACTGGGGAAGTAAACAAGAGCCGGAAATCTCGTGCTCGATCCGCAATTCTGACCGCATCGACCACCAGTCGACATGGCACGATTTATAGCCGCGGTGTCATCGGCCACACCGTCGCCAACAGCGCCATAAGTTTTAACATTTCGCCAAACCTTTGGATCTCAATTTTAGTGTATTATTCTGTGTGAAAGGTATAATCTAGAAGCTTCTTACCGCATATCCCACTCCGCCAGGAACCGAGCCATGTGTCATACTCTCCATCCAAAATGATGTTCTTTTAGCATGTTTCTTTGGCAATCCTTTCGACTTTGCATGGTGTTTGGCGACATATTCCAAGGCTTGATTAACGCTCTTGGGAAGAGAGTCAGTGAAGTTGCCGTGAGAACCTTGAACTCGCTTGTCTGGTCGAAGAGTTTGATGGTTTCGTAATGGATGCTTATACCTATTGACATTAATTTTGCCTTGTTTTATTTGTGCATCCTGGACTACTTTAAGAGCGGCGTCGATCTCTGTTTCCTCATCCCGGGGCACAATAGTGTCGAGGGGATCGGGTGACATGCCTCGAATCCCAAGCGACTTTGAATCATATCGACGGTTAGCGGTAACCTCGCTAATGGGTAGGACCGTCAGGAGGAACACGAATAAAAAGCATAGTTTATTCATTTTGCATAGGTCTCAAGTGCGCCTTGAGGGTTATACAGATTCCGAGGCATAAATTCGGCGAGAGGCAGAGTATTTATGCCCGTAGTCGATTTTAAAAATCGTACAAGACTTTTTGAAGAATCCAATCCATCCCAAGCTCCCAAACCCGTCAAAACTCTTGCGTTCACATTGATATATCGATGGGGGAGCTGGCCCACATTGAGGGATCGCTGTAGTCTCGGCGAATATAAACTCCGTTCGATCTTATAGTACATATAGTCGTTGTCGTGATTTCCATCCTTGCAAGCCTGTGTTCTGGATTCAAATCTTGGCGGTATCACAATCTCGTATTTTTTGGAGGCAATCTGAGATTATCCTCCCTCCAGCAGTCCGCAAAATGGATTTACCCTGCTTGGCTTAGCGTAAGCCTCAAATATTATTTGCAGTCCTCCAATTCAGCCGAGAACAGATCCTTCTTATATCAGATGCTTTATCGCCCTTTCATTGGCTGGGCTTAGTCTCATAACGTTACCGGTCGTCTCCAAAGTTGAATTCAAAGACAATAAAAGACTTATTATTACTACTAATATCGAAATGAGCCGCATCAGATATAGTTTGAGGGCCTAGGATGCGAAGGAACGACTCGTGCAAGCCTTGGAATAATAATTAATCCGCGGTTAACGTTCCATCCCGCCAATGGCCCCCCGTGACGCACGTTTTGCCAAATAGGTTGTCTATTTAAACAGCATCCTTGAGCCTAGAGATTTGAAGCTCCTGTCGGCGGTGGTTTCGCCGAAAATCAATTCACGAGGATATATCGTTATTTTTTATTATCTATATTGCCTAGTGATATATATGTCGGCAGTTAATCGTCCGCAGCAGCTTTCTCATTTATCGTATGTCAGAAGAGTGTACAAAATTGTAGAGTTCTTCCCGCGATTCTTACAGCTACAGACTCCTTTTCCCGAAGGGAGAGGGAGGGAATTATCGCATTCTCTACTTTTCTGATATCAATCTAGCATCACCTCTTAGAATTTAAATACTTCTTGTTTTTGAGTTGTACATGTCATACGAACACAGGGTCTGATTTTCTCCGGCAAGACTTTATTTACCAGAATGGTGCCAGTCATCATGAAGCCTCTTAGCATCTTTCTTATTACCTTCTACTTTTCCGCCATAGTTGCATCACTGAGTTATGGAGGCTTAACTTATCGAGAGGAGGGAGAGTTATCTCATAACGAGCTCTTTCAACGGCAATCCACGCCTGTATCGGGGGGATGTGGCATGTTTTTTGCCCCTTCAAATACCACAACGGTTACCGATGTATTAGATACCTTTCAGATAACGGCCCAGGAGTTCGTAGCTCTAAATCCGGGGAATGGGTTGTTCATGTATCATGGCGAGTGCTCTGGTTTTAGGAATTTTAGAGTAATTTATTGTGTTAGAGGCGGTATGCATGCGCAACAAATTATCTGATAAGAATCGGAAACTACAGGGAAGGCTAACATCGGTACATACGATAAATATAGTCGAGCTATCACCGGTAGTGTCAAGCGACGGCACTTGCGGGAGTTGGAATAATGGGAAGGCTTGCGCGGGGTCTTCATACGGGGATTGCTGTAACGCAAGCGGGAGGTTAGTTTTAGATACCATCTTTCTATCGATATATCTCGTAGGAACTTTGAGTTCACGCACAAGCTAATCTCTTTCTAGATGTGGCTCAGGATAGTAAGCTAAGCATTCTCGAAAGTCTTTATAAGAGCCTCGTTTTCATCTAACACTTTGGAGCGACTACTGTGGTATTGGAAATTGTCGAGAAGGTGCTTGTGAGGGTGGGTTCGGCTGGAGCGTAGACGGCAAATGTGGTAGCCGCGCGTTAGAGCCAAAATGTGGAGGTAAATGGGGTATATGCTGCAATAGCAGCAACCAGTGAGTCGTCTGTGAGATGTACAATTTATAAACCTCTTATTGATCAACCCAGGTGCGGTAATGGTACTTCCTACTGCGGTGCGAGCGCTTGCATCGATGGAGCCTGCGACTGGATTACCACTTCCGCGACTCCAACCACTACTTCATCGAGCACAACCACTACGTCAAGCATTACAACAACCGGCCTGATACTCCCGGTTTACCCCTCCATGTTCCCCGCTACATCTACTCTCCAGTGCATTTCTGAAGGCACGCCGGTACCTCGTGCTCCACTATTCTACGGCGGGTCCGCCCTCAGCACGGGCATCTCAACCGCCTGCAAAAATTTGGTTGGAATCGCTTCTACGTATCTCGTACCTGGAGACCCTTACATAGCTCCGGTGGCAGTTAACGGTATAACCGTGAAATTTACACTGCTGATAAGACTTAACGGGTTTCTTGTAACGAATGGGCAGTGTGTGCAGCTAATGGAAAGCATAAACACGGGTTGCCCATACCCTGTTGGTGCGTCTCCCGGAGCTACAAAGGGTGGGGCAGCATTTTCGAGTGATTACAACCTGTTCGCAGGAATATGGGAAAAGTAGCATTTGGTAATTTAGCGTTTAATTTGATATGCTATAGATATTAAGGTTGACAAAAGAGGAATTCATGGAAATAAAGTTTTAACTAATACCTTATCGAACTGTGGGATATGACTATATCGCTATAAGGATAGTTATCGATAAGAGTGAGAACTGTTGCATTTTAACTTCAACCCGTGTTGGTCCCACCGCCCCGTCGTGGCCATTCGCGCAACGTATTTTGCCTCATTCGTTAGTCTGTCCGTTTAGTCTCGAGGCTGAGCGCATGGGTGGAATGGACTTGCATCAGACTGCCTCGTCATCGCTTTGGTCCTTTCGATAAGCATGATTGGTCGGCTCCGAGGCAGACGCCTTCCGCTTCATTATTAAGCCTCCCTTCGCACCGCAGCGAGTGCTATCTCCTGTAAGTTCCGAGACAACCCTTTCCCCGATCTCTCCTCTTTCTTTCTTCTTCTTCCCTTTTCGTCTAATGTCTATTATATAAATATAGGTTGACGGACCCGTCTTTCTCCTCGACAGTTGACATACAACTGTCAGGAACCTCTCCCCTCTCTCCGGCACCATCATGGCTGCCAATATGGTCATCCCGACGGCCATAAGGGCGCTGCGTGCCGTTGTGAAGAAGGGCATCGCTGTCATTCGAGACAGGCTTCCCCAGGCCGGACACGACCTCGCCTCCATCGAACCAGCCCTCGCCCGTAACTCTCAACGGATCCAGCAACCGGCCGCTCGCATTCGCCAGCAACAACAGCATCACCGTTCTTCAGGCGGTCACCAATCTTTCTCCAGACACTACACAACCCATCGCTACGGTGGCGGCGGAAACTCTCCTAAAACTCCCGTCCGCAATGCCGTCTCCAAAATCACGAAAACCACCCCCTTCGCATCCACCCTGCGACCGAAACTCATGGGCGCCTTGCCTCGTTCCATGAACGGCTACTCCCTCGGTGGTAGCGCCCGCTACTTCTCTCACACCACCGCTCCAGCTCAAGTAGTCCAGCAAGTTTCAGCTGCTATGCGTGCCTTCGCCCTCTCAGGCGCTGACATGGGCTACTACGCCTCCAAGCGTCGCTCAAACACCGACACCTACGTCCGCGGCCAGATCAAAATGCACCTCGCCGCAGCCAACACCGACCGCCTCGCCCCAGGTGCTTACGTCGATTTCAACATCGTCCCAAGATTCACCTGTCTTCGCGAGAACGATCCGGTCGGGTACACCTGTCTCGACACCACCACCCGCGGTGGCTTCATGGACGAACTCGACGTCGAGCTCAACTCCGCCATGCGCGACATCACCCGCGTCTACCAAGACCTCCAGAAACTCTCCGCCCTCGGCGAACTCCCCGTCACACTCATCCAACCAGCTACCCTCCGCGTTCACTTCCGCGGTTGTGACGCCGATCTGGTGACCGCTTTATGCGACGAAGTTGGCGTGGTTACCGGCGTGATTCACGAAGACGAGCGATTTGCATACGACCGTCTCATACCACGTGGAGAACATAACGTCGAAGCGGTGAACTGGCGTGAGATGCTCTCTTCATCCGATGATGAAGATGATACCGACTGGGAACGGTACAGCGCCATTCCGTCGCACGAGATCAATAATCCGTTGTTCGACCATCTCTCGGTTTCCGATGGTGATGGTGCAAGGCAACGGTGGGAATCTAACGGCGAGGAATTCTTCGACGAGATTGATCCCGGAGGGATGAGTGATGATGAGGGTTTGGGGTTCAGTAAGGAGGAGTATATGATTGATAGTGGCGGGTTTGTGAACCCTTGGGTCATGCCGGTCGCTAATAAGGTCGGTGTTTTTTAAACCTTCCTACCTACCTAACCACCAGTATTTCCGTTCGTTATATACTCTTTGGTTCGGGTGGGGTGATTACCGGGTGACGGTTTTTATTCTTGTTTTTTATTCTTCTTCATTTAGGAAGCGGAGCGTAGCGTTGAATCGGGATTAAGAAATCTTGTCATTGAATGGAAGGTTTCGATGGTCTCTTTTTTGGTACACCACAGAATGATAGCATTGCTACGCTTGTACGCTACTTTTATTACTTTTTTGCATAATTAAAAACATATATACTCTCCCTTTGGAATATACTATGCGGCTTCAGTGATCGATTATGCCTTTTATTCCTTGCTCTTAGTATTCGTGAATGGTAAATATCCAAGTACTCACACTATGCCATGATTCCCTCTTAGACACTAGAAACTTTGGAGCTGCAGCTAAGTTAGCTATATACATTGCCCCAAGCTAGAGAAACAAAGCTAAGTACTAGCTAATGAACAACGAGTCAAAAATAAGTTTAAAGCTTTTCTTCAGTATTCTTTAAATAATCTCATAACAGGTAAAACACTTTTGTATTTCCTTTTTATAAGAGGATAAAGGAGACATAAAGTCGGAGAAAATACTCCCTCCCAGTAATATGCAAAAAGAGCTTAAAAAGAAGAGATAATCAAGAAAAAGACATATATAGAGAATATATACGCAAGAAAGGGGCCATGAATAATGATAAAAAAAAAAAGACCAGAGGTTAGTCAGGGGGAAAAAAAGGGAGAGCTGATCATAAAGAGTAAAAAGTAAGTATATACTGAGAAGTGTCGAGTCTCACTATCAACTTCCTTCCTTCCATAATTCAGCAACTTACACCACACCTCTTCACGCCTTAGCCTCAAATACATTGGCAACAGGCCATCTACTTCTCGCCTCCTCCGTGTACCGTCCCACATCCCCCTTCATATCCTTCAACATACCCAAACCTTCCATAGCCTCCTTCAATGAAGTCTCATTCTTCTTCAAAATCTCAAACAACAAGCTCTCTGAGTCTGTTCCCTCTGCATCCGATTTCGACCCCTCAGACGCAGCCAACGCCTGTCGCGCCTTTATAACTGAGAATACAGCTTTCGCGTTCTTCTCACCATGAGACGATAGATACGCCTCGTTGAATTGCGATAGTGTTCCTTCTTTAGGAGCGATTGTGAAGGTTTCGTCTATTATAGTTTGAACGGTGGGTGATAGTTCAGGTTTTGAGTTTACTATTCCCATACACTTAGCATACGTATATAATTGAGGGAAAACAAGAGATAGACTTACAGAATAGCTGGAATCGAGCGATCTGTTCATGAACGACTGGGTCTTCTGGGGCCAGACTGTGTGCTGCTAGTAGACACTTCAATGCTAGCAAATATTTTTCTAATCCACCGTTAGCAACGATACTTCGACCCGGGCACAAATGTCAGACTTACTCCTCTTCATATAAATATCAAAACCGGCTGTCTGGCCCTCCAAAAAGTTTGGTGAAAACTCCAAAAGCGGTTTCAACCAAGTCAATGCCTTCTCCAACGGCTCTGACGTCTGCGCCAACTTAGCACCGAACGGATCATCGTCTTGCTTCTTCTCCTCCCCGCCTTTCCTCTCATCCTTCGCTTTAGCCGCCGCTTCCGCCGCAGCCTTCTCTTGCTTCTGGGCCTCCCTCTTAGCCTTCTTCATTGCCTTCTTTCGATCCGCTGTGCTCAGGCTCTCGAAATCAACCGCATCATCGCCGGTACCGTTCGCCAGAGATCCGTGCGCCAAATGAGGTTTGTCGTTGAGTAGTAAGTAGAGCTTGATGGAATTGATCGCGGCGCGCCTGAAGAAGGGATGTGACCACAAGCTATCCTCCCACCTCACCATCTCAATATACGACCGAATCATACCTTTCCTCAACGAAAAGGAGTGGAAGTCGAATTGATCGTCCGTCCAGTCTTCGAAGATCTTGTAGATGGCGTGGAATCGCTTCAAGGCTAGGCCGAATTTCCCTTGTCGCACGTACGACTCGCCATCTTCGGTTATATACCAGACGCATTGCATTTCTAGCAGGTCGCCGAGGGGGCCGTTGACGTCGTTCTGCTAGGCAAATTAGTACACTCGCTTTAGACATTATGAGGGAAGACTACAAACTTACTCTCGTGAACAGTCCCATGGTCTTGATCGCTTCCTCGTTGCAATCATTTCTGAGCATGTACTTTGAACACTTGGTATTGTAGTATCTATCACTCTTGTCTTTCTGTCTTGCGTTATCCATCTCCTCCATCGCCTTTCGAACGTTACCAGCGTGTTTGAGGATTCTCGCCAGACCTAGCCGTAGCTCACCCTGGTCCGCATTATCCGGCGCTAATTCCAACGCCTCATTGATATACGATAAAGCCTTGTCGGTATCTCGTATCCGCCAGTGGTCGTGGTGCTGTGAGAGGTAGTAAAGGGTGTATATTAAAACGCTATTGTTAGGGGAACTTCCGTTTGTGAGATCGTCGCCATTCTCAGCGGGCTTTTCTGCACGTTTTTCGGAGAGAAAGGCCTCAACGAGCGATTGTAGACATTCCCGCTTCGCAACATCGCCGTATAGAGCTTTCAAACTGGTAAATGTTGACGGCGCGGCCCGCTTGAGCCTCCAATCCAGATACTTTTGTGCAGCAGTCTTAAACGCATCACCTGATACCAAATAGGAATGTTAGTCCAACATTCATAACTACGTTCGGAATTTGATAACTACCTTCTAGGAAATCCAACGGTATCCGTTTTGGTGCATCTGCTCTGGGGTACTGCTCTGCCAATTCCTCATAAATTTTAACCCTCGCCTCCCCTTCTAAACCCAAACTCTTTTCCAACCCAGCATAATACGCTCTCTTTTCCTGATTTCGATCCAACAGAACACGGTACGACTTTTCAGCTTCCTTGTTCTTCTCGAGCTTCAGTTGATAGTCCGCCCGAGCTTCCAAAATTGCAACCTTGTCAATAGCAGTCTTGGCGATAACCTCCAAATGGTCTAACGCCTTCTGATAGTCTCCAGCCTCGGCAATAATGTAGTTCTTGTAAAGGATCGCTTCCGAGTTTTCCAAATCCGACCTCGGCGGCGGCTGCTTCAGCGTCTCCTCGTACTTAGTGAGTACGTTCTCCGCTTCCGTTAGGTTACCCGCGAGATGGTATGCGATTGCTAAACCGGTCCAATTCTGCCGTATCTGAGGCTTCGACATTACCATCAACCGTCTGCTCTCAATGTAGCCGTTGTAATCCCTCATCTGTATCTGTAGCAGTGCCAGGTCTCTTAGGATTTGCTGCGAGTCAGGCTCGAACCGTAGAGCCATCTTGTAGGCTTTGATAGCTTCATCAAAGTTTTTCTGGGAGCGGTAGAGGAGACCGTAGACGTGCCAGCAGACGTGGGATTTCATGTCTTGTTTGAGAGCTTCTTTGGCGATTAGGAAGGCGTCTTCGGTTTTACCCTGGCAGTTGATGAGGAGGCCCTTCATGGCAAGGGTTTCGCCGTGTTTGGGGTACTTCTTGAGGATCTATAGCAAAAAGAGATTTTATTAGCTGATACGTAGGGAACTGGAGCTAGTATGAAGGATGATATACCTGCTCTGCAGATTTGAGACCCTTCTTGTACTGCTTGGTCTCATAAAACTTGAGAACATTGCGAAAGAGGGAGGCCTCTTTCGAGGCGAGAGGTTGTGCACTCGGCATGGTGAACTAGAGATCAACTTGGGACGAGGCGAACCGTGGGGGAAGGATAATTAGGGACGATGGATATCGGATAACGGCACGGGGAGAGAGGGATGCGTTATATCGTGGACATATAAGCGGTAAGATAATCTGAAGGGCCGCCAGCACAGAACAAGATTAGTTTCCAAACAGCTATATATTTTTGTAGAGAAAGTGAAGCTAAGGCCGCCTGCAGATGTCTTGGCTTGCTTACAGCTGTGGGGGGGTTTGATGATAGGATGAAATGACGGCAATGGAGCGACCACCGGGGGGTGCCTCGTCGTGATGATAGGTTGGTAGAGGTGGTTGGTGGTTGGTGGTGGATATTGTTTCGTGGTAACGTGGAGCGACGAGGAAGAAGCCTGCCAAAAACAATTAAATTGGGATTTGTGCGGTTCGTCGTTTATCGAATTAGATTTAACGAGCCCCACCAAAACAAGACCAGCCAATGCAAAAATGCAACTCTCCACATTCAATCAGTGTTATCATGATAATGGTACTGATAATAATATATGTATTCGTAAAGTCATTATAATAGCTACAAGGAGAGGTGGTATAGCAATGATCGTGGCGCCATTTAATTGTAATACAATCCCGGTTGGAAGACCTACTTCTTCAGCCGAGAAGACCGACGACCGGACGGAGTATCAGGCTCAATCTTCCCATTCATCACCACTTCTTCTTGAGCTTTCTTAGCACTCGCAGATTTGCCTTTCTTCGCACTCTTCGTCTTAACAACTTCCTCCTCGGACTCCGTATACTCAATTTCATCCTCCTCCTCGGACTCCTCTTCGGACTCCTCCTTTTTGACTGCCTTCTTTCGACCTCTTTTCGCAGGAGTCACCACCTCTTCTTTCGCCTTGATAGCTTTCGTAGCCCCCCTCTTCCCCTTCTTGACTGGTGTCTCTTCATACTCTTCGTCTTTAACAGCCTTCCTCTTTTTCGCACTCTTTTTCACTTTTTCCTCACCGCTGTCTTCTTCTCCTCCACTCACTGCAGATTCCACCTTCACCGCAGTCCCACCCGTCGCCTTCTGCCTAGTCTTCACATACGCACTCGTCCTGCCCCCAACCTTGACAAAGTCAATCTTCTCACCGCTAGGCAACTTGTTACCTTTCTTCCCCTTCCCCCATCTGTACTTGAATAACCAATCCGCAGGAAACTTTGACGAGTCTCCCAATAAACCACATGCGGTCTTGCAAATATGCAGCGTGGACTCGAATAGCTGTTTTTGTTGCTCATCCGATAGCGTGTTAGAGTATTGCTCTGGGTGTAACCGTGCGTGAAACAAAATCTCATCACCAACCCAGTTTCCAACTCCACTGATGAATGCTTGATCGAGTAAGAGCGCCTATAAATCAATTATCTCCGCACATCAGCCCCCATTCCCCGCGAGAATCATATATATAACCACCATGACATATGGTATAGAGCGAGGGAGAGAGGGAGGGTTTATATTACCTTGACGGGAACCTTCCTCTTCTTCAACACCCCTTTGAACCACTCTTCATCTAGCCCATCAACTACAGGATCTGGTCCGTTTTCCTTCAAAGGACTAACATTCCTAATCTCATCCGCCTTGACATCTATGAGTCTGACCCTACCTAACCGCCTAGGGTCCGTGAACGCGACTTTATTGTCCTCATCGCCTTCCATTTCTAACTCGAACTTCATAAATCGAGGCGGCCAGTCTATTGCTTGTTGGGAAGGTTCATCGTCGGCCATGTCGGCACGATAATGGGCTTCAGGCGCTTGATTGAAGGTTATCCAACCAGTCATGCCGAAGCTGCATTACACAATCAGCCATTTGAAATATTCGCAAATGCAAAGAAAAAAGGGCAACATACTGCATGAGAGGATGAGGAGGTGAATCCATAACAATCCTGCGAATTGAGTTCCAGCATTAGGTTCGTATATCATCTCGACGGCAAGATTACAGCAATCCGTACCAGAAATATTTGCCCTGCTGCCTATATCAAAGGTTAGAGCAGAACCCTAAATATCATACTAGAGAGGAGAATGGCATACTTTGCATCCACAATCTTCTTGCCCTTCATAGCCTTCATAAAGTCACTATGCGTAGTATCCTTGAACACGATGTGATCCTCATGCGCGAAAACCTATACACACATTAGAACAAAGCTATGTATAATAAAGTTTCTCAAGAATCAACGTACATTTTTAATCGTCTTTCCAGCAAGATACTTTCTAATATAGCTAAATATTACAGAAACTCGGTGAGCTTTATGACCTGGCTTTCGCTGAAAAGCGTTTGCTTGTGGACGCTCCTTGGATCTACGGAACGTACTGTACTATTCGCGAGATCTCTGCGATTTCCGGCATATTGAGTGTCAAGATTGAAGTACACCTGTATTGGATATTATGGATGCGCTTTTTAGAACCTATGGTTGGAGAGGAGCAGTTTTTCGTGTTAATTGAGGAAAACGCGAAACTGGCACGAAGGGGTGTGATATACACGTCCTCCTGGCCGGATGCTTTCGGCTTAGTCAGCAAGGGGCGGATTGGTTACTAACATCCGCAGTGAAGAAAGGCCGGCTGCACCGAGAGAAAATTTTAATCGAGCTCAAGTCGTTTGAGTCATATGAAACGAGTCTGATGAATGATGATTATTGATATTGAGACTGTCGATGTCGGCCTCTCGCCACGAGCATGAAAAAATAATAGACCCGTATGGTTGCTGTGATGAATATTCTGCGAATTCCATTTTTGTTGTTTCCGACTGCGCGATCCGCACTTGGCTGTGCCGATCTTCAACACCAACGGACGCTGTTCAAATCAACGTTACGAGCAGAATATAAAATTATAGATTTCAATTCGAGTCTGGAGACTTTGACATGGGACACGATGCACGGGAATATATTATATCTGGAATTCGAATTCAATCTACGAACAACCTGGAAAACAAAAAGGAAGGATTTGGACAAATTACTATTCCCAGTGACAAGTCTTGGCGCCAACCAAGGCCCGCTACCAGCATGTGCGGCTGAACCCCAGCTGGTACAGCCTCAAGCTCACCGCTCATCAATGCTTTGAGCTACCTCTTGTGGGACCCAGCACTTTGCATGTACCAGATTTATTATTATTTCTCAGCTTACCGACAAACCCTTACTTGTACGTATGCGCAAGTACCTGCTGGGGTCCCTTGAGGCACAAGAAACTTGACATTTGGAATCCTCTCGCAAGCTAAGCTTACTGCAAGCTAAACCGTTTTTTTTCTCGTTCTCAGCCTCGACAGAGTTCAAAACCCTTCCATCTTGCACTTTCTACTGTTCCTTTTTCTCCACCTCTTTCACTTCTTCCCTTTCTCCAGCTCGATAGGTGATCGAAAATAAAAGAAGGAATCAAAAATTGGTCCGACTTGCGAGAGAGAGAGATAGAGAGCGGTGAGGATGATAATGGCTTGAACTTCGACAATTTCGACATACAACACAATTTCGAGCTACTACACCACCCCCACTATCACCACAAATCTATATATAGCTTCACCACCACAACCACAACCACCATTGGAAAAAAAATAATGAGGCTCGAAGACGCCCTCCTCGACGGGCTCTCCAAAATGCACGCCTCATACCTCTCCAAACGTCAATTCGACTTTGACAACCCCCCAATGCCCGGGGGCGACCACTTTGGCCACGATGGAGGATACTATTCATACTACCCAAAATGGGCCATGATAACCTCAGCCGTAATCCTCGGCCTCTTCTTCCTCGGTCTTTTCGTCTTCCTAATCCTCTACATCCTGCGTCGACGTAAGCCCAAGTCTCCCTCCGCGAACCCAGAAGCCCAGATCGAAATCCAACGCGCGATAGCCCACCAACGTCGCATGTCCGGCATCTCAGACACTGACCCGGATAACATCAAACCCATCAAACGTCTCCGCTCCTTCCACATGAAAGGCGCCATGTCACCGGACTCAGTCTCCTCATCCCCTCGTACCCCACGCACCCCGAAAACTCCAGGCAGCGCAGGTCTATTCTCCCGTTTCTTCAGGAAAGGCGATAACAGCAAACGACTACCACCACTGGACGAAGAACGCAACGACTCGTACGCCTCGTTAAACGCATACCCGGACACCCCAGCTCTCGACGAGAAGATGCTAGAGGCTTCCCCTCCACCCACTCCCGCACCCGCATTCGGATGGTCTGCCAATGTAGGTCCCGGAGGGAATAGCACCAACCGTCGTGATAGCACGCCCACGTATAGTTCCACCACCGCTCCACCAGCCTACTCTCAACGAAGGAGCACGGTGGATGGTAGTATGGGTAAGGATAATGATAATTCTGGCATTGGCGAGCAGAATCTGTCATATAAAGGGGATACCAGGCCACCGATCGGACAACATGAGAGTGATAGCTTTTTGCAGACGAGTAATAGACGGATGAGTCGGGATCAGAAGCGGTTGAGTTCGGATTATAACGAGAATTACCAGACGAGACCGAGTGGTGGATTGTTTGATGATGATGAGATTGATGAGAGGCGACCGTTAGGGTATGATCCGGATTCGAGGAGTGGGCATTAAAGTCAATTTTTTTTCCTTAAAAAGTGAACAGGAGATGATGAGGTGTGGAGGTGGACGTTGGGGGAGTTTTGCATTGGGTTTATAAAAGCTGTGCGGTGGCGGTGGCTTTATCTGGATGGGTAAAGGATGAGTGAGTGTGGATGGTGGTTGTTTTGGGGGTATGTGGTGGAGAGCTTTATACACTCTTTACTTGTTTTCTTTGGCATCTTGATACGATATTTTATTATTGCTATTGTATGGCATCCCAGGAGTTCTAAAGCGTCAATCTTTCACCATTATTACTTATTTACATTTTGGCTCGAATCTTCTTCTCTCCCTAGTTTCTAACATTCTATGAAAATTTCAATTTACAAATTTACAAGCTCTACATACTATGCTCATTAAAGTCACTGAGCAGGTCAGTATCATGAATAAGGAAACAGTATACGTAGTAGAATAGAATGTCTAGAGAGATTTCATTTCTTTTATTGTGTGATTTCAAGATTCTCTATATAAAAAGGTTAAAGTCTTGACTTCTCTTTCTTCTGTGTTGAAACAGAAACCATTGCAATTGTACGCCAGTAATAAGTCCCTGTCATGCTATATCCGATAAACAATGAAGCGCCGAATTTGTACAAATAGATTGAAGGAGAAAAAAGCAGAGTACCGGGAAATAAAAGGTGTCTATCCAGTAAACATGTCTTGCTGTCTATTTCTGGTGCTTCTCTTCTCTTCTTCATTTTAGTTTAGTCATTATATAGAAAATCCCAACATGTTGAACATTTTTTCATCCAGTGTGTTGAATAACCGCTTTTGATTTCATGAAACCCCTCCCGTGTAATGTGATGCCGTTGAGGACAAGAAACTTTTTGGTGATAAAGGAATAGTAATTTCGGTCAATGGGAGGTTTGTTAAAAATATTGTCCCAATTGAGTCATATCACATCGATCGTAAAACAAAAGAAAGAGTAATAAAAAATTAAAGTTTGTTGAAAAATTGGTTGAGAGAAATGAAATGGCAGATGGTTAAGCTTTAGCTTAATATCTGTAGAGATCGGCCTTGAAGGGACCTTCGACGGTCAAACCGAGGTAGTCGGCTTGCTTGTCTGTGAGCTTGGAGAGCTTGACTCCGAGGTGGTCAAGGTGGAGTCTGGCGACTTCCTCGTCGAGGATCTTGGGGAGAACATAGACACCAATGTCAAGTTTGCCCTGAAAGAGAAACATAGTCAGCATCGAGATAATTAATGGTATACGTAAGAGAGGATAGATAGCTTACACCCTTGCCGAATTCAACGTGCTTGGCTCGGAATTCAGCATCGTTCTGCTTGTAGAGAAGGATCTGGGCGAGGACTTGGTTGGTGAAAGAGCAGCTCATGACGAAGGAGCTGTGGCCGGTGGCGCATCCCAAGTTGACGAGACGACCCTCAGCGAGGAGGATGATGTGTCTACCGTTCTTGAGCTCGAATCTATCAACCTGTGGCTTGATGTTGACAACATTCTTGGCGTTGGCCTTGAGCCAGGCGACGTCGATTTCAATGTCAAAGTGACCGATGTTGCAAACAATGGCATCGTTTTTCTAACCTCAAATCAGTATAAATTCTCATCACGGTTAATGTAATATTACTCACCATCTGTTCGAAGTGTTCACCAGTCAAGATATCACGGCAGCCGGTGGTGGTGACAAAGATCTGACCGATCGAGGCGGCCTCCTCCATTGTGGTAACCTGGTAACCAGAAACGGCAGCCTGGAGAGCATTGATGGGATCGATTTCGGTGACGATAACACGGGCACCCATTCCGTGGAGGGCCATAGCACATCCCTTACCGACGTCACCGTATCCGGCAACGACGGCAACCTTGCCAGCAATCATGACATCGGTCGCACGTTTGATACCATCAACGAGCGATTCACGGCATCCGTAGAGGTTGTCAAACTTGGACTTTGTGACAGAGTCGTTGACGTTGACAGTGGGGACGAGGAGCTTGCCCTCCTTGAGCATACGGTAGAGGTGGTGGACACCAGTGGTGGTCTCCTCGGAGATACCGTAGCAGTCTTTGAGCATCTCTGGGTACTTGTTGTGTACGAGAGCGGTAAGATCACCACCATCGTCCAAGATGAGGTTGAGGGACTTGCCATCCTTGAAGGCAACGAGCTGCTGCTCCAAGCACCAGTTGTACTCATCCTCGGTCTCACCCTTCCAGGCGAAGACTGGGACACCAGAGGCGGCAATGGCAGCAGCGGCGTGGTCTTGGGTGGAGAAGATGTTACACGATGTCCAGGTGACCTCAGCACCAAGAGCGGTGAGGGTTTCAATGAGCACGGCGGTCTGGATGGTCATGTGGAGACAGCCAGCGATTCTAGCACCCTTCAAGGGCTGCTCGTCGGCGTACTTTGCCCTGGTGGCCATCAAGCCGGGCATTTCATTCTCGGCAAGCTCAATCTCTCTTCTGCCAAAGGCAGCGAGGCTGATATCAGCAACCTTGAATTTCTGAGCTGGGGCACTCATGTTGATATTATTTGCGTGGAGGTGGGATCTGTAAATGAAGAGTAACGTTAGTAGCTATTAATTATAGCTTACAGGTAGCTGTAAAGACAATTGATAACTATCATATGAGGGAGAGAGCACTCACAATTGATGAGAATAAAAAGATGGTCAAGATGCAGAGATGAATTGAATGGCAGTACGGGAGGGGAAGAAGGAGAAGGAGAAAAAGAGGAGTTGAAAAGAGCAGAGACTTTTTTTTTTCCTTTTCGGTTGTTGCATTCTTTCGTCCGTTGCTCGGTTTTTGCCGGAGTTTCTTCGCCGGGCCCACCGCTGCAGACCACAGCTCAGAGCTATCACTCGGTCGAGCTAGCATGCCCGCTTTGATTGGTTCTGAGCTCCCTTCGAAGATAACCCAGTCGCACAGGCGCTAACATTGATGTCTGTGTGTTGTGACGAGGTTCAAGACTTCGTGGAAACATCAACATCAACAATCACCCTTCCCACCATCATCACCTCGAGGCAATCATCGTCAACCTCCCACAAAATACAAGATGCCGCCCCCTCCTACAGATAGCACCGCCTCTCGTCCTGAGAAGACTTACTTTGAGACCCAACGAGAAGCTCTCATCGAAGAAATAGCCAAAGCATGCCAACCCCACCTTCAAGCCATCCAATACGCCATTACTAACGCGCTCTATTCCAGGCATTCGATCAGGTCCTCCTCAATCTAAACCACCTCAACCGATCTCTCGAAGGTCTAGCAGATGTACGTCCATATCTGATCCGTTAATAACAATCGCTTGTATAAATCAAGACGAGTGACAATATCTGATATTATTTAAATATTTTCTCTAGGTCGGCCAAGAATTCACTGAAATCGAAGCACTATGGAGTAAATTCGACACAGTCATGACACAACCCATTAGAGACGATAACGCGAGTCCTGGATCCGGCGGCGAAGGCGGCGCTCAGTAGTTACATATATTCTTTTCTCTCTTTATCTGGATACGGTATCACGATTCATTCAACCATCAGCATGGCGTTAACGTTTTGGAATAGCGGCGAAAAACTTCTGTTTTGGGCGGGGTACTCGATAAGACCTGCAGATGTCAACGTTTCTTGGCAGAGCCTTTGCACGGAGCGTACACATCTATCGGTTATGCATGCATAGAAGAAATATAGTTTTTATTCTATTGTTGTGGCTCTAATGTTCTATGAAGAATCCACCGCTCTATTATACATCCCCGAGGATATTATATCTCAAGTTTCTCTATAAACCAACCACAGAACCGCCCAACGATGAGAAGAAAGCTATAGAAATACAAAAGGGAAAACCAATTTTAAACATGAAAATCAAGAAATGGTATCATCCAACGCCTCATGACTAAACAAACGACAATTCCTCCGAAAGAAAACAAATTATCTATAAAAGAAGAACAAAAACGCCGGCTATGAAGGATAATAATAACATTCAAAAATATTTCCGCCAAGAAGAAAAAGAGACAATGTTACCGTACGGTGCCAGTTCAATCAATCCACTTGCTAATGCTCCAGGAGCTGGCGCCATCTTCGATTACAAACTTTAGTCGTTCGACCCTCCATTCGAGGTATATATTCCTCACAGCTTCCATTGCACGAACATGGCCCTATACCACCAGAACAGTTAGTCTAAATATTCACTCCGGAAAAGAATCAGTAATGAGGTACATACGGGACCGGCGCCGCCCTTCTTGGCATCATCGCGATGCCTCCAGATACAAGTTGCCAAATTCCTGCCAGTCTCAGGATGAGGAGTCCCGAACCAATACTTGAGCAACTGTCCACTCTCCACTGCTTCCAAATGCGCATCTTTATCGAGTTTCCCTAGATGGGTTCTATCCGCATCAAACGGCAACCTGGATCGGAATACGATAATATAAAACTCTGAGCGCGGGAAATTGTAGTTTTCTCTGGTGGAGAGCTTGCGCAGCGCGAGGAGGACATCGTCCCAATTGAACGCCTCGTCGTACGGTTCAATGGCATAATCTGTTGTATTGGCGTTCATTATTGTCAATGATTTGGCTAGCAATTGGTGAGGGCGAGCGAGGGTTGTGAGATCCAGGAGATGGTCTCGGTCTGTGTACGGCGAGGCGACGAGGTGCTGGTGGTCATGCAAACGGCCGGAGAGGTCGAGGGAGTCTATTATCGCTGGGTCGACGGATTGGCCAATGCCGGGGACTTGACGGGAGGCGGCAGCTTTGAATTTGATGTCTTCTGGGGTTGCAGAGTGGGTGACGACATGGGGTGGGAGGATGTTTACGTTTAAGTTTGAGTGGTCTACAGGGCAGCCTCCGGATGATTTTGAAAAGGAATGTTCGACGGGGCAACCTGAGGATTTGGAGACCTGCTGCTCTGGTTGTTCATCTTGGGAGGCGAAGGGCCATTGAGGTGTGATGTTGTACAAGAAGTCAAGCGCACCCATGTTTATTTTTCTATACAGATAGATACTCAAAGTATCTATGGAAGACCAACAAGAGGGATATGATACAGAATGCGACTAAAAAAAGGCGAAGCAATACGATTCTATGAAAATATGTTTTTAAAAAGCGAAATTCAAAAGAACAGTGTAGTGGGAAAAAAGAGTTTTGAGAAATATAAACAACTTGCTCGATTGCGTGATCAGGCACAGTTCGCAGCAAATCGAACAATCCGAGATGTTACGCCTTCTTTTCTGGTGAATGAAACAAAAAAAAAAGTATATGGAAAGAACCAACAAAGCTAGTGAGGATTGTTAGCTTAGTTTTCTAGGGAACGAACTAGCTATCCGGTTGGTTCTGTTGTTTCAGTAGCTTAGTACCGAACTTTTGTGGTGGCAATTTAAACATTCTGGAGCGATTGAAGGGAGCTCGACGGGGCATTTTATACATGTATTGATTGTGTGTAATAGAATAATTCAGAAATAAAATGGCGAATTCTCACAATCACCATTCAATTTGTGACAGTGATACGATATATCGTGATATCATGATCAATCACATCTCATTGAAATCCAACGAACCGGAATGCGATGCAAATGTGGTGTATCATCTCATGCATATGCAAGGAATAAGCTTAACGCTGCGCCATTAATATTCCTCCTTCTTTTGCGACTGACTCGGTCGAAATCGCCCAACGCAGCACGTTTAAGGCGTGCTCAATCACGCAATAAGCAACAATATTCGTCCAGAATAAGGAAAGAAAAAGGCAGTATAAAAACCCGGCCGGTCGAACGGTCCCCCTGAATATATATAGCACGAGCCCCAGATCGCAGATTCTCGATTCGATTCGGTTCCAACGAGCGGCTTTTTTTGACATTTTCTTTCTCTTGGTATCCTCTTACGCATTCGGGTTTCGGATGGAAATGGCAAGTGTAATCCGGATAATGGCATCTCTTATCTCTTGCGGTTAGCCTTTAGCATACCTGTTGCTAGTGTATAAAAGGTCTGGGGAGTGCACGCCTTCGTTGTTGCAATTGACACCATACGATATTTTCTCGGAGCGCCGTCACATCCCCATCCATCGCCCTACTCGCTCGCACTCGCTCGATCAATCAAATCAATCCAATTCCAGTCAAGAAAACAAAACAAAAAAAAAAAACCAACAATCATCCAAAACTCGCCCTTGCAGAGAGAAAAAATATTTTCAGCTGGGCCATGGGGATGTCTTTTAATTCGCTCCGGATATCGGGCCTTTTCTTGTCCTTAGGTAATACTTGTTGGTGTGATGTGATTGTGATGTGATTTTGGTCTATCTCAGCTGGAGGAGAGTGGTTATGTACAGAATTGCAAGTGATAATAATGTCCGATGTCTTTCGGAACGCATTTCCACCAAAACGTATACTATGGTACAATATATATACTTACACTGGTTTTTTTTGTGCCGGTAACTCCGAAGACGACCTAATTAACTGACGACGACGCTAAAAAAAAAATCGAAATTGAGATGAGATGATATGATGAGCGAAAGAGAGGACGAGAGATCTAACCGAATAGTTTCGGGCGGATAATACCCCATATTATTCTGATCACCCCGGCTCCCGCTTCCGTCTAGGAGGATGGCTTTCTATATTATATTTTTTCCGTAGAGAAACTGTGATGCGTTTTTCATGTTGCTATCAATGTTATGAGGATGTCTTTTTCCATTCCTCGTAGGCTTGTATCCACGTCAAGCCGCCCATCCCGTCCGTACTCCTACTCTGAATCACCTCCCACGTTCTATATCATGCACACCAATTAGTATTCACCTTTACCATATGCTCAAGCGAACACTCGAGTATAAATAAATATTTCATGTGAATGGGGAGAAAATGTGATTGATACCTCTCTCTAACAATCTCCTCCACCCCCCTCTCATTCCTCACCACGCCAGCCAAAATTTCCGTTCTGGTTTCTTTCGGAAAGTACCGTCCGCTGTAAGGATCCAACCTTTCGTCCACTATCCTCTGCTTCTCTGCCTCGTTCGCCTTTGCTATCACACCCGCATCCGGATCGTTCGGGTCAGGTGAGGTGGCAACGATAGCGCAGTATGTTAACACTTCTGTTCGTTGACGCCAGGATGGATATAAGGTTGTTGAGAGGAAGCTTTGGAGGGTGGGCGAGGGTATGAGACGGTGAGAAGGTTGGCGGGTGGTTGTGGTTGATGGGTTGAAGGATGGTGGCGTGGAGAGGGTGTTTAGTTGTTGTGAGATTGTGTCGTCTGTCGTCGACCGTGAAGATTTTAAGAATTCTATTTATATATTATAATTTTAGTATATGGAGCATACTGATGTATCTTTATACGAAAAGTACCCTTTAGAGTGGATGTTGAGAAGCAGAACTGCGGGGTGAGAGGCGGTAGGGCGTCGTGGGATGACTTCATTGTTGACGAAGCTGACCGCGAAGATGCCGCCGCCGACGGTGACGAAGATGAAGCAGGACGGTCTGGTTCCTGTGGAGCTTTCCACATATTGTATATATCCCCCTCTGAATCGAGATTCTTTCAGTGATAAGGCTGTTATAAAAATATATGATACGATGATGGTTCTACTCACCTTGAAGACTGATATCGATATGAGCTCGTATGACGGTCGGAACAAGGTAGAATGGTTTGCTTGGCGCCCGTCGCAACAAAAAGATATTATCAATTCTTGCCGCTATAATTTTTTCTTCTCGTCTCTCCACCTTCACAACCTCATCATCAATCTCAAAAAAGATGGCGAAAACAAAGACGAAAACTTCAAAGAAGGCCCGCCGGAAAGAATCTTCTCCAGCATCTCTCGCCTCTGTCCTCCAAAACATCGCAAAGCACGATGAACATCACACCGCAAACATCGACAGCCTGATCTCCAAAGCTTCCCTCCTCCTGCAAGAACACTCCGACCCGGACCAAGCTCTTAAAGTTATCACGGCCGCCCTTTCCAAAAACCCAACAAACCTGCAAGCTCTCGAACTCGCCGGCGAGATCAATATCGAACTCCAAGACATCCCCACCGCCATCAGATGCTTCACCACCGCTACCAATCTCGACCCGGACGGTGTCGCCAGTGGCGCTGAAAAGTTTTTATGGCTAGCGCAGATTTGCGAAGAAGGGAATGAGGTGGCGATAATGTGGTATGAGAAGGCTGTCAAAGTTTTGCGATCGAAAGCATCGCAGGGCGATATAGACGAGGAGGTCAAAGAGAAGCTTTGTTCTGCCCTATGCGGTATGGCCGAATTATACATGACAGATCTATGGTACATACCAAACCCACACCTGATGAAACTTGCACCGTTTACAAATATACCTAAATACTAATATTGACACAATCAAATTGTAGTATGCAACCGGACGCCGAATCCCGCTGCGAAACCTACATCACCGAAGCCCTTCTCGTCCACCCTTCCTCACCAGAAGCACTCTCCACCCTCGCCTCCTTCCGCATATCGCAATCCAAGCCGGGTGATGCCCGTGCGGCTCTCAGTCGCTCCTTGGAAGTCTGGAAGGATTTGGAAGCCGGTGATGGAACTATACCGCCTTATCCCTTTCGGATGAGTTTTACTAGACTGTTGATGGAGTGTGGGATGTATGAGGAGACGATGGACGTGCTGGAGGGGTTACAAGAAGAGGATGACCAAGTTGTTGACTTGTGGTATCTTGGCGGTTGGTGTCTTTTTTTGATTGGGGATAAGTTGAGGAAGGGGGAGAAAGCGCCTACTGCTGGTATGAGTGGTGAAGAGGAGGAGGAGGAGGATTGGAGGGATACATGGGCTGCAGCTAGGGAATGGCTGTGGAATTGCGAAAAGCTGTACAAGGCGTTCGAGTGGGACGACGAGGGGATTAAGGAACACGCATCCGAGTTGTTGAGGAATATTAGTGCAGAATTAGGAGAGGCGAAACCTGATGATGAGAAGGACGAAGAGGAGGGTGAAGGAGGTGATTGGGAGGATTTCGAAGATGAAGACGGGGATGAGGAGATGAAGGATTCGTGATTCAAAATTTTATATATTTCTTTGGCGAGGTATGAGGGGTTTCACGATTGGGAATAATGGAGTTTAAGGACCTAATTTTATATTTTTGTAAATATATTTTTCTCTATAATAGATAAAAGTCATCCGATTCATCAATGTATAGACCTCCATCCTTTGCTGTGATAGCGCACTCTGGTCGACTTGGTTGGTTTCGTTTGGCGGGGCAAAAAGCTTGTTCGTTTAACGCTGCCCCACCAGCCACTCTTCCCAAAACCCTGCAACCCCACGATGACCTCCATTCATCCCACCCTCCTCAGAGTTATACCACAATGTCAGCGGCGACAGAAGAACAGGAACAAGAGCTAGAAGTGCTCGAATCAATCTACCCCGATGAATTAACTAGTATGTCGTCCCACTTTCATATGATATCTCTACCTATTATACACTAATATTTGTGTAGAAATCTCCGATACGGAATTCACAATCCAAGTTTCTCTAGAAGAGCCCAACGTCGATGTTGAAGCGGAGGGATATGAAGCTCGTACGTCGCACATTACTTTCCTTTATACTCCGGTCGCAATTATACACCCTTAACACCTTCAGGTCACGAATATTCTGTTTACGACATGGATCGAGGTTGATTGATTGGAATACATATAGCTACGATACTCCTACGGGTAACCTACACCCCAACCTACCCGGACACCGCCCCGGATCTCTCCATCTCCCTACCCCCCACCGACTCAGACAACCCACACCCCCTCTCCTTCCCCTCCGATGAACCGCCCCTCACCGCAGCCCTCGCGACAGCGGTGGAAGAAAACCTCGGCATGGCAATGGTATTCACCCTCACCACGACTCTCAAAGAAGCAGGCGAAACCATCCTCCGCTCTCGCGCCGACGAAGCGCAGCGGATACGAGATGAAGCTGCGAGGTTGGAGGAGGAGAAGGAAATGGAGAAGTTTAGAGGCGAGTTGGTTACCAAGGAGGTGTTTGAACGGTGGATGGAGAATTTCAAGAAGGAGATGAAGGAGAAGAAGGAGGCCGAGGAGAGAGAACGGGAGGAGGCGGAGTTGAGGAGCGGGAGGAGGAGTGGGAATGTTAGTGGGACGGGCGCGGGGGGGAAGAAGTTGACCGGACGGGAGTTGTTTGAACGAGGGTTGGTTGGGGGTGGTGATGATGAGGATGATGAGGAGGGGGAAGAGGAAACACCGGATGTTGGTAAGCTGGAGATTAAAGCATGAGGATAATATTCATACATCTACTTCTTTATATATATTCGGTGGAGGGTCGATTATATTGAGAATGATATTGGCCTCGGCACGCCACTAATTAGCTTCCAATCATGGCGCATAAAGTGGAGGCGTATAAAACACTAAAGTATACAAGCATTGCGTACTATATATATCGCTTGAGTGACGATAAGTGTATCTAGACATGTTGTTCGGCATATCCCGTTAGCTGTGCAGCTGTGAAGAATCTACAAAATTTCACGTAATAAACATGTAATCACAACCCGTATTCTCTCAACCATCCGATAAAGGTATTTTTTATGGAGATAAGAGTGGGTCGGCTCAATCGTGTCCTGCATACAGATGGGGAAATACCCCTCGTGAATATTTGCCTCTCGCAGTTTCCCGACTTCAATTCCGGTCAGGGCGGCGAGGGCGAGAGTTTCCCGTCGGCCGTCGGGAAACCTCTCCATCTTTGACTAAAACAGCGGTACCTGATCGCATTCTTTCGAGCTTCAGAGCTCACACCACTCGTTAAACCTTCACGTACCATTACTGCATTTTCTATTCTTCGACATCTACGGAATTTCACAATGGCGGCAACTATAATGCATGGTTATAATTATAAAAGGCGCCCTCCCCTCGAGCCCTCAACTACGATTGCGACTCCTCCTAAGCTAAGCTGTTATCTACAATTGCAATTGCAACCCGCTATACCAATTGAACCTCCCAGACCCTAGCTCTGAGTAGCATTGCCTCAGAATCAAACGATTTTCAAGAAAAATGGTACCGTGTACCGACCCCGAAAACGGACAGCAAAATGTCTCAGAATCCCAAATGCACGCCGACGCCGAAGCGACCCTAATAAACTACGGCGTCTCCTTCCACCGCGACATCATTGTCCGCGCGGAGGGGCTCTACATCTACACCCCCACCTCCCACCGCATGCTGGACTGGACTTCTGGCCAAATGTCATGTCTCCTAGGCCACGGCAACCCAGAAATAGTCGACGTGATCTCTCACCATGCTGCCAAACTGGACCACTTGTTCAGCGGCATGTTGAGTCCGCCTGTGATTAATCTGGGGAAACGACTCACGGGTTTGACTCCAAAGGGTCTGGATAAGGCTATTTTTCTGAGTACTGGCGGAGAGAGTAACGAGTTTGCGATTCGGATTGCGAAGTATTATACGGGCAAGTTTGAGATTGTTGGGTTGAGTGCCAGTTGGCATGGGGTTACCGGGGCGGCAATTGGAGCACAGTATCATTCGGGGAGAGCGGGGTACGGTCCCGTGGTAAGTTTCGACATATCCTTTTCTTCCTTTCCTTTCCTTCAAAGGACCTTGATCTGAGCTGGGTTCAGCTGGACCCCGGTGTTCATGTGGAGGTCGCGTGTAAGCAAAAGAGCGAACAAGCGAACCGGGGCGTGAACCAGGTCTTCGGTCCAGTTCGTTAAGCTTAAACTTGTGCTCGTGTATCCAACGCAAAAAAATGCAACAATCCCTCCAAAACGCAGTGTAACGAGTGTGCAGATGTACTAATTCATACGATGGTATGATATATAGATGCCAGGAAACTTTGCCCTCCCCGCACCGAACGCCTACCGCTCCATATTCCGCCACCCAGACGGCACATATGACTGGCAAACCGAACTCTCCTACGGCTTCTCCCTCATCGACCGTCAATCATGCGGTTCCCTCGCGGCTGTAATCCTCGAACCCATCCTCTCATCCGGCGGGATGCACCCTTTGCCACCGGGATACCTCAAAGCCGTGAAAAAACACTGCGAGGACCGCGGTATGTTGCTGATCGTGGACGAAGCGCAAACTGCTATCGGCCGCGCGGGGGATATGTTTGCGTTTATGCACTACGCCGAAGACGAGGGCGTCGTGCCGGATATCTTAACGTTGAGTAAGACTCTCGGGAACGGTATCCCGCTTAGCGCTGTTGTCGTTAGCGATGCCGTGGCAGAGAAGACAAGGAGAGAAGGGTTCATGTATTACACTACCCATCTTAACGATCCCTTACCCGCCGCGGTTGGGGATAAGGTACTCGAAATCGTCGTAAGGGATAATCTAGTGGAGAGGTCGAGAAAATTGGGTGTAGTGTTACAGGAAGGATTGAAGAGGTTACAGAGTAGGTATGGGTGTATCGGCGATGTCAGAGGAAGAGGGTTGATGGCGGGTATGGAGATTGTGACGGATAGGGTTGCAAAGACGCCCGGGTTCGACTTGGGGAATCGGATCGGGGAACGAATGGCGGAATTGGGAGTGTGGGCGCAACTGGGCACACATCAGAGTTTTGCAGGGGTCTTTAGAATCGCGCCGCCGATTACTATTACGGAGGAAGAGTTGAGAGAGGGGCTGGAGATTATGGAGCAGGCCTTTGGGAGTACCGAGGGATCTATGCCGTTGTATTGATTATAATTTTCTATATCATTCTATTATATATACACGAAGACGCATAAATACAAAAAGCACGCTAATGAGAAAAAATATTAAATATGGCTATAAAGGCTGTCCTGTAAGATTAATGCCATCTACAATTTGAGGAGTAGTACCAAATAAACTGGTCCAAATATCATCTATTGCATCGAATCCTCCCATGGGATCAAACGTCATTAGCGATGTGTCGTTGAGAAATTGAAACGTCTCATCGTCAGTTATATTAGTCGGTGTAGGTATGACGGGTAACATTGTTGCAGCATCAGTGGTTGTGACAGGCAGTGGAACCGATTGTACTCTCGATATAAGTTCAGCGCAGCGTTCTAAACACAGTTCGCCCAACTCCCATCCGTGGTTATCGCGGTGTAGCTCCAAGTTGTCCTTTAATGACATCAAAGTTCCTGCGCAGGCGATCTTGATCGCTTGATTCTCCGTTTCGACGGCGCACCGTAGTAAAATCATGGTTGCTACGACGAGTAGGTGACTGGTGTACGGTAACCAAAATTCGTGGAGCTGTGCGGGTGTCAGATTTGACACATATTCCAGGACTCTAGTTGCAGCTAGTTGTAAATCGACTAGACATTCATGAATCACACCGGCATTGCTTCCATTGTGAGATTGCAGCCACGCTGCCCTGAGACTCAGCCTGCTGAAAAGCAACTTGGCGGATAAATAGCAAAATTGGAGGTTGCTACCAGAGTTGTCTTTGGTAGCGGCGCGGCGGGCAGAATCTGCAGATCCTTCCTCCCATCGCCGTAGCATTAGCGCCGCAGATTTGAGCGTCTCGATCATCGTTATCAAATCCGGGTTGAGGTGATAAACCATTGGTAGCATCTCCGCTAATACCTGCGATAAGGAACATAAAGAGTAGAATGATGACGAGCAGAGAGGCGACGGCTGGGGATATCCGTTCGAGAGGCTATTATTCGTCCTAGGACTCGCCGCTTGGTGTTCCGGTAACCTAACATCATAACACCCCTTCGTGATATTTGGTGGCGTCCCGTAAGACAAACTCGACCAGGCGTCCACAATGAAAATACACCACCACATACGTATCCTCATCTCCTTCTCCGCTGGCGATTTATTCCACTTCCGGGGATCCCGATGTAAGCCAAAACTATGCGCCAGTGCGATCACCCGACTCGAGTTTGCAATGTTCCCGACATACGCCAACGAAGGCCTCCCTATCACATTGATACCGCAGAGAGGGATCGTTGAAAAGCTCGGAGAAGTGGAGTCTTCTTGCAATGCGGATACTGCCAAATTCCAAATGTAATCTGAATCCGGACGGGGGTGTAGCCTTAGAATCTCAGATCTGTCCCACAACGGAACTATGCTGGCATAGATATTGCAAAGAAGAGCAGAATTGATATCTGCGCATTGCTGTGCCAAAAGCTGAGCTCTGAGTTCATCTCCAATTATGGGGAAACAAGGATGCACGAGTTCGAAATATAACCTGATCGCTTCCTTTTTGAAGGGTCCTAGTATTTGTTCGATGATCTCCCGTTGCTTATCCCCCGTATCTAATTTGGGTCTAAATCCTCGACGATACTTGGGAATTGTGACGTACACCACCGACCCGCCGGGCTCTTCGCTCGCGTAGGTTGCGTTTGAATTTTGCCTCTGCGATTGAGGTGTAATGCTCATATGTCGCTGGATTACCTCCACATCTTCAGCAACACCCGGGCCGACAATGATTGCAGATTTCCCACTAGAGCTTTCTGCGGCTGGCGCAGAGAGGGAAGACTGAGCGCCGGAGGTGTCCAAGTCGTAGCGACGCCGTTTCGCGGGATGTGATGATGCCGCACCGGCAGAAATACTAGTGTTTCCATTTGTGGTAGGAGCAGAGCTGGAGGAGGGGTAACTGGTGTTCTCTTCCGGGCTGGCAGATGTGGGTAGCTGACAAGCGACGCCCTTTTCGCGACAGAAGAGACACGGTTGGTTGGGAAGATCGATCTTGCAGCGGATCTTGCGCTGTCTGCAGCGGGCACAAGCGGGTACCTTGTGGGAGCGGTAGGGACGGTGCTCCATGAATATCGACACCATGGAACCGAATTGATATTTTGATATTAATTGATATATGTATAGGATATGTAGCAAAAACCTTTGAGGCTCAAATTTGAAGTTAAAGGTACATTGGACAATACGCATACATCGGATACCCCAAAAGGGTGCCGAGCCCTTTTATGTAATGCAATGGAGGTTCGGAACTGGTCCTCGAAGACAGGGCATCGATTCAGCGAAGGGCACTGGGGAGTGAGGTAGATGCATGCTGATGTCAATCGTGTGCCTTAGCTTACCTTGTGGCTCCCGAGACCCGACCTGCTTAGTTTGTTCGCGGCAGTTGAGGTGCATGCTGTACAAGTGCGGTGTAGCGCGGTGTCGTGCGGTGCGGTGGTTCGTCTGGGTGCAGCGAGTCGGTCTTTGTCGCACGCCAAGCCCGCGCCCGTAGCTCGTATCCACCGAGTATCCCCGCATCCGGTAGGCATCTACATATCCAGCCACGCTCGCTGCGGTGCTGCATCTACCGCCCCGGATGTATCTCGATCCATTGGACCGTTCGAACCAGGAAGAAAATTAAAAATTAAAATGAAACATCGAAATTCTTATGAATTCGATCAGGCTTCTCTCGGAGCTAGGGTCAGCTCTATTTTCGGAGCACAGTCTCAACGTCTCTGTTGCATCGAAGCGTAAAAATCTTGTGAGCGACAGGCGTGGAGATTGGAATGTTGATTACCAAATTCCTTGTCCTCTGATTCATTCTGCTGTCATTCGGCACCAGTTTCCACCATGATTTAGGCCAGGAGCATGATTCTTCTCATAGCCTCGATATGAACCCCACCGTGGGTTTGAAGATGCAGATCTTAGCTTAGCGTCTCACCGAATAACTTTATTCCAGGTTTCTCGCCTATCGTTTGGGTCGGTATTTGGTTTTCTGAACGCTCATAAAAATAGTACGGGTTGTGTGAAATATACTTAGATTTGTAACGATAGAAAATAAATAGAAAATAAATAGGCATCTAGACCACGTTAAGAACAAATTTACTCGCAGTACGAATAAGAACCAAACCAGTTTGAGCTGTGCGAATAGACCCGAGGCTAGATATCGATTGAATCAGTCGAGCTTCACGAGCTCTCTTTCTTTCAAACCTAGCCTCAACAAGCCAGCGCCTGATTTCTGAGGCTATTTTGAACCTTTCTCTCATTGACGGAGTAATTCTTGCATAAGCGTCTTCATCTGCTCTAGAGCTCTGAGGATACAGAACCCACGGAAATCAAAACATTGACCAGCCAGCCAATTAAAAGCCCGTTTCCCAATTGCAACACCCGCAACGCAGGCCCAAATTCGGAACGGATCCAAATTGGGCGCGAGCGAATATAAGAAAGATCGTCGGCGGAAGCAATAATAACCGAACGGAAATATACAGCACCTGAGGATACCACGTTCGACGGCTGCAGCAGGGATGTTTCCCAAACTTGGATATCACGTTAATTCTAGAATTGCATTTATTCCAGCCACCACGAATGCAGGGGTGGAGAGAAACAAAAATCATTCAAGGCTTTTTGCCGAAAAGATTATCCTTATAATTAAAGGCGTAGATATCCACTCACTTCAATGTATATATATCCGTGAATAAAAGTACATGGCTGTTACAATAAAGCCCCTGCCTTCGCTGGAAAAAGCCCCCCAAGTCGTCGCTATTGCATATTGAGACTCGGCTTTCGCTGCGGGGTTAGCGGAAGCAAGCTAGAACTGAGACCAGTGTAGATCAGTCTAGGCCGAATATTAAAATTATGCTTAAGCAATTGTGACTTCCATTTCTTTTTGTTATCGTGAGGTTAGTAGTCAATTTAATTTGAAAGAACCTCAAGTTGAACTGTGGTTACGAATGACCTCGAGACCAGGCGGATATGAGGGCAAAGTTTTTTCGTGTCGACTTTGACGAAGATGAGAGATTGATTTTCATAACTATTGAGTTATTTCCGCTAAGAAAGAATGCAAAGAACTCGTTGCTCTTCTGTATTATTTTGTTGCCGAAGTATACGATACAGGTTAGATTGTATTTTTTTATTTTTATTTTTTTGCCTCCTCCGTTAATTCAGAAGTTAGATGGTACAAGAAATGATCTAGAATTTGCGCAACCATTCATCAATTGTCAGAAATGTAGACGACCAGGAAGTACTAACCAGCTTGGATCGTCGATTCAGCCGTGTTTCCCCTCTGCTTTTGTTACTACTTGAGATGATTCTGTGCACCGCCCTCCCCTATCGATAAAAACCCTGGATTTGACGGTGTAGGCGCTCTGAGGTTGGGTTCAGTGTGGTAGTACTCGGGTTCATTTCTAGAAGATTTTGCGCATTTAGGATATTCAAGATATCGGACGGGTGTGAATGGAGTTGTATCTCGAACGGCTGAAAGTTTTACATCAGCAAGCCTGCCTATGAGGACATATTGAAAAATTCAAGTTGGAAGTCGGGCTCAAGAGTAACATCCGTAGATTCAAGGCAATGGCAGCCTCTACACCCCCTTCCAGCACAGTTCCTGATTTAGCGCATCCCGCTATGTAACCTGCAGGTGGGGAAATATTGCCAAGTCGCACCCGATGGACTGGAACACTGAAATCAGTGCGAAATAAATGCAAAGGGAAATGTTGTAAAGCCTCGTTCCGAGAATTGACGAAATGCTGGCCTAATTCTGACATGAGATGGCGGAAAAGCGGCCCTCAAGGGCTCAAGTTATAAACATTGAATGTTGAGCAGATCGGCATCCTGAGAGCTCCGACATCCATCACGCCTGTTCTGATCTTGTAACTTATTTTTACGACTTGCTGTGTATTATTTTATCTCGCAGGCCAGATGCCGATATATTATGGTGGATGCTGTGTAATAATTTAAAGCTTATAAGCTTATAAGCTTAAAAATTTTAAAGTTTATGTATATTATGCTAAAATTCTGTGATACAAAGACTAAGGGAGGCACCCTTGAAAATGGTGGAGAAAGTGTTTCTTGTTTCCCATCTTTTTGGAAACGAATATCGGGGTGTGCAAGAGTATCCCACAGGCAGAAACCTTCGAACTCTCGTCAAAGAGGATAACCTGAAAGGTAAACTTGCGCAATTTAGCGGCTCGGCCAATTTTGCATCAATCCCACGTTCTACCCCTACAAATCTAGCCTATTTGGTGGGGTGATACTTGACAAAAGGAGAATTACCAGCCTACGATGTCTACTACTAGACTGGTTTAGGAATGCCTTGACGAGGAACGCAGAGGAAAAAGATAAGGGTGAAATGCTACGGATTTTCTGAGAACCTTTATTGCACGCGGAGCCGTTTCAACCGTGGCGTTTCGACCTCGTGAATTCTGCCTCGACGGGACATTCGACGCGGAGGCGGTTGCCACGTTGTTGTGTGAACCAACCAGAGTCCGGAGTTGTGTGGGTCCACCTCCGGAGAATTAATTCAAACCGGTAACCGCGAGCACAATGTGCCCAAAAACAACCACACAAGACCAACCCCCAGCTCAAAGATGCCCAACCAAACATCAACTAATCGCATCCAACCCGCAGTAGGCTCTCTCTGATATCTCCGTTCTGAAGCTCTGTCGTTTGCAATTGGTGGCTGTCAAACCGTTCCTCTGGATCCAAAGCTTCATGGCTTCTATATCGAAGAAACTTTTACCGGGGGGCTTGGTATCAGCTCGGCGCCTTGTCTTATAAAATCAGTTGTTCCATGCGAAGTGACCGGGAATCCCCACAATGAAAATTAAGACAAGATAATACTATTTTCTAGTGCAGATTAGAGTTGTGCTACATACCACTTGGTGGTTTTTGTCGGTACTTACCGTGCTATTTCGTGGTGCATATTTGGGTTCCTTGTGCCCTGACATTATATAGGACTTGTAAGTTGAGCAGGCTCTTCCTTCGAAAAGGTCAGTCTCCACCTGCCCGTCATGGATACGCCCGTCATGTTAACCAACCTTGCGATTGTCAAGTTCCGTTTATTCTTGCAACTTTCAAGAAGAGAAGCATACATGCAAGGGCTCTTTCATCGCGGGACATCCCAGGATCTAGACGCGATTTGAATTAGCCAGATCCCAGGAACATTCCAGCAATCACCGGCCTTGGCGCGGCCGTTGGAGATTTCTATTCTCGAAGTTCGAACCAGTAAATATACGCGCGCCACCGCAAGAGGCCGGCAACCACCAACAACGGAACTCCATTGTTTAGTCTGGAACTCGCCCAGTCCATTCAGTCATACAAAATCTCGACATTGTTGATCCTCTGAACGGCTCATGGTAGCTGGTAATTCAGCTCATCATGAATCTGGATCGAGCAAAAAGCCTCTCCACCACGGAGAGGACGGGACGGGTGGGAGAGGCGACTGGAGATACACAAAGTTGAGATTCGAGATCGGATTTTGGAGGCAAAAAAGCATAGGTCCTAACTCCAATCACGATTGTAGTTTCCTCGTTCATAGTTGATGGGGATATATGAGGATTATGGGATCCGGAGATATCTCAGCTATAAAGATGACTTTGTTCGCCCGCTGTTTAGGTAGCATATCAGCATCAGCATTACCTGAACCTCGCTGAAGGTCAAATCTCTTTGCTTTCGACTAGGTAAGTATATTTCGGCCTATTCGAGAGTATCCCATATCTCCAGAGGCTATAATTGATAATCCTGCCCTCCCTCCCCTTGTAAGGTAAGCGAAAGTAAGTATCGTGAATCCTCCTGGTCAATTCAATTGACCGAAGAAGCATTGCCAAAATGCTCTTCTTACAGAGCGTTCTCCAGGTTGCGCTCCTCGCGAGTGCGGTTCTCGGGTCCTCATGTAAAACTGCTCCTTCAAGTTGCAAGTCTATTGCAACAAACAAGGCATCGTCGACGAGCTGCTCCAAGTTCTTTTCAACTAAGGGTATCGGTCACCCAACCTGTACAAAAACTGTCACCAAAGCTGCAGTTACCACCACTAAATATACAAAGAAGGGTAAATCCACTCGACTTATCTATACTAAAACTTCTACTGCCTACAAGACGGTCCGCACTGCCTGCGAGACCGTTACTCTGCCTACCACCATAAAAAAAGCCGGCATCGTTCACAAGACCTCATGGGAAACTTGCACCGAGCTCGATACAGTAAAGGTTGCCCATACATCGTAAGTCATCCGTTGATCTTGATTTCTTCGGTCGATATTGATATCAATGGCTAGATGCATTACAAAAACCAAAACCATTACCAAAACCACCACAATTATCGGAAAGCCCAGCGCAAATGCTTTGCTTAAACGGTCCACTATTAGTACTCCCAAGGCTTGTTGTAAGTTCCCCTTCAAATGAGTTTAGTCTCGGTGCTGTTTGATCGATATTGTGGCTTTTTGGTGCTAAATCGAATATTCTCCCACAGCCTGCTTTGTCACCAAGTCAAAGACCACAACCCATACACCCGCCAGAAAGACAAAGACCGTGTCAGTTGCCACAGCTACCGTTACCAAATCGACTACCAAGAAGGTTACACAGACAAAGACGATTGCAGTTGCGCGGATCACGAAGTGGTCAACACATACATCACAACGTACGAGCACCACCTACAAGGTCACGACTAAACATATAAAAGTGACCTCGACAACATCTGTGTATCGTAAGACAACGACGAAGACTTCTACCAAGTGGGTCACCGTTTACAAGTCGACTCAGAAGGCCACGACAGTGACCAGAGTTGCGACCGGAGGCAGCGGTTCCAAAACCACTGTCTTCCCTACAGACAGCAGCGGGCATAAAATCACCGATGGGTCTGTCAAAGCCACTGTGATTACATTTAAAGTGCTACCGGCGGTTACTATCACCAAAGCTGGCTCCAAGCTGTCCACTACCACCATTCTCCCAACTGGAGCGGCTTTCAGTGCAGGCACTGGAACCAGAACTGTCGTTGTATACGTTACACGGGCGACTAAGCATATCACGAAAGCAGCTTCGGGAGGAGGTCCCTCTCATTCCACTATCATTCCCACCAACCCAACTCTGCCTGCTACCGTTATTGACTTTGTTACAAGAGGAACGGTCTCGAAGACAAGTCCGGCAGTGGGTGACAAACCTTCCGCTACTACTATAATTCCCACAAACCCAACCATCCCTGCTACGGTGATAGATTATGTCACCAGAGGAACTATTTCATTGACTAGCCTAGCTACGAATGGTAAACCTTCTGGGACAACCATAATTCCATCCAATCCCACAGAACCAGCTACTGTCATTTCTTGGGTTACACAATTGACGACGAGTTTGACCAGCCTCGCTACTGGTAGTACTCCATATGCTACCACCCTCGAACCCTCTAACCCTACCGATCCAGTAACTGTTGTCACCTATGTCGTTCAGAGTACCGTTACGTATACATCCCCAGCGGGTCCAGCTGGACCTTCTGGGACAACGATTTATCCCCCTCAAACGAATATTGGAGCTCCTGTGCAAGTTATCACATATGTTGCGAGACCAACTACCTCGATAACAGTCCCAATAACTGGAACTGTACCCTCAGCTACCACTATATTCCCAACAGATGGCTCTGGGAAACCACTCACAGATGCTTCAATTCCAGTTAGTGTGATTACATATAGCCCATTGAAGAGAATCACTACTACGGAACCACTTCCTCCCACCGCCACTGAACCATCTGCGACCACCATATTCCCAACGGACGTTGGCGGTTTAGTCCCAATTTCCGTCATCACATACACGCCACTGAAAAGGACGACCATCACAACTCTCGGCTCTGTTGCGCTCACAACAACCAAGTATCCAACCGATGGTGCGGGCAATACTATCACAGATGGCTCGGGTACTATCAGTGTCATTTATGTCATCACGCAGCCAGAAACTCTGATCACTAGAGTTAATTCGGTCACGGGTTTGACTACACTTTATCCAACGAATGCAGCGGGCTCTACAATCACAGACGGGACTGGAACAAAAACAATTATTACATATGTCATCCAAAAGTTTGTTACAGTTAGTAAACCTGGAACCGCTGGGGCATCGACATCGACCGCCTGGCCTACAGATGGCTCGGGTCATATTATCACAACTGGCATCGGCCCGATTACTGTCATCGACTTCCTCCCAAGATCTATCGTAACCCTATCCCGTCCTATGTTAGGAACCAGTGCATGTCCTGCTCCAATTACACCAACGGATCCCGCTCAGCCCCTTACAATTATCGAGTGCGTCAATCGACCTTCTGTGACAATCACAGAGGCTGCCAGCACTACTGGCCTAACGACCGTTTACCCGACAGACACAACAGACTATAAAGCCACCGTTACTGTGATCACTTTTGCGAACCAGCCGCAAACTTTAATCACCAGAGTCGGTTCCTCAACTGGTCTGACCACACTTTGGCCAACAAACAGTCTGGGTTCTACCATAACCGATGGTACAGGAACAAAGACTATCATCACCTTTGTGACCCAAGCCACTATAACGACAACCGTCATCGGCCCTAGCGATTATACTAGCACATTCTTCCCAACTAATTCGGTGGGGTCTACTATTACAGATGGCAGTGTTCCAGTCAGTGTTGTTATTGGAGAAAAACAACCATTCACCACAATCACAAAGGTCGACACCACTGTCTATACCAGCACTGTTTATCCTACAAACAATGCAGGGTCTACTATAAGAGATCCTTCCGTTCCAATCACGATTGTAGTGGGTGTCACACAACCCGTCACCACGATCCATCGTACGGCTACCGGTACAATTCCATCAACCACCACTATCTATCCAGCTTCAACTGATATTCATGGCACAATTACTGTCATCGACTACGATGTTGGCGCAGCGACTACTCTTACCAGTGTTGGGAAGAGCGTCTTTACCACGACTGAATTTCCAACGAATTCTAATGGTGTTTCCGTCACTGATGGTTCTTTTGGAACTCGCACCGTTGTTGTATATATCACTCAGCCTGTCACCACGGTTATTTCTGTTGGGACTAGCGCCTACACGACGACTGTAACTCCAAATCCTACTGATATTTTGGGTACCATTTCAGTCATCGACTATGTTACTCAACCAGTCATCTCTATCACCTCGGTTGCTAGTACTCCTAGTGTTACAACTATTTTCCCGAATCCAACTGACATGCATGGGACTATCACGGTTATTTATTACACACCAAGACCAACTACAACGATCGATAAATTGGCTGATGGTGGCAAGACCTCTGCTACTACTCTGTTCCCTGATTCGACGGCCCCTGCGTCTGTCCCGGTCACCGTAATCGACTGGTTACTCCAGCCAGTAACTTCTGTCACTGAATATGATACTACGACTGGCTTGACAACGGTCACTCCACCAGGAAGCTCTGGCACTATTACTGTCATTACATTTGCTCCACTTCCGACAGTTACGTCCACTACACTTGTGTCTACCCCTTTCACTTCCACAATATTTCCACCGAATATTGATCAGGATCGTGATGGACACATTCCTGTTTCCGTTATCATTGGCGTAACTAGGTCTATTACCACGATCACCACCATGACAAACTCCCTATTCACGAGCACAAAATATCCACCAACAGATGCTCCAAATACTGTTCCGATTACAGTTATAGTCGGAGTAGAACAGCCATACGTCACGGTCACCAAGATCGCCGAAGTTCCTTACACGAGCACGGCTTATCCAACAAATGCAGCTGGTTCCACACTCACAGGTCCGTCTGACACAATCACCATTGTGATTGGAGTTAAGCAGCCCATCACCACTGTTACCAGCCCTGGCAGCTCTGCTTACACCACGACTGAGTATCCAACCGATTCAAATGGACATATCATCACAGACTTGACAGGCACTATTACTGTGATTGATTACGTTCCAGGAGGCGCTCAGCCAAGGACAACTGCCACACGTCTTGGAAGCAGTGCCTTCCTAACCACCATCTTCCCAACGAATGGTCAGGGAGTAACGCTTACCGGACCAACTGACACTATAAGCGTTATCCAATTTATTACCGAGCCACAAACTCTTATCACTAGAGTAGCATCCACAACCGGTTTGACCACTCTACTCCCAACAGATGGCTCTGGCAAACCTATTACCGATGGCTCTGGCACAGCAACAGTTATCACATTTATAACGCCGCCTGTGGTCACATTGACAAGTCTTGCAAGCACCACCGGATTGAAGACTTTGTTCCCAACGAACAATGCGGGTAGCACTATTACCGATGGATCTGGAACTGAAACTGTAGTTACATATATCACACAGCCTCAGGTTCTGATTACACGAGTTGCACCCACCACGGGTTTGACCACACTATTGCCGACAGGTCCAGATGGCAATCCTCTACCCAGCGGAAGTGGTACAAAGACTGTTGTTACGTTCATCACGCAGCCGGTTGTCACGGTCACAAGCCTTGCTAGCACTACCGGACTTACGACTCTGATCCCGACAGACGGTTCTGGTAAACCTATTACTGATGGATCCGGGACTGATACCATTGTTACCTTTATCACACAGCCGCAAGTTTTAATTACACGAGTCGCACAGACTACGGGATTAACCACAATATTGCCAACTGGCCCAGATGGTTCTCTTTTACCAAGCGGAACAAAGACCGTCATAACCTTTATCACTCAGCCAGTTGTTACGGTCACCAGCCTTGCCAGCACTACTGGTTTGACAACTCTCATCCCAACGGATGGTTCTGGTAAACCTATTACTGATGGATCTGGCACTGATACCGTTGTCACATTTATTACGCAGCCGCAAGTTTTGATTACAAGAGTCGCACAGACCACAGGGTTGACTACGCTATTGCCAACAGGTCCAAACGGGTCATTGCTACCAGGTGGAACAAAGACTATCATCACTTTTGTCACGCAGCCAGAGATCACTTTGACGAGCACAGACAGGAGTACCCATATAACCACCTTCTATCCTACGGACTCAACAGGTCAGACGATCACAGACGGTTCGCAGCCGCTTACAATTGTCACATATGTCATCCCAGGCGAGCAACCAATAGTTACAGTTACCCGAGTTGCACCTACTACTGGCTTGACCACTCTTTTCCCAACCGACTCTAGCGGGTCTACTATAACTGATAGCACAGGCACAAAGACCGTTATCACTTTCGTTACGCAGCCAACGGTCACTATCTCTCTCCCTGCGACTAACGGCGTTGATTCGATCACTACGCTGTTCCCTGTTGATAATAATGGTGTCACTGTTACTACACCCGGAACCGGAACGGTCACGGTTATTGACTATGTCACTCAGCCAATCCAACCCATCACGACCATCACGAAAGTTGGAACGACGCCTTTTACGAGCACTTTTTTCCCAACTGACAACTCAGGCCACACTGTTACTGATCCAAGCGTGCCTATCACGGTTGTTGTTCAAGTGACTCAGTCAATTACCACTATTTTGAAAGTTGGTACTACAGATTACACTTCGACATTTTCGCCGACTTTCCCAACCAATAGCGCCGGGGTTACAGTCACTGATCCAAGCGTACCTATCACGGTTGTTATCGGAGTAGAACAACCTATTACCACGGTCACAACGATTGCACTTAGTTCTTTCACAACCACTGCCTTCCCGACAAACGCTCAGGGTTCTACGATCACTGATGACTCGGGAACCATTTCTGTTATTATCGGCATTCCAAGGCCAACTGTTACTGTAACCTCTATCGGCCCTTCAGCATTCACGTCTACCATTACGCCAACAGGTGGCGATGCCTTGAATCCTACGGTTCCAGCTACGGTTATTATCGAAGTTCCGCAGCTAATTGTCACTGTCACTTCCCCCGGTCCTTCAAAGAGTACGACAACTGTTTTCCCAATTGATGGATCAGGCCATACTATTACCGACGGCACAGGGACGATCACGGTTATCGATTTTGAGCCTCTAGGAACTGTTACTGTAACCCAAGTCGGACCGAGCGCGGGTCTCACAACTCTCACACCGGCAAATCCTACAGACCCCGTAACGGTAGTCACTTTTATCGCCCAGCCCATAACTACAATCGCGCTACCGAGCGATGAATATAATACTATCACAGTACAACCTACCGATAGCCTTGGGAATATCATAACGGACGGAACAGGTACAATTACCGTCATCGACTACTTTGTTCCAAACTTGGTTACAATCACAAGCGTCGGAAGTGTACCGTCATTCACGACAATATACCCCTCCTCCACTGATTCAACAATACCTGGGACAGTTGTTGAGTACGTTGTGCAACCTACAACTACGGTCACCAGCCCTATCGCCTCTGGAACAATCAGTACTTCTTATGTCACAACATATACGCCAAATCCTACTGATGTTCAGGGTGTTTTCACTGTGGTCAATTTCAAGCCTGCCAACACGACCCCAGATAGAACTTGCAATAACACAGCCTTGGAGGTGGCCATCTACCAGAATCCATATCTTGGTGTTGCGTCTCCTAGCTGGACATTTGAATACTTCGGAACTGTTGCTCCTTATGATACAACAACGTCAAATATTATTGGTATAAACTGGATTAATGGTGGAACTGCGGCTCAAAACAAAGCTGGCCTCTCTCCTTACGGATTCACTCCAAACCAAGCCGCTGTCTCGGGCGGGTACCCATACGTATTGAACCTTCGTGGATACTTCTACGCCCCCAAGACTCAAACATACATCTTTAGTCTGTACAATACCGATGATATCGCTGCTTTTTGGATAGGGGATAATGCGTATGATAAGTGGTCGTCATCTAACGTTGACATGACTACGAACGGACAGCTCGAGTCTAAAACTCTCACTAAGGTACTCACTGCTGGGTCCTATACCCCTATCAGAATCATGTTTGGAACCAATGGCGCAACTGCCAAGTTTAGTTTTGATTGTATTGGTGGAACGGATGGCACTCCTTATATCCGTTCCGGTACGGCATCTTCCTATCTCGTCGCGGATGCCTGCGACGATGATACAGCGGATCCTTATCCTGACTTTGGCTACGAATTCCCGGCCCCAGACAATAGTTGCTCGAATGGTGGTCTTGGAGTGGCTTCCTACACGAATATATTCAAGAATGTTGCTAACACCGTTCCACTCGTCAATATCGCTGGCTGGGATCCAACATACTTTGAGACTGCTGTTGCTCTCGGTGTCAATGCTACCACCACAATAGGCTTAGATGATACGTCTCGCACAGCCCCCGTGGGATTCTACCATCCTGATGGTATCTTCGCTTTAATGTACCGTGGGTATTTCTACGCGCCCTTCGACGGTACTTACAGCTTCAATATATCCAACATGGATGATATCCTTCAAGTGTGGACCGGCAACAAGTCTGTAGATGGTTGGGATGGTACTAATATTGACGTACAAGGCAAACTTTGCACCAGTTGTCCGGCTGGGTCCCAATCTCCGGCCGGCTCCTTCTCTACCTTCTTATCGGCTGGGACCTTTTTCCCACTCCGACTATTGTATGGTAATGGTGGAAGTGTTGCCAAATTTACGTTGGAGGTTACAGATCAGGATGGCTTTTACTATCTCAGACACGGCCTACCTTCAGCGTATTTTGTTCAGAAAGACTGTGACGATCTTGCGCCACCTTTCCCGGAACCCCTTCCGGCCATCTGCGGAAACGCTGGCTTGCAAATTGCGATTTACAATAACCCATATGCTAGCAATAATGTCTTGACCGCCAATTATAATCCGGCATACTTCACCACCCAGGTGCCTTTCGATACAGGACTTAGCAGTCAAATAGCAGTTGTTGCTCCAGGAGCTAGCCCTCAGGGTTTCACACCAAATGTTGCCTCTGTATATGTTATGCAATACCGCGGCTACTTCCTGGCTCCGGCGACCGGCACTTATATCTTCAGTTTTTCAGCTATTAACGACATTCTTTATTTCTGGACCGGTGATAACGCAGTCATGGGGTTCACGAAGGGCAATGCAGATGGAGTCGCGATGAGGAATGGTACCGTGAATGGAGCTTTCAGTCGATCGTACAATCTCACCGCAGGTCAATACTTCCCAGTAAGGATTCAGCATGCGGATGCGGGAGCTGGAGGAAGTTTCAGCTTCACCGTAACCAACAGCGCCGGAAACCAATATGTTATCAATAACACGCCATCAAAGTTCTTGGTCGCATTTGCCTGCAACTACGATTTGGGACCAGGATATCCTGATTGGGGTGCAGAAACTCCGGTACCTGATACTTGCGGTAATCTGGGCATGGAGGCCGCTATATATGGTGACCCTTTCAAGGATTCTACACCAGACAATGCCGCTTTCAAACCAGAATACTTCAAGGGTATTAGTCCAGATACTACCACTATCACTCGAATGCTCGGTATCAGATATTACCAGACCGGTGACAATACGGAAGCCACCAAGCCTTTGGGGCTCACACCAAAGATGTCACTGAACTATACTCTAAACTATCGTGGTTACTTCTACGTTCCCAAGACGTCAAACTATACCTTTAGGATTAGTGCTGGTGACAACTTCTCTGGCTTTTGGATTGGCAACAACGCCTTTAGCGCTTACAGTAGATCCAATGTAGATGCAACTTCCATTTGGAACGGCACAGTCTCTTCGTTGGGGGTAGTGACCAGGTCGCTACAAGCGGACACCTATCTTCCTTTGAGAGTTATGCTTGGTAGCTGGGGAGGAACAGTCCAATACATCATGCAGATCTACGATGCTGATGGCACTTACTACGTCCAGCATGGTGTAGCTTCGCCATATCTTGTCTACGTTGGATGCGACACGGACGAGGCTCCGCCTTACAATGCATGGGGTCAAGAAGGACAGACTCAACCAGTCACCACGATCAATCATCTCGCAACGGGCACCCAACCAGCTTCTACTACAACCATCTACCCCACAGATACAGCGGGCTCCAAAGTAACTACCTCCGGAACAATAACCGTTGTCAAGTACAACAAACAAGCATACGTTACTTATACCGAAGCCGGAACCAAAACTACACCGTACTTTGTCACTGTCACACCTACAGACTCTGCCGGACGCCCCATCACAGACGGCTCAGCCAAAGCAACAGTTTACCAACATATCCCACCAGTTCTAGCTCCTGGTACCAACGGCCCGGTCTACCCTTGCTCCAAGTACGGTTATATTATCATCAATCAAGCCTTCTACCAAGTCGATCTCGCCACTTCCACCTTTAAGCTCATTACCGCAGCGCTCAACAACAAAGTCAACACGAATGCTATTGGTTATAACGTTCTAGACAATTACATTTATGGAATTGAGAGCACCACTGGTTATGTCTTGCGAATCGCCGCGAACGCCAAAGTCACCCATGTCGTCAAGATTCCTCAGCTTGCGAAGTCTTATATCGCGGATATTGATGGTAACGGGCAGTATTGGGTCGCACACGGCGGGTCGCCAGGCCACATAGCCTGGTATCAAGTCAATCTCAAACCTGGCTCTGCAAACTACGGTAAGCTTGTGGCTTCCGGCCAGATAGTCAACCCGGGTGTCGCGTTCGCCGATTGGGTACAGATTCCGTCCGCTGGGAACAAACTGTGGACGTTAGCGATCAATGGCCAAGCTCACGCTGTCCTCGTGAGTATCACACTGGGTGCCACCAAGGTGCTCACCATTGAGGCAACCTTCAGTAATTGGTCTGGAACCGCCTTTGGTGCCATGTTTGCAACCAACAATGGAGATATTTATTGTAAACAGAACGCTTCTGGAAATATTTGGAAGGTCAACGTGTTTTCCAAGCGTCCACCGGTGCTTGTCACGGCTGGACCTCGGGTGCAGAACACCGATGGTTGTCGATGTGTTTACAATAACGATTACATTAGCGGCTAGTCGTTTTGGGCGTATATACCGTGTACGTATGCGTTTTATACACGCATACATCCTTAGTTTATAATATTTAGTTTTAGCCTTCCCTTTTGGGTTTTTTTTTTGTTGAGCTTGTCTGCTTAACTGGTTGTAAGACCTTGTAACATCAATCATTTGAGCAGTATATCATGTATCTTAAAATATAAGGATAAATAATATATTCAAGTAGTTAGCATTATCCAGCCTACCAGTCTAGTTTCCAGGGTGTCTATATGAAGTAAGTGATTTTTACTTGTATTTGATTAGCTTTCTGCGACATCACCGTAGCAATGAAACCTGCAGTATTTCATCAGGGCTTCGCGGCACAGGTTAGGATTAAATGTAACCCGAAAATTTCATCAATTGTTTTTTATTATTTTGTTTTATTACACGATAGCAAATCGAGCCAAGCTTTTATTCGAAGGATAAGCGTAAATATCCCACCCCCTTATAGAAAGACCGCACATCGGAACGCCGCACGTTTAGCATAAATAATAGAATAAAATAAGAAAGTCTATACAAGTCGTCAGGAAAGGAAGAGTGTCCGAGACCAGTATACTTTTGGATATATGGGAAACGAGCAAACAGCAGTCTATCAAACCCCTACTCAATAGGAAGAATAAAAAGAGTAAAGAAGAAGGAAAGGTTTTTACAAAATATATACTGATAGAGTCGGCGTCACTATCGTCCACTCTCGTAGATATTGTGCAAACTAACATCATTAGGGCTCGGCTGTTGCGATGCACCATTGACAGCAAGGTTATGGTTAGTGCTGCCGTTGACAGTCGGTGTGCCGTTCCCAAGCACAAGACCGACATCATCCTTGGTAGCCACGCCCGCGTTAACTGCTTGCATTGCCGCTTCCTTTCTCTTCGCTTTGCTTTTTTCGCCACGTAGGTCTTCGAGGTGCTTAAAGTACGCCGGGTCGCAGCCGGTAATGTACTCACCGTTGAAGACACCGACTTCAAAGTTTTCGATTGATGGATTGATGTCCGCGCAGGCTTTGATCAGGTTGGGGAGGGTTTGATAGATGACTTCATCCGCTCCGATTTCTACTGCAACCTCAGATTTGGAGCGGTTGAACGCCACCAGTTCTTTTCTATCTGCCAAGTCGATACCGTAGATATGTGCGTTGCGGATAGGCGGCGCGCAGCTGGCGAGGTAGACCTTTTTCGCGCCGGCTTCGCGGGCCATGCGCACGATTTCACGGCTGGTGGTGCCGCGAACGATGCTGTCGTCTACAAGGAGTACATTTCTTCCATTGAATTCCGTGTTCATAGCATGTAGTTTTCGACGGACAGCGGAAGTTCGTGAGGATTGGCCGGGCATGATGAATGTGCGGAAGACATAGCGGTTCTTGACGAACCCTTGGACATAGGGGAGTTCCAGTTGGTCCGCAAGAGCCGATGCCGATGTGTTTGAGGTTTCAGGGATTGGGATTACAGCGTCGATGGATTTGACTGCCTCCTCGCCGAGGATGAGTTTGACCGTCTCGGCGAGGCGTTCTCCCATCTTGAGTCTCGCCGTTTGGACCGATATGTTATCAATCACAGAATCCGGTCTGGCAAAATATACGAATTCAAAAATGTCCGGGGTGAACGCGGCCTGCGGACAAACTTGTCTGAACACGGGTTTCGCTCCCTTCCTTATGATGACGGCTTCTCCTGGTTGTATATTTCTGACGTTCCCATAACCGAGGATATCTAGAGCCACACTCTCACTAGCGAGCATGTAATCGCTCGTCCCATTGGGGTTTTGTTTCTCACCCAGAACTAATGGTCTGATACCGTACTGATCTCGGAATCCGATGATTCCAAAACCAGCCAGCATTGCAGTACAGGCGTACGCTCCCTTGCAACGGGAGTATATTCCCTTGAGCGCATTGAACAGATCCTCTTCGTTGACACGGAACTTGCCAGTTTCCTGTAGCGTGCTCGCAAAAATGTTGAGCATGACCTCGCTGTCGGAATCAGTGTTAATGTGTCTGTGAACTTCCTCGTCCAAGTACTTTCGTAGCTCGGCAGCGTTGATGAGGTTGCCGTTCTAAGGTAAAGTTGTTAGCGACCGTTCCTCGTTATAAGAGAGTGAATTCAACATACGTGAGCAAAACAGATACCATAAGGACTGTTGACGTAGAAGGGTTGAGCCTCCGCGTTGGCGCTGCTACCAGCGGTTGGGTATCTCAAATGCCCCAAGCCCATGAACCCAGGCATTTCGGAGACTCTGTTTCCATCTTGGAACACACGGGACGCCATGCCATTTCCTTTGCATTGGAATATCCGCCCTCCGTGAGCACAGGTGGCAATTCCGCAAGCATCCTAGTGAAGATGTTAGATATATACCCTTAGATATCATAATAATCATAGAAACGTACCTGCCCACGATGTTGCAGTAAATACAAGGCCTCGTGCAGCTCATAGGCCGCAGAGCCATTCATATCCGCCAGTAACACAGCAAGTATCCCACACATAGCGACGGCTTGATTTGACAGGTAGTTCTAGAATTGGTCTTTTGATGTCTGGTTAGCCGCCAATTCATAAAAGCGAGTAACGGTGAGACAAGAGCGAGGATAAATTTATTTCCAAGGGCAGATAGATCAGTAAGCCATGCATATATGTTTTGTCCGCAGAATTGTTTTTCGGAAGTCTAACATCTTTGATATTTGTATCATCATGAGAGCCACAGGGAACAGTTGACGGAGGAAAATAGTCAAACAAAAAAGTATTTGTAATCAAGATCCAAGATGGAATATATACCAACCTTCTGATAAGAATCGTCTCTGATGCCACGAAAACCTATTCGTGTGATGTTGAATGTGCCACGGAACCGATTTCGGCAGGTGTGTTGAAACCAAAGACGATGGGGGTTTCGCTAGGCACTCGTCTTTATCGGCATACGCTTGGGTGTGCAGAAAAGAGCATCTACAGTGAAGAGATGAGGAAGAGGGAGAGTGGAACCGAACAAGATCCAAAAAAAAAAAAAAGGATCGATTGTCAGTTGCAACGGTTTGAGTTTATCAAACTAGACTGCCTGCGGGTGTCTCAACCAACGGCGGCCAAGGTGCTAGCTACGGTTGGTGGCAATTCGGATAAGAACCGGGCACCAAAGGAACGATGCGATGACAGCTGCGACAGCGATGGCGACGCGGAGCGGTTACCAGAGCTTATTGCACATTGCCGGAGCGGAGTCAATGTCAATTGGGACGATTGAAGGGGGCGAGATTGAGGAGGAGGGGAGTGATTGATGATCATGATGTCTCTTTAGAGTTTTTTTATTGTGGGAGTGGTAAAAGAAGAGAAGAGAAACTGTTTGGGCTGGCTAAACAACAGTTGGGAAGAATTTTATTCTCCAATTTCACCCCCATGCCCAGCTATTATCGAACACCCATGGCAAAACAAAGAGGGAGAAGCTAAGCTAATGCACTGACGAGCCTGGGGAACGAGCTCTTCACAACCTCTCCCGTATTGTCCACGTGCCGAGGGTTTTCTAGCGTCCCCTTCACCTGCACAACTTTCGGGCGGATGCAATCACAATCAGCACTTCGAAACTGAAAATTTTTTTGGGCGTCGCATCGGCATCAGAATTTAAGGCGTTCGGTTGGGTTGCCGCATCCAGCAGCGTCATCTTGCATCGACGCCACAACCTCAGTGTTGCGCCACAGCAGCCTCCACCGACGCCGGCGTGAGATGCTCCATATCGTCATTCAAGCCCTCGTCGACGATTAAGGCAACGTGGCCGAGTGGTCTAAGGCGCTGTGTTCAGGCTTCATCCTTCCCGGATGCTGGACTTCGCAGTTCGAAAGAGCACGAGTTCGAATCTCGTCGTTGTCAGCATTTTCTTTTTTCCTCTTTTGGTCGTATTGTTTGCATCTATAGATGCTTCCCTTTTGAATTTGTCGAGAGCTTGTAAGCATTGATGCAAAAACTTCAAGTGTTTATCGTGTACCGATATAACTTTTATCTGCAACGGGACTAACTTTTATCCTTATAGAAACCTGCAGACACGTTTCCGAATCCTGCAAACCCGTTTTCCTGGAGTATCCATGAACAGTGCAGTTCGGCTGAAGCTGCAAGCCTCGCACCGGATGAATTGAAATCCTCATCATCTCCACACTCTAGCTGGTCAGTTACGCCAATTACATATCAAGGGCGGCTCCGATAGGCAAAAAAGCAAATGATGTCGCCAAATTATTCCGTGTTACATGGCGAAAGAACCCGTGCACCGGATGCATGGTAACTGGCAGCTCAGTCGTCACTGGTTCGGTTCAGGGCGGCGAGATAGCTATGAAGCGAGCGAGCAGAATCAAAAGCTCCACCAGTAAAGCTCCACCAGTAAGCCAGGTACTCCGACTTTTCCGTTTGTTCAAGCTTGCCAAAAGCTAAGCTAAGCTAGCTCGACCAGCTCAAGGTTTTGACCAAGCGGGGCACCGGGTTAGAGTGGGCCACGACGTATTATTATCTTCTCGTCATCGATATTAAAGATCTAGTCTCCGATATACGGAGGAACTAGAGTGGAGAATCCCGCGGCCCGCCTTGACAGACAGACACTCGAACAGTCGCATGCCATTGAAGGAAAAGTTTTAGTTTTAATCGACGTGTCGACTCGGAGAGACTCATTTTATAAAAGACGAGCTGCCAGAGGGTCGTGGAGACATATCAGCGTACCGAATTAGAAGCCGAATCCCCGCTATTAACCTTATTTAAACTAGATTAGTGCGAGTTATCAGGGGGAACGCAGACGAATGGAGGGCTCGTCTCGGAAACAGCTCTCGTTTTGGCCAAAGCGGACCCGAGTTGACTCCGGGATATCAGACCGAGATATAGCGTTAGCTCCCTCGGTGGCTCCTCGCAAGATCTCTGCAAATACCCGGGTCCAGGAACACCAGAAACGATGTCTTTATCACTGGCCTGATCTGTGTTTCCTTCTTGTTTTTTTTTTTTCCTTTTGATTCTATTTTCTACTTTTCTCCCGTCCGGCTAGCTGCTGTTCCGCGATCATTGTCATCATTTAATTATTTCCAGCGGATTAGTTGACGGTAGGCTCTGACAACTTTGATCGAATCACGCCGGACCATCCTCAGCGTTATAATATACGGTCGTATTATTGCTGCGAAGCTCGAGCCTTCTTGCCTCCTCGTCATATTATTGGCATTATTATTGTTTCCATTGCTATTAATATCCTTACCTTTTTTTTCACCTATTCCTTCACACTAATTAATACCCTGCCATCGTCCTTACAAAAAGGAAAACTGCAAAATCTTGATCTTTCATTTCCAAAATTGCCACACTCAAGACAACAGTCCTTTCGCCTGTTCCCGGATCGAACCTACACCTTGATATATTCTTCCAGACGAACCTTCTGCTTCTCGTCACGAATAGAATCCCGATATCATGGCAACGCAAAAGCCAAAGTGCCTGCTGTTGGGCGAGATTGAGCAGTGAGTGTACCTTCCCTCCCCCTCGTCGCCCTTTCGAACCAACGTTGCGACCTCGAGGCCTGTCCCGTCAGAGATTAGAATCTGTGCGCCGGTGCAACGTCCATGCGATCAACGAACCCAATTGCCCTTCTTAGGGATCCAGGGCAGCTGTATCTCCCAGGGACCCTTCCTTTTCCCTTCTCCCAATTGAGACTTTTACCGTGGCTGTCCCTTTCCTTCGGTTTCGTTTCCAATTTACTTGGGTCCTTTGCGACGCCGGCGGCGGGTTTCCGTTCGCCTTTTTCTCGTATCGCTATCGATATCGCAACCGAAAACGGGAGGGGAGCTCTGAATGGCTAGCCGAACGAACCACTCCATCGGTTCTTGGTCTCGTCGCGAATCAAAACCACCCAATCGGTACCAGCTCAGTCCCGTTACAGACGTTATTGACCTCTTTTTGTCCTATGCAGTGCCCATGACGAGTACAACGCTCTAGCAGAGTTCGCCGAACTCGTCCTGCCGACATCCACAAACCGCGAGGATTTCATTGAGGAATGCAAGTCTGGAGCCTTGGAGGGTGTAGTGGTCGCATTTCGCACGTTCGCCAGTATCACCATAACGGGTCGTATTGACGCCGAACTCGCGCAAGTTCTCCCGAAGAGTCTCAAATTCATCTGTCACAATGGTAAGCAACTTTGTATAATCCATCGGAATGTTACTTATATTTCTAATGCTTGTGATATTTTATTTCGTAGGTGCTGGTTATGACCAACTCGACATTCAACCTCTCACAGATCGTAAAATTCGCGTTTCCAACGTCCCCACGGCGGTCGACGATGCGACAGCCGATGTAAATATGTTTCTCATCCTGGGTGCCCTGCGTAATTTCAACATTGGCATTTCCGCGCTTCGAAACCTAGAATGGAGGGGCAAAGCCACGTTAGGGCACGATCCACAGAACAAGGTTCTAGGGATTTTGGGAATGGGAGGGATTGGAAAGACGTTGAAGCGACGGGCTGAGGCTTTCGATATGATTATTCAGTATCATAACCGAAAGAGGCTGGATGAGGAGCAGGAGGATGGGGCCAAGTATGTTTCTTTCGATGAGTTACTAGCTACCTCGGATGTCATCAGTTTGAACCTTCCTTTGAATGTTAGTATCGCCTTTCCTCTTTTACTCTCTTTGAAAAATAGTTGAGATTTGTGGATTCGGGTGCTTAGCTGACTTTGTATTTTTGACAGACTCATACCCGTCATATAATTTCAACGGCTGAGTTCGCAAAGATGAAGGATGGAGTAGTCATCGTCAACACTGCCCGCGGAGCTGTCATAGATGAAGCAGCTCTAGTTGAGGCATTGAACAGCGGTAAAGTTCGAAGCGTTGGACTAGATGTTTTCGAAGAAGAACCCACAGTTCATCAGGGACTTGTTGACAATCCTAACGTCATGCTCATCCCACATATGGGTACTTTTACGGTTGAGGTTAGTTGCGCAAACCATCTTTTTCTCCTTTTCCGGAATTAGCAATACTAATGGAATGGAATACTGCAGACTCAGACCAAGATGGAAGTCTGGAATATCGAGAACGCAAAACTGGCACTCACCGAGGGTCGTCTGAAGTCTCCCGTCCCAGAACAAGGTGATGTCACCGATTGGGATTGAAGAGCTCGTTTTTAATAAGAAAATATACTTGAGATATGCCCGCGTCGAATATTCGCACCACAAATTCTCTCCAATACCATGTCGTGGTGTGATTTATTGTACTTTCATTTCAATTTTCTTTTTTTCTATATTAGAAGAGACTGGTTCTAGAGATAGAGATAGAGGAGATCTTTAACTTGGGACAGTTCGCAAGGTGGTAATTAATATTAACCATCTACGACGCTTCATACATACAATATTTTAGTATATAATGGCGTTCGCAGAAATGGGACTGCAGAGTCCCGAAACAATAACGATAAAAAAAAATATATCAAAATAAAGAATATGCATTCTACAGCTTTCAAATCAATTGCGAGACCAATAATTCTCAACTACACAGTACAGTGGGAAAAATGACCCGAAGAACAAGCTATAGTTATACTGGTAGCTAAGATTAGAAACCCCGGTAGATGCAATAAAGCACACCAATTTAAAAGCCAAACGTGAAAACGATATCTAAGAACGATACGACAAGAACAGAAAAGTATGCTAACGAATGACACCAAAAATATTACATTTCCTTCCAAAAACCTAAAAATCATTTGCTATTTCCATCTGCCCTCGCTTGTCTGGATATACCAAGAGGTTACGAAACCCTTCCACAGCTCATAGCCGTCCGAATATCGATCTGCCAACCCGTACCGGGGATCGTCATATGTCCCTCACCGCACCTTAAAATTACATCACAACACAGCAGCTGTTCTGCTTCTTCGCGGTCGTATAAAACATCTTGCTGGCGCTGCTGAGGTTATCACTCTTCTGTACCAAATTGTTCAAATTCTCCCCTCGCTCCAGCACGCTCTCGATGGTCTTGTGCAGCACAATCTTCGTCTCGTCCAGTTCTGCCTGGATCCTTGAAATATTGTCCGCCTGCGACGGTTGCTGGTACTTGACAATGTAGTCTTTGAGGGAGGGTAAGTCAAAGGTGGCGGTACTGCCCCAGGTCGTGCGGGGGTATTTTGTGAGGAATTCGTCGAGAAGACGGTTGAGGAGTTCGTGGGGTATACGTTTCGGGTACGCAGAATTGGTGATGATGATGCCTGTGCAACCTTCGGAGCGGGTATAGGCGTGAACCATATACTCTTGAAAGGGGAATATCAGCTTGTTGTTTAGATAAATCGCAGCTAGGAAGGATTTTGGTGCTTACTCTGCTCTTCTACGCTTTGTCGAATGCCGGTGGCTGTTCTTTCAGCGATCGTGGCTGCTGTGAAGCGCATGAAGTCCAAAACACTATTTTAGGTACAGAGGTTAGAATTGGGACGGCTTTGTTTTGAATCTGGAGTCACATGCCTTGCTCTTTGGAAGTATCCAAAGCTCTGGACATCACTGATATCGAGCAGCTGCTTGGCTGGCTTTGCACTGCTATCATAGATCTAGAGAAGGCTCCTATCAGCATTTGTTGTACCCATCGAATCGATATATTTGAGGCAAGTCGCCGGTGGCGTACACCAATGTAAAAGACGGCCGTGGCGTCGGCATTGCTAGGACCGCTCATTTTCGAAAGCTTGGGTGTTGGATTAAACTTGAGAGGTTGGAGTTGGGAATTGGACGGAGCTGTGGAGCTAGCGCCTATTTATTGTGACGGGAGGTGTGGCTCGGAGGCGACAGAAAGGAAGCAGTATTTGGTATGTATTGGCCTCTGATAACAGGTCGTGAGGATGCTGGTAGTTGCTGGTGACGATGCAGAAGAAGGAGAAGGTCAAGTGAGTGAGTGAGGAAGAGAAGGAAGGAAGAAGGATGTCAGCCAGTCGGTCGGTCGGTCGGTCAGTCGGGGGCGCCCGTGTTGGTCGGCTGTTTGTTTGCTTGTTCACTCGCCCACCCGACACACCGACGCCCTTTTTATAACTTAACAGCCGTTAAAACCCTCCGCGCCAAAATTTTAGTCAAATTCTATTCTTCCTCTGCAGCCAGTCACTGCGATGTCTCTCTTGGTTAATATGGAGCTGCAGCTGCATAGGAGTCCCTCAGGATGGGTCTGTATTCCGGCAAGGCATTCCACATTCAATACTAGCCTCGACATCGTAAACCGCTTGCGGACTAGTCGCTGTCCAACCGAAATCCAACCACGGCCAACACGGGTTTAGGATACAATTCTTGCACTTTAGCTATAGTTGAGAGTAAACGGTCGACTTTAGCGAGCACACCAGGATCCCATCTTTGACGTGCAGTCATGCATTGATCGAGGGATTTCTGGTGCGCCTTACCAGCTGCAGCCGAAAGTGCAACAGCCGGCGACGTAATCTCAGATTATTCTGTGAGTTGATTTGAGATACTACGCATCTCCGTGTCTTTGAACGACTTACGGTTTCTGAATTTTCTTCCACGGTGGCGTTTGAGTAGAAATATATATTGACTTTTCACAATCGGTCACGAAGCTTCGTGAGTCAGAAAGTTAATATTAAAATAACGTTGATCTAGATCTATCTACACATGACACCTAGCTCTATATATATATGCAGGCTTATGTAGTAAATTACTGCTTTTTGAGGTTTCTTATGATCAGGATATTGTAGTTAGAACTCAGAATTTAGTCGGACTTATGCTGCTAAATGAAATGGTTTCTAGTTAACGGACTAAAGCTACTACAGTATATGGCACATTCCAAGTAGAGAAACTTTTAGTTGGTTCATTACAATCTAGGCACCTCAGCCCTTCGCAGCACCAGCTTTGAAAAGAAGACTGTAATCAACAGCATTAGTTCAAATTTTCGAGTATTTGCATCTTCGGAATCCTGGATCATAAAACTTACATATCTCCATCTTCAACCACGTAATCTTTACCCTTGGTGTAAACTTTTCCTGCTGATTTGAGGGCGGCTTCGTCTCCCAGTTCCTTCAAGTCGTCATACTTGGATACCACCGCCTGGATGAATGTTTTCTCGAAATCTATCCAAATTCGCCAGTTAGAAACTCGAACGAAAGCTCCAAAACACCGAATCGGGAGGGGAAAGAGTGAATACCCGAGTGAATAACTCCAGCAGCCTGGGGAGCCTTGGTCCCCTTTCTAATCGTCCACTGTCTGACCTCATCGGCTCCACAAGTGAAGAAACTACCCAAATTGAGCTCTTTCCTCATATTGATCACCAACTTGCCCAACGCACTCTTCGCTCCCACCTTATCCTGCTCCGCGTTTGCCTCAGCCTCCTCCATCTTTGATAACCGTTCCTCGTACGCCACAGACAGCGGGATGATCATATCTCCCGGTGAGTTCTTCTGTACCCATTGAAACACCTTTGGCAGATACTTGTTCTTCTGTCTGACGTAGTCCTTCTCGCTGAGGTTTACGACGTAAATGACTGGTTTAGCTGTGAGTAGGAGTAGCGAATTGATCACCTCCACCTCCTTGTTGTTCCAGTCCTTTTTCCGCACGTCCGTCGCTTCATCCTTGAGTGTAGCCAAGATCTTCTCAACGGTAGCCTGTTCCTCCTTCATCTTCTTCATTTCGAGGGATTGGCCCCCGCGTCTGGTCTGTTTTACAAGTGCGTCAAGGGCCTTTTCGACAAATTCGATGTCCTTGACTCTGAGCTCATCTGCGATGATATCAAGGTCGCGGATAGGATCGACATCGCCTTCGACGTGGATGATGTCGGCGTCATCAAAGCAGCGGACGACCTGGAAAATTGCATCTACGGCACGAATGTGCGAGAGGAAGGCATTGCCGAGACCCGCACCGGTTGAGGCGCCACGGGTTAGACCAGCGATGTCGTAGACTGTTAAGTTGGCGGGGACACGGGAGGCAGGTTTGTATTGTTCGCAGAGCCAGTCGTAGCGTTCGTCGGGGACGATAACGCGGGCCTATTACCATTAGTGGGTTAGATCAGTGATCCGAGAGTGGAGACGTACTTCCTCAGGATCGATGGTGGCATAAGGGTAGTTCTATGTACGGAAGCCGTTAGTTAGTTTGGAGAGATTCGGTGCAATTGGAATTGGTGTGAGAGTCAGTGTACCGCTGGATTTCCTAGTGGACATCTTGTGACGGCCTGTTTATTATATTAGCTCAGCGTAAACGAAAGGATATAAGTAACTGGAGTTCGTACTTGGAAGAGAGTAGATTTGCCAACGTTCGCGAGACCGACCTAGAAGCTTTGTCGTTAGTCAATTTGGTCCGTGTTATTGATGAGAGAAATGTGACTGACGATGCCGCTCTTCAGATTGTTACCGGGTCGTCCCAGTAGTATCTTTTCTTCCTTGGCGGCTTTCTTTGGAGGCATCTTTTTAGATTTCGCGTAGGAGGGTCGAGATGATGAGAAGTGTCGGGCGGTCGAAGTAGAAGTCAAAGATGAAGACGAAGATGAAAGTGGGGTGGTGTTTGCAGGGAGAAAGAAAGTAGAAGAATTGGCTCGATTGCCCGTGAAGCGCACCAGCAGCCTGCAGCCACCGCAGCCGACGAGGGATATACGGAAGGGCGGTATCTTGAAGACAGGCTTATAGAGATATCCACTGTTCGATATCTCTTTTCTATCTTACAACTCTTCGAGTAATTGAACGGAAGTTTCGAATTGGCTGGAATTCCGGCGAGTTGGGGGAAAATTTTTGAGGGAGGACCCCGGCTCCCAAGATGCCCCGCCCCGTGGTCTACAAACCATCTCGGGGTGGCTTTCCCCGTGCTACCAGGAACAGCGGAAGAGTGGGTCACCGGGGACAGGGGGACACTCCATCTTGACAGGGGCAAGCCGGTCAATCAGGGACGAGTTGTTGGTTGAAATGTACTTGGCGTCATTCCAGCCTCTCTTCCTTCTCCTTCTTCCTTCCTTCTTCATCTTCGTCCCATCTCATCGACACCGTCGATGCCACCGATAATACCACATTCACCAACGTTGCAACTTGATACTCGACTTTAGCCTTCATTCTTTCATCGAGTTATTATTGTTAGCATCTTGCTTTATTGCAAGCCAGTTTCATTCGGTTCTGCACTCCTTTCACATCATCCCCTGTTCATCAACGATTGTTCCCCCGGTCCCGGCATCTGTCATCGTTTCATCTCTCCAAACATCTGCATATTCTACTTTCTCTACAAAAACTTTGGCATTCCCTTATCTTAAACATTAAAGTCGATCAGAGAATTCGATATTCTCTTACCACAATCTAAAATGGCATCCTCCCAGGATGACCGCCGAAATTCGGACTCCGGTGCTAATCTCATCGACCCAGCCAATTCGGACGACCATCCTGGCACAGCTATCACTATCAACGTCTACGATCTCTTACCTGTATGTCAATAAATTCTACAAAAATTTACAATCTTCCTTCAATACGATTTCAGTAGCTAATGTTTGACTTCTTAATTTTCACCAGCCCGGCAAGTTGGCTACCGTCTTTTGGACCTTCGGCGTCGGTCTTTTGCACACTGGAGTCGCTATCAACGACAAAGAATACGCATTTGGCGGACACGATAGAAAGTACCACTCCCATTCACATTTCTGCCGTTATATATAAAATATATAAATAGATGTAAATTCTAACAAACGATATCATAGAGGTGTTTCTGGCGTATACTGGATGAAACCCAAACAGGAACCTCCAGGCGCTACCTTCCGTACCGGCTTTGTTCACACTTACGTCTCTCTCTCAGCCGATGAAATCCACAAGATACTTATCGATGTCTCCCACGAATTCCAAGGCACATCCTACAACGTCCTCACTCGTAACTGCAACCACTTCACAGCTTACCTCTGCGAGAAACTGACCGGCAAGCCCACCCCGAAATGGATCAATCGTGCGGCCGCCATCGGTGTCGCGTTACCCTGTGTTGTCCCACAAGCGTGGGTCAAACCACCGGAGTGTGAGGAGGAAGATCAGTTGAACCCCGAAGATTTCGACGAGGAAGAGGACAGCGAATGGGACGACCGTTTCGACGATCGATTCGAGTTAGACGACAGCGATCCTGAGGACCATAAACGCCAAAGTAATGCCGGGAGCAGTTCCGTGAAGGGCAACACTGGTGTCCATAGTCAACGAGAAAAGACGTCCACAAGATCGAGAAAATCTACTGATGAGGCTGGGAGGCCGTTGCCTGAGAGCGAGCGAGCTGAGCTGAACAAGACTCTAGAGATGGGTTAGGTATCCTTCGGCACTGGACTCTTCTTCTGCTGCGGGCCGAGTATGGAGGATTATGATTTTTAAAATTTTTTTCAAATCCGGATATTTTTTTTAAACAGTTCTTTCTAGGGCTTCATGTGTGGGTGCATTGTCCTGATAGAAGCATGCAGTGATCTCTTTTCTGTGGGGGTTCATACATTTTTCTAGTTCTCTTCTTTTTCTTCGTTTCATCATTCGGATTCTGATATTATGGGTAGCAAGGTGTTACGGTTATTATTGCCTTGTATTTTAGTTTTATTCTTAGTTGGCGGGTTTTATCTTTCAAGAATGTGGTTCTTCAAAGCGACAGGTTGATTTCAATTCTCTTCTTTGCTTATGCTATTTCATTGATAGAGAGTGTTACAGGCAATAACTAGAGCATCCGTCATTTCCTTTATCAATCGATGTATTCATTTCGTATCATAGACTCGGCTATCCGAAATTAATGTGTGTGCATGTTCCTTCCTCGTCGACATGAACGTTTAGTCTGTTGACAATGTAATATAGCGGTCCATCAGCATTATATCTCTATACAAACTCTTTGAAAAACGAGAATGATAATGAAGAGAGGTATGAGTGTGTATACCTTCCCGGATGGAAATCTCTGGTGACCATCGCGCCACGGGGGATGACTCGATGAGATTGCGGACCTTGAGGGAGGTCGGATTTGCAGAAATGCTAGACATAGTTTATAGTCGTTAGCTATGCTATATAATGCAAGAGTTTAGGATGTAGTAGGTTACAAACCTCGGGGTGTTCGGACGGGTTATCCACGATCTTCTTGCCGACGAGTTTGCTTTCCCATTGTTGTTTGAACTCTTGTGATGGTTCGCTCATTTCGGATTCTTGCTTTGTCTTGTTTCTAAATTTTGGTATTCGTTGCGTTTGTGAGATGGATATAGGGATACTTTTAGAGGTGTTTTATAGGTGTGGTTTTAATATCAGCGGGTAGCGAGATGAGGGCAGGGTCCTATGTTATTTATACGCATTTAATATGACGTAGTATACTAGCGTGTATACATATATTGTTAAGCGAAGAATACGAAAAGTATAAAATGTATATTCGATTCGATTCTATGTTACACATGTACACGTACATCATGGTCTTATACAGAAGAACCTTCCTTATCTGGAAGGCTTACCTCGGAGCCTTACTTACCCTGCAGCTCTCTTATCTTATACGATAACGGGTCTCATACACAATATATAATACATCATACAAAATACACTCACACTTCAACCTCCTCACGATACAACTTATTCCTCCCACGATGCCTCACTGCCCAAACAATCTCATCAACTGCCAGAAAAGCAGCACTAGCAGCAACAACCAACAACGACATCCCAGCGATCCCTAACGCTGTAAAACTGAACCATCTAGAACTAACCCCGAAACTAACCCACATCGGCACCGTACCCGCCTGTTCCGCAGCCAGTTCCACCTGCAATGCCGCTAGCACGACCGATAGCACGGCAAAGGCGAATAAGAGCGGTGTGATGATGTAAGATAGCAGGGCGCCGTACTGGCCATATATCCTGTGGTATGATCTCGAAGTGAAGGTCGCGCGACTCCAAAAGTTGAGACGGGAGAGGCATAGTTCACCGTAGCGGTAACGCCGACTAACTTGTTTGTCGTGGATGTGGTGGAACTTGGAAAGAAACTTCATAAGTTTTCGGAAGGACTCGTAGGTGGGCGGGGCGTTGTGGATATTCCAGCGGAGGAGTTTCTTTTCGATTGCAATGTCAAAGTCAGATTGAGTTTTTATGAGGTAGCTCCACGATCTGACGAAACCGAGGGCGGAGCGATACTCTTCCGAGTGGGGGTTGGTGAGGTGGTGCGACCAGAAGAGATGGTTGAGTAGAAATTCAGGGATGGGTTTGACGAAGTAACGGTCGTAGTGCCAGACTAGATGTAATTGGTGGTCTTCGGTGATGATTATGTCGTGGCCGCGGACCTTTTGAACGTGGAGGGGGAAGATTTGACAGCCGGTTTTAGTGGAGACGAGGGAGAGGAATGGGTAGAGTCGGTTGAGCTTTTTCGTGCACAATGATTTTTTGATGAGGCGGTCGACTTTGGAGTCGTCTTCGAAGGAAATGAGAGGGTAACCCGGGACCGATAGCGGTTCGTCACTACCGCTGAGGATTTCATCTTGATGGAGGTTTCTGTCGGTGAGAGTATCGCCTGATATTGATCTCTGAGGAGGCGTGAAGTGGTGCTTGGGTTTGGGAAGGCTGTATAGCTCTTCGGAAGGGGAGAATGGGGTCTCCATTGTTCTTCGAGATATCTCAACCACCCGGGATGTCTTCAAGGAGTCTCGATTGATGGCTAAAAGCGCATCCGGGGTCTTTATAGACGGCCGTGGTTGCGACACGGCTGGCGAACGGATAGCGGGTGCTATAGTTAGTCATCTTTGCTGCGGGATTGAAGCTGATGCATAAAGGTCGTGAGGCTGAGTACTTAGTTAGATGCAAGAATGTTGTCTGTCTGCGAAGCCCTTCCCGAGATGGACTCCCCGAGAGTGGAGTCCCAGACCACGGAGGCCACATGATATAAACCGGGGGGCCAACACCGGGAAACGGGTGAAGTTTAGCGAGCTTGGAAATTCGAGACGCTCGTCACAACTTGCGCCATGCTTTCCTCGTCAAGAACAACTTCAACCTCATCGACATCTCCCTCTCCTCCTCCGCTACCATCTTGCTTGATTTCCGGCTTCAGCTTCCGTCCTTCTTTCCAGTTCAGTTCTTGCGAAATAGCATCTTCGTCTTTCGATGTTTAGCGGATGCTTAATTTGCAATTAGCGGGTCCCTATCTCATCTCATACATCATCTCTTCGAATCTCGCCCCTCCTTAGCTTCGAACTCTCTCTCCTCCGTCCTCCTGCATTCTCGCCATCTCGATATACCCCCACCATCACCTCGGAAAAATCCTTATGAATGCCGTTGAATCCATTCCTTCGTGCCTTCTTCCGAAGCACGATCCCCACCCACTGCACTCCCATCACCGACTATATACTTCTAGTCCCCACAACCGAGGTCCTACTGCACTCGCGCGATCGTGAATCCGCCCAACTCTATACCGAACTCGTCCAGTCTGAAGAATTCCTCAGCAGCCATGTTCTGCGTGCTCCCAAGGATGACATCACCGGAACCACCGTCGCCGCTGCCAGGGAGAATAGAGGCAAGGCGAGACAATACAGCACCTCCAACGGCCGGACCGTCATAATCAAAGATACCTGGGTCTACACCAACAAAGGTCCTCTCCCAATTCTCATCATCCTTAATATCTACAATGGAAAGGCTAAATATATTCGGTTCTAGGCTTTCGAACCCTCAACCAAGCACAACTGCAAAATGACGTCCTCTACTGGGCAAACTCCGTCGAATCCCAACCTTGGCTCGTCTACTACATCACCCGACCACTCATCGGCACCCTCGAACATATCCCCTTAGTGATAAAGCCTAAACCCGAAAACACACCTCCCGAACCTTCGAGCGCCGTTATACCTAAAAAGAAGGAGATCAAAAACTTTGAAGACTTGCTCGTAACCTTCCCAATGATTGCGCGGCAGCTCCAACCAGGTCTTAAGACTCTCTTCCAAGAACTCGAAGCATCTATACCCGAGCTCTCAAACCCTGGGAGCAGCAACGGCACTTCTACCCCAAAGCCGGATTCCGAAGATACAGCAGCTCCGGCTACAAATCCCAAATCTCCAAAACCAGTAGGTTGGGATATCCAAGCCTCCGTTGATGAGTCCAATATGCGCACCACCATCGAAACCGCAATCATGGCTGCCATTGAGCTCTTTCAACGGGTGGACCAGTCTCAACTGCAGCTCCTCGCCAACACCACAGACCTAACCGGCTCGAGCATTGAACATCTCATCGAACGATACATCTGCGAACAACTCCACGACGGCTACATTTTCCCCCGCCTCCTCGCTCTGAAAAAGGAAGAGAATGACATTCTCAACGAGAAACTCAAAGAAATGGAATTCATCGATATCGCGCAAGTTGGAATCTCCGTTCCGGATCACGAAACCCGACAGAACCTCGTCAGTAGAGTTGTCCGAGCTGTCGAAAAGTTCGAACGGATGTCCGAAGCTAGATCGCCGCAAGAGATGCTGGATATTCTTCTCGAGACTGCGCAGGCGCTGACTCAAACCGAAGAAGAAGCGAGACAAGTGAAGGAACAAATCACCTCCCCAAAGACGCCGTTGGGCGCCGATACTTCTGAGAAAATATCCCATGACGACGAAACGACAAGTCCCGTACTTACGATGAACGCGGACATGCTAGTGTCTTTACTCCTCATCGTGGTTATCAGAGCTAAAGTCAAGGGTCTCCAAAGTTGTCTGAGTTATATGCGGAATTTCGTTTTTATCGATGAGGTTGAAGCCGGCGAGCGGGGCTACGTGTTGAGCACACTCGAGGGCGTCCTCTTCCATATCACTATGGATAGCGAACATATGGGTAAAGCTAGCAAGAGGAACGGAAGGCTATGGGATCGAATCCGTAAGGGGAACGTCAACGGCGTTAGGGACTTGTTAGAGAAAAAGGAGGACATATCAGAGTTGGATAACGGTGTGCTGAGCCCCGTCAACGATATTCCGGATGTGAGGTTTGTGGGGTTTGATGATGATGAACGGGGCATGGAGAAGAGACGACAGGGGAAGAAGAAGGCAGAGGACAAGAAGGCGGGGCAGCCATCGACACCACGGAAAAGTGGCGGGCTAAAGGTTATGGAACCTGAAATGAACGGAATTGCTTTGAGTCCCAACATGGATGCCCCAGACGCAACCTTGTTGCCCGAGATATTTGCAAAGATTGAGAGTCCGAGGGATAAACTTCCCGAATTAATTCCCGAGCTTGAGATGCCTGAGAATGAGGACGATGATGGGAGCGAGCAACGGGACCTGAAGGTTGATGAGAAGGAGTTGGAGAATAAACCCGGCTCGGATATTTCGAATGGACATCCTATCCCGCCAGAAGTTGTTGCGACGGTTGTCGAGACGCTGCAAGAGACCTCTTCGCAAGCGAATGGCGAAGAACGAGAAGCTGTTGAGATCCATATGGAAGAGCCAATCACTGAGCCTGTAAGAATGGAAGATCTCAAAGAGAATGGTGACGGTGAAAGCCTGAGAGAGAATGGTGTTGAAAGTGAAGCAGAGGTTGAGTTAGAATCTCAGTCTAGACACGAACCTGAAGTACAACCTCAGTCCGAGCCCGAACCTGAATTGCAGCAAGAACACGAAGTCGAGGTTGAAGCCACACCCGAAGTTGAACCTGAGCCTGAAATTGATCCCGAAGTTGTACCCGAATTAGAGCCTGAACTTGAGCTGAAGACGGAACTGAAGGTCGAGCCTGAGGCTAAGGCCGATGCTGAGGCTACTACAGATACAAATACTGAAGTTACTACCGAAACCGATAATACCAAAGCTGACTCGAAATTTTGCGATGCGAAACTTGCGTCCAAAGCTGAAATGAATATGGATACCAAAATCGACAACGAAATTGATATCCCAGCCGAGTCCAGTTCTTCCATTTCAGCTGAAATAACAGAATCAACGATAGAACCTTCCAATGACGACCTAGATTTAGAACTCACCAGAACCAACACGAAAACTAAGGTCAATCACGAAGTAGTATTCGAAGGAATCCCGACACGTCCTCATCGCAAATTGACCCGCTCGATATCCGTAAGAAGTGATCTATCACGCCACAGTTGGGCTTCGTCGTCTTTCCACTCCCTCGAACATCTATCACATTCTGCTATTTCTCTCACCGAGGATCTTATGTCTGTCGATGTTTTGTCAAAAACTCAAAATCTTCGAGGAGAATCGATTGTCATGATGGCAGTCAGTACGCAACAACAGGATATCTTGGAGTACTTGATTGATGAATCGACATACTTCTCCCTTGCTTGGTTACTCCAAGATCGAATGCACGATGGAACGACGCTACTATCCGCTGCGATACAAGGAGAAAATTATGATATTGTAAGAGTACTAATGGAGGAGATTATGAAAGCATCTGATGACGACATACTACATTATATGAGAGCAGTTGATGCCAATGGTCGCACAGCTGGTCACTATGCTTTCAAGTACGCAGTTCGTGTTGCCCATGCGATCAATCAACATTGCTAATAGTTTATAGCCAACCGACGTTTCTTCGCCACTTTGGTCGATTAATTCCCTGGACTATGAAAGATAAAAATGGTCAGACACCACTGTTCGCTCTCTGTCGATCGTACGACCATCCGAGTTATAAAGAAATGGTAATCCTTGGTATTCGTGCTGCCGAAGCAGCCCAAACAGATGGCGAGCGACTTCACCTAGACGACCATGTCGATAGAAAGGGCAATAACCTACTACATATTATCCACGACCAGCATATTCTTAAAATGCTGTTGAGAAGGGATGCAGATGTTAATGCGGTCAATGAGAAAAACTTGAGCCCTCTAATGTTGGCTAGTAAATACGGCAGGGTCGACAACGTCCGAACGCTGTTTAGTGATAGGCGAGTCGATATTTATGCAAGAGAATCGAGAGGTCTGACGGCCGTAGAGCTGGCGAAAGATGATGATGTGAGGAATAAATTTGACGGTATGTTAATTGCTTCTTATACTCATAGATATGTACTATTCTAATCAGAGAAATAGACATGGTAATGTTCTCTTACCCGCCACAAGCAGATGGCAGGATCACAGCCGTGGTCCGTGGTATCTTTGTCGAAGATGCAACAGTACGATTGGTTCTCAAAAGCGGCATGCCGTCTTCGGATATGAAGTACACCATCACTACATGCCGCAGGTTACTATCAGACTTTGAATTCCTCGCCTATTGGTTATCGTACGAACACCCAGCTTCGTGGCTACCTGCTCTACATGTCAACCGTAGTCCGTTCCAAATCCCATCAAAACCATCTCGTGCGGTTCTAAGAGACATTCAAACACAATTGGATAGTTTCCTCCGCATGTTACTATCTCACAGCACTTTTGCCACTCACGAACTTTTATGGGAGTTCTTTCTCATGCCGGATATGCAACCCGACAGCATGACCGAGCGGTCAAAGCGGAAATCAGAAATTCGCGGCGAGATGGTCCAGGAAGATTTCGAACCCGTGCAGAACACGAAGGATATCGAGATTTTCATGGCGCACGCAAGGGACACCGTGCGCTCCATCATGTTACACACAAAAATCGTATTCCGGAGGACAAATCAAGTACTCCAAAATTCGAGAGATTTGGGCGAATCGCTAACGGAAGCGCGGAAACAACTCAACGCTTGTGAGTTCATGGAAGGTAGCCAGCACGTGCGCGGGTTGTGGAAGTATGCTATCGCTGTGACACCGAACGATTCCAACCCACTAGCTCACTTTTTGGACGATTTTCGGAGTATCAATCAGAGCTTGCAAGGGATGATGACCGCGCTTGAGAGACCTAGGAAGATTGTGGCGGAGATTGGCATGTTGCAGAGGGAGGTTGAGAAGCATACTGTTTCGTTGAGAAGGTCGGATCGGTGGCCATTGGGGTTGATGGATGAGACGAGGGCGAAGATCCATCAGGGTGCTGCGGATAACATCCGGTCGACGAAAGCAAGGCAGGAAGCTTTGAGTAGGGAACTAAGATATAGCCAATCTGTGGCAGCGGTGGAGTTGGCGAGTTTCCATGAGATGCATGGCAAGTTTGCGAGGAATGCGGTGAGAAGGTTGGCGAGGAATCAGGTGCTTGTGGAGAAAGAACGGTTGGAGGGGTTGAAGAGGGCTTTGAGGGTGGTGAAGAGTATTTAGTTTGAGAGAGGTCTTATCAACCAAACTCTTCCTTCTTCGGTTGAGGATTGTATCGTTGCTGACGTCTGGCAATGAGATTAGTTGGATTGGCTATGGCGGAGGAAGTGCTTTTCCCTAGAGGGTTCCCGGCGTTTGAGAAGACAGTTGTACGCATGTGTGAGAAAGAGATGGACTAGCATTAGATGGCGTTTTGCTGGCGTTTTTTTCTATTATATCCATCCTTTTCTTTTTTTCTTCTGCCTGATATTATATTCTTCATCCTTTCTTCATCTCTCCTCCATTAGTCATCTTTTATTCTTTCTGAGTCTTTTTAAGATTTCCTTTTCTTTCTCTTTTGGGATCGCAGGTTTGGCGACTGGATTTGACCTTTTGGACGGTTTGTGGTTCGCATGGATCCTAAATCCTAATATATACTCTCAAGCTTCCCCTTCACAACTTCCTTCTTTCGGATTCAAAACAAAGATTGTTTTGGTTGTAGATACATACCTGGGCACCTACTCTTGTACGAATCCCTCTACTTCTTCCGTCTGCCTGACAGATATCCTCATTACTTCAAATTCCACTGCGATAGAACGACAGGATTGGATTCATCGAATTCGCTTAAGTAAACGGTTTCCTTTCAGGCCTCCTCCCACTCGGATACCGGTCCCCCCAAACTGGCCGACTCGCCAAAGCCCTGAAACATAAAAAAGAGTGGTTAGGGGCCAACTTTAAAATGAGTTCCGGTCCGCGATAGTGCCAAATGTGGAGCGAAAGCTTGCAATCAAATTGCACGGGTTGGGTGAAATGCACGTCTGAGTCATTATTGTTATAAGCCACCCCTCCATCCGTCCCTCCCTCCTTGGGTCTCTTAGCATTTCGAGAGTAGAAATCAAGGAAATCGAGCTGAAGTCTATTGTCTCTTTGGCAACAGTGAGGCGATGTCGGGTTTCATGATTGATTGGGTAGTTTTTTTAATTTAAGTTTAATAAAGAGGTCTGATAACCGCTGTGCGCGCACGGGAAGTTGACTGACCGATTGAATGATATGAGGTGAACAATTTGAAGATGAAATGTGGCATTTCGAAAGGCATTCGGGGCATCCGAGTACCGTCCCTGCGGATTGACATGACGTTTTATTCTATTATATAATCCGACTTTCTATCTATGGACTTGGCTTTTTACCAAATGTGCAGCAGAGTCAAAATAGCTTTGCCGCATTCAATCGAGCATCGCATTTTGGCGTTTTATTTTTGTATGCGTTAAAGGGTGGATATAAAGTCGCACGATGACATGTTCTTTGTCTTTGCTTCATTCTACACCCGTCACACCGTCCCACTTTTACCACCATCGAATTCCCAGATAGCCAATTCGAATCGGGGTCAAAATCACAGCCCAAGCTCTAGTTCCAATTCTAGTCCTACTTCATCAGAAGGTATTTTATATTCAAATACTTTGTTCCCATTTTTTAACTCAAACAAAGGTAAACCAAAAACCTATATCCAAATACGTCCTAACCTCATCTATAGACCCCCCACGATCCAGCATTGCAAACTCAGCAAACATGGGCTACACACACTACTGGGAAGGCGGCCTCTACCACCCCGATAAAGTAATCCCGGACATCCTCCTCCTACTAGATAGCAGCCCCTGCGAGATCCGTGGCTCAAACGGCACCGGAGACCCAGAAGTCACCGCCACCAGCGTCATTCTGAACGGCGATAGCGAAAACCCGAACAGAAACCTCGCACACGAACCACTTCGCCTCTACTTTGACCGGGAGATCGGATTCGCTTTCTGCAAAACGGCACGTAAACCGTACGATCAGCTCGTCGGTGCCGTCCTGCTGAGATGTGCACATTACAACCCTACCTTTGAGATTTTTAGCGACGGGACATGGGAAGAATGGAAGCCTGCTCGAGAATTGTATTTGCAGGTGTTTGGATGGGAGGCGGAGAAACCGGGGCAAATGAATGTTGACAATGCGAGTGCTACGGATACGGGCTCGTAAGTGGTAAGCTGTCCTGTAGGTGTACTATGTCTCGGGTTACTACTTTGATGCGCGCTCACCTGTATTAAAGCAATTAGATGTTCAAAATTATCACAGGAAGAGATGGAAAGATTTGATTCATCAGGCGGCGGTTTGGTGTTAGAAGAGCCCCAGACTATAGAAGAGCGTGCAGTCACTTTGTGGATTGATAAGGACGGGTAGTTATAAATACCCAAATTTAATAAATAATATTTTATAGCAAAAAAAGAACTTCCATTTCTTTAACTTCTAAAAAAGAAAACGAACAAAGGCAATGACACCGTGATAATGAAGAATAAACAATAATAGATTACTAAATACTCAAAAAGTAGTTATATGTATTCCAAGGAGTAAAAGTTTGTACATGAAAGGGTAGAACAAAGAACAAGAAAAAAAAACGGGCAAAACCAGGGAAAACACATCGCGGGACAGAATGTGAATTAGGCCCAAGAAAGTGAAAGCTAAAGAGATTAAAAACAAAAAGATATCGACGGATACAAAAACAACCACCAGATTCCCATCTTGGCGACGTTGAGAAACGGTGCTGAAGGGGAAATACTATGCAAAAAACTAAATATCAAAAACACAAAGAACGCAAAACTCAGTGAAATCGAATGAAGGCAATAAAAGAAAGAAACAACCCATCTCCTCTATAATTCATACCAATAAATCGATTTAGAACGGACTCGCAAAAGCAGACAAAGGATTACGGGAAAGTCGTTCATTCATTTCCTGTGGAGTGTTGAAGCTGTGTTGTAAGGGCATGGCGTGTGTAGAAAAAGGAGAGTTAGAAAAAAGAGAAGACAAGAAAAAAACCAAAATCAAACCTGAACCCCGATTTTATGAATGAATAGACCATTGTGATCATGTGTGGAAGGAGTAGAAAGGAATCGTGGAGAATAAGGAGATGTAGAGAAAGAATCTGTATTCTAAGAGGAGAGAGCAGTTTGGATTTTGTGTTTATCCCAAATCAAAGTCCTTTATTCGCCATTGAATGCATGTATGTTGTAAGCAAATGTATGGTAATAAGAAGCTATATTTAGACATCTTATAACCTCAAAAAATAATAACCTCGAGAAGATCGCTGTCTAGAGTGTAGCAAGCTTGACTTGATTTACATCTTTCCTTTGGAAGAGAGCCAAAGCGCGAGAGCAGATTCGCCGGAACACACAAGTTGTTTCTCCAGATGGTGTGCGTGCCATGCCCTCGATGAAACTTTTAGAGTCGTCCAAGTTTGTAAGCTTCTTGCGTTTTTCCTCCGGATCAGAGTACGTATCATCGCGGTCGTCTTTCAATGCTGCCTGGAGATGACGAATCAACGCAATCGAATAAATGATATCGCGGTTGTCGAGACTTCTCTCCAAATATGGTTTGCAGGCATCTAAGATGTCTCGGGCAGCTGGGGAACCGACGTCTGAAAGTTTGAGGAACATTTTAATCGCACCCCAGAATTTTGCGGAGCGAACGTCCGGGGATTCTTCTTCTGGATTCAAGTCGGCCAATGAAAAGTTTGCAGAGTCGTCGTCTTCATCGAGGCGTTTGTTCATTACCAGGGTTTCAATAATTCTGACTCGATCCAGGGTTTCCGAGATGTTTTCCGTCCTTGAGGCCTGGGGCCCAATGAGGACATCTCCCTTCTTACCGAGTCCGTACAACAAGTCCATGACGGTGTAAAGGATGATCGCTGCCTTGCCAGGCGGGAGGAGATCGAGCCCAGAGTCCGATTCTGATGGCGTCTCACCAGAGTTTAATCTATCGAAAACGCTGCCAAGGTAGCTAACAAGATCGATATTCAAGGACATAATAGAAATGCATTCATCCGAGAACCACCCTGTTTCGAAAAGTTGATCGAGTGCCGGTGCATATTTCGTCGCATAAAGAGACTTGACACCCTCGTGTCCGGGAATGTACGCGTTTTCGCTTGGTGGGGGTGTCGGCGGCGGCGGGGCAGCTCCGACAATAAGGTCATCAATCTTGATACGCTTAGCGGGGTTTCCAGATGAAAGGTCGTCTCTAAAGTTAGGATAACCGGAAGCTCCGGGCGTGGACGATCTCGGAATTGGAGTTCCAGAAGTTCTGGGGGTATCTGACACGGAAGGGAATGGGCTGCCACGATCATAAGTTCTCTTCAGGTCTCGGAAACCGTTCGAGTCCGATTGCAACATTCGTTCTCCGACCCTAGGGCTGAGGCTGGGTGGGGGCAGCGTTGCACTTTCTAAGGCTGGGTCAATCGCAGAGTATGGATCGTATTCGTACTGAGAACGGGGAGAGCTGCCGTTTGTGGAGAGCGTATGGCTGCCCGTCATATATCCCATTGGCACCGATGTCGGCATATGATGATGTGGCATCGGAGGTATCGGTGGCATTCCCATCTGCATTTGCATCTGATGGGGATGCGGGTGGGGCATCGGTAGGGATGGCCCAGGCGAGTGACTATGGCCATAATTTGCAGGTGCCAGGCTAGGTGGGGTGTTCGTCGGAGCAGGCTGGATCGGTGGAGGTCCTTGAGGTGCCTGTTTGAAGATTGGATCATATCCTAGGCATTCACGTTTCGACTTGGCGCAGTTTTTACACGTAGGATGAGCCTCGTCACACTGTGTAGGTTATGAAGTGTTAGCCTTATCGCGTTCTGGCTTTCCTCGATTTCATTGGGACGGAATCGCCGGGAGGTTGGCAGGAAAGTGTTTACCTTTATTCTACGCTTTCGACAAGTAAGGCATCCTGTCTTCGTGCGTCTCTTAATTTCCTTCTTGTGTCTACCGCCTGACATGATTCTCTCAGACGGCTGCATGACGGAGGGTAAAGGATATCGCATATTCGGCTGGTGAGGCGAGCCTCCAAGATGGGGTGGGCCACCAGGCATTGGATAGTAGCCTTGCATACCGGGCAACGATGGCGAAGGCGCCGGCAAAGGAGAACCGACTTGCAAAGGCTGCGGTACTGGCGACGAGGTTGGAGGTGGCGCGAGGCGGATAGGCGGGAGAGATAGGGAAGATCCTACACCTGGCAAAGTTGCAGACGAGTATGTCGGAGAATCTCGAGCTGATCCTGGTTGCTGTGGGTAAGAAGAATAGGATGACATAGACGGTGATGGATAGCCACCAGGAGATGGGTAGGAAGTTATGCTCTGCCTGTTTTGAAGAGGAGGCTGAGCGTAAGAGAAAGTTGGGGAGGGAGTAGAGTGCGGCGAGGGCCTGTGTTCGAGATGTTGGAGATGAGGAGAGGAAATATGCGGCTGGTACCGAGAAGAACCATGCACGCTGGTTGGCCGGCTGTCAGGATGTGTGCTGTTGTACTCAACCATGATCATACCTAAGGCCTTGTCGGAGGGACGATAAAGAGTGAGGGGGTACAGCGTCCAGTGGACTCCAGATCTTCGGGCCGAAGTTGTGAATTCGAGTTTCTGGTTATTTTATTTTACTTGGTTTATCTTTTTTTTGTTCTTTCTTTATGTTCGAGTAGTTTCGGTGCTATTTCATCAAAGTAGATAAATAAAAATGTCAGTCGCAACGTATCCCTTTTTTTTTGTATGCTAATTTTTTTTTTGCTTGGAAATTTTTTGGGGTGCTGGAGACCATTCGCCCCCGCTATGTTTCGGCGAGATCCTAAGGGAAAAAAGGACTGATTGGGGGTGGAAAAGAAGAAGGAAAGGCGGTGTAAAGAATCGGGGAAAGGGCACCAGGTGAGGACGATGGACGAGTGTGCCAGTAAGTAGGGTGGTGGTGCGATGGGGGAATGATGTAAAAGGGTTAACCAGGAGAGAAAAGAGAAATAGGAAAAATAAAATAAAATAAAATAAAATAATAAAATTTACAAAGTAGAAACGCTGGTTGCAGAGGGCGGCGGCCAATCCAATCCCATTCAATCCGCTCCACTCCACTCGTGCCGGGGTCCTTCGGATTCCTTGACAAACAAGCAATGTATGTATGTCTGTAATGTATGTATGTGTACTTGGACAGAGGCACATGTACCAAGGAACTTGGTTTCCCTCCTCCAGGTAGGCAACGACCCCCCCTTCTTTGTTGGAAGAGAGCGAGGTGATAAGGAGAGAGAGCGAAGGGCAACGAGAATAAGGAATGAACGAGAGCTGGTGGTGATAATGCACCTCGACCTCGAACGGTGGAACGAAGCGAAGGGAGATGAGACTTCTCGCTTCCCTGGTTCAAGGTTTGCTTTGCCGAAATGTTGGTTTCGAACAATTTTAAATGGAAAAGTGTCCGAGTCCAGAATGAACGAACGGGTCGGCTAAAGCGTCAACGAGGAAGATCGAGCGCCCACGTTTAACGAAAATGTGTGAAATATATGTATGTATGACGACGGCCTACCTTTTGCTTTTGGGGCGAAGGGGGGAGGGGTCTGAACGGCGGGCAAAGCGAAAATGTTAAAAAAAGAAAGAAACAAAAGAAGAACAAGAGGTAGAAGCAGTCGAAGCTGAAGGAGGAATTAAAAAGGAAAAGGGAAAGATGACGGGCTGACAAACAGAATGTGAAGAGTGAGGTTTTTTTTTCCTTTTCCCTTTTTTTCCTTTTGGGCTTCTACCTACTACTCTTGACTTTTAAGGTTTCCAACCTTTTCTCTGAACGGATATGAGAAGGAATGCACCGCCGTATTCTCGGGGCAAAGTTCGCACTCGGACTCCGGAAAGAAAAGAGCACATGTGTAGGACTCAACGGAACAATAAGAAAAAGGTAAAGTGGAAACAAGAAAACCGTGAATAGGATACTAGGGAATAGGGTGGAAATCACCTTACGAACTAGCCAAGCGCTGGCTGGCTGGCTGGCTGGCTGGCTGATGGCGAGAATGTTGAAGAACAATCAATAACAATAAAAATGAGTGCAGCAGTCCTTGGACAGGTGTTTTGGCAATTTTCCCGTTTGGCCGGACCCAAAAATAAAGAAATGCGAAAATTTGGGAAAAAATCGGCTACCGCCAGATAACCGGGCGAGCCAGATCTATTTATGACTTGGGTCCGTGTCGTAAGCCGTAAGTAATCCCGAACAAATTTGTCGAGGGAACAGGCACGACAGCAGGGCAGGCACGAACTAAAAAAAAAAAAACGAACAAAGAACGACAGGGCAATGGACAGGCGAGAGGGTGGCACGTAACCGAGCTCCCTGCTCACTGGTTCGCTCGTCCTTTTTTCTGTTTCGCTTGAGGAGACAGCGACCTGAACCTGACCTTTCGGTTGGACGGACAGGCTTGGCTTCTTTCGCCTTAGCCGGAAAAGAGAAGTCTTCTGGAAACCACAAAGAACACCAAGGCCACAAAAAAAATTAAAAAAAGAATGCGAGGGCTGTAATGGTGGGGACTAAGCAAACCTGTCACTCACACTTTGGTCCTTAGGTCTGTTCGAAAGTTCAAGCCTTACACTTATCGTTCCCAGTCCGTTGGGAGATTTCCGATGTGCTAAACCTCTCCACTTCCGTTGAGCTGGCGTTTGCGTGAAATATTCTCTCGTAAGTGAGACAAAGAGCGTCGTCGGATGCCAGTGTTTGATTCGAATTTTTTTAATTTTTTTTTGTAAACCCAAAGAGTCTTTTCTCTCGACAAGGGTGGTTCTTTGGAGAGGATGGGAAGTGGCTAGGCGCAGTATTCTGAGCCCTGTTAGCTTATAAAGAACCCGATTTTTAAACAAGGAATATTCTCCTTCAATCACGCAAAGAAAGTCCAAAATTATTTAGCCCGAGGAAAGGCAGCCATTAAAAATCAATAAAACTGGGCGAAACCCAAGTGACCGGGGTCTACGATAGCAAGGAGTGTCTCTTTGGGAACATCGGCGGACACGAAAGACAAAACAGTTTGTCCGTTATGTACCAAAGTCCGCTCGCATGTGCTGATGATCAATCCCAGCTGCGTAAGAGGAGGTACATGTAGCGTGGTAGGCGATGGTGGCAACAATCCGACGCTAACCCTGCAACCCACCAAAAAAAAAGAAAGAAAGAAAAAAAAGAACGAACGAAAGAACGATCGAACGAAGGAAGAAGGGAAACGTAAAAGAGAAAGAAGGATCTTGTGCAGCATTTTCTTTTTTCTACTTCTATATTCCCTCTCTTTCTCTTTCCTTTTTTTTTTTTTTTTTTTTTTTCACCCTTCTTAGAGAAAGAGCAGATGGAACCATTTGGCAAAATATGCAACATCTGCGCGCCAGCCATTTCACTATTCTGGTTCCTGATGGAAACTGCGAAGAGATAGCGCGAAATAAGGCCCCAAGATCATGACATAGTTTTGGGGGGCTGAAAGAAGAAGGAAATGTGAAAGAAAGGTCGAAATCCAATGGCAAAGCAAGGTTTCCGGTGAGAAGCGCACTGGTCAGTCTCCAAGTCCGAGAATACAGACTTGAAACCTTCCGACCAGCGGTGGTCGGTGCCGAGGAACCAAAGTTACATCTCAATCCTCTAGCGGAGAGTTAAATTTCCTGTGGCTTATTTGGGACAGTGTTGTTGGCAACCAAATATTTTGCCATCAATTGAATGCAAAAGTCGAAGACTTGATAGCTTCCAATAGGAATTGCCGAGAGGTACTGAGAAATACGCATAAATAGCCGCTCTTTCTTTTCTGTAAAACCATCTCGAAATGTTGGGATGCTTCAAATATGGTACAGCCGTGTTTCCAGGAAGGTCGGATTCAGTGCGCTTGGAGCCGAACTCCTACGCGAGAAGAAACGTCATTCTGTCTGATCCCCGCGAAAAAGACCCAAATCTCGTCTATTGCCCCTGTTGAAGCGTGGCAGCGGACGGGCAGTTGCACATTATGCGTGTGGTCACTCACTCCTGCTGTTCCTGTCCTGGATTTGGGCCATGGCGCCCCACTCTCCGTTGTTCCTTTTTCACCGCTGGCATCACTTTGGGTGCATGCAGGATTCGGAACTAATAGGCGACAGAGCTGAAGGGATCCAGGTTGGCTTCCCACTCGATCTTTGAGCCGATGGCTGCTGCTCCGTTCTCCTCCCCCTGCAATGGGTTTCATTCACCCAAGATAGAAGCTGAAAGTTTGATCCGAAATCTGACAGAAAATTTTAGAACTTACCGAGGTTCGAGTCTGCTCGTATTACCTTTTGAAACAAGGTGCCCAAGCGCTTAGGAACGGGTACCTTACCACCAGGTGGCGTTGGGTCTGAATCTAAGGGTGATTTGATATCTGAGGGAGTGTGGTGTGGATTGTGGTGGATTTTGAATGAAGGTTGTGGTGAGATGGTGTCGTGTGGAGGTTCTCTGTGTTGTTCCTAACGCCTGCTGCGAATAAAAAGGAGAGGTGGAATAAGTCGTCGCAACTGTGTGCCCAGCGATTAGTATTAGCAAGAGCCCGTAATCAGTAGCAGCGTGTGTAGAGCTATCGTTTCCTCCAGGTCGAAATAAATAGAATGATGGAATGGGTAAGACGAGAATGGAGAGGTTGCGAAAATAAAAGGGTAAAAGGTTAGGAACTGAAATTGAGAAGCCGAAAAATCCTGTCACTCAGATTTGGGAGCATAAGTAACAGGACTACACAAGTCCGAAACGAGGCTTTGACTAAAGACAGCCAATGAGCATTTATGTATTCTCCCATAGACTATTAGTTGATTGTGATGATACGCCGGCATACTCAAACGTAACCATCTGTCGCCTTCTTTTTGCGTCCCTTCTGAACGAGAGGCTAGTTATAGAGCCGTGCGAGAGCAGCAGCAATCCTGTGTGACGGAAAGCCAGAAATAGGCTTCTAGAAGATCGTTTGTCTGCCTGTCGAAAACCGATCAAATCCTTCGACGTAGAAGGGACAAACCAAATATGTCGTGGATACACAGAATGCTAGCAGGCACAAGCAAATGCAAATGTGACAGCCTCAGCACACGTGAATGGCAGGAAAGACCCAACGGAAACGAAATCAAAAGATAATTTGGGAAATACACAAGCCGTAGGAACGGTTTGTAACGGGTATATGCAGAAGATTTCAAAAGGGACTTCAAATTCGTTCTTGAAGTATGCAAGAAGTATCATACCCCCATGGTGATTGTGTTCTTGTGCACTACCCTCGGGTCTACTTACATAGGATGGTATGTTCGTATCTACGGCGCTCTTTAGAGTGTCTACCGTTGTTCCCTGACCTGTGTAACACCGGAGGCACAGTAGTTGTTTGCCTTTAAACCTGCCAGCTGTTGATATTCACACAGAAATTTTATTTCCTTGTCGAGCGGTTTCACGTTTCGAATGTCAGTTGAAGTGGCTGTGGTGGATCCAAGATGAATGTGAGACTCTTTATGCTACTACCGCCGTAAAAAAGGTTTTCGAGGTTTCCTTGTTGCTTCAAAATTTTGCTCGCAATGAATGTCCTCGACCAGATTGGAAGTATTTGCTCTCTCAACCATAGAAACGATTCTTGGATGACTATCGTAGTATGGCTGTGGATAATAGTTGTAGATTCTAGAATTAGAGCCGGCAGGTATGCTTTGTACTGTCTGTCCTCTTAGGTTCAACCGCTATCTGGGTGGACTAGGAGTTTAAGAGGCGAAAGGAAAATTTTATGTTGAACGACTGGGAGGGCACTAGGATCCTTCGCTCGGTAAGCTAATACGAGGAACGATTAGTCTTCCAAAGAAATGAATGAACCGACTAAGATTGAACGAGAGCAGAGCAGATTGGGAGCATCGGTAGACGGTATGGAGGAAAGGAACGAGAATGAAGGGGGGGCGTCGATTTAGTAGAGAAATGCAGCCTCGCAATTGCAATTGGGGGGTTTTCGAGGAAAATGCGGGACACCGGAAAAATAGCTTGCCCTTCTAATTCGCTATAAGCAGGTCCTGACGCTGTCAATAACTGGCTGTCTGCAAAGCCCTTGTTAAGCGTTCGAATCCCGCAAACTAGGGTCGTTAGATGCCGGGGAATTGATGAGAGAGGGCAGGCTACGAAGCCGAAAGATATATGCGGCTGTGTTTTATTGGGCTTCGTTAAGCTGGGGGGGTGGTTTGAGGTATGTTCAATATGCACCAACTGTCTCCCTTCTAGAAATGCGGAGGGAAGTGCTGTATTGTCGAAGAAAGCAAGCTTACAGGGTGAGGCGAATGAACTTTCGCTCAGCAATTGATATTTGTTTCCTGACGAAAATTCCCGAGAGACATACGAGAATAGCGATTGAACTTGTGTATCATGAAGGAAACAGAAATAGAACGGCTGGCAATGGGGTCATATCTTGTTTACGCAGCCAGGCTGAAACCCGAGTGATGCCTTTCGAATCGCTATGCCAGCCCTTAATGCAGGAACAAGAAAGACGTCGAGGCTAGGCTCGAACGAGGGCCTGGGACCGAAATAATCACACAAAGAAACAAGTTGGTCCGAGAGATTGATTGACTTACACGTTCGCCTAATCAAGACAGTATGTTTTTGCGGATTCTGGGAATGCTGGAGTGTGGCGAGCCTTTTTTATATATATCTTCAAGTCGAAAGAGGAAAGTCGTGGAGCTTTCGGGAAGTTGAAGTGTTGCAAATTGGATTGAGAGTCAGTGCTGGAAAACCACATCCATGTACGCAGCGATAACAAGCACCACTCTTTTGATGGTTGGCTTTCCCGTTAACCTTGGAAATGGGAATTGAATTGCAGCGGATCCACCAGCTGACTAGACGGATTCACAGAACCGGTACGATATGATGTGCTGAAACTTCGTCCTCGTATTGATACTTTTCTTTTCGTCTCAGGAACTGAACTCAACTCGACACTGGTGGGAGAACGTTGCAGTAGAACGTTGGAACCACGCGAATGACTTCAGCGGACGATTCAACAAAAAAGTAAACAAAAGAAAAGAAGAAAAAAAAAATCTTGCAAGATGGGTTTTGATGAATCGGTGTCAATGTAAGTCCAATGATGCATAGATTAACAGGTACAATCCCAGGTCCAGTATTAATGTCTTGGAATAGTACTGTATTATATTATCAACGAAGACCGAGAGAGTGTGGTAGGAAGCCGCTAAATTCGGTGATAGGCTAGCGCTGGAAACCAGTTGCAGGACCCAACAGCTCAGTCACACACACACACACACACACACACACACATCTCTCCCTCCCTCCCTCTTTCTCTTACATGAAGTTCTACGAATCATAACCTTCTAGATTTTGGAATACACGGAATCCCGGAACGGGATCGTTTCATGAATTCCAACATTCTCATCTAAGCGGAGTTAGCCCCATTCGTGCGTGGTGTGCTCGCAAGGACTTTGATGAACGCACCGCCCCGCGACTTTTCGCCAGTTCCACCCCATGTCCACACGCAATGCGAGCCAAAAAGGTCCATGGACGCTCCCAGGCAATCTGTGCACCATCAGATCAGAATACTTCCATTCGCTTTCTAGAATGCGGGTCGCAATTAATCTGACGGCTAATCATCCGGCCTGGCTTGGAGATGGGGTTTAGTGTACAAACGAGGCAGTATTTGGGGGTCACCAACGTCTTCGACACTGTCAGAAGCGAATCCACCAGTCGATCGGAACCTCGTACTGAGTTTTTTTTTTTTTTTTTTTTTTTTTTTTATCAATCCGCTATCCTTTCCGAAACCGCTCGATCCCACAGTCCAACAATTTAGTTGCATGCAGGGGCTTCCTTTTCGCAGTTGGGTCTTGATTATCGCTCGTCTTTTATCGTCCCAGACCCGCTCCTTCTTGAACGAATCAAACGAACCGGCACGGGAGACAATCCCAAACCTGCAGGTGTGAATATACATCCCTGCTATTCATGCAGAAAAAGGAATGCTTCCAGAAGGCAAATAGAAGCCCCCTCTGCTTGTGAGACATCTGCGCAAGGTCACCAAGGTACAGGGTCGGCTCTGCTTAACGAGTCAGGAAGTCAAAGGCAGCACGATACGAGATTAACTCTCCAACTTTTGTCCCTTGATCACAAGCACAACGAAGAGGCATATTTGCTTGACGAGAAGGAAAAATTTGGACTTCCAACCCCTTCATTTTTTCGGCCCCCTTTCCCCCTTGGTTTGTTGGTTCGCCGCAACTTTTAGTTAGATGCGCACAGGTACATGCGAAATATTGCTTGGTACTCCGTACTCTCAAGCCAGAAGGGCCCTCCACAGGAGCAGATCAAGCTGCGCTTGCGTTGGACCGGGGTGACAGGTGTGGAGGTCAGCTCTTCTTGTTTCGAGAAGAGACCGGATAAACCTCCCCTGCCACTTCTTGGTCAAGAAACCCCCAAAATACGCTCAAAATTAAATTTGGCCTTGAAGGTGGAGGATATATACGGGAATCCAAGACGAACCTAATTATTTCCCTCATCTCTGTACCATCGACTGAAACGGTCAAGGTGGGTCTTCCAGCTTCCACGAGAGGGCTGTGTTCGAAACTTATGCAAGGAACGCATTTTTTTCAGTCTAATGGTTACTTGGAACTTAGATCACCGCTTAGGCGAGGACTCACAAGCGTACATCACGACGAATTTCGGTTGCGAGGTGCGTGCATTCCAAACTGACACGCGAACGAGACTTCTTAATTGAATTAAAGTATTTGTTTCGACTCGTTGACGAGTTATACTACACGAACTCGGTTCGTAAACAAGTCTCTAGCGAGAATTTCTAGCTTAGGATTGCACGCACGCAAAGAAAATATCGCACCTTTCCAAGAAAATTCGAGAGAATGTGACTGGGAATATATTATACGAGGGAATGTCGTGAAAAAGGCATAATTTATTGGGCCTGGGGACTCTATGCATCCTCGGATTAATTCTGGCTGATGAGCGAGTGGTCTTGGGATACGTCAATTGCTGGTCGCTTGCCAACAGACAGCGCTTGAACCAGCCACCTCGACATGCACCTGAAATGCAACAAACAAATGCAAAGCCATTGTGATTATCACCACCCTCGAGGTTTTGCCGGAACAGATTATGGCGGTTTCCGAACTAATTTGCAAGAAAAGACAGGGCCACGGGCAGCCGAGAAGTTTCGTAATAGTCAGGAGTTTTTCTTATGATCATGCAATGTTTCAAATCGAAGAGATTGCCGTGGCTTCCGACAGGACATCCAATAACAGATATTATTACGTTACGCACCCAGATCAAGCTATCGCATCATCGATTGTGCGCCACGAGACGCATTTAGTTTTGACAGGCCTCCGTGGCCCAGTGGTGCCCGTATCTCCATTCGCTTCTTGGATAATGCACCGTTTTCTCAAGGAACATTGGTATCGAGCGATACAAACTGCAATCGTATTATCGCCCGCGACAATTGAAAAATGTGTCCACGTATACCTGCTAGCGTCTTGACAATATCTCAACCCTAACATAACGGCCCTAGAGAATGCCGCTGTTCTTTATCGTGTTCACTAGCATGCACTCGTCCTAGTTCGCATTTGTTTTCCAGATCTGTCAGGCCACATGAGGGGCTTCGCGAGTGAGCGCATGAGGCTGAACGCGCGAGGCCAAACTAGGAAATATTCTGGAATGCTGCAAGGAAATCAAGGGTGGATGGCGCGAAACTCAATTCGACAAGGGTGATCCGTGCCTTCTAGAAGGTTTCGACGAGCGAGGACCCGAGGAGGAACGAAGAAAAAGAAACTTTTATCCAGGAGCCGAGGAGGAAGCGGACGCACCATTCAATTAGGCTCCCAGCATTTTGCCTATGTTGAGCAAATTCAGTCTGTTCTCCGTCCCCGCTAGGTACCGCATGTTCGGATGTGAGGAAGCACTTGGCAGGTGTTCTGGAAAGACTTTTCGATTCAAACAAACTATCCCATTGATCGATCGATCAGGTTCCTTACGAGGAGCTCGAGAGGAACAACAAAAGCAATTTTCCATGATGAAAGGAAGGCATTACGAGATGTTTTCCTACGTTTTTCAAGCCACCACTGAAGTTGGGGTGAAAGTACGCTTGGACGCTCGCACACTACCCGTCGATCTCGAAAGTTTTTGTCAAGAAGACCTGTGCTAATCAGGAACCAAGGCCAACAAGAGGAATAAGCTGGTCTGGATTTGGCTACTTCGTGAAGGTCTTGTTTGAGGTTATGCAGCTTTTATCAGGGTGTCACACCTTGCATCAGAGTCCACTCCAACGGTGCCAGATGACCATCATCGACGACGTCGTTTACTGTGCAGCGCTAATAGGAGTTCGCCGATTATTTACTCCCGTTAATTAGGCTTACCACCGCGGTGCACCACTCTACTTCTCGATTGACTATAGTCAATTTCCGGTAGCCCAATTTGACCGCAAGTCCGCTTGGCTAGCTTCATATTCAGATTCTATAACGCCTCCTTTTGAAGTTTATGCATTGCATCGCTGAGCTTGTGAATGGCTTTTTGATTTGCTAAACAAATATCCAATGACGGTCACATGCATTTCTTCGAAGCGAAAAAAGAAATTTCAAGATTGTTGAGGTTTGAAACTAGGAACAAACTGGCAACTCATTTTCCGACCCTGCGTTTTCAAAATCGAGCCCTCCAACCCGACGGATCATTGCGCTGGCCTATAAATAAATTTGACAATCCAAGTACCAATACCATATCGCTCGTGTCATCTCTCGGGTCCACGCTAAAAGGGCAAATCATCCAGCCTGTATCAATTTGGAAAGTGCGATGGTATTGCGCCATTGCTTGCGTCGCGAGCTCTCACCATTTAGAGGTGTGGCTTTCTCATTTTATATCGTGAATCGAATAGTCCTTCTGGCGCTAGGAGAAAAAAAAAAGGGCTCACATTAAATCCACATGCTATATATGTTACACGGCTTCAAGCGGCTTTGGATATCATGACGCGGCTGAACGCTTACGGATACCTTCACAGAATATGGAGGTACTGAATTGAGGCAAACCTTGGTAATTTTGTATTTTCACCGTATGCCCGTACATGCACAGAAAAAGCATTTGAAAATAGCAAAATAAATGAATATAGAATTAAATCTAAAAATCACAAAACAATTAAAATCTTAAAACTTCAAAACCAGACAGTGCACCCGAGGCATAGCGGAATCGTTTCCTGAAGACTTAGGGAGGGTTTGATATGTGCAAAAATTTCTTCAAAGATTCGGATTAATTTCCTTCTAGAACTCTAGAGGCTTAGGGTAATACTGTATGCAAGACAAGGGAAAACCCTCGAGTATTACTCGGTTTAATTTCGCAATGCAAAATGAGTTTGAGCCGCTTGGAAAATGTCTACTTTCGCGACGTCGATCCGAAGACTGTGTATGCCTGAGTACTCTTTTATATGCGATGTTAAACCAGGTAGTTGGCACCCGCTACCGTATTAAATATTAATTGTAACGGGATTCAGCCCCATATTTTCCTTATCAATCTCGAGCCCGTCCTTTACAGCGTGGAATGCGAGGGCATCAAATATTCCACCAACCATATCCCGCATGCTTGAAATCGTATATGCAGCGATATGTAGCAATCGACGCCACTTCCAGAACCGATACCATTTACTTCAAGCTAATATGACCTGCGGTATATCTCAACCATGGAACGCCTGTGGGGATTTTTCGGTTGACGCGGCCAGAATCTTTGTGTTCTTTGGGGCAGGTTTAAGCCATATGACTGTGGCATCCACTCGTTCGAAGTTGAAAATTCATTCAGAGAGTAATTCATTTTTTGGTGTATTCGTAAAGAGTCTTTAGGCTATAAATTTAAATTTCAAATTAATCAATATCATAATGTGTGAGTTTCGACGTTTCGATAGTCGAGCATTTTTACTGATATCTGTGCACCGGTGATTAAACCATCTTAAGTATTTTACTGAAAACCTTGAACGGACGAGACAAGCTGAGTTCATATCCGTGTGCTAAAGTCTGGCTGCACTAGGTGGTCTACCGGTAGCAGTGCCGGTAGCAAAAAATACAGACACTATGGATTTTCAAAGACATCTTTTTGTGGTCCGATCCGTAAGGCAAAGGAAAAATCCTATTTTATGATCATCTCCATATACTTCTCTCGGCCGGTGGTCAGATATTTTAATCGGTAACCTCTAAAGTGAACACAGGGAAATAGATTAAATAACAAGCATGCGATTATTCTGCTCCACTATTGATATGTTTGTTCTAACGGACCTTCTAAAATGAAAAATTAATTCTGTGATAGACATGCATACAGGCTCTTTTCTAAGATTTCACCAAGGAGCACACGGTCCACCAATTAATTTAGCCATTTATTACCAGCAAATAACAAGAACTAAAGTAATAATGGAGTGTGGATAAGAGTCTTATGGACAGGGTGTGCACGGACGCACCGACCTTGCAATGCTTGGATGTTACATATATTTATTCGGCCAAGTTCAAACAGAAACACTCAATTGCCCTCGGTCGCTATATATCCGAAATAGACACGACCGTGCGGTGCCGTAGACATCTTCGCCTAGGAGGTGGAGACAGCAGCAAATCAGAGCCGAATCACGCTAGTATCTACTTCGAACTCCGTGTTCTATCACGATACTCTATCTCCCACAATCGAAACCCGGTTTACCATTTATATTTTTCGTTCTTCCTAGTCTCATTAATATATTTTGATCAAGGCAAAGCTTGAATAGATAATATATGTGTGGCCGAGAATTGATCGTAGATCCATGGAACCTTCAAATTTCATGCTCCACTCTTCAGGCACGGTCTAAACAACAACAACTGGAGATGGGAGAAGAATACGCTCAGTCGGGCCGTACGTGCCCCACCCGAAATCTATTTCCCTCGCAAGTCCGGAAGCCTCTGACGGTGACAATGGATTTTACAATAAGGTCACCTGCTTACGCCAACCCCTTCTTTATGCTATGACGGTTGGAAAATTAAAACTTTTCTAGAATGGTTGGTAGGACGTTGAGGATAATTTGAATTTATCCGAGCTAGCGAATCGGATTGATTGCAAGAACAGCGCCGGTAGTTGAAAATTTTGTTTCATGCAGGTCGAACCAAACAAAAACATTTTCGCGACTACTGCATGTTGGTCGGTGTAGCTAATATTCTAGAATGTGAGTTTTTGCTTGATGAAACCCGTGTACGTCCTGACGATTCGTACTAAAGTTAAAGGAGTTGCAGTTGAAGAATACGGTTTTGGGAGGTGACATTCCGGAAATGTCTGGACAAATGCTTGTAGAATGGAATGTTTACCTGGTAGAGAAAGACAGCATGCCCTGCGCGCTGCATACATAGTATCCATCTCTCCGCAGGTTAGGAAATTAATTTACCAGAATTTTCGATTATCCGTCCAAGAGAACTCGAGTCCAATCGAACTTTTTCCAGAGCTTCCGGAATTCATCCTCTCTTCGGTCTTTGCCTTTATTCCATCTCCCTTGCCGCTTGATTATATCGGGCTCGCAATCCAACATCCCTCCGATGATCTCTCGAGCGAATAGGTCACCTTTTGGCCACTTGTTCTCGTTCTCAACAATATGACCCATGCCTCCATCGATTTCGAACCACACATGGAAATAAGGAGATTCCTTGACCATAGACCGGCGGAAAGCTTGTTTCCCGAGGCTTTTCCGGGACAATGATGCGGTATCAATAATTTTTTGATGCTGGGACCATTCCTCGTCACTAGAAAGGAAAGCTTCCTAGAAGCCTATTAACAAAACATCCGAATGTCTATTGACTACTGCGGGGTAGCCACTTACTTTGAAGAAAGCCGGAGCCAGCTCCCCCTGCTCAAGAGGAAGAGGGATAGCCTCTATAGCCGCATGCCGTTTTCGATGAGGCGCAGCAGCATTTTCATAGAATATAACATCCTGACCCCGATCGTGATACATTCGGATCAGGCACTTCATGAAGTTCTACTCTACTGATCAGAACCAGAGTCCGTATAAATCGGGTATAAGGAGCACGTACCCGAATTTCCTCCCATTCGTCATCGTCACACTCCAAGGTATTAGTACGATGCTGGATAGGAACAATGGTCGCACCACCAGGTGATACTTCTGGCTCCGTAGGCAACGTTAAGAATACCCGCGTTCCGAGTGATATAACAGGTGCTATTGGCTGCCTGTTTTCCTGTGAACACAGAGGGCAACTGTCCAGGATACGTTGCTGCCTCTTAAAATCGTTGATTGCCATATTCTTTATATCGATTTCGCTTTTCTGAATGCGTGTTGCTAGCTTGCTCGCATTTTCATCCATGTACTCCAAATCGTTCTAGTTTATCCGAGTTAGTAAGTACTCTCGGAATCATAGGATAACAGCATGGGTTTTGCTCTTGGTGACTTGCATCAAATTTGGTATCCTTGGCTATTCTTTCAGCGAAGAGACGGCCCTCATTAGCGTATCCTCTTGTCCGCTTCTCCTCCCTAACCATATCATCTAGAGTTATATCTTCATTTGCTTCCATTTTGCCTTTTCGCCTGCCACTTGTAACTTCCTTCGCTTCGCTACTCCTTCCGCCCCCAGCAAGGAGCCGTGAGTCCATTGCGGAGAGGACCACAACTTCAGGCTCTTTCTGGTTGGCAAAAGTGGCTAGGGCCATATTATATTCAGCTTCAAGCTCTGCTGCTTTAGAGTCTCCTCTTAGTTGCGCTTTAAGCAAACTAGCCCGTAATTTATTCAATGCCGATTGATCGATCAGTTTCGTAACATTAGAGGGCTGCTGGTTCTTTGTACTTGTGATTTTTGGTAGTTCCGGTGACGAAATTTGTGCACGAGATGATCTTATGTTTCGTTGTGCGTATAGATCACCAGTCGGATGCTCTTTGGCGTCCTTTCGGTCTTTGCCATGTGTCTCTCGTCGATCTAGTTCTAATCTCTCTTCTCGGACCTCGTCGAAGCTCTTGAGATCTCCGAATACCTCCGCACCGACATCATCTGCACTTCTTTTTTCTTCTTCTGCTCTTGCGTATACATTTTTGAGTTTCCTCATCCGCCATTGAGAGCCATCGTCTCCAAAGATAAAAGGGGGCCCTTTTGGTTTGGGTGGTTCGTGAGTCTCCATCGATACGCCCTCTCGAAGATATGTATTTAGTTCTTTAGAGGAGACGTTTAGTTGATAGTCTTTGATTGTTTGTTTGGCGGTCTTTGATGTGTCTTTTGGTTTCTTTTCGCCTCTTTGAAGATATTCGACATCGATACCGGATTCTTCCATCCAGGCGTCACGCTTCAATGCCGGTTTCTCCGAGCCTGGTTTTGCAGTGCTTGTTTCGACAATAGGCTCTGGAGTTGCGCCCTTCTCAACCCACATGCCCTCGCCCTCTCCTTCTTCTAAATCCTCTTCTGGAGTTTTATTGGACCTGTCGTCTCTTTTTCGCTTGTCTCCTCTGCGGGAATCGTCATCGTCCCTATGTGAATGACGAGACCGTCTGCTACCATGATGCCAACTTCGGTCATGATCGCGATCCCTATCCTTATCCGCATCTCTGTCGTGCTTTGAAGACGATGAATGGTGGTGCCGGTGTCTGCGATTCCGGTCTTCGGAGTCACCCTCGCGATGGGATTTGTATTTATCGTCCGAGCGATCGCGTTCGTCGTTTCCGCGCCTCCGATGACGTCGTTCGCTATCTTCGTCGTCACGTTCACGGTGTCGCTTCCGTTCGTGATGGTCTCGATGCCGCGGATCGCTATTCCGACTGGATGTAGAGTCCATTTTATCGCCTTCGTATAAGCTTGATAATTGAAAAGAGTCGACTTCTTTACTGTTGATTTAGAAGTGACGGGGATGTTAGCTGGTTTTAGATTCACTCGCGAATGCATGCCGTCTAAATTTCTTTGGCGAGCCCAGACCTCAAGCGACAAACCTTGCAAGCTCCACATCTCAAACCACCAGAACCTCAAACCTCCACTCACCTCACACCTCGCTGGGATTTCCTTCTACCAGGATATAGACTATCTACGATCTTTCGAAGCGACCTCAGTTCACGAAATCTCCCTCCCATATTCCCACCCTGGAGCTTAGCTTAAGCTCCGACCAAACTTCGCGCCATGTCACAACCACCAGTGATCATGGTGGTCGGTATGGCCGGCTCTGGCAAGACAACATTTATGCAACGGTTAAATGCACACCTACACGAGAAAAAAGAGCCGCCGTATATCGTGAATCTGGACCCTGCTGTCAAAAATGTCCCGTTTGATAGGCATATTGATATTAGAGACTCGGTAAACTACAAGCAAGTTATGAAGCAGTACGTTGCAATGGATCCTGCCAGACCCGGTCTTTAGACGGATCGTCTTATGCCGAAATAAAGATAGCTAACTTGAGAATCTTAGATATAACTTGGGTCCTAATGGAGGTATTATGACCTGCCTGAACCTATTCGCCACAAAAATTGATCAAGTAATCGGCATCCTGGAGAAGCGTGCATCAACTATACCCCGAATTCTCGTCGATACTCCGGGGCAAATTGAATGCTTTGTCTGGTTCGTAACATCCACACGTATTACTATCAAGAGTGTTCACTAACTAGCTACTAGGTCCGCTTCCGGGGCTATTGTCACAGATGCCTTGGCTTCGTCATTTCCCACCGTGCTCGCGTATGTTATCGATACCCCTCGAACGACATCCACATCGACCTTCATGTCCAACATGCTCTACGCCTGCTCAATCCTCTATAAGACCAAACTCCCCATGATTATAGTGTTCAATAAAACAGATGCACAGGATGCAGCTTTTGCCAAAGAATGGATGACAGATTTTGAAGCTTTCCAGGCTGCATTGCGACAGGAGGAGGAGAAAGAAGATGGGACGAATAGTGGGTATATGGGAAGTCTTATGAATAGTATGAGCTTGATGTTGGATGAATTTTATAATCACTTGGATGTGAGTCTACTATACGGCATTGTGTACTCCGGAATCATGGAGTTTGCGCTGACGGTTTAACAGGTGGTATCGGTGTCGTCGATGACTGGTGCTGGGATCGACGATTTCTTTAAAGCTGTTGATTCAAAGGTGGAAGAATACAAAAAAGATTACCTTCCAGAGCTGGAAAAAGCACGAAAAGAAAGAGAAGAGAAGAAGAATGAAGAGAAGAGCGAGCAACTTGACAGGTTGATGTCAGATATGAAGATGTCCGGGTCTTCCTCTTCAGTGAGGAAACCAAAGAAAAACATTAAAGTATCTGCGAGTGAACCGGAAATCGACACTTTGAGTGATGCGGTTGACTCGGATGGAGATGAGCTGATGGAAGGCGATCCTGATATCGAAGACAATACTCTGGACGGGAGAATGGGCGACGATAGTTTGGTCGATCGGTATGAACGAGCTTTGCATAAGGAGGGCAAGCCAGACGACGTTGCCGACGAGAGTTTCATGAGATATCTTAATGTCCCACGATGATCTTGTCTTTTCTATCTCGATCTTGATTATATTAAATATAGCATCTTAGAGGCGTTATGTATATGGCGTACGAATTGTATATACCACGGTTATTCTAAAAAATACTCATACTGTTAGATCTTGAAGTAATAATTATACACTCTGGGAACGGAGCTAATACTTAAGTAAGTATTTCCTGAATTAGTCATTCGGGTAGCTGTCGTGTTAAGAGCTCAAGTCCGCTAGGCACTAAGTATCACGTGACAAACAGTGCAAGGTTTCACAGATCTCGCGAATCCTACCAGCGACAATCTTCAACTCATCAACGACGCGACTTCAAGATCACATATTTCGACACTCGGATACTTCACCGACGGACTCCGTCGCCCATATATCATCAACATGAGCACCTCAGATAAATCTCGCGGGCCACCGCGGGTCAAAAACAAAGCCCCATCGCAGCGTACGTTCTGCTGAAGACCTGATCGTAGAACTTTCCTGCTAACAATTCATTCTTTCCGTATAGAGCAAATTTCTGCCGAACAACTGCTGCGAGAAGGTTACGAAAGACAAGAACCGGGTGTCCAAGCGCCGACCCAGCGATTCGCTGATCTAGAGGAACTACATGAGTACCAAGGCAGGAAACGAAAGGAATTCGAGGACTATGTCAGACGGAATAGGATAAACATGAACAATTGGATGCGGTACGCCGCATGGGAGTTGGAGCAACGGGAATATAATCGGTTGGTGTCCTATATATATGATAATGATATCGATGATACAAGAAAGCTGATTGCTGACGTTAGATGTATACTTTAGAGCACGTTCGATCTTTGAGAGAGCACTAGATGTCGATTCTACCTCCGTCGTGCTATGGCTACGATATATCGAAGCAGAAATGAAGACTCGGAATATCAATCACGCGCGAAATCTACTGGATAGAGCCGTAACTATCCTTCCACGAATTGATAAGATATGGTACAAATATGTGTATATGGAGGAGACGTTGGGGAATATCCCGGGTACACGGCAAGTCTTTGAGAGATGGATGTCCTGGCAACCGGATGAGGCTGCGTGGGGTGCCTATATTAAGCTTGAGAAGCGTTATGGCGAAATTACGAGAGCACGCGCGATATTTGATCGATTTACGCAGGTACACCCTGAACCACGGAATTGGATCAAATGGGCGAAATTCGAGGAGGAGAACGGGAACCCTGACCTTGTTCGCGAAGTGTTCACCACCGCGATCGAGCACTTGGGAGATGAATTTATCGATGAGAAGCTCTTTATCGCTTTTGCTAGGTTTGAAACCAAACTCAAGGAATTTGAGAGAGCTCGAGCCCTTTACAAATTTGCCCTTGACCGGTTGCCTCGTTCCAAATCTCAGCAGCTTTATAATAACTATACGACTTTCGAGAAACAGTTTGGTGACAAGGAAGGCGTGGAAGATGTTATAGCGGCGAAGAGGAGAGTCCAATACGAAGAGTTGATAAAAGAAAACCCGAAGAATTACGATGTTTGGTTCGATTACGCTCGACTTGAGGAAACACAGGGTGACGTGGATAAGGTTCGAGACGTCTATGAAAGAGCGATAGCGCAGATACCGCCGACAAATGAGAAGCGGCACTGGAGACGATATATCTATCTATGGATAAACTACGCTCTGTATGAGGAACTTGAAACTAAGGTACGTTATCTATTGATTGTGAATGTTGTTTTTGAGCGAAAATTACTAATGCCAGAGTAGGACAAAGAGAGAACCGGGCAAATATACACAGAAGCCATCAAGCTTATTCCGCACAAGTCGTTCACCTTTGCGAAAATCTGGCTCATGGCGTCGCACTTTTATATCCGCCAGATGGATGTGCAGAAAGCGCGGAAGACTCTAGGTACGGCAATCGGGATGTGTCCGAAGGATAAAATATTCAAGGGCTATATTGAACTGGAACAAAAGCTACACGAATTCGTTCGCTGTAGAACGTTGTACCAGAAACATATCGAGTTCAATCCATCGAACAGTCAGGCCTGGATAAAGTTCGCCGAACTGGAACGAGCGCTCGACGATTTCGACCGTGCTAGGGCAATATATGAGTTCGCGATAGGTCAAACGGAGCTGGATATGCCTGAACTTGTCTGGAAGGCTTATATCGATTTTGAAGAAGAAGAGGAAGAGTGGGACCGTACGAGATTGCTCTACGAGAGATTACTGGAGAAGACAGAGCACGTTAAAGTCTGGATCAGCTATGCGCATTTCGAAATTAATGTGCCCGACGATGAAGGTCCTGAAGATGCAGATGAGGAGACAGTCAGCGAAGAAGCCAAAGACAGAGCAAGAGCTGTGTTTGAGAAGGGCTACAAGAGATTGAAGGATAGAGGCTTGAAAGAAGAGGTATGTAAATCGTGCTCATTATTGAAAACCTGGGGAAACTTTCTGCTAACGCCTTTGAACAGCGCGTGGTCCTTCTTAATGCATGGAGGACATTCGAGCAAATACACGGCACAGAGGCAACCGTTCAAAAGGTGGAAGCCCAGATGCCCCGCAAGGTCAAAAAGAGGAGAAAGTTGGACGACGACAGTTTCGAAGAATACATGGACTACCTTTTCCCAGCGGACGAAGAGCAAAATGCGGGCATGCTCAAGTTGCTCCAAGCTGCCCACAAATGGAAACAACAACAGCAGACCAATGTGGCTTAGACGCGGTGTTTCTGAGCCTCTATATTTTGTACAGAACCACCAAGAATTTATGTTGTTTACGGCCGAGAGAGAAGCAGGTTTGGAAGAGCCTCAAGTGTGGCAAAGATCGCCAGCATTAGTGTTATCAAAAATAAAACTACGGCAGTTGTACGATACGAGTTTCAACTTTTAGGAAATTTCGAGGACGATGGAAATTTAGTCATAGGTGTTGAGCTTGAATCCAGCGCCTAAATTTCCTGTTGATTTGAATAAGAACAAATTGCTTCATACAAGAATTTGAAGCGGGCAACATGACCTGTAAAATATATGCGTCGACAAGGGTATCTCATTTCTAAAGGATTTAAAAGCGAAGCGGTGTATTAAATTAGGCTATTTTCAAGTACTGGTTCGAAGTTCGGAACCTTGATAAACAAGCGCGTCCATATACATAGATAGAGGGTATATCAAAGGAAAACATGCAGGAGCAGTGAAAGGAATTTCAGAAATCATCATCGCTATCCTCAGGCTCAGCGCCCTTCGATGGGATAATCGGCTTGCCCGTGCGTTTGTTTTCTCTCATGATCAGGATCTAGGGAGATATAGGCAGTTGGAAATGTCATGTCAGCCAATCAACGCTTAGGTAAATTCCTTGAAATGTAAATTTGGCAATAAGATAGGCTATATACGAACCCTCTGTCTAATATCTCGTTCCTCCTTACTCATAGCAGGCCGCTTCGTCTGATTCTTTGTGTTAGCCCCGTTGGAGACGTTTGAGGTTGAGGCGTCGTTTCCTTTGGTAGTAGCAACATCGGTTCGTACGAGGCCCCGCGAACCCTTTCTGCGTTCCCGTTGATGCTTCCTGCGGAGGGCACGGGAGGCATCACTTGACGGAACTTGGACGTGACGGGATTGCAAAAACGAGGCCAGGGCATTTGAGGCCAGCTCCTTCGATTGGGTGGCTGAAGTCGCCATGTCGCTGATTGTTTGAAAAAGAATATTTGTATGGTGCCCGGATCAGTATGAGTGGTTCGTTTATTTAGAAGCAAATTTAGAAATAGAATAATCACTGGCACGTCTATGCGCGCGGGCTCAAAATTCCTAGTTTGGTGAAAATTCAATCGTTTTCAGCGCAAAGTAGTGTTCAGACGAATGCAAAAATGCAGTTGCCGCAGTTTGTTGTTTAGATAATCCGTGCATGTCTGCGGCGCAAAATTTTTCGTGCCTGAAAAAGGCCAAAGCTGTCTACCAAAATTAGTCTAGGCCAGCAAAGGCACCAACAGAAGCGCCCAGCAACATGCACGAGTTGCTGGCCAACGGCTGGAACCTGGATCAGTCTTCCCTCCTTCCGAGGTTGGGACAAGGCGAGGGCTTGGGATATCAGAACCTTGGGTCGACCAGCATAATCCTGTGCGAAACGTCAAAACAAAACGGCGAATCGATCAATCGGTCACTACTCGAGAAAACCGTTGCCCGGATCCCGTATCCCGGTAGTTTTTACGACCAAAGTGGTTATTTCTACCTTGAAGATATCGAGATCTAATATTCCTTAGGCGCACCAGCTAGCAAAGACCTGATGTCAAGGTGACGAGGGCTTACAAGACACAGCCATGACTGTCGTCTGCTTGTCATGTCAGTCAGATGGCGCATCTGTCATTCTGCTTCAACGACCCCACCGGCAATTCCCAATTGCTTCTATCTTTGCATATCGACGGCCCCACCTTCATTGGAAACACCCCAATCGACCCCGATATCATATCAAGATCAACTTTTGCATTCTCGATCGTCGGTAGCTATCAGAACGCGGGGTAATTTACTTGAGTATCGTCGCTGATCCACACACATGCGCTCACCGATGCGAAGATACGGCACAGCACTGGAATGTCTGGTGATGTTTCCGTGCTTGTGCGCGTTTGCACACTGAGCCTCGGGTTTCCTGTCCTCGAAAGCTAAATTTATATCTCGCTGACAGGCACGATCGATCTGAACCCGGCCGAGTTCTTAGCATCCGAAACCAGCCTTCAAAACCGCTCCCGAAGCAACCGATGCTTTGCAACCAGTTCCCTGGAATTTCTGGCGTTCGTCTTTGGTTTTGTCGGTTTTTCGCTTTTTGCCATGAATTCCAAATTGCCAGGGGTCCCAACTGATTGTGGGTGACAAACAGTGCATAGAGAGTCTGGGGAAAATTGGATGAAGGACCGCACTCTCGAGCTAGTCGTCTCAAGCTCGAGGGGTAATCCGCCTACAGGACCAACATCCTAAGTCTCTAAATCGCTTGCTCATGAGTGGTCACACAAGGCTGAACAGGCGGCAGTCCGGGCGGTTCGGAGGCTCTAAAAAGGCCATGCGAAATCCATTTTCAAAGCCAAGCCAATCATTATTAATCAGACCACTGATTTTGGTGGGGCCCCCTACGACGGAAATAAATTTGAGCCTCTTTATTGTCTTGACCTTTTGTATTCGCACCATGGTAGATGGCTGAGGTATGTCTATATTGTGTGCATTCAGCTGCGCTTTCGGGGCGTGATGTTGACATCTTGACGTCTGCGGTCGACATCTTGCACTCTCATCTTGATACCGCAATAGGAGTCTGATTATAGCACGCTATCACGCTTCGAGTCATGATGTTTGGACTCTCCTTCATCGGTAGCGTCGGCACAAGCTTTTGGAGATCCCTTCTCGACTGAGATGATGGAGCTCAAAAGCTGGAAACATCAAGGCTCCTTTCTCCCAGTGCCGCCTCGCACCCGGCTTTCTCCCCCTCTGCTCCTGGGCCCCCGTGGTAATCTGAAAATGGGAACCGAGCGAAAGCCAAAAGTGGGGCCCACAGCAGTTTTCCTGCTGCAGAGCCCAGCCGCTTCGCCCCCTCGAAGGCCACTAATTTCAACCCGCAACCCACGAAACTGACTAACACGCAATAGCTAAAGGGGGCAGCGAGCATTGTCCAACTATTCTCTATCGAGTCTTGGAAAAGCACTTTTTGAACAACGTTCAAAAGTGATTTCCTGCCCTGGTCAAAATTTTTGTCATGGTCACCCCTCCTGACTGTATTAGGGGGACCGCCTTTGGTCGAGCCCTACATGCAAGATGAGCAAAAAAAGGGCCCCCCAAATAACACTTTGCTATCGGGTTGTTTGAGACGGGTCCCGTGGGATATTCCACTGGAATTGCCAACCACACAGACGAAAACGTGGTTTGTGTTCATTATAAACCGGAGACCAGGCCCTCCAACAGTTTCAGCTGCTCCTAAATCACTAAGCATCTACCGCGATAGATAAAACCAGCGGTTTCCCTCCCAGCAGGTTGTAGCGAGTCCTTTTTTTATATCTCTTAATATCACCACACAAGTTTCAAACAACAATATCATACAAGATATCTTGACGACAGATACTCTATGCTTGTATATTCTTATTATATTTAGCACTTGCTTTTCAAGTAGGTAGCTATTCCGAGCAAACAAACATCTTATTCATCAATATTGATTTTGTCTAACGGTTGCACAAACAAAAGGAACTATCCGCCGTATCAGTAACCTTTGTGTGATCGTTTCATAAAACTTGGCCCGACCCATCACCATATCTCCTATAAATATTTACGAACAATAATTCAAGCATGCGGATCTTTCCTTTTATTGCATTGGGCTTAACTGCAATCCGCGGGGTTGTAGCCGTCTGCAGTTGCTCCGACATTGTAGCACAAGCTCTTCAATGTGATCCAGATGATGCGAGCTGCCTCTGCAGCTCTGGGAACTATTTAACCATATTCAACGGGTGCGCGCGAGCTCGGAGAGGCGAAAGGTGCTCGAATAAAGATATTCAAGATGCAACAGATGCATACAACAATGCCTGTGCGAGTCTCTCCTCGACATCTTCAGCTCCTACCTCTACTAGTGAGCCTACTAGCACTTCAAGCCCGACATCCTCCTCTACCACTACATCTCCAACGACAACGACAACGACATCCTTGTCATCATCTTCCTCAACACCTTCGACATCGTCTTCAGCATCGTCTTCAACATCGATGGGTCCTACAAACACAGCCGCTGCAACAGCCGCTGGGAGTAAGCCAGCCTTGAGCACTGGACAGATTGGAGGGGTCGTTGGTGGTGCGGCCGGATTGATCGTCTTCACAACTCTAGTGATTGTCTGGTTCACTTATAGGAAGTACAAGAAGATTGACAAGGTTGCGGACGTTGAGAGAATAGAGGAGGTCGAGAAGTTTATGGAAGGAGGAAGACAAATGCGTGCTGCCTCGATGTCGCAAACGAGCGACCGTCTTTACAGCACCCAAAGACCTCTTTCTTATGCTCTTGGCGAATATAATTCAAATCACCATGAGCCTGAGGAAGATGACAGCGACAATAGTGCCTCGAACTCACTTCAAGGAAACTACTTCAATAGATTCAGTGGAAACCATATGGATGACTCTGCCCAAGCCTTCTCCAACAACAGCCCTTCGGGCGGATATTTCCCACCCTCCAGCTATCGGAATAGTCAAAGAGCCGTTTCAGTGCCTGCTGGACCAGGAGGCCCGATGCTACCGACTGCCTCGTTGAGCTATGAAGAATATCGCAATCAAGCTTACGACCGGAGAGAAGAAAGATCCTATCTTATGCAAAGCCCATCAAGTTCCTCTGCTAGCTCTTCCGCACCTCATAGGTCAGTTTCGGCACCAATGCCGAATCAGAACCAGGGAGCACGAATATCTAGGAAGCCGATCGGCAACTCTCTCAGCGACAGGTCGAGCTCAAATTATTATCAATACTAATTCATTCATTCGATACGTGGAACTCTCAGCCGGAGTCCTAAATAATCATTCACATTGCAGCGGCCAAATCTCGCGGCTTGGCTCACGCTATCCTCCCTCGTAAATAATCTAACCTTTTACGTTCATTTGTACTATATGTTCTTCAAGATATATTTCTTACTTTTTTCCTTCAAACGATCTATTCTGAGACAAAATCAAAGGCGTTATTGATGGGTGTTTTTGGAGTTTTTTTCCTTTCCTTTTTCTTTTTTTTTTTCCATTCTTCGTTTTCTTGGACTGTTATTCTTGGATACCTCAATAGAAACCTACTCTATCATTTTTTGTATTTAGATTCAAAAACGGCTACTTAGTTCTGAGTGCGGTGCTCATTTTCTCAAGAGACTTTTAGATTGTTAAGCTAGAGCTAAGAACAAAAAAAGTCTTGAAGTTTCGGATCAATATCGAATCCGGCGTTGGCTCCTAATCTAATTATTCAAAGCAAAAAATCCTACGCTTTCCTCCAATGAAAATAAAACCAGATCTTGGTGTTTTCTCCGTTCCGAGAGGCTTCGTAATATTTACCTTCACCTCTTTTTTGAGGCCGCCCTGCTTACATGTCTCTCTTTGCCTTACCCACGAAAATAGCAACAAAAATGTTCACATCTCGCAGCCCAGCGAACTCCCAAGCCTCCCGAGCCTCACTATCTCACGCCATTAGGTCACGATTTCCGAAAGCCGAAAGATAATATTCGCACGAGGATCCGTGAGAAAATGTGGGTCGATAATTTAGTTTTGTCAAAGGATTTCAAAATTTGAAGTTACGAGGATGCGTGCAGTTGACAAGTTTCTTGTCTTCTTGACTGGCGCACTGTACGAACCCAAATCATTGTTACTGCTCCTCCTCCTCCTCCTCCTCCTCCTCCTCCTCCTCCTCCTCCTCCTCACCGCGAGGCCACGCCACAAGCATATCTAGGGTAGCAATCGGATGCAATTCCTCCATACATACCTCGGTATACGGTGCCGTTCTACCGAATAATTTTCAGAGCAATTTATCGATTGAAAAGTCAACAGCGAAATCGTATTGCTCTCGTAAAGTGGCGCCTGAGGATGTTGACTTGAGGCCGCAATTGATAGTATTTGCCTAGATTGGTCTGGATTACCTAGCATGTGCGATGTATACGACCAAAGACCTTTAAGCTTTCCAACCAAACTGGCAGGAAAACTGGCAAGGAGCCTGGCATAAAGCGGATGTGTAATCCATCGATTCAGCCCCCGAACTCTGTCGGTGTCAACATTTCTAAGAAATTTTGGTTTAAAATTTTTACATTTACCCCACACAAGCCCGCATTCGATATTTAAGTAATCAGTCTGCTAGTGTACCAGAATTTGGACCATTTTGAAGCTGGTCTTCAAGATACCCAAGCTATCGAGTCAGCTTTGGCGTTCGGGGTTCTTCCTTGACAATGACCTGACCTGGACCATGTCCGTAAACCTGATCCGATGTACCCGTTCGCTTTCTTGCAGGGTGGACCGTCATCACCAAACACATCTTGTTTCCATTTGCCCAATGATATCAAATGCCGACGTGATTGACACTGAATAGCTTATTCGAGATGTTGGTTGGGGCCCGCCATAACGGATTTCGCGAAAAGCCAAGTTTTGTCAATCTTCGCCCTGGGGCCCTAACAGGCAAGGGCTGAGCCCGGGACTAATTGAAAATCATTCGAGATATTCAAATTAGCTCGACCCGGATACTTTATATCAGTTTCACACAACCACATTTGCAATTGCATTTTTTTGTGTATTCTCTCAGTCTAGACAATGTGCATATGTACAGTTTTTGATATTTTATTTACAGAAGAGCTCCCGTGTTGGTAATCTATATACATTAGTCTCTGCAGTGCGGAATGGTTGCGTTTATTAATTCTTGGGGAGGGGCCCTTGACTGTCATGAGATGAGATTATTTGAGATTTGCTTTTCGCTCCCGATTTCCATGCTTCGTGCAGAGGGGAGACTTTTTGAATTGTTCTTGTTCGGGTCCGCTTGCTTGAAGCTTTGAAGGTAGCAGGTTTTGTCGGCCAAAATGCAGCCCGCGGCCCAGGCTGAGGCTCGAGCAGCACAGCCGAATTTGTGCTCCACCAAACGCCTCAACCAATGGATCGCCATTATTGCATTAAGCCTAATACAGGAATGACAAATCATGGCTGTCTCCAAAACAGCAAGCTACCCTTCTATCGATAGAAGCCTGCAATTTCGGCGTCTAGAAAAAGTTTCATATCGTTTTTTCCCTTTGGACAATGGCACCATTGGCAATTGCGAAAAATAAAACAGAGATAAAATAAAAAAGAACTCACAGTGGGAGCTCGCCCATGTTTACGAGCATCAATTATCTGCACAGAAATATGCTTATTCCAACTGCGACGGCGAATCGGCGCTATTATCTTCCGGAAGAACGAACCGTTTCATTCTCTCCACGATCCTCCCGTCGACCTCTAAGTGCTCAGTGATCGTCTTCTCGCGCAGTGGTTCGTCTTTGTTGTCTTCAACATCTCCCTTGGACAGCCGATCGACCCACTTTTTCGGCCAATCCTCTTCTTCAATTTTGTAGGCTTCCGTGACGTCTTCCCTGCCCTGATATGGCTCGTAGGTGCCCAGGGCTATTGATGCAACTTCGCGCGAGACATGCTCCATAAGTCGGCGTTGAGTTAGGTATCTTTGTATGCGGAATGGTGTGTTCAGGAAGCCTAGCAGGTGGGGGAACGGCACCAATTTGGTAGGTTGGAACGTCGAAGGCGTAGATGGCGGTAAGGTTGCTGAAGGGTATTCGATCTGCTGAATTGTGGGTACGGGGAACTGAGGTTTTCTTGGTTTCTCTTCTTTCTCCTTCTCTTTCTCTTCGGCTTTCTCCTTCGGACTGTTATCATCTGTAGGCGGACTTGCCGGTTTTTCTTCTGTGGACTCAGAGGGTAAAATATCTGATATCGTGGCGACAACTGGCAATGACTCTGGTGTATCCTTCTTGCTATTCCCTAGCACATCCTCCTCTTCAGGAATATCCGCTGGTCCCAGCCAACCCTCATGCAGACCACGAACGTACTCTTTCCACGTATGTCTCCCTATTACTACAACTCCGCCGGGCCCTTCTTCTCGACTTATACCCGCTTGCTTCTCGTGAGTTTTGATAGCAGCTTCTTTCTCTGTGCCTTCTGTATCATCTTCTCCCCTCCTAACCCGTCTCGTTCGCTCAGCGACCTTCCATCTGATCTCACCCGCCCTCCTCCCTTCCACAACCTCGTAATCTACCGCTGCAGCGACTAGCACCGGCTTAACGTACTCCTTGAAGTATTCCCTCGCACTCGTGATACCGTCTCCCGGCGGCGATGCTAGGTAAATTGTGACTTTGCGGGGCAGTTGTGACGGAAGTAGAGGTTTTTGAGCGAGATGGGAAACCCGTTCGCACCAGTATGCTTGTGCTTTCTTCTTTTCGCGACGGTCGTGAACGATTAGAGCCGTCCATGTGGCTACGGCTCCGATGAATACTAGCCAGGGTTTCGATGGTAGTTTCGCTTTGAACTTGGGAAGACCTGGTGTACTTGTTAGCATGTGATGATTGCGACTTGATGATGCGATGCTTTTAAATTTAGAGGGATTACGAACCCATAAAGACATATTCAAAGGCCGGATTCGGCTTCTTGGGAACGGGTGCTTCCGACATTGTTGGAATTGTGTCGATGGTGGGATTTTTATATGACGTTGATCGTGCAAGAATTTGATGTTTTTTGGGGCGCGCCAGTTTAAAATTTTATTAGCGAAGGCAATTAGCGGCGCAGCGCTATCGATAGTAGGAAAAAAAAAAACTTGAGCCGCAGGACTCAACAGCAGCTCAATTATAATACTCTTTGAGATAATTGTACAACAAGAAATTGAAGTTCTACTGTGATGTGGCTATTCATTTGTATATGTACGAGAGTATCTACTATGAGGTTTACCAACAGATACTTTTTTGATGCTTTTCGGTGCTTACAGTGCAAACACAACGCCCAATATAAAAAAAGAAAACGAATAAATATCCCATGACTCCGACCCGACGATGCAAATGTATCTCGAGACATCGAATATGATAATTAAGAAACGTAGCAGTCGTGGCAATACAGCTACTAAGAAAAGCTGTAGAAGGGAAAAAAATGTATTTATGGAGACAAAACAAGGTAACTTTGATGAGGAAAAGCGCTAACGATTTCAAAAAGAAATAGACTAGACCTGCTAGGTCCTTTTCTCTAAAACCTGGGTATTCCTCCATTCAATGCGAACAGTTTGGCGCTGCTAGTTGCTGTGAGGCCATCGACCTGTCTAGCGTATTGTTCCACTTGTCGAGATATGAGCATAGCATCTAGCCGGCTTGGCTCTTGTGGAAGCTTGAAGAGCTTGGACCATTCGTCTTCGGGCAGAGGAGGTAGTTTCTGAGCAGCTCTGACTGAGTTTTCGGTCTTTCGCTTTTGTTGCCAGGCGCTAATCTTCGCCTGTTCACGAGCAAGAGATCGCTGATAATAAGCCGCATTATTGGCTTCCGTGTTATGAGCTTCAATTGATTCGAGCAGAAGATCGCAAGACTTCTCTAGGACAGGGTCAATGGTAAGGTCGAGAGCGTTGAAGTTAGAGGTGAGGGGGTATGTTGGTGTTGGGTAGGTTGGTGGATTTGTTAGAGAAGTGAGGGATACAGGAAGGATGCTTGGTGGTTGTGGGGGAATAGACAGCTGATGAAGCAAAGATGTAGCTAGATGAGAGTTATAGAGCGTGAGAGGAAGCTCCTGAAGGATGTCTTTATAGGTGAGATTATGCTTTTGCAAGCTATGCGTAGTTTAGAAGTTAGCATTAACATCTAAGGAAGATCGATAGAGGTATATGAGAGCTTACTTTTCACTCGAGAACTTATTCTCTTTGTACGCCACCATGAATTGGGAGGTCAACCGATATGCCTTCAGTGTAATTCCGCCTTGAGCACCCTTTGTACTATCATAAACCAAAGCAATAGTCCTCTCGCTCATCTTGCTTTGGTAATGAGCTTGATTCTCCACAAAGTTCGAGTTGATGAAGTTGCCCAAAGTTGTACTCTGATACCAGCCGACGTTGTTGGCATCGACATTGACCTCCCTCAAGCACTTGATCATTTCGTTCTCATACCACATTACACCCTTGTTCTTAGGAGTCAAAGCCGACGAGCTACTATCATCTTCGGTCGAAGTCGGGAAGGGAAAGGCATTGGTTATTTGCAGGACGCCATCGACTTCCATGCCCAAAAGCGAACCGTATACAGTGGTTGGATATGCGCCGGTTGCATGTTTAACGATTCTCATGGCTACGAGTGCATCCACCCGAACGCTCTTGATTGTGGAGATCTCAGCCATGTTGGAGATATGAATTACTGAAGGTCAGCTGATGGAGTCGCGTTCTCGTTAAATCTGCAGAGCGTCTACAGCGGTAGGTACAACTGAGGTTGAAAAATTGATGTGGAAAAAGATAAGCGATAAGATCGAGACAGCTCGGAGTGGTGGTTTTTTTGTTGGAAGGGCTTTTTTGCCCTGTGTCTGTCACGTGATCGCGAACCTCAGACGCAACACATATTGAACTGTTGGTGCAACGCAACATGTCGTCTTTGAGTTTCAATTCAACACGAATGGCACCGCAGAATACGACAAACCTCACGACGCGCATAACGTCGCTTGGAAAGGGCGACGAAAAAATAACAGAATTAGCAAGTGGATATGTTATCAATCTTACGGATTCGCGCTGGAAGTGTTATCATATCCTTCTGCGGCTTCAATTACTTTTTGAGATGGTTTCCTTGTCGCCAAATTGATGATTCTTCGTCATCAACCACAGATCTCCTGCGGATTGTAGGTGAAATCGTCGTTGTACCTTCCAGCCTGCACATGCCGGATAAACTTATCAAATTCCGAAGTTCCTGGTTTAAAAAAATGTTCACCTTGAGCCTGCAGGCTTCTATACCTTCTCGCCGCTTTCCCGATTGCCGCATCAGGGTCCATTCCTGCCAGGAACCAAAGTGAGACTTTGGAAGCAAAGGGCAAGTGGTCGTGTGCCGCTTAATTCATGCATAGTTCCTTAAATGCTAAAAACAAATTCACTCTGAGCACAAACAAGTTTCCCCGTCTTAATTGGCGAAAGCTAAAATTCGCGCATGAATAAACACGCGGAGACATCTTTGCTTCGGGCCTGTCATAAATGACTGCAATCCAGGTTTCCGTTGCTGCAAATGTCGCCCGCAACTTCCCAAACCGACCGCACCAAGACATTTACAGATTTCGCGAGATGTCTTGGAAAAAATTCGCCTGTCGGGAGACTTCGCCACCTGCCAGCACCCTTCCAATTCCTCAAGCAGGCCGGCCCCGATATAGCAACTACTCAATCAATTAAGATCTAAGATACTTCATAAATATGGACTATTCCCCCCTTCCCTCGTCAACAATTGAAGAGTTGCTTCTAATCAATCGGGTCATGCTATTCCTATCTCTCTCGGCATCCTCTTAGCCACGAACACGGGTTGAACTTTAAACATTCAATTCTGGGTTAATTCTCGCCTTTCTCTTCTTTCAAACTTTCTCTTTTATATTTTTATATATATTTATAATTAATCGGACACGGCGCAAGAATGTCTGAGAAAGACGCCGAAGCGGTCGTTTTCAAGGATATCTCGCAAGAGATAGGAATTGCATGTAACTCATCCTTTACGGACAACTGCTCGTCTGGCACGGGTTCGGTTGTAAGTACAAGATATTCGAATTCTCAAGCCCTCCTCGTGAATATGATTTTCTCGCAGAGATGTATAATATACATAGAAAGGTTCATAGACTAAAGTTTTACAAAAACATACTTCTTTTTGATGAAATTACAGGTTGAACTTAAGAAACGCTTCAACTTATGGAGTTGTCTGGCAATGGAGTTCGCCAGCATGGCGACTTGGGCCTGCCTATACGTGACTATCGGTGTATGTCAAATATAACAAAACCCATCCATCCATCTACTAAATCCGGAAAAAGGTTCCAACAATCATGGGAAGACCAGGTCTAATCCGCCTCATTTGATACGCAGACTTCGATTGATTGTGGCGGACCAGGTACATAAACACCTTTTAGAACGCACAAAGTAGAAAATACTAACAAAATATAGTCGGATTGGTGTACGGAACCATTCTCGTGACCGTTTTGAATACATGCATCGCCATGTCGCTGGGTGAATTCGCCTCCATCATGCCGAAAGCTGGGGCACAGCAGCTCTGGACGTGGGTTGCAGGGGGTAAACACGGCCCTGTGCTCTCATACTACACTGGATATCTAAACTTGTTAGGTATGGCATATATCAAGTGATATATATTGTCACTTATAAATCAGCTGGTATTTGGATTAACGAATTGAGTATAGGGGAAATCGCCATGTCCGCATCTTGCGCTTTCAACTCAGCGCAGCTTACCGGGGCTGCTATCGAGTATACTCTAGGTACCCACTGGACTCGCTGGATGACTGTGCTACTGTATTGGGCATACCTGGGTGTTTCACTTGTTGTGAACTTCTACCCTCGCTACCTCAGCTCGTTCAACGTGATGGGATTTATCTGGCTAGTTGTCACCATGATTGCTACCATAGTGGTATTCCTGGTCCTTGGAGAGCATAAGCAATCTGCGGAATTTGTCTTTGGTCAGTTTGTGAATAACACGAACTGGCCGAATGGGTTCAGCTGGCTTTTGGGCTTGCTTCCAATCGTCTACTCCATGGTATGTATTCTGCTCTAGTGCGAGATGTTCTACTAATGAAAAGAAAGAGACTGACATGTATGTGACCCCAGACCGGTTTCGACAACGCTGCTCATTTGGCAGAAGAACTCGAAGAACCGGAAATCAACGCCCCGAAAGCCATGGTCGGTTCCGTGGCTATCGGTGGTGTGAGCGGTTTCATTTTCAGCGTCATTATGCTTTTCTGCATCCAAGATTACCCCGGCATGTTGGCATCCGAGTCCGAACCATACGTCAAAATGTTCATCGACCTCTTCAAGTCCAACCTCGGCGGATGCCTCTTCGTCTCGATCGTTGGTGTTCCGATCAACATGTTCGCAGCAGCATCTATCACCGCATCTTCATCCCGTCTCGCCTGGGCGATGGCATGTGACGGAGCACTACCGGGGAAAAAGTATTTCAAGCAATTATCCAAGGCGAAGCATGTTCCCGTGCGAACAATCGTACTCTCAGCGCTCTTGCAAGCAGTATTGGGTGTCATCGCATTTGGAAACGAAATGGCATTCGAAGCCATCCTGTCGGTTGCCGTGATTGCACTCAACTTGTCCTACGCCACACCAATCTACTGTCTCTGGGCCCAAGGACGTGGTATTCTGGATAGAATGGAGCTCCAAGGCGCCCAACAGGGTGTCGGCAGGGATAGAAGGTGGAACCTGGGGAAATGGGGGTGGATTATCAACCTTGCAGCTGGTATATGGCCAGTGTTCTTGAGCGTCCTCTTTGTGTTCCCTGTATACCTGCCCGAGGTGGGTCTTGTGTCGGCAGAGGAGGCAAACTGGAGCATTGTCGTGCTCGGTCTTACAATGATTATAGCTACTGGGTATTGGTTCACATTCGGGAAGAAGCAGTACGTCGGGCCGGTTACGTCGCACTGACAATTGCTGGGAGGGCGTGGTGGTGGTGGTGGTGAGAGTGTAAGGGTTGTTGTACAACAATATACGGTGGGTGAAATGAGGCGTAGGAAACCTTTGATTTCGCCGTTAATAAAGTATGAGATATATTGTAATGACTTGCGAAGCATGTGTTTTCAGCCAAGGCGTTTTGGCGGACTTTTCCTTTTCAGCGACATGTACTATAGGATATTGTTATTGCTTTTAGATGAATTCAAAATTGCCGAAAGTGTTATCCATGACATTCGAAGACTTTTTTCAATGCAAGATGATTTAAAATTGAATAATCACACCAAATCAGCGTCCAGAGCAAGTTATAGAAGTATTTACAATCTCCAGTCGCGAACATATCGTTCATCCATCCTAGTTAGAATCCTCATATCTATCAAAACTCCAAAAAAACGCCGCTGAAATAAACACTTAAATCGCCACTTTTAACTCCATAGAGATATACTGATAATAGATAAAACCAAATAGGCATGCCCAGTTTTGAGCTTACTTGGGGGCCTCCTCATCTGTCGCCTTTACTAATTTCGCGTCGTCGGGTCCCATTTCTGTATCGATAACATTCTCCAACAACATCTCCTTTTTAACCCAAGCCTGCCGTCGTTTTTCTTCCAACATTTTCTTCTCAGCCTCGAGCTCCGCGGTCTCTTCCTGTGCCCATAGCAACTTTCTACGCAGCAGTCGGTACAGTTCTGACGGTGGAAGTTTAGATTCATCGGCATCAAATCCATCTTCGGGACCATAATAGTTAACATCTTCCTTTCTCTTTTCCTTCCCATTCGCGACGCCGTTTGCGCCAAGATTAGCCCCAGAAGCTGTGATATCATCATCTTCATCCGAAGGAGGTTGAGGAGACGGCGATAACGACGAGTATTCATCATCTTTATCGTGGTCAATATGGTCGTGTAGATGTGCGGATATGTTGAGTGGGTGATTAGGATGTGATTTCGGTATTGGGTCTGATGGTCGTAATGCTTCTGTTTCGTGTACCGTTCGCATATGCTTTGCGAGGGCGTCAGAGCGGGTAAACGATCGGTCGCATTCTACAATGGAGGCACCGTGTTAATTCTTATACGCGCGCAATGGAGAAACGAGCGCGAAGCGCTTACCTGGCAAGGTACAATAGAACGGTTTCTCCCTCGTGTGGCTTCTCATATGCGCTTTCAAAGCATACCCACTCGCGTGAGCCATCCCCTTACGGGTGCAATCGTCCCATTCGCAGGCGTACTTAGCCCTCCGAGTGCCGATATGGTCGTCGTGAATGTGTTTCACAAGGTCGTCCATATTTCCCATATCCTTCTCACAGCCTTCCCATTTACATAAAGTGACTTGTTCGCCGTGCTCGTCATCTTCGCGTGGAGTCCCAGGAACGGAGCCAGAGGTGTCGGAGGAGATGTCGGATACGGCGATGGATTCCGGGGATTGCGGAGCTTCTTCTGTGGCATCATCGTCTGCCGCGCCGTCAGTTTTGAAGGCGGTGGAAGCAGATCGCTTGACCGGGATGATGGACTCTGCTGGAGGGGAAGGAGAGGCAGAGAAGCTGGAGAGTTCGGAGGAAGCGGGAGAGGAAGCCATCTTGGGGGGAGGTTTAGCGTGACGGCGGCTCATGGGAGAGGTAACCAAGGTAATATGGACAGGTGGAAGTTGAGCGATTGGAATGGGCGACGCGGAAGTTGGCTTAACTGGGAATGGCGGAATGAGGTTGAAGGTGTTGTGATCTTCGCGACGCTCGCGGTTCTTAACCACAAAAACAACACAGGCTGCTTTGGCTGAAGAGCTTTGGGTAGCTTTATTTAGCTTTCTCCGCACTTCATGTTCAATAAGAACCCAGTCTCGCGACTCGAGAATAACCGGCCCGGATGACTTTTCACCCTGGTTTATCATGCCACTGGCAATACGCTATAATTATTTTTCATCTACTGTACGACGATTGCGGGTGCTGCAACTGTGGAGCTCAGCTGACTGACCTCCTGCAAGTAATCGCCTCTACCACCCACGTAGCCCAGGTGTTCTGTTGAAGGCGGGTCGAGTTTTAAACATTTTAAGCCGCCTGAGTTAATCTCAATGGGGGTGCCGACAATGACGACAGCCTGCAGCGAGTGCTTTTGCCATGGTTTCCCGTCTAAACCAGGGACACAGCGGGAGATGGATCTTGCTTACTAGCCACTTGCGAAAGAGATTCATTGACATCCAAGAGTTGTTATCAAGCCGTCACCGGTGAGTGGCGATTACTCTCGCACCTATTGACACAGGATCTCTATTCTACATCGAGAAATCGCAATCTCTTGACCTTCATTGCAAAACCCTTCATTTTCAACCTGAACGACGCTTCCGACCTCGCCGCAACACATTTTTATCATTCAACCAAGGCCCCTCAATCAGCGGCTCTCGTGCGCGATAAATGACCCCGCAGATATCGTCCGACTCGCAGGGACGACGATCAGAGTGCATTTCTCATCGCTCTTAATATCAGAATTGCTGGTACGGAGCGTAGGGAGATTGTTCTCCAGACAACCTTCCTTATCGTGATCTAATACATATACCTAGTACTGTTGCAGAGCATCCTGGTGAGCTAGCCGTGTAACATAACCCGCTGCTAGCCAGTTACGCCTACTTTGCTTCAATATCGACAGCCTATAGTCTCAATATATAGTCAGGAAATCTTGAACTATTCTTAACAATGCAACCACCACTTCGCATTGCTGTTCTGGACACCGACAATCCGTCGGCAGACTTTCAGTCAAAATATGGCACCCATGGCGACGCCTTTATCCGTTTGCTCGGAAATGCCAGCATGACCCTCAACCCGCCGCTGGGCCCGAACGATCTTCACTTTCGGAAATGGGATGTCGTGAATTCTTCGGACTATTATCCTAACATCGAGGAAGTTGACGCCTTGATAATCGTCGGGAGTCGTATGTCTTACCATCTTCCCTCAGATACTTTTACCCAATACCATGCTAACTTGCTACGATCCGTCAATGGAGAGGATATCTTGGATAAAAATGCAACCGATTCAACGCCATGGATACTTAAACTCACAGATTTTATTCGAAAAGTCCTAACGGAGCAAGATCGGGTTCGGGTTATTGGTGTGAACTTTGGCCACTTGATCATCGGTAGAGCGTTGGGGTGTGTTATCGAACGGGTTTTGCATTGGGAGGCTTCGATCAGCACCGTCAAGCTCAACGATATAGGCAGAAAAGCTTACGGGCGAGATGAACTGGTAAGATGGATCCAAAGAGTAGTACATTGGAGTAGTTTTAACTCTTGTTGTTTTTGTGTAGAATATCATGGAACTTCATCGAGACAACCTCGTCACACTCCCTGTCAACCCGTTCCCGCAACTGCCCAACGCCATACTGGAGATAGTAGGAGAGACTGATGCATGCGCCGTGCAAGGTCTTTATACCCCAGGGAAGGTTATCAGCTTGCAGGGCCAGCCGGAACTTGACGTCCAAACTATGGGTGCTTTGATCCAAGAACGGCTGAATTCTGGTTATTTCAGGAGTGATGTGGCAACGGACGCTCTAAATAGGGCATCGTGGAGGAATGACGGTGTTTATATTGCTGCTGCTTTTTTGAGATTCTTGCTGGAACCGTAGGGTGAGAGGGGAGGATTGCATATGTCGGAATTGGAGTTAGACATGCCAGGCCGTTATAGTGCCCGGACTCTTTGAAGTCATTCGAATATCATATTTACTACAGCAGGGTCGAAGGTCTCTCTTTGTCGCTTAAATCAATCTAGTTTCACTATTCGGCAATACTAAAGTCTTATATTTCTTGTCCGCAGCTAGTAAATTTTTATCTAGTTCTAATGTTGAGTTTTCGACTATTATTTTCGATACATGTGAGAAGTCCCGCCTTGATGCGAAGGGAATACCAAGGCATCAGCAATGACAACATTATCCCTTCTCCCAGCGATAAACACCACAATTTCCGCGATATCATCGCCAGTGAGCGGCTCGACGCCGGCATACACTGAGTCGGCCTTCGCTTGGTCCCCTCTGAACCTTACCAGCGAGAACTCGGTCTCCACCTGCCCGGGATCGACGACTGACACTCGAATTCTGTCAAAAGCGTTAAGCGTTATTATGAATTACGATGGAGAGGGAAAGTAAGCGTTGGAATGAAAGCTTGCCTTGTGTTTATCAGTTCCTTTCTCAAACTTTCAGTGAAAGCTCTCACGGCGGCTTTGGTAGAACAGTATATCGATCCACCGGGGTATGGTTCTCTACCAGCGATGGAGCCGATATTTACGATTGTACCCGAATTCTTTGCTTTGAAGATAGCGACAGCGGCTTGGGTCATCTATCCGATTCGTATTACTAAGACAAAAAACAAAAATTCGTTGACTCTGGCCTGAAAACTCACATTTATCAGTCCAGTCACATTGGTGGCATACATGATGTGAATATCCTCCTCCGTGATATCACCAACATGCTCGACCCCCTTAACCAAGCCTCTATAATCCCAATACTGTATTAGACCCGCAAATAAAGTAATTGGAGAATACCAAAACCTACGCATTATTCACCAAAATATCCAACTTGTCTTTCCATTGCTCCTTAGGCAGCGCGTCCCAAAACCTCTTGACGTCCTGCGGATCGCTCACATCCAACTGCTCCACCAGGATATCCACATCTGCGGAAAGCAACCTCAATTCGGCCTTCAACAGCTCCAATTGGTCTTGCCGACGGGCTGTCAAGATCAATCGGATATCCGGAGCGGTTTTGACGAATTCGACAGCGGTAGAGCGACCGATGCCGCTTGATGCGCCGGTAATGAGGACCGTTTTACGGGAGAGACGTTGAGCTACAGCTGACGAAGACATTTTGCGGGTTGCCGTGAACAGGGTTGTGATGGTTTTATAGTTCCGAGGCTTAAAATGCGAGAATGGTTGTTTCGATACGGATGCTTTGAGAACTGGGGATGCGAACCGAAGAACGGCGGTGAAGGGTGTCATGCAGGCTTTTTATATTTCAAGGTTGGAATAAAACAGGTCTGTTAAGATCTTATGGTAATCAGAATGCAGCAATGGGGTCCGGTCCGGCGATATACGGGGTTCTAAGCAATTCACTTCTCCATTTTTATCTTGGGCAGGCCGTATTCAGTCGACATTTCGGTCGCTGGTGACGTGAATCGAACGACGCTAAAGTTCGGCACAGAACCCCCACCAAACAGAGCGCACATGGCGGGGCACGCAAACGAGGCCTCGGACGGAAATTGTCCGTTGCCAGTGCTGGTGGTGCCGAATTGCTCAAAAGTAGAAATATAACACTCGCAACGCCTAGCCGACATGCTCTGCTCCCGGTGACAACCGTATTGGATTACTTTAAAATAGAGCTCTCTGAAGTATATTCTCAGGGTATTTTTATTATCTTATAAATTTTGTACGATATAATATTCTATGTAACCATAATAGGTAAAATGTGTATGTTAATGTTATTATACAGTGGAATGCCAAATATAACGCCTTGAAAACGCCCCAATCGCCTTTGATATTTACACCCCAAATGTTCGCTTCTTCCCGCTTAATTGCTGTCAAAATTCATGCAAATATACGCTTTTAAAATGGTCTTTTTTTTTTTTTTAAGAGTCTTAGGAGCGGCAACTGCTGCTCTCTCTCAGATGGTTGATTCTATCCATCATCCAACCACTCGTAACACCCTCCTTCTTCTGTCCTAGTCGGAATTTATTATTGACAATACACTCCTTGTCTGTAACCTGCCATTGGAAACAATCCTTTTGTTCGGAACACTTGAGTCTGCAAGCGGAATTGAGATTTGGCTGTCCCTTATCATCCCGTTGAACCTCTTTGTTATTGGCATACTGTTTACGCAAGCTGGCGTGATCGATTTTGGCGCCCTCAGACAGGTTGTTCCAGTCCGTCTTGAGCTCTGAGATCTCATTGTGGACAAACTTCTCATACAGATCGCGATAAAGGATAGGCTTCTATACATAGCAAACGATAATTAGCACTCCGCTCACTCAAATGGAATCACCAAAAGGTTGAACTGATAACATACCGAAGGATCCAACGTCTTCTCCCACTCGTGCAACATGCTGACTTCATTCGGCTTCAAATGATGTAGCGTAAAGATGGGCTCGCACCACTCGCTAGGCTGGTGTCTGATCCCCCAAGTCTGCTCACCCTGAAACCTCGCATGCGGCTCCGACCACATCTTCACCCCCTTCTTCGCCATCACCTCTGCGATCAACGCATCTCCGCAACAGGTCTTCAAAGCCGCATCATCCCACTCATCCATATTGAAAGGCTCCTCAAATGTCATCTTCATCGCCGCATTGCTCACCACCACCCCGCTGCCACCGTGCCCGAACAGTGTACCACCCAAAATATTCCTGCTGCCCATGTACCATGGTACGTTATGGTCGAAATTGGCCAACAACCATCGGTTCAGCGCGTTCCAGAAGCAGAAGCTGTCTGCTTCGTAAAAGATGTACCATTTCATATTCGGATGGGTCTTGTAAGCGTGGTAGTACATTGGGATAAACTTGAACTTGTCCAGATCCCAACCACCAGGGATCTTTGCATCAGAGAGCAGCACGCCCTGCTGGTATAGTTCCTTCTGAGTGTGATATGTTTTGAATTGATCGTGTTTCTGGAGCTTTTGGGATACGTTGGCGAGGACATCTATGACGGGTTCGCCTTGGATTACCTCGTCGACACCGCTGTAGATTACCCTGTTTGGAGCGTATATTTCTTTCAGGCGGATCATGTGGATAGGTAGGCGTTGCCAGATTACTTGCGCGCCGGTTTTGAGCATCAGGAGGGAGTCATCGGCGCCAGGGACGGGAAGCGGTTGTTTGGCTGTTTTGAGGTATTCGGCTGGGTTTGTGGTGTCTACCCATGCCGGCCAGTTGTGTTCTTGGGTGTGCCATAGTGTGTTTGAGGTGTGGTAGAGGAATGAAAAGGTTCCACAGATGACGAATACGGCGACGAGAACGAAGGGTACCATACGGATAAGGTTGGCTTTAGAAGCTAGTTTTTGTTAACAACGTTTTCAACGAGTCTTTCCAAAGTTGGATTACCTACCTTTGCTCTTCGTCGACGCCCACGCTGGAGTGTAAGCATATTCCTCGGACCGGCCGAAGAGGTTCAGCGACATTTTGAAATATTAATAATCTAATAGGTGAATCGGAACAAAAATGAAAGATAAGAAAGAGATAGAGTCTAAGTATCTAACAATTAAAAAAAAAAAAAAAAAAAATTTCACGTTAGTAAATCAAGTCTGGCTTGTATTCGTTGGATGTGGGTATTATATTCCAATGCAGATGCTTAAGTGGTTCGATATAGCAAAGTGCGATTGTTGGAAGTACCGGAATGATAAAGATGTTGGAAAAAGTGATATCATCCAACAATCCCTATCGATTGATCTGTCCTACGCAGATTGTATTCGAACCGGCTTTGGGAATAATATATGGAAGTGCAGAGGTGGCTTCAATTGGATATATCCAAGTCAATCGTAGGCCAAGCGGAAGGGGGGGTGCGAGTGTTATATGCAAGAAAAGAGTATGAACGGGATTGGTTTCACCGGTACACCACTCCGGCCGTTAAACGACTTTGAGAACTGAGTAGCGGCGCATTTCAGCGCTGCCGTCACCGCTGTTCAATCAAAGACACTGATGTATCATTGGATTTTACACAGCCTACATTCAATTCCGTCCTAATCTCGTTCGGCTCCTAAATCGGCAACGGACCCCCGAAGCTCACCATCTGAAACCCTTCTAGAACCTTGATCTTCAGAGCCGTACCTGAAGTCTTGCCCACAGAAAGTTTGGATTTGGATCAAAGTTTTGCCATCTGGAAAGCTTATTGTAGTTTAATATACGGCTGTTGAAGCCGAATACAGACAGACCATTTTCCCATAACAACTCTATCCCGAAGAGTGTATAAAATTCAGAAACTCAAAAAAGGGACACAAAAACTTACAATATCGTAAATACCCCTTTATCGCCGTCTTGCCATTGAAATTAAAAAATAAATATAGATCGATATCAAAAAAAAAAAATACGACGCCTCTTGGGACCCTTTCTCGTGTGTGTTGTGGAAGATGCCTGACCAGTCAGAGCTCGTAAATATGCTGGGGTCCACTTCAAACTGCACGCCAAGATGTTTCGATGCAACGGAGCCGAATATATCAGGGCAGGAGGACGAAAGCACTTGCGTAAGCCCGCTTAAGAATGATCAAGTTATGATGGAAACCGGTCAACGGCGTTTTACCGCAAAGAAGATTACCCTAAGTAGCAAGTGCACTGGAAATATCAGACAAAAAGATAGGATTCTAAGGCTTTGCAGGTGTCGCAAATTCGAAAAGTGCAGGTGAAGTGTCGTCAAAGAGCGAAAGAAGGGAATGACTATGCGAGGTAGGTAGTATTCGAGAAATTCTAATCGCAGAAATATTCCCCGACACAATCTAAAAATAAAGGATATAAAGTGAAGCGAAGATAGAATGAATGTGGAGAGAGTGAAGGAACAATCGAGAAGTGTGCTTATTTTAAACCATCTGTGTAGATACGCTCGAATATTCTTTTCCTTTGTTCCGTGATACGTCCTCTAACCAACCGAGACCAAGCCATGCCCAGAATTGAACATCCACCTCCCAACTGCCCACAGACTAGCCACTTTCATTGAAAAAACCCCCATCGACAAGTTTATTTCCATCGGGTTATTCTCCCCGCCGGAATGATCAACAAAACACGGAAGATTCTGTAACGGACCACGGCCGGTCCGCAGGAGAAGAGAACACGAGCGTGATTGTTGATTCGGCAGATGCAAGCGCCCGATCGGAGAAATTTGAGACCCAAGTGAATGGCAGTAAGGTGGCTCGTCGCAGATCCGTTGATAGTTGTGGATTTCCTTGCCGACGGGAGGACGAAGCCCCCTGTACCTACCACATCCGGCCACAAGCGTGTGCCACCAACTCCCAATGACGCGCATCTGAAGCGATGTCCTTAACCCCTGCATGCTTGAAACCGAACCTCCCCATATTGATGGTGAAACTGGGGGAGCAACATTGATCGATAGACATTTGTACTATGCTGAGACCAAGATGGTCTCTGTATCGAAAAATTTTCCTCGATTCGAATTTGGGATTACTACCTCTAAATATCGATCTTTGAAGCGATTACAGAATCTTCGAAGTATACTCTGAAATTCGAAACAGACCTCTTACCGCCTATTCTCGGTTGGACTCGCGAAGAAGAAATGAACGAAACAAGCCTTGGAAACATTCTATGAGAAGCTTCTACGCATAAACTATATTCCAAACGTTAAAGTTCTAGATAAGAATGGGAATAGTCTAAATCGTGCTGTGGATACCTTTGAGGACCTCCAAGTTGAGCGAGGTCTAGCAAATGTAGGCACGGAAGTGTTCAGTTCAGCTATATCAAGATTTAGGGCAAAGTTGCTGTTTAGCGGTTACCGAATTAGATAAACCTGTTCAAAGTATTCCCATCTGTTTGCTCTATTTGTGGGAACTAGCCTCATCGCTGGATAGTTTGTGCACAATATTTTCGAGACGATGGCAGAACTACCATCGATCTCTCGTTAAGTATTCCGTGTTACTCTCAGACAATCCGGCGGGCATGAGAAGTGGAAAATGGATAAAATCGAAGGAAGGCCGGAAATGAGACCAGATGGCATCACCTCTTTGGTTCGTTTGAGGAAATTCAATCAGATTGGGAAAACGGTAGATCGTCTGATATTCAATACCAAGACATGATGACGAGAGAGACATGTACGCTACATACAAAAAGTGATGACAACATACATATCTTGGAGGGTAAGGAAGAGTCGTGTTATTCGTGATGTGTGAGTTCTGGGTAAGGAAGGGCTTTTTGTAAATGCTAGGAAAAGGTGCAGGGAGTGTCGGGATTTTAAAAATTCGACGACTCGTCTCTATCTCGGTGGGGCAAATTCAAGCATCCAAGGAGATAAGGAGAATATAAGAGAGAACCCGCTGAATACCGTTAGGAAAATGAGAAAGAAAAGGGTTTAAAGAAAGCCCATGAGAAAAAGAAAAGATCATAACCGCCGGCTAAGAAATTAATCTGAGATGCAAAAAAGGAATAAACACACATAACGATAAAATTACCAACTAGTCGGCCATTGGAAAGTCATCCTAGAGCCCACCATGGCGATTGAGTTGGTCACTATGTGCAATAAATGTTAGTATGACGACGACTTGAAAGCTAAAATCCCCATAGCAATAATGAGGGGCTGGTAATGTGGATAACTCACAATCGCTTGTATGTGTATCCGATAAAGGGAAGCCCGGTTTCCTCCCCAGGTCCAGGCGCCATGTTTCCTTGTGCCTGCGCAGCGCGCATCGCAGCAACAGCAGGTGCATCGGGAACATTCTCCAAGTCATCCGTTGGGAAATATGTGGTGTCAGTCATGCTCTTTAGCTGCGGCTTGAAGGGAGCATCGACTTGACGAAGTGTGTTCCAATCAACGCCGTGGAAAAATGGGTGACGCTTAATTTCTTCAGCGCCTCCTTTGCCGAGACGTTGATCCGCAGAAGTGATGAGCCGACGAATGAGATCCTCAGCTTCAGGAGACAGATGAATCTCCTCGGGGAAGTAGAGAGATTCTTGCCAGTTCACAATTTTACGGTAAGTTTCGTGAGCTTCTTCGGCACAGAAAGGTGGCCAGCCGATAAGACACTCAAACATTATTGTGCCCAAGGACCACCAGTCACACGGTTGCCCATATCCTTGGTGGATAAAAATTTCAGGCGCAATATAGTCTGGGGTGCCAACTGTGGAGTACGCCATCACACGTCGCGATTTGCGCCACGTGTTAACCTGATTTCTGTTGGAGATTGTGAGATGGATAGCGTCGACCATAACGGAGTTCCTATCTGCGCTTTTGGGGGCGGACGGGGCCTGCGCTTTCTCCAGCAACTTTTGATAGTAGGCCTGGTCGTGAGTCTTATGGAACCCAGTCGAGAGACCAAAATCAGAAAGCTTGATGTGTCCATTTATGTCAATCAAGATATTGTCGGGCTTGATATCTCTGGGAAATTGTCGACGTGAGCTCTTGGTTTCTATTAAGCTAGATTTTGGTCACTTACCGGTGGATGAACCCGAGTTTGTGAACGGCCTCAATAGCAAGAACACATTCTGCCATGTAAAAGCGGGTAACATCTTCGCTGAATACTTCATATTTAATGAGCATAGTCATCAAATCTCCTCCTGGCAAGAACTCCATAATAAGGTACAGATAAACTGAATCCTGAAAGGAATAGAAGAGATTAACCACCCATGGACTGTCGGATTCAGCAAGGACGTCACGTTCCGCTTTGACGTGGGCGAGTTGGTCCTTCTTGCTAAAATTGGATAAAACGGTCTTAACGTAAATTCTTTGAGAAATGGATAAGAACGGTAGGAACTTACAACATCTCGGACTTCAATAGCGTCTTCATGGCGTAAATTTTACCATTGTCTTTCTTCTGAACCAGTCGGACTTCACCAAAAGCACCTTTGCCAATGACCTTGATGGTATGAAAATCCTCTGCAACCATTCTCGTCCTTCTAAGACGGAGAAAATTGGATTCCTGGGAGCCGAAATTGAGGCGTTGGAGATTCTTTCGCTCCTCAGACATCCTAGGTTCCGAAGCGAGTCGATTCTCGAGATCATTGCGTCTATCGTATCGATTGAAGATGTTATAAGTATGTATTTTTCTAGATAGGGAGGACTCTATGATGAAACTTACCTCTGGTTACGTTCGAGCGCGTGCTGAACATTTTGTTTATAAAAAAGTTCGATCTTTAGCTTCGTAGCCGTTGCTCGTTCTCTGGTAACCGGTTGGTACTGCCCCGGGTCCCGCACGATTCGGTTTTCTTCTTCATCAAACTTGGAGCTACCCAAGCTGCCGGCTGTTCGAGGACGTTGGTTCATTCCACCACCATTGGATCCGACGGGAAGGGCGGAACCAAAAGCGCCAGACGAACTAGATTGTCCGAAAGCTTGTTGCTGTTGTGGAGGGAATTGTTGTCCCATGCCTTGCTGTTGACCATAAGACATGTCTTGGTAGTATTGTTGTTGGCCTTGGCCGTACATGCCCTGATTGGGCTGTCCTTGATTGGGGTACATGATGCTGGTTGTGAGATCGTGGTGATTGCGGTTCTGGTGATGGTATCGGGTCGATGGTAAGTGTTCGAGGAGGAGAGGGAGGAGGAGGGAGGGAGGAAGTCGAGGGGAAGCTCAAGTCAGGAGCTTCTGGGTAGCTTGGAGAAACGGAAGGGAGTGTCGGCTATAATGAGTGAGAGATAAGGGGTGTGATCGCGACAGGGGACGGATTGAAGGAGAAGGAGGACGTGAATGAAGGGAGAACGGTGAGGTTGATGATGCGATGAAGGGGAAGAAGGAAAGGAGAGGAGAGAACGGGAGGCCAGAAGTAGACGACGGCGAGAACTGACGGTTGTTGTTGTTTCTGTCTGCAAAGGCCGCCCGGCAATAACAATTTGTATGCACGTCGACCAAGCTGCTGCGAAGCTTGGTCCCTGTGTTGCGTGTCGTGAAGCTGCCCCGCAATACAACACGCCTCGCAACACAGAAGCGCCACTCCCATTCTTTCATGAAATTCAGCGTGAAAAACATATCGCATGATCATGGCCATATGCATGGCTAAGTACTGAAGCTTAAGAGGTCTTGTATTGGCCATTTAGTAAACGAGTTCATAGAGAGAATCCATCAATTATATCTCATATAACCAAGGGACCGATAAGTTTACTTGTTACGTAATTTGGTAACGACATCGGTAATTAAAGGTTAAGTTTCGAGGTTAACTGTTCAGCTGGATGGTTTTCAAAACTGATCACCAACGTATATATAAAATGATAGGGTTGGAACTGGGTGTAACTTTACGGGCATACAGTTAATTCCTAGACATCTTCTTTCTTGCCAACGACACAAACAAAGTCAAAAACCAAGTGCGAACCCCCATCTGGCCGCACTTCATCCGAGAGGTTTTCAAGAAACTCCTCTACCGTTTTAGAAGTAAACCACTCGTTCTCAATATTATTCTCTGACATGTGCTCTACCATTCCACGTAGCGAGCTTGCCGCTTGTTTTGTCGATGGCGCAAGTGTGGATTCTTTAAAGGATTCACCAATTATTTGAGTGTAAAAGCCGCAAAATGATGACGAAGGAGGATCTGAAGGAGAAATCAGACGAAGTTTGTTATTTGTAAAATGGCGTGGAATATTTCTAGCGCAGCTATGTATGATGTTGGATGTCAGCTCACGATGCCTAGCCGTGTTTAACACAGCATTTCAAATAATACTTCTCTAATAGATTTGAATATGTGAGAAAGCTAGAGTGGTCAAGTACTTACAATGGATCGCCACCTCGCAGTTTACACAAGTATCCCTGCGCTTTCCCGGCCTGTGCAGCAATTGGAGTTGGAGGATGCGGTCTAACACTACCAGGATTTCCATCTGTCCAAACCAAGTAACCCCCAGGCTCTGAAACATTGGATATAAAATCAGACTTTATTTTCATACTACGGCTCTTCGTGGGCTGTACATACTTATCAGCTTACGAATATTTGCAATCACATTATACCATTCGTTGACTTTCAACACCATACAAAGAAGCCGGATGTGCACTATATCATACTTTTCGTATAATGCTTCGGGGATTGGTTCGAAGATATCTAGAAGAGAAAATTTAAGATTGGGAGGGATATTCGCAGGATTCGGAAACTGGCGATCCGTAATATCGTAGCCGTGTAGAACACAGCTTGGTGGTAAAGATTTTGAAAGTTCTTCAATCCATATTCTGTATATATATAGGTGAGCACAGTTTGAATATGTATTATTTCTAAACTAGAACTTGTCATCGACGAATGTTGCGGATTGCACACCTGGCGCCTCAAGTTACAATGGCACCCGCTGGCCCAGGTGGTACACCCATGCATAATATTGCCATGTCAATGCGTCGTTGGTCGCACACTCACCCTGTCCCAGTTGCAATATCCGCGATAACTAGATTTTCAGAGCCGCTCGGACCTAAGATCGAAGGAGGCAGCAAGAAGCCAAGATTTTCAACAAAGACGCGATGTTGTATGTTCAATCTCGCCTTTTCTGGTTCCGGAGTTTGAGAGCTATCGAGGACGTAAGTCCCGTTGGCTTGCACTGACATATTCCCTTCTATGTGTAATTGACGTATGTATTTTTTTTGGAAAGTTATTCAAGTACTTGTTGGTAAAAGGTTCTAGATTACCAACTCTCATACCCCTCGTTGATGTTGAACGTTGTTTGGACTCGCCACGTTGTTGGCATGGGACCCACATGGTAGCCACAATGATTATCATGGAAGTGAATGTGTTGTTTGGCTGGAGAGCTGCTTTCACGAGGATTGCTGCAAATTCATAAGCTCGTTACCAGTGTCACGATTAGGCCTGGGGACGAGATTAGTGATATATACTTTAGATCGAGCTGCTGAGGGGCAATTTGGCCTGCCAGATGTGAATATATTTCTATTTTCCATATTGGAGTAATAAAAATAAATGAATGCCCTAGGCTCCGCAGATGCGACAGAGGGGCGGGTTGCACTTCTATGTATACATATATCTGAGGGTATAAACACAAAATCGAGATCTTGAACTAATTTGGTTCGTCTACCTACTTCATCAGTCTTGTACTATGAACATATTGGGAACTTACTTTGTAGCTGTTGAGCTCTCGATTCGCGCTCGCAACTAGCTCGAGAGCTCGAGAGCTTGACAACAGTCTCGTGAACCAAACTCCCCCAACTGCCTCGAGCTCTTGGTCTCTTGCGAGCCTGGGATTTTGTGTTGTCGAGGATTAAATGCAACACAAAATAACTTGCATCGCCTTCATCTGACCGCAGTGGACGTGGGGTGGGAAATATGAACATCGGGTATACATTATTATAGATGCTAAGCTAAGAACTTACCTAATGACCTTCGGTTGTCGATTGTTCTCGTATTTCCTGATATTCGAAGGCGGAAGACGCTGAATATAACGTTCTTGTCGAAGATATTTTAGACTTTCGGCTGACTGCTCGATCTGACATGTAGCCCGTTCTTGCATCTCTTAAGCTTTTTATCGATTACAGCCACAGCCTCTTTTCGATAAGCAGTCGCTATAAATGTCCTCCGAGGGAGGCTGTAGCTATGGATCGCAGGCGGCGGCGCTCTTACCATGTTAAAAATGCCCAAGTAAATTTCGCGGGGAGGCTGATACCTTCGGTATTTTTAGCCATTCCACAACAAAAACAAAAACATGAAAAATCCCAGCCAGGCTGGTGGAACTCGGGCTCTTGCCAGGTGACATGCATGCCAGACCTCTGTATGCAACGTTTGCCAGCGAGCCAGCCAACCGAGATGTATCAGCGGGCGCGAGATACTTGTTTGAAGCTTGAATTCTTTACGCATTCCGCAGTAGCGCGAATTTCGGGGTACCTGGCCTGACCATGTTCCGGACGAGGATCCTTGCAACTGACCAAGTCTGCAGCTTTGTCGAGCACCCACAATAAACGTCACTGCCTTCCGAGAGCTAGCTTTTGCTGGTGCTTCCTTGCTGGTGTGCAAGCTTGAGGATCTGACTCGAATTTGCAGTGTGGTATGCCCGCCTCGATATTATATATTTTAGGTGGTGGCTGCGGAAGCTTCGACAGCTCAAATATTCTTTTTTTTCACCAGTGCAATTTTATTTTTTAAAACCTCCAGATATCTCATGTCCCCGCTCCAATTTCTTTTATTTCCAGCTTCCGGTTTTTTCCCAAACAGATAGCTTCCTATCTCTTCGGTTTACTTCCTGTCGTTCACCTTGGCTCCACTTTTCCACACAAACAACACCTAAGATGTGCCAAGTTCATATGTACCGCGCTGCCTGTGGTCACCTGTCTCTTCTCGAAGGTGTATCTCCAGACAGCACAGCAACCATATTTTGCGAGAAAAATCCACCTTGCAAAAGACCAACAATCGAGGTTGCTACTCTTCTAAGTCGGTGCTCGGATTGCCACGCCAAGATTGCTGAACAGCTCTCCATTCCCCATATGCATCGCGTCGACATCTCCAAGTTCAAAAACCGAAAACCAAGGATCTCCGAAGTCGATGACCGTTCCAGCAGTATCTTTCCGGAACCTCATTCGTTTAGATCTAAGATTTGGAAACGATTACGCCCCGAATCATTCCTCCTCGGTCGTCAACGAGCTCGACAATCCGTACAAAGCTCACCGTATCGGAGACAGATCAGTATCGTGAGCCCACCGACTCCGATTCCCACTCCAGTTCCTCGGAGAGAGCCGAGGGAATCCACACTTGAACCCCAAGATCACTTGGGCTTTTATGATCTTATATAAGACCGAAGGCTACTGTTTCTTTCATACACTTTCTAATTTTAAAGGCGTTTGGATGGCTTCATCAATGTTTCAACGATGCTCATATTTTTGAGCAAGCATATAGAGAAGGATTATAATGACGCACGACTTAGCATAGATACCCCAGGGAATTCAGGTTTTGAACATATACATATATATTGCATCGCTCAGGCACTTGTATTTAATCATAGAATTTTTAATGCACTTCTTACATGACCCACCCTAACGTCTCTCCTGATTCTAACCAACCGCCAAAGCTGTAAAGCCATTTCCACCGTTTTGTTCTCCTCCAACCGATTATCGCGCTGCTATCGCTCTTCGACCATAGAAAACTTTGCGTAAACCATTGCTCCATCAAATATAAAGACGAAATGCCCATCAAAAAAACACCAGGCATGACACCAATTTCATAATATCCAATCACATCAAAATACTGTATAAAGAATTCCGAATCATTCAAAATTATCAACCCACCGCCCGGCCCGCCACGGTTCACCACTGACCCGGCACAGAAATTAAACAAACCTGCCGCCATAGCAATCACTAGAAGAAACAGTACTATGGTGTTGGTAATCTCTAAGGAGATTAGAAAATACCTAGCAACACGTCGAAAGCCCTCTCCTTTGAAAAAGTAATATATCGGCCCGTGGGTGACTCGTTTGGAAGGTGTCGTGAAATTTTGCCTGACAATCTTGAAAAGAAGCATATCGATGCAAAAGATCACTGTAGCGAGGCAGACGCACGTCAAATACATAGCAGACCTCCAAGCGAACCCAACGGGCGGTGTAAAATACGCCAGGATAAAAGCTCCGGTGCTGATGCCAGTGACAATGATAAAGGCGCATATCAGAGGTTGAACGATTCTCCAGTGGCCGAATTCAACTTTCCTTCCAACAATCGGTGTTGTGGTGCTCAGTACCGCCCAATCCAACTGGCTGCCTCGCTTCCACCTTTCGAGAAACTCGTTTTCAATTCGACTCATGATCGTTTGACCTATGCCATAATGCCATCGCCCACGTCCCTGACCTTCACCATCACCGAATATCTCAATATACGTAGCATCCCCATGACATGCGGAAACTAGGCGACTGAATGCCGCCGCAAATTCTGGCTTGTTGTCGTGGTCATTATCGACAACGGCCGCAAAATATAACACCGGAAGCCATCCGATCAACATGCCGAGGCCAACATTGAATGCCGAGGCACCATTGCCCTCGCCGGGGCTAAACGCCTTTCTGATAGCTACCGCCATGGCGAAGAAGAAGCCTCCCATGCCCAACAAGATGGGAACTACCCCTCGCTTTCTGCGATCTCGTAGGTCCTCAGCTATCTTTCTCCGTTCGGCTGGCAGATCAACTCCATTCACTACCTCCATTCCGAAAAGAGCATGCTCAACGGCCCGTACTAGCTCTTCGGGTGTCAGATACTCTTCGGCTGATGATCTTAATTCGAACTGATTCATGACAAGTAAGATATAAAACTTGTCTCTCGCTTCTCGGAACGCCGCCATTTCCTTCTCAGGCTCCGTTTCCGATCGAATAACCTCTGAGTGATACTTCCGATGGCGGTATTTCGTCGTCAGATTGACCAACTTAGAACACTTGCTCGCAATCTGAACATCCCAAAGACAAAAGGTCAGAGCAGCAATAGGCGATCCGATCCACCTAGCCAACCAAATCCCAGTCACGGAATTTCTATTCGATTCCCACGGCATCTGCGTGATCAACCCCAACGCGGGAAGAATCCAATCGAGTAACAGATCGAGTGTCGTTTGCGTGTCATTTCTCCAGAAATCTCCGCACACTTTGAGACAACCGTGATATGTGATTGCGACTAATTGCGCATCGGCCTGGGGGCTACCGTAATAGTTTGTGATATGGCCTTTATATGCGATTTCGTGGTATAGCGTGCGATTGTGCTGAAGTAGCTCACCGCAATCGCGGTTTTTAATTGATTGCGACTCCGGTGGAGTATAATTTTGGGCGCTATTGTCATCTTGCGCCAGAACTTTGACTACAATTATGAGGACTATGCATATTTGGATGGCTACAATCTGTCACGGATCAGCTAGTGGAATGCTATTGTGAAGATGAAGGGTGGGTTATATTACCGTGTATCCGTAAGTTGACATTCCAGGGAGCGATCATGCCGGCGTACGGCCAAAAGAGAAAGGCGTCACCCTGTCTCTAAAATTTTGTCATAATATCTGCTGCTTATTGTATATATTGGAAGGCATAAAACTCAGGGCCTTGCAGGGTTTTGCTAGGATTATGAGCATGGAACGGCACCGTGTGCCATGCTTCTAATATGAGCATATTGACGCGCATCAATGCAAGTAAGAATTCATCCGGATTATCAAATCAACCTTAAATCGCAAAACTCTTGCACTCAATATAATTTCTCAATAATGCTCAGAAACCTTTACGCTAGCTCGAATAAAATGCAACACATGTCCAGATGAACGTGGGTTGTTTCAAATTATATTAATTACAAAGCCTGCTAACTACAGAATATTTATGAATATATGATGGGTTAATGATTTACTTGAAGGTCAAAGTTAATTTACTACTGGTCTGCCTTGATAAAGTCCGCTGCTCGTTCTGCAACAGCGTATACCAAACTCTGAGTGTTCGCTCGCACAAGCAATGGGAACACACTCGCATCCACAACCCTCAACTTCTTCACACCGTAAACCTTAAATTTGGCGTCTACAACTCCCCCTTTGTTACGAGGCAACATTGAACAAGTACCAACCGGATGGAACTCGCTCTGCAAAGCCGTTTTAATCCAGTCCTTGACGTTGCTGGGTGTTATCTCGTGGTACCCAGGCTGGAACACCGTTCCATAACCTTTGAGAAAGTGACTAAGCGGTGCGCTTCTAGCAATTGTTTGAACGTGAAGAACAATTTTGGAGAGAAGCTCAATGTCTAGAGGATGGGAGAGATATTCGGGATCGATTGCGGGGTATACCGTCGGGTCGGCGGAAGTAACGTGAACCGAGCCTCGCGAAAAAGGATGCTCGAGGACACCGAGAATAGAAAGGAAGTTACCAGTAGGAAGCTCATTAGTGAAGAGTTTGGCTGTGTTGTTTTGCCATAGAGGACTTATACCGGCTCCGATAGTCAGCTCTTGAGTTACAGCCTGAGTATGTAAATCTTGGAATTGGAGGGTGTGTTGAGCGTTCAGGCCTGGGACGGATGATGATCCTAGTGCTGAAGCTGGTGGGAAATAGCTTCCTGCTACCTGACGAAGGGAAAGCAAGGCGGAACTAGCGCCACCGACTGAAATCGGACCCGTTTGATTGGTAAGATACTCTTGGAGGGCTTCTTCGAAAACTGTTTCGTTCCTAAAGCTGTCGAGTGTGAAAATTCCATCGATGACCTCAAACCCGAGGGGAACATAGACGTGGTCTTGTAAGTTTTCCCCGACGTTGGGATTGTTTACCACCACAGGAACATCGTATTGACTTAAGATACTGGGTTTTCCAATTCCCGAAAGTTCCAATATCTGAGGTGAACCATATGTGCCGCCTGAGACGATTACCTCCCTCGTTGCGGTGAGGGTGGTAGTCACACCATCTTTTATGAACTCGACTCCAGTAGCAACGGTATTGCCTCCTTGGTTGGACAGTACAACCTTTTTCACGAGAGAGCCCGTGAACAGTGAAAGGTTTGGTCTTCCGGCATTCGGAGCGTAATAAGCTGTAGCTGCATAGCTTCTAGTATGGGATGTTATATCCAAATTCAACAGATTCGTATAACCACCTAGAGCGAGCCCGTCCTTCGGATCTCCATTGACACCAAGCCCGCGATTGGCATAAGTTCGAGGCCATGCCTCTAAAAGTTCCGTGTACCAATCTGGAAACGTATTCTGGATAGGTCCAGTTGTCCCATGTGCCGATGGGACAATGTATTGTGTCTGTAAATCGTTTCGTACTTGAGGAGACGGAGCTACGTAATCTTCTGATTTTTTAAAGTAGGGTTTCAACGCACTCCAGCTCCACCCGGCGTTTCCTAAAAGGCCCCAATTATCGATATCCTTCTGAGAAGGATGGGTCCAAAACATAAAGTTTATGGCACTAGAGCCTCCGAGGACTTTCCCACGGGGATGGGCGAATATCTGGCCATTGACACTGGTCTGGGGTACTGTGTGGAAATTCCAATCGTAATCAGGATTGGAGTACAAGGCTGATGCTAGACCCGGAGCGAGGATATTAAGGTCATCGACTCGATTCTCGCCCGCTTCGATTACGGCGACAGTGATATCTGGGTCTTCGGTGAGTCGAGCTGCAATTGTCAAGCCAGCGGTTCCACCCCCTGCAATACTATGAAGAGTTAGAATGCTTGATCTGTTTGGAATAATTGAGGTACTTACATGTAGTCAAAGGTGGTGGTATCGGAGGCAACAAAAGTTGCCAATCCTAGCAAAGATACCACTAAAATATTAGATTGGTACATCTTTACTTAAAACACCTGGGTGCTGAAAATTCCAGTGGGAGACGAGACGAGACGAAGATATTCCATGAAGTCCATGGCCCCTCTATTAAATACAAAAGGGACAGAGTACTTTGTCGCGCAGGTCATATCTGCCGTCCTCAGAGTAACATCGTTACTCCGCGTTCGCCAAGTGTGAATGCTCGTGGCTGACATGGGTCATCTAGGAAAATCATAGATATTCTACGTGGATTGAAGAGTACGTGTTTCTGCATGATCCCACACCGCGTGGGATTGAGTTGGTAGGTTCAACCGCCACGTTCTTCAAAGTCTGACATATCGGAGCTAGTGTACGTATGCCGAACGGAAGCTAAATCGATAACGCGGTCCGCTTGTATGGCGCCCAGGCCCACTAAGGGTCTTTCTGGGCGCCGGGTGAAACATCAGTGGAGCTCACGATATCATAAGAGACGTGATACATTTAGTAAATGAGAGCGCCCGGCAAGGAATTGCAAAAGTAAGCGACGTGGATTGATGTCTCGGAGCTCTGGATTGTTGCTACTAAATATCTGCAGAAGCAGGTACCGCTTCAACGTTTACCCGGACCGAGCCTATTAGAATCGTGAGTACCCATGTCAGGTTACGATTACTGATCTAGAACGCTGATGAAGCTGTGGTCTGTCTTCGATGGCACAACATCGGGTAAAAAAAACGTGACGGGCCTAGAGATTTTATTGATGGGCCCGACCTGCTACAGACCCCCAATGACAGCTGCAAGGTAATCCGGAAAAATTGGGGTATATTGATATTCTATTATTGTATTCCTGGATAATTGCTAGGGTCTTGGCGAAACCCGGAAAAACCCAGACAAGATCAGATAAAAGCGAAAAATGGAAAGAGGGTTGGCTTCAAGGTTTGTCCTTAACGGAATGGATATATTATGGGCGCTTACGATATATCTGCTTTCTATAATTCACTTGCAGGGAGCTGCTGACATGATTCCGTGTCTGGTCCCACAAACCCCCAGTGTCAGCAAAAGAGTGTTGTTATAGTGGCAAGGTTTGTGGATCACCAGGTCGCTTGAACCACGGGGATATTCGGTGCTCCAGACCTGTACAGTAAAAACTGATTAGAATAACTATATTATCAGTCTTTCGACGCATTATTAATCGATCACCCATGCTTCAAGCCTCATAATTGTGCATGTGCTTTCCTTGATTGCAGTAATAGGAAAAAGATACGTAGTACACAGATATACCCAGAGCAATATTGATATCGTACATACATCATCTCGATGCAAAAGCTTATTCACTTTGAGAGAGGGAGGCAGGGCTTGTCGTTCATTGATACCCGAGGCAGTTTCGTTCGAAATGAATGGGTCATTGGTTTTCATTGCTAGACAGATGGTATTGTGCGAAAATGTGTTGGAGACGTGGTATTTTGAGTTCGCCCCTAACTTTCAGCCGAGGTATCAGGCTCCAAGTCGGCGCAGAAGTTGGACTTGCGGGATCGCGATGTTACCGAGAATGCATATATGGACCCATGCACATGCTGAATTCAATGGAATGTTTGGCTCTGCGATTCATTTACCTCCAAATTCGCCAGCCTCTCTATCGTGATACCAGTTGTTCGAATTGCCCACATTGACCAACCTCTTTATTATTGCACTGTGTCATAACACTTCACGCGTTCAACGTCACGACTCTAGTAACATATTGCATTGTTTGGGTAAATACAACGCGGCGCAGTTGCATCCCTTGCTCTCAAAATGACGGACCACGGAGCCTACCAGATGGAGCTCTATGGCCAGTTCAACCCACCAAGATACCCAACCGATCCGACACAATGGGAAGCCCTAGCACGGCGCTCAGTCCCCTCCCCGAATTTCATGTATGTCTATGGATCCGCGACGACGGGGCAGACATATCGCGCCAACCTCAAAGCATTCGAGTCTCGCAAAATTGTACCTCGTATGCTCGTAGACGCTAGAGTGAAATCCACAGAAGTAGAAATCCTCGGAAAGAAATATTCTTCACCGTTAATATGCGCGCCTGTAGGTGTGCAGAGTATCATGAACCCAGAGGGTGAAGAGGCAACAGCTAAGGCTTGTGCGAATCTTGGGATACCTTTCATACTCAGCACGGCGTCAACAAGGTCTATTGAGCAGATCGCTGAGGCGCACGGGACGGGCAGCGATAGATGGTATCAGTTATATTGGCCTAGGACTGACGAAATTGCAGTCAGTCTGTTGAACAGGGCGTGGAAGAGTGGGTATACCACACTTGTTGTCACACTCGATACATTCCAGCTCGGTTACAGGCCTGGGGATTTAGATAACTGCTATCTACCATTTATATGGGGAGAAGGTACGTCGTCAATGTAAACCGTTTTCTTGAATACATCTGATGATATTTGCCTATTTAGGATGCCAAATTGGTTTCACGGACCCGGTTTTCAATCGTCTCTACTCAGAGGGAAAGTATAATGATCCCAACAAACCTGGTTCAATCTTCGATTTGTTAGGCAGAGCATCCAACCCACTTCAGGCCTGCAAGCTTCTCTACAATGCGCTTACAATAAAGAAGTCGCTTGCGTGGTGCTCTGAGATTTCTGGGCCTATATATCGGACCTGGAGTGATCTTCCTCGCCTCAAACAGCACTGGCCAGGAAAGATCTTATTAAAGGGTATTCAGAGTGTAGATGATGCAAAACAAGCAGCTAGAATGGACGGCGTCATTGATGGAATAATAGTCAGCAACCATGGCGGTCGCCAGGTCGATGGCGCTATCGCCAGCCTCGACGCCCTAGAAATGATTATGGCTGATGAAACTGTGAAAAATAGCCACTTGACAGTTCTGTTTGACAGCGGAGTCAGAACTGGTAGCGACGTGATAAAGGCGATGGCGTTGGGCGCAAAAGGTGTATTAATTGGAAGGTATGAAAGAATGCTATCCAACGAACTAGTTTTGCTTGTTGCTAACTTTCGTCTAGGCCCATGATGTGGGGATTGGCAATGGGTGGCGAACCGGGTGTTGAACATGTTTTCAAATGCTTGCGGGCAGATCTAGAGATCAATATGGCGCTAGCTGGTATCAAGAACCTGAGTGAAGTAAAAGCAGATGTTCTGTCACACGAACATCTTGCCAAGTTATGATTACATTATCAAATTTAGCAACTTTGTATTATAATATGCATATCGGGTATAGCGAATTAAGGCACTCATACTTTCTTCAGATTTGAAAATATCTCATAATTTGCTGTTCAATTTAATCGGTTTTAAAACCATCGAAATATTCTTTGTGGGTGATATCATGATTGAAGTTGAATGTTGATATATTTGGGTTTTTGAGATAGTTAACTTAGTCATCAGTACTCTTTCTAAAGCGGATTAGTCTATGTTTGCTTAAGGCTGAATGCAAATGAAGATCTTTGCAAACCAATCTATGCCAAATCAATCTTGATCTCGTAGCTCCACCAAAGTTCGGAGATTTAGTAGATTCAAGCGATGACGATGTCGGATTTGCCTTGCTCTGGATGATCCCCGATCTAATTTTCCAGTGGGTACATCATTTCCCGCTGCAATAGGTTTAGGACTCAAAAGTTGGTATTGGTCTGCAAGGAAAACAAGAATTTATTAACATGTACAGATATTTTGCAAGTAACTTTAATTCGTTGAGAAATAAACGGACAAGCATAATTTAGGTGGGTATCCCATAAAATGGAAAACTGATGAATTATATATAAAGTACCCTTGATCAAACTTGAAATCGTAACATCCTAATGATTAAGTATATCAGAGCATTTCAACCTATCTCACGATTTTACAACCTCTTGCAAAGTCAAACCCAGACCTCAATTTAATCTAAAATATTACTATATAAGTTTCAAAAAAAGCCTTACGAAAACACATAAATAAAAATGAAATTTTTACTATTCCATGCCTGCCTCTTAGCTTTCGCTTCAACCGTAGTTTCTGAATGTTGTAAAGCACCCTTCAAGTGCATCGAACTTGATGGCAAGGTCACAACTCGGTGTTATGATTGTACGGAGGCGCACGCCGGCTACTGTGGGAACGGGAAATGTAACATTTTAGGATGCAATTGTGACGGAGGTGAGTGGCCGGCGATATCTTTATACTTGTTTTTTTCTACGCTGAAAGGCTAACCTCAAACAGGTTGTCGCAAGGGAGATATTTCGTTCTGGTGTTGGAATATCGAATCTGGCTGTATGCCGCGACTCAGGATATAAAAATATCAATCGATATGTCATACAGGTCATACGACATTTAGAGGTAGTTGTCTAGATATCGAACTGGGAAATCACAGCAGCCGCCTCTATACTAGTAAGAATTGTATTGACTGTGAAACTGTATAGAGTTAACCGCCAAAAATTGTGCACAGTGTATGTAACTACATAGGAAGTCTGTAAAATGATCCCGCAATATTAATTGGTAGGGATGGTCTCGTGCTCAAGCGTGGCAGAGAGCGCAGGCCGTTACAACATTTAGATTTGTATAATAAAGAAATAGAAACAGTGTCGACGAAGAACTTAATAAAAGTATCGAATATTTGCGAATTTTTCTAATAAATGCAAGCCTGTTAAAACATTATTATCTTCCATTTAACTTATCAAAACACTAACTACAAGAGTGCAGAATATACGCCATTTCTTTAACGGAAGCAGGCTCAAGCCTTAGAATAACATGGCTTAGGGTCCGAAAATTTTATGCCATATGATTGGATAGTCGCTGTTGACATAGACCCTTGCTCATGCTTCTCGCTCCGAATAGGGAACTCTCCAAAAATGGCGCCGATTTTCCGGCTATGCGGTTAGCTGCGCCTGCCAGCCGTATCGACATGAACCAGAGGAATACGAGGAGGCGAGTTGCTAAACCTACTTTTGACAGGTGGTCGGGTTCTAAGAGGGACAAGTATATCGATATATCATTCAACTTATTTGCGGAGAACCGACTGCGATACCAGATAGAAGAGATTTAATTTTTGTGTTGCGAGAAAACATCACGATGACATCAACCTGCGTTGCTCCTCACCGCATCGTATTTTGGAGACGGTTCTCGAATCTTCGTCCGAACATTATCGTCCAAGTCACGACGCTCTTAACCACTCGTTGTTCAACCGATATAAAATCGAATATTCTTCGCTCTCAAGGCATCATAGAACTCTGAATTCTCAAACCGCTCCTGACGGCGTAACGAAATTGCTCTGTCTCTAATTGCGTTTACGCTATTTTGTGGTGTGGCCTTAAGCTCATTTTGGTTGGTACACAATTGCAATCATGGGCCCGAGCCCCAAGCTTCATAGAACAAGGTCGTCCAACCCAGATGACGAACCGATCATACGTCTCTCATGTCAAGTACAAGACTGTTCTTTCGGCAAAAAAGGTTCCCGCTCCCTAGCAGCCCGATACGCACTCGCAAACGAGGGTGAAGGCAGTTTTAAAATTGATGAAGAACAGCGATACGGTGAGGTGAGTGATAATCGATATCCGCATCAATTGACATTGCTGCTGCACATATGATATGCTAACTATGAATATATCTATAGATTTGGTTGGGAGACCACCAAAATGGCCCATCAAAGTCATTGATGACATCTGTTCATCTAAGAACTCTGATTGAACAATCCCCACATATCTTTCTCACGAACAAGATTGCCGAGAGATTCACTGGTCCAGAGAATAGTCCGCAGCTACCATTTCTATTCAAGGTTTTATCGTTCGACAAGGCATTGCCGTTACAAGCCCATTCCCATAGATCACTAGCGGAACAGCTTCAAGAAATATCCGCGAATTCTTCTGACCCGCCCCCAAAACCAGAGGTCGTCGTATCATTGTCGCCAAGATTTGAGTCGTTCGTTGGCTTCCGACCGATCGATGAAATAAAGTGTTTTTTCAGAGATGTAGAAGAGTTCAGAGAGGTTATGGGTGAAGGATTTCCTCGAATCTTAGATACCAAAGATGGGTTAAAACAGATATTTGGGGAAATATTCAAAAAGGAAAAAACCGCGATTGAACAGTTTTCTAAGAAATTGCTCGGTCGTATCCAAATGGACGGAGATAGAGCACTTGGAGAAATGGGACAACGGGATGAGCTGGGCTACGTAGCTCAAAAGGTTTGGAAAAGCTACCCTGACGACCCTGGGCTCTTTGCTGCTGTCTTTTTCATGAATTTCGTTCCTCTTAAAAGAGGAGAAGCGGTAGCCATACCTTCAAATTGCTATCATGCATATCTCGAAGGCGATATAATTGAGGCAAGTAAATTTATATTGCTTAAAGCTTCTGGAAAACGCTCACAGCTAACAGATTTGTAGTGCACGCCAAACTCCGATGGTTTCTTGGATTATGATTTTCATGGAAGCAGATCAACCGTGGCTGATTTAGATTGCACTGTTAAAATGCTGTCTCAAAGTCCGGAATATTCCAAACATTCTCTAGTGCCTCAGAAGCCATTCAATAAGTCAAGAAATTCGCATACCATGAAATACGAGACCCCGACGAACGAGTTTTCTTTGCTTAAGATTACGCTGGATCGATCAGAGGAGGAATTTGTGGCTATAGAAGGCCCAGCGATCTATATAGTTACGACAGGCGAAGTTGAAATTTCGGCAAGAATTCTGCCTGAGCGCTTGCCCACCGAAATAAGTCGACAAACGGACACACCAGGGCCCAAGGAGGCAGTAGCGAGTGAAGGTGGACACGTTCCTAGCTTGGTCAGACGCGGAAGTGAATGCTCGAAAACGGGAGACGAGGGTCAAAGGGAGCATTTGAAAGAGGGCATGAGTGTTTTTGTCAAGCCTGGATACGAAATTGGTTTCTGGAATCGCGGTGGAGGCAGAGCAGAAATTCATGCAGTGTATTGCGAGATTGATAATTAAGCCTGCAACATTTTACCTTCAAAAAACTGCGGGCGCTGGTTTTTGAGACAAGGCGCTCTTGTGGAACCAGAAAATTGTTTGAGGTTCAATAGGAAGCCAAATTGAACAATCCGTGTATCATAAAAAAGAAGTCGCTTCGAAATTTACAAGTAAAATCTACCATGTGCCTGAACAAAGATCTCATTGGGCTAGTTGCTCGCGGAGGATCTCCTTCCGAAAACCCTGCAGCTACCCCACAAACATTACCATTAGAATGAGTTTTCGTCTATTAAAATTTGCAGTGGTGCAGTAATACACGGTCGGTGACATAGATGACGATTGATGCATTTGGCAGATGTATTCGAATATTTTGATTTGTACCAACTCACTGGCGTGAATCCGTAGATTCGAATTTCAACCTCAACTTCCAAACTACAAATTCAATTGAAGAGATGGTAATACCTCAAACACATCGGGCGGTATTCGCCCTAGCGATGGTCCTCAAAACCATTCACGCGATTGACAATGGTCTCGCTCTTACCCCCCAAATGGGTACGTTCTCTCTTGAACCCTCCAAAAATGACACACGCTCAACACCACCTAGGATGGAACACATGGAACACCTTCGCCTGCAACATCAACGAGGACACAATTCTAGGAGCAGCAAAGGCCCTCAAAAAGCTAAAACTAGATGAGTACGGCTACCATTACGTCGTAATGGACGATTGCTGGTCCCTCCATCAACGGAATGCCACGGGATATCTCCAATACGACCCTGTCAAGTTCCCCAAGGGAATCAAACACCTCGCCGACGAGATCCATGCTATGGGACTAGGGTTTGGGATGTACTCATCAGCTGGGAAATATACATGCGGTCGATACCCCGGAAGTCTCGCCTTCGAGGAAAAGGATGCTGATCTGTTCGCTGAATGGGAGGTCGATTATTTAAAGTATGACAACTGCTTCAATGACGGACAGAGCGGTACTCCGTTGATAAGTTTTGAACGGTACGAGGTTATGAGCAAAGCTTTGAATAGGACGGGTAGACCGATATTATACAGTATGTGCAATTGGGGTGAGGACTCACCGTGGGATTGGGCGCCGACTATTGCGAACAGCTGGAGGATGAGCGGTGATATTATTAATGTATTTGATCGATATGACGACCGATGTCCTTGCGAGGATTATATTTGCAGGTTACCCGGCCATCATTGTTCAATCATGAATATTATCAACAAGGCGGCGCCTTTGGGACAGAAAGCTCATGCTGGAGCTTGGAATGATCTAGACATGCTAGAAGTCGGCAACGAGAATTTGGATTATGAAGAGCAAAAACTGCATTTTACAATTTGGGCAATGGTTAAGAGTCCACTGATTATGGGGCATGATATTACACATACTTCGGACCAAGCATTGGAGATACTCACCAATAAGGATATTATCGATTTGAGTCAAGGCAAATGGGGAATAGGGTATAGGTCTTATAAGAAGACCAATTCGCAACTGTGGCTTCAGGATGCTACCGACAACAGCGGGAATATGGTGATCGCGTTGATCAATAATGGCGAAAAGGACGACGAGTTTACTATTGGATTCGAAGACATCTTTTTAGATGAGTGGGAGAGGAGAAAAGCTGGCTACAAGGTGAAGGATTTGTGGACGAAGGATGACCTTGGGGTGATTGAGAAGAAAATTAAGATCAAAGTGAAGCGCCACGGTATTTTTGTGGGCAGAATGGAATTTGCAGGGTCAGTCGGCCTTCTCTACAGCTTATTGATATTTGTGACCCACTAATTCTAATATCTTATAGCGATCCGAAAATAAAACCCAGGGCAAAGAAATTTCATGCTGATCCAGATGAGCTTTAGCAGCTGCTATAAGATTTTGACTAGCGGCTCAGACAGGAGGACACTGGAGAGTGAAGAATAAAAGTGATTTCTAAAAGTAAAGGACTAGCCTCAAAATCAGGGCTAGTCATAGAGCCGGATAGTTCTCGATGTAGAAGCAAAAGGTGCATATTCTGTATTGGCAACCGCTGATTAGTAAGTTTAAAATAACTAGCAGTTCAAAAAAAAAAAACGAAAAGGCACTACGAGGCCGGAGTGTATGGCTATTCCCGGAATATAGTATCTAAAATAATTCGGTACCCACCAGTAATCTTTGAAAATAGGAAAGTTAGTTGCTGGGGCCCGGCGAGTATTCGGACCAAACGTCATCTTCAGTTTTGTAGATTCCTGAGTTTGACTGAAAAGGACGAAATGCTGAAGCATCTGCGCGAAGCCCCGGGGTCTTATTTTCTTTTAGCTGAGGGTGCATGAGCCGACCCGAGGTAGTACCAGGAGATTCCTTTGCCTCATTTTGTTCGTTGTTAAACTTGAATTGCGCATTAGCGGCTCGTTCCCATCGAAGTTTATCAGCTTCGAGATTCTGAATAGTGTTCCGCATTACCTCAGAATTAAGGCTTTTCTTGTGCAGGGTCCTGCTTGTTTTGCTTTCCAAGTTATTGAACTTCTCAGAGAGATCCTGCTTTTCAGCTTGAATTTTGGCGAGCTCTGCTTGGAGGCTAAGTATCTCATCTCGAAACTTGTGTGGGAGACCTTTGTTTTTCTCAGATTCCTTGATCCGATGTTTGAGGAGCCCAAGCTCCTTTTCAGAGAATCTCAACTTTGATTGGAGGGAGGTGTTTTCGTTCTGGCACTTCATCATATCGTCCATAAGCTCACTGTATTCCGCTTTGGATAGCTCCGCTAGCTTTTGGTAATTCTCAGTTTCCCTTCGACTTTCCGCAAGCTGTCTTCTAGCTTTTGATAGATCATTTCTCTCCTGAGAAGATAAACTCATCTGGTTTTCTTTCAGTTGGAGGTTGAGTTTATTGATGAGATTCTCTCTTTTAATGAGGTCGGCTCTGAGTGCTTTGATGGTCTCCTCACTAGCCTTTTCTTTTGCGAGAGCGCTAGTATCGTTTTTGGCTTTTTGGACAAGTTCTCGTTGGTATTCAATCTCTCTTTTGAGAAGATCTACTTCTTGCTGGTGGACTTGTCCTTTAGCTTCAAGCTCCTGATATATTTTGTCATTATTTTGCTGTATTCTAGTGAGGAGAGCTGCAGCAAGCTCGGATTGTGCTTGACTGAGCTGCTCGGCTTCAACTTTCAAACGATTGATGGCATTGGTAGTGTAATTGAGAAATTCGGGAAATGGTTTGGCCAACTAAGTTCACGCAAGTCAATTCTCGTATACCATAAAGCCTATGGGCTTGGAGAGTCGAAGATAGCACTTACTAGATCCGCTTGAGCTTCGGAAGCCTGCATTGCGTCCAATGCATTTGACTTATCCATTCTGGGTCCTATTAACAGGGGGTCTTCTGTACGTGCCCCGGTTGAAGTTTAGATGATAGAGGGCGAAGAATAGAATTGAATAAGACGAAAACCTAAGTTGGCATTCGATCAGAGGTGGTATGGTTGGTGGAAGAAAGTTGATGTTATTACGTTTCTGTAGAGACCGAGAGAAGCAACTGGCCCTTGCTGGTTGTTGAGAAGTAGTTCAACCGTTGCTCTACCAAATGAGTAGAAATAACGAGAAATCGCGTAATGGATACATCTAATATACGAAAATGCAAATCATAAAACAACTTAGAGATGCCATGTTCGATAGAGTAGAGAATATCATTTATATCTAAACCTAGGAGACACTTTCCCCTTGCTCCTCGTAATCCCCGCTTTCCTTGTTCTATATTTCCTCAAATTCCTTGCTCTTTCTATTTTATTATAATATGCCCTCCCTCTCGGTTAAGTATATATCTATATATCTCTGTGGCTCAGTTAAGTGCTTGCTATTTAAAGATATGGTTTCGACTCACCTTTCATTCTTTGCTCTTTTATTCTTCACAAATACTTTCATCAATTCCTTGCATACTTATATATGTTTCTAAACTAGGTTGCATTAATCTCCTTGTAGCTGAACAACCCAGTTACATGGCCTCTTCGTATCCTGGATACCTATAAACGTTGGGAAGGATTTTTCCATTTTTCATGGCATCTTTTTGCTCTTGCTCAACTTGTGCTTTCCACATTCTGGCAAATGTCTTTGCTGCTCCGATGATTCTCTCCTTTTCCTTGCGTGCAGCTTCTTCTTTCTCCTGACGCTCCTTCTTTTCTTCAGGCGTTTCATTCTTGAGCTTTTCGAGTTCAATTTCTTTCTGAATCCTCTGTTTTTCAGCCAGCTTCTCAGCCCGAGCTTTTGCCTCTGCCGCCTCTTTTGCTTCGATTTCCAGTCTTACTTGCTCCTGCCAATCCGGCTCGCGCTCAAGTGCTGGGACGATACCATACATCTTTCTGAGAGCTTCGATTCCAGCAGCTTTGACCTGTGCACGTCGCCCAGCTTTTGTTGTAGCTCGAGGCTGAGGTGGAGGTGCTGCTGGTCGAGCACGGTCCTCTGCTTCTCTTTCCTCTCGCTCCAATCGTGCATATTCGTCCCATTCATTGAAGTCAGGATCTTCAGCTTGCTTTCTGGTTACCATTTCATATACTGTCTCGGGTGGTGGATTGAGACGCTGCTGTCTGCGAATCTCCGCTGTTTTACGAAGGTCTTCCTCTTTAATTCGCCGCCAAAATGCTCGGTCTTCTTGGCGTTCTCGCAGTATCTCCAACTCTTCGTCGCTCATCATTTGAGGGCGTGGTTGAATTTGGCGCAATCGCGCATAAAATTCTCGGTCACGTTCTGCTTGAATTGCTCGATGTTCCTGCACTCGCTTTCGGTTACGCTCTTCATAGTCCTCCTGACTATTATCCGACCATCTTTATTAGCCTCCGAGAAAAGAATAAAAATTGTTTTGAGGAATTGAGAAATAGGAATCAAAAATACTTACTTGACTTTCGCAACTCTAGCGACATGGACATGGTCATTGCAGGTATGATCGTTGTACGCAGTGGCACTTGTGAAAAAGTCCTGACAGTACACATCTGCAACTGCTTGGCATGCTTTGAGATGGGTGGCAATGAATCCGTAATTGCCTGGATGCATTGGTCGTCCGATTTTCTTTCCACACTCACCACATCCGACTTCATGTTGTTTGGGACTCTTCTCGCAATGCTTTTTGAAACCAGAGATTCCGTTGTGGCCATTCTTTTTTCCAGCACAGTCCATGCAGTAAAGGAAGGCATGTTTATTGATGTAATGATGCTGAAGAGTTTGAGGGCTCTCAAAGCTGTAAGATGCCATAGGGGATTAGTTATCAAGATATTCAATCAACATGATTGTATAAAACTTACTACCATGTGCAGCAGGGACAGAAATTGACTTCCTTGCCATTGACACCAATGAGGCGGGTTCGGCCGTCATCAAATTTGATATCGCAGATCTAAAGAAGAAAAACACGTATGTTAGCATATTCAGTAAAAGAAGTATTTTTTCTTCGAGAAGCAGAAAAAAGAACCAAAAGGGTGAGAATGAATCAAATCGACGGGGGCGCATTGGCTGTGAATTCTCATCCATATTTTAATTTACAATAGAGAACCTACTTTTGGCATTTTTGCTATAGATGTATTTAAGACTCTCTATGTCCAAGTTTATGATAAGGATTGAAGGGGAGGCTAGTGATAATATCACTAATGAGAATGTTTTAGTTAAGATGGGGGAGCGTGTCCTTGTTGGAAGAGACGAGAATGTTTGGTTGATGAAGGGAAAGTTTTTTTGTGGAGAAGAAGAAGACAGGAAGAAATTACGGGAGGGTGGTTCTATCTATAGCTATTCGAAGTTGATACAGTGCGTGGCAGAGGGTTTCTTCCCTCTTGCTATTAATGAGATATATCAGAGAAACCCTCCTCGTCTCATAGAGTCTGTAGCAATAGGGCAAGGGCCAACCAAAACCCTGTCAGTCCCTTTGAAGCACAATAGAATTCTCCTAAATTATGTCATTGATCCTTGAGATCGGCACACTCAAGCCACTTCTTAGGGCTTCCTCGAGAACTTGTTTGATATATCAACGTACATGTATAATTGAATACACAATAGAGAACCTCCGAGCTCATAAATAGACAATGGTAGGATTCCGGAAGCGATACCATGAACCACTAACATGGTCTTGAGGTCAAAGACTGTGAGATCCAGGTTATAAAGAATTAATTAATTAATTTAATTTATACATTTTACTACCTAAATATTCCGATGTGTGTATTTGTCATACAAAATTACTCGGCTCAAAGCAGTCTCGGCTGAAACACAGGCACTACAATCCCAGACGGGGTTCTGCGTTGACAGCGTTGCATTTTGTCACATATATATCTTTATCCTAGTTCGCCTCAGTCTATTCAAGCCATCGAGCTATGAGAGCCATGAATATCTTGACTCAATGTTAACACAATCTAAATCTTGAAGCAGTCAAGTGCATCAAAAATATTGTCATAACGGTATTCGGATCTGTTGAATCTAGCATATATACAAAGGCACAATACCGAGCCTAGCTATTTAACCTTTTCCATTCTCAAGGGTAATCCTTGCCCCATCGAACTTTTCCTGGGAGCTTTAGTTAAAACAGAAGAAACTACATAGAAAAAGCAGCTTCACTGTCGCTAAGACGGGAAAAAAAGAGTTCCTCCGAGGAATTAGTTCCAAAATCGGGCAAAAAAATATCAAAAAAATATTTTGTGACTTACGCAGGGGTCTGGAATCGAACTGTTAGCTGGTGAGTCAGATATTGGTTTGTAGAAGAATTTTTTCTTACCGAACCTGCAATCTCCTGATTCGTAGTCAGACGCCTTGCTGGAGGAAAGTTAGCAAACTGTTTGTGCTCTTTGCGAGTGAAAGAGGTGTGCATACCCATTGGGCCAGTAAGCCTTAGTTGAAATGCCAGGCTGCTGAAAATTTCTATATAGATTGTTTGAGGGTTTTTGTTTCGCTTCCATTGGCCAAAAATGTCCACAACGCAAACACTCCAACAACGTGCAAGGCCAGGACTGCTACGAGACCGGGTCCATAAGTATCTAGCATTAATGTGATCTCGCAAAAGCCCTCAGAATATATCTCAGACCACATTGTGCAGCTGAGCAAGCTCAAGACTTCAAAAAAGCGAGCCATGGCCGCTTCAAAGAGGCAGAACGTACAAGGTGATCTTCAAAGGATCGCCCCATGGTTTACACCCGATTCACGTTTGAACATCAAACAGCAACGTCGCCATGACAGCCCACCACAGTGTTTGGAGCTACGTCCTATTGATTCAGTGGCTGCTAATTTATAACCTATTTCCGGTCAAGGCTGCGAATCTTAACGCAGGCGCAGCGATTAAGGTTAACCAAGCAAACGAAACGGGCATCCAAAAGCATTTAGATACATCTCTCGAGGAAATTGGTCCCGTTGAGCGAGGACTCTCAGCCGGTCTTCTTTTTACTTCGTATCTTACGGTTATAGAGGTAGCAACAGCACCGACTCAGACGATCACAGCATTTTATGATGGGAACGAGTATTTTAGCCTTCGTACGGCGAGCCCCGATCCGACAGCAGCAACATTACCTACACCAACCGGTAAGCTCTCACAATGTTTTTCGATGGACAAGCTTCTGAACAAGTAATTAACAGGATCTTGCAGCATATCACCCAAAATTGATGAAGCTTGCATCGTAAGCCAGAATGGTCCTTGTCTGCTAAGATCCTACAAGGCTTTGCGAACTTGTCATCAGGATGGTGCCCTTTCAATGGAAACAAATATGCCAGAATATATTATTAAATGCCAGGCAGAATTGAATGAAGATGGCTCTTTCAGTAGCTTTAGGGATTGTTTGACCCGTAGTCTTAAATCCGAAGTTAACGACTCAAAGTGATCTCGGGCACATCTGACTGATCTAAACATACGATTAGCAATGATTTTCGTTCGACCGCCCATGGTACATGAACACTCCACGAAGTTAATCTGCTCATCTATGCATAGGCCACCCATCTTTCCAAATAAAGTATGGCATGACGTACTCTCATTCTGATCATATCGCACTCCTCAAGATCTTGACTTATAATCATACCCAAATTCTTTTTTTGTATTATCATAGAAGTATTTAAGCTTAGAATTTGGCAGATAGCATTCGCTTTTATCTTTCCTTCTTACATCTTACCTGTTTATAAATTTCAACATACGAACAAATTAACTTTCAACGATTCTGCTACCAAATTCAATTAGACTGGGAACCACTATACCGCCTTACAGTATCCTGCTTTTCTGAGATCCAGAATGTATACCTGTATTTTCAAACTCGGGGTTTTCGTGGCAGTTTCTGCCATACCCCGGCTAACTCTTGCCTCTGGAACCGGTGACTCCGTTCACGATATGGAATCGCAGTGGACTGACCACCGATATGCCTACAAAGCAGTTTATGACAACAAAAGTACGTACACAGAATCCTCTGCATCGCATCGTTCGCACCGTTGAGCTACCTATTAAACCGTTGGGAAACTTGCACTTGAACTATAATACTGTACTAAGCTAATCATCATCGGATAAAGATGGCAATGTGCAAAAACCAGAGAAGGTCGTTCCAATAACCGAGTACGTAGTCAATGGTAAAACATATACCGATCGAGTTACACATGCTCACCCAAAGCCTACTCCAAGAGGTCTTCTCCCACGTGATGATACTGGTGCTGTCCACGAGAGAGCCAAAACGACAACTTCTTCTCAGTCTCATAGCCGTCATCCCCCTGGCCCGGTTATCCATAACCCAGGTGACCTTGTCGATATTCTCTTCACCGATAAGGTGGCTAAGAGTGAGTGTATCATCCTTCTCCTTCTTACCTGGTTAAAGTTTTCTTGCTAACCTGAATAGATGTCGACGTCGAGCCGACCAGTAAAAATGTTCACGCGGAGCTCGAGACTCGAACCCTTCCGTATACAACGGACGAAAATGGACGTGTTTGTAAGTCAACTGAGCATGAGTCAACAATGCTCTATGTTCACTGCCATTACTGACAACTATGTGTGTTCAGCCTATCGGGTTTCGGCATACTCTGTTTATCATACCCACCCAGCAAATGGTCCCGTCCCCATCGCCCCGGACATCAATCCAACTTTAATGGATCGAGATGGCGAGAATGACTCTGGCGAACAACCTGTTGATCCAGCACAGCTAATTACTTCTGTGGGCTCGTTTACTATCACTACTATTGAGTATATGCTGAACGGACTTACCACTGACCTTGCCGCCCCCGCCTCTTCTGAGATTGAGAAAATATCAATTCAGACAGCCGCTGCTGTACCGTCAGATGATTTCCAGCGTCTTGGGAAAGTTGGTCCACTCCACAGCCATAGCGGACCAATTCACGGAGATGATATACTTGGCCACTTGACCCAAATAGTTGGTGGTAGCTCGAGCGTTCTCAATGATCATAAGGAAGCTATTAGTTCGATCGAGAGCACTGACATATTTGATGGGGTCTCCGACCTAACGGGACCCATCACCAAAGCTCCTCAAACTACACCATTGGGCATTACCTCCATGATTTATGACTACCATATGAACTATTCCGCTACTGTCACTTATGATGGTGACGATCTCTGGAAACAGCCGTCTACGGATATGTGGTCTGAAAATCCAACCACCCCACCCGCTGGAGAGACTATCGCGCCTGTCGCAACCATGTTCGACCCACTATTCAACATCACTTATGAGTACATTCGCTATAAGGATCCCAATCCCGACGCCATACCTCCATTTTCTGTTTGGTATCATCCAATCGCTACTGGTGAGGCAATCCGACCCCAGGACAAGTCGATCCAGTCAGAATATTGGGCAACAGCGCGTCCACATACGCTCCCACCTCCCCAGCTCGTTTTCGATTCCTACACCAACGTTACATGGAATCGGACGTTCGAAGGGCCATTTTACAACTGGGTCGGCGTCTATTCCGCGATCTCGACGGGGTGGCCTCCATCTTTCACAAAGAGCTACTCTGACTATCCGGAATGGCCTGACCAGTTACCGTGGATGAAGCAGTTGGCTAACAGTGGCTACACGTTGCCTATTGCGCCTGAGGTCACGGATGAACCTACCACGTTTTTGCCAACTACAGAGACTTCTAGGCCTTCAAGTCATAGTTTCGACTATATGACTGAGGGTGTTGCTCCTGTTGCGGATTTAGCTACACCAACGCCCACACGACCGGGCAATGGGAGATTCCATCCGGTTCCGCTAACGGCACGGGCTTAGTGATGAAATTATAACCCGGAAAATCTTGATATATATGGACTTAAGTATGATATTTAAGTGCACTTATCTGTTCCTCATCTCTCCCTCAGTCTCTGCTTTTTTCTTCATTTTTTAAACGCCATTGTACCCTCTTATAGTCAGTTCCACCCCTATTTAAGGCGTTGTGGTGCCCGTGATCCATACTGTATTAATTCCTCGGTTTGCAGAAATTTTGCATCCTCTATTAAACATGTAACTTTCCCATTTTCAGGTATTTGCCGAATCTATAGAGGAAGCGGATACTGTAGTAATAATGTTTAATAATTAGTCACGATCAGATCCATAGACTGAGCGCAATAAAATTCCATTTCCAAAAGTTTGCTAGATGTTCTGTGCTACTAGGTTTATAAAGAACTAAATCGCAAGATATAAATAAAAGTATGGCGATAGCGTACTGTAAATTTTAAGTGTAAGTGAGGACGAGGCATCATGTCGCCTCTTTATCAAAAAAAAGCCAAAGACCAGCTCCGTAAACACCAAAACGCAAAACCCACATCCAATATCTACCAAACATCAAGCTTCAATCACTTTCACATGCTTCATTTCTTGGAAATCCCTCTCAAATGCCTCTACAATACCAAGAACACTCTTAATAGTAGAAAGATTCATTTTCTCGCCCATATTCTCCGCCAAGCTTAACGCCGTCCGTGCCGCGTTCTTGATCTGTCTACCATTGAGCGGGACGGAGCCCAAGAAGTCATAATCTGATTCTTTGATGGCGACAGTATTTCCTGCGTCTTCAATCTTCTGGATGAAATTGCGCCAGACTTGTTCACGGGCGGATTTGTCGAGGTCGCGGTATCTAAGGGCGACATGAATACGAGATTGGAACGCCTCATCGAAGGTCTTGACACGGTTGGTTGTCAAGAAGAGGATACCGGAATCTAGGAATCAATTATTAGTATCTTGATCCACGGAAAGGTTCTGAATAATAAATTAGAAATCGGCTTACAATATTCCAACATTCTTAGGAAGATCGAAACCAGGGCGTTTCGACCGAGATCGTGGAGAGATCTCTCTTCAAGGAAGACATCGGCTTCATCGAGGAGCAAAACTGCATTCCAAATCGTGCAGAGTCTTAAGATCTTGGAAAGGGCCTTCTCCATCTCTGCAGGATCAGCACCAAGGTCTCCAGCAGAGATGGTATAAAGTGGAGACTTTGTAAACTCCGCCACGGATTCGGCTGTCATAGTTTTACCACAACCTGGAGAGCCGTGGAGACAGCAAATCAAACCCTTGCCTTTTCCAGCGATGAAATCGTCGAAATTGGTATTCGAATTCTGGTGAGATTCAACTAACGCTTTCACCAGAGTTTTCTGGGTTAGAGGTAGCACAAGTTGGTCGAACGATTGAATATTCCACTTGACAGGTTGCAAATTATCAACGAATAGTTGCACTATAGTAAAAATGTTAACAGCGAGATATTAAATTGGATAAGAGCCAAACATACCCCATTGTTTCTCATTGAGTGCGAAACCGTAAATAAGACTCGAGCAGAGAAGAAGTTGGTCATTGGTCAACGTCTCCAAGATCTTGTTCTTCGGACCTCGCTGCTTTTTGAACTTCAAATCTTGGCCGGTACCATCGGCCGGGAGGGTAACATTCATTGATACATTGTTCGCTCCTTGGGATTCCACTTGCTCATAGTAGACCCCATTATGATAACCTGGTGTGGTGTAGCGAGTTTGGGTATTGGCCGCCAACTCTTTCAACTTGTCGTTTTGGAAAGATGTCACCGTGACTTGTTTTTCTGGGTGGTAGTGGACATGGGTTTTGACGTCAACCATAACTCTCCCGTTGACATACAATTTTGAACCCCAGTGCCCAGCTCCAGAAATAGTGGGCCCGCTGTAATCCATGCAATGAATGCCAGCCAGGCTCTCGAATTTTCTCCCTCTAGATATCAAATCTAGTTTAACTTCTTTCTCACGAGGGTGATAGCAAAGAGGAAATGCATCAAGGTCTGTGATTTTGCGCGTTCCATCAAATTCGGGGTTTAGAACGTATTTCGAAGCGTAGCCAAATTCATCTCCGTTGTAGTCCACATAGTTGCCTTCAATGACACCGAATACGTTACAACTAATTTGCTGCTCCTTGTAACCTTTCGTCTCAAAAACGCGAGCGTGTCCATCAAAACTCGTGTAAACAAGCTCACCGGGCTTGAAGAGGGTCCACATACTAAAGCAGATAAACGGATTAGTTTCTTACAATCCATCTGCTTTCTCAAAACATCCGAAAGTTCTAGCACTCACATATCGAAGGAGGTCAACCCTTGTTCCATATAGTTTCTATAGTCGGCATCCAACTTTGCAAACTCGACATCTAGGAAATCAAGTAGCAATTTCAAGTGTCTTCCCTTCTCAGACTTTTTATCATCTTTGGCTACCTCGCGGATCTCATCCCGATAATGCCATAGACACCGGAGGGGATATTCCAAAACAATATTAGTGGTATTGAAACTGACACCTGGATAGCTATCCCCAATAATTTCCTTGAGCACTTTCTTGACCATCAAACTCTTGATATCGAGAGTTTGGCGATGCAAAAACCCGAGTTGGTTGAAGTACTTGCAGTGAACTAGTACATAGGCGCCGTTGGGATCGTAGCTATCGACCTCGATGGTCGGAACTGTGCCCGAGTCGACTATAACCTGGTTTCCTCTGCGATTAAAGCGGGAGTCAAGTCGCTTCACCTTGATGATCATTTGATCATTGCCGAGAGGGGCCTCTTCGGTGAGCTTCTTTACCGCTCGACTGACTGACTTGAACATTTTGAAGGTAGTGTTGTATAACGAATGGAGCAACCTCAAAGTTTTGGGTAATCAAAGAAAATGAAAAATCAAGGTGAAGGGTTAATGATTGGTTGGTGATGTGGAGAGAAAGCTACATAATCAATCTGCCAGGAGCGCACCGCGGCCTTTTATGATCTCTGATATTCTCAAGGTGACCACGAAATGATATCTTCACAACTTTGAATCCTGAGCCGTTTGGAGTTTCGACCCCGCGAACGCGCGGATCGGGTCCAAAAGAGCAAAAGACGATCCAAAACCAAGGCACGCCTGGGGTCGATTGAGAGACAGCCGTACGTACGCGCTCGAACGGTTGACTCATCTCGCAAAATACACGGTATACAATCAAGTTTTCTTTGTCTCTCTTGCAAGAATAACCGTACGGCTGACCAGAGCCGCGTCGAGAGTCGAGTTTTGAGGGGAGCTTTGATGTTGCTTCATTTGGGGGCTGCTTGTAGCCATTGCTGAAGCCCAAGGCGATTTTCAAGGCCGCCCGCAGAATAACACACCACCCGGACAGGGGTCCGCAACACAGCGCCAAAATCTGTCCCAAAGAAGACGACAAGGCGTCTCGATTGGGACGGACTTGGTTCAGGGAACTCACTTGCAGCCAAGTCTGGTTTGCGATTGCCCAATCTCGCCGTCGGTGCCTTTTGACCATGCGTCACAAAACTGATCTGGTATTCGAACATCGTTCTATCTCTGGGAAGCCAAAAGACCATACCAAGCTTCGAAATATGTATTCCTTTATTCCGATCTCGAGCAGGTGTAAATGATTTCGCCGTCACAATATGGGTCTATGTGCAAAATTTGAAGATTCATCTAAAACCAATTATTCAAAAAAGAAAAATAATATATACACTCATTAACATAATACAATTGCTACAGCATCAGCCGATAGAGACTTTACTGTCATTACTGAGAAGCACTCATATTCAAAATTCGATCCGGTGTTTCGGCCTTCTCACCAGCATTGGTAATACCTTTCGCTGCCATTCCCAAGATCAAATTCTTCATCCCCATAGGATCAGTTCGTAGCTCCTTGTGCCTAAGTGCCTGGCCAGCAACAACTCCTGCAACCATCGGCGCCGCGAAGGATGTTCCTGTGTCTTTCTCCCCATTTACACTCGTAATGTCCGTTCCTGGAGCGCTGATATCAACACACTTTCCATAATTTGAGGTTGAGTGAAGCGAATCGTTCATATCGAGGTTACCGACTACGATTAGAGACTTGATATCTTGGTTGTATGATGCAGGGTATGATTGGCAAGCGTCTTTCCCTGCGTTCCCAGCAGCAACTACAATGTGCATTCCGACGTTCGCTGCTCTCTGAAGAGCACCTTTCATCTCTGAAGAGTTGAGAAATTCTAAGGATATGTTGAGAACAGAGGCTATGAAATTGCTCTCTGACTTTCGAGAAGCGTGTCTTCTCACGGCTGCAGTAATTCCCTCTACCGCTGTTAGGTAGTCGATGCGCTTATCACCAATTTTTACTGACAAGATATTGACTTTCTTCGCTACACCGTATGTTTTGCCGCCGACAATACCAGCAACGTGAGATCTATATTCGATATTAGTCATTATCCTGCTGTAATATTTACATTAACAGTCTGAGACTCACCCATGTCCTACGATATCATCTGGATCTAACAATCCGTTTTTGACAACAGACGCCCTACTTTCAAACTCACTGTTCGAAGTATCAACACCCGTATCAACGACATAAACGTCAACTCCGGCACCAGTATCGAGTTCTCCATCGTATCGATACACAAACCTCCCATTGCCCTCTACCTTCTTACCGCTGGATATCCTCTGCAGGCCCCATTGTGCGTCGGATTGCTCGACAATGTTATCCCTCCTGCTAATACTTCGGATATCAACATTTGGGGCCGCTAGAGCAGGCGCAATATTGGCGAGAACAACAGCAGACCAGACATATCGATACTTCATGATTGCGATAATATTATTATGTATAAAAGGTCTAAGTTATAAAGAACGAAGGTAGAAAATTTTGATAGATTCGTAAATTAGTATAAGATGAGATTATTCCTTAGAGTTTACAGACTGGCTTCTCTATTGAACGAACTTCCAGGCAAAGAAGATGGCAACCTTTTGAATTTATACAAAAGTTTTTGTAGCACAAGACCCCAAGACGGCCTTGGTCGAGTGCTAGTGGGGTTGATAAAAACGACTGTGAAACGTCAAATAGCTGTACAGAAGTCTTCTAGAAAAATTTATGCAAAGATATTTGAGTACTTGCTTGATCCATTCTCAAGTCTCAGCCCAACTTGGCTTAGAAACCCCATCGTTCCATCCGGAGCTAGTCTCGGGAACACCTTGATACAACGCCAAGAACACCGTCACTCGACCCTTATTTCCCCAAGGCTAGACCCCATTGAATTATCAGCACGACGATTCTAGTATAGCTTGAAGCTTGATGGATAACGCTAACCGAATCTCATTTTATCAAACCGGCACTTGCCTTCGAACAAGACGAACTTTCCTCTTTGACAAAGTATGTTGCGGATTTTCTTGAAGGTGTGCGTTTGGTGTGGGTGCAACTCAAAGGCCCAACAGCTGAAATTGCCTTATACCAAAACCATGAGAAACCTTATCAAATTTCAGATTCTATATTAGATAGAATAGAATTTAATGGAGACCTTGTAAAGTCAACATCTATCAGTCTAGTAGCCAGTGCTTCTATCAAGATATAGGCTATCAACTAATTTGATAAATCTACCGGCCCACGTGGCATACTCGTCTTGTGCTTATATCACCATCTGAACCCCTCTTAATTACAAACAAATACTACGAGAACTGTTACAAAACATCATACATATCGTGCACTCTATCATGATAATGTCTTGAATATTAAGAGCTTCTTTCCCTTGTTTTATGCCCACCCTTTAATTTCTCACACTGTCGTCTCTATAATACATTGTCGAAAAGAATATCGTTAAAAAAACATTACTAAAGAAAAGGCTAGTTTGTATACCTGTTCCATGGGCCTGAAAGAAATCGGAAGAAAAGTAATTATACAATCCACCGAGATTGCAAAGAGATCTTTTGCTTTCTCAATGATCCATAAATTGAACCGTGCTCTCATGAAATAACATTAAGAAACCCTCTCCAAGCGAGAAAAAACAACTAAGCCTCCGCCATGGCCACTGAGACCATATCCACCTTCGTTGTCTTGACTCCCACCTTCCTAATAACCTTTGCCATTCGTTTCCCGACCTCTTTTCTCAGCTTCTTGTCTTCCAAATAGTCATCAGCATCAGTCCAAGCCTTCCTGGCCTTCCCACCAGTGATCTCTTCCATCTCGTCCTTTAAGAGCCTATTAACCTGTCTGCTGGCAGGCGTGTTGGGAACTTCGGCTCCCGTCTCGCCCTTCTTGGGAGTAGTCAAAACCTCTTTGCGTAGCTCTGCCATGCCTCTATCATAGCTTGTAGCAATCGGGACATTCATTGAGGAAGATGGATTCTGATCATTGTAATATTCGTCATCGCCCAACTCCTCTTCGATGAGTCCGAACATACCAGAAACAGCCTTAGACTTCTGAGTATTGGGTTTATTGAGGGAAAATCTTGAGATTGGGCTGTCAATAGTGTTCTCGTAATAGTCGAATTTGTCCGGTCCAGGCATGTTTCGAGGTGGAGTGACGAAAGCTGACTCCTTTCCTTTCTTTGTTGATTTCCAACCACCAGCGGCCGGTGTACCACCTCGGTCGCGGTCACCAGCACGGCTACCAGCCATAGAAAAACTGACACTACCAGCTCTGAAGCTCGGTGTAGTACCACGACTCATAGCGGGACTAACACTACGAATACGCAGCTTGCGAAGTGCATCTTCCAGGCTGTCTATCCTGTCAGCCTTTTCTCTTGCTACCTCCGTCAACCTCGCGACGGTTTCGCGGACTTGTTCGATAGTGGGGGGTCGAATATCGCCGTAATTGGACTTTTGGTTCTTGTTTAAACTAGCGACACGGGCTTGGAGAAGGCGGAAATTGTCTTCTGCGCGCTTAAATTTACGTCGTAGCAGTGGAACTTTGCGTCGTAGGCTCGCCTGTTGCATTCTCTGTTGCGCGGAGAGGGGTCGTTTTCGAATGTGTGCTCGCAATTCGGGGTGAGTATGCAGAAGGATAATATTCGGAATATCACACGCCCGCGCACAAACTATATCGGCATATATGCAATTAGGATGGTGAATTCAGCTGATGTGAGATTTCGAAGTCGTATACTTACGATAGTCAACATCATTAATAAGAGTTGTCACTTCCGCCTTCAATGACGCCAAATCAAATGTCTTGTCCAGCTCTTGCGCCTTTTCAATGAGATCCATAGCCATCATTGAAACGTCCGGAGCAGCCGTTACGCGAATCTCTGCAACAGGTCGGTTGTCGTCAAGGGTAAAATGATCCTCTTTCAAATGATATGAAACGAAAGCCTCCAATTGTCGCATATTCATACCAAAGTTATCAACACGGCGGTCAAGCGTTATGATTAAATGCTCCATGAATGCGTCAGGACCCTAAATCAGGTAGCAAGTCAGTATATCATCACCCGAGAGACTTTTCGTTTGAGTGCTTCAATTACCTTGAAATTTGTGAAAGGGGCCGCTTCACGGTAGGGAATTAAAGGCTTCAGAATAGCGCTAGGTTCGAGCGGTTCTTTCAAACTGTCTCTGTATGCGGCTTCTCGTTCGTTCATCACCTTTTCGCTAGCATTCATATTCTCAATATCAACTTCCCGCTGGCGTTTGAGCATTTCTAGCTTTGCTTTTGCCTGTGCCAGATTTTTCTCCCTATCAATGGCCATTTGTTGCATCCGTATTTTCTCTGCCTCCGCGGCTTTCTCTCGGTCCTCGGCACGCCGTTTGTGATCTTCCTCCTGTTTTTGAAGGGCAACCGAGCGTGGAGACAATGGCTTTTCTAGTGAAGACTTCAGTGCCGAAGACTTAGATGGCACTGAAGGTTGAGACGGAGATTTGTTGATGAGCTTGGAAACATCCATAGATGACTTAGTTGCAGAAATGGCCGGGCTCTGTTTAGGAGTTGGGGTGCCAGACTTGCCGGAAACCGGAGGGCCCATACGACCGAAGAGGGTGGGTGGCTGTCCCTTTTGATTCTTAAGCGGGATTTCCGAGGTTTGAGTGGGAGAATCCTCTCCACCAGCCTTGATCCAACTATCATCTCCCAATTCGCTAGATCGGTCAGAAGGTTCCATTGATTCGCCACTCTGGGCTACGGGGCTTTCACCCGCGTCTTCCGCGCTGCCGGCATCACTATCTTCATCATTATCCTCATCACTATCCTCATCGTCGCTAGCGACTGGCTGATGCGAAAAGGTTATTACTTCCTTTCTCTTTACAGAGTCGAATACACTACCACCCTTGGTTGAGGGACCGAGGTTGTCATTATTCGTTGAGAAGAAAGTAAACTTTGTGGGCCCATCAGTGTCATCGTCGTCGTTGTCATCGTCGTCAGTTTCGGCAGATTTTGAACCTCGGGCAGCCCCGCTAGCTTTCTGTGGCCCTAGTCGACTAGATGCACCAGCCTTTGGCGGGCCGACATTTGGTCTACCAGTAGTTCTGCGAGACGCCATTGGATTGGAGGCTTTGGCCTTAGGAGCACTTGAGACTACGGTCCCTTTGTTTGAATCGCCAGACTTGAGTGGAGATGAGGCCGGCTCGCCTGAATTTTCGATTTTTGACGGAGATTTTGTCGCAGGTGACGGCAATATAGGAGTAGAAGTTGTCGAAATCGGTTTACGAAGCGAAGGTAAGGTTGCAGAAAGAGCAGGAGTGATTGGGGCTGAATCTGGGAGAGGAGTCTTAACGATTCCAGGTTTTGCCAAACCTGGTTTCTGCACAGTAAAATCAGGAGGCAGCGGTGCATCGTCCGGTACCGCAGCTTGAGGTTTCTTTGCTTGAAGGGTAAAGTCTGGCGGTAGCGGGGCTGGTTCAGGTTGTGTCGGTGAAGGAACGGTCTCCTGATCTGAATCATCGTCTGGAAGACCTTTACTTGCTGCCGTCGTTTCAACGTTTTCTTTCGCAGGTTTCTTCTCAGGACTAGAGGCTGGTGTTGCAAGTTTTTGGCCAAATGCTAGGACACCAGGATTTGTTTGCGAAGGTGTAGCCGTGCCAAATGCAGAGGTAGGAGGAGCAGGCTTCCCAAATGCTGATGTAGAGGATGCAGTTGCAACTCCGCCGAACGCAGAAGACGGCTGGGCTCCAGATGACTTACCCTGAAGGGCACTACCGAACAAGCCAGTTCCGACCTGTGCCACAGCTTTATCTGTAGATGGTGTTGCAAACGCGCTTGTTGTAGCCGCTGGCTTAGATTCCGTTGTTCCAAAAGCCGGTGCAAGTGTTGACGGTTTACTCGGTGAACTGAATGCGCCCTTAGGTTGTTCTTTGTTCACAGATGAGCCAAAAAGACCGGATCCAAATGCAGACGGTTTAGATGTCTCGGCGACCGACTGGGTGTTTAGAGAGGATTGACCGAAAGCGGGAGCGAGAGCCTTTGGCGGTACCTTTGCAGGAGTTGTGGAGGCATTGCCGCCTAAAGCTGAAGAAACATCGAACATGTTCCCACCGCGGACTCCTTCCCTTGGCTGCTCAGCCTCGTCATCACTATCTGCCATCTCAGCATCCTTAATATTAGCCGAAGCAGCTGGCTGGGAGAGAGCGTTTCCAAGAGCACCGCCAAAAGCACTTCCAAATGTACCTGCCGACGGGGCATTGCCGCCCAAAGGCTTCCCTGCGTCAGGTGTAGCACTCGAGCCAAACGCACTGTTCATGGTAAAGGCACTTGCAGCAGTAGCGCCAAACGCGGTAGAAGGTGCATTGTTTTTTAGACTGCCAAATGTATCAGGCTCTTTAGACGCAAATGGGTTGCTAGACCCGCTTGATTGGAGGAAAGCTGCAGGTGCATTCGTGTTTGCACCACTTGAACCAAGAAACCCACCACCACCTGAGAATTTGGCAAATCCACTGCCGCCATTTCCTCCTGCTGCTGCTGCGCCGAACGGTGTAAGTTTAGAACCTAGTTGAGACGTCTGGCCAAATCCCGAACCGGATGATTGGGAGGATCCGAACGCAGGCTGTCCGAAGGCAGGACGAGCGGCTCCAAGGACTGAAGCGGCACCAAATGACGGGGCGCTACCCAAGGGAGTGGCCGAGCCGAAGGCCGGGGCCGCGGCTTTTTGTCCGAATGCAGAAGTACCTGATTGTGCTCCAAAGGCAGATCCACTACCAAAAACAGCCCCTGAGTTACCAGAGGAGGCGGAACCAAACGAGCCTGTTGATAGTCCGGGGCGACCAAGCATCGACGACGAACCAAAGGCGGGTTGCCCAAAGGCTGGTTTTGATAGCGACGGTTGCCCAAAGGTCGACTGTGGCGCTGAAGGCTGGCCAAACGTAGCTGGTGTGGCGGATGACTGTCCAAAAGTCGAAACAGGTTTAGAAGCTTGACCAAATGCCGACCCCATTGTTGAAGTTTGTCCAAACGTAGACACACCGGTCGAGGGCTGACCAAACGTGCTAGTTGGTTGTGAAGTTTGCCCAAATGATGGGGCAGAAGTTGCAGGCTGTCCAAACGGGGAAGGCTTTGCGGTCTGTCCAAAAGACGAGGTTGGTGTTGACGGCTGGCCAAAGGTGGCCTTGGGTGCGCCAAACGCGGAGGTTTGCGACGCGAATGAAGTTGTCGAGGCTTGGGCTCCGAATCCGGGCTGGCCGAATGCCGGGCCACTAGCCCTTTGAGGAGTTTGGGGTGGCTGCTGAGATTCGTAGGCGAGAAGTTCTGGGTAAGCTGCGGATGAGTTTCCGATTTTAATGGCGTCAGAATATACTACCCAATAGGCAGATATCACGCCCTCGTTCGTCAAAACCCACATGCATGGAAGTGAGGTTGCCGACCGCTCCACGTTTGGAAATGGATTCTCGATACGTTCTCCATCGGGTGCCGTCAAATCGAGAGCCAGTCCTAAAGCAGTCGTATCACCACCCTCGGCAGTCATGGGCAAAGTTGCACGACGACCATCACTAACGATCGATGTTGGCGTGAAGGGCGTATTGCTAAGCCTCATGACGGTGCCAATATCAGTAGAACAGGTATTGGAGAGAACCACGCAATCCTTCATATTCGGGGCCCAGGCTTTGAGGTGAATGAAATTATGATATGTTGGTCGAGAGGACATTCCAAACGGCGGTGTCATGTCATTAACTCTATAAAAAGTATGCTTTGTCCCCTCGCGCATCAGAACAAAATGCGCTGATTCGTTATCATGTTGCTGTGAGCCTGCTGCTAGTTTAGGTGTTATAACCACAAAAACTATGTTCGACTCAATCCAGAATATCGACGAAACGAAATGGTTTGGAAAGTTCGGGACCCCGGGAACAACATCTGCCTCTGACCCATCATGTCTGATCCAAGCAAGGCCACCGCCGGAGCCACCGCAGATGATTTGTTTTCCTTTCGGACTCCAAGAAACCGTCGTGACACCGGACTTCAGATTTCCTTGAACAGATTGTTTCTTGATATCAACGAGGCCAACGGTCCCACCTTGACTCCAACCAGATCCTACGAGAATGCAAACCTTCTCTGCGTCCGTCACTGTAGGGATTGGTTTCATTTCGAGGAGTGGGCCGGTCGTGATTTGTGACTGGGGTTGGACATTATTCCCTTTGCTCAAGATATCTTCGACCGAGTAAACTGCTATGCCACCTAGTTGAGCTCCAAGCAATAGGTAGTTGCCATCTGATGTGAACGCGATATGTGAGAGACGTATCGACATTGGGATAATACATTCCGGTTGAAAGGGTATAAAGTTGCCATTCGCCGCTGATGTATTGTTGAATGCTGCACGCAAGGTGGAGGTTCGAGCGACAACGACTCCTGTAGAGTATTGAATCCGATTAGATACCGGTCGCAAATTTAACGTCTAACCGAAACTTACCTTGAGGACCACCTGCAGCAAAAAGCTGTCGCTTCTGACATATGGAGAGCAGGCTCGCTGAGGGTATCGGAAGGTCACTTTCAGGATACTGTCCATCAAAGACCTTCACCTTGAATTCTCCAGCTAGAGCGACATAGCCAATGACCTAGAGAAAATGTTAACCTCGTTGTATGCATTTAAAGACCTTTTAGAGACAATTTACTGACATCTGATTCGCTCTCTTGGACCTCATCACCCATCAGGACTTCTGCAGGGCCCTGTGGAACAGCAATACTGTTGGATCTTGAGAAGGCCCCCGATGGGGCACTTTGTGAGTTGTTCAGTACTCCAAACGAACTAGGTTGACCGAACGACATATTGAAAGTGTCGGCGGCAATATCGGCGTCAGTGGTGATATTTTGGGGGGAGATATCGGTCGCGGACAGATCTAGCACAGGAAACCGTGCTTAGATGTCCGAAGGAGAGGCTAGGAAGCCCCAGAAGCGTGATTGTTGAGGGATAGGTTGAATGCCGGCGTGTGGTTTTCGGCGCGAAAGTGCGAGAGCGCACCTGGCCCGGCGGGTGGAATTGACCAGAACAAATCTTCCAGACGAGTCCAAGATGATGAGGGTCACAGGTGCGCCGACAGAGATAAGTTTATATTTAATCGCAGGAGAGGAAGAGGGCGGTATATGGGTTTAATGGAGGGCGTCGGCGATGATGATGAGAGTGCGATTAGAGGGATGATGTGTGTGGATTGGGGGCTTTCTGGAGACGTCGAGTTTGACGCGCTTCGATTTCGAGATAAAAAAGCAAATATGAATCCTGTGTTATTGCAACGCACCCCCAACACATCTCATTCTCACAGCCATTGCCGGAATATTATCGAGACCGAAGATTATTATAGATGCTATTGTTCCCAAATGAGATACCAGAATGTTAGTCTTGTATTGACGCTTCAGCAGCAAGCCAGAATGTATATCGGCTTAACGGCCGGGCGATATGCAGAGGATGCAATATACCTTAAGTGTTCAGATTAAGAAAAGCTTTCATTTTTGGGGGTATTTTTAATCGACGCATCCCTCACAGCCCTCGATTCGGGAAGGCACAGGCTTCTAACCCGAACAATCTTCCTCTCGCCAATAGCTCTCAACAATAATCATGATCACTCTCCATAGCTATCGTGTACTCCGTAGATCTCCAAGTATCAAATTATAACTATAAAGTATCATCCAGATACGTCAAATAAAGCACGCGTGTCTTATGGATCAAGTCCGCTATGCATGGCGCTACTCTAATACCGATATAAAATCCCTTATCCCAGCATGTCGGAGTTAAACCTCAGTATCTCACACTCCTTTACACGCGGCTTTTATACGAGTACGTAGTACAATGGCCAGCTCGATCGAACGTACACAGGCCCTATCAGCTACACACGGTCATTTTTTTCAAACATCTGTGTCTCTCACGAGGCTCAGGGCCTGCACGTCTCGGTCAATTTCGCCATAATGTGCTGTCACTTAATTAAAAATTTTTAATACTTTTAAGCCTTGAATTCTCTATTAACTTTCACTTCAAATTCCTATTAAACATTCGACTGTATTTATAAACGCCCCGTAAAAAGAAATCTCTTAAGGGTATTCCGCCTGGTCGTTTCTTGAGCTCCAAAATCCATAGGTATACCCAAAGCGCTAGTCTGAAGGCCTTGCTATACAATTTACAGAGCAAAAATGGCATCCAACCCAGCTACAACGCCACCACCAGCTTCTTCTGTAATTCGACTTCCACCTTTAGAGACTCCAAGCGGCATTGCTACAACAATGATCCATATAGTCACTGTGGGAAAGGTATGAGATTTACCGATTCCGTCCTCCTTTGCTTCTAAACATCATTCTTCCAAATTCCGATTTATAATTGCAAGAAGCGATTTATCTAAAGGGACCATTTGTTGACCTTCCTTTACTTTAGAAACCTGATAAATTTGACCCTGAAATAGTCATGGCGAACGCTGGAGACAAACTCTGTAGGTGATGACTTTTTAAGTCCATAAGTTTCTCACAATACCTAAGTACTTATTTACTAACATTTACGCTTTCTATATTGTTTCGTTTTTACCCTACCAATCACTCTGTAATCCGAGGCACATACGAGAGACCTTGCATACCTTACGATATGCAAAGCCCGCGAGTTGATGAAAACGGCGCGATTTGGTCGAACTGGGCACCCGTATCAACAATCAAGCTCGATGTACGCTAATTAGAACCCCAGGATACTGATATTATATTCTGATGATAAACTCGATCTTCGTCTGTATTAAATAACATTCAATCCATTAGGACGAAATGCCATCTTTCACTTGGACTGTCCGCTCTGCTGATCAGCTTTTCCTTTACTGTGGGGCACCTGGGTCTTGCAATAAGGCGGGAATGGTAATGATAGTGAATCCGTATGCCTATATAAACCCACTCTAGCTCTTCCCTCTTGATGATATTCAACTCGATCACTAACTATCTTTAGAGACGGCTCTGTACCCTTTGAGTTATATCGCCAGGCTGCTCTCGCTGCCCCTTTTGTTTTAGTTCCTGGGGAGCGATTTCCCAGCGATGAAATTCATGATGCGACCTCATTCAGTACCACGGCTGCTGACTTCTCACCCCCGTCTCCTACCCTCTCCGCCAGCAACTCGAACTCCAGCGCGAGTCCCAATAACCAAGACTTAGCAACCATAGCCGGTATCATCATTGGAGGAATTGGCGCGACTATGCTTATCGGCCTCCTAATCTTTTTTACTTTCCGCCGACAACGCCACCGCTCTATTCCTCCAACATTGGATTCATTCTACCACGATAGTTCCTATACCCCAAGGATGCAACTCGGATCAGGAGCCAAATCAACAATAAACCCATACTTCCAAGGCACAACAGGGGCCGATAACCCCTCATCATACGCTTCAGAGCTCCCACCCATAAGTCCGATCATCCAACCTCACCGATTTTCAGTCCACACACCTAACGGAACAGGTGGGGTTCAAACACGTGAAACGGTTATCATTCCTCTTACGGAAGAAGAAAGGGCAATATACCTCGGACGGCTACACGGAGCACAAAGTGCGTTGAGCAGTGGTGGTGTGAGTCCCGTGTCAACAACTGGCGGAGGGATGGTGGCACAAGCCCAGCTGCAAAGATTGGCTAATATGGAGAGCCCATATGAGAGTCCTACGCTTGCTAGTAGGCATAACATAAACAAGAGAAATGTGAGTGGGACACCTCAACTCGGTGAGTACGGAACGAGACATCGACCAGCAGAGATGGCGGCTTGCAGGTTTGAGGAGGACAAAGGGGGTTTGGACGAAGAAATTACGGTCGTCTATCCCATGGACACAAATGTGGAAGAGAAGTACGGTCAAGTCTACCCAATCTAGGCTCATGTGGAGACAGACTGTCTAAGACCCAAAGATGTTATAAGGTCCTTGCATGCTTCGTCATAGAACCTTAGTTATCTAGAAACGAGAATTGTATTAAATTTTAAAATTCAAAGCCAAAAAGAAGAAGATATTACCTTAAAAATGAGGTGAGGAAAAATACACCTGAGATAACGGAGTTATCAGGAGAGTCTTAGCTAGGTGGTACAAAAGCCGAAACAGGAGAAAACACAACTCCATGGAGACACAAAGATGTTAGACTGGATGCATGCAGTTGCCCAGTAGCAATAGCAACTTCTCTATGCTACATTCCATAACCGAAAGACCTACTGTAGTATTGTAGAGACATGCTGTCTCGTCGGAGTAGCCAAATACTAGAATATATTAATACTGTATGTACACATAAGTGTCGAAGATGTTAGTCGAAGAGATCTAGAGATCTAACATCGATTCATTATATTATAAACTATCAACTGGCCAATCGGCCTTAGTCTAATAGCCCAACTTAAAGGTTTGCAGGTCCGGCAGAGGCTTGCTGATTAGTTGTTGTATTTTACGTGTTGGAGTCCTTGGATCTATAATTCATTTTCATTCAAATAACTCGATCATTTAGACCATGTTCCACCAATAACTTCTTAGAATAGAACGATAGTCATATATGGAATAATATTATAAACCAAGTACTTTTTCATATGTGCTATCTATAAAATACATTTTGATATTCCTACCCAATGCGATACAGATGCAATTATCTAGTAGTTCTACTTAGGATACATTTTGTCTATCTTGAATATTAATAAGCTTAAATAGCTCTATAAAACAAGTGAATCTCTCAATTCACTCGTTTAGTATTGCCAAGCGCCGAATCTCTCAGAGGTGAATTCGACACCGTTGTTGCTGAATCCCAAGCAGTCAGCAGCAGAGCCGCTAGGAGCGTCAGCGTCGGCAACAGTTCCAACGAACACCTTCCATGGACCTTCGTTGGCCTTGGCGGGGCAAGCGAGAAAGCCGCCAGAGGTGTGAGAGATAGACCTCAAAGTGTTCTCTTGCTTAGGTCCAAGGATGAAGCCCTCGGTGATAGAACCTGCGGGCATGGAAGCGCTGTGCGCTTGGGTGTAGCTCAAAGAGTGGTCAGGGGCGATGTATAGTTGCTGGCCGCCAGGAACCATAACGTTCATGTATGGGCCGTAAGTGCTCCAGCCGATCGAGGTGTAGTTGCCAGATGGGCAGTCTTTAGGAGAGACTGGGGGGGTTGGGCAGTAGGAAGACGGGCGCTCAAGGCCGATGTAAAATTTTTGGCCAGATGCAGTCACGCTACCAAAGTGAATTGGAGACGCGGATCGGATAGACATCATAGTAAGGGCAAGTGGATTGGTTTCAGCAACTGGGACTGCAGAGACTGCAGAAGCAGCAGCGATGATGGTAGCGAGTGTGAACTTCATTGTAAATATGTATGATATTAAGATTAGGTGATTTGAATATGAAGAGGTTGAAACTTTTCTAGCGAGTGTAGATATTTGGAGATTGTTAATTGAATGTTGTTGATGAAATTGGAATCCAGAGACCAATCCAGTCCCTTTATATATTCGACGTTATCATATGTCTGGAAGAGATTTTTTCTTTCCGTTGAAGTCTAAGACACGGACCAAGTATCAAGAAAGAGTTTTGACATCATTCATTCTCGGTTAGGCTACAAATGCAACCCTAACTTCGAAAAGGACGGTGTATAAACGATGTGAATTGGGGTAGCTATATCATGCGATGAGCAGATGTTTCATTGAGACAGCTTGACTACAAGGTTCTTCCATGGCCTAAGTAGCTTTCTCTACCCGAATACCGCACCGAAAATTGTTTTAGTCATGCGGAATATTCGATAGTGTTTGCGGAGAACTTTTTCGGATGGTCAAAGTCTAAAATTCCAGAGGCTTGGCAGATGTCAAGGTGTCGGGTACAAGGAACCGGCCGGTGTATACCGGGTTGCATGGCAGGACATGCATTTCTAGGCAGGTGTCGGTTTGTATCTATTTATTGATGGTTGACATCCTATCCGACCAGGAAGGCACGGCGATTCTAGGAAAGGGACCGAAGTTTTTATCGGAATCGATCGCGCGAACCATTTCAATGACCTCGATAATATTATTTTTAGTATCGTAGATTCGGCCGCTTAAGAGTTAGATATTCATTACAGGAACCAGGGGCGTGAGGTTACAATTGTTTAAATTTTCAGGCCGAACTAGTACTGGTGATCATACCGTGTAAGGCAGGGTATTTTCCTGTTGTGGCCACAACGATGTCCATCTCCTGCCTAAGTAGGTAAGTTGATTCGATTCGGTCTTCGACGTGGTATTCTATCGCAAATTGTGTTGCCAGTTCTAAAAACAGCTCGAATATACACTTCGGAGTAGCAAATGCAGTGACTTGGTAGACTAGGACAATGCGACTCCATACAAAGTTACATCCACCTATAAGGCAGGTTTTTTCGAGATATTCGATTATCTAGCATACAATAAGTATCAGCAAGGTGTAACTTTCTCTTCATCAAGGTACGTATCTCGCTGTGAATTGAGTTCGTCGTGGTAAGTATATCTGATATATTCTTCCTAAAATTCAAGTCTATAGTATAAATCTAGAATATATTGGTACAGTTGTCGATACCTGCCATCATATATCTAATGAGAAGAATGAGAGACCATAGCTAATCGCAACTTGCTGCGTGAAAGCACACCGGTTATAAAGGTCGAGCGCTCACTAGTAAACTGTATAGTGGTTGCCACCTGGGTATAACATATATATACCAGTGTCCGGGAAATATGCACGCTTTATGCAAATACGACTTAAAGAATTTACTGGTCTTGAAATTATTGGCATTAAATAAATGCTTAAAACACGAGAGAGCATGCGATCGATAATGAAACATGCCACGTTTAGCTACCAAAAGCTGAACCCGCTTTTCTTAATAAAAATGTATCGTTTTCTTCGTCGTTCTGCTCCTCAATTCCAATAAGAGTGGGAGATGTCTTATTACCCACTCCAAGTGATTCTGGCGATCCAGGCAGCTCTTGTAAGCGAGGTGTAATTGCGTAGTCGTCTATATCTAAGAGTGGCTTTGTGCTTGATTGCTTCCTCAAGGGTGTCAATATCTGATCTGTTGTAGTTTCAAAACTCCATTGCGAATGGGGTGGGCTCTCAATAGATTCTGTTATCATGGCGAATTCGCTCTCGTCACGACATGAGCCACTTTCATCTTCCGATTCGTTCTTGTTGACGTTGTAATTATAGCCATACCATGTGATGTAAAGCCACACCTGGTGACACTCCAACCCGGGTATTTCGCTACCCGCGAAGAGACGTGGAAACGATTCCAAATTGGCGCTTGATTTTGACATTCGGACCTGCATCTCGTCCCGCGGAACGCTGGGCCAGCAAGCTTTTGGTATGTATTAGTATAAGTTAACACAATTTGGAACACAGGGATCTGATGTATATCATCACATGATAAGCTAGACTAATTAACAGCTTTTTCTTCTTTATACTTACCGAAAAATTCTTTGGCATTCCAATCCTCTTCTAGCCAGTTATCTTTTATAGTTTTAACTTCGTATATTATCTCGAAACGTTCGTCAGGATGACTAGTGTGGACGTTAAAGCTTTGGTACCTGCAATTGCCCTGCGTGGCAGCGAATCTATCGTTTAATTTTAGTATCCTACATTGGTGGATTCGAATTTCAGTTCGTTTCTTATATCATCACATGGACCTACAGCTTAGCTCCAGGGCTTTCAATGTCGGTAAACTGGTATAGCATCACGAGGGTTTCGTCCGGGCTTTCTTTGACCCTATTTAGCGTAACTATACCCCCTGGGGTGTCTTGACTCCCCAGAACCCCCAACTACCCTCCATTGAAAAATCAGTTCTCCATAGACACACAGCAAACTTTTTTAGGGTGTGCAACTAACTTCTATGTAATGAACACGGTTCCACATACTTTTACTTCGCTCGGGCACCAGTAAACTCCAGACTCCAGTTTTGATAGAAACAGCATTTTGGTTCTCCCATGGCCGTACAAACAAGTTCGATTTATCGTATAACGGTGTCCCATCACTGTCAGTCGGGATATCAGCGTGTACTAAATTTATCCGGTATTCGATAATATTTAGAAATTGTTAGTTATTAACTAGGCTTTCTACTGTCGACAGCTGTCGGGTATCTGCTGAAACAAAAGCTCCTTTCACTTACACCACAAAGGCTCTTCCGTTCTCCAAGGGAAGTTTGCTGGCTCAGCAGGCTGTACGCCTATTCTGAACTCGTCATATGCATTACACCCTGACAAAAGTCCTATGACGAAAACCCGTATATCCCACATCTGGAGTTACTATGGTTGATGCTTCTGTGCTTGTGCCATGCTACTTAATTCATGAAGGCGTCAATTTCGAAACTTCGACGTGAGGAGGCACGGATCCACTCAACATGAATAATCTGTTCTACGAGATAACTCTATCCCAGTCTTAGATATCTAGATCAATTTTACATTAAATCGTGCATTTCTGCTCACACCGAGTGGAAAAAATGCTATACAACACATCTTGGTGTTGTATTTTAAAACGCCGATTGAGAACATTAATCTCCCAAGCCACAATCATATTAGGCGTCGGCGGAGAAGATCAGGCATAAATTTTCTCCAATAGCAAAACGAAAAAAGGCTCCCCGGGTCACATGAGAGTTTAGCTGGGTATTTTGATTTGTTAGAAAATGTTGGGACAGGATGCCATGCGCATATGCTTATGCGCATTGCCGTCCCACTTTTCATATTATGGTATCTTATATATTACACCAGCTCTCTTCAGTAATCTATATAATAAAGCTCCGTAGATAGCTGCAATATTGCGCTCTACTGTTGGTTCGTTTTCGGCTCCTTTCTATTAGACTTTATACGTCTAGCCTACTTGGCATCGCGGAAGGCACGGGTCACCCGATGCTGTGGTTGGATGATGTTAGACCTTCACGAAGCCAAGTAGAGAGACTATGTGCGCATTCTCTAAATGTTAACTTCGCTGAGAACGAGAAGTCGATTTCAAGTTTCAAATGGATACACGGTTAAAATGTTTGACGATATGAAATCGAATTATTTAATTCTAAAAATACCCCTTATAATACATGGAGCTCCGGTTTGAATACTCAGAACTCAATTCTGCTAAGTTCGCACTGCACGAAAAGAACTATTCTCGACACTTTTGAGACGACAGACGATAGACGATAGATTAATCTTTGCTAGAATCCGCGAGTTGTAATACGGAACGCAATTAATGTTACGGACTAAAGTTCGTTCCTAAAATGTTTGTTTGCTCTGTGATTTGGAGTTGATGCCGACCGACGTGAGGCATCCTTAAAACCTATCGAGGAGATCTCAGAATGTCTCACCTGAGTCAAACGACATGCTGGGATTTTGGAACAGGCGAAGATCCTTCCCCACACCACTCTAGACGATCGCCAGTCTATCGATTCGCAATAGAAGCTGCCTCGGCGTCTCAAATGTTTCTCAATCTGCAGAGAAGAAATTCCGGAATTTTGCGTTCCTCTAACGAAGACATCTCGGTGGAACCTCGAAAGGTTGATGTGTTGCGAGGCAGGTCTTTGGTTCGGATGTGAGACAGGCTAGTAGATTTCCTGAAACAGCGGTCACGAAGCAAGATAGTATGGCTAGAGGGTTCTTCTGCTGTACGGGCATTTGCTTGCCCTTCTGGTTAACCTATGGGCTAACGGTTCGCAAGTAACTACTAGAAATGGTGCCTCCGGTGCCCTACTCGTCGAAGGCGGAGAGATGTACATGCAGGGACGGCGAACCCAAACCCTCCCTTTGCTTGGCACGAACCATCGTGGCAATGGTGATACTCGAGTACTCTGACCCTCTGTTACGGATGTTAATCGCATAATTTCATATTTCAGTGACTTCTAGCAAACTAACCACTGATCAACTGACCTCAATGATCAGTTTATCAGGTTTTTTTTTACAAACAAAAGGCTTGCACCTTTAGAATGCACATCACCTAGGGCATAGACGTCTCCACCTCGCAAGCTTTGCTAGGGTGATAGCTCCAGAGAAATATTGAAACTGCTAAGCGATCGTTTTCGCACGTTAAACCGGGATCTAAATAAAGGTTTCTACTTTCTCAGACTATCAAATATGGAGACTTCTCGCCCAAGATTTTTTTTTTTTTTTTCTTGAATCTCGGTAGGCTATCCAGGAATACACCTCTCGATCAGCTAATCAGTGTAGCTAGCGCTCGAAAATACCAACGATTCTTAGTAAAAAATCTGCACGGGAGAATATTTTAATATGCATGGCTTCCAGGTAGCTTTTCGCAGTTTCCTGCAAACAAATTCACGAAATAATTTTCTTTTTCTTCTAGGCCATGGCTACAAAGCTAGAAAAACTCGGCGAACATCAGTCGCACTCGCGAGGATTAACGGAATTCGTAGGCGGCCCTGGAATATGATCACGATCGATAAAGTAGTAAATCCTGTTGTGTAATGTCATTATCGCGATTTGCCCTCGTCTCGCAATGCCGCTGAAGCCCACGTTCTGTCTCACCAGCCGGGTACCCCCATGATGAGGTTTAGGTGACAGGCAGCGGCATATCATCAATGCGGGTAAGCCAACTAGGAAGCTGAAGGGCGACAGGATAGCGTCAGAGGTAAAAGGCGTCCATCCGGCAATATCTCACCATTACAAGTGTTTGCTAGCTAGCAAGTGCTGGGCGGTACTAAATCGGTCATGACGCAGTAAGAGAACTTAATTTTCGGGTCATATAGCCAACCCAGAGAATTCTAAATGTTGAGCGGACAATACCGGGATGTGGTCCTTCGACTAATCGAGATATGCTGCAAAACGGGCTATACTTAGGTCTTGTGCAACGCAGCACTAGCGTAGGCCCTGATGTAAGAAACTAATCTGGTAGTCGGTCTGCTGCAAACCTTTTGAGAATCGAAGGAGTCGAAACCAACATTCCCAAACAGCGGAATTTTCATGAGACTTTCTCTAGGCATCTATATTGTAGTAGATCACAGGCGCAAAAGCAAGTGTCGACACACATCGGAAATGATGCTCGGCTCCGGTCGTGGATAGCTCATGTTCGTTTGGCCGGTGCTGAATGATATGACGGTCAACTGCTGTGGTTTGGCCTGGCGAAATTTCGCAAAACCAGCCCTCGAGGCTTGTTTCGCGAATAACCTGCTACAATGGGTAACTGATCTGAGTGGACCGAGTGAATGACCAGCCCTTCGCAAATCGCCCTTTGCCTCCTCAAGGAGCCTCTTCTCATCACCTTGATAATATATTCGAGCTAGAGGACACGGTCCAACTCGACTACCATGGTACCCGAATACACTATTGAATGTGCGAAATTTTGGCGAGAGTCTTCCGCCGCCACTTGTTAACTTGGCTTTAATTAGACGCATGCAAGCCAAAGGTAGGCTTTTCCATCCTTACCTAATTTATGCATGAACACCACGGCTTGCAAGACCGCCTGTGAGAAGTTGCACAGAAATGAAGCCTCAAATAGGTACTCTCAACCTTGTGCACTGCCGTAATTTTACAAGTGCACGTTTACGGCACGCGAAAGCTGGCTGCATTTTTACAGGTCAGAGACAAGAGATCTCGACGGCAGCAGGCGACAGGAGTAAAGTGTATGATTCCTCCTGGCGAGGACGGAATCATCTGTAGAGTTCACATCTCACACTGCCTCCCCGCCTCGCCTTTCTCGTGCATTCAACCGAATGAGAAAAGGTCGGTGTCGATACTTGGCCGCTCTTGCATGATGAGTTACTGTCGATCTCGCATGAACTTGCTATCAAATCTTTGGCCGAATTGAATCGGTTAAGAATAATAAAAAATAAAGAAAGCTGATGGCGGACATTTCAGCAAGGAATGCAAGGGGATGTGTGAGAAAGACAACCTGGGAAATATGTAGGTGTCTGCGCAGCCATCACAGGTCCCAAGCTACGCTAGGTACCAAGGTGGGGCGCTCGACAGACAGTTTCTGCTCCTGGTTGCTCCAACTATGCATTTTGCGAGACCAGAAGGGGCGCACACTAAGTATTTTCTGAACGGACAGAAAAATATCATAAATTCGGAGGGGTCGCGCCCGTCGGTTTCATGAGACTTCCTGTTGCGCATATCCTTTTGTGTAATCGTGAGACCTCCGCTTGTCGAATTGCCATATATTTTAATTTTTTTAATCAAAGTCCTAGGTAGAGGCACAGTTCTGCGACAACCTCGCCACAGATATAAGAACCCAACGACGGGGACTTTGAAAAAGCCTTCGACAGTCTATAGATCTACTACATTTTCCACCAAAAAATATTTAACTCTCTGGCATACAGAAAATAAAATAAATAACACTTTCACAAAATACCCCGCTTTAGCCAACAAATAATTAAATTAACTGCGGCACATAAGTTTTTATTAATCCGTTCATCATCGGGCATTCGAGTCTGTTGATAAGTAAGTGATTGTTCTATTGTTCCGTTATTTTGCGCCGTCGCAAGTCGGACCAACACGTGTGTGCGGGCTAGGCACTAATCTCTCCATTAGCCACTACAAATACTAGGCTGCAGAACGACCGAAAGAAATGCAAATTATCCATAATGTACGACCTCAAAATGACTAGCAAATTTTTCAAAAAACGAGTTTTCCGTGTTCGAAGCGAAAGCCCCGATTTCGGCTTCACTTACGGCGGTGGTTACAAAACCGAAAGATCGTATTCGTCGGCGTCCGATAGCACAAATTCATCAGAATCTGAGTACCCAGGCTCAAAACCACAAGCGACCAAACCACATGTTCCACAGCATCCAATCCCTTCTATGCAAGGTCCCTTTCTGGAGTCAATGAAATGTGCAGAGGTCGATGTCGAAAATGCTGTCAATCCCAAGGACATGGATCTAAAATACCACCCTCTCATCAAAGTCATTGCGCAAATAGCCTTCGGCCTTCATTTATTACACAAGAAACTCGCAAAATCAGAAACCGAAGTCGTCAAGATCTTACAACGTCACGTTGACGATATCAATCGATTTTTGAACAATGCGACAACCAAGTTCGATACCGCGCTCTCGGATATCGAAGAGCGCCACAAAAATCTCAAGACTGCTATTGACAATTCGTCTGTCTTCGAAAGAATGCTGGCCACTGACCCAGTTTTCAGACAACAGATTTCCGCCGGAAATCAAAAGGTGGACGTTGTCGTCAAAAAGACAACAACAGCGATGGAGAAGAATCTCAGAGATGTGTACGAGGGCATGCGTGCACTGGGAGAGCTGACCAGATATATGAATTCGATAAGAAAGGGCTGGAAGAACACTGGTCTTGTTCGTACCTATGGCGTCATGGTCAGCAATGTTGAGGTCTGGGGACGGTGCTTTGAGAGCCTCAAAAAGGCCGGAGTTACCCTCGCCTTGAGTTTAGAAAAGCTGAAGAATATCATGGGACAAGTCGACAAGCGGTTGAAAAGGGCGGGCAAAGTCACCTCCAAGCCAAGAAAGCCCTCTTTATCAAAAGACAATGTCAAGACGCTGAAACATGCGCAGTCGATGCCCGGACTCCCAGTGATTCCAAAAAGGACGTCGTCGCTCAGGATTAGAGATTCCGCTCTGGCACCTCTTGGTCTGCGTTCAATGCTCCTTCTCGACTCTGAAATCTCCCTGATCGCCCCAAGTCCAGCAACTCCAAAACCGAGTTTGAAGATTCAGTGTGACAAGTTTACCGATTCGAACCCTCCTTTGCTTGCGTCGGATAAATCCACTTTCCTCAACGTAGACGAAAGTGATTATGAGGATCCCGAGCACGACTCACCAGCGACTGTCACTTCCTTGACCCCTCGACCTAAGCGACCAAATCACTGGAAACCATTACCTCCAACCCCAATGTCTCCTCCAGCCGATATGTTCGTTGATACATTTCTCCGCCCTAAAACATCCTCTAGCATTTCTTCAACAGCTGCAGCCGCAGCCGCAATGGAGCTCCTTCCTCCTTCATATTATTCCTCTCCCAATGATATTGACAATTCATCACCCATAACCATCGAGCTTTCTCTCGAAGGTTGCCTCGACGAGGAAACAAGCACATTCCAGCTGCGCCCTATATACAATGAACATAGTCTTACGCACACAAAATCATGTTCACCTCTTACAACATTGCAACCTTCGACTCCGCGACTCACTTCCGCAAATTAAGGTCACATTGATGGCACCTTTCTTTCATTCCTGTTCTATATTCTTCACTTTCTTTCATTTGCGCTTAAACTTTACGCTTCTTAATGATACCCGGCGTTTTTGTTGGTTTCCTAGGTTTTCTCTCTTTAAAGGTTAATATTCTAACGTGTGGGCTTTCTCGGTTGCATTTGTTTGAGTTTATATTCGCTTCGATTTCGGACATTCTCTTTTACGGAAAAACAACGGCGTTCTCATTAACCACCTTTTCTACCGCTCTCTACTTGTATAAACACTTACGATCCCATCATTAGTGGATTTGGTCTATCTCTTGTCTAATATTCCTGTTTGGAACCAGTCAGACTGGACGGGTTTGATTATTCTGTTAAACATTATGATTTCATTCGATAGTTTTCCGGATAAGAATTTCTTCCATGTCGCTGTACGCTAAATGCGCTATCTATTACACAAGCATGTATCATGATTGATATAATGAAAAACAAAAAATCAAAGAACAAGCAGTAAACAAATGCGAGATCCATCAGACTCCACACAATACCACGTTTTCGAGCTCGAGCCGAAGGACCCTGCATTCAAAATCGCGCAATCTAGACATACATAGAAAACTATCAGCGCCCTGCTACAGGGAAATAGAAGAAAAAAAGCAAGCTCATGCACGAAAGTAATCCCACTATCAGAAACGGGTATACTCACGAGAAAAATGTAAAAAGGGCAAGAAAACGCGATTAGAATATCATGTCCAATGATCTAAACTCCTCTCGTATTCGCTGGAAGAAGAAAATGTAAATGAATCCTTCAGAGTCCAAATGATCCATGATCTTCGTCGCCACCAGTTATATCTTCAACTTTTCGAGCGGGGTAAGCAGCTTCTTCATGGCCTCTGAGCCGTCGACACTGGCGCGCTTGACCTTCCCGATTTTGCTAATCTTTCCCTTAACCACCCGCTTCTTCTCCTTCCCGGGTGGTCTAGGCATTCTTGAGGGAGAGTTAAGGCCTGAGAGATCATTTCTGTCCTCTCCCTCGGCATCATCTTCGCACGCATCAGATGATTGAAAGGACGTTGAATCGGTTCTACCATGCTCCGCGAGCGCCTTGACGCTGAGTTTCATAACCCCGCTCCCGTCGCTGCTACCCCTCGTGACAACGTTCGCAAATGTATGAAACCAGACTCTCTCGGACAGGAATTCTTTCGTCTCGGGAACTCGTTGTCCATGGGACCATATCGTAGGCGTTGAGGAATAACTAATTATAACCTCGCTTTCGTTTTCGAAACTGATGTCGACGGCCCCGGAGTTCCAGCCAAAGTAGCCAAGCTCATGACCAGAGACAGTCGAGCAAGTAATCACGACTTTCGGGTTGAGAGTCAAGTTGATGACAATTGTATCAGATGGTTCAGAGACATACTGAGCAGCAGGTACTGAGAGTTTGGTGAGGATGAGGGTTGGGAGTGAGAATGGGTCGTTGTCCGGTGAGGAGCCGCCCGACATGATTGGCTCGGATGCTGGCGCGGTCCAGCCCAAGCGAACCCCCTTGTGAATCTGCGATGCTCAATAGGACCACCTCAGCAGAACCGTACGGGGAGATTAACGGACGGAATGAGCAAAGAACTAAGTGAGAAGGGCGGAAAGCTCCTTTAAATGGGGTGAAAGAGGGTGCGGGGGTGGGTTTGAGAGCTAAGAGAGAGATCTAGGTGATGGGAAGTTGAAGCAATATGTCCCGATCGATGATCCGGCGCGGTTTGCACACCCCTTGCACAATATAGATAAAGCTGGAGGCGAAAGCTTGAGCGCCTCGGGACGTGATGACAAAAACCAGCTGGGGAGGGTAAAAACCTCAGCGCGTCTTGGAACTTGATATATTTGAGAATCTGCTGGAATTCTCGATACAAGTTAAGCTATTGGGCATGTGGAATGCCTGGGCTAGGTTTCTCAAATTGTGAGGCAAAATATGTGATATAAGGCTACTTGAGTGAGTGGAGGAAATGAAGATGGTTTGAAGAGCGGAGTCATTAGTTTGTATCATTTCAGGTCATCACTAAGGTACAAGCAAGCAAGCAAGCAAGAAAAAAATCCTCATAGGATCCAGAAACCACCCAAAATCATAAACACCCAAACGAGTCCCCGCTATGGTTTTATAGATGACAAAGAGCAAGCAAATAAAGCAAAGAATGGACTCAAAAAACCAGACAAGGAGATGCTCGCTAAAATCCAATAAATCAGAGCAACAGCCCCCTGCAAAGCTTTTCTGTAAAGATGAAGTCTTGAACTATATGAAGATAAAAAGGAAGGGAAAGAAATATCTCGGCATATCAAACAGCTCGATGAAATATATGAGCATCAAATGTCAAAGTTGAAAAGGAAAATAAACAAAAGCAAAAATAACATCAGAAAACCGAAAACTAAAGCATACGCAACTCGTCATACCAAGCATATAAAACAAAAACATTTAGAAAATACATATCATATCGTAGCAGCCGTCATAGTACTCTCGTGAATATATCATTACAAGGCAGTTTGACCTCGTTTCAGTAAAAGTCCGCGAACTTTACCCCAGCCTTTAGCAGGCGCATCCTTTTCTTGGAATACTCCTTCTTCTCCGGAGCCACTCCCTGCAGAGCCGTCGCCGAGCACGTGAGTCGTGACGCTAGCAATTCGTGGACTTTCATATTCGTAACCGCCAATCATGAGACGCGAGTGTCTCGATTGCATTCGTAAACTTCGTAAATCGGGCCGTTGGATACCGAGACCAGTTGGCTCAACGCCTACCTCATCAACAGGGGTCGATGGGTCGTCAGAAGTCAAGCCTTGAGACAAGTTAGGGGTATCCGCAAGTCCCCGGGACCGTCTAGAGGAGTTCTCCTTCTCGGTACGCGAGCGGCGGTGTCTGTGTTCTTTGTGCTCTCTTTCACGGGGGGTGCTCTCTTGGGATACTGGTGCTGAGCGGCGACTACCACTTCCTCCAAATGCCTGGGCAGCGGTCATAACAGCCGCTGCAGCAAGAAGGCTTTTTCGCGTCTTCTCACGGCGCTTGCGGCGCTCTTCTTCGTCCTCAGCCGGGGGAGAAACAACTTCGGGTGAATGTGAGTCGCTTCCAGAAGCCCTCCGGGATTTGCGGTGGCGCTCCTTAGGCTCAAGCCCAGCTCCGCGCTGGCTTTCTTTTTCACGCTCGCGTTCCTCTTGTCGACGCTGGCGTCGCTTTTCTCGTTCTCTCTCGCGCATTTCCTCCTCTGTTGGCCCGGGGTCCCTGGTAATTGCGATATCAGGAACATCTCGGCTCTTCTTCCGTTCCTCTCTCCGTCTCGCGCGCTCATCGTCCTCTCCGCGAGTCTGCTTTTCTTTCTCACGCTTATCTTCAGCCTCGACAGCACTACGATGTTTTCGTCGTCGCTCTCTCCGAGAAGTTTCTGTTGTAGCTGCCGCACCATTTGGAATTGGTAAGAAACCTGGGTCGTCGGCGTCGGGAGCATTTTGGGCTTCAAAGGCTTGCCTAGAACCTCGAAGCTTTTCTTCAAAATCGACGGTTTCAGCAGGCGGTGTTGGCGTTTGTCTAGGCCGCTGGTAATCACTCTTAGATAATATTAAAGTGATGCGCTGCTCAGCTTCCAATGCACGGTGCTCCATTTCTTCGAACTGTGAACGCAAAGTAACAGACTCTTCGAGTGTTTCCGCAGCACGGGTCTGAGCGGCAATCTTTTGTTTTTCGACATCTTCAAATCTTGTTTGATACGCAGCCAGTTCTTCCTGAGTTCGTGTGAGCTCATCTCGGGTGACGTCGAGTCGGATTCGTTCATCTTCAATTCTGAGATTGAGATCGTAAATCTCATGTTCGTGTTCTCTGCATTGGCCCTTGTTCTCTCCCTCTTCTGTAGGGGTATCTCGAAGAGCAACCATTTCGGCCTCTAGAGATTCTACTTTGGAGTTGGCTTCGTTGAGTTGTCCACGTAGAGCTTCCAATTCAGCAGAGTCCTCAGGAGCCTCGCGAGATTCGTTTGCTTTCAACACTTCGATCTCAGCTGCTAGACTTGCGCTCTTGGCAATTTCCTCTTCAAGTCTTTCGTTAAAGTTATTTTCACCAGCATCATCCAGGTCTCTGCTTCTATCGGCGAGATCAGCCTCCAGTTGCTCAATCTTAGCGTTTGCTTCCTCTAACTCGGAGGACCTAGCGTCCAGTTCGGACGATTTGGCCTCAATGTCAGACGTAAGCTGGGCAACATTGTCAGTGAGAGAGGTAACTTCCGCGATCTTAGCTTCAACTTCGCCCTCAAGGCCAGTGAGTTTTTCTGTAGCAGCTGCGAGGTCTGCCTCTGCTGCCTCAAGACTAGCCTTAACATCATCGTGATCATCCTGGGATGCAGTTAGGTCGTCAGTGGCAGCGGCAAGATCAGCTTTTGCTGCTGCCAATGCCTCTTTGAGACTGTTAATCTCCTCAACAAAGACCGAAGAACCTTCAGACTGGGCAGATAGCTGGGTTTCTAAGGTTGCATGAGCATCGCGGGTCGATTGGAGAGATGATTCGAGATCATCCTTCTCAGCTTGAAGAGCAGCCCGAGTTGCCACATGTTCCTCGTGTGAGCTGGTAAGCTCCGCAATCTTATCGTTTAGAGAGTTTTCGGTATCTCTGGAAGATTGTAGAGCCTCGTCCAATTCAGACTTCTCGGTCTCCAGGGCTGAAATCTTCTCTTCCATCTCGGCCTTTTCGGCTTCGAGGATTTCCTTAGTACTTGAAGCACTTTTCTCGGCCTCATCCAACTGCTCCTTGAGCTCTTCGATCTCTTTGAGTCTCTCTTCAGCATCTTCATAGAGTATACGAACATCATCAAGTTCTTTGGAGGCTTCATCATAAAGATCTTTTTGGGTTTGGAGAGCTTCTTCCTGCTCTACAAGTTGGGCCTTGATATCGTCAACCTCGGCAAGCTTGGTTTCAAGCTCAGAGATCTGTTGTTTCAAAGTGGCGATCTCACCAGCTTGCAATTCGATCTCGGCATCCTTGAAGTCAATGGCATCCTGGAGTTTATCCATTTCTTTGAGAGAGGCGTTTTGCTCAAGTATCTTTGCATCTAAATCAGAATTCTTGGTACTCAGCTCCGCAAGTTGGTTCTTGAGTTCCTCTATTTCTGCATCCTTCGCGGTAATAGATTCTTTGAGTTCTTGGTATTCATCTTCGTTGGGGGATTCGTCGACTTTTTTCTCTAACTCAAAGACCCTGGTGCTGAGTCGTTCTCTTTCTTCTTTGGCCGCTAGTTCGTCCTTGAGCCGTTGTTCTAGCTGGCCTTCAAGGTCTCGCACTCGAGATTTGACATTTCCCATCTTTGCAGCTTTAGCTTCAAGTAACTGTTTTTCTGTCCTAATAAGGCTCTCTTCAGTTTTCTCGACCTTTCGAGTCAAGTCTCGAACGTTCAGCTTCAAAGCTTTCACATTCTCTTGAAGATCATCCTTTTCCTCATTGGCTTTGAGCTTGTCCGCAATAGCTTGATCAAAGTCAGCCTTCACCTTCTCCAATTCGTCTCGGAGCTTGGAAGTCTCCGCTTCCGCACCCCCGATTTTGGCTGCTTCAGCATCATTGTACTTGGCTATTTCGTCTTTAAGCTTCGCTGAAAGTTCGGCTGCTTCTTTGATTTGGCGTTCTTGCTCCTCGGTCAACTGGACTAATCTCCCGCGCTCGATCGTGATCTGATTCATAGCTTCTTTCATCTCTCGCGATTCTTCGACTTCGACTTCTAACTTTTGAATTCGATCTTGGAGTTCTTCTTTCTCATCTCTGAGTTCAGACACTCTATTTTCTAATCTTGAAAGAGATCGACCAGCCGACGACGCCGCGTCGTTAATTTGAGTTTTCAGGTTTTCGTTCTCCGCGATCAATGCCCTAAATTCGCCTGTTGCCTCTTCGACAAGGGCCTCTGTTGTTGGGGGTGTTATATCTGCTGGTGTCTCTGAGTCCGTAACCGTAACCTCTGGCCCCCTTTCTGCAGGTGTTTCTTCAGCGGTATCTATGCTGGCTTCCGGTGCAAATGTCTCCTGAACTGCCTCTGTAGACTCCGCGGAGGCATCCGCTGCAGGTAGAGCAGTTAGATCAGGAAGAGGTATTTCGGGTTTCTCTTCCGCTGGTGTAGCCGGAACAGTCTCACTCTCCTAAGGACATAATTAGTTCAAGAACATGATTTATTTTTAAAAAAAATTTGTATACGCACTTTGCCCTTCTTTCCCTTCTTCTTCTTCTTCTTGCCAGTGACTTCTGCGAATATATCCTCTTTCTCAACTGCAGGAGTCGGAGGCACACTCTCTGACGGGGTAGGCGGTACCGTTTCGGATTCCTATCAAAAAAAAAAGTCAGTTATACTAGCCAATTATAATTTTTAGGAGTGAGTACATACCTCTGATTTCTTTTCTTCCTCCTTAATTTCTTCTTCTTTCTTTTCCTCTTCTTTCTTTTCTTCCTCCTCTTCTTTTTTCTCTTCGGGTTTCTTATCATCATCTTTCTTATCATCTTCCCCGCCATCCTTTTTATCATCACCTCCATTGCCAGCTCCCCCGCCACCAGATTTATCATCCCCGGGGCCCTCTATCGGTGTATCAGGCACCTCTTCAGTTGCTTCCTTTTTCTTACTAGCATTGTTATTATTGTTGTTGTTTTTAGTGGTGCCTTTCTTCTTTTTACCAGCGTCCATTGGTTCTGCCATGTGACTAAACAAGTAACTTGCGTTAGTGAACGTGGATTATACATGACAAAAGAAACAGCAACACATACTCGTTTTTAGGGTCAGTCTTGATTCCCATCTGAGTTAGAGGATTGCGCTCTTTGTTCAGAAAGTCTATAAGGGCATCGTCAGGGTCCCGTCTAACAGAGGAGTTTCCCGTTGCAGGTAGTGGGCTGTAGGGTGGTGGCGGGGCACCAGTGTAAGAATTGGACGTAAAGCCGGGACCGTCGATATAATTGTACTGTTTGGGAGGGGATGGCGTAGGTATTGGTAAAGATTCCCGATAGGGAGCGGATGCGCCCGTGTTAACTCCGCCGCTGTACGGCTGCTGTCGATTATATTGATCTGGTGTGGCGTGTGAAGGACCGTATGGGTCGTTGATAGAGCCCGCAGGAGCGTAAGCGTTTTGGTTAAAAGAAGACTGAGGCTGATCGTTCGGTCGGCGTTGTTGGTTTGGTAGCTGTCTACGTCCTACTGCTGCTTGCGAAGCTTGCTGTGAGGATGGTGGCGGTTGCTGTCGGAGAATTAGCAATTGGCAATTAATTGAGGCTGGGACGAAAGTAGCAGCACGAAATTGTATATAAAAGGCTTGGTATGTTTCGAAATATCATAAATAAAGTAAGAGGAGTGATAGTACTAACATCGAATTCTTTCTTAAGGTTTTGGAGGCCTTCCGAGGCTTTCTTGGTTGCCTCCCCCCATTTCTTACCCAAATCACCCCAGAACGACATTTCGACAGCTTCTTGATATGACGGAGGAGGGGCCGCCTCGATATCCGTTGGCAGCGATGAGATAATGTCGTATTCCGAGAGATGTCGTGCGTCCGATGCTGAGCGTTCTATGCTGGTCGGCGCAGATTCAAACCTACCCCTTTTGTTGGAGCTGGTGCGGCAGGACCAGTGAGTCCGCCCACCACCCGCCGCTGGCGCCGAAAAGGAGGCTGCCACGAATTCGATATCCCGCTCTGCTTCAACAGTCGACGAATAATATGATTGTGGACGCAAGGAGGTGTGGATATCGCTCACTGCAATGCAATCGGTCATGTAAGGTCGAGGGTCGGGTTGGTGATGATGATGATGATGATGATGATGTGGTGAGGAAGAATGGACAGGAAGGTTTGAGCGAACCTCGCAGAAGGAACAACCCAACCGGAAGCCAGTGCTTGGACTAGCCAAGTGGAAAGCGAGGTGTGGGACTTGTGCCGAAGGCAAAAAGCGGTCAGGACTTCTGGAAGGAAAGAGACCAGCGAGGCTGGGGACCTTGGAGGTGTAAGCTGGATCCTGGTCTGGTTGCACTAATACCGCAGCCGCAGAAGTAACGACGGCGGAAAGGGCAACATCAGCAGTACGGCTGTCGTAACAGTAGTCGTCTTCTGCCAGTCGTGCCAGCAATGCTGAAAGCGTTGCAAGGTTGAAAGATAGCGCAGGTACTTGTTTTTGACTTTCGATATTGAAGGCCTGTTGATTGTGGAGGGCTGTCTCATCCCGGTTCCACACGTGAGGAATTTGGCAGGCTGGCTCCATCCAAAGAAGCACCAGCAAACCTGCTGAAAGGGAGCTTGGAGAAGAAAGAGTAGGGGAAAGAGCGTTGCGCTTGGATAATTTGAGGATGGCGAAGACCGGGCCGGTGACAGCCTATCTTCTTCCCGTGTGCAATATCCTGGATTGGAGCAATCTTCCTTCCGTTAGATTGTAGGGAATGTGAGCTGTCTTTGCCCTCACCCTGCAACTACCTATCGATTGCCCGCAAGAAAATTCTGATTTCTCTCCCCACGGCGTTAAAAAATCCCTTGGTCTGCAGATAGTCCAGCCAAATACAGTATAGAAGTGTGATTTAGCATGCAGCGACGACAGAGAAAGAACTCTCGCTCGTTGAAAAGATTTCCTCCACTTTCCACGATAACTTGTCCCACATTCCTTGTAAAATCAGGAACGGTTCAAGCTCTATCGTAATAGAATGAAGTCAAAGCCGCCCGCTCCTGGCCGAGGTCGTCCTAGTAAGAACGATCCCGAAAATTACAACAAACGTCTTGCAGAAACAGAATCAGATGCCTGGTTTTCACTCAGGTACTAAAAATCCCGTTGCTGGGTGCGTGTGTCGACGAATGGCAGAAACCGCTCACACAAATGTTTCTGGGAAGGTCTACAGTCTAGACAACGAACTACGAGGATACGAAAGAGGAAACTTTTCTCTTCAGAAATATTCCCGGGAAGTATCAAGTTGAGTTCAATTGAAGCAAGATGTGTCGAGGAGGCCCCAAAAACTACTGTGAGTTAGACTTGAATCAGGTGGTTCAATCCACAGTCTATTCACAGTGGTGTGCTGCTGTTTGTGTCGGTGAAGTTCTTCTCCCTGGTTTGTGAATGTGATTGCGGCTTTGGTAACTGCAGCAGCAGAATTCAAGTCCAATCTTCGAGCTGGGTATTCGAGACGAAGTTTCGAAAAGAGAAACCCTAAGATCGCAAACAGTCGGCGGCTGATGTCGCGAAGTTACCTTTTTTATTTTTTTCGGTCCTGGTTCTTCCCAGAAGCCGTCGCAAGAAATCGGTCCACTCCCTGCGGCCAAACGAAAGAGAATAAGGATCGTGAAAAGGAAAGATAGAAAGGAAAGATAAGAGAAACAGATGCAAAGAAAAACCTTTGAAATCCAAATCGTCTCCCCCTCGAGTGACTCAAGACAATAGTTATTGTGTTTTTTTGTTCTCATTCAGGGCCTTTGAAGGAGCTTCGTTTTTGGCACTCGGTACTTGTACATCTGTCGAACTCGAAAATTTTTTCGCTCGAATTCTCATTCGCGACGGCCGCGTTGTCATGCATCTTAAAAAAGCAACTGGCACTAGTCTCCTGCTTGACTTCTGCGGCCCTTTACAGAAAAGGTGTTACTTTTCTGAGTTGTCGGCCTTGGCTTGCAGGGTTGTCGTCCAATTCAATCGAATGCAGGCAACTTAAGTGGAGCCAGAGTGGAGCCAAATCCCAAGCGATTGGGTGGTGATCGCAAGAATTCCCTGTTCACATCGAAAAATGGACCGCCATTCGAGGGTGAATGTGGAATGTTGAGGAGATGAGCTCTCGCGGGGTAGTTCGCTCGGAAGGCCCACACCGAGAAACAGACGATAATTGTGATTTGGCACCGCGAAACGGCGTGGGAGACGAAACGAGCTCAAAGCTTATATCAGAAACCGAATGCTCGATAACATTTCGGGATGAGTGAACTCACCAAATCTAATCGAGCTCCAAGCCTTCAGGCTTCAACCATGTTGGATATTGGGGAATTTGCGAAGAAGGCATCGGCATGCCTACCTCTTCATCGATGGTCAGCGCAGCGCTTCGAGCTGCTCGACGCAAAGCCCATCCCGATGGCCTGATAGACGGCAAATACGTGCAGGCATATGCGTAGACAAGACATCTTGAGAAAATAACAGTGGTGTTTTGAAGGATGTTGCAGATAATGTACTGGTACAAGCTCAGGCAGTGCAGCGCTGCAGACGACAGGACAACTTCGTGGGGTGTCCCATGCCACCAAATTGTGTTGAATGTTGTTGCAATTTGCGCACTTTAGCCGTCAAAAATTGCCGTACGCTGGTCTCGCTATGCTGTAACGCGCGGTATCATGACTATTATCGATGCAATGATCCTCATTGGTTCTACCATAATCTCATATATAATATCATATTGACTTGACCGATTAGCTATAGAAATACTCACCATTACCACGAATACCCAGGTAGGTAAATACACCTTAAGTCATCTTAAATTTAAATCATGATTCACAGAGGACAAAGTAGCTACTCGCAAGCATGCACAAGAGGAGTCATTATGATTCATAGGCTTCGGAGTTCGTTTTCGCCATACGCCCAAGCCAAGCGGTCTATTTTCAAAAAAGTTAGAGCCGTCAACAAGCAAAAAAGATGAGCTTGAATATCTGTAGTTCTAGGTTCAACATTCATATGTAAACAAAGTTAACTCCTCCGGAGTCATCTCGTAGTCAACCGGAATAGGTTCTTGCACTTGCAATGCCCCCTCTATCTTGAGTGAAATAATCTATAACGTTTGTGATAACTTTGCATTAGACTGATATCGTTAGTTCAAAGAGATTGTAGAATGCAAGGTGATACCTGGCGGTTGCTGAAACAATATCTATCCTTGATCAAGAAGACCTCTGGATTCGGATTCGTATAACACCAACCAATGTTGACCCAGACTTTCCCTTCAATTTCTAGGTTGAAATATCTAGAAAAATACGTCAGATTTATTCCACAACTAGCTGTAGAGTTACAAGAACATAGTAATATTCTTACTCAGCTTCGCCCTTGTATGGACAAACAGCCTTTTTGCCACTCTTATGCGTGACAAGAGATGGGCCTTTTCGTGCACCTTTTTTGAGTTTGAAAATATCCATGGTGAAATAGAAGCGGGGTGGATATCCGTTCTGAAGCAGCACCACAACTTGATCTGATTGAAGGGTGGTATAACCAATCTGGATTTGGATGGTGCGGATGCTATTATGAACGTCGATGCGTTTATACGGGTCTTTTGGGTAAGAAACAATTTGATCGTCTTCCTCTTTCCACTCTGTTACCGTAATATTAGTAGCTTCAGGATATGCAAAGTTTACTCAAAGGAACTCTTTACTCACCTAGATGTTTGAAAAAGACGCGGACGTAACCCTCGAGCCTTCCTTCTACAATACACATGACTTTTGTGACGACTTCATTCTTTAGAACTAGCTCCCAATCCAACTCCACCACAGTAGCCAGGTTGTGTCCTAGTAGGAAAGGAACAAGCCGTTCGTCGAACCTTGGTTTGTCGCGGCTCCGGAGCAATGGGAAAGGTTCAAAGAAGTGCCTTCTAGGTATGTAGAAGGTTGGGAAGTACGCGTTTTCCCAAACGTAAAGGGCATGATAAGTATCAAAGAGAAGGATACCCTTATAAGATCCACGAATGCGCTTTTTGCAACGCTCAAAGTGACCGGGCCTCGGGAATACGGGTTTGTAAGTTCCCTTACGTTCCAAGTACTTCTTGGGATCTAAAATCGTCCATCCTGGCTTAGGCGTTGGGTTCTTTCGTCGATCTTGTAGTTCTGATTCCTCTTCCTGCCTTTCACTTTGTTTCCCATCAAGTTCCTCGTATGGTTTCTCATCATGATTGTCGCCTTGATCCTCGTCAGGTTTCCCTTTAGGTTGCTCTTCAGGTATCTCCCCGTATCCTATCTTCTGATTCTTCGGATGTTGGGGATTGTCTTTGGTAGCGCTGGATGATTTATTGACTGGATGTTGCTTGTCCATTCCGAAAAGCCAATGGATTGATGAGATACTGATGTTTTAAAAAGTGCGACCAGAAGTTGCTTCCTTGGTGTGACCAATTCAAACGCATCCGTTAGGCTGGTCTTGTAATAATGCTAGACACTAAGCTGCCATTCAGGAAACGTGAAGCTAAGTTGTAAACCACGAAGGCTAGGTACATATTTTCCATTCTATTTATCGAGTTGATGTATAGTAATTGCTTTAGCGTGATTAGAATAGAATTGGAATCTAGCACCCGCTTCAAAACCTTCTGTCTAGCTATGTAGATGTATCTTGCAAGTAATTATTATACTTGTCATTTTTTTGGATGATTTTTTTTATCGCCCCTCGGCTCAGGCTACTTGTATATGTGAGCTTACTAGTGTCTGAGCTACCATCCGCTACATTTCAGTCTTCTGTCACTCTTCTGCCTCACTCTGCAGCTTCCATACAGCAACAAATTCTAGGCGAAGGGCCTGAGATGCCTGTGTTGTTTTCGTTCTTGTTACGAAAGTGATGAGATGCCACGCTGGACAAGATACTTGATATATGTCGAGTATATATCTTAGTTTTCCTACTCAACGAGGCTCTGCGATAGTAATACTGCTGAAACAAAACGCAGTTATGGGAACACACCATCAGCGCGAACTCTTAGGAATATGGTCTCGAGTTATACAGCAAAAAAAGACAAATTACACCTCGCTATTATTCATCTTGTCTGTCACTTTGTCCATCTATTTCGCATCTCCTCCCCTCAAAGCGCCCGACTTTTCCAAAGGATTCGGTTTGCTACCACTTGTTAGAGCAGACGACAGAGATCTTTCAACTCCCTACGCGCGAATAGATAAGAACCAGCTTACGCAGAGTCCTCGCATTGCGAGGTCGCGATTCCATCTCGGGGGTAGCGCCTCTTTATACTGCTATCCCAGTGTCGGAGGACATTGGTACGCAACAGATGTATGTATTAGCTCGTTATTCTAGACCCCACTCTTGCCTTAAATTATGTTTCTTTCTGGCCAATTTAACACTAAAGAAATATACTATCCCTAGGTTTCATCCGTTGAATTAGATTTTCTCGGAATAGATAGGTTTAAACCACAGGATCGGTCGTTTAATCAGACGGAGGAAGACGCCTTTTGCGAAAGGTTCCAGCTGTTGGAGCCCTTCTATGATGACGAAAAGTTCGCCTGGCATATTCAAAATCTCCCCAAAGCTGAAAGCAAGCGCCCAAGTATCCGACACATATTCTGCTGGCCAAGAACTGGGGGCGCATGGGTTAAAAAACTCATGTATACGAGAGAAGGAGGGTGGTACAGCTTTGGACCCGTGAAAGTCGATAGTGAAGGTGAGGAAAATCTAGTAGGAGCAATATGGAATGCTCACTCTATGGAGGAGCGATGTCAAGCTTTTGAAAGGGCCGAAGGAAAGTTTTGCGCCAAACTCGAGGACTGTGAAGAAACAAAGCCATATATGGGAATAAAAATCTGGCTCGATGATTAGGGATTCTCAGTTGTATGGCATTGACCCTATTCTAAAACGTGAACTATTCATGAATTCAACGTATGCCATACTCCTATCGCCTTGTATGACTAGAATGTCACTGGATTATAACTTAATAGCCGAAACAAGGCCCACTAAGGTCTCTAATAGAAATCGGTACGTTTGGGATCCATAATCTAATGGAATATATCAAAAAAATATAACGTTGAAGTTTTTCAAGCTACTTTCTCACACCCGGTAGGCCAGAGCATTCACGTTATCGGGTCTGCATGCAAGCTATAAACCTGTATTATAATCATCATTTTAGACACGAGTTTCTCTGTGAAGCCGAGGTATATTTAGATCTTTGGATCCCTGCTTCCCTTCTTAATAAGCTTTCTAATAAAAGATATTTTTGCTTCGTTCTTGATCAGTAGGCAACACGTACCTGTAGACAAAGGAGGGGCTTAATTTTTAGTGAGAGTCACGTGCCAGCATCATCTCAGTCCTGTACACCAAAAGGAATATCAGAGTTCTCATGCCGATAGCACGAGCTCCAGCCGCCAGTGCGAGAACTCTGAGGTCCTCTTCTCTGCATATGCATACCCGCAGCGCCCCATTTTGGGCCAAACCCTCTAACATATACCATCGGGTTTTCGAAGAACCTCATCGAAGCTGTCACCATGATTGAGATTGACTCGAAGGTACTGGCACATTGTCAAATTTCTTGCATGCATTGACTGACATTGATGCATCTGGTGAAGGTTCCACCTTTAGCTTACTAACATTTTACGAGCTGGTGCCTCTTTACCGAAGCTGGACCTAATACTTTGCAGGACGGCGATTTCACAGGCCAGCTCAGCTCCCACCCACACACAGAAACGCGGTTGGCTGAAAGACATGATCGAGCCAATGACGAAAAGTGTCCAAGCGAGATCGATCCGAACTTAACTCGATCTGATACCATCGGACTCAAACAGGCAAGGACCGTGCCGGCACGCCTTCCGTAATGGTGGAGGTGTGATGGGTTCCCTGTTTCCACCCTTGCCTCCTTCGATATCACTCGACCCAATCTCATCTGAGATTACCGAAAATCACTTCCCGCTCCCGATTTTAAATTTCCGTCGCGAAGCTCACATTTTGTCTCTTCCTCACAGTAAAGAGAGCAAGGCAGCTGGATCAACGGTGTCGTTGCATTAATTCAGCTGAACGATATGGCGGAATGAGAAATGGGGTGTGGAAGGAATGGAAAAAGACAGTTTTAACGTTCGACCGGAATGTGACGTTATCCACATTCTTCTGAAATCCCGAGCCTCGCGAAGCACGCGGCAATAGCTGGCAAACTTGCAGCGATCCTTTCGATGTTGTCCAACCTCAATCAACACCCTAGCTTGCCATGAATGAAAATCCCGAGGTTCGATAATAGTCTAGGCTGCTTGTAGCGCTATATTGATCCTAGACCTCGCATCATGGGAGTTCGACGGTTAAATGCCGCTTTAAAGGAAGGCTACGAGTTATGACCTACATTTTAGTAAAACTTTCTGCATGTCTTGAGAACTGTTCATGCTTCAACGGAGAATCGAAGCACGGCCTTTTCAGCACGAAACCTGATGTCTTCCAAATTAAGGCCACACACCCCAATTTTCAAAAACGCGATTCGCCAGTACGCCAATCAAAACTACTCCACTCTCCCAAAGGGATGCAAGGATTTCCTGCAAGATAAACTTGCACTTGCGATTTTGTGACGAGGAATCCGTTCTGCAATCAATAATATACATTGTCTAGACCTATTCGAGCGTGGCGCCCCGCTGCATGGCAGATGAGAAAACAGGGAGAAACAGGACCCAAAGATTTTCATATAAAGCCAATATCTCCTTTGCGCAGGTGCGGAATAGCATAGTGTCCCAAAGCGAAAACTTTTTTCTTTTCTTGATAAAATCTCGTCTGCTCTCACCTTACAGCCAAGTGTGGAGTATCGTACCCGTCGTGGAAATCATACTCACCCGACGACCTGCCTGAACTGTCGCATTCGGCTCGCAAACCGAAAGGTTTTTTATTAAGCGCTTTGGCACAAAACACCAAGACACAGGCTTCTGCGATTTTGATAAAAGGGTTAAAATGGCGACCGAAAGCAAGCCAGGCATCTGGTCCAACGACCCAGAAGCATACCCAACAGCATCCAGAGATCCCACCGTCGAGAGAGAATCGCCTCCAATGTCGCCAGGAAACGGAACCGCATTACCACCAATTCCAGAGAGCCGGCAGGCACCAATTCGGCCGCAGATAGACACATCAATGGGAAACAGAACCGAGTGGAACGAGAAGGTGGGCGATCTCGATAGTCCACCAGGTCCCGGGCGGATGCGTAAAACCTCGACCATCATGTCCGCTATGACAAAAGACAGTTTCGACCTCGAACTTGATCCCTTACCCTACAGAGATGCTGGAATCACAGAAATTCAAGTCCGACCGAAAAAGTTGGTCCTCTTTTTCGATGGAACAGGCAACAAATTCAAGGGAAATCAATCTGTAAGTACAAAAATGACAGTTCCGACTGCGAAAACGCGAAAACCTGAAGGCGGCATGAACAAAGCTGTCGAAGTATTAAACCCAAAGCAGGAAATATGGCTAACTTATCGGCTAGGACACAAATATTATTAAAATGTACCAAATGCTGGACAAGCACGACCCTCAGATGTATCTCTACTACCAACGTGAGTCCCCCGAAAGGAGCAAGCTGCAAAAATATCACCGGATTAGGCTAACCCACGTGATGCAGCCGGTATTGGAACATACGTCGCTGGTGAACACGATTTCGCGCCCGGGCCCTTCTCGAAGCTAAAGCGATTTATCGACCAATCCATGGACCAAGCTGTAGGAACCAGTTTCGACCATCATGTTATTCAAGGTTACCAGTTTATCATGCGGTACTACAGCCCTGGTGACAAGATCTATATTTTCGGTAGGTAACACGATTACGTAGCATCTTGGTCATCAAGATTAACCCGAAATTTAGGTTTCTCCCGTGGCGCATACACAGCAAGATTCCTTACCCAGATGGTAATGTATATCGGACTTTTGTCGCGTGGAAATGAAGAAATGGTGCCCTTCGCCTACAAATCGTTTGCGAAATTCGAACGTCTCCGTCGATTAAAGACCAAAAAGGCGAACGAAATTCGGAAACACATGACACATTTTAAAGAAACATTCTGCAGATCGGGTGTCAAGGTTCACATTCTCGGATTATATGATACTGTCAACTCGGTCGGTAGATTCGAATTGCCACTTTTGAGAAAGAGTTTCCCAGAGTCGCAACAGCCTGCAGCGGATCACGTTAGACACGCAGTGGCGATTGATGAGCGAAGATTGAAATTTAAGCCTAGTTTGTTCGCACAAATGCAAGGTTGGAGGAAAGAGGATCACGATGTGAAGGAAGTCTGGTTCCCCGGCAATCATGCTGACATTGGTGGTGGGTGGACACCACAAGAAGGCGTTCCTATGATCAGTGATATCGCTTTGGCGTGGATGTTGGAGGAAGTCTTGTCGATTGAAGACAAGTGCGTAGGTAGAGACAGTCCAGATAGGCTTCCATGGAAAATGGATGAAATCGAAAAAGTATTCCACGCGGCAGAAAACCAAGTCGGCGTTGCAGAAATCCACGATGCCCTTAAGTTCAACCAGGGATGGTCTAGCATCGGCGTGCTGAGTTGGTGGATCCTTGGTAAGTCATTGAAGTATATTTGAGCGTTGGTCTGTTGTAACAAATGCTAACTAGAGTGTGAACAGAGGTCCTACCTGTCTTTACCCGTCTGGAACTCGAGTTCGGCGCCTGGGTTCCCCGCCATTGGCCACCAAATCTAGGATTTACCCGAGACATTCCCGGCGATGCAGTCTTTCACGAAAGTGTCCACAAGCGTGAGCGGGCCGGGTGCGGGTACTCACCCATCAACGATGGGTATATCCAATGTACTAAATCAAACCCTGAGACGGAGCATGAAGATTGTAAACACTGCGACCACAGGAGACGAAGTGTGGAACTTGGTTCCAAAGGCCATCATCACCATCACCACTTCCATCTTTGAAATTGTGAGATCGATGAAATTTGCGTTTAATCTTCTATACAGTGTCAAAATGGAGAGTAATCAGTTTCGGCATTGTTTGTATTGTACGTTAATGACGACACTTGTATCTATGTTCATAATTAGTCGAACCCCCATTTGATCACCTATTTACCAACCAAACAAAATCCCATCCCGCGCATGAGCTTACTCGTGAGATGCGACCTTAGATGTTGGTAATTATGAGACCACAAGTTGGTGTTGCTTATGTTGGATTTCGCATCACCTTGTCATATCAAAGTATATATATCTGTTGTGCAGGGCTATCGACTGAGCTGAGACAAATTAAAGATAAACGGACTTTTGGTTTAACGAGGCACGAACAGGTGCACTAACCAACATTACACAGTCCCCTTCTCTTCACTTTTAATGCAGGTACAGATCATGTGGGTCTGGTTCAGTAATCACTCGATGCGCAAGCCAAATCCAATCGCTAGTACTAGCAACTTACTTAGATGGGTTTTGTAGAGAATGGACTCTGTATACATCGTAGATTCTTAACGACTACATGTTTCGAAAAGTTGAAATATTTTACTTCTTTTTAAATATAGATAGCTAGGTCGGCCTTCGTTTTGCAAACGATTAATCGTATTTGACAGTCACGATCCGAGTGTAGGGTTTTCACGTAGCAGCGTATGCATATACGAAACCCAAGAGTATTCAAGACCGAACGCATATCGACTTCTTTGAAGATAAACTCTGATCTTTTCTTCCTTTTGGATTCGGGTGCCTTTTGTAGTTGAAGAAAGAGGATGTTAGATTATGGAGGCTTAGTATATACCACCATGAGAACTCTACGTAGATTTAATCGCGATATACGGAATTCACTGTTCGCAAGCTAGAGCTCACTAGAAATTCCCTGCCTACGCCTGCCTGACCTTACAGCTGGTAGAGGGCGTTGAATTCATGACTTCGAAAGCTTGGGGTTAACCGTCCCTACTATAGCCATAAACTCAAATTCGAAAGAGTGGAAGGCTTCGTACTGCGTTTCTGGTTTCCAAGACAAGGGAGGGCATTCTGAAATTCATTGATACCCAAAATTCCATGGATCTACTATAAACAGGAGATATAATCAAGTAGGAAGCGCCTGGCGGGCTATATTCTCTCTTAGTCAAAGATTCGAAATCCAGGGGACAGATGCCTAGGAGATTCGATTGAAATATATTCGAAGGCATCGCAGTTCCGCCAATACAAAGGCGCATCGCGAGACTCGTCACGTCAGATACACTAAATTTATATAAACTAGCCCCCATGATTGTGCGTATACGTACATACCCTGGGCTGAGTTCTCATTACCGGCGCCTGAGAGTTTTAAAATGAAGGTGGCAGGTACTTTTACTCCGGTCCACTGTAAATTAGATTGATAGGGCCATAACCCATATGTGGCATCTCACAATTGCAAATTAAGAAAAAAACTTATGTCATTGTAAGGAGTGTCTTCCATATGATCATCGATGAGAACTACTGCATGCAGCATTTAGATCACTCTCCTCCCGCGTCATCCAGCCTCGACACCGAGCGTTGACCAAGTACGCAGCACGTCGATTCCAATATGCATAATTTTAGCGCGCCTTCTGTTTACCAGCCACTAGTATTTACCAAATCTGATGTCACTACCGTTCATTATATATGAAATACATGCGAATATGGGGCGTACCAAGGAAACGATTCGAAGGTGCGGTAGATCCTTTCTTTTCGTTCAAGAAACCAGATGCATCGATGCATGCACGAAAAGCACATGCCCACCTGCACGGAATGATTGGTCGTGCAATTTAACAAGAAAACACACACATATGATCTTACTAAACGTTCCCGAGCATCCAAGCACCCAGGCGAACGATGTAACGATGCACCAAGGAAAACGAGGGCTAAGCCGTAACAGGCCAAAGATACCACCCAAATCCCGATAATCTGGGGCGCAAAGCAAATACCAGCCTGGACGATAGGATATGCTGGAAGTCATCTTGTTATTTCGCTATTTTTCGGCTGCGGATAATTAAAAAAACAAAAAAGTTGCCGCCGAGAAAAACAGAGGGCCGGGATTCATCCGTATCGATTCGAGGTCTACCTTCCAGAACCGATAGATTGCGTGGGAGGGATAAGGATATTCTGCGAGCCAACCGTTGAAATTAATACATTTTGATTAGGATTTATGTAAATTGATAAAAATGCGATTTGTGACGTTGGTTAACCTTCCAGGGCGTAACAATTCCCGGAGGACCCCAGTGCGCAACTACCGTGCCGTGCACCATCTCCAAAACATCGAAACGAAAGCTTGTATTTATTCGAAGGCTGGCCTGACGCCTGACTACGAGGCCAGATAAAGGAAGTCCAAACGTTAGTGCGCCACTTTGCATGAACAAAAGGCTTCAGCTGTCAGCCCAAGATGCACGATATGGCATTTTGAAAGAAATAGCATCCAATAGCGAGTGAAAGCGTGAAAAAGGTGGCTTGGTTTGGAGGTGTCGCTGAATCAACGCAAATTTGTGTTGGTTGCTCGCATTGCAACAGCCAAAATCTGCTGTTTAGTCGGGTTTGCGCCCAAAAGAGGCAACTTGACTACCAAAAAAATTGGCCAAAAAAATCCAAAGAGGAAGTCATGATATGCGAGAATCTTTCAGACATCCTGTCCAACAATTTGCAGGGGGGAGCCTCAGTCCAACAGTCAATCCATCTTGTTTAGCCTGGGGGATTTTTGTTACGCGAACGTCATGCAGAAACCAGGTAAACCTCTCGTTTTTCTTCTGCTCCGTGGTGTCTGGTGTTAATTAGCCAACTCAGCCCTAGGCATGAACCATCTTATTTTTGGACTCCTTCTCCTCGTTTCGCTCGGGGAAGAGATAGCAAGGGTGATCCTGTTCAAATATGTGCGGGAAGAACATAACGATGGAACCTTCTAAGCATTCGAGCTTCCTCAAAACGTTAAACGAGGTCGGATTGAGCGAGAAAAGAAAGCAAATGGAGAGTTCGATAGAAATTTCTGAGAGCTCACATGGGGTTCCGAAGGTATCCTGCATTTCTGAACAAGTTACCATTTACTGCAGTGAATGCGAAGAGGAGACGAAAATCGCATGAATTCACCGGTTCATCCGGATCCATGGATGGCCTTCTTGTTTTCTGAGAAACATATTGAGAAACGAAAAACCTCTAAGTAGAAATAGTCCGGACGCCACTGATGTCTCGATGTTACATTAACTGCATTGGCGAAGAGAATCCCAACCTTAAAGACAAGTGGTAGAACATGTCATGCACGGTTATCAAAGAAGAAAAAGCTTGGCTGGCTTGGCTACAACCGAAGTCTAAATTATAATCCGAATCTCGCCGGATACAAGACCAACTGAGAATGATGCAAGATCTCCGTTCGAGGGGATGAGGCATCAGGCCAAGCCATTTCTATTGTTGAAATGTAAATGATAAACATGACCGGATTGGATTTTTTGTTTTTTTTCTCTTCGAGCTGTTCAGAAAGTGACCGGCGTATTGCAGCAGTTAGCTGCATCACCGATCGAAGGGGAGGTGAAATTTCGAAATACCTCTTGTGAATATTTTCCCCTAACTTCCCGTGGAAAAATATTTTTTCTACTTAGCTCGTTCGCAGTCGCGAAACGGGTACATGTGCCTACATTGAGGAAAGGCTATCGAGGAAAGAGGTAAAAATAAGCCGATTAATTGAAGCCGTGCAGTGGGAGCTTATCAACTGCCCGTTTGTGCTCGGGTTCTGGGATGAGGGCATGTCCGCATTCGAGCATCGGAATACCGTCGGCTGAGGAAAACAAGCCTTCCCAAGCGTCCATGAATGTCTGGAACATCTCCACCTCTCTTTTTTTGGATCTCCAACTCTGAAAACCCGAGAGTTATGGTGTGATAATATTCTTTTGTTTATAGGTGAACTTTTCGAATATTTCTGCCCGCAGTGGGCCGGATCTGTGGAGGATATTCTTGGGGGTAGTGAAAATGCTCTTCGCGAAATTAAACTTGTGGGTTCTTGGTGCCTTTCGTGAAAATTCCAGCACCGAAAGTCTTCGGTTGACGAAGGAGGCTGGATATGGAGTAGGAAATGTTAAAATTGCTCGGATGACGCTTTTCAAGAAAACATAAAAAGCCGTGATGTCTGCCCTGAGATGGAGTCACTGAGTTCCTCGCGCCTGCCTTGTTCTCGCCGGATTAAAAATCCAAATAAAATATATTAAACGGGTTGGGAGTGTCCTTTTTCTTGGCTTGCCTTTTCAGTGCCCAGCCTGACGAAACATCGCGGAACCCCTCGTTCTTTCTTCTTTTTCGAATTTCTCAGCCCCCAGACCTTACAATTGCTAGCCTTCGGTCACCCTCGTTCAGGCCTGTGCCGTTCGTCGATTTGTCCATTGGCATCCAGTGCTGTAACGCTGTCGTATCCCCTGCATCGATAAACAAAAAGGCATCGAGTATCCCAAACGAGGCAGAGAGCAAAAGTAGAAAGAAGGAAGAGAATACTGGGTGGAACAGACGAGAAGAGTCAAAAGCGACCCCGGGAACCCTTGTCAGTTGTGTTTGTGCCGCGGTCCCCCCACCCAGTTGGACGTTTTCGCACAGGGAATTCAGTCAGTCCCGCACAGGGCAGACCACCTGTTCCTTCTGCCCCTTCCCGTTCGCTCGACCATCCGACGAGGTCCAGTCCATACATAGTGTCCGCGGGGTGTTTGGCCAAAAGTGTATCCTTCGAAAGAGCCGTCTGTGGGAATTTCACATAAAAAAGGTGGACTCCCCCCATTCGACTCCAGAGCTGATCTTGATCCCCTCCACTCGGTCGTCGATATATTCGATCTATCGCTCTATATTTATCCTTCACTTCGACCTATATATATTATTATTATTCTCCCCGTCAGTCATTTTATTTTATTTTTATTCTCCAGCGTATATTTCTGATATTACTTCAAATCATGTCGCCATTCCTTTCGACAAGAGCGGCACTGCTCGTGCTCGTCAACACAATCCTTATGACATCCCTGTTACCAGCTCCCGCGCATTCCTTCCCACTTGAGATCGTACGCTTCAGCGGCGCCACTGGCAGGAACGAACCACAAGTCGCACATTTTCACGTCAGAACGGCCGGACCGACTCACGCTGGTATCATCACGCATCCTCCAGCTCAGCTTCATCAAGCAATCTTTGGAAATGGCAAGCCCGAGCCGGATCACCTACCGCAGAGGTAAGACAACTACCCCGTATTAATTAATATCACGTAAACAAACCACATAAAAGAAAATATTCTAACAAATATTCCCATATACAGTGGATTATACACCCGCGGCAATCTAGCAAAATCGGTTCAAGAATCCCTTGACCGCTTCATCGTACAAAACGACAAGCACGCATCATTCTACTACACACTCTCTATTCTCGGCTTGGGCATCAACAACCGCCCCGACGGCCTCTACAAGTTCTTCCTCTCGATCGACCTGGCAGTATCAGACCTGCAAGACGCCCGAGGCCACACCAAACTCCCACAACTCACTGTCAAATTCTTCGCACCGCACCCAAATGACGAAAACTCCATGATTGTGGGAGATCTGATGGATATCTACGAACTTACAGAGGATGATATCCTCGAAACTATCGAGACCGACGAACCCGCCGTCAATGTCATGCGATTTTTGAGCAGCAGGGTGAGCAGGATGCCCGGTTTCGTGCACAAGCACGTTGGCGTCGAGGAGTTTGAGTTGTTGGTCGCTAGGACGACAGACAAGAGTGCTGCCGGCCATCCGTGATCCATCGCGACGATTTGAACCCGAATCCTCACGATCAACTTTCACCAACTTTTACTCTCTCTCACTCATTGACTTATGGCGCCAATTTTATTTGCTTTTATTTGCTATAGGGTTTCATTGCATTATATTATTACATCATGAACGGTATTGAAGCATGATGTGGTTTCTTTGTGTGGAGTTTTTCTTGGTTCTTTTTTATTTTGCGATAAAACACGGCGTTCTGGGACGGCAAGCATGGCATGCATCATTCATTTTACCTACGGTTTTTTTATTTATTCATTTGAAGATGGAGGAGGGATCTTGACGCTATACATACTAAACCACACTATTTATCATTTGCATGATATCTGCGGAGGAAAATTTTATCGAAATTACGTGCATGCAAATTTGTGGATCCGCCGCCTTCGAATCTCCGTCGGGTACATGATGGGAAGGAAGGATATCCATTTGTATACTAACAATCACATACACTAGCTGCTAGTAACGGCTATTACATAAATCATTTCCTTTTTTTTATTTTTGTACATTCTGTTATTTCATAACTCACCGATATATATAACAAACAAGAAGATAAAAAGGGAAAAAATATAAAGAAAATATATTATATGATACTTGATCATTTATGGTCTCTCAGTGCAACCGGCATTTCTCATTAGGGTGTTTTATGATTTTATTGCTTTCGTGGTGCATTAATGGGGTGTATATCGGGTATTCTTGGTGACGCAAGATTTGGTGTTTACCATCAAATTCCCCCATTTGAAAATCACAGCAAATTAAGTTGGGAGACAAGGAAATCCCCTACGACCCGATCTGACCGTCTGCTCCACACAAGACTTCGATCCTAACTGAAGCTCCACTTGGGTATTTCCGTTTTCCTATATATATGTGTATATATACATCCGTCGCACAATGTCGAATTGACTTATTACATTACAATTCGCCACCCGCGCAAACATGATCTATCACTCATCTAGCATCTCTATCCCATCTCGTCGATCTAAAATTAAAGGTGGACGACGACATGTCGACAAGCACCGTATCTCACAACCCATCTAAAATCTAAGAAAGACAGAGGAAAGTCTAGGGGGTATGACCAAAAAGCGGAAAAGGGTATGTAAGATCAAAAGGTTTGATAGAAGTAGAGAAGAGAAATTCGTACATGGCCGTAATAACCAGCGTGATATATATATATCTCCAAACCCCATCGTGATATACCCATAAACACCGAGCTGAGCTAGAAAAAAAAGAAGAATATAAAGAAAACACCAACACATCGCACCAATAGAGCTGAAGGAGGGACTGGCTGAAGTTGGCAAAGAAGGAGAACTCTCGATGGAATAACGATCCCGTACTGAAATCTTTATATCTTTCGTTTATTGTGGATGTAACGGTCAGATGGCAGCTGTTTGGAATCGTAAACTCGTAGAATATCATCGAGACACCGTGGAAATAATTTATTTCTTCTTCTTCTTGTCCTTGCCTTCAGTTTCATATCCATCCTCTTTCTCAACTCTCTCAAACCCATCATCCTCATCATCATCCTCCTCATCGACAAATTTCCTCCTCTCAACTTGCTCCTCAGCACTCGCAAACTCAACAGCGGTACTCTTGCCACCAGCTTCCTCCACCTCGTCATCATCATCGCTACCCTGTCGCACCATCTCTCCGTTCTTCTCAAGTTCAGTTTGGACTCTTCTGATCTCATCGGCCTGTCCCTCGATACGTCGCAGGGCTTCGACCTCTCGAACGAACCAGTTGATGCCGCCCCAGACGCCGGCGCACATGATGGAGAGGAAGAAGAAGTGGAAGGAACCGGTGGCGAAGAGCAGGACTAGGAGGGTGAGTTGAAGACAGGCGAAGGAGACATTGGTGGCGAGGAGGAGGGCGGGTGGGGCGCCGGGCGTGAATATGGCGCGGAAGAGGTCGGAGGGGTAGGACATTTTTCTTGGAATTCCTAAGCTACCCTCCGGGGTTCCCCTCTTTTGTGACCTTATTCGGGTTATTTAACTTTGTGGGAGTACTCTTGATGAAGTACTTGAATATATGTATATCGGGTATGTATCGGTTGTAAATGTATCTATTCGAAGGGGATGTGTGTGGAGGGTTTTGACGGGTGATGTGCCAAAGGTGGGGTTTCGGTGTATTTTGGTGGGCGAAGATCAACGCAGTTAAACCGTGGGACCGGGTGAGAGAAAGAGGAAATGGAAGACCAGCCTTCGTGATTTATTCTCCTTTCCCTCCAGCTCTCTTGAATCTAAGAGAGAAGGGAAGAAAAGAGGGAAGAGAGTGAGAAAGAAAGGGAAGAGGGAGAGGTCGAGTGGTGAGATGGGGGGGAGGCTGGAGATGTATGAAGCTAAAATGTAGCGGAGTGCAGTCGTAGCGAAAGGGAGAAGCTGCAGGCGAAACCCAACCAAGCAAGAGCTTCGAGCTGTGCGCGCTGAGCTATATTATATACATACACCCACAGTCACTATCACTATCACCCCGCCGTGGCCGCCGTGGCTCCAGTCAGTCGACGGGTCAGCTGCTGATGAGATGTATGGGGATATGTTATTATTACACACACGTGTGGGCTGCTTGCTGTACGGGATATCTGCCGGTGACGGAGCATCGTGCTGTTGTTACGTAGCCGCCGCACAGCAGCAGCAGCAGCAGCAGCACCCGAACAAGCTCACCCAGCTAAGCTCTTCCCCGTCGGCTGAAATTGGGCGAGCACATGCGAGACACGCCCCCCAAAAAGAAAATACGGTTAAGCATCATGCAAAATAACCTTAATGCTTCCCCGGCCCTCTGCCCTGACTGTTTAACGGTTCTACTCCTTATAGGATAACTCATTATTAAAGTATAATTGTAGAGCGGATATAAAAAAATAATATATAAAAAAATATGAGGCTCTCGGCCCGTCTCCTGTCGACGCCCGTCACCCCGTCGTCCCTCCTCTCTAAGAACGCCCTGGCTCTGCTGCCCCCGATCCCACTCTACCGTCGCATCCTTCGCGCCCATAGACGTCACCTCGGACCCGACGAAAGGGCCCTCGGAGACCACTACATTAGAGATGAGTGGAGACGGCACAAAGATGTCGAGAATCCTATCCACATTGTATGTTTTCATCTATCTCTATGCATTGATCGTTTTCGCTTTGTCCCTGCACTTTTGCCCTCCCCATCTATGTTTCTGTGAAAATTTCTTCGCTTCGTGGCTTCTTCTTTCGATTGTTAACCTTCAGAGTCATAACTTTCTATAAGGACAGATCGCATTCTTGACTGAGTGGCAGCTGTATGCGCAACATTTGGAAGGAGATACGTGGAGGGACGCGAAGCTGGACAAGGCAAAGCTTGAAAAGATGAGTGGTATGTTTATCGCAGTACCCTTATCTTCGCATCTCTACAGCTGAGGATTCAATGCATGCTAACTTGAGTGACATTGAAATATTTGCAGACGACCAGATCGGTCAGCTCTACGAACTAATGAAGAAGGCGAAGAACGTGCCGGATGACTCGTAGTATAATTATTAATAACAATGTCGCTCGGACAGTCTACTCATTCGGTCTAAACGGTCATGTATAGTATATAGTGAAATACAGCATATCTGGCGTTTATCTTCACAAGGGACCAAAATTTTTAAAAGGTATATGATTTCAATTATACTGTTCTATGAGATTCTTCATACCCATTTTTGAGTATCCCTCACATAATCCCATAACTCTCCACTAGCTTATTCCATTCGATCAATCCCATCCATGATAATGTAACATGCCCACCCATTGAATGCCTGAAAGAAAAAAAATATATCTCTACGCTCAATGGGATACCTCCAACCGACAAAAAGGAGGGAAACTTTAACGCCTCCCTCTCCCTCTGCCACCTCTATCCCCCCGTCCTCTACCCCTACCCCTACCCCTCCCACCGCCGCCACCAGCAGCGCCGCCACGATCCTTATCACCCTCTTTCCTAGCCTTATTCTTCGCCTTAACGCTATCATCGATCAGGAGCGTATCCAACGGTAACGAGTCCGGCAGGATGAAATAACGGATCGTGCTGCCTCGGATGTTAATCGTATCCAACGTTTGCGGCTCCCGATTGCGCACCGTCATGCGAACGGTACGCAGGGAGGTGTTCATTGTCGGTGTGACGGTGGTTATGGTGCCGTGGATTATAGTGCCTAAGCATACACGATCCATTGATTAGCATCAAACTTTAAGAATTTGTTGAGCGGAAACTTTAATAATGGTGATGGGAAGGTAAGGTACCATTCTTGAGCTCGACGGTGACCGTCTCGTTCGTGCATTTCATGAGGAATCTAAATATCGGAACACGGGATATGTCAGTTATATCGACCTCTATTTTAAACCAGCTAGCTGTATAGATCATGTCGTCCAGGAGCTAGGAGCTAACAAAAGGTAGGAGCTTGAAAGGGGAAAATTTCTGGAATGGGGAAATTGGCGTGTGATCGAGGGGTAGATATGATGTGATGGGGAATGTAAAATGTTCATGTCTGACTCGTGCGAAGGAGTAGCTCACCTGACCAACTTCATTGTGACGACCGCGATGATCGGAGCCTAGGGGCGTCCGATTGCTCCTGTGTAGATTAAAGAAGTAACGTTCAATGGGATGATTTGACCGGCGCGACGTGAAAAAAAGAGAATGTGGGGATTGAGAGGATGTATGTCGTCGTCTCTTGCCGTGTCTTTTTGATGAGGATGGTGATGGTGATTCGAATGAGAGCTGTGGACTGTGTGGGAAACTTTTCGCGCGTTTTCTGGCGGGCGGCGGGCTAAACTGCTTTGGGCGAGGCAGAGGGGGCTAAACCGGATTGGGCAGCATTCACTATCAACACGTAAATTTCAACATTTTCAACACATATCGCTTTTTATTTGTTCGACGCTCTAGCTCTACGCCGGGTATTGTGGAAATAGCGGTTAGAAATTGAGCTTATCGTTGTGCAAATAGTTCAGAAAGAGACTTCGGGTCATCTAATTTATTAGGGCTTTCTTTTGATGAATGGCTGTAGTTGAAAAATGGCTTGCAGTAAAATAGACCGGAGCTTGCAACGTTGATATAAAACACAAGTGTACAAGTTAGAAGCTTCGACGAAATCATTTTCACTGACTAATAAAATCAGTAGCAAAGTATGGAACTAATAATGACTTCATCAAGGCAAGCTATCGGAAGTATAGTCGTAGTTGTAGACGGAGACGGGCTCGAAAAATAATGAAGAAAAAGTCTGACGCCTTTGATATCACAGAACGGTCTCTAGGTGAACAAGTCAATGCGGTTAGCACATGATACCCATTCGCTGTAATATGTAAAAGAAAACATATTAGAGTGGTAGTCTCGTTGCCAGACGCTGTTAGAGTAGCATCGGTATCTATAGCTCTTCTCGATCCTTTTCTTCTTCCTCCTTCTTTCTCCTTCAACCATCACATTTCCCCACCTACGATCACAAACCCGGCAAGAACAAAACCGCTCTCAAAAACCAAGAAAACTCAATTGTACCAAGGTAATGTAATGTTTCTTGGCGTTATTATGTTCTTTAATGATGCGGCGACGAGACCGATGAAGCATTGCTTTTCTTGGCTTTCGAACGTTGCAAGATTCAATCGACATCCTAAAATGATGATATTCAACAATGTATTCTAAACTTCATCCCATCCTTTGAGGTTTATATCCTGTATTTTCTTCTTCAATCATAGAATCATGCTGTACTCCTTTCCTTCAGAGATATCCCATTTGAAACTTTCAATATCATTATTGCAACCCCCAGTCGAAGAACCTAAAAGTTTTATAGACATCATCTAACTATATCTGCCTTCCAGTACATTGAAACAAAAATGTCGGCAACGGGTATGCAAACGCTAAGGGACCTCCGGTCGAGGAAGCGCAAGCGGAATCCTGAGCCCGAAGTTCCTATGGCACCTAGTGCCAAAAGGACAAGGGGGAATGGACCCGCCCAAGCTTTCTTTTCTGAGGTTCCCGCGGCAGCCGCTACCCTCCCCACCTTCAGCATGCAGACCCGGTCTCGTGCTGCTGCCGCCGCAAGGGGCGATAAAAGCGGATCCAATGACCCCAGTACCGCCGCCAACAGACCACCAGTCGCCCAGGCTGACGCCCAGGGACTACCATACTCTCCGGAGACCATTCGGCGACGTCAGGAAGTGAACCTCGACACGACGTACGATTACATGCTAACCGTACCTCGACGCCGTAATAGGAACCCTCCCGAAAGCCTTTCTATCGCTTCATCTTCTTCTGCTACTGTTGCAGGTCCGTCAGCAGCGGCTCCCAACGCCGTCCAAGATACCCAGTACGCTGTGTATCGCGACAGGCGGGGGAGACCGTTGCACGGATACCGGTTGAAACCAGTCCATCCGGACCCAGAATGCCCACCATGGCGGGGTGTCGTTAAGGCCTTCGTTCGAGAACGGGAACCGGAGGAAGAGGAGGAAGTGGAAGATTCGCACGTTGCCTCGCCTGAGGCTGAGGTATCTCAGGCCAACCCGACGACCAAGTCCGGGAGAGTTTCCTCGAAGCAGGCTCTTAGAGAGCCAGCGGGTACGGAGACTCGACAGCGACAAGGGAGGCGGGTGGCCTTTGATATCCCCTCGGAGGGTGCAAACGAGGAAGGAGGAACCGTCTCACGCCGCGGCGGCGAGTCTGCAACATCGACGTCCAAGCGCGGTTCGATTGAAACCGTCGTTCCGACAGTCAATGCTCGCGCACGACGAGCTCGCCACGGCGATGAAGACGGTTCTAAGACCAGTGGTCTCCAAACGCAAACTTCAGGTGCACGCGGTTCCTGCCTGAAGAAACGCTCGCGCGTAGACTTCGGGGAACCAAATGAGAATGTCGAGGACGCTGTGGAAGGGGTTTTAGAAACCCGGCCCGCTAAGCGACCTTGTCAACCTCAAAAGAAACAGCCGCTTGCTACGGCTGTTTCTAGCGGCTCTGAGGTAGGAGACAAAAATGGTGGAGATGCTACTTGTGCAGATTCTATCACCACATCGGGGGTTGGCACGAGGCGACAGCAGAAACTGGCCTCTTCTGAATCTCAAATCCCGAAAGGGAGAAAGAGTAGTAAGAAGAACGGCCGGCGAACGCTGGAGCTGCAAGAGCTTGGGCCCTCGACGTCTCGAACTCGCGAGAGGAAGAGCGCGGTTACGGACAAACCCGCCTTGGAGCCCTCGCGTTCCAGCCAGCGTCTGAAGGAGAAGAAGGAGAGGCAGCAGATGCAGTAGGCACCAGTCAAGCATGTGGACTGGTAGTGGACGCTGAGGCCGAAGAGATTAGTTTATCCGCTTACCCATGGTGTGGTATGAATGGTAGTAGCAATGGAGGAGCCTTGGGCCTTCTCTTGGTTGGTTGGATAGGTTTGAGGTTGACGTTGCGCCGGAACATATGATCTCAAGGCACATATGTATCCCAACGTCAGATTGGATCGCGCATTTGAGAGCGAAGGAGTATAGAAAGATGGAGAGAAGGGCGTAAACGGGGAGGCAGTCGCCGTGGAGAGCAGAAAGAGCAGGGCGTAAACGTGGTTGCAGTCGCCGGAGTGAGAGGGAGATGTGTGGGCGTAACAGTGGACGCAGTCGCCGTACGGAGAGGGAAGCGGGCAAGGCGTAAATGTGGTTGCAGTCGCCGCAGAGACAGGACGAAGAGAGTCGGTGGCTCCATGTATGACTTGGCATAGTCCATCCTGCATTCTATTTGGAGGGACCTCTTCGCCAAGGGCACATAAACCGTAGTATACCGAGGGTACAACTACGGGAATGGTGAGTAATGGGGGAGGTTATCGTTTTTAAAAACTTCGAATAACATTATTAATAAGTTTTTCTCACTACTAGTAGCCGAAAAAAATTCGAAATGAAATTTGCGGACTTAGGGTCTGATGTCTTCAGTTCTTAAAGTACACTCGGGATACATTGTTCTTGCTGGTAACAAGTTCAATACAGGATCAGAGGCAGTAGGTTTTCTTATTCTATCCACAATCTTTCGATATCGCTGCTAAGTTATGTATGAAGATCCTGTAGGCGCGTGTAGGATATGCGATTGGGTAGTGTCTCGTATAGTTCCCAATGGTAGTGAGAACTACGGACAACCGGGCCTCATTGGGAAACAAGCGATATGGTTGCCCGACGAAGTGATGAGACCACGGCTGCCAGCACCATTAGCTGCTGCGCACGCCGTATCGGCAGCTTGCGATAGGCTGTTCAAGTTTGGGCCAGGCGGCGGCGGTGGGGTTGTAGGCAATGGTTGGCGGATGATGACTGGAAAGTACGCCAAAGTGGTATAACCATCCTGGTTGGATCGAGGAAGGCCGGCTAGTACACCTCCGAGCGGTTTGAGTCTGATCCAAGCCATTACCCCGTCGTTAAGGCCCACGGCAACAGCAATGAAAAAAAGCGTCTTGAGTTGCATGATGAGGCCTGAGTGAACTTCAAGTCAGATGACAGAACATAACAGAAGTATGGTAAGTGTTCCAATAATTTCCTTACTGGGTGATTCTTCAATTGGTTTAATTGTAGCCGTATAGCGTATATTATATGTTATGTTGATAGTGTAAGCTGACTTTGCTGACTGATAGTAACAGGAGCTTCTGCTAGAGCTGCTAGTTTGGGTACTAGATAGGGTAGAAACCACATTCATTAAATAATCAGGTTCTATGGCCTACCTGATCGATTTCGATTCAACGCTTTTCGGGATCTCTTTCTCTCGCAAACATAGGGTATTACTACAAAAGCCGCTTATTTTACAGACAGTTCAGGTTGAAGTTAAGGCGCGAGATGCCTATGGGATGTCTGACTAGAAGGGAGTTACATGCATAGCCCTAGCTTCTACACTTTGTGCAATGCTTACTCACGAAAAACCTCGCCGGTACGATATTTTCTTCCGGACTTTACGACACCAACCACCTCCTTTTGAAATTGACACGATAATCCAATCTGCAGTTTCAGTTTCACAACAGTTGTCTACGGAGACCTGCCGATAATTTCTGGGGTATTGTTCAGCAAGGGATTTATTTCGGGTATTAAATCTATATGCTAATTTAATACACAGTTTTTTGGCGAATTCGAATCAAAGTCCGAGCTTGGGGCTAAAAGTTAAGTAGGTTGATTCCAGACTCCAACAGTAGGGCTCTTGAACTTCCTACCTTGAACTGTGAGTAAACAGGAGTGTTGCAAAAAGTTGGAAAATCATCACCATGACGCAAAGTTTCGTTTAAATTTGAACTTGGAGAGACTGTGGAGGCTAAGAACACCACGAGACCAACAAGAAACCATAAGCGGAACTTAATTTAAGCTTCATGCAAACGATCGAAGCTGTCTATCGTTCCGTCCCGTCCCGCTAAACTCGCTTATGTCGAGTGACATTCTTCCCTTGTCATACGGGTGTCACGGCAGGAAAATACTATCCTACCGCAATTCAAATTAGCTGACACGAACTCTAGACGAAACGTCGGAAGTACGAATCTATTTCCCGTGTATAACATGCAACTTTGGCAACTCCGTTCTATTGATAAAGGAGGGAAAGAAACACCGACAACTATTACAACATATAATTATTGATCGTCGAAAATACAACAGAACAATTTTAGATGGTGCAACCAGAAAGCTCGCTATTTTGAATGAATCGGAAGAATTACGACTTAAGACAAAGCTAAAGTGCCGAAGCAGCAAAGTTGATAATCATGGAAACTTCAAGTTTTCCAACTGAAGTATCCATGAAACTTCAAGTTTTCCAACTGAAGTATCCATGAAACTTTGGAGACAGGGTACATCGAATACAATCCCGGCACACCTCCAATACTCCTGCAACTTAGTGCACCGTTGTTCAACTCTTTCTGCAGGGTAAACGCAGCTTCTATCCGGCTGTCTACTACGAGAATGCGAGCGCAAACATTTTTAAGTTAACTTTACCAAAGATACAATGGTGAATCGTTTCTTAACCAACAGAATTTATTATATTCGCAATCGGCGAATTTAATATACATCTTACGTTTCGCAAATTATACTCTGAATTCTAAACCACCTTTTACTCTTGCAGCGAATTCGTCTATAAGTATGACACACTAGCCAGTTCACACAACTTACTCTCCTCAAACTCGAGGCAAGCTCCTCAGTCGTCTTATTGGTACTTTTAATTTCTTTCACGGAATTTATCGTTGATACATCCATCAGCAATGATGATATTTAGCTCTTCTTGGCCCGTCAGGCCAACTTTGATGCTCTTCTTTATGACATCTTCTTTTGCCCAAATATGGCAACCAGGTCAACCCCCTACTCAAGGAGGAGTTAGCGGACAGCCATGGCAGCCAGGCCAGCAGCAACAAGGCCAGCAGCAGCAGCAGCAGCAACCTTGGCAGCCTGGCGGGCAACAGCAACAACCCCCTCAGCAGCAGCAGCCGTGGCAGCCAGGTGGGCAAAATCCTCCTCAACAGCAACAGCCATGGCAGCCTGGCGGGCAGCAGCAGCCTATATCAGGAGGAGGGGTTCAACAGCCCCCTTCGCAACAGCAACCCCCCTCACAACAGCAGCCTCCTTCACAACAACAACCTCCTCAGCAACAGCAACCTGGAGGTCAGACTGGCCCCATTCAAACAATTCCTGGTGTCTACAATCCAAACGCCAATGTTCAGAACACAGCTGTCTGCACCCAAAATGATTTCCAAACTTACACTGCCACCGACGGAAGTAATTTCATGATTAGATGTAGCTTCCATCACTGGACTACTACTCTTGAATCTACTTCCGCTCCTACATTCCAAGAGTGCATTGAAAAATGTGCTGCGAAAGATGGTTGCCAGGCTGTCAACTACAACGCCCCATCTGGGACGGGCTGTTACCTGATGAAAGAGGGCGGTATGAGTGCTAAGGCCGTAAATTGCGGTGTGCATCATTACGCATTCATAATCGATCCACCAACGGAACTAGCAGCCGACGACATGACCATTCTGTGCTCTACTGATTGTCCCTACGCCAATCACAATACCTACAACACCATATTTGGCTCTGCTTTCCGCATTGTCTGTGGTCGTCGTCATGCAACTCCACACATCTTCTCAGAGACGCAGCACACTTTTAAAGATTGCATGGACGCGTGTGCTGGTATGAACGGCTGTGATAGTGTTGATTACCAGGAGCGGAGCAAAACTTGCTACTACTCTAACCATAAAGGTTACCCGCCCAAGGAAGCGAAGGGTTACTCCAGTGCTTGGAATGTAGGATGTTCTGGTGCCTGTGGTGGTTGTAACTGTGGCGGTAATTTGCCTGCTGGACAGCTTCCACAAATTCCACAAGTGAAGGGTCCACTGAAACCAGATATCTCTTGTGGTAACTTGGGCATGCAGCACTATGCGTCTCCGAACGTTGATAGTCACGGAAACAAAGTCACTGATATCAACAACTTTGACCCTACGTTGCTCAAAGGACGCAATCCACAAACTGCCGGTCAAACAGCGGCGAACCCAGCCCAATACAGATTCGGTACCAACACCAAGATTGGATTCAATCAGAATCAAGCTAATCCAATCGATATTTATGGATTCAGCCAAGACTTTGGTACCTTCGCCGATGTTTTGGCAATCAATCATCGTGCCTATATATTCGCCCCGCAAGACGGCAAATACACTTTCAGTCTCCCGTCCAGTGATGATATCACTCTGCTTTGGGTCGGTCAAAAGGCCTATAGCGGCTGGAACCGTCAAAATGCCGATATTATTCAACAATTTGTATCTTCCGGCGGCGCACCGGTTCAGTTTCAGATCGATCTCCGGAAGGGCACTTATACTCCGATTCGTATCGTTTGGGCTAATCGTGGCGGAGCTGGTAACTTCAAATTGAAGATTACAGCCCCAGACAATAGTGTTCTTCTCGATCAAGATAGCGAGGACAACGATTATATTGTTCAATTCTCGTGTGATAATACAAGTGCACCCAAATTCCCCAATTGGGGTTTCGAAACTTAAATGATAAGGGTTCTCAAAGGGCATCGGGGAAGAGGGTATGTTCAGAGATTCACGTGGAGCTAGATTAGCGAAAAGGACCGACGAAAGCTTTTTCTATCATTTATTTTTTGTTGTTTCTCTTTTTGGTTTTCAAAGAAAGAATGTATTTTAGGGGGGTTTGTAGCTAGGATACAATTATCGCGATCATACAAATCGCAAATTGCAGCGATTTATTTATCATAATATTTAGGTATTTCGTCTTCAATAGGAATGCTGGGTCACTGGCGTAAGGAATAAACTGAAGAAAATATTTTGTAGAGGCTTAGACTATTCAAGCTTAGATGCCTCTGGAGCGGGCCATAAAGACCTAGAGGTCCTCGTGAATGCATTCTCTTGTGTTGAAAATGTCAGTAGTACTAAACGTCCCGACCCAACTATTAGATCAAACTTCCAGGGGTTCTTTCTAATGTTACACAGCTTGTATCAAGGCGCGCTCCTTGGTTAACCTTTTTCCACGAAACCAACTCCAGTGATACAGAAGCCCAGGGACCAGTAACACGATATCTGGTGTGGTATATTCGGAGATTGACCGTGCATTCAAATAAAGCACCGGAATTGGGAAAGTTTGGTCTCGCAATAAATCAAATTCGGGGGGTTCGAATTACTAAGGTTACTTTGACGTGGTTCAAAACACGGAGAGGTGAACGAGGGTTAGATATCTCTCATGATACCTATCATCAAAAAGACGGCATGAAATTACGCGGGGAAGTGTAAAATTCATGAATTTTTAAGCAGTTCAAGAATCTTAGAAACAAACATTCTCCACCGATTAAATTCAAAACTTAATTATAATTAATACATAACATATATTACTATCTACCCTCTCGGATACATGTACCCTACCAAATATTTTCTCCTTAGTCACCTGTCAAACCAAATGAGGCAAAACAGAAAGCGACATGCCTTCAGAGTTAGTATCCCTTGGTGGTCTTGGCAAACTCTATTGCCCCTTTGGTGCACTCGTCGAGATCCTCCTGGGGTAAATTGAAAGTTTTGTTAACAGTGTTTGGCATGGTACCAGCACTATCTGGATAGAACGCTCTGGTATACAGGCCAATTGCAAAGCCGGCGAAATTTCCCTCCTTGAGCAACCCAAGACCCCTGAAATATCGCTCTTGCGAGTTCTCTGTGGTGATTTTCCAATCTGCATCTGTAGTACCCGTGACCCTCTTGAGAGACTCGAACATGTCGTTCTGGCTGACGTTGAATGATTCGATACAGACGGACTTGTTGAAGTAGTCGCTAATGACAGGTTCTTTGTCATTCTCATTATCGCGGTTAAGCTTCAGACTTAGTAGGGCAGCAGTTCCACGGCCGACTTGCTCCCATGTGGAAGTGCTGAGTTTGATATTACCGTCGTCAAAACGGGTAAATTGTCTGTTGGCGATATCGAATCCGTAGCGAACCTCGCCGCCGCCGAGACTAAACTCGTACCAGAATCCACCGCAAATACCAATGAATGGCAAACCCTTCGAGGTGACATACTCCCTGGCTTGAATAATTCTTTCACCAATGAGGTTTTCTTTGGCGAAGGAGGCATTTCTATCCTGGTCATAGCCCCATTCGTTGGGAAGGACGATCTTGACGCCGGCTTCCTTGGCCGCATCTACCAGCTTTTGTTGAGTGTCTTTGGGAGCGGTAACTGCCATTGTGATGATTAAAACATCTTGTCCACGAAGGGCTTCGACAAGCGAGGAGGTGTCATTGTAGTCTACAACTTTGGAAGCTACTCCATCGGGAATCTTGCCGCTGCTATCAGCACGAGTGATGGCAGTGACCTTGTGCTTTCCGGTCTTGACGAGCTCCTCGGCAACAAATTTGCCTTGGGTACCGCCGGCCTATTTGCGCAAGTCAGCTTCTATGAGCGTATAAATTACATTTTCAAGATGTGTTTAAAAAGAAGGCTTACCCCGACAACAGCAATATTTTGGACATAGTTTGAAGACATTGTTGGATTTTATACGAAAATGTGTTGTTGGACGAAAAGGCAAATAGATGAAGCGATTCAGAAGAGAAGTGTTCAATATGATTGTATTTGGTGATTGAGTGATGATTTGATGCTCTTTTTTTCATCAATGTCAAGTTCAAATCCGACCATTTTATACATCTTCAAGTTACCAATGTCTACGCAATAGAGCAATAGTAGCTTGCGGATTTGAAGTTAAATCCGTTACCGCATTTGCTTTGGGTTTAAGGACGGAAGTCAAATTTTCCTAATCGGGAAGCATGTTTGAGCATATCTGCTACCCGGAGTTAGTTACCACCGACGCCGATCGTTCCCACCAACACCGATCCCTAAGAACCGACCTGAGAACCTCAACACGCAACACACCACTCAAAATTCGCGGAGGGATACACGGAATATACGGAGAGAAAGGAGTCAGAGACTGTGAGTCGGTCTCAATAGCGTCGCATTGACATTAAGCCGATTAGCAATCACTAAATTTTATGCGTCGACTCTTTATTTGTAAACTGCCCGTACATGATCATCTCGGAGCGAAGCTTCATTCCGACCTAATTATGAAGGTTCGCATTATTGATCAATTGATATGGCTACTAGCTGCTATGATGTTAATATGGTAGATTTAGTAGTTACATATAATAAATGAATCGATTTCATAGTGAAGTCATATTCCGATTAATTCCTTAGAGGGTGTATTCAGGGTGGAGCCGGAACAGCCTTGTATGACTTCCCACTACCAAGGATTACGAGATCACACCACAAGAATTCTTTCACAGGGCACATATTTTTAACTGGTTAAGGTTCGCAATCATAATATTTTGCTCCGTAACGAAGAATGGAAGCGCCTAGGCTATTGTGGCCGCACACTATATCTACTTAGGTATATTATCGGGCCCAATCTTCCTTACACTCTAGCTATCGGCCGATAGTAGCAGCAAAGGCTGGACCTTAGGTGGGTCTGGAACTGGAAGACCTTGGCACGCGACGAACTAATGTTTGCTTCTCTTCCTTATGCTATTGTACTTCATACATTCTTCGTCATCATCGTCTATTTGTTATCTCATGATGTTGATTCGACTTGCTGATAAGGGTAAAGAAACATTTGCCAGCTTGTCTCTCTTTTGAAGAGTGCGAGATTTAAGCGTTTAAAACCTCGTCGATATAGGATAACTAGAGACATCTGTAATCTAGTTGACGAGATCTCGCTTGAGATACTATGAGGAACCAATATGTGCAATTTTGTAACTGGTCTAAACGCATATGTTAATATTTCCCCTACAAAAGCGCCTTGAGATGCCATAGAATATTATACTTTCTACTTCGACGAGACCGTCATATCCAAGATAAAGGATAATCTTTCCATCGAGGGATTAAATTAAGTAACCTATGCACCCAGTCCCGGGCGCCGCTGAGGTAATTGAAATTTCGCGGATATCTATGTGTCTCGTTAGTTCTGATGTCTAGATAGTATTTAATAAGGTATATATATATACTTTTATTTTGCTCGATGTTACGGCTCAGCCAGCCGCAACTTTTGGGAGTTAAATTTGGAGGTGAAACCTCGAATTTGGGAGTCCAATCCGATAGAATCGGCTAAAAATCATTGGTGATGCCCATTTTAGAAAAGGGTAAGCATTTGGTTTTTTTTTAATAAAAGAATTTGATGTTGACGTTATTAGTATTGTGAACAGTTAGCGGGGAGATTTTAGAGAGTATATAGAAAAAGAGAAGAGAAGAGAAGAAGGAGAAAAAAGAAATCAGATGACCAATAGAAAATATCAATTGGGCTCTCTATTTCATGCAAATATTGGCATGTTGTGAAAGCATTACGACAAAATATCCGCGGCAACGGTGGTAGGACCCTGTTGTGAGAACCAACTACACTTGGTCATAGATATCTTACTTCCGCGACCGTAAGTGATTTGGTTCTTAAAACACTTCTAGGTTAAGATTTACAAGAATATCGGGGTGTCGCGACCCCTATCAGGTACAAATAGAATGTAGATAGTAAATCTATCCAACCTTCAAAGAAATGCGTAGGCGGAGTATGTAGGAGTCCATCTAGAAGTTTATGGGCAAAGGCAGCTAGTGAGTAGCTAGTGAGTAGTGAGGTTCTCCGTGCAGAGAATACAGTCAATACCATCTTATAAAACTCAAAGCGCAAAATGAATGGCGAAGCTCCAGTGTCAGTTCAATTTTTAGGAACGTCTGCTTGCTAAGGACTAGATATTCGAACTTGCGCCTCCTTCATTGATAAATTTCCAAAAGAACTGAACATTCCACTCTAAACTTCTACCGCAGCCTAAAGCCCGTTTTTGCCCCGTCACTAGGGGTATTCTATCACCAAGGGCAACCCGTGTTCCACTCAAGACACTCAAACTCGAGTAGGCTACGAATTAGTATATTAACATTCGGATCCAAGTATTTTTGTGCTTCTCGAAGTGTCTCTGAATCTTCAGACCGGTATGCCATTCACACTTGGCGACAGCTTGGTTCGAAATTTAAAACACCAAGGCCAACCACGTTCCTATCGTGATCCTTGCAGAGCTGAGTGATATTGGAACACGACAATATTTCGTGTCAAGCCAATACCAGGTTTCTTACACGTAGGAAGCATGCCCCAAACTAGATATCCGGTGGTGCCGGAGCGATCGAAGCGGGATGCGCGGTCAGGGGTTCCTGGGTCAAGTTAAGGGACAACGATTGATATCACGTCAAGCGAACGCATGGACACGCGCATCTTCCAAGTGTAAATTTAGGTCGATTTAAGTCTTCTAATAGTTTTATCAAGCCCGCTGAGTGCTATTTACTAGATTTGTAGAGCAGCGATGCTACGTCCTTTGTGGCACGGCGGAGTTGCATGTTGCATGATGCTCCATGACCAGAATAGAAGGTCGCGGCCGCTCAATTGTCAAACTGAAATATACCCTCGAGAGAAACAAAATTAAGATACATTCGATAGACTATAGGATTGATTCCAGCAAGCAGTGAGCCCACTCGTGCCTTATATTGAGCCTGCGTAAAGGTGGTATAAGAAACGCGAAGTAAAATATTGAGAGGAATCTTAGAGAAGTATCAAACTCAAATCAATTGCAAATAGCGAGTTATTTTCGTCGCTCTATGTGAACGGACAGGCCTCAAAAGTATGCACGAACCGAGAGGCTGAAACTATGGTATCAGCCTTACATATATTTCTGTCAGGCCTATCGGGTAAACTGCATTCACAGAGCTGAGATTGAATTTTATCATCGAGCTTGTGGGTCTTCAACCGCTAAGTCCCAGGTCTTTCACCTAAGTCTCTGGGCCCATAGAGAGCAAAATCAACTGATTCTGATCTGCAGGTACAATGCAAACTTCGTGGCTTCCGAATATTAATATAGAAAGCCTTATTATATCTACGAAAGACATTCCTGCCTTTCGGCTGGTCAGTGCCGAGAAATGGGGTAAATTTGATTTTATCGAAAATGACAAAATACTTAAAATGGTGTCGAAGGGTGTCTGTAAGCGAGCCTCGAAAGCGTTAGCCAATGTGTGTGGGCTCGAGATACCCACGTGCAGGTAAGGATTTATAATAGAATGAAAGAATGTATAAAATTCGGTATAGTCCAATTATCCTTGGCTGCCTGGCGACGGCCTGGTCACTAATTTATTTTTGCAGGCAGTGGCAGGAGCTGCTTGCTTGACAGGTGCAACACAAAGAAAGGTGTCGCCGACGCAGTCTGCAGCCGTAGCCCCTCAAAAACGCCTCAAAAACGCCATGTGTCGCTAAGTTACGAAATTTTCGATTCGTTCCTGCGCCCGAACGTTTCACCGAAGCCGCAAAAACCTTGGTATTTAGAGGGCCTTAGAAATAACCTCGGTATCTATTGTGGAAACCCGACTTAGGTACAGATTTGACACGGGTGGGTGGTGGCTGCATCCCGATCGAGGGTTACGCCGGCAGCTGCAGCTGCGCAGCGCGCAGTTACCCCGGGTCGGGTCCTCACCCGGGCTCGGTTTGCGTGTTACGGGGATCCGGAACGCAGCTTTGAATTCAACAACGTCGAACATCTGCATGTAGGCTAAAACTTTTCATCCAAGATCTTGAAGAGCTTTCGGATTCAGATTCGGAGAGCGCGAAGGCAATCCATTCCGATCTCCACATGCATATGCACATGCGCATATGCTGATATATCATGATCATATCGTATTGGCGAAAAAATGTAGTCAAAATATTAGATCTTTCTCGCCTTAAACAACCCCTCATATTACCCTTCCTTACTGGGCAATATGCAACACGGAATTCCAGTTTTCGATCACATCAATTTGCTCAGATGAGTAATCCGCGGAGAAAGCTCTGGTATTCGAATATCTGAGCCCTTTAGTCTTTCGTGGCTGTTTTAGGTTTCTAGATTTCGGACGAGCTTACAGGTGCTAGTACATTCTTTACAATAAAAGGTTATCTCCGGTATCTGCAGCGGACGAATAAAGAACCTTCTTGTAATCACCCCGACGTTTGTTCATACGCCTACAGATTCAGGACCCGATCCTCGGAACACAGCGGTTGAATTTTCTTTTTGTGGCAAAGTTCCTGGTAGCACTCACCCTTAGATTTTGGTATCAAGTCCATGAGTACCGAGACGCCTATGGTGACATATCGTAGCCGCTGCTATAAAGTCCTTTTTTTTTAAAAAGTAAATAAGAGATCTTAGTGTGATTTCTTTTTTTTTTTAACAAAAATTTAAGCGAGAGGAACGCTTTAACTAAGACTTTCGTGAATAAGATAGCTACCATTCTTGCATCGATACATTTCAATAGTTCAATCACGAGGTTTCTAAGTATACCTATAAAGGTCGGGCCTTCGGGCTTTAGAGCTCTATTAGTTTAGATTTGGCGATACCTCGCTGAAATGACTTGGATGGGAGATTTGAGCTCAAAGGAGAGAACAGGTTAACCCTTGTTTGGATGTTCATGGTTACATGGACATGTGGGTACTTGCAAGACAGTTTCTTGATATAAGAATGACAGTCAGACCCAATCACTTCAGTAGCAAGGCTTCGATCGCGAGAAAATGTTTGAGCCGGATAAACCGGTTCGAGGATTCCCGGCTTCCGATAATTTGAGAAAATATTCCTATATATCACTTCTTTAGTAAGTACAGGTGTACTTGATTGTTAAGTACCTAGTTTAGGACCGAAGTAATAACTCTATAAATTGTCGTGGTGGGGTTTACGTTCGAAGAAATTCGGGTCCTGGTCTGGTAATGCAGCTTGCGCCTCAATATGTGGGACCCGACTGACGCTCGTTCGGCGATGCAACATGCCGCTTTTTGCAATCCTTTTCGGTATTAAGGTGTATTTACATTACGCGTAAGAGAGCATACGTGTAAACGCGAGCAAGAATTCTAGAAAGTAGGCGCAGTGGAGGAAAAAAAGGCCCCGCTCACCATTTCGTCTGTCATGTCATCCTGGTTTGCTACCACAGCTCAACCAAAACCTAAGTGTGACGAAAACCTAAGCTTAGAAATGCCGAGAATGTTTTGAAAAATAAGAAAGAATCTCAATTAGAAGGAATTTAGAGATAATTCTCAGCCATGTCGTTATCTGAAAACATGGGCAACCATGCCACACGCGTACGCGCGGATCTCTGGAGGAAAGGAAAACTAGAAGCTTTAACTCTCTGGATTCTTATAACCTGTGAACTAAGACTCCCATCCAGCTTTCCCTTCATAATTAAGGCAGTCTTCAGAGCGTTTCGGAATAATCCACAATACAAAAATGCAACTGACTGACTAGGATTTATCCTAGTTAGCGCGATGGGATCAAAGGAACTCGACAGGTGTGCAAAAACTTTAAACTTGCATAGCTCTCGCGATGTCTTTGTTCTTCAAGCGGAATATTCGAGCTTGAGCAATAACGAAGAGGGCCCAAAATATCCGAAATGACTATCAGATAGATATCTAATAACGTTATGACATTATTGGCATGCTATACTTGGTGAATATTTGCGGTTTGCCCGTGCATGAGAAAGTGGTGCCTGTCAGCTGCCTCGCGGCAGATACAGGCTTTCACGGTGGAGACTCTTAGATATGTAAACGAAAGGGGCATCAGTCCACCCGATCTCTCCGTGATTACCCAAAAATCAGACAGCGAAGGCGGGATTATGGGGTTCCTAAACCCTTGTGGCTGCGACATCGAGTTGACTCTTGGCTAGACGAGCCTCGTGCCCAAACCCGCTAACAGTATTTCGTCCTTCCTCTCGGATTTTAGGGCCTTTTTGGGAGCGGGGAGGTAGAAATTGAGCGCTAGGGTTTTACGTATGAGGCTTAAAATATAGAATTCGGGATCATAGTTCATTATTGCTCGTATCGAACATGAGTTCCAAGAACAGCCTGGAAGATCCAAGCTTAACCGCGATCCCACAGTTGAAGCTGGCTACAACCAGGGTGAAATCTTGCAAATAGCAAGGAAAGTATCAAAGGCTGGACTGAATTGAAGAGACACTTCAATAGCCTGCCCTTCCCAAAAATAAACAAATAAAAAAGCAAAAAAAAACAAGGGAATAAGAGAGAGCAATATTTACAGAACCGAGATTCAAATACAGAAAAAAAGAAACAAACGAATACCATTACAGCTCCGGGAGTATCACTATGAAAGAAAAACATGCTAATGAGACAGAGAATCAAATGTAAATGAGAAAGAAAAAAAGAAAACCCCAAAATGCCGAACGCCTATCCTGCTTTCCCAATGCATCACCGCCGGTATTGATTCTCATCTAATTTTTGAATCCATTCTCTATAGTCGTAGCGCGATTGTTCCGGGGAATCCGAGAGGACATTGTCTATAGACATAATATCCGTGATTTGTGACCGTGATCGCTGAGGGGATTCGAGACTCGTCACACTCTGACTCGAAAGGCTTGAGAGGGCAGGATAATTCGCTTGGCCTGTCGGACTTGAAGTGACTGTAGGGTTCAAGCTTGGGAAATAGAGCGAACTGGCGAGAGCACGGCCAGCTGCTGACTGTGTAAAAGGCGGCGAGCAAGCTCGATTCCTCTTGACGCAACGATCACATCGATCCGGCCATTGCCGATCGATGGGTAAGCACTAGAAACCGGGGGCGTCAGCATTGTACATGTAAAGCAAGCCCCGCGACAAGATACCAAGTCGTCGACGTACCACTTGATGGTGTTTCCTGCAAGCGTCACATCTATGTCGATTCAGGACTCTCCTGGTGCTGTCCGCCTGGGATGGCTGGGTTGCTGCACAGATATAGCCATACTTGGCGCACCGTTCGCATATTTCAGGCTCCCCTTTGGGTGTTTCCCGCAGGCACTATAGAAATGAAAACCCCGAGTTAGAATTTCGGTAAACTAGATATCGAGTGCCCCTCCATCAGAGTACCCGCATTATTTCAGCGGAGGTTCTGGAGTGGGTACGCCAGTCTGGCAGAATATATCCCACCTTCTTTTTGTCACGTCGACAATAAAAGCAGGTGCCCTCGTCCTTTACACCCCTCGGCATCGATCCGGTTATAAGTCCCAAAAATATCCAATTTCGTGCCTTAAGTCGCTCCTCACTCTTCTCGAAATCATAACCGATCCAGTCTGTGAGCTGTCGTCGTAGTTGTTGCCGACTTGGGCTTGAAGATTGATATGGTGCTTCGTAAATAGGGAACTGGGTTTTTTTTAGACACGGGAGTTTCTAGCGAGGGCTTTAAATATATAAATTTCTCGTTCGCTCGCACACCAAATGGTCTGGGTGCTTGGCGTGGGACGCTAATTCGACCAAACTCAAATGTTACATTTGCACCGAACCCGCCCAGGCGAACATGATCCTGGAATGCAATGAGCCTGGATATGCGCAAGAAGGCCCCACGGAAAGCAAACTATGTAAGCTCCATCAACAAGCACAGTCGGATTCGCTATCGCCGTGACCGAACAACGTGCGTCCCGATTTGCGAGCAGCAGGCCCCCGAAGGCCGCGGCATTCAAAAGGAGGCAACCTTAAGTACCCCAGTCGCTTCCAGCAATCAGCGGGACCCCGGCGACAGCGTGCTTCGGCAATGAACATAATGTTCTTGCATGACTCCCCAATTTTGCCAGATTTCCCTAACCTGGCGGTGGGTCGTTTCATCAGACGACCTTTTTAGATACATTTCTACCATCTTACCCTTCAGTCAAGACGTCAGTTCAGCCTTAGCTCTTTCTCTCGATCTGCGTAGGCGCGCTCAGAGCAGGTTATTGACGAAATCTTAAATTAAGGCCCCCTTCGAGATTGCATCTGGTGGGCGAAAGGCATATTAGGTCGGCGTTCTGCTGCTCGGGAACAAGTTGTTCAGACATGGAACGGGGAAAGGCAGCCTAACCGGATCTCCTGTCTTTTGGTGCATCCGTCAATATTGTGATCCCAGTCCAATCTTCAGCCGGTCCCAAGAGTGTGCTCACTCAGCCACGCTCTCTAATCGCGGTTCGGATTCCGAGAGGCATGACAAATTCGTGATGCACAGCTCCTTGCACCTTGAAAGATCTGGCTTAGTAAGGCCAAAAAATCCAAGTTACACACAGGCACACGAGGAAAATGTTCATGGTTCCTTGACAAACAATATTGCGAACCAAAAGAGAAATTGGATCCCTTAATATCCATTAACGCCCTACCGCCCGTATCTCGCTATTTTCAACTGATTCGAGGGGCTATGAGAAACCGCAATTTTCATCTTTTTTCAATGCATTCCAAGAGCCATACAGACTTGGCAATTATAATAACTCCTTTTGGGGTAAAATTCCAGGGCAGTAGCAACTTCTGTTCCTGAGACATGCAGCCTTCGAAAAGTGCAAAACGCCTGCAGACAGATCCGATTTCCCCAGCGGAGGGGCTGCAAAACATAAAGAAATCTAATCTCAATACTGCATCCATCTGAAAATGCGCCTATGTCAAACTAAAACGCCCTTCTATTCATATTCGGGTTCAATCGATTTTTTTTCGCCTGGTAATGGATTGATACGTAGTAGTAGTGTGCCGGCCCTTATTGCGTTGCTCAGCCTCGTTTGGTAAAAGGGATGGATCTCAACCGTATAATTGGGCAGGCGACTCCCTTCAAGCTTCTCAGAAACTTGGGACTTTTTGGATTACAGCCAGCCAATCTCGGGGATTTGTGGCTGAAATAGCCTATCCACGACGGACTTTGCGATGGCAATGACGAAGCAAATATGACTGGCCTGGCCAGAACATCTAGATTCCTCGATCTCACAGCTGATACGCCTCGTCCGTCAAGCCTCTGATTAGCCATGAGGATGGTTGACTCAAAGCTGTCACCAAATCCTCACAACTTAAGAAAAGCGAGTCTAAAAGTTCAGACGATCCCTTTTGTATGGCTCCGGGTGACCTAACTCCCGAAATGCAAATATGAACCTCGGGAACGTCCATGAACTTGTGATTGATACCATGCAATCTGCAAGTTGATGTTCGCGGTTTCGCTTAATCAGAGGCTGTCGACGGTTCCCAGAACATTTCCCGCCGGTTAGCTAATTTTACTCCTGCAGCTGCGAGCATCTTTGCTTCGCCCCTTTTGTGCGCGTGTTGCCAAAGGAAACCTATACCCTATCACGCTTAGTCGGTTTCCGCTCTCCATTGTTGATATTGTTTTCATCTCTTCGGTCGACCATAAAACTATACTTGGGCTGATACAATATCTCGTAGAATAGTTTTGGTAACAGATATTAGCGCATTTCGGGTATACCCCACCTTACCGGCGTCTCTTCTGCAGGAAAACGTTTCAACCAGGCCTTTTTTATTTGCGATATTTGTCATTCTACTGCATGAGTGGGTGCTTTTCGCGACAGCCGCATCGATACCGCAAAGGGATTGGAGCAGATGATACGTCCAACAAGGTATCAAAACCCAGAATGTGCATGGCTTTCGATCCCGTGCGGCTATTGTCATTCGATTCCGATGTTTGTGATTCTGAAAATTGCGATAGTATGGTTCGGAGTGAAATTCTGAGCACGAAGGATGACACGAGCTGGCTCCATCCGTTGAAACATTGTGAGATAGGATTGTGCCTTAGAAGGCAGACTAACTGGACTCCCATCTCGCCTGCAAAACTTACGTGATTTAGCGTCCTAATGACTGGGTTATTCACTGGCCTCAAGAGTCTTACACTAATCTTCTCGGGCCTTCTCTCTCGATTCCTAAAAGTACGGCTTCTGTTTAATATTCATCGAAAACTGTTAACTTCAACAAAATTCAAGGCTTCAATGATGCAGCGGTGAACAATGGAGTCAAATATCCAATCTGAGTCAAAAAATACCCGAATGTCCACCTCCCATGCCTTGCTATATTGGAATCAATTTATCGTACCTCAACTCTCATAGCGCATCGTTCGGACCAAGCCCGCGGCAGCAAGATGATTATTTAGTCGCTCCTCTGATCGATTATGCCGACATCGCTCGCCGTCCATTATCCACGAACCAATCATACATCGGTGCTATCGATACTCTATCTTCCATGGCTGCCTAGATCCATGGGAAATGCGTACTTGAAGATGAAACCGGCATAGAGGAAGAGAGCTACGTCCACAAACTCAAAACGTGCGAACTGAATCCCATTAATAGCCTTGGCGTGGAATCGACAAAAAACCATTTGAGTTATAAAACGTACTATTTTGTCCATTTGGACTTTAGTACCCATGCAATGCATACCTGCACGGCCCTCTGATTCGTCTTCCTCTTCAACATCCGACTTGACTATTCCGCTTCAACAAGGCGAGAAAGCCCAGTCCTGGAGTCACAAATAGCAATTTTCGGAATGCCACGGGTTCAAGTCCGCAGTAATGGTGTCATATGGTTCTAGCGAAACGGGCAACCTGGATAAGAAATCTTTTTTCTTGTGGTATCGCTCCCACGTTGTGGCATTTGCGAACCCTGGTATCCGTTTATTATCGTGATCTGTTTTGAAAACAAATTTGGAATAGTATGCCCCTGAAGATGAAGATACCGCCTAGCTTATACCAGGGTATATATTGAGTGCTTAAATCAATGAATAAGAGATACATCCGACATGCTATCATTAATCCTTTGGTAGGCAATTGAATGACTGGAATATATACGGGGGCAGGTCCGAATTCATACGCATTTAGTGAATGCATGCATTGCTAAGGTAGCATTTGCACTTCAGACACAACTAACCCCGCAGTCGCGGTGGAAAACCGTAATGGAAGTTCCGCGACCCGCTTGCACTTGTGGACTAGCTTCGGCAAGCTTGATCTATGAGCTGTTGCTTCTTTCTAAATAACAATCTCGTAATTTATGTGAGCAGTGTACACCGATGACCGATCCTGTGACAGAAAGTTTAAAAGTTAGATCGGACAAAGTCTGGGCGACTAAAGTATCCGTCGCGTTACCCACCCAAAATGTGGCGTGTGACTATAGGTGTCGATACAAGTAAATACCGAATTCTGGGCCATACCGTGCGGATGGCCGAGGACAATCACGTCTCCCCGGTGAGATATACCGGTATCTTAGTCCCCGGAGTCGCTTTCGATTAACCGGAACAGTCGGATCAGCTTACAAGTATCCACCTTGAACACTCCGCTCGCTTATACAGGATAGTCCCATTAGTATACCTTAAAGGCTGATCTTGTGAGACTCGGTGGAACGCTGATGCGAGATTGACAAGCATGCCTGTTTCTACTTAGTCAGGCTGAAGGAGAGCTGAGGTACCGAACGTTGAAATATTAAGATTGTAAAAACTATATCATAATATCGTTCATCGATATTCCTTAGTGTCAGCTTCACAACAAAGCGAGATTGGTTCGTTATGAACATGGGTCCTCATAAACCGGAAATAGCGAACGGGAAATTGGAGTTGAATTCATGCCTCAGCTGATGACAATAATAGAAAGATTTACTTCTTAGAATACAGCCCCAAGCCGACAGCTCGCTGAAGAGTGGGTGGGTCTCTCCAGGCGTCACTCGGAAAGTGTTGTGCTTAGAATATTACAACATCAGCCCATCACAACAGACAGCCAGGCGCCCTGGTTGTTTGAGATATTCCAAAGATTACTATACTTGAGAGAACTAACTTATATTTCTACTATACTAGAAGGTGAATGAAGATGGACCTTTTGACCAATCAACTGTATCTCTTTCATGATGGTAGCATTTCAAAATAATTTTCTCTCTAAACTAAACCAACTTGAGAACCCTAGAGACTAAACACCACATATCTGAAGTGGGCATCCAAAATCAGTAAGGCATCAGGGTATCAGTTCAACAGAAAGTCTCCATCCATGGTTTCAATCTTACCATGATAAAGAAATCTAGCGTCATCATATCATAGTCAAAATATCTTTGCAATCTGATGGAGAATGCGTTGGAGCTGTGAAGCCATGGTAATAGTTAGTAAGTTGCTTCTAGAGCATATCGTTGTTAATCCTATTTACTTACGACTCATCAATAGAGCATTGGGATTCTTTGTTAGCTCTGCAATGGTCTCGTTGATCTCCTTCTCGATCTTTTTGTCGCCATATTCTCTACCTTTCAAATATCCCTCGTCGTAACCATCTCGATACCCTTCCCTCCAGCCATCTTCCCGGCCCTCTTTCTGTCCTTCTTTGAATCCTTGCCAATATCCTTCTTCCTTAACTCTCTTACGATCGTCAGCTATACCATCTTTGCGACCCTTTTCGTAGGCAATTTTGCAGAGCCTGACGAGATTAGCTCGACTATTATCGTGGTGGTCGAGATTGAGGGCAAGATTATCTTCTGATTTGATTGGGGCTTCCTCGTATAAGGTAAGCAATCCTTCCGATTCTTCACAAGGTGGAGCCGGTCGGTGCGACTTGGTGCTAGATTCCTTTACGGTTTGACCGAGCTTCGGTTGCAATAACGCTGCAGTACTGCCTTTGAGCTTCTGTTGCTTTTCGAAGTTGTCAAGAGTTCGTTTGAACTGCTTACTGGCACTAGTTTCTGTGGTTGGTGGAAACGTGCGAGCCGTTTGTTGAGACCTTCCTTCATTTATTGCCTTTGGTGGCGGCTTTGGCTAGAGACACCGTTGACCAGTATACGTATGATTAGCTTTCGAGCTGGGATTTTTAGATTCTGAGACACTGTGGATCTTACGACTTTGGCCTTACCTGAACATGCTTACTGGCCGATTTGGGGACACAATGGAGCTTGTATTCATCACTGAATTCGCGATCCGTTCTCGACGACAGATGATGGGATTCCTTTCCAAGCTTTGCACGAATAGAACCTCCAGCTCCTGTCGATGACATTATCAAGGTGAAACGTGTTTTCGGACTTCGGCCTGGGTATGAGACCAGACTCCAGTAGTAGTAATGCAATCAGGGTTATTGGGCTAGGGTGTCTGTGCTGCTATTAGGCCATCAAGCAGGATGAACAGCTGAGACATGACGGAGACACCTCCATACAAGACGGTGCACGCGAATGCAAACTCGTACACCATCCCCATTACCCGGTTACGAGACTTCCTCTCTACGGTACTATATTGCTTTGAGTTTGTTTGTTTTGATCTACGATAGGCTCAAGTCCAGATTTGTGAGGGATTATCGCGGCCTGAACGACGTTTCAACACAAAATTCAGGTGCGGTGTTTCCGTAAATATTTCTACTTTGGAGAATTTAAATGGGAAGTTGAGATACAGAGTGATACGGTGATGCCGCTATAATATCTACAATGGTATTATATAACACATCGGTATCCGCTTCCGGGATATTACCCGTTTTCCAATGGTAACCAATGAAATCAAGCCAATAGAGCTTGGAATTATGGCGGCCATTTTCAGCTTTAATCTGGTTGCTGAAGCCTTTTGACCTTCCTACCTTATACATCTCGCCGACTAAGATCTCTCATGTCATCCGATATATTCCATAGAAAATAGCCTCGTTCTCGAGGTTTCTATCGGGTTCTTGCTATTAAGTTCCGTTCCCGATTTTCTAGAAAGCCCATCGTGGCTGTGCAGCGCGCAGCACACAACTTTCATCAAAAAAACACAACAGCCAAATGCGACCAAACTGTGTTGTTTGGCAAGTTTAACCAATTAAAGGGTCTTGTCGCACGTCATAGCGCTGCACTGCCGTGTCCCTGCGTTGAAAGAGGGAGGAGATAATGAGGCCAAATCAAAGAAATGGCGCAGGACACAGAAACAGACGTGAGGGCAGACTGCAAGAAAACCCGCTTCCATCGCGCGGCAGGCCTCACGAAGTTTTCCTTCCTAGGATCTGGTGCGCGTGTGATTAATTCCGACCAAGTTACCCCGACTTTCCGCCTAGCTCGAGGCTCTGGAGCTCTGTGACCGACGTCGAAGTGAGGCTGTTGCGTGCCTACTGTGTCACTGATTGCAACTTGGCATATATATAAAGTCGGGTCGATTGCGATTTATCTATCGTTTTAAGAAATCTTACTCAGAAGGTTCAATCTCGAAACAATCTTTATTAATCAGTTCAATAATTCAACCAAACATAAACCTCCATCTGCCCTTGCTATTCATCCTGTCCAACATAACTACTCCTACAACATCGATGGCTACAGAAAACTCGACAATACCCATATCCCCCATTACGGAGAGAATTCTCCAGGCTGCCGATACCCATGCGTCACTCATTTCCCAGATCGCGGCGTTAGAACACGCTCCTCCCACTCTTGAACAACAGCATGCATATCTCCAAGATCTTAAGGCCAACTTGTTGGATCTTAAGAAAGAGCTCGTGAAACTTCGGGCTTTTACTAGCAAAGAACGAAAGGAGCACCAAGATCTTCGAGACTCGTTCGCCCGGCGATACGCTCATAAGCTCACAGGCCGATCTGAAAAGTTTGTTTCAAAAATTGAAAAGGAAGAACGAGAATATCTGGAAGCTTATCACAACCAGCAAGTTGCGGAAGAGAAGGAGCGATATCTAGAAGATACGATCGCGAAAACCGAGAAACAGATTACCGAGTTGACAGTCCAGACCAAGGAGTACCATAATCTGAAGGAGAAAGCGAAGGAGCTTTACAACCGCGTCTTCGAAGGCCCCACGCCGGATTTCCCAGAAGAGGACCAGATGGAACTAGCGGTTGAAAATGCAAAAGTCGCCTTTGCAGACGCGCAATCCAGATACAACGCCGACCATGAAGCTCAAATCGCGCTCGCTAACGCCGAGCAGGTTGTTGCGAGAGCAGTCGGATTCGCCGATGGAGCACTTTCTGCTTCCACATGGGATCTTTGGGGAGGAGGTGGCCTAGCCGATTTTCTGGAGCGAGATAACCTCAGCAAGGCGCAAAGCTCCCTTTCCCAAGCTCAAATGTTTCTCTCTCAAGCTGTTGTCCTACAGCGTGAGATCGGGCCGTTCCAAGATGTTGAAGTGGCAAATGGTCACATTTTCAGCGACATCTTTTTCGATAACGTGTTCACCGATTATCAGTTCCATGAAAAGGTGAAGAAGACGAACTTGCAAGTAAAAAAGCTGTTCCTCCAAGTCAGAGGAGAAGGACAAAAACAAAGAGCAAGAGCCCTCGATTCAAAAAATAATTTAGGAGAAGCCAAGGCACAGCTATCGGCCGCCCGTACGGAACTTGAGAACATCCGCAGAGAAGTTTTCGAGAGAGTTTCTGGAGTGCCAGGCAGTATTGGTGTTCCACCAGCCTATGGTACTGTCGGGTCGCCTCCACCCGCAGATTCATCAGAAACACAACATATCTAGCGAGTGTATGGAGGCCAAGCGGGCCAAGAGTCCGGAATGATTTTTCAAGGCTCTATAACGAATTCATGATTAGGGGACCAAAGATTCTCAGTCAGGCACTTAATCTCATAAGTTTATTAATTTGTTTTCTCGGGCTGTGGCGTTTTTTGTATACATGGCGTTTGTGTTCCGACATCCGGTTAACTCTTGAACTGTTGCACCTGTTTTGGCTATTCTTTCCAATATCCACTGATCGTAAACCATCTTTTAATGTATTAGAATAATCAATAATATTTTCCCACTTTACATTTCATTTCCCTTTTATTCTGTGAACCTTGTAGACGAGATAGCATCCCGTTTTTGTGATGAGGTCTGAAACACATGACAGGCAGGTTTTCGGCTTGTAGGCCCGGCAGCTGGAAAGCGCAACGAGATGTGGAGCAATCCTCACCATAGCCTTGTCAACACAGACAATTGTGTTCCTGCGTATGCAATAGATCCACCAAGAACAGACAATAATCCCAGAACTCAAGAAATCAGTGGCGCGCAATGCAATTCTGGAAATAGGAACATTGTTATGGCCAGAACTAGCATTCCGATATAAAGAAACGATCTAAACTCAACTTCGGAATTTTTGCCATTGTGTTGAATTAGTCCGGTCTACTGTATATAAAGAATTGATACCCCAAGGATGCCAAAGGAGATTGAGTTGCGGGAGCTCATCTAATATCTATACTTTGATAACTTTCAATTTGATACTGAATCTCTTAGCTCAGCGAATTTAATGTCTCACTATCGGATGAAACGACATTTTGCGCGTACAGTGGGCACTGAATCGGTACTGGATCTTCCGACAAGTTGACAAGGATTAGCTGGAGCGGCTTGTTCTACCACTACCCGAGACTTTGGAGCTCTCTGGCCAAGGACGGAACTCGATCCCGGGTTAAGATCGACCGATATAATACAAGAAATTTTGTCTACAGAATTTGGTTCGGAAGAACCTTTACCTGGTAAAATGCTCATATCATCTGGGAGGGAGACGTTTTGCATCCCGGGTATGGGTACACGTTAACCCTGCAGGTACGATATCCTCCCCTGCACTATTATCCATGTACCGTGAATCATGTCCGATTGCGTTTCATAGCATCTCTGTCTGTTTAAGGCAGAGTTATACAATATATATAAGCGAGTAGTCCCTCGCCTTGGACGGGTATTTTCATTCCCTAGAGTTAGCACGCAAGCCATAATTTAATTGTATAGAAACAGCAAGTCGATCAACATGAGGAGTCAGGGTATTCTGTCTTCATTTGGAGTTCTCGCGGCGCTCGCAGCTACTGTTGGTGCACAGGGTGTAGCCGATTTATATGCCCGATGTTGGTTGATACGATTAACTATTTCCTGTTCTCCATGGATTGATTTACTAAAATCGAATTCGAATAGGTGGTGGTGAAGGCTGGACTGGACCGACTCTGTGTCCCGATGGAGCATACTGCATGGTCCTGAACCAATGTTCGAAGCTATTGTCCCGGGCTTTCCTCATTGTTTTTTTTATAAAACTAATACGCTCATTTAGGGTGGTCCTCCTGCCAACCCGTCCCTGTGACCGCATGCCCAAGCTTTGGACCCTACATCGATCCTAATTCTCAAACCGACGGCTTGAATTCGTTTGCCGTTCGTCGAGGCAAATATTTCGGAACCGCTGGAGACTGGGTTTACGCAAACGTTATGAATTGCACTTGGTCCCAAATCGCCACCGATCCCTCAGAGTTTGGAGTCTTGACGACAGGAAACAGCCAAAAGTGGGATACAACAGAGGCAACCCAAGGTGTCTTTAACTTTGATGCAGCAGACCAGTTCGTTGCCTGGGGTCTCAAATATGGCAAGAAGTTCCGTGGACATACTTTAGGTAGGGTCTCTACAGTACTTTTATGAACCGAAGCATTCATTTGTATTACGATCTAGACTGACAACTGTCCAGTATGGTATAATCAGCTCCCAGCCTGGGTCACTGGCGGAACCTGGAACGCTACAACTCTCACAACTGTGCTTCAAAACCACATCACCACCGAGGTGACCCATTTCAAGGGCAAAATGATGCACTGGGATGTTGTAAACGAACCATTCAACGAGGATGGTACCTACCGAAGTAATATCTGGTACCAAATCATCGGCCCGGACTATATTCCCATCGCTCTACGTGCCGCCGCCGCCGCCGATCCAGCAGCAAAACTTTACATCAACGAATATAACGTCGAGGGTGTCAATCCCAAATCAACTGCTCTCTTGAACCTTTTCAAGAGTCTGAAGGCAGCTGGCGTTCCAATCCACGGACTGGGAATTCAAGGACACTTGATTGTAGGACAAGTTCCAACTGATATGCCCGCTAACTTTAATCGGTTCGTTGCCGCGGGAGCCGATATTGCCATTACAGAGCTTGATATCCGTATGAACGTTCCACCTGTAAACCAGACCGCATCATTCGCGCAACAAGCGGCGGATTATGCGACTGTTGCCTATGCCTGCAAAGTTACTGGAAGATGTCAGGGTATTACAATCTGGGACATTAGTGATGTAAGATTCCCCAATAATAACAAATCAACCGTAATTTCTATATACCATAAACTCGGTTACTAACAAATATCTTGTAGAAAAACTCGTGGATTCCTGGTGTATTCGCTGGCCAGGGCGACGCCCTTCCATGGGATGTGAATTATCAAAAGAAGCCGGCCTATTATGGTCTCGCTACAACATTGAAGCCGTAAAGTATCGGAGAAATATCTAAGTTCTTGATGCTGAGAAGCTATTTGTAAATATGTTCTGATCGATAACTGTAAATATATTCTATTGGTATAACAATGAGTTTGCTATATAAACCAGGTCTCGTAACCAACCCTTCCCGAAGGCACTATAAACCCAACTCCATCCTTGTATACCTGCTAGACTGAATATAGCCATATCGCCGCTTCTATATGTGTATGGTACATCTATACGATCAGAGCTTGGCGGAGATAGCACCATCTGGAGCAGACCAGAAATTAACAACCTGGGCACTCAACATGCCATTAGTACTTTCAATCTCCTTCAAAGCCCCATCTCTAACTTTCCCACCATCAACTCTCAAGATCATCAACGCATCCCCTTCCTTCTCGCCTTGTCCGTACTTCCTCGCTGCCACCGTCATGCTCCTAACATTCAGACCCTCGCCGCCCAAAATCCTCCCGACAACACCAATCATACCTGGCCTGTCAAAGTTCCTGGCGACGAGAAGTGTGCCCTCTGGCACGAAATTGGTTTCAAAGTCTCCGATTCTCACGATCTGTGGGAAGCTGCCCTCGCTGCAGAAACCCTGGATTATGTCTCCGTTCGCACCCTTGACAGTGACGAGACTGCTATATGTTGTATCCTCAGGCACCTTTCGCTCATGAACCACGATTCCGCGTTCCTTTGCGACAAGTTTAGCGTTGACGACATTGACGGTTGTACCTCTCGCCGAGATTGACTTTGTCAGTCCGTTGATTAGGGCTGCGAATAAAGGTGCGGTGGGAACGTTGGCGATAGCACCAGAGAAGATGAGCTCGTAAGATGGGGGCTGTTTTTTGAAGTGTGCAGTGTACAACAAGCCCATCTTCTCGATCAATTGAGTGTATGGGGTGATTTTCTCGAGGTCTGAACTGCTGATTGTTGGAGCGTTCACCGCTGAGCGTGGTAGCTGGTTCAGCAGAACGTCCCGAATCTGCTCGGTAACATCTACAGCGACTGCGTGTTGGGCTTCTGAAGTTGAGGCGCCCAAGTGGGGTGTTGATATCACATTTGGGTGAGATAATAAAGCTACAGAAGATGGTAATTTGAATGGCGGTTCCTGTGGGAAGACATCGAGGGCAGCCGAACGGGTATGGCCGGACTGAAGTGATTTCAAGAGGGCGTCTTCATCAATGAGGCCACCACGAGCAACATTAATAATGCTGTGCCCTGGCTTCATAGCTGCGAGCTGTTTCTCATTTATCATATTCCTAGTAGAAGCCAATAGCGGGGTATGAAGCGTTAAGAAATCCGACGTTTGTAAGACTTCTTGCAGCGTCGTGAGTTTGACGGAGAGACGAGCAGCAATTTCAGCCGAGGCGTAGGGATCCGTCGCAATGACTAGATTTATGAATTAGAATTTCGCGGTCGATTATGTAAATTAAAATGTGGTTTTGATTTACCTTTCATGCCCATGCCAACAGCGCCCCGAGCGACATGTTGTCCAACTTGAAGTCGATTATTAGTATAGATACACCATACATAGAAAGTACCATAATGCTCGGGTCGTACCTTTTCCAAATCCCACAATACCAAGAACTTTGCCTTGAACTTGTATCCCAACCAACTTTTTCCTCTCCCATTTTAATGCTTTCATTCCCTCAGCAGCCCTTCCCACATTCCGGGCTGCCGCAAGGATCAAAGCTAATGTAAGCTCCGCAGCAGCTACTACATTTCCGTCCGGGCTGTTCACAACCATGATACCCAGCTTTGTAGCGGCATTGACATCAATGTTATCAACACCGACACCAGCTCTGCCAACAATCTTGAGATTTTTGGCATAAGATAGGACCTTCGCCGTAACTTTCGTTTCCGACCGAACGACGAGGGCTGAGTATTCCCCGATTATATCGCACAACTGGGATTCCGAGAGCCCCGTCTTTTTGTCAATTTGAAATTTGGGGTCTGAGAGAGGCGTGAGCCCGGACTCGGAAAGCGGGTCCGCGATTAGGATTTTTGATTTTGCGGCCATCTTTGAGTCTGGCGTTTCTCGCGGGTTGAGAGGCATGAGGTAGGCTGACATTGTGGATTCCTTTTCTTTTTAAAGGGCTGTAAAAATATAGCTTATAAAATACGGAGGCGCCGGCAACCCGTGTATGAGGTATTGATATGTCGAAGATGGTATCAAATATGGTTAGCAACTAACGCAAGAGGCAATCGATGCAATCACGAAAGATTTGAGTCTAGCTTGAATAATGTCTGAATAGAAAAAATTAATGACGGTATCCGCATCAACTTTTGAGACCTTTCTAACTGTATGGGAGAAGAACGAGAAATCGATCAGCAATTCTACATAAATCTGGGAAAGTAAAGAGCGCTTTCATGTTTCTGTCATTTAGGGGGGGCTTCCGGTAAAATAAAGCGTCTGGTAAAATGCGGGGTTAGCGACGCAGGAAGCCGGTTTCGGGGAGGCTCGTTGCATTGTTGGAATGCGGTGAAGCTTGTGCGATGTCTCGCTAACCCGCATCCTCGCCCTGCCGTGGGGGTGGAGCAATTGGCCCTTGGCGTGAACAGGTTGCCCAACCAAGCCGGCTCCTTTTAATGTCGAAGGCGAGGAACATGCAAACTGCTGATCTAGCGTGAAAGACTACCGTAAGTTGAAGAGTTTTTCGCCGCTAGACTCTAGCATCTTCAAAGACATTGCTGGTGTTGGTTAAGCTAGCTGGAAGGCTTCGGCCATCAAAGCTCAGAGCAGTTCGATATGTCGGTATTTACGTAATTGCCGTGTGTAACTCTTACAAACACGCTAAAGCAGGCTGGAGCACCTCATCACCATGCACCAACAGGTGTGCCGAATGATCTGTGCTCTATATTTCAGGGTGCTAAGGATTGCTTAGGTGAGTGCCTACAACCTGTAGTTTACCCGGTGTTGAGTCCGATGGCGGTCTGAACCTGCTCATCACATCAATGTAGCTGGGTAGTTGTCATTACGATTCAAGAATGGTAGCCTTTGCAAACAAATCGTTACGCGTTCCGTGATAATAAATTGATATTCTTGCCCACGATCATGCTATCTAATATTTTATTTTCCGGTCCCAAGTCCACATATGTGCTCTAGATTCTAGAGAATGTCTTCCAAAACCCTGTCAAGGAGATTCGTGACGAAAGATAACGACCCCAAAAAATAGAAACCAAAATATAGAAAAAACACGAGTCCGGTTCGAGCGCTCTAGGCAACGGAGCCCTATCATCGAGCTTAGAAATCAATGGAATCAACGACGACGCCCTTCTGCCAGTCAAAGTGCTGCATGATTCTGGCAGCTTCTTCGGCGGACTCGATGGAGACATAAGCAGAGGCCAAATACAAGGCAGCATCGATACCGCTCATAACACCTCCAGCGGTGATGACACGGAGACCTCCCAATCTCTTGGTGGCTCTGGCAGTAACATTCTCCGGGATTGTAGTGGAGAGTCTGCGACTGATGCTGCCTTTGCGGGCAACTGACTTTCTCCTTTCCTTCTTGGAAAGGATGTATTCGTCGTAGGATTGGATGAAAGGATTCTTGGGGGCTTCCTCGTCTTCCGGATCATCGATATCGAAACGGGCATTGTTGACAACGTAGCGACAGTTTTGAAGGACTTCGGTACGGTTTTCGGTGTCGTGAGCGGACGCATGCTGTGCTACGTTAGTTGTGTTGTGTGCAACTCTCCAAGTTTCGGAACTTACCTGGCAAATCATCTCAAGCTTAACATCGTAGTCTGGATGGGTAGTAGCATACAAGCCCTGGAGGACTCCGGCTTGGCCGAGGCTGTGGGTAGATAAAGTATGAGGCCCAGCATTTTAAAAGACGCGTAGGAATTGAGAATACATACAAGAGAGATCCAGTGCAGACCGACATCAAAGTTCGCTCGCGTTTGGGATCAGTTTCCTGGATCTTGGCAAAGGCTCTGATGAGAGGAACCTGTGGTGGCTCGTCCCCTCGAAGGTTAACTTCCTTTGGTGTGCCGCCTCCGGGGACAATCAAGACGTCGAATCTGAGCGAATAGGGTAGAATTAGCACAATATCAATCAGATGCTAGGGAATTAATGAGGAATAGCCTTACTCAGTAAGACGTTCCAAGGCCTCTTTGATAGGAATTTGAGCCTTGATCATAGCACCCTGGCTGCTGAGAACCTCCAACTCGTCGGTGACGCTAGCGATGGTGACATCGAAGCCGTCGGAGTTGGGGTCATTGAGGTCATGCTTGGTATGGCTGAGAACCTCGAGAGGACCGGCGAAGTCGACAAGGTCAAAATTGGGGTGAAGAGTGATGAGAACCTTCACTGGGTCTTCTCCCCCGTCAACAATTGCACTCATTTTGAATGATATTCTGTATGAAAAAAGGAATAAAAGGATGGTGTTTAGGTGTTCAACTGAGGAGAATACTGAAGATGGAGGAGTAATGGACAGGAGAAGGGAAAGCGAGGGGGAAACGAGCTAAAAGTGTGGAGAGCTGAACGCAAATGCGGGGGACAACTTGTGGGGAATGCTGCCACACACACGACGACCGTTTTCGTACGAACCAAGTTCCAACGACCTGGTCACTCCGCAAAAATGCCGCTTCCTCGTTTGTACCCTCTACCTGCACCGGCTCCACTAGGCAAATCCAGTTAGCACGTTCGCATAAATATCGGTTTCTGGAAAGCAGTACAAGAAGCTGAAGAGCGATATTCAAGGATTCCCCATATTATTTGCGTATTTGGGAAAGTTCAAGTTGATAGTTCTCTGGGTTCATTCTATTCTTGCGATATTTACATAAGTAGATGTAAATCCGTATGGTCGCCAAACCTTGAGAAATATCAAAACATTCGGATTGTATATTGTCGCTCGCTATAAGATCTTGGAATTTTCTAAGAGCAAAAAAAGGATTTCTCACGAGGAAGCTTACCCGCAAAGTATTGCCATTTAAAATAATAAAAGATTGTTATATCATGATATCACAGAATGCAACATTGACATTGCTAATATGTTAGTACTTGGGCACGAGTTGAACTTTCGATTTCTTCATCCAGAACCGTACCGTTTTCGCAGCACTCTGATCAACCTTTTCTCACGATTGTACATGTACAGATAATGCCTTTAGATAATTGTGCGTAATAACACCTAGAAGCATGCACTAGACTTGCTCCCAGTGCAGCATACACGACAATTGCTAGTCAAATACTTGACGACGAGTTCGAGATCTCCGGAGCGAGTATAGATATCAAATATTATTGCATAGTTCCCTAAGTAAGAGCCGCCGAGGTCACTCGCTGCTACAAGCTCGTGCCCACTATACCGTTACAGGAAGAAATCTTTAGATACTGTACGAGTTTCATAGGGACAACCTAGCCGCATGACCGAATATACCCCATATCAAGTTATAGTTAGAAAATCAATATTCGAACTATTAGTAATTAAGTGGTCTCGTACCCAGACGTCGCATAGAGCGGTAATAACTAAGTATTTATGGATCCTAGATCAATGGTAAAGATATCACCTATCAGTTTCATCAACACAATATCAAAGATCCCATCCGATATCTGAGTTGGAACACTTATCAATCGATTGATCGATGTTTCCTAAATATTTTGGCAAAAGTCGATAGAGGATTTAGCGAAAATCAAAGTTGTTTGGTCTGGTAGCTGATATCATGATTTGTATTCCTAAATGCCTTAAAACCATCCATTGAGCTCTGCAGATAGTATTTTGATACATATCGATACATGCGTTGAGTTTAAAAGAATCAATTACGCGTATACGACCATCAACAAAACCTCATCTCCTAAGAAAAGAATTCTATAGAAGCTTATATCTGAAACTCGAATTTAGAGGACCAAGCTGCCGGTTAAAAGTACCATTTGGATGCTTGATTCGACTCTGCATTTCAAGGCGTTTGACCAACCCAACACTTGCACGAGCAACGACTAGGGCTGAGCTGGAACGCTGGTCCGTCCCTAGATGTCTGGGTTACAAGATCAAATAACAGTAGACGACAAGTTATGTTTCCAGTGGTTGAAAACCGTGTTTCATTAGGTTTAATTCAATTTATCCAATTATGTACGTTGTATGAAACTTCGATATACTTAAGCTTATAAATGCTGGTTCGCCCTGCAGCCGGACCCAACAATGCGGGCAGCGCTAGAGTTGCCTGCACATGGAAATACCTCGGGAGAAAATTCGGCACCGACAAAAACACCACGATTCTATGCGAAATCTTTATTTTGTCCACAGCGACGGCCAAAATCTCGGATTCAAATCTTCTTAGTTGGTGCCTTATGCTTACGATAACAAAGTCAGGGCCCCGCACCGCCGCCTCCGCCTCTTGATTCCGAGAAGCCAAATCATTTCCGAACGTTCGCCACTTTTGGCGAATGCCAAGCGACACCCTTCGCTCCGACCTGCCTTTTCACAGTCCTACCAACCTCAAAGCTATCACCGAGGCATTCTCAAATATTAGATTGGAATCTCAAAAGAGATACTCCGTTGACATTTGCCGGCCCATGTAACGGTGCGCCGACTTTCACTCTAAATAGCCTCTGTCCGACTCGCCGGTTACAGGCGGGGCCTTGCCGTACGTCATGCTGCAGGGCAAGTGTTATAGCTCATCAATTGTTAAGCAACGCTTCTGCCAATGCAATGCGTGAGATCGTGAGACCCGGAGCCACAAAGCCCAAGATCGATGACAGTCGGGTATGCAGGTGGAGAGTCTTGGAAGCCTTGTATAATGCTAGGCCGAAAAATGCATGCTGTAAACATGTAACTGTATGCGAAAATATGCGCATGGGCAATGGCGTTAAGATTGGGTACCATGGTTTGTGGTACCAGCCATGTTGAGAACGCGAGGGTTTTCGCATGGACACCGATGCCAAAGAAACCGCGAGACATCGAAAAGACTGTGCCTGATCAGCTGATGCAACAGAACTCTAATTAAGCAGAATTTTCAAAAGATTCAATCGAGTCAGGTAGACAACATAAAATCCGGGTCTCAGACGGCTCACGAAATGACGAAATTGACGCCAGGCGAAGCCAGTGATGCCGTCAATGGAAAGCCAAAATCGGTGCTTCCGACGAATGAAAGCGTATGCCGAGAATTGTGCACTTTTCGAGCTAGGTGGGTCGATGATCCAACGCTCCTTTGCCTGTTTTTCGTGATATAACTGGGCCGAACTTACCCCGGATTTCTGAATCGTAAAATGCATGCAAGTGCAGGGAACCCGCATGGAACCTCGCTGGAACCTTGTTCTTGCACCACCCTCTGTCTAACAAAAGGTTGATAATGGCCTCCCTGGGTGTATGATGACGCTAAAACGTCCTGTTTCGACAGCTAGGTCGACCTTCTCATTCTCGATGTCTCACAAAGTCTCTCGAACCATTTTCCACTTCGGACGCGGACTTTGGTACGGCCGCTGCCGGTTGCACCAGGTTTTGGCGCGGGGTAGGTCTGAACCAGCAGAAAATTCTGACGGCTCAAAGAACATAAATAAGCTCGAGGTCCAGCCATTCGAGTTTCCTCAATTGCTGATTTTGTTCCTCATTGCGATCTCATTCCCTTATCAAGTTGCAGGGGAAGACCAAACGTTGTTGAATTTTGATATTCTCCCCGAATTCCACAACATGAAGGTTCAATCTGTAGGCGCCGCGCTCCTCGCCGGAGTCGCCACATGCGCCGCCGAATCGTTCAGACCCATTCCAACGCTTCCTGCGAGCATCGATAATGGCGAGAACATTCTACCTACCATTATGAACAATTCTGCGGTCGATGCGCAGGCTGTCTGCCCTGGATACAAGCTTATGCACATGCGCGAGACGAAATCCGGCGTCGATGCCCGCCTATATCTCGCGGGAAAGGTAGGCATTAACCTCGATTTCATTGCAATTTGTCTAATACTAATGAATAGTATATATAGGCTTGCAATGTATACGGAACAGATATCGATCAACTTCAACTCCGTGTCCAGTACCAAACAAGAGATCGTCTTAGCGTCCAGATCTTCCCAGCCAACATTCCAGAAGGCCAGGAACCATGGTACATCGTGAATGATGAACAAGTCCAACGGCCGCTAGATAGGATGCCCGTCGGTCCAAATGGCTCTGACTGGGAGTTCTCATATGTTGCAAGTCCATTCTCTTTCGAAGTCAAGCGGAAATCTACAGGCGATGTGGTTTTCTCTACAAGTGGTACCAAATTAGTTTTTGAAAACCAGTTCGTAGAATGGAAGACTTCTCTACCTAGCAATGCGAATATCTACGGTCTCGGAGATATCATTTCCGAGAACTTCGAGCTGAAGGGCGCGAACCGAACAATATATGCTGCGGATATTGGTGATTCCCCAGAGGCTAACCTCTATGGTGCCCATCCATTCTATCTTGATCACCGATATGTGAAAGTTAACGGAAAAACCAAGGGTTACGCTCATGGTGTCTACTCTCGTAACTTCCACGGCCAAGATATCCTTGTACGTGAGGGCGGGATCACATGGAGGACAATCGGTGGAAGCATCGATCTTTTCTTCTTTTCTGGTCCAACTCCAGCCAAGGTCACACGAAGCTATGTTACCGAGATCGGAAAGCCAGCGCTACCACAATACTGGACACTCGGTTTCCATCAGTGCAGATGGGGTTATGCCAATATCACCGAGCTCGATGATGTCGTCAAAAACTACCAAAAATTCCAGATTCCCGTAGAAACTATCTGGTCAGACATTGATTACATGGACCAGTAAGTTTCTCCTACCCTACTATATTGTTATAAGATCGAAGCTAACTCTCAATCAAGGTACCGAGACTGGACCGTTGACGAAAACACCTTTCCACAAGCAGAATTCAAAACTTTCTTGGATGGTTTGCACGCACAGCATCTTCACTGGGTTCCAATTGTAGACGCAGCCATCTACGTCCCAGTAAGTTTCAAATGTATACGCCTACTTCAGTATACGAACAATATTCTAACGAGATAAATGAACAGAACCCTTCTAATGGCTCCGAGAGTTATGCATCATACGATCGTGGCCATGCGTTAGATGTTTTCATGAAGAATGAGGATGGATCCGAGTATATCGGTGCTGTCTGGCCTGGATTCACAGTCTTCCCAGACTGGTCTGCTCCTAACGTTCAAGAATGGTGGACCAACGAGTTCCTGGCTTGGTTCAAGGAAATTCCATTCGATGGTATCTGGCTTGATATGAACGAAGTCTCGAGCTTCTGCGTCGGCAGCTGCGGCTCTGGCCAAGTCGATATGAACCCTGTCCACCCACCCTTCAGTCTTCCTGGCGAGAAAGGGAGCATTATCTACAGCTACCCTGAAGGTTTCAACTTGACCAATGCTACAGAAGCGGCTGCTGCTGCCTCCTCTTCTAAAGCTCAGGATGCCTATAACAGCAAGGTGAATCCTCCATCAACAGTGACGACTCCATACTATCAAATCCCAGCGGTGACTCCAAATGTCCGAAATATCAACCATCCTCCATATGCGATTAACAATGCACAAGGAAGCCACGATCTCGCTATTCACGCTGTATCTCCAAATGCGACTCATCACGACGGATCCTCTGACTACGATGTCCACAGTCTTTGGGGATTCCTCGAAACCAAGGCAACCTTTGAAGCTCTGTTGAAGGTCTTCCCTGGCAAGCGTCCCTTCCTCCTTGCTAGATCCACAGCTCCTGGTAGCGGTAAATACACTGCTCATTGGGGAGGTGATAATGCCAGCACTTTCTACTATATGCGTAAGAGTATCCAACAAGCTCTCAACTTTGGACTTTTCGGTATCCCATTCTTCGGTGTCGATACCTGTGGGTTCGGCGGCAACTCCGATCTCGAGCTCTGCTCAAGATGGATGCAACTCTCCGCCTTCTTCACCTTCTACCGAAACCACAACATCATCTCTGCGAACTCGCAAGAAGCATACGTATGGGCTGATGTTGCCAGCGCTTCCAAGACGGCCATGTCGATCCGTTACTCCTTGTTGCCATACTTTTACACATTGATGTACCATGCTCACAAGAGTGGATCTACCGTCCTCCGTGCACTCTCTTGGGAATTCCCAGATGATGAGAACCTCATCAACAACGACTACCAATTCATGGTCGGTGGCGGATTGATGGTCCTCCCAGCCCTCGACCAGGGCGTCACCAAAGTCACCGGTTACTTCCCAACAGACGGGAGCACGACCTGGTACGACTGGTACACCGGTGCCGCCACCTTCTCCGATGGCAAGAACCACACCGTCGACGCACCTCTAGGCCATATCCCCGTGTATGTTCGCGGCGGCCACATCCTTCCACTCCAAGCACCCGCGTTGACCACCTACCAAGCCCGCAAGAACCCCTTCGAGATCCTTGTTGCGTTGGACAAATCTGGAACCGCGAGTGGTAGCGTTTACATTGACGACGGCGAGTCGCAGAATGTCAAGGATGCACTATTCGTAGCGCTCCGAGCAACGAAGACTTCCTTGTCGTTGAACGGCGTCAGCATTGGCAATTTGAACAACTTGAAGAGTTATCTTACCAACGTCGCGACGGTCTACGTCCTCGGTGTTAGCGCCAAGCCAAGTGCGGTCAAGGTTGCGGGGTCGGAGAACTGCCAATTCGAATACGACTCGCAGACTAAAAAGCTAACAATCAAATTGCCGAGTAGCTTTGTGTACTCGAAGGGTAAGCAGCAGATTACCTGGGCGTGAAAGAATGAATCAGCGAGCGAGCGAACGGAAGGAGTGAATGAGCGATAATATCACAAGATTGAAAGCAAGCAAGCACAGGTACAAGTGTGATTATCAATATCATTTGAGAGCATTTTGTTCATCAAGAAAAATATTTATTTGTATTATTAAATTCGTGTACATAGCATTAAGTCATGGTCTTTAGAAACCAATGCAATGAAGTAACGACTAAGGATAATAAAGCCCTGCTCCCATTTGCCCGTAACTCCGTTGGTTGGGAATTCGAATAAACTCCAATTTGGGTAGTCGAAATAACGCGCCGTGTTTTTAGATTCGTTTAGCAGCAGCAGCAGTCGTCAACGCAGTCAATGCAGGCATCGCAAGCGCAGCAGATGCAGAGGGCGGCAAGACTAAATCAATAAATCAATAAATAGCGAGACTAATATTGAAGGTTAATTGGTACATACCAGCCGGCGATACATCCACGATCACGTCCACCTCGAAGACCGAGCTTGACTGGCTCAGCTTCACGCTGGGTGTCCTCTGGAGTTCGCTGTTGGGGGGTCATCTCCATAGCGGGTGCTGGTGCCGGTGCCTGCAACACATACGAATGTTAACATCTCGAAGCTTGGAAACCCAAAACGCAAGGGCGCTAAACTTCAAGGAAGACGACACTACTTACATTGACTTGTTGCTGTTGTTCCTGCATTTTTGAATATATGATATTGAGAATGAAAGTTTACTTTTGAGGAGTTTTGGCTTTAGAAATACGGAGGCTGGGAATGTAGCTGGATGGTTTTTGGCCCTGATGAAAAAAGTATGAACGATTGGAAGATTACGAAAGAAACATGTACCTGGGAACCATCTCTTTTATACCGCAACCATCTTCGCCTTATAAAGTTTATCTCTTTCTCTCTCGCTCGCAGCTACTTTACTTTTACTTCTGCATGCCTGAAACTAAACCTCATGTTTGCTAGCCGGGGTTGCAGAAGAGAGAATTCCGCGCGATATCACCTCGAAAGATCCAAGCACCTTTCAAGGAAACTTTGTGGCTCTAGCTGGGATAGTCTAGGATTGCAGGACGAAGTCCTAACCCATGCCGCTCCTGCATCATAATCTCTCCACCCCTTCCGCTTCTCACGAATCAAGAAACAAGTCTGCCCCAGCTGACGTGTGCGTGTGTCACTATTCCAGAGGTCCATGTACCCCAGCAAGCTGAGAGAAATCAAGCCTTTTGTCGAGACTTGGCACCGCTTGTTCTTCCCGGCTTTGTGCGAAACCTCCCCAACGGGCAACCTCGGTGGATTCGGCAGCGTTCCGTCTTGGTTAGACTGCCCGCAGACGAAAAATAGAAACATGTCACCGACAGGTCTTGCCTTCAATTCCATCGAGTTTCTTCGGGCTGCATGGAGAGTATACTTTTCGGTACGAAAATCCCACCTCGCAAAGGTGGTTTTCGACGAGTGCGCTCGAGTCGACAAACCCTCACTCGGCTTTTTCCAGAACAGGATCTCATGATTTCAGCCCCACTATGGCTTGTCTCACGGGTCTGGGCCACTTCGATGCGCGGAATATGCAGAATATGCATGCCATCACACGGGGTTTAGCGCTCGCCCTGGATTGGGCCTGTCGATAATGATGCATGCTCGCATCGACTGGACGAAAGAAGAGGAATGCGAGAGGAGAGAACGAAAAAATCTTGCTTGCTTGCAGCGGCATTCCTCGACAGCTTATCCCCGGCCGAGACTTAAGACAAAGCTATCGATCTACCACCCCGAGAATTTCTGTGAATAGAACAAATTTACTAGTACAAGTAAAGAAGGAAGGAACCCTCGTAATGGAGGCGGGGGGTACTCTGTTGTCCAGCAAGCTTCAGAAAAACACCCTTGCCCTAGCATACATCCGGTTTACTACGCCAATTATTCTCCGCTAGTTCATGGTGGATCCCATATCATCTGGATCGCGACCGGGTCCTCCGTTCGAATGGAACCGCAACGTCAATATCGTATTTTCTTCTGGTTCTTATCCGCCTTGTCAGGCTGATAGAACTGACTATCATGAGGCGTTTTAACCGATTAACGCTCATGCGCCTGCTTTTCTAGGGCATCATACCAAACCTCATACCCACTTTCCATACTCTTAACACTCGCGTCGCTCAATCTCTTCAACGTCGGAAACGCCAGTTTGACCTTCCTGGTACCGCTATTATTGATACTATTTCCATTGATACCAATATTATGCACCCATGGCGTTGCACGTCTCCCCTTCACGGATTTCAATGGCCTACTTGCGCCCGGTAAATCTGGCAACGAACTCGAACGACGTCTCTCATAACCCTCGGGAAGACCGCCACTGTTACCTTCCACCGGAGTGACAGTTAAGAAATCGGACTTCCATCCAACATGCTGTCCGCCTTTCTTGTATCCACTCATGGAGGTACCGCCACTGAGCAGATTCTTCGCTGTATTCTTCATCGTGAGGGCATACGTCTCAGCTTCTTCTTCTTCGGCGAACGGATCGATACTACCAGTGCTAACACGACGAATGCGACCATCCTCTAGGGTCGCCGCAAAGTCGAATGGGTTCCCATTTTCGGGAATCACGAGCACTGGAGTCGCGAGCGCGGGCTGAACGAAAGTTTGTGGGAGAATCTTAGGTGTAGATAACGGAGTGATAAATTTAGGCGTGTTGCCGTTAGAAGTTTTGTAGTGAAGAGGGTTGGAAACTGGGGGTGGGGGTAACTCTTGTGCGTTGATATGAATTTCGGGGATTCCTTCCTGCCTAAAACCTAGTGAGACGGATGACGCACGGCGGCGGTGGGACGGTACTTCCTGGATGCTACTCAGCGGGTTTAGGTTTTCTGAAGAGCGGGAACGATGGAGGGCACGCAAGCTGGATGTCCGAGCTGGGATGATTGGCTTCTTCAGGATTCCGCGGAGAGGGGCATCCGAGTTACCGTCGTAATAGACCTCAAGTCGAAAGTCTCCCAGTGGATACGTCTCTAGTGGTCTCTGGACGTGGTCGGCTGGAACTATCCCGTCAAGGGAGTCAGCCTCGTCAAGGAGAGAGAGATCTGATCGGATTTCTCAGAATTAGTATACGACCTCGTATTAGATACGGATGACTTCACCTCTGGGCGATTTCTCTTGGTTACGCGTAAGAAAGTCATCACTGCTGAGCCACTTTCCAGTAAAGGATTTCATGGTCAAAAGCCCGACAGGAGAAGGAAGTAGGTCCACATATATAAATGAAACGATCGAGAGGAATGAACTGTAGCCTCGAATGAACGTAAAAGATAGTACAAGTAAGTCGATAGTTCGAATGTAGAACCAAAGGCTTCTTACATCTACCAGCATCTTCGATTAGTGCCACAATATTGTTAACAATTGCCGGTCTCGATCTATGGCCATCATAGACAGACTTGCAAATATAATGGGAATAGTTAGAATGTTTAAAGATCGCCAGATCCGATTGCTTATTGTACACAGTTGCGGATATCAAAAATTTGAAAGAAATGCTAATTCAAACGTCAAATGCTTTTATTTGCACCCTGAAAATAATATCGCTTCCCATCTTCTTATCCTTTTACATCGTCCGATAACCCTAGTATCGAAAACAACTGACTCTCGCATTCGAATTCTCGAGAGTATCGCCCAAGGACAGCCGTAACGGTTTTTTATATCCCGAACTTACTGCCAATATCAGCAGCTTGTTTACTACCAGGTACCTCTTCTACAAACACACGATCCACATCAGCTAAACGGAACACTTAATTTGCTTTCCCACCCGGTCGGGCTTCGAGATCGCCATCCGACTAATCACACTTACCTTTGAAAAAGTCCTCTCCTTCTTTCAAGCCTTGAGCTTGGAGTCCTTTCACTTCAGCTTCAGCTTTCGCCTTGAGAAAAATCTTTGCTATTTCGCCAATGACTGGGTCGAGAGTTCCAGAAGTGTACGCTGCGCCGACGGCCGCGGCGAAGATTGCGAGGATGATTGAGAATAGGATGAATGGGTTCATCTTTTTTGATTTGATTTCTACTAAATATACAGATATTTCGAGGAAAATAATATAAAAGAGATTGATATAGTGAGTATAACAGGAAGTAAATTTCTTGTAATATATTTTACGGATAAAATCATGCCAAATATCCGCTTTTCGAATACCATCTACTGTTTATTTTTATATGTTTGAATGCAGCGACGTTGTGTGTTGCCCTACCTAGTTTGATGCCTGTTGTGGATCCATGGAGTTGCGACGTCATGCACCGCCCATGCCAGTAAACGATGCATATCAACGTCTATCAAACGTCATATGACAGGTATTTGAGTCTTGAATCTCATTTGCAAGGGTCCGTGTTCGCCACAATATCTTTGTATCGAATTTGCAGATGTGGCTGCTGTGAACGGCGCAAGGGTATCCGATGATATATTTCTATGGAAAACGCAGGAATTCGTATTCCCTTTAAAATGCAACGAAGATGTCATATATCCTAAATACGTCTGCCCAGATCTAGCTATCTTACGGCGTTGGAATATGATGTATATGCAATTTAGGGTGTAACTTGGCACCTTCACATGTAAATTTATCTTTGATTCTCTCTATACTTATATAATATTCTGCATCAAAAGAAAGTCAGGCGACGCTAGTTCCGATCGGCCGCGAACTCGGGCATTCTTTCGGCCTGGAATGTCAGGAGGATACCGAGTTTCAGGTTAGCTCAGGTACGATAAAGGACCACGTGCCACCCAATCTCGACTCTCGAAATGGACATCTAGATTGCCATTCTCGTCGTGCGTTCTGGTGACCTGGTCATCAAAACTGGAATCTCTTTGCGGGTGCTTCAGAGATGAGCCTACGATTGCTCTCAAGAAAACCGAAAAGATGTCTCACAAAACGGCTATATTTCTAGAATTCTTCTTTGGGCCAGGGTTTTTTGGGCTATTTTAAAGTGAATATAATGTTTTGATTAGTTTTCAAGAGATTGATGGACAAGGGAAGAAAATGAATCTCATCACTTCGGTTAATTCTTCCGAATATACTCCGTATTAATATTGTTATTCGTAAAATTTAAGCTTCTATAAGGATCAGGGGCGCCTGGACAAGCGCTCGGATATGAGCTCAATTCAAGGCATATTATGCCTAACTCACTCGAATAGCTTATTCACTATCTGCACAGAGTTCGAAATCGCAAGAGCTCAGTAGGTGTATTGAAGAAACCATATTCATTTCTTTGACGAGCCAGAGCTCCCATATCTTTCCATTCTAAGATATTTGCTTTGCAGGTGATCCCCTTTGACGGGCGGAGAGTTGAACGGCCTTGACTAGAATGGGAATCGAGAACACTCGCCGTCTCCTAACAGGGACAGGCAAATTTCGGTTATCCAACCTTAAGTTATTACCTGGTTTACCTCTCAAAAGTGAACATAATATTGGTAAAGAGCTCCAGGGTTCACCAGGCCGGTATTCGGCAGCTCCAGCAGGTTAAATTGATGTTATTTGGTAAACGAGCGCCTGAATCGGATCCAAGAGTGCACAAAAGAAATTAGGAGTCTCGTATACGCGTACTCGGACACTCTGAGATTGCGCTGGTGGCCCCGAGACTAAGGGGTACAGTTTAGTGCTTCAATAGAGGTGTTCAAAGGATACAATATCTCAAGACGTTGGAAGAATGCTTTCGAACCTTGAGCCAAATATCGAAAACAATGAGACCTGTCATGAGAAACGGGGTATCCCTGCTGAGGTGAGCGACGGGAGGGACGGAAAGGCGGCCGGTGGGCATGCGCCTCAGCACTAGCCGCACCGACCGAAGAATGTGGCCCAAAGTTACACAAGAAACAAACTTCGGCTGGCGGTCAAATGCGGTGCTGCCTCCGTTCTCAGACGTCAATCCGTCAAGTTTAAAATTTTAAGAAATATTCTCGGTTTTCGATATCTAAATAAAAAGCACTCCTTAATATTTCCCTTGTCGACTCAAAGATGCAAAATTTCCCCCTATTCCAAAATACAACTGCCACGATGTCCGCCACTTTTCACATTCTCATTCATCACACTTTTTATCACAATCACATGCGCATGCGCCTTCCCCATTCAAGATTTGGTTAAAGCATTCCACATTCTTATCGGGATAGTACTACAGTGGTCACGATACCCAACTACGAAACCGCTATCGGGGTAAAGGAAAAAAGAAAACCCCTTATATCAACCCATCCTTGTCTCTCGAAAAAAAATTATTAAATTTTTAGAGTTAGTATCCTTTTTACTCCTCTTTTCCACCTGGCACCTAGGTGCTTGGTGCTTCCCACAACAAAACAACAAGAGGAAGAAAAAAAGTACTGAACAAAATATGGAGATCGAGATACCTCTGTCTCGTATCCAAAGCGTTGAGATACCTCCCCCAGGTTATACGGTATGGGGCGGTGTTTGGATAAGCCCTGACGACTATTCACCCTCAGAAACGCCTTTTCCTTATATATGTCCCCGCTCAAACTACGGCTATTCACCAGATATTCGGCTACCAAGATATGGTTCTGTGGACTTGAAGCCTCTCGTGGGCTACAAGAGCTGGGACGAGTACATCAAGGGCAGAGATCACGCTTGGGATCCCTATATACCTTATAACGGAGACGCCAATATCGTCAAATTTCAGAGCGTGAAATCTCAGAAACCGAAAAGGACTCTCTGGCGGCGATTTTTTGCAAGCTGCTGCGGACGATGATATATCAACAAAATGGAGATCCAAAAATTATATACACTTCTCGCGAAAATTGTATCCGAGCTGAGTTCCAGATCTATGCAGGCCAAAGATCTCATCAACAAAGGGAGTATGGGGTATACGTATGCTCTATAGTTCTATTCGGCACCACCGAAGGATAAATTATATCGCAAAATCGACATAGGAGACTCCCTCCCTTCTAAAACACGGTAACATGACAAAACTTCGGATCATGCACCAACCACACTTCATAGGGAAATTCAAGTCCACTTACCGCCCAGCTTGCTACCGAAATCTCAAACACCCATGCGAGCGCGGCTCGAATCCAGCTCTTCCTTCTTCCCCATATCAAATCTTCAAAAACGGTTGCGACACCATTCATCATGAAGAATCCGACAATTTTGGTCCATCCTTCCACCACATTTCTCATTACAGACCATCCCGTATACGCATGGAATATACCCATCAGCGTGAATGCTCCGACTACGCCAACTCCGCGGGCGAGATATTTCGGAATACCGATGGTTTTGAGAACCTTTTGTATCGGAACATAGGCTATGCTCTGACATGGCGACTGAAACGCCACATGCCAAACATTTCCATTCCAAAAGTCGACTAGCGAGTCGGCTTTGTAAAGGGGCGCGAAGAAAGGTGCGGTGTTTGATAACCGGAAGGGAAGATGAGCTGCTGTCCACAAAATATATATTTGAAGGAGCAACTTGACAGCCTTGACAGGCGGGAGGGCTTGTGAGACGGGGCCATACGCCACCGCTAAATAAAAAATAATATGGTATAGCAATTCTGTCGGTTCGTGGAACGGAGCCGGGATTTTGAGCCGAACAGGATTCGGTGTAAAGTCCTCATAACGGAGTTCGAAGGTCATCCAGAACGCTTGCTGGTAGAGCGGCGGAGATTTGGCCTTTTTGTTTGGGAGCTTCCACTTAAGCGAGTCGTTTTGAAAGTGACGAAATAGCATATCGAGCGATTTCATGAAGCAGCAGAATACTGTATTTTAAAGTTAGAGATATTAGCATCTGCGCAACTCTAAAGTTATAGTTATAATTCAAATAACAGTCAACATACTCCCGCAGTTCCTCAGAGCTAGGAATGGCCGACAGTCCACTGTTGCGTAAAAATGCGAAAAGATAAGGGATACGAGTGTTAACAGGCTCAATATAACGAATAGGGCCCCATTTCGAGCGACGACATTGTAGTTTGCGATGTACAGCAGTGCCAGGCTCAGGAGGAGACACCCAATTGCTCGAGGGACATCGCGAAAAGCGACTTCGATCGGATCCGCATTTCCAGGTTCGGAGGTAGTTCCAGCGACTGTCATATCCCTTCCGAAACGGCCGATATATCTTGAAGGCGACCTTGTCTTAAGCCGTCTTGTGAGCTGAAAGTCGCTCTGTGTCTAGACGATTCGCAGATGGGAGCAGGAATTTATGCCGATTGAAAGCATCTCAGAATATTCTACTCGGTGTGATTTTTTTGATAGTTGCACGGTTGCACAACCGTGTTCATCTAGAAGGTTGTGATGGAGAAAATATGAACAGCTTTAGGTTACATTCCGACGCATACTCTGTCCAAGAAGTCGTCACGGTAGCATGGGTCACCAACGCAAAAAATACCACAAAGTCGTATTCAAAGCGGGTCCTCACGTTGACGAGTTTCAGAACTGTTCCACCTATAGCTAATATCCAACATGAATGTGGCAACCAACATTTCTAAGGGCAACCAGGACCAAAGAAATGGTGATAGTTCACTATATTACCGTTTATAACCTGCTAATATATGACAGACTCAAATAACTTAGATTGCATTTGCTCGTTATTTTCGATCAGTGAAAGGCATTTTCTCAGCTCGTGTTCGGCATTGTGTGAAAAAAAGCGCAGATTGTTTTCGAAAAAGCTCTATCATAATATTAGGTACAAGGGCTTAAATGGCATGAGTATCTCTAGGACTTCTATCCTCTCTTACGAGACCTTCTTTTAGTGGTGTTATTAAAGATCCCTAAGCTTCTTAATGACCAGGTTTCTGAGATCCGGACGGAGAGTGTATAAATTTATCAAATTTCTTGTTAGTTGATGTAGATATATCGCCCGTTCCTAGGACACCAAACATAGTTACCACATAGTTATTATAAGCCTACGAGTATTCATAAACGAAAGTCTATAGAAGTATGACAAACAACTAGCCTTGGTATATATTTGGTAAATTTCGTACAAGTTGTGGTATATGATCAAGGATCTACACTGAATAATCATATCAATTATCCCGCAACTAATGGAGATAACAATTTTCACACGACTGGCTATGTTTCAGCTAATGCAGTATTTAATATCTAGGAGAAACGTGCCTTCGAGTAGACTAGTTTGGTTTCGAAGATATAACACGATCTCGTTTCTGGTCTGCCTTGATAAAACTGTGTAAAATAAATGCATGCTCCTCTCTGAACAGAGTACACATTCAAAATTTTCACATAACTGACGCAAACGATCAAAATCTAATTTATCTCACCAATGAGTCACGTTCTCAGCGCACATTCAGCCATCGTCACCGCCGAAAGACTAAACGAGTGCACATGTCTTTTGTACATTATGTGACGCGACACGATAATTCTCAAAGCGACACCGCCCCAAAGTTATTTACGACACTAAATGATGCACATCGGTGCGTGTTAGTCAGTTGGGTGTTCCCACAAGGCATAGAATATCGGCTGGTTCCGTAAATAGACTCCTGCTGCATACCAAGGAACGGCTGAACGTGTTCCACGACACGACTGGAGCCAAGCGTGCACGTTGCCGCTGTGGGAGATCTCCAAATTTTAATCAAAGTAACACGTGACCTTGGCATTTAAATATTGGTTCAAGATCAAAAAGAGATTGATGATGTGCATCTTGGCGTGGGCGATTGTACTTCAGCCCCGGTTTCTCCTGATTTCGCCTTGTATCAAATACCTTGCACCTGCGATAAAATAAAAGAATTGAACATGTTCGAGCATGCTCCTTTTTTTCGCTAGAGGAATTTAAAGTTTTTCCTTGCGTTTCTGCCGCTGTGGATCTTCAGTTCAGGAGGCGTCTCGAATTCATTCTTACCACTAATAAAGTTGAGGCTCAAAGAATATCGGACTGAGGCTCTTCTGTTCTGCCACTCAACACACAAGAATTTTGTCCCAGGTGGAGACACAAGATAACGATAACGTTATGAGTGCGTCTGAAAGGAAAATAATTATACGAGATAAGTCTGATCACAAGGTCGAATTTCCTCCAGATTGACGATCAATAATCTTTCCAGAGGTTTAGGGTTCTCATCAACTTAAAAACAGGCTAAAGATTTCTCATTAGAATTGTACACTAGTCTCGCAGTGTAGTCAAAATCGACTGAGAGCTTGGGTTTCACACTGTAATCTACATATTTGCACAATTTATATTAGAAGGTGCGTATTCATTGGTCAGACTTTGTTTTCCTAATTATTTGTGAAGGCCGAGCCACGGCTCGAAAGTTTTCTCCATATGCAGAGCCGCGTCGGCAAATTCCACTCACTTTCAGTTCTGCCCCAAGATATACAACAAGACTTCAGAGGAGGCAATAAAGGTGAAACTTTGGTCCAAGTGTTAATTCTGCGCCGAGATCTTGGCAGAAAATCATGCACATATTCGCAGCCATTAAGGAGAGCTACCAGCCCGTCCGTTTGATTCATCCAAGCCGTTTCTCAGTATCGAAAGCGCCTAGACCTCCTAGACGAGAAGGGTTACACAATTTCCATGAAGAAAATCTGCAGCCTCGCACCGCGCGGGGGAATAAAAGACAAAGCAAAGCCCCCAATCTATATTCTCTTTCCTTTCCTTTCCTTGATCCCGCCTATCCGAGACAGTTAATTGGGGTCACGGAAATTCCCCACTGCGATATTTTTATTTTTATTTGTATATACTTACTTAAGTATATATACCGGAATTTTTTTTTCAAGATGTCGGGTCCTGGTGCAGCATTTACACTGATTCGAGCCTTCGAAATAATTGTATCGATAATAGCTCTCGGTGTCAGTGGATTCGTCGCCGGCTATCCAACATTTAGTGCCGGATCAGCTGGTGGAGCTGTTGCAGCCTATCTTTGGTGAGACTTATTTCTCATGATTTGGTGAATCAACATGCAAGGCATAAATGGACATAATCTAACAAAACTATACCGATTTTTTTTTTAGGCCGGCATGGGTTGCCTTTGTAACCGCTCTTTTCGTCCTGGTCGGCGCGATAACGATCCTCGCCTGTAAAAGGACAACTGCGACCTCTCTTGGGAGGTCAGTTGGGGTTCTCGTAACGGACATCATCAGTGTTATCTTCCTCATTGTCTCCGTCGCTGGCTTTGCAACAGTTTTCAGAGTCGTCCTCGAGAGTAGCGTCAGCGCCCTTACCAGCTACGATTCCTACTACTCGGATTACTATAGCGATTATGGTTATAGCGACTACAGCGACTACTACTACTTGGGCATTGACTTAGCTTGGTATAATTGTATCAAGGCCGACATGGCATTGATTGTCATCCTCTTGTAAGGGTTTACATTCATTTGATCTCACGATATCTCTTATCACATTGCTGATTAATCTAATCCACTCGTTAATAGCATTCTTGCCTTGGGAGCTATCATCGTCTCCGCTATAGAGGTGCATCGAGTACAAACTAAAGGTCCTATGCCAGTACAAACCCACCCTCACTATGGCCCAGGGCCACAGCCAACATATATCGTTGGTATCCAGCCTGCATATGTGGCAGCCGATCATGGCGATGCAGAAATGACTATGGGACCACCACCGTTCCAGACAATTAATAATACTGGGCTTCAAAATCCTCAACAGGCCTATCATTACCCACCACAACCGATGTCGCCACCGCCGCAGCAAGTTCAAGTCTACGCTCCGAAGATGCAATAGTCGCAAATATTTACTCACGCTTAAAAATTACATCTATACCTCTGGATCTACGGTTGTGCCACAACCTATCGATATCAACCGCAAATAGCGATGGCGATGACAAAGCAACTGCAAGGCGCTAGGTTTTGATACCCATCAATGGTCAAATCTAGCAACATATTTTTCATCAACTATCTCGAGCCTCTAAAATAATATATCCCTCACTCTATGATTTTCTCACTCAGTTTCACTTGTATGTTGCTATCCGCTTATGATATCAGTTATGTATTTCCCGCGCCCAAAATAGGTTCAAAATTAATATATCATATTACCACAAAATCAACTTCAGGAATGATATCTTCCATTTCTTGATAATATTCATGTGGTAAGTAAGTAAGTATGTATGTAATTAAGTACTTAAGTAACCATGGTAAGTAAGTATTTAGGGATTTATTCAAATTTTACAAATTCAATCTTGCAAACGCAATAACGTTATATGGAACCTTTTTTTTTTTTTCCCGTTTGTTTCTTTGTTTGCCTTCAAAATATCAAAGTATCAAGGAAGAGAAAAGGTGATGGGACAAAAGCATTCAATAACGTTATCAAGAAACCTCATGATTTTCGAGGCCTTCGTTGCGTTCATAAAAACGGCAGAACTCGGGAACACCGACTGAAAAGACCCTTCATCCTGAGCAACAACTCCAGGTATTGACCAATAACGTTAGCAGCTTGCAGCATGGCCCGTGACAAACCAGTCCCCACATAGCTTCAGGGCATTTGAGTCAGTCTGTGAAGTATTGAGCCCTTCGTACCCTTGTCAAAAGGAAACGTCAAAACGTTCTAATTCTGAAAGCTCTCCTTCGGCATTTAAATTACGTACCGCCTTTGCAGTGCTTACTGTAGCGTTTGACGAGATAAGAGATTTACCAAAGCACCCTGGGTCGTTTTCTCTAGTTTCTAGGATCTTACATTTCCGCAATGCCGTCGTTTCAGCAAAGGGCGAACGCTGTCTACAAGTGCTTAAGCAATCAGTTACACAACATTGGTTTCTCAATCAATCGGATGAGTTTTCGCTCAATGAGAATAAATCCTTACAAGCGATAGGTAGTTTCTCACATTCGGCAATGTATGCGGCAAAGGATGTTGCGGCATGTAGCGAGGATAGATAACGTTATTCAATGCAGCAAGCCACGCGCTTAAATCGGCGATCCTTTTACTCAATCAGGTTCAATTTCCTGTTTTGTGAAAGCTAAACGCAATGAGGAGAGATAATTCCGTGGAAATCAAACTAGTGGGAGCGTTATAAATATCAGGATGTGGAAATGTTTTTATGATTGAATAGTTATAATGTTATTTAATCCTCAAACCAATGCGGTCGTAAACGTTGGAATGAGAAAGAAATTAGGGATCACCACAATCGTCTACTCATAAATTCAAACTATTTCTATCAAGAAGGAGAAATTTAATATGGAGACTAAGAGAAGGATAATTCCCCTTGCAGAGATCCAAAATGCTAAGTGGTCTCAAAACCGAGGAGTACTGGGTCTGCATGCGTATGCTAGCATTATCCCTCGAGAGCCCTATCCACCAAAGAAACCTTGCCAAGAATTCCAAATCCATTAGATCAATTGCTGCGAGATCAAAAGATAAGTCATCGACGGCCGGTGACATTTATGAAGGATCTACCATGAATTCACAAGAAACAAAAGAAAAGAAAAGAATGTGTTGAGCGAGGTATTTCCATTACTCATGTCGATAGCGACGAATGTTTCGAAAACCAAGGCATTTTCAAGGGTTTGAGAGCTTTCAACGGGCAAGTAGAGTGGAGCTAGATCCTATCGCTAGCATGCCCAGAGGTTTTACAGGCTGACCCACAGGGCAGATTGTATCATGTCGTGCCATAAATCAACCACACTGGCAGGATCAGAAACGTTCGAAACATATATATATACGATGACTAATATTCCAACAGAAGGCTGGAAAAATATGTCATGTCATAACCAAAAGAAAAATCCCTATGTACGATACTTTTGTATATTTGCAGCCCCTCCCTTTGCATATACATGCATACTTTTATAATTTAGTCCAAATCGAAAAAATCTTGTAGGCTATCTACGAGCCTTCCGACGAGGTTCATGATACTTCGGCGACCGATATTGCAAGTCAACCTGGCAGCACCCCAAACAACCATTTGAGCATGATGGAACTGCAAAGCTCTTTGGAAGTAAGCCAGGCTGAGCTCCAAAACTTTTTGATGGATTCCGAGCATATTATTATTCCAATCTCTCCGAAATATCATCGGAGGAGCCCTCGTGACAGCAATCAAGGTTAGATTTCGGGTGCTCGAGTCAGACGAGATGATAGCTAAATCGATCCTCAACCATTGGGAAACCTCAGTAAACGCTGGCTTATCCCATGATTTGGATTTTGAGGCCGAATGGATCCAATAGGCAACACTGAAGTCTTACTTCTACATCAGTGCATCGCAAACAAGCTCGCTATCTATAGCTCAGCTAGTCTGGCCATGACTTGAGCTTCATAAACCTTAAGCATCGACAAGTCGTCGCCGACCAGTTTTAATTGGGCGCCTAGGGCTTTGATGATTAACTTATGCAAGACATTTAGATGATGTTGCCTCATGGATGTTGTCCCGGCGGGACGAGTCCTCAGGTTCGGCCCAATCTAATGGGATCGATCTGACCACTTGAGCTCGCGCCTCGCGGTCCAATTAAAGTTCCGGCGGTACACTTAGTAATCTGACGTTTTGAGGTATTTCCACGATGTATGATGCCATGATTGTCTTCGAGAACCGAGGAATTCCGGCGCTCTCATCTCGCCCGAGCTTCGGGAAACTCGAAACAAAGGCCAAGGGTGCTCCACTTCCGGTCTTGGGTATTTGTCACTGTGGATCCACTAGGCCCTCACTCGAGCCGCACATGCGATTCCATCCCCGACCCAACAAACCTTCCAGCCAACTCCCCAGCCCCCTGCTTCTGGGTGCCAACTACAACCTCTCTACTCTGGCTCAGTGGAAATTCGGAAGAAAGCAGTGGGGCCTTCCAAGCCTGATTGAGTGTTGCTCCAGGCCCCCCAAAAGTCCCAAATCTAAGCGACTACGGCCGATATCAACCGCCGCATCACCAGCTTTAAGGGGTGTTTGCCAAATTTAATGTGTTGTGGATCTTGGCAACTGTGTGCAACCTCAGGTAAGGCTGACTCAACACCAGCCTGTTCCCCTGGGAGCATTCACAACTTTGGTAAGGCTCACAATGTGCTCTGGCATGGCCCTGACATGTTATTCAGCTGTCCTGCGCTATAGCCGAATCGGTAGTCATGGCCCACACGGTGGTTGGCCCCACTGCCTAGTCTGCTCGATGTTCTGGTTCCAAGTTCCACTTCAACTCGGGTGCGATTTCTCTCTCATTTCCCAGTGGACCAGTTCGAACTAGTCAACTCGTCGGTCCCAGATTTCCGGTTCATGACACCTGCCGTCCCCGTGAAGATCGATGCGTTCACTTTGGCAGCTTCCCATCAGTAGGGCAACATCCGATGTGCTGCGAATTCTCCATCTATCATGTTAGTTTGTGATATCAGAATGGAAGCTATTTGTGTCGTCAATATCTTTTCTTTAGGCAATGCTAAAACACAGGCACATGCTCGATATCCCAAACGAAGAAAGACATATGTGTCTCTTCTTCTTCCCTGCCATCAATCGAGTTGTAATTTATTGTTTCCGCTAGATATCGCCTGTTCTTGCTTGTTTTCAGTCTATTGAGTCACGCTGTTGTATTAGCTAATTGGGCTGTTGATAACTAACCCTTCGCATACCGGGGCGACGCAAGCCTGGTTTACCACCATCACCCGTCACAGCATGCAGATTAAAGTTACTGAATGAAGTTGCACAATCCCCGGGATGGTATTTGTCAACCCTTGAACTGCGGATCCTTAGCCATGAAGAGCCGCATGATTGATCATGGTGTGCGTGGTGGAAAGGTCCAAGAAACTGTTTTGTGGGACTAACATGAGCAACCCCTGCCACCATCGTCGCACCCACTATCGTAGCTTCCCCAATTTAGCTATCCTGGGTGGCAGAGCTATCCTTGGGAAATGGTAGCGGCAGGGTATGAGCCAATCCCGACATTAGTCTCGCATTTTTTCAGTATATGGAGCTTGATGAAACTTGCCGGCTCCGAGAAATTCAAATCGAAATGTTCCGACAACTCGAGCCTAAAGCTGCGTTTAAATTAACGAATGTTTTCTTTTTTATCAAACAACGATCTAACCAAGCTCGAGCCTTCGCCAAAGACATTCGATGAATTTTATTTTTTCTTTCAGGTTCTCTACCTAAAATTGCGCCTCACTATATGAGGCATGAGGCATCGTGACGCACGAGCTATAACAAGGCTAAAACGGATCACGTACCACCATGGAGAAATAGTTACCGCTATTTTCATCCCACTTTCGGATTCGCGTCAAGCGCTTCTTTGACCATGATCACGTCGGTGGCACTGTTTACCTTGTCCCTTGAGACTCCCCGAACCATGCTAGCCCGTACTAGACGTAGGATCGGGAGAGCTATCCAGCCGGGAGTGGAGACTGTTCATTTGTCTTGCGACTGCCTTGACCAAAACATATGCAGCCGAATTCAACTGACAAGCTTCTATTCCGCAACAAAAAAAGCTCTATGTTGGTTGCGGAGTGTCGCTGCGCTGCCCTACTTACTGCCTTCCTGCATATTATGATCGAGGGTCTCGTCTATGACTATATTATATGTCTGGCCTCCTTCTGACGAATTAAGTTCCGCTACACCCAAAAAACATACATTTATGCACAGTCATAATCCAGTGAATATCCTTCCGAATCCCATCCCATCGAACGCTCTTGGCTTGGCTTGTTTAGTCTCTGAGCTAGAGATTGATGATATAACGGATACGACCTCGCCAGTTTGAAACATACTTATCATCATTGGAACAACATCAACAACACACAATTGGGCATCCATCTTGACGTTAATAATAATAAAACGTTACCCTTTTTAATTCTCAACTTCATACGTATAAGCTGTAAAGCCTATTCGGTCCAAATTATAAAGATTCAAGACTTGAGGAGGAGAACAGCAAGGCTATAACTTTGAACGTTTTCTCAAACCGGTTAACCAACCTTCTACTATTTGTCCCCGCTTGGCCGATCCCCCAAATCAAATCCGAGTTTTGCCAACTCAAACCTTTACACTCCACACCCAACAATGAGCAGTAACATTAGCTCTGGTGAGCTCGTAGCGGGATTCCGCAAATACGGCCCCGCCATTTCTGGTCTTTACAACTGCGTGGCCCGGATTATGATTTTGGCCGCCCAAGGTTATGAAAAGACCCCAATGGTCCCAAGGGAACTCCGACACGTCTGCGAGGCAATGCAACGGAAAAGAGCAATACTAATCAACGAGGGTTCCATAAGTATCAATAGCTGGCTGCCGTCTTATACTCATAGTCAAACAAACTGGGTCCAATCTATCTGGGAAATATTAACATCTGATATGATTCCGGAGTATGTCATTGTCGACGCCCATCTGTTGTTTTGGGTCTTGTGGCATCGCATCGAACCCCTGAGCCGTCCAGACATGACAGTTCTTGAACATGAGCTTCTTCAATGGACCCGCTATGCGGAAAAATGGAACCACCACAGTGTTCTCGCGATTCTGGCAAGACTTTGGCCTGATTCGGCGGCGGTCGTCAGTTCGCCGACATCTACTCACATTGGGAGAGAGAATCTTCAACAAGGCTTGTTTTTAGACCTATTCAAATTACTTCTAAAAAGTAGGTCACATCCGAAGTACATCATAATATAGATTATATGCTAATGTTACTGCTTACTAGAAAATCTTACCTTCTTGGAAGCATATGCAATCTCTGGTAGCGGAAGACCTTCGAGTTTCCAAGCCATTTCGCGGCCGACAAGCTCTTCTGGTCTTGACGCACAAATTTGGGGCTCGCCCATGATGGGGCTTACGACATCTGAATACTCAAATTATGACACTGGCATGCTCTCTTCAGACATGGATCGTCTCATGCATTCACACTATGGCGACGGTGTAAGTATATTGCTATTTTAGTCAATTGTATAGCTTTCGAACTAACGAGATTTTGCGACGTTAGCCGGGATCAGGTCTAGACTTTACCGTTTCTCCACCACCTCACGACTCATATTTTCCAGAGAGTTACTTCCCATCGGATGGAAGAGGCAGTCTTTCGGTTTCCCCACCCTTAATGGGACAACTCACTCCGAACCTCTTCGACTCCACATCGGGCGGGTATGACGACATGTATGGTCAGAGTTCGAGCCCTCTTCACCTTGCCCCAGTATCAGGGGAGGAACGGTCCCAATCGGCTCTCTTGCGAAGACGGAGCGACCGCTCGCCTGGTCGTCGGCCCAGAAGACTTAGTCGATCGGACGAGGAGGAAGGACATGTTCACGGGTGGGATCCGGAGACTAAGACTTGCGTGCTAGAACTTCCTGGAGGCGGCCCTTGCAACACGAGAGTACAAACGTATAACAACTTTTTGCGACACTGCCGATTTCAGCATGAGGGCAAAGAACCAAGGGAGGAGTGCACGCTATGCGGGCAAAGCTTTGGGCGACCAGATGCATTGAGGAATCACAAGGAAAAGAGCAAGAAACATAAGAAACTGGAGCGGCTTCATGCTTCACGCTAGGGCAGGAACTAAGAGGCGGAACAACATTAATTACGAAAGAGATCACGAGTTCAACAAGTTGATGGCACGGATAAAATGAGCGTTTATATGGAGTTTTCTCAAGAAAGGGGTTTAAGGTTTTCAGCACACGCGTTTACGATCGTCTCGGTTCTCGATATAGTTGGTTTTGGAGCAAGAAAGTTTTCATGAGATTTTCCATTTCGGTTGACAAGTTAGTGGATGTAATACGGTATTCGGGTATAGCGGAGGCGTTTTCTGAACTTTTGTTTGTTCCTTATTGGTATTTAGAAAGGCGTACACGGCAGTATAGCTTCTTTTTGGTGTTTTGTCATCTTGCATTATTGTTCAAATCTTTATGTTGGGTTTTCATGGTTTAATCTTTTTCTTTTAGTTCTACAAGTTATAATAAGGCAAATTCTATTGTAAATTAAGTATCAAAACACCGCATTTCTGTTCAGGTTATTTTCGCGTGCCCTCAGTGAGACCTATCGACTCTGGGTCATTTCCGGAGCCTTCTGTCCATGCTGGAATTGAGGCTCGGGATGATTCATTGGTTATTCTTCCAGCCAAGTGTCCATTCCCAGGGCTCAGACCTACCCAACCAGACCCGCCAAGTCAAAACTCTCCAAAAAAACAGGTTTGAGGAGGGCAATAAGGAGGCTTGCAAATCTCCTACCCAGATTGTCCAGATGCCCAGGCACCTGTGCAGTAATAGCGGGAGCGATAAGGATCGAAGGTGGGAAGGGCAAGCATAAATCCAGCCTATCACGGCCGCAGCTTCGTCATTTCTTTGGCAAAAAGTGGCCAATACAATTTTAGTAAACCGCTCTCGAATCAGGGGACTCCTCAATGGAGCCCCTGCTGCTAGTCGGGATTCGAGAGATCTTACTAATTTTCTCTGACTAAGAAGGCTCGCAAAGGGATTCTAAGAAACCAGCACTCCCCAGAAACGCCATCTGCGTGAGGGAGGATCTGCAGCCGCACCGTCCCCGGGAGTTGTGTTGAAACTCTGCATGCAGGACGATATATCCGGGGTTTACGTATGCTAAGCCAATGAGATAGGTAGACGTTTTGGACCCAAGAATCTAACTCGGACTCGCATGGCTATCTAAAACTGCTCGCTGTCCGGAATACAATCTGCGTATATCCAGCCCGGAGCGCCTCTGAATGTTCAGAAAATCTATTAATACACTTTAAATCCGACACCGAACGAGGCTTACGCATTATCCACCCAACAAACAACTTGATCCGAAATTTCCCTCCAGGGCAAGCCGACTTGGTCATTTCCCCTTAGTGTGGTACGCTAAGCTGGAAAAACGCTCTTTTGATCCTGCGAGTTCTGATCCCGCGAAAAAACGTGGCGGCTTGGGTGTGTTGTTTTTGTTGCGAGTGAGGTTGCAGAGGCGGCTAACCGAATCGGGCAACATGTAACTGAATTTGGATCGATGCCGCAGCCTTTCCGCGCACCTGCACATGCGGCTTCCCTTGTGACGCCCAAAGCAAAATTATTCAACATCAGTCAGGCTCCCATGCAACAGGGCTGGCGACATCCTTGCTTCGATTGGACACATCTCGCTGCCATGCTCGTGTCTAGATTCGAAGAGCACGGCTTTACTTGCCAGCCGGTTTGGAGGGATGGGTGCCGCACAGCACAGCGCCGCGCGCGAGGACGGGCCTGCATGTTCCGCAAGGCTACAGTTGCACCTCCTCATTTTCTCGCTTGTGGGATCGTGGGATTTCCCAGCTTTTCGCTGCTTGTCGGAGATTTAGAGCCTCAATCCCTTTCGTGAAATGCAGGCCAAGAAAGCGGGCGGCGGTTTCTCGTCAGAATCCCGCATCTGCTATTTGCAATACACCCCTGTCACTCGTGTTTGAAAAATCTCAAGTCACATCTTATTGGTTGTCAAAATCTCGTTCGTGTGTCCTGATTCCCCACAGAGACCCTGGCGGTCGGAACTTCCAGAGATGATATAATCACCCGAGAGCTCGTTTTTCCGCCAGGCGTTTTTCTTTCTTTCTCGGTCTGCCTCACACGAGCTATCGATCTTATCGAGAAATCAGATTTAGACTGCCCATGAAATCTTATTGCTTCAACTAATGCAAGAGATTGCTTAATTAGAATATGCGGGAGCATCGAATATGCCGGTGCCTAGGGCGACTAGTCGAAGCGAATAGTTGACGCCAACCCGTAAAGGCTTCAACAATGCCCCTTTCCAAAAACAAACTCGGAACAAAGCACTGGGAATGGAGCTCCACGGCTTCGGATCCGACGTATTTTACGGGTGGGGATCCTTCAAACCTCCATCTTCGATACCCGGGTTCAATAATGTTGCGCCGCGACTGGCCACTCTATTTCGGAGCATCTGATGACCCGACTGTCTTTCGAAAGGGCCAGCCGAATTGCACCGTTTCTCGAATCCTACATTCTTGTTGCGATCCTAGGTTCCCGCCCTACAGCCCTGCAGCCTACATCACCAGCAATGGCCATGTGGTTTGGGAAGTTCGCACTTCGAACAAGCTCCACTTTATGGATTACTGGCTGTGATATTAGCCGTAGAGGGCAAAGTTCAAATTGAACCGATCGTAGCCGCCGCGAGAACGACAGTGCTATAGGCAGAAGTCGCCGTCTTTGTCGCAACTTGAACATCGCTTTTTTTCAGCGTTCACCAATTGAGCTCCTAATCTGAATAATCAAGCTAGTGGATCCATGGACAATTTCAATATTTGGAATACTCCTCAATTGAGGCAACAAGGACAAGGATCTGGACCTCCACCCCACAGAACGAGATGAAACAAAACGTCAGAGAGCGAAAAGCTTAATTTTGCGCAGCTTCGCATTATATTCCCTAATTTCGACCCTTAAATTCCTTGTTGGATCTCTCGCGAAGATTTATTCGGTTACCTCCGGTGTTTCACATATCGGCTACGCGGAACAAGCAGATCGTGGAAGACTTTTTTTTTTTTTTTGCAGTGTCTAACGAACAACGAGGCTTAGCTAAAATAATTTACATGTGACCCAAACTTTCACAAGTAAATAACAATGCGAAAATTGGATATCATGAAGATGAAATAATGCGAAATAGCGCGACAGTTTAAGGATTCGAAAGAGGAAACTCCGGCTCAATACCATGCAAGGATTCGCGGGATTTCTGACACCGATCAAATCCATTCCTAGATCCATACAATATAGTGATTAAAAACATGAGAAAGATATGAATATGATCGAAGGATGTAGCTAGCCTTGTAGAAGGAGGTAAGATAAAGCGGCGTACTGCAAAATGCTCTAGTACTAGATATCGCAATTACAAGACGCAGGGTGATCCTAATACTCTGCTGTCTCGTACATCAATTGCCAATACACGTGCTGTTCGTCAGGCGTGAGAGCTACATTAACACTACTAGCAGCCTTCACGGTCGCTTTGAGCCCACTACTCATGGGCTGGTCATAGATATGAGCAGCCCCAATAGCTCGAACGTAGTGATTACCACCCATGCGCTCAATGGTCAATCTTTGACCTTGTTCAAGAACTTGTGAAACCTTTTCAAGAGTTGCAGCCTCGATAGAAGCCTTTAGGACTTTCTTCCTTCTCATGCGATCGCTTATGACAAGATAGTAATAGACAGTTTGCTGAAGACTGATGACGTCTAGTTGCTTTATATGTTCCTTTGAGCCGGGATCCCTGAGGTGAGATTTCATCTGGATATTGGTTGAACACCTATTAGTTTTGCGAATATATTGAGAAGAAAAGCGAGGCTTAAACGCACGGGATGATTTTTCATTTCTTCTTTCGCGGTTACCCAAGATTTTGCGCCAGGACCAGTGGTTGGGATAGATTCACAGTCATCCGGAGAGAGGAGATGCTCCACCAAGTTGGGGCGATTGAGATGACAAGCAAAATAGTATCCAGGGAGTTTGACAACGTGATTCAATCTTGGGTCGGGTTTCGCTGGTAGATAGTTCGTATCTGGCCCACTTAATTCGGGAGATCGTGATTGTTTAGTTTGGGTAGCAGGTTTAGAAGTACAAGACTGTGCAGAGTCTCTAGCCAAGACTGTATTGAGGATAGAAGTACTTCCAGGATCTGGTTTGGTTGGAGTGTAGGTGTCATAGTTGTAACTATTACCTGAAAACTTTGAAAGAGGTTGCAATTTGCGAGGGTTCTCTTTCTCATATTGCAACTCCCTGATTTTCGCTTCGATGGCATCAAGTTTGGATGCAGTGTCATAATCGACTTTGGCGCTGTCAAATTTTGAATCAGGAGTTTTAGCTTTATTTTTGTTTGGAGGTTTGTTTGGGGGTTTCTCGATGCTTTCGCAGGAAAATTGTATTCCGGTGACACCGTCTCTATGTGTGGCAGTAAAAGAGAATTCCCCAACGGCATGACCCGCTTCGAGGAATTTAGCGAAGTCTGGAGCAGTAACTATACGTTGCTTTCTCCCCGTTTTAATAGGTGTAGGTGGCTTGGGCATGTTAGGGAAGAATCTGATGGCGGTTGGTGCTCCTACTCTTCTAGCGATTGCTTCGAGTGCTACAGTAGCCTCTGAGATAACACCGTCTCTGGTGTCCGATATTGAGGGTAGAGGCAAAATGGAAGCTCTTCCAATATCCATTTTACCAAGGAATTCGTCCTTAGTCATACCCGGGGGATAGTTTACTTTGAAAACCTCCTGGACCTCTGGAATACCCTCTGAATTGAATACATCAGAAGAGCATGCATGATCTGTGATGAAGGTTGCGACATTGTCAGCAAAACGAACATACATGATTGGGGTGTGCTTTGGATATCCCTGTTTCGATCTCTCTTTGTTCATTTTGATCCATTCTCGTTTTAGTTCATTGGCGCGAGGAGGAGGAACTAAATTGTGAAATCCTCCAGGAACGGCAATTGGATATTTATGGTGTGAGTCTGGGCGAATGACAGTCATTTCATAATTGATGTGATCTTCTGTTGAGACCTCGCGAAGCTGTTTTTCGTCCTTGTGAATGGTCCAGAAGCGTTTATAGGCACGGAACTCCCATAGGGTACGATGATCCAGGCCACGAATTCCAACCAATGTTTGGATAGGGTGCCAGATGAATCCGTCTGGGATATCGTTGAACAGTTCTTGATAGTCTCTTTGCTGATATGGTAGTGCTTGGTGGTGATGGAGGAAGTCGAGAGCCTCCAACTCGGCCATTGGCAATGCTGGTGGAGTTGGTGTTCCTGCCAATCCAGGTCTTGGAACTCGGTTGACATACGCCTTGATGACAGGAATGGTATCATTTTGGATGTACGTTGGATTACCATCCGGGAGGCGATTAGGATGTCCGGGCTCCATTTGCTCTGCCCATTTTGTCAGAGTGGCTTCGACGCAGTGTTGGAAACGGTTTGCATCTTTAACGGTGGCCATATCTACAAACATGTTCTTTGTAGGTTCAGAAATACCGTCCCAGTTGAGTTTCATGGTACGATCGCGGTGGACAGTAGGTGGCTCATCCTTGGAACAGCTGAGAATTTGAATAAGGTGACCATAAGTCACAGGAGGCTCATCTCCATGCGGATGGAAGAGGAAAGGCTCTTCAGGACTACATGCATATGCCATTAAGTCGTCTTGCCGAAGGATTTTCAGGTTGTAATTCAAAAGCCAGGAGGAGACGTTTTCTTGAAGGGATTAGGGACCAAGATGATCGAATAAGAGGATGATTTCAAAGCAAAGATCAGAAGGGAAGATAGAATGTGTTTTGGAAGAGAAGTAGATGAAGAAGAAGGAAGTGGAAAATATGAAGTAACTGCTGAGACAATCGAATTTATAGACTACCATCGAACAGTTGCAAAAATGAACGGTCTACGGATCCAATGAGGGAATTACTATTTGACATTCCAGCTATGTATACAGATGGCGTTTACATAATATTCTATGACCCAAAAGAAATTAAACTTCAATCAATATATTAAATAATTAGGGCGAGTAGTAAAATGTTGCAGTAAGATAAATTCAATGCTCGCTCGCTCTGCAAGCATGTATACTATCAAAAGACCCGTGTCGTACAGAGAAAACGCTTGAGATTGAGTTATTAGTAAGTCTATAGAGCGGTAGATCTAAAATAGCGTTGTGCATTCGCTCATGATATATACGGTTTAGATGGTAGAGAAGTAGCCATATTAGAACTTTTGAACGTGTATATCTGAACTTCCAACTACTGCAAAACATATCGATCGATTTTCGAGAGGGTAGCCGTCGACAATTACATTCATGATTCGAATCTAGGGCAATGAGTGAGATACAAGTAGGCGTATGTATTTAGAGCTCTGATTACTATTATTCGTGTTAGAAGTTATCATAAATTATATTACTTTCAAGAAAAGCGTTTCTTCAGGTTTATTTACCGTTACATGTATACCACAATTTGTTTTCGAGACAACCTTAATTTAGGAGACGGTTAGTCTGGCGTCCGGCAACGAGACTAGGAGTTCGTGCCTTGACGCAGAATGATAAAGATGTGTTGATGCTGTTGTATTTTCTGAGTGGAAATTCGCCCGCAATCAACCGCGGTTCGTCGCGTCACTGGTCCCTGGCTTAGAACATGCACATGCTTTCGGTTTCCTTGTAATTGGGTTAAGGAGCTAATCACGGGGGAACCTAGGTTCGTTATGTTTTAACCGTTCTTTTGTCCTTAAGCCAGCGAAAATCCGGGGTATTTGCATTTGGCGGAAATAGTTCTTTCATATTTCTTCGCCTAACGTTGAGATATATCCTCGAGCTGGGCACAAATATATTGGTATATCAATCTGTTTAGCTGATCAGCCGTTATTACGCGACTTGGTTGGATAACAGTGCTTCTATTGGAAATTTCCTTTTATGGCTTGTCCTGCGAATTCCGTGAACTTGGACAAATATAAGCAATACGTAACAATGGAACAGAAGCTCAAGACGCCTTTGACCGACCTCCTTGGGATAAAGCATCCCGTCCTGCTGGCAGGTATGCCTCATTGAATCTTAAATCTTCGAACCTGCAAAAACTTTATGCTAATTTTGGGGTCGTAGGAATGGCGCGAACCTCTTCGTCCGAACTTGCGGCTGCGGTTTCGAACGCGGGCGGGTTAGGCACCGTAGGCGGTCTGGGATACACACCAGAACAACTACTTGAGATCATCACATCTCTAAAAGCATTACTTAAATCGCCAGACCTGCCATTTGGCGTTGATCTGGCACTTCCAAAGATAGGAGATGGAGCACGTAAGACAAATCACGATTACACCAACGGCCAGCTCGATGCATTGATTACTGTAACGATTGAATCTGGTGCGAAACTATTTGTATCGGCAGTTGGAATTCCCCCACCTCACATCATCAAGCGTCTACATGATGCCAAAATATTGATTATGAATATGGTTGGACATCCAAAGCATGCGGAATACGCTTTGAAAGCTGGCGTGGATATTGTGTGCGCTCAGGGTGGTGAAGGTGGTGGACATACTGGAGGTATCGCCACAAGCATTTTAATACCTGCCGTATGTGATGTTGCAAAGAAGTATAAATCGCCATTGACGGGCCAAACTCCCCTGGTAGTTGCCGCGGGCGGCATCAAGGATGGAAGATCGCTAGCAAGTTCCTTAATGCAAGGCGCTGCTGGAGTCTGGGTTGGAACACGATTTGTGGCATCTGTGGAAGCAGGATGCTCCGAAATACACAAACAGGAGGTTAAGACCGCAACTTTCGAAGATACAGTTCGGACCCTCGTGATATCTGGCCGGCCCCTTAGGGTTAAAATGAACGAATATATCAAGAAGTGGGAGGAAAAGCCTGAGAAGATCAAAGAACTATGTGATAAGGGTATTACCCCACTTGAGTATGATCTCAAGGAAGGCAACGACATGGATTTTCCTTTCCTTATGGGCCAGGTTGCAGGCGTAATTGATGACATCAAGCCAGCAAAGGAGATTGTTGAGGACATGGTGAAAGAAGCCGAGGCAATGTTGCGGAAAGGAAACGGATATCTTGTTTCAAAACTATAAGTGTAATTACTGTACAGTACTCGAAGATTAGGATTTAGATGCTCTATATATATAAACTCGCAGTATATGCTAGCATCAATTTACTTTATTAGGTACTTAGAAACGTAGTTATAGCTTGGATTTAAGGTACGACTGGGGCGACTGTAATGACTGTGTTATCGACTTTCTCTAGAATCGGTCTTATTGGTTCACTAACCTTGCCCTTGTCGAACAAAGTTGTGAAGTCAAATAAAATGCCAAGGGAGCCCTAACGGGAGCATTAAGAGTTTTAGTATATAATTACCCTGGAAATATATTTTTTTTATTAATTGATGGGGCTGGGAGCCATACCAACTGAACATTCCGAGATGCCTCAATATCTCCCTCAATCCCTTTCAACAATTTTAGAAATTCGTCATTCTCAAATACCTTGTCCGCATCTTGGTCATATAATCTCTTAAAATTCTCAGTCGAGATAGGGTCTATGATTGCCTTGTATTTCTCAATTCTGATCCTGCTATACTCGTCTAGTATCTTATCGCTAGTCTTGCCTTGGTGTATACCAATCAGACAATCTGCTAGCCCACCAACGTCAACGATGCCACCAGTAAGTCCTAACCCGCCAAAGGGGTTGCAGATATGGGCGGCATCTGCTGCTAATAAATATCTCCCGACTCGAAATGATGGGGAGCATCGTTGATGAATCTTATATGGGCTTGTTAGAATGACCTTGTAGTCACTAGGGTTGGGGTTTCCAGGGAATATCGTCTTGAACTTTTCGGGTTGACGAGTTTTGATCTCTTCATTTGTGAGGCCATTTATTTCAGTATACGTTACTCTCCAAAGTGGTTCCGTCTCGCTTATTCTCGCAGCCATGAAGAGATGTTCTGGGTGTATTATGAAATTCGAATCTTCCCAGCCATACTTGCTAAAGTCATAATATGTCTATAGGATTGTTAGTTAAAAGTATCGAGGACCCGAGTTTCGCTTCAGACAACCTAAACTCACATTTGTAGCCACGATCTGCTTATCCCAGGTATATCCAGAAAACTCTAAATCACCAAATAAGCTCCTTCTGATTTGACTCCCGGCGCCGTCGCATCCCACCACGTAATCTGCCCAATGCTTCTCCTCAACACCATCCGATACTCTCTTGACTGTAACCCATGCTTTCTCGCCATCTTGTTCCACCCCGGCCAATACTTTTTGTCCATACTGCACAGTAGCATCCTCGCACCGGCTTACCATTTCACCGAGAATTCTAACAACTTTATTAAGTGCGAACACCGTTGTTCGGTTTTCATAAGTCTTCCCATCCTGGTCCAGATCATTCTGATCAAACCCTGCGAGATATGTTCCGTCGAGTTTACGCCAGCACATCCTGTTCATTAGGAAACAATCCGGGTCCTTTCGCATCTCAGGGAGCACACCTGCGCGACGGAGCTCATAGACCGCTGGAGGACCATAGTGTGTTGCTCTTGGTTGCTCGGACGGGGTAGGAGCGGCTTCAAAGACTGTGACTTTAATATGGTGTTGAGCCAATCGGAGGGCTAGTAATAGGCCTGCTGGGCCTGCGCCGACAATTATGACCTATAATTAAAGAAGCAGATGGAATCAATAATTGGCTTTCGCTCTGTGCTACCTGATATAACCTACCTTTCTAAGCCCTGGCATTTTAGCCGAATTACTCAAAACAATTCTGAGAATCAAAAGATTTAGAAAGCAGACTTGAATCTTTTTTTTGTCAACAAGGCGCGATGTATAGTCTTGAGCGTGTTTAACTTGCAATGAAATTAATGTTAAGATAACAAGACAGCTTGAGTTTATATCTCAATAGCCAATCTCAGCCGTTAATCTCATCATTCGTCGGTTCGAAGTTTGGTAGAGATCCGAAACCCAGCCGAATTCGACTATCCTCTTTTCGCCTCCCGGGAATTACCCATTGCCTGTTACGGGAACATCTACAACACGCTTTGGTAACAAAATACAACAGTTTCTGGTCTTCTACTAGCAGCTCATGTGTGTCGTGGTGAAATGGCCTGACACTGGTGTCAGTTTATAATCAATCATTCCATCCCCGTAAGATCCATACACTTCAAAACCCTTAGAACGAATGCCTTTAGAAGGGCCCATTGTTTGAAGAAAACGTTTTAGCCAGTCCTGCATGGTCTCGCAGTGTCCTGCAACCAAATTGCGATTTTAGCTGAACAGTTTCGGAAGCACAACGCAGAAATATCTCGTGTGCTTCTCGGCATCGACATTCGTGAGGATATTCTGGGTCCTGGTTTATAGTTACTGAAGTACTTATGTATTCTATAACATCTACTTGGCAATGAAACATGGTTGCATGTCCAAAATAACATTGAACTCCATAAAAGAAAAAAAAAGAAACCTAAGAAGAGACAACCTAGCAACGCCTTCGTATCTATTTCAAGAAAGAATAGAAGAGCCAACTGATCTCGGAAGAAAAATAACACATTGTTACACTATAAGAAAAAAACTAACTTCGAAACGCAAGCTGAACCTGTTAGACTAAAGTTATTATAGTTTCTAAAGTCTAAGTACTGATGGGCCCTCAAGAGTACTAGACGGTTCTTGTACTACACTTAAACGGTCGTGCGAATCGTCTAGAACTTCGGATGATACTCTATCAAAATATCCGGGTATAAATGTCGGATTGTCAGAAAATCTTCTTCCGAGTCGAATCTCTTTGTTTTCAAGATCGTAGATGACAAGGGTGCCTTGTAAAAAGGGGACACCGAGGATAAGCTCTTCGCTCCAGTAGTTGGTCATGAAACCAGTGTAGCAAAGCAGTTTGCCCCTGAATCTTTGCTCGGGCAATACCAATTCTCTGATAATCTGATTGCGGTCCATTTGGATAACAGTTTTGTTTACAATAAATCCAATCTCAGGGATCGTGGCGTTGCAATCGATAATCCAAGGGCTTACAGACGTGTCAACTATAGGTCCCATTCTTGCGGCAAATATTTGCGCAATGCTATCGGGAACAATGCTGATAGTAGCCCCCGTATCGACCTTGACATGAAATCCACCTTGAACGATTATCTCATCCCCGTCTGTGATACCCTCAATTTCGAAGCCATATCCAATCTGGCGAAAGTCAGAAGGGCAGGTGTTGTTTCTATTGTACCATGGATTCATCCTGGTGGAGGCTAAAGGGAGGCCGAGGCGTGGAATATTTGGGATACCGCCAAATGCGAGAATACCAGCGTCATCTGATTCTTCGGAAGTAGAATTGCCACCATTTTCGATACCAATATTCGTCATGGCGACGGCAAAAATGGGGCTGTTGCCTTGGCTTGCGAAACTTTGAATAAATGACGGGTAAGCGTCATGACAATCGAAAACCAGGTTATCATTGGGATTGTCGAATTCTTGAGCCCAATCGTATGGCATATGGCCTGGAGTAGATGGAGTAGTTCCAGGATAACCGAGTCCAATTATACCAGATGTCTTATAATCGCCCAGCCACTTGGCCAAATCTATCATCCCAATGGTCGTATTGACTAGAATATCAGCCACTTCGATGATGTCTTGACCAACATAGCCTTGAACCATACTCTTATCGGCGTAGTTAACCCTCATTGACCTATTGAAGCTGTTGAGAGTTTGAAAAGTTGGAGAACGCTCCGGATCAAAGTATCTACCGAAGCCACAATTGGCAGGGTCCACAGGGTGTGGCAGCCAGTGGCTAGGATGCTGATAGCAGCTAAAATTCTTCAGAACAACCCAGGTATCGCTGCTACCGGTATCAAGGACTAGCCTCATTTCTTGAGTTCCGATGGTGACGGGAATGCTATAAATTGAACTATTCATGACACTTAGAGTGACATGGGGATTGTCCTCATTCGCCAAAGTGCTAATATCCACACTAAAATCGGTATCAACTCTGCCTCGAAGATCGTGGAAACCCGCAGCATGATGAATATGACGTCGTAGTGGGACCTGATAAGGAGCAATCTTTTCATGAGAGCCAAGGGCCGCTTGGTTGACTTCTCGGGGTACAATGAGAGCTGGGACTGGAAGGGTGAACTGGAATAGAACGAGGAGAATCGCTAGCTGGGTGCACAGGCGCAAACCCATTTTCGAATTTTGTCAGAGCCTGAGCTCGAAAGTCCGTAGAAGAAGTAGATCGTGATACGAGCCGGTAATTTCGTAGAGACGATTATATACGCATGTATAGGGAATATAATATACTCGGATATGGAGTTTCGATCAAGTAGGAAGGCGAATAACGAAACGAGAAAATTTAGGGGTGACGTGAGACCCGTTCTCCCTTATTTAACATATGGATTTCTCTGTATCCATTTATTTATGCGTTTATTAATCGTTATGCTAAGTTTTCACTACTTCGTGGATCGGACTATAACCAGTCCATCGTTTCAAAATCAGGTGGAGTTTCTTTAGTGTTGAATTGTCACATATTTTACATATATTCGGCGGATGAGCTCTAAAATGTACTTTGGTCTTAGCCAATTGGCATTCTACACAATAAGTAGATTTACATAGGATCCTAGCGTTAGGGAGTTTTGACTTGTAATGGGTCGTTTATAGCACGCTAAAATTGGGTCAATAATGCGTTTTATATTATCTAAAAAAGGCTATTTACAACTCCTTTGGTATACAATGAGGACAATGAAAAGATAAGAATGTACGCAGCTTTCTTTCGCCTAAAATGGAGCTAGTAACTTCTTTATCAGACGAAGGAGTCGGTATACTATAAATGTGCAAATGCTTTCACTTATTTTTATCCGTCAATATCCAATCTATACCCATGAACCTGCTCAGGCTTTCTAGTTTGTTGTCTAGAATATTTAGGTCAGTTTATGATTATTCAAAGCTATCCATTAGGCTCAGGTGAGGAGGGGCTAAAAAGATAGTGATATATTTATAAGAGCCAAGGAACGTACCGCTGTAGCAACAGCTGTCGCAACAGGACAGCTAGTATAAATGGTATCAGTAGGGATGACGCATTTAGTGTTACAGCATGGAGCAGTAACGGTGGTGACTTTATGTGCGGTCTTGCAGCAGCATGGTTCTTGGGTGACGACGATGATCTGTGGACACACTGGTGGACGTGGACATAGAACGTTGGTGCAGACAAGCGGTGGGACGGTTTTAGTGGCAGTGCCGCAGCGAAGGGAGCATGGAATTGGGTCGGTGACGATTGGGGGACTCGTAACAACTGGATTTGGAGCTGCTTGGGCACTATATGGGCTATTCATTAGTTTGTGGCTTCTTAGTTTCAAATATTAATAGTTCCTGCTGTCAAATCTGCTTACCCGATAATGGAAGCGACGAGGGCGATAGCGAGAGTGAACTTCATTTTTGTTGTTAGAGGAATATAGAAGATATATTCAATAGAGAGAAGGGGTGTAGTTTTAAGGAGATAGATTGCTATAAAGTACAATATCAAATTTGTTGATAGCAGGTATTTTGTTCTTGGTATTCTCTGATTTGAAAGCTCGAGGGGCGACGGACCTTTTATGTTCTTGGGTTCTAGGTAAATGGATGAAGAACTCATCTAGGTAAGATTACATAACTAGTCTAAGACGACCAAGAGGATGGGAATTTTGGCCCCGGGATGGCAATAAAGAGCGGTAACGATGAATCGGTCGAATTTTGCCAGATTAAAACATCCGGGATCAATTTCTCTGCATGTGGACGAAAGGGGCCTGCATTATCCTGCATAGATAGCTTCGCTCAAGAGGTCACCACAAACTTTATTAATACATCCAGAAAAGACCTCCACCACTCGGAAGCTGTGGACTACAATCTCCTTTGTTCGAATATTCTGGCAAATTTGAGCAAATGGCAAGTGCCGCAATGGAATAGTCGATCTTGAGCTCGATGATTCGCTTATGCCTGCAACTTGCTATTCTCAAGGGTATATTAACATATAACCGAAACGACGGGCTAAATTAAATTAATCCCTTCGTCAACAAAAAGGCTTGATTTGCCTCTTGAGGTTTCTCGATGAGCTAGTATATTTCTTGGGAGATGTCACATATGATGCTGGGTGGGATTGAAAGTGAGGCTCACTAGATAGGCTAGCTCCACTACATTCCGAAATTTGCGCGGTGATCATCTGGGCCAACCTCATCAACACTATAGATATGGTATTAAATAACGTTATAATGTTAACAGACTCAAAAATTTAGCTAGGTCTGAGTAAAAATAGCATTCTTGGTTTACATATTTTGTAGCCTGCGTAACACCAAGAGCTTAGACACCTCGGCGGACCGGCAATCGTTCTAATTGTGGGAGTTTTTTTTTGCGGCTTTGTCGGATTGGAGAAATTTGCTCGTGAGGATGCTGTACAAAGTATTGTACATGTACTTTATGTACAAAAATATATTAATTTTTTTTTTATAACCGTGTGATTTTACCCAAGCCGCTGTCGCACATTTGACTTCTTCCCAAGGTACCCTGTACGACTGGGGAGCTAGCAGACCATAGTTCTACAGCTTAAGATCTCCGAAATAAGGCACGAGTGCGATTGAGCCTGGCGAGCGAGCAAGAGAAACCCTCTTGAAAACCTGATCGAAATCAATCAACAGTCAAGAGTATAATTTGATGGAGGCGATTTGTACCTTGGGAAGCAGCTGAAATGATAACGAAAATTCTTGGTTTTGAGAAGCGAACCTAGTTCGTACTTACCTCTGCTCAACTCGCGCGGATCGACGGGACGAAACGGCTGAACTCGCTAATGCTGCAGGTTCTTCGATTGAGTTTGCCTTGAAATTCGTCCCATAGTGCATCTGCAAGTTTTTGTGAAACCATTTCTTCCCGGCCAAGTGCATGCCCTAAGCTAGTGCTGCAAGTGAAAAAAGTCCCGCAATCCTTATTTTCGTGAGAGCTGCGTCTCAGCTGCTTGGGATATCATATCACCATAGTGCTGATGAGCTGTCCCAATTACAGAAGGCTTTATCAGTGCACGGGCTTTTGAAAATCGTTTGATTGCAGAAATTGCAATGGGAACGCCTCGGCCTATACAGGTAACTTAAAAAATGGAGTGGTCACCTCCATCTTCATGAGAATGGCCATGTTTAGTAAGGTGGTTTCATGACTTTGCTATTTCAAATTGGTAGATATGAAAAGGTGATCATTGCACGTTTTCGGGAACAGCTTCCACGCAGAGGAAAAGGTTGTTCTTGGTGTTTTAGTTGCTATGGGAGTATTTGCAAGCAAATGCTTTGCCGTTTTGGTTGCCAATATTTGCATTTTGTGCCCTTGTATTAAGTCTCCATCGATAGTTTATTTGGATTATTGTCAGTCGGTTGCTTAAGCGCTGAAAATTATATTGAACGATGGTGGTACGATAGCGGACTGCGGAGCCAAGGACGACTCGTTAGTATTTTGCGTTGAACTTGCCGTGTCTGCGAACCTCGCTAATGTTTGGCATTTCACGCGACATCTTCAAACGCTTTCGCGACGCCTGCCAGATAGACCGCTAAATTTTTGCAAAAAGCTATGACTGAAACAGACCCTCGTTGTTTCCAAATCCTCCTCAATCTATACCGCCAATGTCAAAATGGAGTCTTCGAATTCAAATTCTCGAAATACAAACCATAGCCCGACCAATGACGTCGGAGGATCAGGCCACCCTTCCCAGCTTGTCAACCGTCTAGCCCTCAATGATATGCGTCTCACCGATGCAACCTCACAGCCACCCCAGATCCCAGGCCAGGGCACTGTCGCTTCCAGTGGTGCCTGGAATGTTAGTGATCCGAATTTTAGTTTCATGGATGCGTTACATTCCGATGACGTTGGGTTTCATATATCAGCAGCTGCTACTGTGGGGCATCACCCTCCGGAACGTGGACCGTTAGATGCTATAGCTCATTTTGGCTCGGATGAAGATGCCCACGGTGAGATTATCGAGGATGAAGAGGAAGAGTATGAGTTTGGAGACGAGGATGTCAGTGAGTACGAGGAAGAAGAGGATGATGATGAGGGAGAAGAAGACGAATGGGCTTCAGATGATGACGAGTGAGTCTAACGATCTCAATTCTCAAATTTCTTCTTTTGATTTTAATATGATATGCTAAAAAATGGCAATAGTGCATTACTCGACGAGATGGGAGAATCCGACATCGACGAAGATGATGCTTACGCAGAAGAAGGAGCAGCGCTCAGCAGTCAGATAAATGCATTCCACAAAGGCCTACGTGCCGGTTCCGGACTAGGCAGAATAGGAAAGGCAAGAAAGGGTACCCAGAAGAAAGGCAGACGTGCAGCGCAGGATATAGAGCATTCGCACGAGGTTCAGATACTCCTCGGCCAAGCTAATCAGCACTATGCGGCGGGAGAATACCCAGAAACTCTAAAACTCGTTCAGAGGGTCATACAAATTGATCATTCGGTATACTCTGCCTGGAAGGTAATGGGTGAAGTATACCTGGCTATCGACGAACCTCGAAAATGTTTGCTATCATGGATATCTGCTGCTCATCAAAGGAGTCGTGAAAACGAGCTCTGGGTTACGTGTGCTCGGATGACTCTCGATCTCGAGCCCGAAGGGATAAGTGACGACGAAGTCAAGGAGCAGGCGATATATCTTTACAGTCAAGCCATCAAAGCTAATGGTAAAGACTGGGCGTCAATTTTCGAGAGAGGGAATCTGTTACAAGAATTGCAAAAGTATGGGCGTGCTCTCCAAGATTTCAAAAAGCTGCTAGACAAAGCTTTGCCACACGACACTAGTGTTGTCAAATCATTAACACAATGCCTAATCGGCATGGGGAGGGTTGATGAGGCTATAACTGCATTTGAGGCTCATATACCCTACTGGAACTCTCAACGTGGCAAAGAAGGCGGTTTGGATTGGAGGCATGTTAACATGCTAGGCGATCTCTGCGCCATTGGTAGGAGATGGTTACATGGCATCAAGCAAATCAAAACGTTATGCAGGCTTTTACTGGCTCGCGGTTCTGAAACATATTGGGATGAGGTGAAAAACGATTGCGAATGGGACGAAGACGATGAAAGAAGGCGCCAAGTCCCGGGCTATGCCCACAGCAACTATCAAAATGCATCCCTTTATCGACTCCCACCAGAGTTGCGGTTCAAATTGGGCCAGTTTAGAGTCAAACTAGGCCAGTTCGATGAGGGGTTCCGACACTTCGAAATCCTTAGAAAGGAAGATGTTGTGAACATCGGTGACCTCTTGCTCGCAGCTGGTGATGCATGCGCGGAAGCTAATAAGCATGACGAGGCAGTTGATCTGTGGTTTCCTCTTACTGAAATTGATATGTTCCAAACAGTTGAGTTATGGCTCCGATTAGGAAAATCCTACAAGATTCTTCGTAATTGGGAGAACGCCCAGAGATGCCTTGAATGTGTCGTTGAATGTAAGGACGACGATTTGGAGTCTCGACTCCTCCTTATTGAAATCTACGAAGTCTTAGACATGAACGAAAAGGCTCTTCAAATTGTGAACGAAGTCATCGACATCCGTGCACGCAACAAGGAACAAAGGCGTGCGCAAGGCGAGGATGGAGGCGAAGGTGCTACTGGTGGACTATTTGTGAAGGATGGGAAGAAGAGACCAAAGAGCAGGGTGTACAACCCAACGGCCAGCGAACGATATCAAGCGGAGAAACAGCGGACGGAACTCTGCCTACAGAATTATCAAAAGCTCGAACTACTGCGCCCTAAGGTGGAACAGAAAGACACCAATGCGATAATCCAATGGTTGGATACTGCGGGAGAAATGTTTGATGATTTCAGATCATCTCGAGCCTTGTATCCAAGCGAACGGAGATTCGAGTACGCTGGCTTTCTCGGGTATACAACCGTTCGAAGAACAGGTAAACGGCAAGTGAACCTGGAGAGTCAAATGAACTTGATGAAACGACGGTTGGAGTCGAACCTCGAATACCAAATGGAGTTGCAGGAGCAAGAGGCTCAAGATAATGACCAGCCGCAGCCGGATATCACTCAGTACCGCGGATTGGGATTCGATGTCTGGCTCAATATTATCCTTAATTACGCCATCCTTCTCACTCTACACGATGATGGAGGCGAGATGGAAGCATACGAGGTTTGCAAAGCAGCAAAGGACGCTAATGTATTTTACCACGACAAGAAAGACCCAGATCCTACGAAAAGACCGAGGTTCCTGATCACGCTAGTCCACTTAGCCTGTGCAATCTACGCCCAAGACCCCGATCAAACATCTGAAGTCCTAAGATACTTCACCTCCACACTTCTTTTCCACGATGACTCCTATAATCTCTACTCCACCGTTGCCGCTTTCGTTCGAGGAACCTTGAAAGCCTACCCTGGAACCAATATCTTCAGCGTTCAAAACAACCAAAAGTACCTTATGCGTCAGCTCAAAGCGCTCGACAAGCACGTTCTGGGCAAGGACATCGGCGGGGTGTGCTCCACTTTACTCCGCGATGATGATGAGAACGAGATCGTCCCGCAATCTCTTAGCATCGGCGCCTTGGTGCTGTACGCCCAGGTCATGCTTGACGGACGTAGTTACACGTCCAGCTTACACTATCTGGCACGAGCGTACGCGGCGCAAGACAACCATCCTATGGTTATTTTCCAAACCGCACTAGCATACCTCCATCGCGCCATGCAGCGACAATCTGAAAACAGACAGTATCATATACTGCAGGGGTTGGTTTTCTTGAATCGGTATTACAAGATGAAGAAAGAGTCGAAGGATTGGTTTGATAAACAAGAGGCGGAGTTCAATATGGCCAGAGCGTTCCATCAAATCGGATTGGAGCATTATGCTGTTGGGTATTACGAGACGGTGATAAAGATGAGTGAGGAGTGGGTGAACGAGGGGAATACCGAGGAGGAGAGGGAAGAGGCGGAGCAGCAGTTTGAAAGTGGGGATTTGAAATGGGAGGCGGCGTATAATTTGCAGTTGTTGTATCATACGGTGGGAAATGGCGAGCTGTGTAGAGGCATTGCAGAGAAGCATCTTGTTGTTTAGGGTTTGAACATTTAGAGGGAAGAATCTCACTTGTATATACGCATTTGGAGTTATGATGGATATGGTTTTGGAAAAGTGATATCAATAAACACGGCATTGGGATGGCGTTTTATTCATAAAATTCATTGAATAATATAATTTACTTGAATAAAGTAACTGAAATATGTATATCAGAGCCCGCAGAGTCGAAGTCCATCAAAGTGAAGTTATGTATTGTCTTCTCCATGCACTCCCGTCCCGTAGAGAAGGGATTGGATTTTCGGAAGCGTTTGGTAATGAAGACAAAGAGTACGTCTATATCGGCACGAAAAAATGGGTTGTAAAGCCATTTATCCTTCAGCTTTGAGCATTGGGAGGTTTTAGTTATAAAGAACCCGAAGCTGTACACACTAATGCCTTTTTCTTGGTTTTAATTCATCCGTCGCCCTCAATCACATCAAGCAAGTATGAAACACAAGTCTTCACGCCTATTCTAAGAATCTGGGGAGGGAGACGTGGGTCTGAAGATCTTTGACTTCAGTATTCTACGGCAAGAAACATGGCCTTGTCGTTTCGAGATTGTTCGTTCTATCCCAGATATGTCATGTCGGGACCGAGGTGTCGTGAAGGAAATATGCTCCGTGAATAAGGTACAATAGAAACGTAGTTAAAACGGCGTACTGATAATGATGAGGAAAAAGAATTCGTAATGAGAATATATGGTATATTAACAGATCAACGAGGATAAACAGAACGAATCAGACCAAGCAGAACGAAACCATTCTACGCCGATTCCCGTTTTCCTTCCTTGAATTCTTTCTGTAAATTTCCAAGACACCAATCAGCAAACTTCACTCGCAAACTTGGAAATGTTCATCTTGACAGGCATGAGAACGGGGCGTGCGGACGCACCAGAGCCTTAGCAGTTCCGTGTAGGGCGTGCTTGTGGTTTCTTCTGAACTTGGGATCGGTACCCTTCAGCGAGGGGTATCTGAAGGTCTTTGGCTTCTTGATACCATTTCGGTGAGCCTTGCGAGACTGGTTATGTTGAGAGGAGTTTTTCGACTAGAATTATCGGTCAGATTATCGGGTTCGTAGAGGATGAGATGTGATGCAAGTCGAATATATCGTTGGAGCGATCGTTGAGGGAATGATAATTACCTCTGAAGGTAGCACCTCAATTAGTATCAGATAGGACAGCGTCGTAAGGAAAAGAATGACTTACTGGCCATTGCGACTGTGTGGATTCGAAGATCGTGACTTCGTAGACGGAGGATGGGGTAGATTCGTTGGGGGTGTTTTTGATGAAGGCCTTTCAGATGAGGACGATGATGATTCTGGCAGCGTCGCTGGAACGGACTGGGTGGTGTTGTTGTTTGGGCGCTGCGTTGAGCCCTAATCGAATCCGCCCACACAAACACAAACCCACCGTTTTGGCGGGTGACTGTCAAAATTTACTGATCACGTGATTCTTCGATACCGAAAATTTAGTGACTTTCGCAGATGGGCTTTTCATCCAACATCACGACAACGACAACGACAACGACAATCATCGACAACCTCTCCTTCACCTCCTCCATATACAACTTGGAATTTTTAGTATAAGATCTTAATTTTGACAGCTTCGCCATGCGTACGTCCTTCGATGCATTACTTCCACCGCCGTCTCAATGCCTTCGTCGTATTCCGCCCTGAGGTGTCCACAGTACTCGTTTTTACATCGAAAACATAAATATATCAAAGACAATGAAGACAAAGCAGACTTGGAATTCTAGGCTGTGACTTCTGTCGGCGAGTACCTGTCGGATCATTCTCACAGCGGTCAATACCTCGATAAATGGCGAGATTGGCACCCTTATGGTGGCTTTTGATTGAAAAATAATATAAAACGGAATAATGCTGACGAGTTGTATGTGGTCGCATCGGATGAATTATAGCTCCAAAATTCGATCCAAATGAGGTGAAGATTATGTAAGTTCCCCTTTTTTATAAATCTTGCTTCTCCATCTTTTCGTTCATCTTGATGAATTGGAAATTGGCGGGGTGTTTCCAACGCGAAGTGTATCTTTGAAGACACACTTCGCAGGTGGTGGTATACTAATATTTTTCTTTTCTCCTCCTCAGCTACCTCCGAGCCGTCGGTGGTGAAGTCGGTGCCTCGTCCGCCCTCGCTCCCAAGATCGGTCCTCTCGGTCTTTCTCCTAAGAAAGTCGGTGAAGATATCGCCAAGGCTACCCAGGATTGGAAGGGCTTGAAGGTCACTTGCCAGCTCACTATCCAGAACCGTCAAGCTGCTGTCTCCGTCGTTCCCACAGCCTCTTCCCTCGTCATCAAGGCCCTCAAAGAGCCACCACGTGACCGAAAGAAGGAAAAGAACATCAAGCACTCCAAGTCCGTCTCTTTGGATGAAATTATCGAAATCGCCAGAAAGATGAAACATAAGTCTTTGGCCAAGGAGTTGAAGGGAACCGTCAAGGAGATCTTGGGTACCGCCTTCAGCGTTGGCTGCAAGGTTGACGGCCAGAGCCCCAAGGACATCCAGGAGCAGATCGATAACGGAGAGATTGAGAGTGAGTGATACATCCCTCTGAGCGACAATTGGCGTATACTAACAGTGATCGCTAGTCCCCGACGAGTAAACGACGCAACGGACTTGATAAAAGTTTTAATGTGTTTATTTTTTACGACTCTCTTACTCGGTTTCTCTGTATATATTTACGACCTTTAATGCTAGGGGTTTTCAAACCTTTCCCCCGTTCTTTCTTTCGCCGCAATGGTGTTCACGCATAGGGTTGGTGTTTCTTTTTCATCTTTACACAGCTGGGTCTGCTTTTTTGCACATCATGCTTCTTTCATCACTTACTGTCGCCACAAAGTACCGGTGTCTATATACGATGATATACACTATACAATTGGTTACAAGAAAATAAGACAATCCCACGAGTTCCTCGTAGATACTTTATGTAATGGTACTTCGCCAACACTCTGGTCCCTGCTATCCCACACCCGCGGTAGAGACCTATTTTGGTGCGAAGAAGAATTAAGATAGACAAGTTCTCCAAATCCTTCTCTTTCTCACTCTTTATTCTCCGTCGCAGGAGGATGTCTGGAGTGGGATGCACGGAGGGGAGAGTAAGAGGGGTGTTTATATAGGCCGCCTTACTCACCACGACGTCGCTACGATGATTTCATCCTTTAGGGTGGAGGACTCGAGGTGGATGTAGTGGTCCATTCCATCTAGCGGTCAAATCTTTTTACTAACGGAATCCTACTTTAGCAATTAGCTGTAGACACTTTTGTATCTTCCATGATTAGTTTGAAAGTTTTTAAGAATAGAATAATATTATATTGAGCGTCGAATATTGCGTAAATCTTGTGCAAACGTAAGCCTTGATAAATTTAACGTTATCATGGATTGTATATATTAAACTACTGAGATTAGAGGTTTTTATTTCGAAACTTAACCCAAAATTATACAGCAAAATGCCGGCAGGAGATTCTCCAGATGTTCTCGTCGCCCGGTTTCTCCGCGCAAATAACTTTAAAGAAGTCCGTATATCATCCCGTCTATTGCCATCTTTTCGTTCAAATATGAGTTATCTATTGTGCACGCTAATGTACGCATATGACACATGCATATGGTAGACCTTTGAAGCCTTTGTCCGAGAGACGAATCTCACGCCGGAAAGCATCACCAATAACTCGACAGATTTAACCATCGAGCAAATTCTCGAAGAGAAGAAACTGTATGATCTCGCCGTACGTTTCGAAAAGCTCACGACGAGCATCGGAGATGTCGATTTTGCTGTTCCATGTAGGTTCATCCTATATCGCTACTTACAGTCAAAATACAACAAAAACAACAAGTTCATACCGCTAACTGAATCTCATACATTAGACCCAAATACGCCTACAAGCTTGACAACATTATCATCGGCATCAAATATCCTCTCCCTAACCCTCACCTCCCTCTTCATAGATGACTCTCCCCGGCAAGTCATAATCTCCACAACCTCAGACAAAGCGTTGAGAATCTACTCGGCCAAAAAACCGCACGACCTCATCCAAACAATCGCAGGCCTGCACACCGGTCCTATTCTCTGCGTTCTCCCGATTGCGCAAAGATGGCTGATAACAGCGAGCATGTCTCGCGATATCGCCATTTCAGACATCAAAGGTGACGTGCTGCATCGTTGGGAGGGACATGGCAAATATATCGTCAAGCTGGCTATATCTGAGCCTTTGACGCTGGAGAGCTCGGAAGCAGAAGAGGTAAGGTATATTGCTGCGGCGAGCTATGATAAATCACTTTCGGTACATAAGTTACGTATTCCACTAGCCCGCTCTTCGACTTCAGAAGAAGAAGGTGAAGAGAGAGGAGAGTCGAAACCCCCATCGCTAGAGCTTTTGCAGATGTTGAAGTTCCCGGATACTGTCGAAGACGTTATATTTTCAAAGGACTTCAGTGATTCCCAAAATTCGACCAAAACTCTCCTGGTAGCTACCATCAGAGATTCTGCGTATCTTCATATATATTCCTCTATAAACACAGCACCTGCATCGTCGTCTTCATCGTCTTCATCATCAACTAACCAACCGTTCACTTTCCTCTCCAAAACCCCTCTAAACGCCACATCTACAACATGGTTGACATACACCCCCACTTCACTATCACCCCACCCACAACACCCGCATCTTCTGGCCCTCATCACGTCATCCCTTCCGGCGCCTAAACTGATACTATACAACCTACAAACATTCACAGTTGAAAAGGAGTTCGCAGTACCCATTAACTTATCAGCATATTCTACTGGCATCGTGACATGGCGAGGAGATGCAAATGCGAGCGGGGTGTGGGTTAATGGTGATGATGGGCTTGTCAAAGGGGTAGAGGTTAAAAGCGGGAAGGTGATGGTCGAATTGAAAGGGCACGAGGGGAGGAAGGTGAGATGTTTGGTTGCTGGGATAGTTGCTGGAAATGGAGACGGAGGTGAGGAGGAAGAGGTGATGGTGAGCGGGGGGTTTGATGGGGGGTTGAAAGTTTGGAGGGTGGGTGGAGGAGAGTAGCGATTACATTGATGGAGCGACTCGTTTGGCTCAATACAAGAGCTGCTGGGCGTGTAGTTCTAACTCTTAGCTTGGGAATGAGTAGAAGAGCACAATAACCCAAACCCTATTTCCAATTCTTCCATTCATTACATGCATACATTACATAGATACATTCCTCCCTAATTCCCTTGTGATTACGTACAGAAAAAAACACAACTGCCAAAGTCCCAGACCTTCTCGTAGTAGCAGTAGAGTTCTCAAAAAGAAAAAAAAGGGCGCCACTATATCGTAACATCTCGAACCATAAAAGAAGTCTTTCTCTATACACCAAGAGAAACTCACATCTAAATAAAAGTTGTAGAGTCTTGAAGAAAGACAAATATATAGAGAATCAAAGAAAAGGGGGCCAAAGAAGTATCAATAAAAAGAGCAGAGGGTATCTTCCTCATCTAATAATCAAAAAATCATCCAACAGTTCCACACTCCAATATCCGAACGCAAAAAACACCAGATCTTAATTTTAGAGTGATTCCTCTAGATCCCAAACATCCCGCCTTTCGTCATCAGTAAGGGTCCGTCCCTAACAGAGCCCTTCGATGCGTCTCTCCATCCCACGGATCACATCCTCAAACCCACCCATTACTTCTCTGCAAACACCCGCCGCTTCTCTGCGCCCTAGTCGTCTATCCCAGTCGCCTTCGTCAATCCATTTTCTAGCTTGTTCGACAGTCTCAACTTCTGTCTTCCACTCTCTAACAGCTTCTTTAGCGCCTCTGAGCTTTCGGCTAGCGGCATTGGATTGTTGTCGGAACATGTGAATCGCATCCGAAAGTCCAGCGAGGTGGTTGATTAGCTGGGAGGTGAGCGAGTGGAGAGCTTGCAAGTCTCGAAGAGGTTGGATCGTGGGTGTGGGAACGGTTGATAGTAGGGTTGTGAATATGGGTGTGGTTTCGTCGTCTTCGTCATTTTCAGAAGCAGTTTTATTCTTGGATGATATAGTGACTGGTTGTGTGCTCAGGCGAGGTGTAGCGGTGGTTATAGTAGTACCGGGGGCGTTCAGTTGAAGTGATAGGTCACGGAGAGTACGTGATTGATTTTGAACGTGTGTAGAAAGAGATACGTGAGCGGTGATAAGACTGAAATCCATCCATGTTAGTATTAGCGTTCTTGAATGCACTCACAGCTGAGGTATAATTTAGGAGCGTACCGTTGTGTGCCTGTTTCAATGCTGCTCTGGCTGCCCAAACTCGACAAGCCTTCCAGCAACCTGCAAATTGGATCTTCTTCTTCTTCAACTTCCTCACTCTCAATGATCCCATTTATCCCGGGCCTGCGCTTCGCAATGCCAGCTCTCTGTCTCCTTGACCATGACTTCACCATCGAAAGACCTCTCAGGGCCTCGGATTCGATCTGGCCAATCTTATCTTCCAAAGAAGGCGAAATACCATCATCACAACCATTCATATCAATAGTCACCGAGCTGGACATCCGTCTGTGATGCCTGATCATGGGCTTACTCGCCGTTGTAGCCGATGTCGCAGAAGTACCGTTGCTGACAATGCTACTCGCCGTTTCGTTGGATAGTCTAGCGAAACGCCTCCTCTGGCTGCCGGCCGATCCTATGGACGATATGGAGGCGTGACGACGGTGGACAGGTGATCGAGGGGATGTTGGGGAGCGAGGGACTTGGCCGTCATCTAGGTCGACTTCATCATCGCCCTCTTCGTCAGACCAGGCCGCCGCCAGCTCGTCAGCGAGCGAACCAAGACCGTTACCAGCAGCGCTGGGAGCCATCATAGGCGAGGAGGGCCCGCCGTCGTCGTCATAAGCATAGGAGTCTTGTTCGTCATAGTAGTCTGCCATTGTTGATGCTAATAGCTATTTGTGAGTAGAGAAAAGAGAGAGAAAGAAAGAGAGAAAGTCCAAGTGGAGCCGAGTAAGTTCCAAGGGTGCGACTCCGAGCGGGCGCGCGAATTTGGGGACTTAAAACGGGCGGGATTCGGGGCGCGAAATTAGGAGAAATGGGGAAGGGCCGGAAACGAGGCAGCTGCAGGACTGGTGTCGCCGATTTCAGGGACTAAGGGAATGTCGCGGGAAACGAATCTACGATGTCTAACTACGGAGTATACCGACGGGGATAAGATGGCAAGGTGTATTGAATTGGAAAAGAGAGTTTCGTTCCGTGCGAAAGTTTAAAAGATCGAAGACAGACAAAGGACTCTCCTAATCTGGATGACGACGGAGAGGAATAAGAAGAAGAACGAGAAGGGGTAATAGAAATGAAACGAGCGAAACGAACGCCTCTTTTCTCGCCTGGGCCGGTCAACCAACGTTTCCCCCGGTAAACTATATTGGTATCGTTCTATGATGCTAATTATATTGCCTTGGGACGGTTGAAGTTGACAATTAGTGTGAAACAGCTCGCCGGCCGTTTGCTCAGAGTTTTTCGCCGTCGACGCTGATTGACGTTGATTGGCAGGTCACGCTGCAAACAAAACAAACAAACGGGCATCCGTTCGTTCCCAGGACACCAGTCATGAGCATATCTCATACCAGCTATCGCTTGAATTCATGCTTCACCACAGCTATTGTCTATTATAACAGGCAAGTTCTTGAAGCTTGAAACGTGTGCAGTATTCAGGTACTTCATTTGATATGCATATAAAGGGAAGTTCCCGTCAACCCTGAGCAGATTCAAAGTGCCCTGAGTGCATGCATCAAAGCATATCCGCTTCCGCGTGCCGAAGTCGAAGCCGCCTGCAGGTGCAGGGATATAACCACCCGTCTGGGTTTTGGTCACCAGTCTAGATCTATAGCTGTCCCGACGTTTAAAAGTAAAAACATTGCAGCCTTGGAATTAATCAAAATAGTATTGATTATCTTTGAATATATGCATGCCTATATGCTCCCCTTTTTTCCAATGCCATGTGCAAAGCAACGCTCTTGAGCTTCGTACTCATCATGAATGCATAATACAAAATAAAACCCCCAGATCCCCAGCTGCACCAACTATTTTAGTACTCGATAGAAAGTAGAAAATTAAATTCGTTTTTCATTAATTAAGACTCAAATTCAATCATGTCAAGACCGATGACCTTTTCTAACGCCCCCGGCTCTGACGGCTTTGTATAAACTACTTCCAGCGGACCACCTCGTACGAACCACATTCCTGGATACTTTGGTACCAAATAGCTCAGGAACATCACTAAAAAAAATATTTGTTTTAGCAAAAAGCTTATAGTCTAGAAGAATAAAAATCTAGTCTCAACTTACGCAATACAGCTGTTATCTCGAAAACCCAAAATTGCCATCCATCCGATACCAGAAAATTACTTGGAAGGGTTGTCGTTGATGTGAACCCGGACAGCCGGTATATAGTTCTGATCTATAAATTTCACAAAAGCAATCAGTCTCCATCTAACATAGATATCAGTTATTAGTTTGGATATAGAAATACTCACAATAAGTAACCCCGTCGAGCACCCTATTACAAAATACATCATTCCCATCCACTCAAAGTCCTTCTTAGACATCAAGTAAAATCTCCAAAGTAAAGCACCAAACAACAAAAACGATATAACCTGTATTCCGAATCCGAATACCAAGATACTCGCCGCCCGTCTTTGTAGAAGCTCCTGCGCCGTTGTCCCATTAATGATAACTCCGATCAACGACACGGCTCCGGATAATTGTATTGCCATTGCCACGATGTCTTGAACTATGAACACTGTAGTAAGGTTGTTTACATCGAGCCATAATTGTTTAAAGGGTTGGTATCGACGAGGGGTTGATGTCCGAATCATGCGGCTGGCGAGCATGTATAAATTCGCTGCCTGAATGGATGGAGCGAGCCTAAATAAAATTAGCATTTATAAACACTAAATTTCTAAGAGCCCGTGAATTTGTCATACAGTAAAAATATCGTGCTAATGATAAACGATACATAGTCATCCGGTTGTAAAACAGAAACCACTCGGGTCACCAGCCCTATAACTTCCACTATTCAATTCACTTCCGTTAGCTGCTGTACAAAAAAAACTACAATATCTATAAGCTACCGGATGTACTTACTTGCGATAGCGACCAAGCTAACGCTCATGAACCATGACCGCGATAACACCATAAAGAAACCTGAAAGCATCAATATGACACTAAAGCAGCCCGTCGCTACAGCTGCGGACGCCGCCGGTGAGGTATAACACTCGTAAAACCAATCAACGAACACCCGTTCACCTTCTGTCCCTCCCAGGAATGTTCGCACCATTGTAGATGTCGCAGAAAGGAAAGTAGTGAGGCAAGATTGTAGCGAGTGTATTATGAAGGAGACCAAGGGGAGCTTTGTTGCGGAGGATGCCACGCGGCACATGAGCGCTAGATGGTAGAGGCTTATCGGTTCTTCGTCAAGGTTACACATTTTGGTGGATTTATGATACGATAGAAGTTGAGGGGGCTCGACCTTGTCTATCCGATACTCAACGAGAGTATTGAGTAGTTAATGAATAGAAGCTGAAAAGGAGCGGCAACTAGTCTACGATCATGAGATTACACGCATAGGGAATACTCCACTTTTTGAGTGTCTAGATATCGTTATTAAATATATTAAATATCATGTAAACATCTCGTCAGATATCATATCAAGTTGCAGGTTGGCCGACCGTCCGGCTATCGAAGAAGTAGGACAACGCCTTTGGTTGTAGGAGAGTTTGATTATGAACAGTGTTGGATTGGTATATAGTATCGTGACTCTTCAGATCTTTGCAATGTATACGTAACTCTCGCTTGAATTTTGTCTTTCCCCAAAATACCTTGTCGGAGTTTCAATACAATTGGAACAAATGTTGTGTTTGGTGGAAAGAATTATAAATATCCCTCCTCCTCCCAAGAGGCCACTGAAAGTTATATATAAAAGGCGACACTATGGAAATTTAACTTTCTGGAAGCCAAGGACCAAGGAACATCGACATAGCACCAAAGCGCTTACGCAAAGAGTTATGCTAGATTCGTACATCTGTTGTGCCGTTGGTGGGAGAAAACCGTGTCAGGTGTGCTCGTTACGATAAGGATTTGGACAGCCGGTGCGTGAACCGAGAAGGTCCACACGTGTTGGTGGCTAGGCTAGTCTCCGTATCGAGAAAGCTGATGTTGGTTGTAGAGCACTAGTTGGAACAGAATGTTGGTGTGTAGCCGCACAAGGCCGAAAAGTAGGTCAAAGCTGAGCTTCAAAGACTGCTAGCTAGAATACCTTAGCGGTACGGATCCTCGGCAGTTCGAGCTAACTTACAAGCCCAGAATTGAGCGGGAGCTATTCCTTCCTAGTATGCGAATACGTTCGATACTTGAATGTCTGGGCCACAAACCTCTGTCGATTCTCCAAGGCCTTTCTCTTAACTTTGAAATATAGAGAAAACGGTATCTATATTTCCTGTAGATCTCTAAAAACTGTGCCGTATTACAGAACTCTCAATGAGTTGTTACCGATACATAATTTGGCAGCATCGGCAGATGATATGATATGATATAACCGTTGGTGGCATAAACTACCACAGTATGATCCAATATTGGACACAGTTTCTGAGATAGTTATCAACAGAATTGAAAAGGTGTCACATGAGATATTATATCAATGAACCAGTTTTTTGATTTCTTTAGGACCACTCCTATCCTTCAGCGCGATCCTCAGCATCGAATTCCAGAATTCCAGACAGACCTGCTGGTTTAATAAGCTATATTTAATAATCCGATGCATAAACTCTAAACATAGTCTCTAGAATGAATTTAGGCAATATTTAAAAATTGTAAGCTGAGCTATCCGGCCGTAGATTTGTGGATTTCGCTGTTATCGGTTGTGGTATTTTGCGTGTTGTGCTGGTTACACCATTTTCGATTGGCCAAAGTTCACATTCATTCAAATCGGACAACCTCGAGCTTTTCGTCTCGATCTCGAACGGCGTCGCGACGTCGCCGAACACCTCAATCGACCAACCCTTCACAACCGGAGAGGGAAAACCCTCCCGATGCGGCGCCAATCTCCACAAAGTCGCTAGACTCCACTTCCAACACCCAACCCTCCAACCTAAAAGTTGCAATTTTCTAGTTGCAAGTGCTGGTTGGAATATATTCGAATACGACAACAAATCATGGCCTCCATCCGCCCCTTCACCGCGGTTGACCTCTTCTCCTTTAACCCAACTAACCTGGATGTCCTAACCGAAAACTACGACATAAGCTTCTACCTCTCCTACCTCTCCAAATGGCCTAAACTCTTCCTCGCTGTTGTCTCTCCTACCGGCACGATAATGGCCTACATTATGGGTAAAGCCGAAGGCGAAGGGAAGGAATGGCACGGCCACGTCACTGCATTGACCGTTGCGCCTGCGTACCGACGGTTGGGACTGGCAAAGGTGCTCATGGAGGAGCTAGAAAGGGTCAGCGACGAGGTTTATGATGGGTACTTCGTGGACCTATTTGTTAGGGTTAGTAATGAGCTTGCAGTGAATATGTACAAGAAGATGGGGTATAGTGTTTATAGAAGGGTGGTGGGGTATTATAGTGCTGGTGGAGGGGCTGAAGCGGAAGATGCATACGGTTAGTTCACCATTATTCTTCGTTATACCTTCAAGGTGATTTTACTGACAGAAGTGGTGTAGATATGAGAAAGCCACTAAAGAGAGATCCCAAACGAGAGAGTATTAGGAAGAACGGAGAAAATTTTCTAGTCAGCCCTGAAGACGTCTACTAAAACTCCTGTGTTAATCATTTATAGCCTTAATGATGATACAAACTGGAAGCTGCAATATATGTATGTTATTGCTTTTATTATTCATCTCGCTATTGTACATAGAATATAAAAAATATAGATCTGTGATATCCCAAACGCTCAAACGCAACCAATTTAGAGAAAAAATATATATCACCTTAAGACTTTTCGGCGTAGCATATCATAATTCATAGTTTTGCTTTGATCGGACCGTCTGTGCTTTTGATAACAACCTTGACCTTTCCTCCCTCGATCTCACATTCCTCGCAATCTTCAAGAGAAACTCCATTCTCATGCATGACGACAACAAATTCGATCGGGCCATCACCTAGTACAACCATCGGCGCATGCCAAGTTCCCACACCGTATGTAACAGCCTGGTCTCCGCGGCACATGAAGGCCTGAATATTGCTCAAATCCGGTAGACCTCTCCCTTTCATATTCACCGTGCCAGAGTAATCAGAGATCGTGGAATCCTCTGAAGAAGCTGTCTGTTTCTGAACGGGATATGGCGGTGACCCTCTTATTCCCGTTCTAGTCTTCTGCCTCTGCGGGTAGGGCGGTTGTCGCCATGATTTTGGCGTCTTGCTACTCCCAGCGTCCAGTGTCGGTGCTACAATCACCAGATATCGTCTCGCAGGATCATTCTTGTCAAGTCCCATGGGTATGAATGTCTGTGTCGTATATGGATGTCGTTCGAGTATATGCACAGTAAAAGTCTTATGATTATCGGTCAGTGTTCGAGGATTGCAGACGAAGAGGTTGAGATGGCCTGCGGCATGTTTCCCTGAGGGAGCAGGATATGAAACGAATGGCGAGATTTCAGGGTATTTGGCGGCAGTGCCTTGGTTTACCGTTGCGGATGTGGGAGCAGACTTTGGATTTTCGATTACGGTACCGAACGGTGCGAATGCAGCTGGTGTGAGCGGTGATACCGGGATTGATATCGCAGCAGTCGGGGCAGATTTATATGAAGGCATAGTCGGATAAATCACGATAGACTTGTGAGACCAGGTTTTCAGTGCCGTATAATTGCAATTGCGTAACCTAATTGGAGATTTAAACGCAGGGTATTTGGTATCTAGATATATTATGGTTGAAGCTGCGTATTCGGGAGTATTCTACTAAGTGCGACGCAAAGACGATTTTGAGGACAGGCTTGGCGACGGGTGTGGATGCGCGAATTCGAAACGAAAATCGCTCGATCACGTGAATGTCCAAATCCACAATACATTAATGATGCATGCCAGACATTTATATTCGACTGGTCATTAATGGCATGGGTTCGAACAGAGGAAAAGATCGCTATTTCAGCCTCGATACCATGGTACCAGGCGCCGCGCCGGCTGCTTAGCATTTATTTGGAGACGAGAGAATGACAACTGTATGCAACGCGGAATCGAATTGCAACATCTCTCTGAGAGCACAGTCTGTGCTTGGTATCATGCAATTGCGTGCACCACAATGCAACGATGTGTATCATGTGTACCTATTTATCTATGCTTGAGTCCGGGCTTGGCTTGGCTTTATTTACTTAAATCACTTTAAATTTAGAGAAAAAATATAGCAAATCGATCGCGCATCTACCACGCAAATATCTATCCCCAAGTCTTAGCTCATATATACAAAATTCATATCTACATTAACCAAGCGCCTAAGCCTTTCCATATATCACAAAGTGTACAAATTCTCGATATGTGTCTGCAACTGCGGAAAATCTCTCTTTCTCCCAAACACCGAATGCTCTATAAAATTTTCGTCAAAACGCAGCTTCTCCTGTAATTCCGCATCCTCCGCGTATATCCTCCCATTTCCATAATATAATTCGGTAAACTTTGAATCCCAAACCCATTTACCATTTGTTTGCCGGGCTTTCGCTTCTAATGCACCTTCTAACTTTTTAATCCGCCACAAAGCTGTCTTCAAGTCCATCTTTGTTGAATACCCCGGAACGAGCTCACAAACATGAGAGCCTTCTCTCAAGTTGCCTCTCATTTCAAACCAAGGAACATTCCCATACGATGGATAAGTGGACAATCCATCGCAAAGAAAAAATTCCAACTTTAATTCACTTTCTAAGAGCTGAAAGATTGGCGACCAGTTTTGATATTTCCCTTCCGTGACGCTACCCCTAATGGTAAAATTGCGAAGGGTAGACTGGTGAGCGCGAAGAAAGGATATCAGCTCCTCCGGTATGAAAGCTTGATATCGAAACTCCAATGTTTTGAGCTTTGGGAGAAACAACTTTGGCTCATCGATATGAATCCCAGGAAACCAATAAGCCCACTTTGTGTAAAACCGGTCCATAGAATCCGGCCACTTCATTTCCGTCTCATTCCAGGAGTACAGAAGAGCAAGGTATGAGCTTGAGTAGACCAGAGTTTCGAGATTGGGTGTCAGTTCGTTTAAAAATCGCGTAATTGATATAAGCGAGTCTATTTGCATTTTTTCCGTGGCGCCGTCCGACCGTCCATAGTCTTTTGATAGCTTCGAGGCGCATATTGTTAAATCCCGCAGTCCCGCAAGCTTATCTTGGGACTTTGAATGATACCGGACCTTGTCCGTAAACCACCACAGAGGTAACGAGCAACTCCTACTGTTTTGCTCCCGATCCATTACTTTTACACTCGCCCGTATCGTCGTGAGACGAGGTAGCGAGGCGATGAGAACCGTATCTATAATTTGCGGGGGAATCGATTCGATATCCCGATCCCACCTAGAGTACTCGATATAATTGTTGTAGAACGACTCAAAATCCGTGGGAGTAAACTTCATGTCGCTGAAGTGATTCCGCACCGACCGTCGTGGCATATCCTTCGGCGTCGTGATCGCGAACTCCACGATCTCAAGGTTTGGGAGGTTCCGAAGAGCTTTAGCCAATAGCTGACTTCTATACCTAATCTCTCCTGCGTAATTTCTCCTCTCGGCGTTACAATATTCTAGGAGGACGAGCTTGGCGGCTCCTATATTCTCTAGGGAGAAATTGCCAATGATGTCATAAAAATAAGGGCAAAATAGATCGATAACCAATGTTCTGAGAAACGAGGTTGCACCGCGAGGATGTTGAGAGAATCGAACTAGACGCTTTAATTCTACGGCCGAAGTATAATATCTTTGAGATCTGGCTCTGGTCTCGAAAAGGATCCCTTCCACTCTTTCACAGAGTGTCTTGCATGTTGCGGAGAGACTGACTAGGTCAGATCCTGATAGGTGTTCAGATATCTTTAAGAGTATCTCGTTTGGAACCGGAAAGTTGTTCATCGTTTCGAATTTTGATCCTGTTGGTGAAGTTAACATTTTGATATGCTTGTGGATTGGTCTTCCATTGATATGTATGAGTACGCACCTTGATTTACCTAGCTCTGTTGGCAGAATTGCTGTAGGCGGATAAAGGTTCATGGATATATATGCACAATGAACACTCCACGAATATGATCAAAGCGCTTGTTCGCATTTTCTCTTAGCAGCGGCGCACAATATATATAGAAGCTGCGCAGATATTTGCTATAAAATTCATGTTCAGGGGGCTTTGCCGAATGCCCAGGCGGTGTTTCTGGACCAATGCGCTTTTGCTTCCATTCTGTAACCGCAGGTTCCCACATCCCACAGACCCAAAATGCACAAGGCAATAAATGTGATGACGACAAACATCAGCGAATTCATGAGTCGTTCATGTTTTCGAAACGACAATTTATTCTATTTTATTTTAATATATACAGCCACCGTTCAATCACATCTCACTAAAATTTTAAGGCATCCGCGTCGTGAGAGGTGTTCTGATCTATCAGTATCAACAAAAGAGGAAGATTTCAAGAGTTGGGAGTGGCATTGACGCGTACAAGAGAGAAGAGAATCATCTTTTTCAAAAAGGGCTAGATACCAAAGGAGCTTCACCATTTTTTTCTCTTTTTCGAAAAATCAAGAGGAACGCCGAAGAAGGTAAGTGAGAGGGAAAAAAAAGACCTCCACAGCAAAACCGTATAACGCCAGGATAATGAAAGAGCAAGACGCAAGAGAAAAAACTCGCCAAATCCAAGGATCATATACTCGTGAATCTCGCAACTGTCATATTCTCCCTACAATGCCGTCTAGCTTAGAACGGTGCACCGCTAACACTGCTGGTCGCGCCTCCAAATATTCCCATTGCCCAAGTCCCCAAGAGACCCCACATTCCTACCTTCCATCCTCGGTACAATCCTTCAATTCCCGTGGTTCCACCGCTCTCTTCCGTCTTGTAGATACTCCATAGCGTTCCAGCGGGTCCGTAATAACTTCCAGCCGTGACAATCGTCTTTCGCGGCGCTGCGGCGGCGAGTTGGCCTCTTCTTAAGCTCGTTTCGAGAGGCAATCGCACGAATAGCTCCACAGTAGATGATAAGAACGTACACATGGTATAGATTGCGGGGCGCACGACCGGATCGATGCCGTAGCTGGTACGGAGATAGTAGGGAACACCAGCAGTCATAAAGGCTGGGAGAGCAGCATGGAGGGCGGTTGGGACAGCGAGAGATGGCGGGCACAGGTATGATGGAAGGGATTTGAGAAGCGGGAGCATTGTTCGGGGCTTATCATCCGCTGGTGCCATGATTATTCTCGTCCTCACAATATCTAGAGGCGCGAGGAGAAGAGCTGTGATTGCTGAGGACGCCACCACAATGCACAGAGCCGTTATAGGCGCTGGGGAGTCGATGACCTCTGTTATCGACGGATCCGGGATGTTGATAACTGCTGATAGGAATGATTGAGTCCAAGCTTCGATTGTCGATGTAAGCACGGTATACACAAACGTCGAGTTAGAACCTGAAAAGCCGCATGTTAGCTAAGCAATCTTCTCTATAATACCATTTGGAGATGGAATTTACCTTTCCAGATTCCCCAAAGTCCTTCTTTGTTCCATATAGCACCAAGCGTATCGGTCACAGATCCTACCTTATGAGTCTTGATCTGCCAGGCATGCTCAGGCTTATCCGATACATGCTCAGCGTTGGTAGCATCAGTTATCATCCTCCCGCTTCTGTCGGTCATCTTTCGACCTCTACTAGGATCTCGTTCCCTCTTCCTTCGCTGACTACCCGCCCATGATCCTGTTTCTTCGACATTATCGTTCGACGCAAAGTATGGTGGATCGTCGTCTTCGGAGTCCTCAGCCTATAGACCATTGACCAGCAAAGAATTAGCACACCTGTGAAGAATTTTCAAACATGATAGTAGCGTAGAGTCGCACATTATACTGGCCCTTCCATTCCCCTCCATACTCCGCGAACCCAGGTGAAGCCTCACTGCCCCGCCTGCTACTACTTCCTAACTCCGTCACTCGATCGTTAAGACCTGGCCGGCCATTGCCGGGACCTCCCACCCTCTTTGGCACGTATTGGCACTGCATTACCGTCTTTGCGACCTTGAACGGCTGTAGTATTAGCACGCTCGTATATCTCATCATCGCCGTATCGAGCATGTCTCGGATCATAACAGTTACGCTGGGTGTTTCGAGGTATTCCGAATAATCTAGATCCGAGAGCATGTCGCGTGTAGCAGAGCTAATGTATGACGGAGAGTTGGCAGCAGCAGACGCATTTCGGGCAGCCGAAGAGGCGAGTGTTGAAGCAGCAGAGCTCGTGGCTGAAGAGAGCTTTCCAGTAAGGAAATCATGAGCCGGAGGGACATAGTATGGCCGCAGCGGGTTCGGGGTGAACTGGTTGTTCGACATGATGGTGGGGTTTGATGCGCCGTGAAGGCAGGCTGGATGTTTGTTGTTATCAGGAGTGAAAATTTAGTCGAATGTCTCGTACATATAGATCGCTGGAGAGAAGCCCTCTTGAAATTCAAAGAGCGAAGGTGAATAGGTTGAAAAGCGAGGTCGAAGTCGCCGTGATGTTGAAATTATCAGTGTGCAGACATCTACAAAGCTTGCTCGGAGGTTGGTGTTGTTGGCTCGCATCAAAATTATTTTCTTGGGGCTGTCAGTTGCCAACGCACAGGCCCCGCAGCATCGCTATAATTATACACATCCCACTTTGCATTTCAAACTACAACGAAGAATATCTGAGAGTTTTTGAGAGAAAGGACACCGATTGGTGGGCTGCATTAATGATATGGTTAAACGAATGGAGATACTCTTATTATGATGAGAAAACGTAATCGAGAAGCATCGCCAGAGAAAGTAAAGTATTGAAAAAAGTACGAGAAAGAAAGGTAAGTTATGCACATGAATGAATCTCGTCAACTCGTACAAAGCTTTGCTTGCATCATGCATTAGAATATGGCTCAATAGTTTAAAGAGGGAGGTTTTGCTTGGGTAAACGTTGCGTGCAGAAAAGGGAGAAACGAAAGCTAAACACCGTCGGTCATCAAAAGCGTTTCTTAAACTAAGTTCAATAGAAGTCATGTAACGCTCATATATAGTATATAATACTATATAAGTTAGGCTTTTTAAGGCAGCTTGCCTTCGGCCTTGGCTTCCCGGACTTGTTCGAAGACCTAGAAGGGCTGGTTAGCATCTAAGTTTGATTGGGAGCTATTCCTGATATCTCCTTACCTTGATCATCTTGCGTCGAGCGCCAACGGCAGCAACACCTCGTTTCTCGAGAGCTTCGTCATCGAGCTGGACCAGATCTTGCCATTTAAGGTCCTTGAGATTGTCCGTATATTTGTGCAATCGCAAGCTTCGAAGCCAAGCAGGAATATCATTCAACAGGGTGATATCGGTTGGGTCTTCTGGAGGCTTGCTGCTTCCTCTCCTTCCACGTGGGCTCCTGCCACGGCCGCCTGTGAGATCAGAGTGATCACTGTGGTAGCCTTCGCTACCAGCGACAAACTGATTAAGAGAAATTGTTGGGCCGCCACTGAGAAGTGGAGATCCATAGGTTGGAGTGAGGAACCCGTTTTGTTGAGGCGATGTGAGATCTGAATGAAACTTATCAGCATGTTTCATAGAAGCGTTCGCTTTGTAGTATCTGAACTCACGGGCAAAGGTTCCCGGGGAAATCGCGGGTGATGGTTGGCCGGCAAGTTGCTGTTGAGCTGCAGCTACCTGAACTGCAGCGGCGGGGATCTGGACCGGTTGACCACGTTCATTGTACATGATCACGTTTTGAGTAATGGACGGAATTTGAGGCTGGCCAGAAGGTAGACCGGGGCTGAGAATGGTCCCATCGGGTTTGGAACGGCGGTATTTGCGAACGTCAGAGTCAATCAAAAATCTGTTGTTGACGGTAGACATGGCTGCGAGCTTCATGGCGGTCGCATTGGCGACCATATCGGCATTGGCTTGAGCAGACATGGCGTCGCTGAACATAGGAACAACTGGAGTATTGACCATCGAGGCCCAATTGGCACCAGCCGGGAAGGGAGACATTTCTGGCATTTCAACGCTTCCGTTTCCACCGTTGACGCTCGTGATTGTTGTGGTTTGCATGTTGGAAGATCCAGAGGTTGGGATTCCTGGAGAGCGAAGTCCAGCGGAACGAGGTGGAGCTTGCCAGTTGCCCATGCTGCTTTCCTTAGGAGTCTGTTGGGGTTTGTTGTCCTGACCAGACTTAGGTCTGTTCTCGCCACCGTTAGCACTTGGCTGCGGAACACTCTCGTCACGTCTCCATGGCGAGGATGGTGGATTGTTGGCCAGTGACATTGTAGACAGCGAGCTGGAAGGCTTAGTCTCAAAGATGGCGCTGTTCCTGTTAGACTTGGTGCCAGGAGTTACGCCGGAAACTTGGCTGTACCGAGCTCTTTGAGTAGCGATCGCGGCAGCAGCCTCTGGGAACATGTTGCTGATTGTAGCGGCATCGAGCTGGGAATTCCTGTTCGTGAGGGTGGTAGGTGATGGTGGAGGTCGGGACGGGAAAGAATGGCGAGATTGTTCGCTGACCATGAGCTCGCCCATCCTATTTGACAAAGGATCTAGAAATCGGTGCCTGTTAGAATCTGTATTTTAATGGACGAGTAGCAGGGAGGTCATTCTTACCCGACTGGCTGGAAGCCATCTGCTGCAAAATGGCGATGAAGAATCGAACCTGGACGGGAGTGGTCTGCTGGAGCAAAGCGTACAGAGCAGCGGTACGTTCGGCGACACTCAAGACACGGAACCACTGCTCGATGGCGCTCAATTCATCCTTAAACTCTTGATCCAAAGTTGCAGCTGCCATTTCGTCCAAGGTGTTCTCGTAGGACTCCAAATCAGCGAGCCATTTCTGAGCTGCCTTGTCATAGGCCTCGGTCTCGGAATTTGGAGCTGGTGGGGTTCCAGCGTTCAAATAAACTTCCGAGGCCGGACGGATCTGACGCGAGTTGGCCAAGGGAGAAGTGAACCCGGACATATCCGCCGAAGCACGAAGGTGATGACCACGATTCGTGGGGGGCCGAAGGGACGAGGTGGCGCCGTCGGGGGTACTGTTGCGATTGCTAGCCATTGTTTGGTTCTTGTCGATGTCGCGGTTCGGGGACAGGCGAGTTTTATTTATATATTACTTATAAATAGATGTGATCTTCTAGATGCTATACGGTACTTTTTTAAAAGCAGACTTTGCGTGTTGCTAAACGAGGTAGCGTGACAGTAAGATTCAAGGCTCGAATGCTTGACTATACGGGATGGGTCAGTACACGATGCGATGCAGGATCTAAGGATCAGGGTAAGGACGGGATGGGACAGGGACGTACCTCTGGGAAACGGATGCTTGCACCAGCGAATATGATTGTTTACAGTATGTATTGCTCAAACGGTAACGAAGGTCGAGGACTACCGGAGTCGGTGAAGAAGATTTCAATCTCCTGCAGTTCCTGCTGACCTCAAAGGAGTTTTCCCCTGCTGAACGAAAATTCGCTAGGAAAAGGTGTTCCCAGGCATAAAAGCTATCGTGCTGTAGAAATTCTTGGGTTTTTGTGTGTATATATAACCTTGTGAGGTCGAGGATGGTTAAAAGGGGGGCGGGGTGTTGTTGGTGTGAGGACGAGGTTGAGGTTCGATGGTCAGGACTCAGGAGGGAGTGGAGCTGACGAAGACGACGACAGCAGACTCAACGACACTGAAGCTGAAAAGAAGCTCACGGACGAGATTTCGAAGGAGATGTCAGGGCTGGGGTGCCTCTTCAAATAAAACCGGTTGCTAATTTGCCGAAATGGAAGACGAAACCAACAATAAACCTAGTGCCAGACAGTAAGAAACGGTTCGTGCCGCACCTTTCGATGCCTCCGATGGGTGGAATGTGATGAGGCTGGAAAGGAGATCGATTCTAACGGAGAGAAAACACGCAGGCACACGGAAGGACTTACGAAAATGATGTCTCGAGGACGAGATGGGAGAGAGAAGGAAAAGGGAGGGAGTGATTCGAACGATCAGTTCGTTAAGCAGGGACGACGGGCGAGTCGGAATCGACACCTTAGCTTTTCGAAACTTCCCCTTCTTTTTATAGCTGGCCCACCCCTTCGCTTTAATGGTTTGGAGCCGGCCGGAAGAACACCCAGTCAGATTGGCGTATGTAGCTAAGTGGAGCCCGACGTCTGGTATGTTCCCGTACCGGACGCAAGCACCGCGAATTCGTCGCTGCAGGGGCAAATTTGGTGGGAAATGTGATGGCTACGATATTATCTCCCCTCAATATTGGAGTTCAGATATGTTGGTGACTTCTCTTATACACGAGTCTGCGAGAGAGCTTAGCTAACAGCTGAGAGCTTGTTCCGACTGCAGGAATTCGATTCGAACACGATGGTCCGAAAAGGAACGAAGGAGACAAAATGGAAAGAGTGAATGGACCAAAAGCAAACTAGTTAGGTATCGCTTGCAGAGGGAAAAAAAAAGAAGTCGTAACTTCTCGATAGCTTCAGGAGAGAGCAAGGTTCCCTTTTAAAAGGCGTTCTTCTAACGAACCAGCTTTTAGCTTTAGGTGGCTGCTATAGCCATCCAGCAGCTGTATCGGCTGAGGCTGAACTGATGTTAAATTGGCGATCCAAATACACCAGAGACTTATCGAACCACCTCTCCTATTTCTGGTTCGAAAATAGGAGCTAGTTTCGTTGGCCGTCATCCAATAGCTGCGTTTACAAACGGGATTAACCAAAGCGACAGATGCCGTCCCCAAGCTAGTGCCATATATCCAAGTTTTCTTGACGAGATCCTGAGACGATTGGCTCTCCCAAAAGGAACGAACCGTCCAGCTCGGATAAAAATTCAAAAAGCCTGGCAAACACCAGCAGGGAAAGCAAGATGTGAGAAACTTACCCGCTATCATGGGCGTTGTCAGGAGCCCTAGTTCATGAGTTACTTCTTGGTACACACGAGTTTCATTCGTGTCTCCCATGTTCAACAATCCAAACTAAAGGAATCTTATCAACGGAAGGTTAGCTCAGTGAAAGAGTTTGCAACAACGGGTGTCAACTAGTTTCTCTCTAAGTAAAGCAAGTCCTGCAGCCTGACTTAGTCGCTCCTGTGCCTTTCGGAGCCGAGAAGCCAAGCAACAATCAATCCGAAACTCGGCGATATCTTGCAAAGGAAAGATATATTCCTTAATTCCAAGATGTAAAAATTAATATACGAGGACCCTGTGTTCGCTTGATCAATCCGAACTTCTAGAAGCTATGCATATCTCCAAGCCTGGTTCTGTCCTGAGAATGGATACCGCATGCAGGATGCTCGTCTAATCTCCACCAAGAGACGCACTTCTCTACCTCGTCATGCCTCTTTTGGTCACATCGTGGAATTCTCCGGCCACCCCGTTGGGTCACTTCCTGCATATTCAAACCGATTGCACTTCAAACAAAAATCAACTAAATCTTCCTATTATTCAGGAAAGACACCAGAAAAATCCTATGGTAAAAGGCACTATTTCCAATATGTTTGTTAATTTTAGTAAAAAATGAACACTTAGTTCTCGCACTTGACACGCGGCTACCTGCAGCCTTGCAATTGTGAAAAGCGCGAATCCCTCCGCAAACTGCGAGGTCCATGGACATGAAACCAGGCGTGTCTTAGAACAATCAATGCGCAAAGATTGCACAAACGATCTTTAAAATCTCGTGCTCTAAGTCTATTACAAAGTTTATAGCTGTATTTATTTTGTTTAATAAATTTAATAAATATATTATTGCTTGAATCATATAAATTTACAAATGTATGTCGCAATTGGATTCCCAACCACAGGTGCAAATGCAAAGACCCAATAGGGCTATCCCAGGCGGAGCATTGACCAATATCTGCCAAAAAAAATAAAAATTGAGTGCTTGAGAGGCAATGCCTGCCCGCCAATCCCCAACTTGTGTCCGAATCGAGCTACACCACACGAGCAACGCAGCTACTATGCGATTAACAGATCGACTTCTTTTATATAGCGTTGGCCCGTGGAATTCGTTGGAGGGACAGGAATGGCGGCATGTAGCCTGTACCTGCAGTTTTTCGGGCCCGGAAGTCTCGGCTTGCGACTTCTCTATGCAGATTTATTGGGTTTCGTATAATTGGGGAAATACTCATAATTCTTCGGCTCGGCACCCGAAGAATCGATTCGAATTAATCCTGATAGTGGTCCGATCGTTGTACAGATGATGTCAAAACCGCCTTATCCTATAGGTTGGGGCATCTGCTCTAACCTGAATTGTGCCGCACTAAAAAACTCACAAAAGCTTGGTATTGTAATATGTCTATATTTTTTTATTCTTGGACTGTTTTGTATGGAATGATAAGGTACTTCCTGACATATTAATAGCCGATAAGGAGAAACCTCTTTCCCCAATAGTATGCTGTCTGTCGGATATTACTCGATGTGGTTGAAGAAATTCTGTACATGTACCATCACTCACCTACCTTGTCATTTCCCAAAGCTGAGTTCTAGTTGAGGCCAAACGAGACGCAGAATATAGGCTTCCTATATGATTTCTCTTTAAAGCTTTAGATCTATTGATCTGTGCGTTACGGGGAACTATCGGACAGGAATTGTAGCGGACTCTATTCATTATGGAATGGCCTTCCGAATTTGATGTCGGAGATCAGATGATTTAATACTGTTGATGACGAATACTCTCCGATTCTGCGAGAAGAATAATACGCCGCTATTTCTAATCTAGAAATAGAGTGTCGGTAGCATCCCTTCACTTTTCAAGGTTGGCAGATGGCGTCCCTGCCACCCGAAAATCTGAGCTTGAGCACGCGAAGTCGAGTAGACTATCTTGTCGTTTAGTTTGTTGGACGAGCTGTGCAGTTCGCAACTCTCCGCATCGCGATATAGTGATAGTCAAAATCCAAAAGTGAGCGCGAGTTAGCTCCGGCTTCCCACACATAATATATGTTCGCCATCCCTTTTTGTCTCTTGATTTCCACATAAATCGTAAATATTAAAATTGAGTAATTAATAGATTGTTCCCTAAAATCTGCATATTGATGTAGTTTTTTGCTTCTAGGTTTTCTACATTTGACTAGCTTTTCTTGTTATCTTAACAGCTACTCTCGGCTAGATAATGTGCTAAAGCGTAGTTCAATAGTTATTTATTATGACTGATGATACTCTGCATATCTTGTTAGTGGTTTCATGGTGCGTGGCCATATAAGCCATCATACCAATTTTGGATCGGCTATAATCTGTTATGCGTATAGCCATAAAGAATCAACTTTGTATAACTATAGAAGTAAGTTGCATTGTGTTTCCTGGGAATCTCTGCCACCGTACGCTTATGATGTTCGTGTCTTTTTGGTATTAACATCAAAGTAACACGTGGTGTTATTATTTTCTTCAAGGACGGATATACACTATTCATCAATACTGGAGGATTCGGATTACTTGAATATAAAATCCATAGGGTGATGCAAAGATTTTGCAGTATTCTTGGTTGACCTGCACATACAGGATTGATATTATCATCCGGCCTCGAGACTGTGTTTTTGTTAGTATAGTTATCTCTTGAAATGACTTTTTAAATGTTTACCTGGAAACATAAATGTATTATCCCCTCCATCCGCCAAATTTATCTTTAAGCAACCATGAAATAGTAGATGAGCATATACATTTGACGAGATTAAAAATGTAGTGGGCTAAAGCCATCAGCAGCAGCAGTAGAGGTTGTGGGTTAATACTTTGAGTAAGTGGAGTGGTTGACTCCACATTCAGGTCAGGGTAGAATTACCCGTGTCTGATAAATATCGCAAGAAGAAGCGTCTAGAAGGAAATGAGTTTGTGCAAACGTTCATGGCTAATTTTGTTTTACCTACCCACAAGGCGATCAAACATTATTGTGCCTACAGGACCCTCAAAAACTTATCGCACCGGCTAGCATTAAGCATGATTATGCCAAATGCATAACACGTGCGAAGGCATATATTGATGTATTACTTGGTCGTAGCTGCGGTGCTATGCTTATATATTAGTCTCGTACTCAGACACTTCCGGGACCACATACTTACCAAATTCGACAATGATAATAATATTTTAGTAGAGTAGAACTCTTGAATTGAATGAAGAGTGTTCTGGTTGACCCTATGCGCTTTGTGGAACTCAAACACCGCGGGACATTCATATATAGTCCCAAATAATGTAATTAGTTGTGAAGTAAAAGAAGGAAAGATCAAAATCGTGAGAAATAGATAGTATAGTAGGCTCCCTTTATATAGTGGCAAGCATCTGCTGTAGAGGCTCAGGGCTGCTCTAGCGTTGGAGAAACCATGATATCATATAAGAGCAGCCACAATATTCTATTTGGGTGTGGGCTTTTCAACAGCGTTCTTGAGTAAGCGTGTGCCTTTCTTTTAGGCAGGAGCTAGTAAAGCGAAAACAACATCAACTGCAATGGTGGCGATGATATCTGTAACTATAGCAGCATTAGTTTTTAACCCTAAAGTCTTAATACCTTGATAACTTACTATACCTCCCAGAATGATATTTGATATCTTGACTATGGAAATTTGTTAAATGTGTGTAAGGGTGATGGAACTGGAGACTGTGATGGAATAGAGCTCTAATTTAGAAGCATCTCTTTACAACTTCTTATAGCTAATACCACTTCACTTTTTGCACGTTTTTTACTTTCTAGAAATTTGTGGAATTCACGTAATACTGCTGTTTTCAGCTACGCATACATATTTAGGGGACAGCCCGATCCAAAACCAAAATTTGGCTGAAAAGTCTGTGTTGGTTTTGTTGAATTTTGACATTGTTATCCTTGTCGGCGCATTGAGCATTTCAAGCCCAATGATTAATGAGCTCATACAGACTACTAACATCGAAGCTCGTTGAGCTGGAAGCGTATATTGGCAGAGGGCTAAAGCTTGGATTTATTCTAGGAGCAACAGCTCCAGTCTACTCTTATACTTCCACATTACATGAAGTTCGAAAATGTGGCGGTCATATATTAATATATATTCAAAATGTCTACCTTACGTTATAAAGTCTTGAATACCTATAAAGGTAGTATATTCCACCATGGACCATGCAAGATCGGATCTTATAGATCGTCTTCAATTCTATAATATTGACTGAGAGCCTATATATCCAGAACTCCTCTTCCTCGGCAAAAGCTACCCCCTGGGCTACACTTACTTTCGCACCCGCTGCCATGCCGCATTTTCCAAAGCCGCGGGTATAACAGACGAAGCAGAAATCGAAAAAAAGCTGGCGTTGGCAGAATACGTCAAGAAGGAGATTGAAATGCTGTAAGTCTTATCACTTTAGTGGGTTTATAATAGTTTAAGTATTTTTACGCGTATCGTTTATATCAGAGTGCTAATATAGATACATACAGGTACTATTTGAAGAAATACAGGGCTATCAAGAAACGCTACGAATGATAGCATGAAGAGAAGGATGAATTTTGAATTTTAGGATGAAAATCAGTAACTGGCGATACCATATATAAGCCTCTTCGCCAAGAAATCTTTAGGCATAGCCTTGATAGAAATGCATCGGTTACTTCACTACCTAAAGTAGCTATTTATTACCGCTCAATTGAGTCGTAAACTAGAATGCTCGCTGCTGTAACTAAAATATACAATTCCGAGCCCATCAGTAAAGGAGCAAAAAATTTAAAACCTACGAAGGCTAATGTTTTGTTTCTCCAACCGAGTCAAGTTTCTCCTTTTCCAAAAACATAAATTCCAAATTTACCGCTGCGCCAATGCCTCAATATATATAAAGATATAAAACGAGCCCATGCGATCACAAGAGAAACAAATTTTCATCTAAACCGGGCCAGCGCTGATAAATTCAACCTTTCCCGGCTTCCCACCGGCCTCATCAACATCTTCTATCTCCTCTTCCTCGCTACCGGGCTTCCGTCTCCTCAAAGTAACAGTTCCCCTTCGCATCTCTAGCCCACTCTCGTTACCCTCATCCTCAAAATCCTCAGCCTCGAAATCGTCGTGGCCAAACTCTGCATCACTACCACTAAATATATCCCCCTCGCTAGCACTTGCACTATCCTCCGTATTAACCGCGCTTGTAAAGTCCTCACCACCACCAAACTCTCCACCTGCGGCTCCAAAATATGTCTCCCCACCCTCGCCTTCACTCATACCGCTATCCATAGCCGCAGGACTAGCCGTGAACCCTCCGGCACCATTTCCGATCCCGCCAGCATCCAACGCGGCCCTAACCGTCTCCTGACTCCCATTCCTAGACACCATATTCCTCAAACTCGCCACGCTGCGTCGCTTAAACTCTGTACTCTTCGGTGATGCTAGAACGTCGTTGATATTTCCAGACCATAGGTTATTTTTGAACCAACTGAACCTCTTCACACTTGGGCTAGAAGTACCAGATGGCGGCGCCACTGGCGAATTGGTCTCCTCAGTACCGCTTCCACCTCCCTGTTGTTGTGGGATATCTCTAATCCCCAGTCCGCTTCCTCCACCCCCGGCGGCCGAAGCAGCGTATCCCGCCGGTCCGATGAGGCTTCCCAGATCTGTAGAAATTCGTCTCGAACCCCGTTTACTCCAGGTCCCAGAATTACTACCATGATGATGTTTCCGACTCTTGATCAAACCGGCTATATCCTCCGCACTGAGTATAGCCTCCAATTCCGCTCCTTTGCCTTTATGTCGTCTCCTACCTTCTTCCACCAGCCTCTCGATTTTCATCCTGTTCGAAATGAACTTCAATTTTGGAAACGTAGCGTGTTGGCCGGAATTTATCATCCACGATAATCGTTCTCGAGAGGGATCCGAGAGAATATAGTAATAATCTATGAGTTTCGTACGGGGTAGAATATTCACACGACCGTAAAAGCGTTGTAGGAAGAGGTTACTCCAATCGGTTCCCATCGGACGGGGGAGGAGTTCGAGGTGTCGAAGAACCTTGAGCCATTTATTCAAATCGAGTTTGAGGTATTGTTCCGCCGCACTGCCTAAGAACCCACCACGCCAGCCTCGACCTTTGCGGTGAGATACGGGACGACCTACGGTTCCTCTTGATGAGAAGAAGAAGAGGGTGATATGGGGGTTGACTTGGGAGACTATAGGGAAATTGACGTTGAAGTGTAGATTGAGCGCCTGGATCGGGATGTCCGTGCGGATGCTGCCGTCTTTCCATTTATGGCCAAAAGAGTAGGGGATTAGATTGTCCTCTTTGGTCTTCATCATCAATACTACGGGGTTGAGAATACCAGGAACAGCGGCTGATGCCAGTAGTGCTGTCCAGATAACGCAATCCGGGGCGGTGATGTGGTTCAGCAAGATGCTAGGGCTGTTGGGGTTCGAAGGCACGCAAGAGATGTTTAGGGTTCGGCCGGTCCGTTCGTAAGCTTCTCTAAATGTCATGCTGCCTCTGGTGAACCAGAGTGCACGGGCAGCCCAGTCAACCGAGTCGAATCTCGCGCCCGTTTTTCCCCATCGCGCCATCCAGACGGCCATGCTATCATGGCAAGCAGTGATCTTGTCGGCGAGTTCGGGTCGGATAACAATTTTGAGTTCGTCATCGGTTCTGGTGCCCACCAGAGCTGCGACCAGGCCTCCGCCCGATGTGCCAGTGATGATGTTGGGAATCACACCGGCGTCAAGATGGGCACGGAGGACGCCAAAGTGGTAATAGGCGAAGCAAGCACCACCGGAGAGACACAGAGCGCTTCTACCGAGATTTTTGGAAAGGTGTTTGAATAGCTTTCGTTTTTCGTCAAGGGTCAGTTGATCAGTTTCGATGAGGATACGTAGGCATCGTTCCACTATACACTGCGTCAATAGCTTCCTGCATGCCGAGAGAGGAGATGTTATACATACATTCGTCGTAGTACTCCTGCAACAGATTCTTCGTGCCGTAATAGGTCTGACTGTAAAGCCTCGGGTTTTCGATTCCAGCAAAGTCATTCTTGACGCAACCTCTAACCAAGGCGGCGAGTTCTTCGATTGCATCGTCGTCGTATTTGACCCTCGCTCGTAGGTCTTCCATGTCATTCAAGATTCGCCTGATTGTAACGTAGTCATAATAGCTAAACTCATCAACCTCCCTCCATTCGGCAGCACCGAGGTATTCGTCCAAGTCTTGAGCGGCGACCCTCCATTCTTCGTAGTTTCGAGCTCGACGGAGAGCTAATCGTAATCGCTGTCGTTTTCCACGGTGGGTTATAAAATGTTCGTATAACCAGATATATATTCGTGTGAGGAAGTAGAGGAATCTACGTTTAATTAGCTTGTTGGGAGTGAATAGGGGTCTCAGAGTGACTGACCCAAGGAAGAGAATCCACCCAAAGACAACCAAGAGCAAGGGCCAGCTGAAGAGCGCATAACCGTACCCTGGCAAAATGTATCAGCACGAATTCCGGGAATTAAAGCATGATGTAAAAAGTACCTTCTCTAGTCTCATCCTTTCTCGACTTTCTTCTCCGTTTACCAACACGTTGTCTGATGGGTCTCCAGTCGCTTTCGGCGCTGATAAAGACGTCCGGAGCACTAGCAGGGGCGTTCAGGACCGAGGCGAACTGCTCGATGTCTAAAAATCCGTCCTGTTAGCCTCAATATTCCACCAGAAACTCGAAAAAGAACGATGTATATAGGTGATAAGGTATGTACGTTTCTTGTTGGTGTAGTCAACGACGAACTCCGGTGGGTATTCGTTGGCGGCATAGGGCTCGGAGGCATCGGTGACGGGTTCGTTCTTAGGGTTGTTATTGTTGGTGTCCATTGTGGCTGGCAGGTTATCCTATCGGGATCTGGTGGGCGGCAGCCGGACAGTGGAGCTTGACATAGTAAAGTATCGATATCCCGATGTCGCCAAAGTTATATGCTGTTACTACTGAATCAGAGGAAGCCTTGATATTGGTATTGAATGAGTCCGAAAGTGATGAATCGGGTCGGGTATATGACGTAGTGTTGTCGGGAGGCTGATGATATGATGATTGTAGTTAGTATCTCGGTGTCGATAGCCTCAAGATACCTCGGATAGTCGGAAGATGGAAAATAAAGCTCGGAGAAAAAGAGAAAAAATAGCGATTTAAATTGTATTTAAATGATGCTCAGGTACCATATATAATCGAGAGTATCCACTTTCACATTCACGCTTTCAGCTGCCGCCAAATCTGTTGGGACCCTCTCCGTCACGATACGAAGCGTACATATCACATGAATCCTCGTCGTCATTCATCATGAGCCCTGGCAATGGCTGATAATGAACGCATTGATCACTCCACAGACACATCACTCGATCACATTCCCGATTCTCCTCCGTGATTCTAGGCCTCTCCGAATAGCCCCTTGACTTCTAAAGACTTTAATAGAATTGGAAAAACAAGGCATCGCATCGAAACCCGCGAGACGGTATTGGTGGCATGCGGGTTCACCAAATGGTCGCTAGCGCTGCTGCATGTGAAGTAGCCCAATTCCAGGAACGACACTGCTGGACAAACATCCCTGTCCCTTCGCAGAGCCGCATATTAAAATTTGTCCCGCCAAAACCTCATATATCATGTTTATGATATGATAACTGACGGTCTCAATTGAACACCCGGCGCATTCAAATTTGACAAATTCGTGGCTGGCGGAGAGGAGGATTGGTGGCGACCGTAGGCATCTCGGCATCTCATCTGTGATTTTTGCGACACTTCCAACCTCAATCTCACCGTCAAAGCTCGACGTCTACCAAATCCTATATCAAACATGTCGTTCCCCGTATCCTCCCTTGGGCTACGCCTGCTACGGCGGCCGATACCGATATCATTTTCAATCAGGTCATGCTGTTCAGCTTACAATACCGCCTTCAAACCGATACCCACCCGCCCTTCTACCCTCCTACGCTTGGCCCGCACATACGCCTCAAAACACTCCAAACGTGCCTCCCCGAAAACAGCCACCCAGAGTGCCCCACCACAAGGCCGGTACTTTTCTCTAGAAGAAAACCTCGCACGAACCGGTCATGAAACCGTCCTCTATCAATCCGGATCCCGGATGCTGGTATATATCTACTATACCCTCTCAGTCGCAGCAGGAACCTGGGCAGGCCTCGATTTCTACGAGCACGTAATTGCCCAGCCGGATGCACCACAATGGACAAGAGTCGTCAGCAGTCTCGGTGCCGGAATGGGTATTATGATCTGTGCGTACGCCTTCTGGGTGCCGTCAAGGTAATTCATTTCGATCGCTTCCTACTACACGCATATACAATTTTGTCGTTCGATGCGGCGTTCTAACTGAGAATCATATTAGAATGGTTCACCGTATCGTCGCCATACCCCGTGCAAACACCACACCGCCCTCTGTAAACCTCCAAATCCAAGCTCGCTCGATAATTCCATTCAGAAAACGCCTCATCACAACAACTCCCAAAACAACCTACTTTCTCGAAGCGTTCCATAAACCATTACCTAATGATGAGAAATGGAAGTTTACCGGTTACCTCGGCCCTATCAAATGGATCGGTTGGGCGGTAGTTGTGGGAAGCAAGAGACTTCTCAGAGCATTGAGGCTGGAAGAGTTTGCAAAAATGAAGGTTGGTGAGAGCGGCGTGATTTATAGGATTGACCGAAAGGGATGGGCATGGGAAAGGGACAGGAAAGGTTTGGATATACTGCTGAAACAGGAGACAAAGACCTATAAGTTTTAGACTTCGTTAATTAGGGTTCTATAATGGACGTGTAGATACGATATATCCTATATCTTGTACATATATGTGTGATTAGAAACTTCCTCGTACGGTTTTATTTCACATTTCATCGCTCAGGACATAAGCACAACCTAGTCACTAAGCCTCAAGATCATTCGCTTTACAATCATCTAGAATATATTTATCCAACAGCTACAATGCTCAATTCATCATATATACTTCTTTTTGTTTCAAAGGGAATAAAAAGTAAATGTACACGAAAGATGTGTGTATTTTATTTCGAGAAAGAAGAGGAAATATCAGACACTTCTAAGCCTTAAGGGCAGCTTGAAGTGTCTCCAAAACCTAGTTATATTCAAAGACATGTCAGTCTTGAGAAATCGTGAATGGAAGAAAGAACTTGAACCTTACCTCAACTTCAACTTTAGCCTCGGCGATATCCTGTTCGCTACCACTACCGCTTGCAATCTTATTGGCCTCAGCAAGCTGGTGCTTAACGGCATCCAAACTAAACTCCTCAAGAGGAAAAGCCTCCACAGCGTTGATGCTCAGTTTACTTCCAGGCTGAACGATAGCAAATCCTCCAGAAACTAAAATTTCCCAAGACCTTCGAATCAGCAAATACATCCACATAAGTCCCAGACGGATCAGGTGATATCATACCGAAGAACTGTTTGCTAGAGCCGCCCTCCTCGATGATATCGACAACACCGGCCTTAAGCTGTTCTATCGATGGAACGTGGTTTGCGAGAACACCCATCACGCCTGATTCTGCCGGAATGTTGACCTGAGTGCTACTCCCACGAAATACCCCAAGGTCAGTACATGCGAATGTCCTCTTATCGGCGGTTCTTCCAAAACGGGGGAAACTTCGTACACATCGGTAGCCTTGTAGATTGCCTGTAAAAGTATAAGCCGATCAGTATATAACCTTCGTGACCAATTGCGATGACCCAATTGGGTCTAGATTCGTACCTGATGGGGAAGAGTCAGACTGAGCTTAATCTTATCCGGGACGGCATCAGCGTATCCTCTTCGCATTGGGGCGCGAATTGTCGAGGACAGCGGCTTCGCTCGGAGAGCGGCGGTTCTGAGGAAACGGAGAGACTGCATCGTAGTGACAGAGGGGGAAGAAATGGCGGGGTTTGAGAGGTCGGAGGAATTGAGGCGGCTTTGGGTCGGTGGTGGGATGCGGGTTGACGTCTGCTTTGAAGTTCCGAATTTTTGGCGGACTAGCGCCAAGACCTTTTTGATGCCATTGCAACAACACGTCTCCCTCGAACCAGCTTCATCCTTCTTTAAATATCAACAACCTTCACCCTTCCGACCTAAATCGTCAATCTCACCTTCTACTATAACCACGGACGTCTACAAATTAGGAGCGGCCTATAAATAGTCGGCGCACTTCCATCTAAGAAGCTATCATGGAGTCATCGCCAATCGGTGCTCCGGCGCCCATACAGTCCCAGCAAATGCCTGTCGAACCATCGGTCCACTTCTCTCCCTCCGATAGAATAAAACAACTAAACCAAATCGATAAGGTATGTATTTCGCCATCTACAAATTTCTACAAACTCTCTTCTCGAATATCTGCTAACTTGTTTTAAATTCAGGAAATAACGTCTCTATTAACAACGGCATCCGCTGCCATCACCACACTTTCATCTCCTAAACCATCAAAATCTACTTTCAAAACGCAGTCTGCTCAGTACCACTCGTCCGTGCACTCCATAATCACACATCTCAAACGCCAGGTTTATGCTTTGGAACAAGCGGATATCCCGTTGCCCGCCATTCTTACTTCTTCGAGTGGCTCCGCTGCTCCTACCGGTGGGAGTAACGCTCCTGGTGGTTTGGATATCGGTGCTCTAAATGGGAGATCCGATTCGGTGGGCAGAAAAATGGAAGAGGAGTTGTGGAAGAAGGCGAGGGATATGATTGAGGGTGGATCTACCGAAGAAGGTGAAAAGGTAGATTTGAGGATGGACGTAGAGGTTGGAGATGGAGCATAGAGGTCGCTTTACTACGATGCCTTACCTATCCCACGAATGAGAATATCCTCGTTGCCAAATGGCAGCGGATCATTCATAAAATGAATATAGTTTCGATAATCAACGGGAGCCCTTCCAACGCAGTTGAAGCTTCGGATTTCCAAATCCAACATTCTATTCGATGATCCGGATGAACCCTCTGGTGCATATCAGTTCCTAGAGTCACGCCCCGCCGATGAGTTCACTATATCATGTTTATTTCAATACTCGACCATATTCGAAATAACAATCATATTTCGAAATCATTTCACTGACAACCAATAAGAGCCTTCCCGTCTACGGTTTCTTGGAGATGTCTTTCCTTCATCCTCATCTTCACTGTTTTGCCTTACCAACAGTTTCTATTGCCCTGCTTTTTACTCTTCTCAGGCTTCAAAAACTCCTTTCTGTTATCGTTTACGACCAGTTAACTTGACTACAAGCGTACTTATGATTATTTTAATATTCTATTTTTGTTCTTTTCTTATCACTCAAAATCAAAATGCAGAGATTCACTATTTTCACACCACCTGCTTCCACCTCTTCGTCTAGGAAATATCTCAAGTCGGACAATGTAGTCTCCGAAAGACCAGTCCCAATCGCTTTGCCAAAGGGAGCTAAGAAGGTCTCAAGTCTCATCGGCGTCTGGGCTGAGCGAGAGTGCCCCAAAATCCCAGCAAGTGAAAAGGAACTACCCAAGTCGCCAAGCACCAAAAGAGTACCTCAATTCCCGCTTCAGAACGCTATAAAAACGCTCTCGACTCCGAAGCCAGCGAGCCCTCCTAAAGTGCCGCAGAGCCTTGTCCAGCAGCGAATAGCGGCGTTTAGCAGCCTATCCGAGGCCCAAAAGGATCGTGCTAAGACTGCTTGTACCGACTGTGTCTCAGCTACTAGCAATAATGGTGGCTCTGTGCTGATCTCCCCGCCACCAGTCAGACGTACCGAGCACCTCGTCCACTCCGTTCCCGCGATTGGACGTACCGAGAGACTCGTCCACCCCACCCATGTCAAAGCTGCCCCAGAGATAGTCGAGCCCGCTCCTATCCGGGAACCCCTCAGCTTCGTCTCCATCTTCGACCTCTTCCTCGACAACGACAACGACAACGACAACGATGATGACGACAAATACGCTTCGCCGGCTGACTCCGCTGACATTGGGACAAACACTGAGTCCCAACGACTCTACGATGAAATCGAGTCGATGGATATCATGCGCGGGTCCTCAGCCTACAGTCATGAAGCTTACGAAGGCCGTTTCTCCGGGTGCCATGGGGAGACGGTCCCGAGTTCGTGGATTGGCACGGCAACCCTCCTAGGGACCCGGCGCTTCAGCGGCAAAGTCAGCGACGAAGGGAGGGTCAAGGCGGCCATCAAGGTCCCGCGGCGCCTGATCAGCGATACCAACTGGCTCAAGCAAACGCCAACTGCTGCGGTGCCCACCGAGATGAGTCGCTCCCTCCGAAGACCGACCTCTAGCTTGCCAATCGCGAGCTATTTTGTGAACAGCCCATGGGTTGCCCTGCCGGTGGATGGGCCGACCGATTTTATTCAATATCGGGTCAAAAGGGTATCGCCAAACCCCAACCCTGTGGTCACTGTTCACAAGAGGCGGCAAGTGGTGCCTACACGAAGGCAGAGAAAGCGCAGGACCCCTCCACAAATCCTTCGAGATCTCCTCGTGTCTTTCTTCCCGTTCAATTAGTGCGTCGATTGAACGGTCCTCACGCCTTCCACACTGGTTCGTTTTTGTCGTCATCGTCATCTTCTTCCCTCCTTCTCTTACTTCTCTCTCACCTCAACTTTTCCTTTTCCTTTCCCCCTTTTTTCTAGGAGGGGCGGCGGAGGAACGAACGCCCATGGGGAGATTTCAGTGGGTCTGTGTGACGTTTGGGGTTTCTCTTTATTTGTTTATTTTATGTATTTTTATTTATATTTTTATTTATTCTAATGACGTATTAATTTTCTGCTTGAGCACCGTCGATCCTTTGGATTGCATTAAAACTAAAATGTTGTATTTATATAGGAGTTTCACGGAGATCGTGACGATGGACAAGCTGGAATTTCCGAGCGCGGCTACTATCTAAATTTGCTCTATCCCAGATTACGAATTATGAATTACGGATTAGGTGCCGAGTATTCTTAAGTACTCAAGTACATAGATTTAGGCGGCACAACGAACCAAGAAACTGAATAAACCTTGATGTTGTTGCGTGATTGCGATATGTAAATGCCTAATCATTGATTCACAAAGTTCACCGAAAGCAGTGATGGCTGTATCCATAACCCATCAATTCATAGCTTAGGTTTGCGAATAATGTCTCCAATATAAATAAGTATCTTTATTTTAGTTGAGTTAATACAATGGCCTCGAGTTTGCAGCTGGACTTGCCATTCTCAAGGCTTTGCCGTGTTGTAATGTAATGTAATGTAATTGACTCTCTATTAATACATAAAGAATCGCCTTTTATATACCATTTGGTAGGGTAAAGAAAATTTTGAATTGATGTCTTACTAATCAAACAATTTAAACATTTCTGTTAAAAGTTGAACAACTCATTTAGTGATATCCTTTTTCAGCTTTAATATTGTATAGTATAAATTTAAATAATTTATTTTTTTCCATTTAGGAGTAATATTAAAAAATTTCTGAAATATTATCTTTCAAATCCTTACCAGTTTTTTGTTATTACATATCATTAATTAATGTAATTTATTTTTTATTATATATTTTTTTTTTATTAAATATTTTTTATAGAATTGTTTAGTTCTTATAATCTTTTTAATTTTATTAATATGAATAGTGATAGGAGACAGATTTATACAAACTTTCGCTAAAACTTTAGTTTTTAATAATTTAACATAAATATATAGCTAGATACCATAATATTTATAAACTGGCAAATAAGAAAACCTAGTTATAGTAATAATATCATAATTAACATTATTAAATAATTTTATTCTGAAATGGCAATCAATAACAATGCACAATACTGTTTTCTTTTTTTTTTCAAAATTAAGAAAAAGACCATACAATTTAATTTTTTCTGATAATTCATAAACTTAACCTAACTTATCCTTAATCATCTCCATATTAATAATTAATATTAATTTTATTAATCTAATATTTGTAATTTTTATAAAATATGAAAAGAATTTTATAGTAAGAATAATTTTTTTTTGTAAAACTTTAAGCCATTTAACTTTAGTTTGGGTAATAGATATGATAAAATTACTCCATATGTTTATTAATCTTCTAATAAATCTAAATTAAATATCATCTATATATTTATTAAATTCTATAATAAAATCAAAGGTGATTTCTATAGTATAAGAAAAATTATAATCTATTATTACTATAAATAAGTTTAGAAAAGATTTAATAAATGTAATAAACAAATATTTTTTTATAATATTTAAAATTGTAACAGTAATTTATATTTTGTAAATTTTTTTTTATATATATATAAAAAAATCTTAATAACTTTATTTAATAATCATTTCAATATATTTAATTTTTATATTCAAAATTAGGATAAAGTTTTTATAAATAATTAATTATAAGGAAATATGTTTAATAAAACCTAATATAATGAAATAGCATTTAGTCCAATTTATCAGCAATTGTTTTTTTATTGTATCTCTTTTAAAACATCTTAATTTATAAATTAATTTTTTATAAAATAAGGAAAATATTATTATATCATCTGCTAAAAATAATTAAAATATGGGAATTCTTAATAAAAAAGGATCATTCTTGTCACTAATTATTAAATCATATGTATATATGATAAACAATAGAGGGGAGAAAAAATCACCTTATAAAACTTTAGTGGAAATTAAGAATAGGTCAAAAAATTGATTTCTAATTTTTACTATAACTTCTGTTTTTTTATTTAGTAACTGAATTATTTTGAAAATTAAATTATTAGCACCTTTTTTTCTCATTTTTGACCATAAGTATTCTTTATTAATTAAATTAAAAACTTTATATAAATCTATTAAGCAGGTATATAAAAATTATTTATTTAATAAACATTTCTCCAAAAAAATATATATAATAAAAAAATTTTCAATAATTCTAAAAAAAAAATAAAAATCTGACTAAATTACCAGTAAAAAAAATTCAATCTAAAAAGTTAATCTTTCTAATAGAATAATAAAAAATAATTTACAAAACACCAATTATAATATAATTCCTTTTAAATTAAATAAACTAAAAAATAAAAATTTATTAAATTTTAAAATAAAAACCAGAATTAATCTTTTTTATATATCAAAAATAGAACTAGAGGTAAAAATTTTATTAAAAAATTTTAAAATATCTATTAAATCTTCCTAAAATATTTACTTTTTTAAAATATTATTCTTAATTTTAACAGAATTATATATTTTATTTAATTTAATTTTTATTTTTTTTAAAATGAAAACAAAATTCTATTTATTTCATTCAATTTAAAATAAAATAAAGATAATATATTCAAAATTTAAAATTTCTTAATTTTTTATTACTCCTTTATTTTTAAACAAAAAAAAGAAATGATGAAAAATAATTTCTTTAAAAATATTCAATAAATTTTTATTGATTAATCCTAAAATTTGTTTAAAATAAGTTTAAAAAGCTACCACAAAATTATTCTATAATAAAGTATTTTTATTTCTTTTTTTGATATTTTTTCTATAATACTTTCTTTTATTAATTAAAAAGATTAACCATTCAGTATACTTCAATTTTAAGTTATTTTTGATCCAAAAATTGTTTTTATAATATAAATTTTGTATTTTATTTTTTAAAGTTATAATTAAGTTATTTTTTTAATATTTTTTGAAAGATACAAATTTAAATCTTCTTTTTTTAATCTTATTTAACAAAGCATATATCTCTTTATTAACTTTAAACTACCTGGGCATAATTAGAATATTTAAATGAAAATTGATAATAGTAGATATAATCAATATCAAAAGGGTGATTTTTTAATATTCAGTTAAAAAAATTATGATTAAAGTTGTTAAAGGGGTATGATCAGACTTTTTAAAGAAATCCAAGATATTGTGTCTTGAAATATTAATTAATAAAAAAAAAAATAGATAGTTAATAATATTAATTTTAGATTTTTTATTTATATGAAATTTAATGAATTTTTACTTGTTTTAATATGAAAATAATGTGATATTTAGATAGAAAATTTAAAAATTTTTTAGCTTGAAATTTAATTTTATTATTATTAAAATATTTATAGTTTTTTAAAGAGAGAAGATTGCAATATAGATTGAAATCATCTATCATTATGATTTTTTTCCCTTTATTAATAAAGTAATATATTTTTGTTATTTAAATAAAAAACAATTTGATTATTAATTAAAAGCAAGTATAAAAAGTAGAAAATTATATTATTAAAGTATATTTATATTTTATCATAATAGAAGTTATAATAATTTAATTTTAAAACAAATAATAAATGATTTTTTATAATATTTTTTATATATAACAAAACATTATTTTTAAGATGTAAACCCTAATTAAGATACAAAGACACAATAGCATAATATCCTGTTATAATAATTATTAATAATTTAAAATTAAAAATGTAAAGATTTATAATGTAAGCAAAATCATATTTACAAATAAACTCAGAAAATCCAAAATAATTAAATTTATTTACCCAATTTATATTCATATTAAATAAAAGTATGTTAATATTAATAAAAATAATATCATTCTAAAGTAATTTATTTTTTTTAACAAAATTACCAATATTATTTATATTTTTATTTTTGTTAGATTTAATCCTAAATTTTATTATAAAATTTTTAATATTAATTTTTTTTGATCATAACATTTTCTTAACAATAAAAGTTATAATAAAAGTTATAAATTTATTTTTTATTACATTTTGAACCAAAATATGTGTTAAGGAAAACAATGATTTTGTGGATAATTTAAACTTTAAAATAGGGATTTTATCAATAATTTGAAATTTATTTTTAGCTTTTTTTTTTATTTTCATATTTGTATTATTATTATTTTTATTATATATATTAAGAATAGGCTGACTTAATTCTGAAATATCTTTTTCAAATATTATAAATAATTTTAAATATTTTAAAATTCTAATGAATTTACTATCTTCCCCAAAAAATACTAAATTAATACCTAATACCTTAACCCTTAGATTATTTTTATAATATTTAATTTTAAATTTTATAAACATCTTGTGAAATTCAGTTTTTATAAATAAAAGGTTAACTATTATAAAAACAGTACCAAAATTTTTATCAGTAAAAAAGGATCTTACTGTTTGTAAAACTTTATTATGCTTTCATTTAGATTTAAATTGAATTATAAAATGATGGTAACGATCTTTTATAACAATACTGATATATTATACATTATAAAAAAAATTTAGGGAAATTATTTTTAAGATATTTTTTATATTTTATAAAATTATTTTACCTTTATATTTAATCAAATTGTATATATATACCTATGAAGCATAATCAATCTATTTAGTAATTAATAAAGCCGATTTAATTTGTAATTTTTTTAAAATATCAATATCTTTGTTTTATAATTTGATAATATTATTCATAATTTCTATAATTTCATATACATCTTTGATAGTTTGAGCATTTGTTTTTAAAATTTTTAATATATTTTTGGTAAACTGCAAAACATTTTTGATCTTAGTATTTAATTTGTGTAATAATAAGTAAAATTTATCTACACTCTTTAAAGTTTTAGTTTTTAGTAAAAATATTTTACTTTTAATTTATATTATTTTAATTTTTTTTAAACTTTTATTAGCTTGATCTATATCCCCAGTTAGTAGAGAATTATTTTGATTTTTGTTAATAAGTATTGATTTATTTAAATCATTAATCATAGATTTAGTGTATAAAATTTCTGGCTAAGAATATTTAATGAACAATTTTCCAGAGAATTATAATACTAATAAATTATAAATTTTAATATTGTAATACCTGAATTCTAATTCTGGAAATAACAGATCAAGAGTTTAGTACCCATCATATTCTGGATCAAAATATATATTGCAAAAAAAAATTTGTTTAATATACTCTATAAGAGCTATATGTAAAGTAGATGACATCTTGGCAGTGATGTTTAAGTCCTTTTGTAACAATAATTTATTTATTGGGTAATTTTCTGGAGTGAAAGAGGTGAAAATAATATTTGATTTACCAAACGGAAGTGTAAAATTGCCAAAACCTGGAATAGAAACAGTTTTATAGTTATTCTGTGATAAATCAAGATCAGAAAATTCATTCTGATTGTTAAGTGAATTGATAGATATATACAGTAATATACTGCTGGATCTTGTGTAGGAAGTCATCTAGTAGTACTAATTTTAGGAATATTTGGTCCAATCACAAGAATTCAATCTGAAAATAATAAAAAGGACTTATCTCGAGGGTAATCGGACGTTCTCCCATAAAAAATTTGAAAGATCTATGACTTCAGAATTTTTTCAAAGAAAAAAAGAATTTGAATATCCGGACCCTCGAGAGCCTTATTTTATACCAGTGGAAAATTTATATTTTGATTGATTTCTTTATCGCTTGTATTAACTATCTAACATACATGTATCAGAGGAAACAGGGATTAAAAAGGTAAGGAGACTATAAATCCAAAAGGTTAACCAATGAACATATCAGAAATGGAATAAATTGACGATAAAAATAGATTTTAAGAAAGTTTATCACATAGTAACTTTAGTAACTTAAAGAGGTAGGGACTTGTTTGCTATGGACAAGCTTGATTATATCGATATTTTAACGTAATCGGAATGTAACGTAAGAGTTAAGATGCCCTTACCATGGGAAAAATAAAGATCTAAAAACAAAGTTAACAAAAATTAAGTAAAAGGTTTTTATATAATAAGAATCGATCAAATCATCGCAAAACTTCTTCTATAGATTGTGAACTCGAGATATATAATCGAGGGATATATTTTGAATAAGAAAGAGAAGACCGAATGAGCTTTCTGACGACCCTAGGCACGAAAGAAACGGAGACTTTAGCGTTGAGTTATGGGAGGGTGGTTTTGTTGTGGTTGTGGGTTGTGGTAGTGTCGTGGTTGTAATTTGAGATTGCCTTTGATGCGGTTAAACTTGAGCGAGGTCTTGTAGCCAAACTCCAGAATTTCCCCAATATGCAACAACCACCAAAGCAAGGCATTCTGTTCTCAGAACTTCAGTAGAATCAATTACCCTACTTCGGTCCGATGGATCATTCAAAATGACGTATCAAAGGCAATTGACGCATCTCGTATCACGCTTCCAAATCGCGCGCCGTCCAGTTCTCCCTCGTAGTTGCATCCACCACTACAACTTGCCCAGTGTCCTCGGTAGAAGTCTGCATACCACTCAAAAATGCTACAACTACGAAGAAGCCGACCTCGAACCCGCTAACAAAACTACCCAGAATACGGGCATGCCTAATCCCCTGAATTACCAATCTTTGACGGATACCCAGGGATGGGGCATACCGGCCAAATATGAAATCTCGTTCTGCCTCAAGTACGGCGTCCCGCCGGAAGACCAATATCTTGCAGCTAAGTTACTACAAAAATTTAACGAAGAGGATAAGTGGCGGTTGCTATCCGTCCAATGTAACACGGAAGTACACGCAACTGGGCTGCGTGAATACTGACTCGAAGACACTGAACTCCTAGAAAAGGTAAACTCGTCTTTGGTTAGCAAAAACAAAACCACATGTGCCAATACCTAAGGTGCTCGCGAAGAGTTTCTGCGAATCACCTCAATATAGGTTAAATTTTTGAGGCTAGCGCTAATCTTTTTCTGGTAATCTAGGGTAAGAAACGTAACAAAAAACAATTAAATTGTGTGTTTCAAGTCCTTGATAACCGTATTGATATCCACGTTTACGGTATTTAGATCGCGCAACCAAGAAGTGGGTAAAAAACCTAGTTGAAAAAGCGGAGGACGCATGGCTAGCACAGCTTGTTGAACAAAATTGGGGAAGACCTACGGATGAGAAAATCGTTATACCGAGCGATTGGAAAGAGCACCTTGATCTCTTCGGCCAACAGATCGTATTTAATTTTGTAAGAGCTACATCCAATTCCGTGAAAAGGCGAAGAAGAGAAGAGGAGAATTTAGCACACACAAGCAATCTACACATGTAAGCTTTTAATAGCGTTGAGAGACTGGCTCTATTTCTCGTCTCATAACTTTGGCCCAACGAATCCAGGATCCTGATAGAAATGATAGGTTTACGACATATCATCGTGCGCTCACAGTGAACAGGAGAAAACTCAAATTGAAGACTCTTGTAATATCAGAAAAACACCGCGCCATCGTGGCCCAAGTATCGAATCAATATTGTTGGCAAGGTGACCTGGATAGCGGGTTAACCAACCCCATAGCCCAGCTACTACAGGGAAATTTCCCAGAAGCTATAACAAAACTCTTTAGAGATTATAAAATTGGTTACGACTCCAAGATTGTTTACCAGAATCTGGAAATTAGCAAACCTTTGGAAGAAGAGACGGATAAAGTGCTTAAAAGACTACGGAAGTGTTTTGAGGTAGAAGAGAATTTGGGTAGTGCCGATTCTTCGAAGCCGAAGATGGAAACAATGAACATAAACGCTGCTAATAAGGATGGAACTACTAAGGAGAAAGCTGACTTTAGAAAGAAGAAGAACTGGATGAAAAAGAAGGAGGGGCAGCCGTAAACCCATGGCAACCAAACATAAACGAAGTGATATGTTTCACGGTGATGTCTAGATACCTGAGGTTTTCTGAACTTCTCTGTGGTTGCATAGTTAGGACTGCTGCCGTTGTTATGTATATTAGAGCTAAGCAATAGTGCAGAAATCAGATGACCAGCGATTCGGGGTGTCCCTAGTTTGTGTGCATAAAGTATAACCAGTTTTATGCAGCGTTTATATGCGCAATAGCTGACGGTGAAACTTGTAGGACAATCATTACTTTACGCACCGGAAAAACACGGCATTTACTAAGTACGCCCGAATATGGGCTCCGTTTTGCACATGCTATTGGCCTGTAGCCTACGAATGGTGGAAGTCGCTTCTTCGCTTCTACAGACGGTATTTTTCTATAGACTTCCGACAGAGATAGATAGCCTGTCCAACCAACTCGTTGATGAATCAAACTTGGTAAATATTCGGCTAAAGCCCAAGATTAGTTTTCTCGATTGAAGGAAAGATGTATCAATCGACAATCTCAAGAATGATAATGTCATTTATATATATGGTGTGCGCGTGTGTTGAGATGTTAAGTTTTGGAATGCTGTGCCACACGATGTGTTGTGGCTGGTAGACGCTGTTGATGCCACCGTTTGCCTGTTTGGAAGAGCTGTGGCAAAGGCGGTTAGTCAGCGGCTGCTGGAATCATCCAACTTCACCACGTTGGCCGCTGAAGCAGGAGGGAGGTCTTAAACAACTCCTTCAAATCTCTTCCCTTCTTCCTTCTTCTTCTTCTTCCCAAGATACCCCCAACAGACAAAAACAGCCATCACCACTCCCTGCGTCCTTTGCCCAATCAATCCGCTCTTCTTCTCTCTCTCTTGCATACACATAAACGCCATCTACTTTTATCAACAGACTCAGTCGCAGCAATGTTTATTATCAACTGGTGTATGTTACAAGCTCCCCTCGGCTGCTGCATGACCTCATGCATCATCGCCAATCAACATGTGTTATCCTTTACGACAAAACCCAAAATTTATCCAAAGGGAATAAGAGTCGTATATCTCGAACTGCAAATACTAATATTAACCTTCTATAGTCTGGGATGTCCTCGCTTCCCTCGGTCTTCTGAACAAGCATGCCAAACTCCTCTTCCTCGGTCTCGATAACGCCGGAAAGACAACTTTACTGCACATGCTCAAGGTACGCTCGCTTACCTTTTCATAAAATTCTTTTAGGTCGGCCTTGCGATTTGGTCGGCGGGTGGACGGATATACACATATCTTTTAGCTAGAATATCGTTGTGCTAAACTTGACCTTATCTTCCGGTGTTTAGAACGATCGAGTAGCAGTCCTTCAACCCACACTACACCCAACCTCTGAGGAGCTAGCCATCGGAAACTGTAGATTTACCACCTTTGATCTTGGTGGTCATCAGCAAGGTACGCATATTTGCCTCTTTTTCTTTGACTATTGCCTTGATGAAATTTTGCTGACATATCGTGCTCCACCAGCCCGCCGTCTCTGGAAGGACTACTTCCCCGAAGTTTCGGGTATTATCTTCCTCGTCGACACCAAGGACCATGAACGTATGCCCGAAGCCAAAGCCGAGCTCGATGCTCTTCTCTCCATGGAGGATCTCTCCAAGGTTCCCTTCCTGATCCTCGGAAACAAGATCGACCACCACTTGGCCGTTAGCGAGGATGAATTGAGACATCAGCTCGGTTTGTACCAGACAACTGGAAAGGGCAAGGTACCGATCGAGGGAATCAGGCCGATCGAAGTCTTCATGTGTAGTGTGGTTATGAGGCAAGGTATGCTTAAAATTCATCATTCTTGGGAAAAATTAGGAGCGAGTGAACAAAATGCTAACGAGACACTACTTTTAATAGGTTACAAAGAGGGCTTCCAGTGGATCTCTCAATACGTCTAAACGGCAATGGCTTTGAAGAAATGCATCATATAGCAACCTCCAAACGATCAGATACTTCTAAAAACTCTCATTTTGGAGTGTTGAAGAATATATTTTGGCAAACTTCGGAAGTTGAAAAAACTAAATAGAAACATAAAACAAAAAAAAACTGGGGTGGGGGTGCGTTTAGAGATGGTGATCGTGAAGCTGATTTGATAAATTTTACCCTTCCTATAACTCTAATCCTCCTCCTACATCTCCTCTCGGTGTCACCAGCTGTTTCTCTCTTCCTGTCCCTTCCTTATCTTCCGGTAATTACAGCGTTCCTTGTTATTTGGTCTGAAATCTTTCTACAACTCTCTCCTGATATCTCTCTATACCTCTTTTATTTTTGGCTTTCGCATCGTTATCTCGTTTGTATTGACGTGTAATGCGAGTGAAATGATATGAGCTTATCATCCTATAAAATTTTGAATGAAGAAAAAAATGTGTTTGCCAAAGCATGTGATTGTCATGATAGTATCACCCCAGCCAAAAATATATAATCCGAGGCTATCCTTTCCCATGTCTACATGTAGCTCCGAGGACCAAAAGCAAATTCTAACTATAGTATACAATCCACACGGAGAATATGATATATCCGCAACGTGCCCTAACGCGCGCAGGAGAAGAAACAAGATAACGGCCCGTATATAGAAGACCAAAGACGCTCCGATTAAAACAAAGATTCTTTTAAAAGGGCGACCACAAGAAAATAAAAACAACCCACCAAGATGCATGACCGACCCATCAGAAACAAATGTCCGTATATATAAGCATCCGAAAAGAAAATGCTGTCAGATTCCATCCGTTTATCATTTCCATCTCTTTTTTTTTTTTTTTTTAGAAATTTATTTATTTTTATTTAATTTTTTTTATATTTTTTTTCTTTCTTCGATTTACTTTCTCAACCCACCCGTCGCTACCTTCTTGATAAGCCATCTGTACATCAACAAGAAGATGAGCTCGACTCTTTCTTTCGTCATCATTAATAAACCCTGTACCATCAAGGCCTTCATTAATTGTGGGCCGATACCCTTATACAATCCTAGCAATCCTTCGTGGTGTACAATGTACCTCATGACTTCGACGAAAGATTTGAACTTCTTCTGTCCTGGGGGTGGATTCGATTGTAAACCGACTTTGGCTACGATGAGCGGTTGTGTTGCAAATGTAGCCATGGCTTTGGAGAGGGCTCCCAAGACTATAAAACATGATTTATTAGTGACCTTTTCGCTTTTTGATAAAGGACGAGAGAAACTTACAGAACGCCTCTCCTGGAGATAGATTCTTCTTTCCTGGGAAGAAGCCCTCCCTGCACCTCTGGTAGGCGCCATAAGTAATAGCAGGGTTGACAACAAGCACTAAACTGGCCTTCAACCCACTCCACAATCCCGTCCAGCCATCAGCGGCAACCACTTCCTTAGCTGTAGATATTAAGTCTTTTCTATCCGCCTTCTCAGACGTCTGCTGTCTAGTCGTCACAACTGCTACGGGAATAGTAAACAATTGTGCCAACGCTCCCGCTACAGCACCTAACGAGAGCTCAGCGACGGTTGAGAGACTCGCAGCCGTCGAGGCAGCTTGAAGGGAAATGTAGTACGTTCGCACAAAGGTGTACCAGTAGAAATAGGCAAAGTTTGTGGATGCAACACCGATCAGGGAACCCGGCATGCCGGCGTAGAGCCCTGCGATCCCTTCCTTATCTTTAATTTTCTTGATAGCATCGAGGGTTGAAGTGTAGTGTTGTGGTTCGGCGGGACTGTATTTCTCATATTGTTGATTAGTATCTAAAGTACAAGCTTAATAGCATCGTTTGTAAGAAATATCTAGGAAATAAAGAATGAAGACATACGGAGCGGGGGTCTGCTTCTCGGGATCCTCGGAAACGAGAACGCCATCGGTTTGGACCTTCTTCTTCTTGACTTGAACCTGTAGACGCGTTTTCACGCTGTGATATATGTCAGCACGTGCCCCTGGCTGACAAGTACGAAGTTGACATCTTTATACTGACATATCGAGAGGATATACTGTCGCATTCGCTAGAACAGCGCCTGTAGCACCGGCGACAGCGTAGCCCCAGGCCGGTAGAGTAGCTTCCTTGGAAAGCGACATGATGTTATATTATTGACGGGGAGGTTGGAGTGATCTCGTTTTCCGTCGGCTGTCGGCCGGTTATGGTATATCAATCGGACAGCGGTCGGTCGAAGCGAAGGAATGGAAGTCAAAAAGAAGGAGGGATAGAAAGAAAAAAAAAGAGACGAGGACGAGGATGGTGGATTATATTAAGAAACCATAACTCGGGATAGTTAGCTTGAGGGGAGTCCCTGTTCCGGACTAGAAGGAAAGCGGTATTGTTAGAAGACGGGGCCTTTTTCTGGAGTTCATTTTCGGAGAGATGGTTTGCGACACGAGCTGAGCCGAGGTCTCCCTTCTTTGCCCGTCCAAAACTCCCATCAACCGCGGATAAACCTGGGCGAGAGCTCACCCCGGCTGTGACGTCGCCCCGCATCGAAACCTCATCTCGGCTGCGTTTTGAGCCTCTCCTTTGCTATTACTATCGTATTTATATCCTCGGTTTATCAAAGAGGTACGTGGGTGCTCGCCTATCGATCATGGCTGATATCTTGCGACAAGCGGCGGTACGTCTCCTGCATCTTTAATCGATCCAAAGTATCAACCCGGCTGGACTAATCTGTACTCTGTCCAAGGATGCAGAGTCGCTCATCTCCCCGGCGGCTTCCCGACATGACTACGTGACCGCCCTAGACGCTTGTATCAAAGCCGCCAACCTCTATCACCAAGCATGGCAAGCCTGCTCGGACCCTGTTGAGAAGCAGAGACGGCGTGAGAAACTTTTGCAATTGGTTGAAAAGGGTGAAGCTTTCAAAAAGTTGAAGCTTGGTTCCGGTCAGGTAGCCGGCGCTCCAAGTAACCCCACCAATATTCAAAGCATCACAACGGGCGTCGCCGGTATCGGTTTTGCGGAAGGTAAGATTATTCCAATTATCTATGTTCAAACCATATCTCTGACCTTTCCTGTCCGACACAAGTATCCTCTTCGCGACAATCGATTCAGAGGCCTACCAAAATAAGCCCCCTATCACAAAGACCTCTCGCCAAGAGCGAGCAGATCATACGGCTTGCGTCCTCTAAACTTGCACCTCACACCTTTTGGCCGTGGGATGAGAAGCCGACTCCCAAAGATGTCGATTTCATCCCATCGGCGAAGGAAACCACATTCTTGTAAGTGTCATTCAAAAATAGAATAGTCGAATCATGACTCAATTGAATATTTTCCTTCCAGAGACCCGTCCGGCTTCCTAGTGCTTTCGACACAGCAACAAAAGAACTTTGATAGATGGTACCGACCTCGCGAAGTATGGCAGGGTAAAGAGAATATGATCCTTGAAAGAGAAGGAGAAGACCTTGCAGCGGATCTTTCTCAGGATATCATATCGGATTGCAGTGTTGTCGCTTCACTCTGTGCGGCATTCACCAGAGAGCAGAAGGGACACGGAAGCGTAAGTCCTGTTTTACCGACTTTGTTCCTAGACTTATATCTAACAACTATCATATAGCTTATATCTTGCATCATCTGGCCGCAAAGTAATGGAATTCCCGTGACTAGTCCCACTGGGAAGTATGTGATAAAATTATGGCTAAACGGCTTCTTTCGGATGGTACTATATCTATATACACAACCCGAGTTTACATTATGTTCATCTAATTGATTCCTTGAAAGGTTGTAATTGACGACTTTTTACCAGCTTCGCTGGGCGACTCGAAACATGCTCTCCACGTCGTATCTAACGGCGACCCCAGTTTTATACTCCCAAGCTTGCTCGAAAAAGCATATCTTAAAGCTATGGGTGGTTACGACTTCCCAGGCTCGAATTCAGGGACAGATCTATTTTGTTTTACCGGCTGGATACCCGAGCATCTGTTCTTAAAGGGCAACCCGGCGGATTTAAGTTTAGACTTGGCAGAACCTCTTTCTCTCTGGGAGCGAGTTTACAAGACCTGGCAAGATGGCGATGTCTTGATGACGCTCGGGACTGGTGTTCTAGAAGATTGGGAGGGCCATGGGCTTGTCGGAGAGCACGACTACGCTATAATAGGATTGCAAGAGGTTGTTTCTGAGAGCGGTAGGGTTGGGCGGTGGCTTCTTGTCAAAAACCCTTGGAAAGAAGGCGGGGTCTGGTCGGGTCCACCATTCATGGATGATGACGACGATGACGACGACGATGACAAATCCGAGGAAGACTTTGACAACCCCGGCTCTGGGTCTGACGAAGATAGCGATTCTGATGAGGATGCTTATCCCGAGGAATTAGCACAGCCGACATCCCGTTCCGCATTTTGGATAGATCTTAACAGCGTATTTCGTTATTTCGATTCTATCTATCTAAATTGGAATCCAGCACTTTGGAACCATCGCTACGACTGGCACTTTAATTGGTCGTTGTTATCAACTCTCGCAAAGCCGTCGGCTACCGAGCACCTTTGGAACGTCCCAGGTTGCTTCTGGGGAAATCCTCAGTACAAACTTGTCAACAAATCTCCCTCGCCATCCAAAGCTTGGATCTTACTATCTCGCCACCTTCAAAGGAAAGAGGCCTTTGATCGCAAGAATCTATGGAACAAAAATGGTCATATTTCGCTCTATCTCTTCGCCGCGAGCGGCAAGCGTGTATACCAATCATCCGGATACTTGAAACGGGGACCTTATGTTGACAGCCCACAAACCCTCCTACGTGTAGAGGTCCCGGCCAATACCACATACACGATAGTAGTCTCCAGTCAGGACCTCATACCTGCTGAATCAACACATAGCTTCAGCATCTCGGCATTCACATCAATCCCGATGCTCTTCGAACCAGTCGAGGAGCCATACCCACATATATCAACTGTCCAGAGTTCTTGGACAATCTCAGCCACTGGTGGGAACACGGAAAGCCGAGAGTACGGGCGTAACCCCATGTTTAAGATCTCACTGAATCAACCAGCAAATTTGATGATTGGCCTTTCGATCCACGCCAAACCATCCAGAGACGGTAAATCGGTTGGTAAAGCCATCACCACCGAAAACACGGCTTCTCCTCTGATCCACGTTGCGCTACTACACTCTGACGGCGGGAGAAGGGTACACACGCTGACCAGAAACAAATTTCTGGCAAACAGCGGAGAATATAAACGGTTTTTTACATTTTGTTTAGCAGAGAGGGTGCCAGCTGGGGCTTACACCGTCGTGGCGAGCACTTACACATCAGATCAATATGCTCCCTTCACGGTTACCGTTGGTTCTTCAGTGCCGCTAAGTCCTACCGCGGGATTGACTATTATCCCGAACGAGGATGCGGGGTTGCATACGGCATTTTCAAAATGCAGACTGCCCGCCAAGACTTGTTCCATCAGGCTATACATGACACGGCTGTCGAAAGGGAAAATTAGAGTTGTAAAGAAGACCACCGGGGAGTATCTTAGGATTGGGGTATGGGAGAATGGGAGGAAGAGATGGACGGCGGGTGGGTGGAGTGATGATGGGGTTGGCGGTGATGAAGGGTTTGTGGAAGGAGTGGCGAGGTTAGAGGATGTGGATTTGCAACCAGATAGAGAGGTCGGTGAGACTTGGTTGGTTGTTGATAGTATGGTGAATGAAGGAAGCGCTAGTGGGAGTGCTCCTGCCAGGAGGTTTGATGGTGGTTTCGAAGTTACTATTTTGAGTGATAATGTGGTAAAGTTTTGGAGTGATTGGGTGGAAACGAATACATAGTCTGCGATTGAGGGGGGGCGATAATGTGATAGTAAATAATAGAGACTAGATGATACAGTGATTGAGCCATAAGTCCTAGTGTGCATGAATTTAACACATCGAACTAGAATCGACAAGTTTGATCGCCAGCGATTGATTTCCATGTAAACACAGTTAGCAGATATCTATACTAAAAGTTTCCATCGCGATCACAGACTATCTATCAGTATATCCATATATTCCCCCCCAAAATGTGCCACCCTGCAAGAAGAATATCGAATGCCAATGTTCAGAAAACGACAGCTACATAAAGCATACGATATATTCAGATATCAATACGTACGTAACAGACCAAATGTATATTCCACATCGAAGCAGTAAACGCGAATGCTCAAATCGAAACCACAGCGAATTTGCAAAAGGCGAGAAATTAAGCTAGTGTTATCGAGTGAAAGATATCACACAATCTTCCACAAATCTGAATCTGAATAGAAGTAAAAGAGGATATGAAAGATATATATCTTACACGAAGAGAAAAAAAGAAAAACGACAAGCCAAGAGAAAGCTGTATAGTATAGATAGAGTAAAGGTAGGGAAAAATAAGTTTTGTTTACTCATATAAGTAAAACGAAGAGAAAAAAGATAAGACCGAAAGCAAAAAAGACTCCGGATATTATACACAGCGCAGCAAAAGACAAGGATAAACAAGAAACGCAGATTATTTTTTGTAACGTTGACAATAAACAAAACGAAAATCAATAAAACAGAAAAGGAGAGCTCCGTTAAAGAGACATAAGCACGTAAACCATCATGATCAACGACGAGTGTAAAGGGTTACGGAGTTTAAAGAAGCTATGTACGAGAAAAGAAGGACGGTTGATGGGAGATACTCTTTCAAGGCGTATGTGCAGAGAAGGAGGCACCCCTCATCGACCATCTAAACGAAGGGAAAAAGGTCGATTTCCAATCAATAAAAACGAACGTTTGAAGAAAACCTTGACAACAGTCAAAGAACCGAAACCACCCTCCCTTTCCGGATATCAGGGTAATATTTTTGTTTCGTAAAGGACTAAACCCAAGAAATAAGGCAAGAGAAAAGAGTCGAGAAGCGCGTAGCAAGATATATGAGGAACGCCGCCTGTTGATTCGTAAAGAAAAAGGTGGAAGAAAGGAAAAGGGCATGTTTCGAAATCATGCGACTTTTGGTTTTTGTTGACATTACGGAAAAGAAAAAGGATGTGTAGCAAGCGTGATGTTACCGTTTCGTTGTCATTATTGCGCATCGTCCGTACTCGCAGGAACCCTAAGGCTGTTGCTGTTGCTGTTTGTGCCGGCATTGGCGGCCATATCCGCTTTTTTCCACCGAAAGATCTTATTCAGATTGAATCGTGATCGCGTAGGTCTGATCGCACCCGTTTTAGAGGTCTGCTGCTCTCCGGGTGAGGGGGGACTGCACCTTCAAAAAACGGAGGGGGCCACCATCTGGGCATAAAGCCCGTTAGGTATGCCATCCACAATCAAAACGAATCAGTCAGAGAACTTCCTAGGAAAACAAGAAAAAAAGTTCTTGATGGTCACGAACGGTGTTGTTGAGCCTGAGCTTTTGCCATCTGCTCCCTCCCCAATCATACCCTTTCCGTTAGCATGGGGATATACTAGCGAGGATGCTGGAAAAAGCTTCATCTTCTTGAGCGAACTAAATTTATCCTTACCGTGTTGGCCAAGCCCAAGAAGATCTGGCGTCCCTTGTTCTTGGTACGCTTGAGATGCTTTTCGAATTCGAGAATCGCTCGCTTGGTACTCCCCTCCGTTCGAGATTTGCGGGTGTAGTTCGATAGCGCCATTCGTCGATGATGCACCGTTAGTCGAGGCTTGGTAGTACAACGAATTCCTGTTGATTTTCTCCAAGAAAAATGGACGGTCGCCTTTCTCCCCGCATTCCAGTGTCAAGTTATGCCATATCGCCATATTCGCATTAACTTCTGCGATACCAAACGACATCTCAGGCATGACGTCTGCGATAGCTTGGAAGAGTGGTGCCGCGAACAACTTCATGAAGCCAACTTGCGATTTGCCCAGTGCGATGCTCGAGCCTTGCACAGGTGGCACCGCTAGCGACGACGGAATCTTCAAGTCAGTTTCGAGCGATGCTTGTCTCGCAAACTCATCTGTTAGAATCACGGCCCATTGGGCAGCAATATCGTATCTTCGAGCCTATTGAACCTATCAGCACATATTGATAGCATATCGAAGCAAACAAGATACATACCACGTTACTGATATCGGCACATTTTATCAATAGTGTGCAAAGAAGGCTCCTGTTAGCGCTAATTAACTTTTCGTCCCAGTTCTTGATACCTTTGTCCTGCTTCAATTTTTGCTTGAGTCTTTCCAATTGGGTCATATAATCAAAGTGCAAGCCCATATCGGTAGCAAGGATCGAGTCAATCATTAATCTTCGCATAGCAGGCACCGTCTGTGTTATCGGCCAGTGTTTCCGCAGAACTTGAGAGAAGGCAGCACAGTGGAAGGATTCTAGCACCGACTTGTCGTTGTACATTTGCGCAAGCGGTGCTTTTAGAGTGACGAGGAAAGCATTGTTGACACCTGGGTGTCCCACGTCATGACCAATCGCGACGATCAAAAGTGCCAAGGCATCGAATGGACGAAGTATTTTTGATAGCGATGTCGTACTAGTTTTGGGCCTAGGTGCAGCCTTCGCGTCAAAGTGTGGTAGAACCCCCAAGGCCAGACAGAAGTAAAATACTCCTTGCAAAACGTCGACCACGTGCCTGAAGTTGTGATACGGGACTTGTTCGTTGTACGCCCTGCGACAAGCAAACAAGAAGTCTGTGAGTTGTCCAGATGATATCCGCCACTCTTCAACCTCTGGCATGGTAAAGGCGTGGTTAAACATTTCGAAGGCGCAAAGTAAGAGTTCATCGTCTGTGAACTCGTGCGCCGAGAAGTCCCACCGGCATACACTTTGGCGGACCAGCTCATGCCTGGACGGTGAAACTCGTATCTTACTAAAATTCCGGAATGACTTGGTTAGATGCAACCATCCGAAAGAGACAATCAATGCAGAGCGTAAGGAAGGGGGTTCCACAAACCTCTCAGACTGTGTGTGCTCCGGACCGTTCGGCTTGAAGATATCAGACATTAACTCGGAGACCCTGCAAAAGCAAACAAACAAGCAGTTAGCTCCCGTTCATATTAAACTAGCCCAAACATCCCGGAAGAAGAACGTTCTTCTATCTTCCAAACGGGAACTCTAATGTGGATTGTGAAATTGGTTCCTTACATCTTTTCTCGCAGGTACGCATAACCCTCTGCAACACGAATGTTATTCTTTCGTTCCTTCTCTTCTTCCTCCAAATCCATATCTACACCAACCCACGACCTTTTCCTCTCGTTTCTCCGTTTCTGAGCCTTTCGTGCCAGCCGATAGCAGTGCATGGATAACGCCTTCGTGTTTTCTTTCGTTAGTGGTGAGGGAAACGCCTCGGCAGCGCCTGTGTCAAGCAGCTTGGAGGCAAGAATGGCTTCCTCATCATCCGACTCAGTCCATAATCCAGCATCTATCGTCTTATTCGATGGGTCAAGCTCGGATATTAAGGCGACGGTCAGAATATTTTGAGAGTATGTTTCGTTTTCCATTTCCTCTCTGATGTGGCGGAGTAGAGCTTTGCCATAGAGAGGGTCCTCTCCTACCGACGAGGCAATTCCGGAGTCGTGGCGATCCACTTGCTGCGATTCATCTTCTTCCAATTGTCGCGCAGGCACATCTAATAGCAGGACGGTCGGTGTCGGGTCATAATTGCTAATTTCGGATAACGAGGCTAGGCACGAGGACCCTGATACGTGCATTGCAACTATACCGAGATGCGTCAGATGGTTTATGCGCCGGCACGGTCCGGATGTCCAATTGTATTTAAAGCAAAGGCACCAAGACCAAACTAATCTAAGAACGAAAAGGAGAACATACCATTTGTGAACACCGATAATAGAGAATTGATGTTCCGTATCACTTCTGGATTCTCCGGGTCCACACCCTCCTCCGACGCCAACGGTAAATCTGTCCGCGATATATGTCGTTCCGACCTCGCCCTTCTATCGACGTACACCACATTACACTTCGCTATCTCCTTGATCATGGTTGGGGAAGTTTTCCACAATGTTCCTCCGATACTACCGCTGCGATAAAGGGAAAGACTTCCCTATGAATCTTGGCCCGAGTTGAATGAGGATACCGATGTCGAATATCCAAAAGAAAGGACCCAGAGGATGTACGGAAAATATACCCCTCCGGGGAAAAGACCGTAGTGAAAAGGAATCCGTGGAGAAATTGAGAGTGAGAGAGCCCCTCCTATTTGTCGATATTTACAGGCGACAGAAAAGGAAAAGAGGGAGATAGGGCCCAATGTCAGGGAATCATATAAGGGCTGAGCGTTCCTGGCAAGAATAACGATGGAGTCCGGTAGCCGGTATGGGTAGATGCAAGGAAAGACTTTTGCGATGGGTGATTGTCTCAGGTCCTTCTCTTCCAGTCGCGAAAAACACTTATTATTCTCTGTTCCGTCACTGCCTTCTAAAGTCTCTTTTCCTGCGAGCTTTCTTGGGAGCTGCAGATTCAGACCGAGTTGTCGCACGAGGGTGACCTGTGTAACACGGGAGTAGAGTGGTGGTCACAACGCTGGACAAATGCCAGAAACCCAGTTAGAGTAACAACGTAACCTGCCGGGGAGTCGTTAGGCGTTCAGATCTGTTGCTCGTCGGGTGGGAGAGCCGTAGGACTTGAAGAACCCAGAAAAGTCAACTCAATAAATGGAAAAGTAAAAAAATAGTCCCCCGTCAGTCGGAATTTTGTCTAATCGATTGGGTCGAGTATGTCGAGAATATTGCTTTTAATTTGTTGGTAAGTTATACGTTGTGAGTGGCAAGGAATATGGGAAAGAATATTCTGTCCGTTCTATCCGGTTTTCTCGAAGCACAAGGGTTCCCTTAACACTGCTGTTCGAGTATCCAAAACCTTTCGTTATTGTATTTCCTGAAAGTCCCTAGTAGATGGTACACCCGGGTGCTCTACGACCTTCTCAATCAAGTATTATCCGTTGACCGACACTAGTTTTCGGCAGTGTTTTGATTTCCCTCCTTGGGATGTCGCTGTCTAGGGAAGTCGGGGAAAAGCGGTCAGGAGGTTGCGAAAGTTTGTCGACTTGGAGAATAAATAAAAAGAGCAATCTGAAGATTTTCGGAGAGGGTTTTCGAGAGGAAAAGGAAGACGCGATCCTTATTATGTTATTATGATTATGATTAAGCGTCAAATGCGGCCGAGTGGGTTTTTTGGGGTTGGACTTCCGGAACAAAAATGTCGGCGGGAATTTGTCAAAACTGCGTCAAGACTCGATCGAGGTCGCTAAGAAGAAAATTTTAAGAACGATGATGAGCTCCTATCCAAAAAAAAAACCCCCAAGCAGGTTGGCTAAACAGAAAAATAGAAAAACAGCTAAAAGAAAACGGACAAAAGGTCACAGAGAGGAGAAAGGGAGGCAGGTGTGTTCACAGAACAGAGCGCGGTGAGTTTCTGAAGGCGAGAGAGGCGTGATCCAATTTGCGAGACGAAGGGTCAATGCGAGCGAGGGGGGCGAGAAGGGTAAGGGAAAATAGAAAAAAGAAGGAAAAGAGACGAGAAACTGTTACATTTGCAGGACAAGGAAACCCAGGGCTATTACCGACTGTAGCGATCAATAAGAACGAAAGTTATAAACTGCTCCACAGTAGGGAGTGTCAAAATTGACAAACCTAGGTCTCAATGAATTAATAGCCTCGGGTCCAAGCTGTAAAATGGATATATCTAAAGTAAATTTGTCTGCAACATAGGAAGACAAAAGTCCAAACGATCCCCCTTCTTCTGGAAGCGATGCGCCTTCGAGTCGTGCGAATTGGCTGTTTGCAGATCCACACGAGAGGATGGGCGTAAAGGGAAGTACACTACGTCGGGGCGTCTTAATGCGACAGCCCTGATCAGGCAGCTAGTGCTTCAAGGTAGCTGGCTATGAGAGAAGCGAACGAAGTGTTTATTCAAACAGGACCACTGTATGCAGGGTGGACGTAGCAGATATCCCACTTGCAGATGCGAGCATGAAAAGCAAGATGTATCAAAAGGGTTGAATAGATCGATAGAAGAGAATGCGGGCAGGCTGTGAACGAAGGCAAGTGGGAGGAGGGGAGGGTGGAGAGAACAGCGGTAAACCTACGGCATACACATGGAGTCAAAAGAAAAAAGGCCTCGAGCAGTCCCGGAAAGTTTTATTAAAGTCAGGCCTGGTTTCTCGATTGCCTCTCACTAGATCTTTCTCGTTTGATAATTCAGCCACAATCCTTCAACTGACGCCTCCTGCGACGAGTTTTGTAGGAAAGGTCAGAGAAAAGTGAGGACAAATATTATAGCTGAGTGAAACGCCCAGGAGACGAAGAACCACGAGAGGGAAAGGTCGAAGAGCGATAAGAGTCAAGCGTAGACGAGGAGTCCGGTGCGAAAGTAACCTGAAGAGGGATCACTGCTTGGGGGGAGGCAAAGGGAACGAGGAAAAACGACCAAGTGCGGAATTTAAACCTCTAGGCTTGAAAATGGCATTCGGAAAAACAGGAATCGGTCAATCATACGCAAGTGCGTAGGGAACTCAGGTGGGTTGACCGTCCCAGCTAAGAAAGCAATATAGGCATTCGTGTTTGGGTGCGTCTGTATGTGTATGTAAAGGCGGAGAGCGGGCTTCTAGAAAAGCGGGCTGAGGTGTTCCATACATCCAAGCTACACCATCCAGCGACTGGCTCGTCCCCTCTGCATGCTGCTGGAAGGAATGAATGGCAGGCACGAGGCACAAAGGCTATTATTGTCGATCGACAATGCCCTCCACGAATTAGACTGCGAAATGCTGCCGGCTTGCGGAGAAGCTTGAGTCGGGCCGAATTGATGATACCAGCCAAAGGATGGCTAAAATCAATAAATGCCGATGGGTGATATACGTATCAAGAAGGAACAAAAAATAGCGAGACAGACCAGGCGCAATAAAGAACAAACAACAATAACAATACCTTCTTAAGACCTTGTCTTTCGGTCAACCCGTTGAACCTTGCAGATGGGCCAGTGTATCTGCGTTGTCGACGGTCGTTCTCGTCTTCGTCTTCGTCTTCGTCTTCTTCTTCTTCGGTCGTCGTCGTCGCGGTTCAAGAATGTGAGAAAAGTAGGACGGGTAGGAATGATGAAGATGATCAAGAAAGAAAAGACGGAAGAGAAAGGTCGTCTCGAGGGCACGGATCAAAAACGAACAGCCAGTGATCAGGGCCCGCTAATGGTGCCGGCAATAACAGTATTAATTACCATTCACTTTCACTTGTCAATGGAGAAGTGCCCTGTGCGGAGCAAGCAAGCAGCAGGCTGTTTGAGTTGAAAGAAGGCGACCCGCATGAGCCGGCTTCAGTAACCACTCCTTGCGGAATCGGGAGAAAGCGCCGTTTTTTCAGGTCTGCGTGCGCTTTAAACCTCGAGAACGAGAGACCGCCAGAAGAAGAAAAAAGAGGTCAAAGAATGGTGGAGCAGGGTGTGTCTTGTATGGTTAGACCATGCAGGGAAAATTTTGGGGCATGGACGGATGGGCAAGGGTGGTGAGGAAAAACTGAAGAAAGTCCGCAATCCGCAAGATGGGAAGGTCCAAGGGTGGTGGTAACAACGAAAGCGAAACAATAGGCCAGCCAAAACCCTTTCTCTCGTATGACTTGGGAGGAAAATATAATAAGATTCCCACCGTTATTATTAATGATAATAGTAATATAATAATATACCTAATCGATTTCATCAGATCAAAAAGGCTGGATGATTCTGTACGATCCACCAAGAACCATGATGATCCGCACAGTCACAAAAGCGGATCATACCCAAGGCCGTGAGCAACGACCAGGGGACTCGTGTCTGAGAATGGGAAGAAAAGGCTGGCCGGAAAAGAAGATAGCCAAAACTCGACCGGGCGGGGGCCAGTGCTCCTCGTCGCTCTCAGCAAAAAGGTTTTTCCAGAGCCCCAGTCGAGGCCTGGCTGCTTCGAGGGGCGCGGCTCAACTATTCCCAGCGGTTTCACCAAAAATGAGGAAAAGGCCAGAGAGACCTAATTATTGAAACACCAAGACGATGAAACGGGTTCCGCGAATCCAGTGCAAAATACAAGAGCACACAAAGGACGAAAGGGACGTGCACACCCCAACAGGCGATAACTTACTATTGTCTAACCAATATTCTCGCTCGCGAATTCAAACCCAAAGAATCAAGTCTCGAGAGAAAATTGATTCTCGCGGTACCTGTGAGGGGTCTCAAACTAGGTGGCCGGTGCTTGAGACCTAATTAGTCGACTGGCTGCAAACTCTCGCGACACGAGTAAGTTCTATGCTGATTCAGAATTTTAACGATCAGTCTAAATTACCGGAACACTAGTCGATGAATCGGCTCATCCCAAAAGTGTATAAGAAAAACCAAAATTAAAAGAAATGAATGTAGTGAGGCGAATTGGAGAATTTTAGGGATTTTATAAAACGTGGCGGCCGAGTCTGAGACTCAAACCGATACCAAGGGAATGGGCCAGGAATATGCAGATGGCAAGACACTATGGAGACGCTCCATCGATATGTGTAGGACAAGACTTACATACCAAGACAGATTCCTTGTGGCGTAGTTTTTTCAATTCTACTATCTCGATATCAAGAAGAAAGAAAGAAACCAAGTATGCCAGTTAGCCACTTGTAAAGGTTGCAGGCGCATTGCATTGCATGGGAATAGGCAATAATATGTCGATTCTTATATTATGGGGGGTAAGTAAGGACTTATTTACCTGGTTTTCTTTCTCTCCGTCTGCCGAACAGGAGGGATCGTTCGGATTCAAAGAACGGCAGTGAGCCTATTGAACGGCCGAGAAGTTGGCAAAGGCAACGATTCTTAGATGGCTTGTTTAGGGGGCAACCAATCAACAGGTTGATGGTGAGGATTTGATAGTTAATACGAATGATGGTACAGTCAATGATGCTTCGGAAAGATTTGGTTTCTTGGGACCAGGCTTTTCGGATGAGAGGACGCGCTTTCAACAGGCAAAAGACCGGGACACAGTGAGCGACGAGCAGCTGCTGGCGGGATCTTAAAAAGAATAAGGTTCACTCATCGGAGAGCTATTAAAATAACGGTTGTATTGCAGGGCCTGCCAACATATAAGGTTTCTGGGGAAGATGCATGAATGCATCGAAAGAACGTCCGCTCAACACAAACACACTTTCGAGCCCAAGGATCAGACGAAGGACAAGAAAAGAGAACACGAATGATAGCCTAAAACCAGGACCGCAATAATGACTCCCACTCCGGGATAAAAGGGGATATTAAAGCTATGTTTCTTATTCTTCACGAACGAGTGGTTCCGGGCATCATAACCCGGTCTGGAGTGCAGTGGCGTTGAGGAAAACGATGTGCTCCTCGCGATCTCAGACTTCGCTTTTCCTTCATTGTTGCACGACGTCAACTCGCAACTCGAAAACCACTCGCTTTCGCTCCCGCAGGAAAAAGAAACACCCCTCACGCGGCCTGGACATGCAGGTTCCGCCCACACCTCTCATGGCTTTTTCCCTTGGTTGTGGGCGAATCACAATTTGGGCACATCTTCCCTGCAATATTTCCTGGGCACGAACGGGCTGGGGGAGGAATTCTACGACGCTTCTGGAAGTTCTTGGTGCTCCATTTTCACGGGCTTTCAGAAAGGATCGGCCCAACCAAAGATGCAATCGAACAGTTGAGACAAGAAAGAGGCACAAGGGTCTTCCCCTTCTTCCCTGTTCCGAGACAACCACCGTTCGTTCTGAACTCTTTTTCTGTTTATGCTGGGTGGCCTGGGTCTCCTCCTTCCAGAAAATATCTGCTTCCATTCCCTGGAGCTTTGCATCTAGCGTCAATTCTTCCTGGACAAAATAGATGATCCATGGTTTATTCGCGTTATTTTTTCCTTCGATCGGTTGTTCGAGAATACTTTCTTTTGCTGGTTGCGGTTAGAGTTCGGACAAACTAATAGCCGGAGGCTTGTCCGACTGCCGGTGCCAGTATACTCACCTCGAAAAAGAACATCCAGATCCGATCTTTTTGACCTCTAATTTAGCGCGCCCAACGTCAGTGGAAACGTCATAAACAATGTATCGATCACGTGATGGGACCTCTTGCTGGTTCTCGACTTTGTCTCACGAAGCAAACTCGGTCTTTCCTTTCAAAGAACATGCCAATATATCTCTTATATTTACGACTCTAGTCTTCCACGAATAAGTAAGTACACAATCACAATATCAAGAATCGTATTTTAACGTTAATTCCTATCCAAAATGGGAATTTATTTCCTATAATACCACCTATCGATTCAGGAAAACAACCACTTGATATCTTTGGATTGCTACTGTCGACCGAACGTCACTTGACAGATTCCGAAGGCCGTTAAAGGAATATACGTGACTCATCGATTCGTGATAGTTTTCAATGGTTGAACAAAAGTTCGAATGAAAGGTATTTTACCCGAAAGCTACTAAGCCAATTCAGCAGACAGGTAGTTCATGCAGACACTATCAGGGATTGTTGAGACCTGTGTCCTGGCGCGTATGCGTGACATTGCAGAATTGGTGGCTTCTTTCCTCCTGCTTCGTCGAGATTGCATATACGAAGCGTAAACAAATATAGTTTTTAATTTTGCGCCGATTTTGTAGTCTGGCGCAATGTTTTGCTCATCCCATTCTATAATCTACTGTTGATGATCTTTCCTAGAGATGGTTGAATTTGTGAAAAATATTTACTTTCGATTCCAAAATTTTCGCAATTGAAAATATTATGGATACATGCGTTTTGTTATTTTCCCTTGGCTATACCTAGAAATGCTGTGACTTTATAAACTCGTAGTTATGTTGAAGGACTAATATCAAAAACGCATTTTTCGATTCGTCGTTCACTAATTTTACAGCAGCGGATTAACTAAATTAAATTCAATATATATCTCCAAAGCAAGATCCTAAACTCCCCAAAGAAGCTAGAAAACCCTCAATATGTACGTCCGTTTAAAAATGTGTAATTTAAGATGGCCAAGGAGCCTTATAATATAACGCACAACGCCGGAAGCTTTTATATCCCGCTAGTAATGTTAGGACGACGAAATCGAAAGCGCCACCGAATGTCGAAGGAACACACATGTTCCGCGGGATCTGAGCGCAAAATAATAAAGTTGCCCCACTTTGGAAGACTGGTTTTGCAGATGTTCATGCATCAACAGTCATTCGGACAGAACGCCATTTTTTTTTTTGTTTTCCTTGTTGCAGATTGAAGCGGGGAACGAGGAAGCGCTATCCTCGGAATAGTCAAGACTTCCGGCGAAAATGCGAACGCGATTTCAACTCGCATATGCAAATTGAATGCAGGCTGCAGAAGGCCAATAATTATGACCAATCAGAAATCCCAACGCACGTTAGACCCGGAAGATCTTAAGCTGCTTGAGACAAGAGGAATTGTTTTTTTAATGACGAAAGGAAAGCACGTTTTCCCAAGAGCCAACGTGCCAATTTTTCGACATCGACTCGAAGATCGATTTCGAGTAAACCCAGTTATATTGTCACGAGAATGCATGTGCTTGCATCGCAGTTCCGAGCCTTGACAGGGCTCGAGCAACTGCATCTTTGCAGATCATTAACTTTCACGGTCTTTCGGTTTTTGCGTTCTGGCGTTCTTGACAGCATTCCGTGATATCAAAAGAAACGACTCTGACCCGATAGGGTGTATAAACTCAGACTTTCTCGAGAAAATAAAAGCTTCAACTGCCGAAGTTGGTTTAGAAAGGCTCGGGCCAAAACTGCACCTCTAGTTCTTCCTTTCTGAGGAAGTCTTGGAGTTCAACTTGCAGTATCAAACTCCGATATTTATCCAATTGGGCTGCAGCGGAGCTACCCATGGCCAATAACCGGATGCCAAGCTGTTGAATTCCCGCCTGCAACATGCAACATCAAGATGCAAGACAAACTGACTGGTTCACCGCCAGCGAACGTAAAGACCCACTTTACGGAATAATCTCGAAGACCAACTTGATGCAAACTGTTCGCGGGCGAGGTCTTAGACAGAAAAATACGGTTATACGAAAATACAGTTATTATAAATTGCGCATGGATAATCTCTAGCACATGATTAATAGAGAAAAGCTAGAACGGGACTTCAGTGAATGAATTCGAATTGAATACCTATTTATCAGTATACTTTTGCCACCAAAAAAAAAAAAAAATAAGTCTTTCAATAATATTATATTGATGTATCAACCCTATGGAGCCTGATATAACGTATAAACACGGGATAAGAAATAGAAGTCCTCCGACATGGAGCTATTCGCAGTTGGTAAAGTCCTACCGGGGTTGAATGGTTTTTGGACGGTTGGTTTGCACCCATAATTAGCATAGTGGGTTTTGCTTTTAAGATATCGTTGGCAGGTCGGAAGAGTCATTTCGAGACTGCATCAAACTCGGAATGCTTCAATTCCATTGCCTTTTGGATATGGCTGCGGTCTATTGACATCACGATAGCTGGTTGATTTGGCCAGGAAGAATCCTGGAACCAATCCCTATTAAACCCATTTAAATCTAAACCTATATCATCATTTTCGCGGAGTGATATTCATCAGACGTGCATTTCTTTTGTAAATTGATCCTGGTCAAATTTACTCTCGATCCTACAAAATCTACCCTTCTCGCGGACATTTACATACTCAACGACATAGTTCGCCGGGAGTACTTGTAAGCAATCGTACGTGAATAGCATGAAGTATCCTGAGAGTGCGAGTTGCCAATCCAACCATAGATTGGGTTCTATATTTCCCTTGCTGCGTTAGACTGTGCAGCTGTGGCGTTTCTTCTCGACGCTGACTTGCTAAATGGGGTGTTTCCCCGCCAACTTGACTGAGAATGACTATTTCAGTTCTCCGCCGATACCCGCAACTGGCTGCATGAAGTCGTCTGATCTTCCAGTATTGTAGAGCTATAATCATGGTTCGATATGTATGATCTAGCCTCTAGCGCGTCTGCAACCAATAAGTCCTGGAAAGAATGGATCCTCTGGACGTCACAGTGAGTAACTCGATTAACCCTTGTGACTTGGTTCTTCTAATTTAACCCAGTGGAACATTTCCCCGACGGCTTCTATACATCTATAGGTCACCTGTTGCATTTCGTGCGTTGATATATCGCTTCAAAAGCATCTTCCAACCTTCAAAAGTGGCATCCGCAACCGACGTTGAGAGCAAATACTGACTTCGGATCCCTTGCATAAAATATATTACTACATATGGATCTCACACACGCTAAGACACCCGAATAGCGTCATGGGTGCGTGTAGTCCCCCAAGCTGAAGACTTCCCAGAATTCGCACGCATCCCACCCGCTTCAAGTTGACTAGATGGTAAATCGAGGCACGCTTGTGGCTTCCTATCTGCTCAGAGTGGAGTTATTCCCGTGGAATCTCGAACCTCGCCGAATTGGACTAGTCAAATTGTCTCTCGCTCGCATGGTTGAAGCTCATGTCGCAAGAGTTAGAGAAATATTGATGATAATGATTGATTTTATAGCATCTGAATATGCTAGGTATATTGCCACGCTCCTAGAATATGTGGAAGATAAAGGGTATTTCATCAATCTCTTACCTATTCAATATCTAGCCTTGTATTGACGCTTCAGCAGCAATAGCAGCAAGACTATTCAATATCATAAAATTTTGACATATATATCGACAAGCCAATAACAACTCAACGGAACCTCCCAAGTTATAAAAAATCAACTGCTAAAGCATGCATCTCGCTCATCAATATAGTTAGAGGATCTATATACAATGCTACCCATCTCGCGTGAACCCTCCAAATTTATCCTTTACTAACACATATTCAAAGTGGCTTCCGTCTTCCCCACTCAGCCGTTGCCAAGTAGAAATAGGAATAAATTCACATGCTGAACCCTCCCTCTCGCGATACTCTAGTTCAGAAAGATCTACTGTGGCTAAAATGCATGGTGCAATATATGGATGTGAACCCCCTGATATCCTTCGGGCGTGAGGAAAATTCTGAGGCTGTAATTAGCCGAGGATTCGAGGCGAGGAATTTATAATTTGTACAACGAGGCTGGTTGTTTATTACAAAATCTTACGTACTATCGGGGTAATATTGCCTGGTACTATGGTGCGATTACAATGTATTTTCTTGTAGAAACGTTCTTGTGTTTACGAAAAAGATGGAACAGCAAAGTACTAAAAGTATAGAATACCGAATTGAGCGAACTGACATACTTTTTTTGGACGACCCCCTATTAAATGAAACACCACCTACGAGAAACAAAAAGGGAAGTAAAGAGTAGAAGGAAGCAAAACTAGGATGTGTATGTTATCGAAGGAAGACTTCGGATAATAATGGAAAAAGAAAAGAAAAAAGCAATCAAGAAAAAACAACAAGATATAACCTCAATCGCACCATAGTTCGATATGAGACTGGCGACGAATGAAGCCAGAAGAACCGGACCTTAAGTCTATCAAAAATAAAATAAAAAAACGGAGTGCCATTTCAAGCAGACAAAAAATGCAAGTTTAAAATGTCGAGAAAAGTATTCGAGACCTGAAGTGTTGGAATAGGTTATCAAAGATGAAACAGGTGATGTTCATTCTCATTGTCTCAAAAAGGTTGGAGAGAAGACCGCCGCACGAAAGAAACTGAATCACAAAGTGTCACCGAAACCGATAGATATTCAGCTGCTGCATCCTGTTTTGGCGACCTAGAATGCCGTCCGATTATTTGATTTCTATTCAGCATCGGCAGTATCGAGGTCATCATGGCGTGGAGGTGTTTCTGTTTGGTAATTGTCAGCTTGGTGGTCTGTATATCCTCAAGTTATGGCAGAAAAGAGTCGACTTACGATCACGTTCACGCTCTTCACGGCGGCTATCGCGATCACGGTCACGATCACGTTCGCGGTCGCGTTCTCTATCACGTTCACGGTCTCTTTCCTCTCTTGGGCTTCTCATCTCACGATCCCCATCACGATCACGGTCTTCCTTACCCGCTGGGCTGCGGCTACGGTCACGACCACTTCTGCCGTTTGGCGAGCCACGATCTTCACGAGGTTCACGACGACGGGGAGAGGCAGAGCGCGGGGGTCCACGACGCGGGCTACGGCGTCTTGGAGCGTCTCGCCCACCTTCGAACCTCCAGGAAGCTGATGGAGGGGTTCGAGCCCACTATATCATAAAATAGGTGTTAAGAATTTTAGCATGGCGACTCCTGGCGTTTTAGGTGCAAGTTGACGCAATTGACGAACCTCAATCTTCAAGATGTCCTCACGGTTGAGGCGGACTCCGTGCATTTCGAAATACGCGTTGTCGGCATCACGACGGGATTCGTATTCGACAAATGCGAAGCTAATGCAGCGGATAAATTGGGTCAGCCGGTTTTGCTTCTTCTTTCATTTTCCCGGGATATCGATACGGCCAACCATCGGCGACCAAACAAGGGACAAAGAAGGTTTGAAACTTACAGTCGGCTGCTTGCAGTTCGTGGAGCAGGAATGTCGCAACGGACCAAACGTCCATATCTGTAGGGAAGGAAAAAACCGAAGGCAGAGTCGTTAGAAACGCGTTTTTCTCAGAGGATATGTGTTTATTGGTTTTATTGGCTACGATGGTAAATTTCTGCTTCGCTCGGAAGATTGACAGAAGGGAGAGGAGGAGGAGATTTTCGTAGTCGATATCGACGGACGAAGACGACGACGAGGCTCGATCGGTTCGATCGGAGGACTTCCGTTTCGGCGAAGGAAATAGCTTATATTACGGGGAGGAAACAACGGAAGGTGAGAGAGAAGAAACGAAGGGGAGGCTAGTTGCTAGCGAACACTGCGGATTTGTTTGGTCGACGAAACCGTATACGAGGGGGGGGTTTTCATTTCTTCAGCCGCCGACGAACGGTAAGGACCACTAAACTGGGGGGGATATATATAGACAATTCGCGGCAGGAACGAGGACATTGGACGGGGAGAGAGGAGTTAGGGAACAAGAAATCGGAAGTTCCGCATGCGAGTCCGCCGTCAACGTGCATCGAGGTTATTATTCAGGAGGGAGAAAACGGTTAAGGAGGAGTAGGAGGAGGATGAGGGATCGTATTCGATGGGTACCTTTCGAACTCGTAGGCAAGATCGCGTGCTCTGGTGCCAGAGCCGAAGCCCGTGACGTAGAGGGTGGTGCCACCGCGGGAAGACATTGAATAGATGCGTCGGCGTCGAGTGTCTTGGAGGAGAGGGTGGATTGAGTGAGGTTGATGGTTGTTGGAGAGAGCAGGTTGGCGATGGGAAAAATTTAGAAAGATGAAGTTTATGAAGGTGGCCTCCCGCCGTTCCCAAAATAAATTAAATGGCTGATGACTAAGCGGGCCCCCAAATATCAAAATACCCGTCCCCAAGACGACATTAAATATTTTACCACTCAGCTGAAAGAAACATATTTTCGAATAAAACGACGGGCTATAATAAAGATGGCAACTGAGGGATCGAATTCCCCTCTCCGGTTCGCTTCGGTCGAGGCCTCCGTTCCCAAGATTACAATCCAGTTTTGCATCCAATGCAAGTGGAACCTGCGAGCTGCATATGTGCGTTTCCACACAGGTCTATCGATACTTGGAATATGATATCTGATATTCTGAGATATAGTATGCACAAGAGCTGCTCCAGACGTTCTCGACCTCCCTTGGGGAGGTATCCCTCCGTCCTTCGACGGGCGGCGTATTCATTGTCACTCTCGAAACGTTCAACCAACACTCCGTCCTGGAATCTCACACCATTTGGGATCGAAAGCGCGATGGCGGGTTCCCAGAGACAAAGGAACTAAAGGTTTGTCTAAACAAACAAAGAGAATCAGAATTATTAAGGTTGTAATAAACTGATATTAACGATAAAATTGCCTTGTTTAGAAAAAAGTTCGTGATATAATCGATCCCCAGCGGGATCTCGGACATGTCGATGGCAAGAAATCTGCCACAAACCCGCCGGCTCACCCCGCCAACGCTGGTCATACCCGGGAATTGAAGGACGTGGCAGCGCAGGTGGTTGATGGCCCGGTCAAGGTCTCGAAGCTGCAAGATAACCGTCCTGAGAGCCTCGGAGTCCAGCTGGTCCAAGCTCAAAACAGCAGCAAATCTCAAGACAAAGCAGAATGCGAAGATTGCAAATAATTTTGATATCAAAACAACATTAATGCATTTACGTCATATTTGAAATCGAATTAACGTATATTGAGGATATCACCTTAATGACACGAGTCCCAGCGGTGTAGATGTCAGCCTTGGAAATGAATATGAAACCAAGAAGCAGTTAATTGATTGAGCTGTATACATGTAAAGCTTAGTTCATCTATAGCTACATTGTGTCTTCATTTGCGACGCGGAACCTACGTATCAGACTGTCAACTTGGGGATATCGGTGTACGAAACTTATAAACTCCAACAGACTTTGAGGAGGTGCACGGAACCGCCCGACATCCTGGTCCGGAACGAAAAAGTGCCAGGGGTGATTAGTCGCAGTTATGCTAGAGTACGAAGCTCCCGCGAAGAAAATCGTTTATCAGCGGCATTAGCTCTCCTCAAAACTGCCTCGTTGTGCGATTTTTCCCAGGTATTCGGTCTGGTTAGTACGATGACCCTCGGGAGCTTATCAGCTTCCCGATGCGTCCCCAGTCCAGAGCTAGCTTTCCTGAAAGCAACAAGGCCGCCATAGGAGTATATTAATCGGATTCCCGCCCTGCGTGCGAATGGTTTCCTTCTCCTATCGTAGATACCCCAAATTTTGTCAAGTAGCCTAGAACAAAAAGAATCGCCGGAATCAAAATCCAAGATCCAATTGGTATGTTGTTTGATGTCATGTGTAACCCTCTCAAAGAGAGCTCGCAGGCCCAATCCAATCACTCCAGCTAGCTCCATTCTCACCAAACAAAGGGGGAAAAGAAGCTCTCGGAAACCTTCCGCTCTGCCCAGCTAGCAATAAAGCAAAGCTAACAATTGCCAGATTCCCAGGAGTTTTTTCATTCACCGTTTCATCATTATCATCACTGAGAACTGAGGTCGCGTCGATATCAAAACTACCCCGGCAACACAGCTCCTACCACCACATTGCCCACCAACCATAGCCATGTCAAACATCCACGTCTCCTCGCACCCTTGCGTCCGCGCAAAACTGAGCCAGCTTCGATCCTCCTCCGCTAGTCCCAGAGACACTAAAGCTCTAGTTCACGAGATCGCAACTCTTCTTGCTGCTGATGCCCTAGCTAGCTTGACGACCGTAGAGGTCGGCGAGAGCACCACAGCTCTAGGAGCAACCTACACCGTCGAGGAGATCGCTCAAAAGGTCGTTCTCGTTCCCATCCTGCGATCAGGACTTGGAATGCTAGAAGGTACTTCACTTATCCGACTCCTATAATTCGTAGATATTCGGAATTTCACGTTTGGAATATATCGGAATCCGGGATTGTTATCTACAATTCCGTGAAACAGTTGAGTTATCCGATGCACTAATGTCTAAATACAGCTTTTAACGGCCTCCTCCCCACCCCATCTGCAATCCACCATCTCGGCCTCTTCCGCGAAAAGGCAACCCTCTCACCAGTAGAATACTACAATAACCTCCCAACCTCATCGTCATCGACCCACCCAGCCGACATCGCAATCATCCTAGACCCCGTCATCGCAACAGGCGGTACCGCCGTTGCCGCGATCCAAACCTTGAAGGACTGGGGTGTCAAGAAGATAGTGCTGTGCAGCATTCTCGGCGCAAAGGCCGGTGTCGAACATGCTGCTGCCGAGTGGCCAGAGGGAGTGCAGGTTCTGATTGGAGCTGTGGATCCGGAGACTAACAGCAAGGGCATGATTGTTCCTGGGTGAGTGACCGCTATCCAATTCATATATTTTCTTATTAATGGATTGCTAACGACCTTTTATGCCGATTCCTCAAACTTTGGGTGTAATAGACTTGGCGATATGTAAGCTTCTCATCCTCGATTTAAGGGCTGTGAAATATACTAATACACTGAGTTTTCTAGTGGAGACCGTCTCTTCCTCACAATTGGTAAATAAATCGCTAGACGGAAGTGTCTTCGTGGTAATATCTAGTCATATAACGCTATCTATAACAAATATTGGAACATTTATAATTACTGCTACATGAACTCGTCTGCGGGCTTCTCGACCGCACACACCGACGTCTCTCAATGTGATATAATCAAGAAACCACCCGGTCTTTTAATTTAAGTATATCTACGTCACGAAAATTAAGGTAAAGGAATCGAGTGGGATTCTGATATTTCTGGTTTGAAAAGAGTATAAGAAGTCTTTTCGAATTTTTCAAATAGAATTTCTTTTCCACGTTTTTGTCTTCGCATATAGATTTTTAAGGATTTCTTTTAAGGGTCGTTATCGCATCACAAAAACAAAAAAGAGGGAAAGAGGATGAACACGAAAAAAGTTTTTTGTAAAAAAATTTAAGTTAGGGACAGCGTTGAAATATAAAAGGGCAAGATAAAAGGTTGTTCTCGTAGTATCGCATGTAATAGAAAAACAAGGGTCCACAGGAAGGCGAGGTTATAACTTTATCTTTCATCGTAAGAATTACAGAGTTTGGGTTACTGCCACTAGGGAAAATCGTGCTCGTTTGCTAGAACTCTGATCCATGGGGTCACAAATAAAACAGGGTAGGTGCTCGTTTTTAACAATAAGAGGGTTCGTGACTATGAAAGAATTGATATATCCAAATCCCGAAAATCCGTCGTCATTCCATAGATCGTGAGGCTTCGAAAAATACCGGATAGAAAGGGGTGTGAAGAAGTGTGAAGAGTAGTCGTCGCTCGCTTGTGTGGTTTCATCGAGTTGGTTCGCGGGTCATTTCGGTTAAACGTTGCCGTCGTTCGTCATTGATCAGTCGAATCAATGGGATCGGTTCGTGAATGGATTATTTTTTCTTCTGCTTTCGTGGTGGTGTTACCGGCCTGCCTTGTCCAAGACCCCCGTATACGTACTTTTGTTTCTTCTCAGCTGGTTTCAATATCTAAAAGTCAATCATTAGCGAATGGCCCACGAGAAATTTTTTTTTTTTTTTTTTTTTTTTTTTTTTTTTTTGTCCTGTTGAACATACTTGGAAAGAACACAATAAGCTCTCATCCACACTCATCATAGCCCCAGCGTTATCGAATTCACCGCAATAATTGGGGGCGGAGAACAAAGTGACCAATTGTCTTTTCGAGAAGAATTCGTATCCGTCTTCGACGACCTGGTGGGCTCTGCAGATGAGGTCCATGTCATGCTTCTGTAGGAAGCGGGAAACTACGTCTGGACCAAAGGTGAAGGAGACACCACGATCGTTTTCGCTCCAGCCGGTGATATCTTTGTCTGGGTCTGACCAGAGCAAATCGCAGAGAAGGCCGCAGTCGGGAATCTATGATTGAAAAGAGAAAAAGATCTACGTCAGCTTTTGAAAGGTTGAAAACACGTGGAGTATGGCGCTTACGTCAGTTGGGCGCATGACCCTCCGAATCTGTTCCATGGAGTTGAGATCTGGCGAGAGACCACCGTGCATGGTAAAGATCTTTTCATCGATGATTGCAGCGATTGGAAGGCAGTTGAAGCAGTCGGTGAACGTCTTCCAGAGCTTGATGTTGTAACGTCTCTTGCACTCATCGTAGAAACCGTAGATACGATTGATGGAGGCGCATTCGTGGTTGCCTCGGAGGATGAAAAAGTTCTCTGGGTACTTGATCTTGTAGGCGAGGAGGAGGCAGATTGTTTCTAGAGATTGCTTTCCTCGATCGACATAGTCTCCCAAGAAAAGATAATTGGCCTCGGGTGGGAAACCTCCGTATTCAAACAAGCGCAAGAGATCGTAGTACTGGCCGTGAATGTCACCACAGATCTATAATGTCCATCGAAAATTTTTCAATTAGCATCTCTCTGATATATTTCTCTGATCAAGACGGATTGTACGCGTTTTTAGTACCTTTATCGGAGCTTCTAGCTCTAGTAGGATTGGCTGAGAGATAAAGATTTCCCTAGCCTTCGTACACAGATAGCGGATTTCCGTCTCTAGCAATTGGACCTGCTTTCCGGGCCGGCTTCCTCTGACCTCCAATAAACGATCGATTATGGAATCGAGATCCACATCGGCTTGATCCGCCATCGCAATGGCAACGGCAACGAGGCTCGCGAGAGTGACTTGTTAAAAGGGAAAACGGAAAAGCAAAGCAAAGCAGACAGCGGCAAAACTGACGACTAAACGACCAAAGGAGTGGCTGGTGAAAGGAAAAAAAAGAGGAGGAAGGAGAAGAAGCGAACGACGGTGAAGGAGATCGAGAACGTTCGGAGGAAAGCAAATAACAGCCGAAATAAATGCCGATGCGCCTCTCTCTATCTCTCTTTTGTTCTCTCTTTGTAAATAAGGGTTTAATTGTATGCCCGGTCTGGTGTGATGGAGGCTAGACAGAAGAAACGATGTTAGTAAGATATAGAAAGGGGAAAAAATATCGACAGTGGCGACATAGCCGTCGCCACTTATAACAAAACAGCTAAAAGCATACCTGACTACTATCTGAAGCAGCTAATCCGGGCGAGAAGGGAAGGGAGAACGTGACGGGTGCTAGAAATCTAGGCTGGCGCTGGGATGCAGGGATTTGCTGAAGGTATCGCTTCGCCGGAAGGTTGAGGAGGAATGCCGTGGGGGTAGCGGGAGATGAAAAATCCGGAAGATGGATAGGCAGTGGTTCTCAAAGTGGGAGCGGGAAACGCTGGTTTTGGTTGGAAGAGGAGAGTCTCGAAGGCGAGATGGTGGAGAAGCTCAAAGTGTAGCAGAAGTTGATGAAGTGGAGATGGTATTCTGGCCAGATGCGGAGAAGGACGAGGAGGAGGAGGAAGGGAGAGGAGGAGGGTTTAGCAGACGATGGGCAAATTTGATTTGGAAAAGGAGCTCGGAATTTTTGGTGTTGTTGTTGTTGCCCTTGTTGTTGCTGCGGTTGTTGTGGCGGGCTTTTGAACAGAGCAGAAGGGACGAGACGAACCCAGCTGAGAGGATTGTGTAAGCAAGGTATGTACTTATGTATGTATAATGATAAGTCAATAATATACGATCTGTATATATAACTCTATAGGCGAGCGAGGTTGGTACGAAACGACAACGAAGGTATGTGAATGAATATATATGTGGGAAGTTGATGAAAGGTCCAGGCGTCAAGGAGAAGGATATCAAGAGGTCGGCGCGCCTTTTGGTTGGAAATCGCAACAGTAGCTGGTGTTTTCTTCTGGTGCTTTCTTGCTTCTCTCCTGCGAAATTTTAATAGAGGTTTTTTTTTATATATTTTTATTGTTATTTTTGAATCGTTTTCTTAGCTGACGGAAATAGGAAGGAAGAAAATGGAAGGAGAAAAAAGAATATTCAAAAATTGTGGACAAGGCCTTAGCGGTGGAGGAGTTCACGAAGAGACTGTTCGCGGAGGATGCGAGTTATTGAAGAACAGCTTGAGTGTCTAATAATATGTCAGTCTACCGTTCGCATGCAAGCAAGGAGGTAGCAGTATAATAATAATACACTGTAACGGAAAGTCGTCGACGACGGAGAGGACAGCAAATTTAATCCAATTCCAATGGAAGAAAGGAAAGAAAAGAGATTTCGTGGGCAAAGGGATCGAGGCGCTCGAGCGAACAAGGAAAATTATCACAATCAAACGGTGCAGCGAAGGGTGAATAGGGGTGGATCAAACCATCCAGTCGGTCTAGCTAAAGTGGATATGAGCTAGGTCTATACGGAGGGTCTAGTGTATATCTGTCAAGGACGCGATCTAGCTGACGAGGAGAACGAGGAACTCAAACAGTTCGATCGTTTCTCGCCGCGGTATATATTTATTTATACCTTTGCTGAGACAGCGTGAGCTTCAGACAGAGAGCGTCGGTTTGCACAATTGAATATATGTATATAATATCACGAGGACTCTGAGACGAGAAAGGTGGCGAGCGAGCTTGCGCAACAGAAACAAGAGGCGCCAGGAGTCGAGTCGAGAATTAAAGCGACAGACGGACTCGAGAGGCACAGAGGCTCCACGATGGAAATTATCAGTTTGCACAGCGCACACACACACACAAGCAACTACCACAGGCCTCGATCAAGAAATTGGGAAAGTGGGAAGGATGGCGCCTTTTTCTGCCCTAACTCAATCGGCGTTTTGCGACCAAAGGATTGGTCAAGGCGCATAAGGCTAAGGTGGATGGTGATAGAAGTTCACCCCAGATCTGTTCTCCAATTGCAGCTATCGCAAAAGTTTTTTTTTTTTTTTTTTTTTTTTTTTTGCACCAAACCTTGAACGGGCGGCGCTATGCTTTACGAAAATGAATTGGCGTTCATACACCCGGACACTGATAGGGAAAACCCGAGACTCTTTTGCTTGAGATCTTATTCTCCAGTCGCAAAATCAAAAGGCACTAAATCACAGCAGGCAGGTCGACAGTCGCCTCCCATCGGCTGGACAATGAACACGATGGGAACCAATCCGCAGACCGGTAGCTTGTCGTGTATGCGAAGGGAGAGCTCGTGGACAACTCAGGTTTGCAGCTAGGTCCCACAGCAAAGAATAGAAAGGGCTGCAGATTGGGAACGCAGAGAAGAGAGTATGCAAACCGTGGACGCTGTGCTTGCTGCTGCACTAAGGTGGTGGATATGTCCAGGTTTCGATCGACCAAATCCGCATTATGGGGAAGGTGAGGAAACACGGCTGCGCGAACATTAACTTACCAGAAACGAGAATCGGAAAGCTGTGCTGTTTGAATTATTGAGTACTGTTTAGATTGCTACCGAGGAATGAGTGCGATTTGAATGGCTGAGTGGGTTAGTTGGCAGGTAAGAATATCGGGTGCTTGTGGCTTTTGTACGAAGTGTAAATCTACGAGCGAGATGTTGTGGATTAAGTTTATCAAGAGCACCAAAGTGATCGAAGGGGGATATATAAGCAGCTGGGAGGGTACCAGGGTCTGGTGCTTTGGCGCGACTTTCGAGACCCACCCTGCGTTTCTGGTCCGAATCTGGAAGAAAAGCATGAGCTTTGATAACCCGAAAGTTCGTGATTATGATTGATTATATTAATTTCCTTGCTTAGAGCAATTTTCATTTGATAAGTAAATGCTAGTAGCTAGATTTCTAATCGGTAGTGAAGTAATTATCCTCTGCACTCGCCAGAACAAAAATTAAAAAACCTCGAACCCTCATCTCTGCGCTAAAAAAAAAAAAAAAGGTGATTGCAATCCAGAACAACTAATATACAAAATTATTACAAAAATATAGATTATAGGCATTGAAGTCCGAATGCCTGGTTTCATGTCGACTAAAAAAGCCGTCAATCGTTAGCAACTTCCAAACATCTTGTAATGTTGACATTCTAAAGCGTTCCATCGGGCAGCCTCAACTGCCCTCGGGTAAAGCACCCAAAAGGCCGATTTCGATCCCGATTGTTCGAACAACCAACCACCACCACACCATCAGGTTTCTATCTATAGCAACTCCTTCCCTCGCGATAACTGGACAAGGCCGAACGAACAAGAATGATTCAAGATAGCCAGAGGTACCACCTCGAAGAAGCTAATGCGAGTAAGCTGCCTTGTAGCTCACACATGGCATGCATCTATCTTGACGTATTCTCCTCGTCGTTCTTCACAAATTCGAAAACGTAAAAAGCCGAGTGTCTGCATATACGATAACTGAATTCATCCTTGGAAGCCATGGAAGAGACAATTGAAGATATGTAGTGTTCAATCATGCATGCGTGTGGAGACGATTTCGAATATTTTCTCTCGAATTCACGGGCTTTCCACCTTTTTCTAATCGTCTCCGTCTTTCTTTTTCTTTCAACGGTGCATTGTTCTTGCATTTGATATCGACAGGATCTTTAATAACTTTGATGCGAGTGCTGGGGTATGTCATTGCAATATCGACGCCACCGTAAGGATCCTTCGACTTTGGATCTGCACCGTTTGACCGTACCAACTGGGGTTACCCAAGACCATGAGATGGTGGGACGTTCGAATGACCGGGGAACAAATATTACGAATCCGAAGACATTAGCTCAAGCTAAAAAGTGGAACTTGATCATTTTCCAAAGTGTCACGAATATCTGTTGCCTCAAGCCCAATTAGTGAAGAACGGTCTCGAACACCCTACTTTTGATAAACATACGTACGTACGGCTTTCAGCGGGAGTCAAGTTGGCTTGGGAAAATCTTCAAAACTATTGCCGATATGGTCTCAAAACGTATCCTTCTACGGAAATAGGCTCCCCGAAAAGAAAAATTTCAACGGTAATTTCAATCCTTTCCTGCTGACGTAGATCAAAGAATGCCCTTTGCTACCCGCGTGACCGAAGAAAATCTGTTGAATATATCCGTCGACAAGGGCGCATATTTTCGGCTTCAAACTTCCAATCTTTGCTCGATCAGATGATAGCTTTTGTTCAACAAAAAATGCAACAGTCAACACATCACCTCCCAAAACTACTATCTTCGCGTACTTGTATACACTTATTGGCTTTGAAGCATGAAGAGACCTCTTTGGTCTCATGAGTAGACGCATAACACCGGCGTGCATTGTGCATTAGTCCGAGGATCCAAGTGTTATTTTTGGTTGCTTAGGATTTATCGCAGGGTGCTTTTTGTACGCGAGTCGGCCTTGTTCGTATATTGACATCGACGTACATCAAGGACGGCCGTTCATAACAAGTACATCGCGATATCATCGAGCGCAAAAATCAAGCCTTGCGATGTTTATTCTTTAAAGTTCCAAATTTATAAATTAGAAATACTATAATTGCGGTAGTCTTTTTGGTGAGCTTGCTGTTCTTGATACGAAAGGTTTAAATAGGGAAATGGTACATGATTCACTCTTGCCATAAATGTCTTTCTTCTAAGAACTTCGATTGATTCTCTCTTTGTTTTAAAAATAACCAAATATCATCTTGTTTCGTTCTCATTGATAAGTTATGCAGATATATATACTGGGACCACTGGGACCCCCATTTACGTTTTAGCATCTGTAAATATACTTGGTTAAAGATGAAAGATAAATGAATATTGTTCGTAGGTGGGGTAACAGTAAGTCCGTATCCTGGAAAATTCGTAGCTATCAAAATAGTTACCGCTATATCCGGGCACGATCGTTGCCGGCAAAAGGGGGTTTTAGCCGACCCGTAACTTTTCCGGCGACGGTTGTAAAAATGCCACAGCGATAGCCCTAGTAAGCAAGTGCGGGTCTCCGATAGCATGGGACCCGGTTTCTTATGCATGCCCGTCAGTGCTCAGACCAGGCAGCTAACTCTTCAAATGGATGATATTACAACATGTGGAAGGTTTACATAGCACAGTCACGTACTCATATGACAGGATGTATCAATGCAATTGATAGATATATTATTGCTCTGGGTATATATTCAAGTTTTACCAATTCCTCGTGTATGGATTCAGTTTGATTAAAGCATGTAAAACCTCGTATTTGTATTAAATAATAATATATATGACAGTATTAATACCTGCGTCAGTATAGTGGTATAGGGTCTCCTAAAGTTGGTTTACAAGACAAGGTACAGGATTTTAGAGTCTTTTTTCTAGAATAGGGAAACTCCTCTTGACCGGCCTGCACCCAGACGTCGTAGGGAGATCTTCGCTTGGATTCAAAAAAAAAAAAAAAAAAAAAAAAAAACCCTCGTATTGTTATCTTTAATTATTGTAACTTCTGTTCAGTCGGACACAGATCCATTAAATGATTTTTGAACCTTTGATGAAAATATTCGTAGTCAGCTACGTTAGTGGGCCAGCCAACTGCAGCTTCGAGATGTTATGCTGTTATTGTAATGACATTGGCGCGAAAGAGTTAAAAGAAAGGTGTGATGAAAAGAGACTTCCTTGAACCTTCAAGGCACCGCTTAGCTATCCTAGAGGCGAAGCTAATAATATAATCCAGTCATATCGCACTCCACTTAATGTAAAAACCATTCTATTTGAGCCTCGAACACTTGTCCCCAATTTTTTATTTCAGACTTATAACTAATTTTCTCCACGCCAAGTAACAGTTTCATAGAGTATTGCGAGGACGGATTTCTCATAGTATATAGATCAGTAAAACGTAGAGGGAGTGAAAGGACTCTAAATTCCTCTCAACAACATTGACCTAACCGGTTATACAAATTATTATAAATTCACTCGAATATTTAGCTTCCCGTTATTTCGCCTCAACATTCAAACGACTATTGCAAGCCTCTCCTAGGGATGTTCAAAATAACCATCCTAACACGAACGATTAAGGGATTGTCATCCCTTCCCGTGAGCGTATTAAGGCAGCCTGTAATCATGCAGAGACGAGAAATTCCGGAAATTATCTTCAACCAAAATGGCAAAACAACCGTCAAATAATCCATCGTGGTAACTATTGCAGAAGGGGTAGTAATACTCTAGATCACAAAATTTTAAATTTGGCAGGTGACTTCACTGAGATTCATATTATGGCTACTGACAATTGAAGGGTCATTATTATTTACATTAGATTCCTCCACGGTGTGCTGATAGTTCCTGAGTGGCGGGCCCTCACTCAATTCCACAAGTTGGGGTGAAACCAGGAAATCCACTTTTGAGTTCGGTAAACATTTGTACCAAGAGCGACTTGAGCAAGAGGCCAGTAAAAGGGGAATACGGCTTCACCGATAATATTTTCATTTTCTCATACGGTCTCCGTTTTCAATTTGGCAAGTTTAGACTTTCTTCTATAGATATTTAGTTAACACTGAATGTTATTAACACTCTCGTAATTATCTAGTGTTATCTTGACCTTGTTAGATGAGATATCCCCATGTTAATTGAAGGTTAGATAGCTAAACCTTTTCTGTTGTATGCTCTTATCGTAAGAAATTCACTGATAAACCATCTTAAAATCCTTTTTCAGGAACCGAAGTTTGATCATAGTCGTATAGCATCAAGCAGATATGAGTTTCTTGATAGTCTAGTTTAAGTTAAAGGTCTATAAGTTCCTGTGCTCAAGTCTGTACTAGCTAACCTTAACTTTTACTATAATTAAGAACAATGTCTTATCACGTCATTAACCTTATGTACCCGTTTAATTAATAAAAATGTTGGATTTTAAAGGTTATCAATCGACACGAAATTAAAGAACGAAAGGACATTTTACCACCAACAAAAGTTTTCAAATTATGAAGTTACCTCTAACTTCCCGCTTTGATCACATCGGACCAGCGAATTCACCCCTAGTGTTGATTTCCGAATTCCCAATAGAATAGCCCCAGCAGCTCCTGAACACAAGTTTGAGGTTAGTGGTACTCCATACAGACATATTTCCATACTGTATTCTAAAACAAGACTACTCAACATTGTAACAGGCTATGAAAGAAAATATAAATGAGCAGTTGACACGTCGCTTTACATTCTGAAACCAGTCTTTGCAAGAAGAATAGCAAACGCCCTAGCAAATATTTAGATGAGGTATATACTTATACGTTATGTAGATTCGCATCGTCGTAGCCGAGGGTTATCGTCGGGGTAACTATCCTACGAAAATATAACTCATTGGTAAATAATCATGGGTGCATCTCCGTACACTCGATCTGGGAGTAGAGTACATATGACTTAATACGGAGAAGGATTATAGAAAAAGAAATTGTGATATAACTGGAGGTTATCGTGGTTTCGCTTCGAGCTGGCCCGCTGCAAGTAGAAATTTCCTAAATGGGAAATAACATTCCACATGCAACACAGGTTAATATTTCTTTTTCTCTGGCTTATTTTGATTTATTGCGAGACCAGCTTATTGAGTCTTCAATGGCATGGTTGTCACCTTATCGATAAGGCAAATAGATAGAGATAACGAAATCAAAGATGTAGTATTATTACTAGATACAGCAGCAGTTACTTTGTAGCAACACCTCAAGACTAGCTTCGTCATCGATCCGGATACCCATAATCGATCCAGAGTAAGCTAGAGCCGGTTTGAATAAAAAGCTACGACAGTGTGTTTCCTAGGATATTATGAGAAATATACAATAGAAACTACGTGTTCATATACTTAAGTATTTCATAAATACACGTATGCAATTTTAGCAAGAGGTACCTCATTAGCATTGTAGTAAAAGAGCTACCGTAAGAGACACTACAGTTGAGGGATCCCTCTCAAAATGTTACAGAACCCATGCTTCATAACTAAAGGTTGAAGCGGCTACCTTTAAGTCTCAAAAATGTCACACAGTGACATCGGATAGCGAGAGATAGCATTAGAACGGGTCTTTCGTGGGTTGTATGGCTTTGAATTTAAAGTAGTTTCTATGAAAGGAGTAAGGGAAATGTGATTCAAAAATCTTTATTATTAAATACGCTATGTATCCAAGATTTGCATTTATTCCCCATGGTAGCTATGTCACGTTAGCATTCTAATATCGAGAAACGTGTTAGCCTCATCAACATAGTGGAGGAAAAGGTCCGCTAGAGGGGCCGGATTATCCAACCTGAGCAAACTTGAGAAACTAAACCCCCTCGTGAGAAATATTTCGGCTTTAGAGATCAGTTGTGTGTTTTAACAGAACGAATAATCTCCAAATTAATTAACAAATAACGTTAAGATTCTATTTGTAATCTAAAGTACACGAGATTGGAGTTAGAAACCCCCAAAACTCTAAAAACCGTATCCGAAGCAAGATAAATACAAACCTGTGGAATTCAATCTATAGATTTAGTTGTAGAAATGGAGCACCGAATTAAATCAGCAATGTAGCAAAGCGGTCAAGGTTGGATTAAAGCTCGCCATCCTTCTACATGCATACATCTTGTTTGGCTTTCAGAATTCCCAATAAGACTCGAAGATGCTAGTGTAGTACCCTTAAGGGTGGTAATAGGTAAAACTTAAATGGAGCTCAGTTCCCAGTTATTCGGTTAATGAAAGATTAAAGATATGACTGTTGTTACGCAAATGAGCCTGCGCTCTCCGCTGCGTCTGAGTACGAGACCAATACAAACCAAATATCGCATTTACCATGTGAAAGCAAGGTCTTTCCCCCAATGCCTAGCTGTTCCAGAACCAGAAATAAACTAAGGCGTCGGTCTAGCTTGGGCAGCGGAGTCTTTGAAGTACTGAGGTATTTTTATCAATGGTGTTAAAAAACGAATAATATCTGTCACCACGCAGCTGACCTTTTAAGTGGCGCCATAGGCAGGCTTAAGCTCCTTTCAGGAGATAGGTGTGAGCTGGAAAAGATAACAGACACGATTTCATAATATTTATTGGGTGAATATTATAGTCTACTTGATTCTTGCTGCTTGTAAGGCTACTTAAGTCCTCGGGTACACATCTACGAAAATCCTGTCATATGGTGATAAAAATCGTAGCAAATAGAAACATGATTTCGACATGTCACTTTGAACACTATATAATCGGGTGCGGCTTCCCTACCCTTGGATAGAGAAGTTGGTGTTTGTGTCGCCGTCCTCATCGAGGTTCATTGAGCTGTACCTTACTAGTTCCAGAGTTCGTCTTATCTTGCACGGCCAAGATGCCACTACCCTGTCCTTCCCGTCATGCGTCTCGACCCTAATCGATCCGAACTATGTTGGAGATCGAGATGAAAATAAACCGAACCCATGACCGGAGCCGGCTACCATGGCCCCTGGGCATTCTTGTGAAGATGAAAAAGGTACAAAGAGCAAAGTATCTCCTTTACTCAAGAGATTCCAAGTTAGCTCCTCTTTAGTCCATGACCTAATAATTCCCGAACGGATCGACCGGATGAGACTAGTCGAAGGGACATGCAATAGAACCAGTCAGCCAGCCGCGGTGGTCAGGTTGAAAAAGACGAAAAAGGGCAAATCTCAGCGAGCGTAAACTCCGGACACTAGCTTTCCGATCGAATCGAGATTTTTATCCTCACACCACACTGCACCCAAGATTCGATATCACCCCACAGCGTCGGATCTGCACCAGTTGGGGGCTGTTTCCCGCCCAATAGCATCCCTCCCTCGCTTCCAATTCGATACCACCTGCTCGGATCACCTACGCCATTTTCTTCATCCCTTCTTGCTCACGCATCCTTTCTTGTCCGCGCGGGGTTCATGCCCAAGCAAACTCACATACCAGAACAAAGAGGAAGTGGCTATATCCCTCATAGTATTTATTTCTCCTCTTGTTGACGGTACTGATATGGGTATTGTACCAATAATCGAGCCCAGATGTCGAAGTCGGAGAAGAGAAAAAAGGAAAAAAGATCAGTGAACCCAAAAATAAAAAAAGAATAGGCTGCTTGGCCTTGCCTGCCTGATTCCGCAAACCCTTCTGTGCGACCGAACTGAAGCGAGGGGCGGCGAACTCGAGTATGGTGTGCAGCAAGAAAAACCAATATCAAACCTGTACATTTCGTGGACGAAGCCACCTAGCCAACCGGAGATATATCTGCAGAAATGAGCAGCCAAAAGCTGACCTAAAAAGAAAAATATCCCTTGATCGAACTTCGCATATGCACGATGCAAGACGACTTGAGAAGGCAGGCTCGCTCACAACCTCCTTTTGGCAACCAAGCACCGACCAACCGGCCGGAATTTTGCTCCCTATCTCTCCTCCAAAAGGGAGAGTGTCAGGCCATGCCCATGCCCGGCAAGAGACTTGCGCCTTGCTTGCATGCTTGGAAATCGTAATTGGATCCTTTTTACTTTGAATGCATTCTACGCAGAGATTTCTTCAGCTTAGCAAGGGTTAACATGTTCTCCATCTCTCTTTCGCCATTCTCTCACAAATGAAAGAGGCAGTCGGTTGGCTTGCATCGATAAAAGCATGCACGATTCATCCATGTCACCGACGATCGTCTTTATCACAAAATATTCGTGCTCGATGATTTCATTCAAAGATCTGGAAAGGTGTCTATTTTGATAGAAAGCCACAAAAAAAAGAAAAAAGAGATCTTAGAAAGATGAAATTGAAGATATGGAGTGAGAAAAGAAATATATTTTGTTTCTCAAAAAGAAAGAAAAAGTAAAAGTTTTCCGTTCCTAGTAAGACTTCTCGATAGTTATGCCAGTGATCCGAAATATTCCATCCGCTGCAAGCCAAAAAGAAGTACATCAGAAATATATCAAGAAAGAAAAAAGAAATCTGAAGAAAAAAAAGACCCGTTCAAACCTCTTCATATCGTCGCTCCTTTTGTGCTAATATAAATATAAATAATTAAAGAGTAAAAATATGAGGAACATGACAAAGCAGTCTATAGCGTCAAGCGAAGAAGAGACGCGCAGATAGGAAAAGTACAACGCCAAAATGAGAACGACAGCTTGAAATAAGAGAACCCAGTGTGATTACCGCCTTAGGGGAATCATGCAATAACTGATAACGAGAGAAGTGAACAAAATATGCTGTACGAAAACACAAGCTTATAAATCAAACCAATGCTCAGAAATACGGAAAAAATGATAATACATCATCATGTCGTACAATATCAGGGCAAAAAGGAGGCCCATAAAGGTGGATAGTCAGTTTGCACAGACTATAAGAAATGTTTCGTAGATTGTATCAAAAGGGGCGAATAGAAAAATCGTCAGCGTTTTATCGTACAATAAATCCACCAGGGAAGAATAACGGTATATCGGCCGTTAGCGAGCGCCAAAGCTGAATCATGATTCATGCTTCCGTAGATACGGGGCATATACGAGATAGGATTATAGTGAGATTGAGACAATGTGTATGAATATGTGGAAGATGGAGAGTGAAGGATTGAGATACATTATCTCCGGGATGAATCTGAGGTATCTCGATTTGGAGGACTTTGTGGGCCTCTCGGGTTGCTATTCCACCTTTCGTCCGCTAAAGCACTCAACCACCCATTGCCCAAGTCATTTTTCATTATCTCTGCTTTCTTCTTATATCCGTCACCTTTAAGCGCCCAGTCCTCACCCGGTGTCAAATTAGGAGAAAGAGTGATGTCTTTTGGCGGTGGGGTTGGTGGTGTCTCTGCATCAATACTAATAGAATTTCTCTGTCGTATCGATGTTGGAGGTGAAGGAGGTGATGTTGGGAACTGCGGACGAGGTTGATAAGTTGGCAAAGCAGGTGCGGCAGTTGCACTAAGTGTCGAGTGGCGGCGGAAATCGGCTGGTGAGAAGTTGGAAGCCCGATCTGCCGCCGCATATATTTCAGATCCGCCTTCGCCCTTACTCAATTCAACTACACGGCGCTTGGTACCCTTCTTGCGAGCCCGCGCGAGGTCATCCGTAGGCCTAGTTGTGATGAGCGCGCCTTTCTCAGAATGGGTTTTCGGTGGCAGGGTAGGTTGTCGCGTCTCGAGAGGTCGTATTATCTCACGGGGAGGAGCAGTCGTCGCAGCAGGCCGAACAACAGGCACAGGTATGGGCTCAGCAGCACGTTCTATTAACTGCCGTCTCTCCATCATACCAGGACCCTGGGCATCGATACTAATGTCGTCCGTGAATCCTGGAGTCTTCCGGAAAAGATTGAAGATTGTGATTCTATAGGTCGAGTTGTGGGTTCGAACAAATGGATTGGGGTATATCCAAACCTCTCTAAAGTTGGGTGCGCTAGTCAATCTGGCAAGTTCGGTGGGGTCGGTGAGTTTATTTTCCCGGAGATCGAGGCGTTCAAGGGAAGGGAGCCTCTCGATTCCGGCAAGAGACTGTAGACGGTTTCCACGAAGGTTGAGGGCGGTAATGGCGGGTAGAGGATGACGAGTTAGAGAGTGGAGGGAGTCGATCATGTTGTTAGAAATGTTTAGAGCACGGAGAGCGGTCAGTGTGGAGAGAGCATCAGGAATCGAAATGAAGAGGTTAGAAGATAGATCGAGTGATGTCAGTGAATTTGAAAGAGGGGCAAGGGATGCGAAGGAGATGGATGTCAACGAGTTGTCCGCGAGTGAGAGATGTCGCAGGAATCGCCATTTGTTAGAAGGGAGTGTTCCCATCAGACTGATATTTTGGGTGGTAGGATTATAGGGGTTTGCGCCGTTGGAAGAGGCACGGCTGCTGCCAGAATCCGAGCGTCGCATTCGATGCGACTTGTGGTTGCTATAAGTATGATGATTTGTAGTGTTTGCGGTAGAGCTGCTCCGAGAGCTTGTGGGCCGAGTAGGGGAATTGCTACTATCCCTATCTCTATTACGGGAAGCAGGCCGGTTGACAGCGGAACGATCACGCAATGTCGAACTAGCACTGCCCACGCTAGTACCCTGTTCTTCGGCACCCTGTTTTCCTGGGGAACCAGGCGTGGATCCAGTATCAATACTCAAAGGCATTCCTGGGCTAGGTGTGGACCAGCTCATCGAGGATGTCTGGTTCTTCGAAGAACGTCTCCTACGTTTGTCCATATCATCGAGAACGATAGCGATGAGCAGCTCTGCTGGGTCTTCAATACAAGCACGCTTGACAACGAGACTCCTGACCCTTTCAGCAACTTGGTCCCATCCAAAGAATTGCCGAATATCAATGTCAACGATTTCGAGGGCAGTGACATTCTTGAAGGCCAATAGTGGAACAGCAGTGTCGAAAGGGAATTCTTCATAGCCACTGATGAGCCTGGCTTTCGGATCAGGGCAAAGTTTGAGACAAGGAATCTTGGTGAAAGCGGAATAGATGTATTTGAGATCCGAGTTGATCGCTTGCTTGTTCTTCTCCGCCTTGGAGCTGGAGCTAGATCCCAAGCCAAACGAGTTCCACAAAGAGGACATCCCCGACATGACGCTTTTGACAGAGGAAACGGAGTGTATTGATAAAGCGTCGGTAGATTTTGTCCGGCGAGCTCGCTGGGCTCCATCCAAGAAAGAAACATAGTTTCCGGGTGCAGTTTCTGCGTGAATATTTTCTAGCCTCACATTCATAGGGCCAACGGAGATTCCGAGCGCATCGAAGCGATCGAGAAGGTAATAGAGGTGGTGGGGTGTGAGAGCGAGCTTGGCGGGTTTGACGTTTTGTGAGGTGAAGGATAGGGAGGGCATCGAGAATGCAGCAGCGAGTGCACTCGATGTCGAGGGGCTTGTCGCTGGAGCATGGGTGGGGGATGTTTGGCCATCAGACGACCTCATTGAGGGCCGTCGGGCCTGTAGTTGTAAAGCATTGGCGAGAGCCTTCTCGTGCGTCCTAATGTAGGTCGCCAGATGCTTGATAAAGTAGTTTCTAGGTAATGAAAGTGAAATGTTAGCAGTGTGTATTTCCTAATGAGAAATAATCATGCAAATATCCGTTGCGTAGTTGCAAGGCGCTTACCCGTCCTCTCGATCCATCTTAACGATACATCCGGGATGTTATTCGTAAAGATCCGGCAAAAAGGTGTCTGATTGGAACGGATGGTCGTCGAAAAGCTAATTCCGACGAAAGGAGAATTGCCGAGAAGAAGGAGGAGACTATTTGCGGAGATGGTTAGTATATATTTGCAATTGTTGTTAAGTTTGTCAAGTTTATCAAAAGAGGCACAGCTGAAAGTTTAAAAGTGAATGACGAAGAAAGGGCATCATGGGAGTGGCTCCTGTTGTTATTATTATTGATTGTTATGGCTCAAGAGAAACAACAACAGACGACCGGCAAGGAGGCAGCAGCAATAAGATTAATCTCATCCTGAGACCACTAGTGCTAGCCTCGAACAGATATAAAAAATGCACATGCGAGGGAATAGGAGACTTGAATCGACGGTGTGTGAAATTAAAATGATATTGATATGTGCAATGAGTGTATGTATGTACCTCCCGTCAAAATATGGACCGGTCTTCGCGGAAAACCAAACCAAACAATGGTAGTGTCCCACAGCTGCCGTTCAGGAGGAGTGGTGTCGCTACTGTTGAAGTTGCTTGGACGCAATGAAAACCTCGTTCGCCTCCAAGGGCAGCAGCTAGTTATAAAGCGTTTAGTTTAAACGGCCGCTGATGCTGCTGCTGCGCCCTGATGGTTCGAAATTATATTGCGAAAAATGACAAACGGCAGACAAGGACCGGGGTATGTAAGATGCGAATGATGGGAATGGAGGGTCGTATTACTTAAGGAACTTGCTCGTCTCCGAAGTCGAGTGATGAAGGAGATGAGGATGTGATTGTGGGGTGTGATGATGTTGATTGATGATTGATGCGAAGGGGACGGGACGGGGAGAGGGAGGAGTGTGCGTGTGGCAGGTGAAGACAGTCGACAGACTAACCAACCCGACAGCAGCTGACAACGGCGACGACCACAACCACAACCACAACCGACCTCTTCGAATAAAAATAAAAGGATGGAAATAAAGAACGACGCCGAAGTGACGACCAAGACAGTCGTCTATTCGATCTGATCTTTCTTGCTGAAAGGAGGAGAAGGAACAGACGTCGGGCTGATTCGAAGTGACGGTATGGCCGACGACCAGCCTTAAACACCACTCACACGGCCCAGTGTTTCAAGCCCGCTGCAATAACTTTTCGTCTTGAGCTCGGCCAGGGTCGCCCGCCCGCAGTATTACGAACGAACTGCAGTGGCTCGAAGTCAAACAAGGCTAGCCGGCCTGGCTGTGCTTTTTTGGGAGGGTGCGGACGGAGCTGACCAGAGATTGGGGGGAATGGAGAGATTCGAAATGATGGCGCACCCACTTTTTCTTTCAGAGACAAGTCTTCATTCACACTTCACACTAACCTGGCGAGTATGACGATACGGCAGAGAATATCACTGCCGTAGATGAGAGGGGTACGGACCGGTACCCAACCAGAAAGTGTTATGATATGGTCAGGAGGAAGAACCAATGCCCTAACGAGTAAGGCCTCCCTGCTCCCAAGAAAGAAAAAAAAAATTATATCAGACAAAACAAAAAGAAGACTAAATAAAAAAGTATTTCTAAAAAAAAAAAACAAGAGGAAGAGAAAACGTCGTCAAAACCCCATAAATATAAGAGGAGGAAAAGAAGAAAAAAAGAAGATCCGGAGGCAGAGAAAAATAGCCCACGGGATATAAGATGGCACCCGTGGACCGAAAACCTTGCAAGAGGTTTTTCTTCTCTCGAGAAACAAAAAGATCCTAGGATCTAAAAGATCTCGAGATCTTATGGAAATCCTGAGGGGCAGGAGGATTTCAAGAGGGACGGTTGAGAGGAGAAAAGAAAGAGGGACGAACAGAAGAGATGGAGGGATGCAACAGATTAAGAGAGAAGAGGGATGCCAGGAAACGAGGCCAGAACAAGCAAAGGCAAGCTCCAAGGAAAAGAAGCGACGATGAGGACAAGGTGCAGCTACGAGCAAGCAAGCGTCAAGTCAAGGGAATCAAAATATGCCGGACCCTGCAGGCCTTGTTCAAAGCAAAAAAAGAAAGGAAGAAAGACCGGGCCACCAAGTACCTCGAAACCAAAAGGGAAGCGAAAATATACCTTTGGGGAATCACCGTTCTCGAAGGGCAGATAAAACAGAATGGTAGCAAAGTGCAAAATGCAGACGCACTCTAACGTCCTTAGCTTCTTCGCAATCTAACTAAGACGCCTAGATGTTGCTTTCGAGATGCTGTGTCTGTTTCCCTGCTGCAGGAGTATTGGGTACAGAATTGTCTCCTTCGGGTACTGAAGTGAAGGTGAGTATCTTTTAATCTCTGCTGTACTTCCTGGTTCGTCGGTCTTGTCGCTTTCGTGAACCCCCCAGTAAGATGTATCCGAGAAAGCTTGTTGTGATATGAATGATGGTGAGGGTCCCACGGGTAATAAGAATAAACTGAAAAAAGGTTCTAACTGATAGTGCCGATTCCCAAGTCGTGATTGGTGCCCGAGTTGAATAAAGAGGAAGGTGGTTCGCTTCCGCAGCTAAATTAAATTGCCCATGCTTGCCCCCAAGCTCAAGTTTCCTGAGTTTCGGCGTGCAGTTGTTTTTCTCTCTGAAGTTGTTAAAAAAAAAAAAAAAAAATCCCAGAAAGTTTTCACCAGGTAAAAGTTAAGTGAGGTGATGGAAAGCAAGAGGATGTATCGAGGTTGATATTCAAGATTGGAAACAAGCAAAGTGTTTACAGTCTGGAAATCCACCAAACGACAAAGCGGAAGGAGCACCGCTCTTTCTTCGTCGGCTCGAGATGATCTCTTCTTGTAATTATATCATCTGGATTCTCACGCCAACCAGGATAAGAGCTTGGGCTGGGAGGACCTCTGCAAATGTACCAGAGGAACTGCAGCAGAGTAGCGAATAAGGTATGTGGAGGGGCATGTCTTGTTTGGCGCGATGTGTGTGGTGAGGGTGGGACACACACCGGGCATGGGTCAATCTACTCGCCCGGTCGGTGCTTCGCAGCCCAGGCAGCTTGTTCCTCAAACGAAAAGCGAAGGGAAAAGGAGATAGCTAACCTTCTCCCAATGACGACCATTTTGTGAATAATGCAATGGCCCGGCGATAGAGCTTAGCCTTTCTTCTCCTTCCTGCATTGGGCATCCCACGCCTCTTTACCTGAGACGGAACGGAACAGGCTGGTGAACGTATGTCACCCGAACAGAAACCTATATCTCTCCGAATGTCATAATGATACTCTCGCGTTAACCTTCGCAAGAATTCAAAATGCTGCTGGCCTGAAGGAGAGACATCATCGCTGGCATCTACAGAGGCGAGGGAATATGATGATTCCTCAAAGATCTTGAGACCTGCAGAACTCCGGATGCGGCTATCTTTATGTATCCTCTCGAATCATTATATACCCGATTTTCAGGCTTGGTATGCTCATCAGTTCCTCCTATTGTGAGTCCAGAAGGTATTTGGTACTGGCAATGTCGACATGACGGGGACAGGGAAAGCTAGCTGTGCCTCCTTCCATTTACACCTAAACCCTTCACAACAGCCTGGTACTTATCAGAGCTTGGAGGTACCACAGGAGGCGGGGGGTATCCAGATGCGCGGCAAAGATCTCCAAGAGTGAAAAATATGCAGCACCGGGTTTCCAAATACCCTCAGATATTAAATATCAAGCCTTGGCCTTTGAGCTTCAGGATCTACTACTATGACCGTCATTTCGCACAGACGACAGGGAGAGCTCGAGTTCCATCGCGGTGAGCTTCAGGAACGAGTTCTGTGCTCCTTCTAGTCACATCTTGAGAAAATCCGGAAGTTTTTTTCCCTGTCCCTGAGAATATCATCATGGAATGAATGATACTTTCCGTGAAGCATGAAAATATGTCCACCACGGTTTTTACCGGATTGTGATACCTATTCTCTAACACATGGATGGCCCCCGAACCCTTCATTCCAGCCCCACCCGAGAAATATCGTAAAAGGTTCCCAAACAGTTTATCCAAGTACCAGGCCATTGGATGAAATCGCCAAATCCACTCACGGGATCAATATTTCGAATGGAGGGGCGGCCTTGCAAACAAAGAAGGTCAATGTCGACGCATTTCGGGAACCCGATATTGGCCGACCTTCTTATCGTGCTAGAGGATCACGAGTATAGTTCTGGTGGAGTTTTCCATTTCAATCCCGCCTCTATTCAAAATGAGGCTGGTCTTCAGGTAGAAGAAAGTTTAAGCCCACATTGAAACTTTCACTCGTCTTCTCAAGGTATCGTCTGACGCGAATCGGAGACGCTCCTTGTCCCCACACCCTTCCAATGCGTCGCAATACGCAGGGAAGAATACCCATTTCCCTTTTGCCATGTGGAGAAGGTCCTTGGGTCTCGATGGCACTAACATCAATCAAAAAAATGAAGAGCTCCATCGAAACTTTTTTGCTTTCTTGCCTCTGTCTCTTGGATTCCTTATCTGTTTGGCTGTCTCATCCCATCTCCCTCATCAAACTAGTCCAATTCCAGCCCGGACCTCTAATATTCACTCTCGTCTTATTCCAAAAGGTATCCAAGTGTACCGCTCTCGAAACTTGACAGCATAGCCAAGATGGCAGCCTCGAGGAGAAGTTATGATTGCTCGTCGGAGCTAGACGCCCGTCGATGTCACAGAAGAGAGCACAGGAGACGAAGCTATCCCACATCGATACCACGATCTACGGTGACCCAAGATCCCCAAGGCCTCCTTGAATTAACAGGAGATGTATCTCAAGACCCTTCTTCGATCTACAGATAGTTACAAATCCGTGCGGGGAAATATTTTTTTCCCCAAGCCATCGTCCAGAGTGGTGCCCCCCAGCTCCAGACACTTCGCAATCGGGTTTAGGTAATATCTTGACAGGGTGTCAAAGACATGTTAGTTCTGTTAAGGGCGTCCTCAGCCTCTGCCAACACCTGGATATATTATTCTAAGTGCCTTCGATGCGAGAGGAGGTTAAGACGGGGAGATAACTCTCACATTTGCACTGGTCCCATTTTCCGGAACCGTGGAGACCCATCACATTCTAATTTTGAACGAACGATGTCCATCAAAATATCCCGCCTTCATCCGCGATGTCGGCCCTAGCGAGAAACATTGCACACATTGCACTGGGCTTGGGCTCTTACTTTGGGGCTCAAGCTTACTCGCTCCCTTTGTGGAATGCGCGAAAATTTGCCGAGTGACTTTTTGGTGATATATTTTAAGAATCTAGATGTGTAATGAATGTCTCTCAGCACGTATCATGCGACTGTCGGCCATTCGCGAAGGTACCCACAAGCAAAGGGAAGGGAATGGCTCCACTTTTATCGGTCAGATTCTTGTTTCCACATTTTGCATTCCAGAATTATAAAAGTGCTATTATCGCATCTTTTGCCTTTTGGATTGCGCGCTTTTTTAGGGATCCCAAGCTGACTCGACCCATCAACTCCATGTTAGTAGCAGCAGATTGGACAGAATAGAATGGGTCAACGGTCCAAATCCTGCATGACGAAGCGAAAAATACACTTACATTGCCTCTGCAGTAAACTTGAAGCGTGAAGCTCAGATACAAAATTCGAAAAGGAACATCGAGATTTACTAGCCACTCCTAATAGCTACCGACAGCCAAGCGTTTAATTTAAGGATTTTGGCGTGTCGACCCGAGCATGACAATGCATTGACTACAGAATCGATGCCTCTCAATCACATGAGAAAACCATGCTTCGGAATTTCCATATCAGCCCCGCCGTAACGTGCGTGTTTCTACTACATTTTAAAATATTTTTATTTTTAACAAAAGATTGAGGTATCGACGGTTACTCATATCAGCGTAGCATCACCCATCGAAAACGACATGTCGTTCCTGATTAGTATCATGATAACCGGATAATCACTTCAGGTGACCTCGAAAATTTTTTCCTTCCTTCGAAGAGGGGGCGGGGCGGCGGTACCAGTTTCATAATAGGAATATATCATCAAAATTAAAAAAATGTTGCGAAAGATAGGATGAAAAAAGAGCAAACGGATGAGACAGAGGCCACCAACCCCTCTGATTGATGTCATTGCCACCGACACCGTTTCAACATTCGCCGCCATTAAATCTGCGATTCAGGGAATGTATCTATTTGTTAATTTCATCCGAGATGGGTGCATTTCGTTTTCTCTGAGCTTATCGCGAAGCTATTCGGGAGTTAGCTTAGCTACCCAAGCTAAGCTCGAGAGCGCTTAGCTGGTACATTCACGTACGCCCTGGGTCGCCTCGCGACGCATCGATGACTCGCGGCCCCTCCACAAGATCTTTCAGTAAAAAATATTCATGGAAGGGTGCGTCTTCATCACTTCGATTGCCAGCAAGCCCGCCGCCAAAGGCTTGGTATCGAGCTCGTCTACAGCCGCTAAGCGTTGCATTACCATCGACCGAAGATCACCTCTTTCGAGGCGGACGATATCAAGGATATTCTCCTCTATCGATTATCTTCGAGTAATAGAATTCAAAGTTCCAGAGCGCCAGCTCAAATCCAAAGCCGTTTCGACTAGACCTAGTTTCGGTATGGTAGCAGTTGCTTAAATTTAGTCCCCAAGACCTGACGTTGGATCGCAGCCAATGGAAAAGAAGCTCTGGTTTGTTCGCATCTGCATACCAGATTCTCCAAAGCCCAAGCCATTCGATCCATTGACATTCGACAGCTCCTAGCCATTCGGGACTCTCGCATAAACGAGTTTCTTGGGACAAGGGGCATGGGTAGGCTCGAGATTGCGCTGCTTCCATGATATTTTACCGGGGTCTCCCAGCTAATACTCAAATGATTCCAAACCAGAACCCTTAGTGGCGAACGTTTGAGCCCTTGATGATTTGGAGCTCCTGGATAAAGCTAGCTAGTTCCTTCTCATCGTTAGTCCAAAGAGTCGTAATCCGAGTTCATCTAAAGTACCATTTTCCTTTACCAGATGAGTGAAAGGAACATTTTTAGACATTTGCTTGACGACGAGATATTGAGGTTACATGCACTGTGTTTTCTCATGTTGGTAGCGATTGATCACATGGACTTATAAGTTTTTTCTTCTTCTTCCTTTTCCTGTCTGCATCATGCATGATGTATTGAGCCGGGGAAGGCGAGCAAAGCCTTGATTTCAAGGGTCCAAAGCTCACAAAAGGACAGAAAGGCTTACAACCTTTTTTTTTTTTTCTGGCTTTCCTTTCTTTTTCGGTTTTTCCCGCGTTGAAGCTTTTTGAGCAGATGGGGATTTTGCGAGAAATATTTTCTTGGGGGTCGCCCTTAATCTTGGTTCAATATGTGCATCGGCCGTTGTCGAGATGAATACCCGTCGGTTCGTCTACCAGTAGGAAGCTAGGATGGTCAAATGAGGGTGTTTAGCCATTGAGGTTTTTTTAATTTTTATTTTTTTAATTTTTAATTTTTATTTTTTGACTCCCTGCACTTTTGACTTTTGATTCCCAAGAATTTTTTTTCTCTTTGGCGAGCTAATCGCGTATCGGAATGAAGCCCGGGGCGAGGATTCGAGATTATCGAGATAAATCCTACCATTGCCCTCAATTGGTTAATCATCAACATGTCAACGCACGATGATGATATATTTTTACAATATTTCCTAGAGCGTTTAGATTAGCATTTCCCAGACGTATAATATAAAAGACTGATATCCTTAACTCTAGGATTCAACTTTAATGCAGTTATCCTCATATGTACATGTAAGTAACGTACATTCGCGGAAAGCACGAGATGCAGGAAAGATGTTCGACCCCCATGGATTCGAGTTTTTGTTATAAACCAGAGCGCTCTTGTACGGCCGCACGGACCAATATTAACCAGAAACCCTGTCCGAATTTTCAACATTTTGGAGCGAAAAAATCTAGCTCGGCCAAGGCTACACAAAATCAACATCATATTTAACATAGCGCCAAAGGCGATATTCGGATCAAAAAAGTGCATCCGTAGACGACCGTGAAGCTTACAACACCAATCGGGACTTTTGTAAGCAAATGTGTCAAGAACTAAGAAGAAAGGAAAGGAAAGGAACGATTACGAAAAAATTTTTTAAAACAAACCCAGCTTTGACGGCTCGGGGAAGCGCAAAGGCAGTCAAGGGTTTGCATTCCGATGCATGAATGATGCATAGACGTCGGCAGACCTGTAGGTGCCCATGTATCTCCACTGCTTACTTGCAGCAATAAGGTACCTGGCTAGCGGGCAGATATAAAACGAAATGCGCGGGGCAAACCCTCACCGGCAGGCCGATGGAACGGCTAAGCCGGTTCAGGAGGAAGTCACGATAGATGGTCCCGAGTTCTCTACGGAATTCCAAGGACTTCACCAACAGTGGATTTTTACAAGGAGCTTTTCTTTTCTCACTTTATCTTTACAATTTCGCTAGTGTGCCGTCTTGTTTCCCATCGATATACTTTTCTCCTGTTCTTCTATCCCACGTTAACGTTCTGAGTACAAAGCACAAACACTAGAACCACCAGGAACCAAAAAATGACCGGATCCGGCGACGAAACATGTTGACAAGATTCCTTGCTGTTTTACAATCGCCCCTCTTAGTCAGGAGGAAACTAAACTTTGTCAACCTTAGTTCGATGCTGTGGAGTCCTAATGATAGTGATAAGGGAGGGCAGGGGGAAAATACAACATGCAGATTGCAACACAGAATGGAAATATTTTCAACATTCCTCGCTCGTGTGAGCTCTCCGAAGTCGGCTTGTAGTTGAGAGATGCACGATAATAGTTTAGTCTGTTTGGTACACATTATTAAGTATTATAAATTAGCGCCCGTACTTAAGTACTTTCTAATATATGACTGTTCTTTTCTGAAGTCCAGAACATCCTAATCTCCTCGTTTAGAAAGAAGGCTAAAAAAAGCTTATCCGTTTGTGTCACCTTACTTCGAGTTTTGTTCCGTCTTCGTTTTGGGGCTTCGTGGCAGCCTTTGGCATATATATCTACCAATGTAGTGTCCATTTGAGGTTCATTCCTGACTGTCACATCTCACATTTTAGAAAAGCTTGAATGTTGTATGTCTTAGAAAGTGACAGAATGTCGATTGTGCAACCCTTCAGGCTGATATTTTTATGGCTCTAGCTATAAAGATATTTGTCCACTGCAGGTTTGCATCCGCAGATAAATCTAGGTAGAGGGTTAGATAGTGCCGTTGAGAGGCTTTGGTTTCGAGGCTATGTAGATAATAATTGAACTATCTTATTGGTGTTATAGATGCCAGTAAGCCTAAACAAGAATAGGAAACGATATCTTTCAAGTAATTTGACTTTGGTTCAAATTATATGTCTTGAAAACCCGTTCCTGCAACAGATTACATTGGATTAGTCTGGTGAAATGAATTGAGAAGAATCAAGATGGGAATAGTTTAGCCTACTCCCTGCAACTCCCCTGTATTAACTTGAAAATAATATCAATTTGTCTCGATCGTAAAATCCTCCACTACGCACATCTCACAATAAGCATTTGTATCCTATACTTCGTACTCCTCAATTCCAGGATCTCGATCAATCGGGAACCCCTGAATCAGTAAACGGAAGAAACGTCCAAAACACACCATCTAACCATATCCTGCCACCTGAAAATCAAATTCGTTCCAGAATATCAACTTCCTTCGAGCAACCACACTCCATCTGTTCTCGTTTCCCTCACCTCATCGTCACTAAAACGTCAAATTAAAGTTAATACTCCCAACCCACCAACTCCACCATTTCCATGTAAAGATTACATGCAACCCGCTGAAATGTCTCTCGGGGATGCATCGACAACAGCAGACCAAACCAAACCGAGCATCATGCATACGGAACCAACCTCCCGCGGCGAGCGCGAGCGCAGTCCGTAAAAATGGGAAAATGAAGCAGAAATCCCACACCGCTAACCCGATTCTGGAACTCGTCAACCCCGTTCTCTCGATTGAGACATGGCATGACATGACGGAAGAACCGTTCGTCGACGGAGCTCGCTCGCTCACCCTCTTGCTCCTCCATCGCCTCAAGGAAGTTAAAATATTCGGGAGGATAAATTATAGACGGGAAGGGAAGGTAGGTGGATTCGTCCGAACGGCTACGGAACCTTCGCTACGTTTGTTGATGGATAGGTGGGATGTGAGATATCATAATTGCGAAACTGTGTTAGGGTTCGCTGATTCGAAGGTTTGGAAGGATTCGGGAACGTTGGCCCTGTTTAGGAATATGGGGAATTTTGTATGTAGATGTGTGCACGTGTGTAACGGTGTCGTAGACGCTTGAACCCTAGTGTCTCCGGCAAGTGTGAAGCCTTGGTTGATACTCTTGGCTTTTGAAACGAAAGAGCTCCTACGGTACTTGCTATAACTAACTATGCGATCCTGGCTTTTCTCGAAACTCAAGGAATGATCATCATCTTCGAGATCGTATCTGGAAGAAGCAGTCTTCATTCGTATCACGGAGTTTTCACGAATTCACTTTGCAATGTCTCTATTTGGTTTTAAAAGAAATAGATTGAGATTTAAAATGCTATATACCCGTTACATCTCGCAAGAGCCATTTGAGTCCCGCATTTTAAGGTGCTACAAACGTCAAAGAAGAATATCTCCAGATCTAACCAAGGAAAATCTAGATTTCAGAGAAACAAAGAAGATTCGGGAAGAAAAAAAAATGTTCCCCACTTTCTCAGCTCCTCTTTAGCATCTTTCATGTTAATAGAGAGATGTGGAAGCGGGGGCACTCCTCCCCGAATTCTGCACGCACAGTCGAGAACGGTTCAGCCATCGGTAGAATCGGGAAGGTGCTCCCGATATGACATAGCCCGATATGCAACCCCCCTCTCCGGTGGATGGATAGCCAGCCCAGGTAGATGGTAGCGATGTGCATGGTGACCGCTGTATGTACCCTATTAAGGTTTTGAGATGGTTGGGGAAGGGTCCATGAGCGACGGAAGTATTAGAATAATTGATATCCTTGAGCTTATAAATTAAATATATGGCCAAGCAGATCTAAGCTGTCAACTTTGATGGGATCCACCCGGTTTGCGACTTTTCATGAGTCGTGGGAGTTGTTCAAGGTAGCGCACATATACAGTATGGAAATGTCGACATGTCAGCTTCCTCTTCTATATTTGCATTGCAAACGGAAATGTCGCGCGATATGGGCTCCTATTTAAGTACTACAACCTGGAAATATAAATGCTGGATTATAAGTAAGCTTTGTTGGTTTTGGACCGGAGTAAAGGGGAAACCGGAATAGCCTGCGGTGAATATAAACTCATCGACGCACGTGTTCATATGATGGACTGGGCTAATCGGTAGGAGGTATAAACGCGGGTGCGAAATGTCAGACGACCTTCGAAAAGTTCTGGACTGTAAGCTAGATATTTATATAAGCAACAAGATGACCCCGCGGAACCTAGAAGGATATCATGTATTTTTGTTTGAATTTTTTTTCCATTTGATTAACTTGTCCTAGATATAAAACTAACTGGAGGTGAAGACAAAAAAGGGACAGGTACAAGATGGGAGAGACCACTGACACCCGCAAGACACCGAGGAAAAGGAAAAAGAGACAGCAGAAAGGTTAGACGCGCAAGGAAAAGAGACGCGAGAGAAAAAGGAGACGCCAGCGAAAAGCCGTCGAAGATTAATAATCAGTAGTATATGGGTTCGAGGGAATATATAGAAAAAGAGGTTTATTTCGTAGTCCACTGTTATACTTTTTGTTCCCGTGTAGATAGATTTTGGTATAGTTGCGACCAGGAGTGACCTTGAAAAGGAAAAGAGCATGAGAACGTCCAGTACTTTAAATCATCATCGCTTGGTTTGTTTTTTTGTCGGAAAGGAAAACATTAAATTCAGAAGGCTATGATGACCGTAATTTTATTGGAGAGGATGTTGAAGGTTGAGGTTGAGAAGGCGCGGTTCGGGAGTTGTGGAGGTTGCAGGGGAACCGAAATCGCGGATTCCGGGGGGGCTAAGGTTCGCCATATCGGAAGGACCGTATCTGAAGAGCAGGCGATTCGGAAATTTATAGGGATTTTTGTAGAAGTAGTTTATACAGGTAGGGAAAAGATAATAAAAGGCAAGATGTCGTCCACGTAAAGGGCGTGTTTCACATGATGACACAGCAAGGATTCGGGTTTTGCGGGGCATATGGGTCTTCTCCTTTTCCAATCTGCAGGTTGCGATGGCTCGTTAGTCTAGGAAGGCTCGAAAAAATGTTACGTTGCGCGAAAATCGCGATGGAGGAAGATACAGGGTGAAAGATGCGTGTCGCGATGGGTAGGAAAAAAATATATTAAAGGGATAAAAACTTACGGGTCCCCAGGTAGCCGGTACCATGAAATCCTTCGTGGTTTTTGTGTAGTTGATCATCCTGCAGCCAAAGGAAAAGGCGAGTTAGTTTAAGGAGGCTATGGTTTCCGGCGATACCAAAAGGGTCGCGGGAAACGGGAAAACTAGGGTGATGGGACGCCGGAGGTTCTCTACATACGATTGACACGCTTCGCTGACTTTGACCCTCGGTCTCTCGAGGTCTTCCCGTAGACGGGCGTTCAACTCTGTCAGTCGTCGGAGTTTAAGTTCTTGCATCGACCCCTTCTTCTCCCTAGCCGGCTCTCGGGCACCGCCTTGGTTGTGAACAGCCATGTCGTCGGAGTGAGTTGCTTTCGCGAAAGGGTCGAGAACGGAGAGGGTTGAAGGACGCGAAGGAGAAAAAATTGTGCCTTGACGGAGCGACGGTATTGCAGAGAGGCTGGCGATGGAGGGGAGATGAGGTGAGAGATGTGAAAAGAAGAAAGAAGATTGGGCGATGGAAGAAGGAGGAAGTGAGATGGATGGATGGGACGATGTTGATTTGATTTGGAGGACCGGGAGTGTGGGAATTATTATTGTTGCTGTGCGGAAGGAGGGAAGCCTCAAGCGAGGCAATTATTATTCACAACACAAGCGAACTGCAGCGAACGAGCAAAGGAAACGAGGGCGCCCGTTTGATTCCTTCCCTTTTGGCTGGCTGGCTGGCTGTCTCGGCCTGGACGACCTCCTATTCGGTCTCTTGTGCGATGCTCGATTGTGCAATTGAGGAGAAGTTATATAATGCCCTGTATGATATATCTCCGAGACGATCGAGGCGATATATCTGGTGATTGTGCCTTTGGTCAACGGCCAGTTTTCAACGGTCCCTTTAGACAGACAGAAAAAATTTGTTTATTCGGTGGAGAATCGAAAGGGGAAAGAAAAGAAAATAGTGGAGGCGGAGGAACTTTCGATTGAAGAATCCAGGTCTCTAATCGCAATGCCTGTTAACAATATAATCAATCGAGAAGAGTTCGTAATCGGTTCATTATACTACTATCAAACTAACTAGGACCGGAGGTCAAACAGGGGACTGGCTACCGAGATTAAAAAGCAGCTGAAAGTCCCAGACGCCGGGGCTAATCCGGATGCCTCTCCCTCCCTTTTCCCCCCTTTTACCCTCGTCTCAATCACCTTGGTAGGACTTGCACCTTGTTACTGCGGTTTTTGGGATTCTAGTCATAAAGGGGCTTTTTCGCACCAAGCGGAAACACGACCAAAACACTCCCACACCGTGCACCCCAGATAAGATCTCCATGCGCTAACGTTGGGACCCGATCCTTGGGCCCGTCTTGTTCACTGGCACTTCCATGTCCGTGTCTGAGCGCTCGAATAACGGCGCACTGTGATTCGCACATTCAGCCTTGACTACCTGTCAAGGATGCTTCATAATATCACCAGGATGGAAGGGTTTGGCTCGTGCTCACACGCATGGCTCCTTGCCTTTCATAGAAAATGAAATCAAAACCATGCGCCATTCAAATATTCTGCTGTGTGCCAATTAATTTTGGAAAATTAAACGGTTGTTCGTGTTGTATTTCGGAATCTTTAAAGGGGAGCTGTCGACGACGTCCTTCCTAGCTTATGTCTGTCTGGCGTGATGTTGGTCTGTAAGCCTCCTTTGATCTGCTGCATGCAGCGCTTATGGGGTAGATAAGCTAAAAGGAGACACGACTACCGTATATATAACAAAAGGCAAACACACTAGCATGCACTCATCGATGCAATTGCTGATTGCGCTGTCTCTCGTGATGAGATTATAACAATTTGAATTTGAAGATTTGAGCAGGGGGTTTCCAAATTCGTACCCCAATTTTAAGCAAATCAACACAACTTTGGCTTCTGCAAAGCACAAATATATTTCTATATACGATGCAAGTGAGCTCATGCATGATCATAGGGATATTGGAATTTAGACCGAAATTTATACTAGTGGTCTATATGTGTGCCAGGAGCATGCACAAATATAACCGAATAGGATCGCGACATACTTGAGCCTGAACCCGGTTGCGAGCTAGGCGCTGGTACAAAGAATGTATAGCTTTCGGTACATTGTAATCGATACGGAAATATTGTAGATATCTTTGTTATTCTCGTATTAAAGTGGATGGCTACTTGATAAGTCTTTCTGGATCTGGAATTATGTTGTTTTGGGTCGGAATATTTTATTGTGCTACCGGATTCGTCTCTATCAACGTCGGATTAGTCCCACGATCCGCACGTGGTAAACTCTAAGAGAAAACAGATGCACACGAGATCAACAAACATCGAGTTAGTTTATAGATGATCAAATGGATAATTTAATTCTTATATCGGAGAGTAGCTATATTGGAGATCTGAACAATCCCATCTATTTATCTCTTTACACCTATAAGACCACTATATAGCAAATCACACCTCTAGGCTATACCTAGTTTACCGCTAGAATGTCATCGCCCGAGGATATAATCGAAGCCGCCACAGAAGTATCTCGTATCCTGAAGCAGATTGGCGTATCGCACGCCATTATCGGTGGCGCGGCGGGCAATCTTCTAGGCTCTGAAAGATCAACTCTCGTTAGTATAAATACACCAGTCAAAAACTCTCCAGAAGGAATTGTGTAACTGAGATCAAAACTTGTATTTATTTGAATATATATAGGACGTAGATGTCCTGGTTTCATTTCCCAGCATACAAGTTCGAGAAGCTATCCTTAAGCACGGCACTAAGTTTACAGGGTCAAAAACCGATCTCAAGTTTGCATATACCAATGTGAGTTCAAACATTTCACCGTCCTATCATATTTTAATTCTTCAAGCATGAGATATATATATATATATATCTTTAATGGCTAGTTAACTCTACATATGTTTTGGGGATAGGATGGAGGAACTTTCGTGCCAATCGAGTTCCTGAAGGATGGAAACGAAGCAGCGTTATCTATGCCAGATTTGGCTTCCACGCCCATCCTAACTTTTGAAGAGAGTGAGTAAATGGGATCATCACAGTTACCCGGTATTGAGATTAACTTTTATAGTTCCTCTAGTACATCCGTCAATAATCGTTTGTCTGAAGGTTGGGCGTTGGGCTTGGATGTCCGAGTCCGCTAGACCAAGGTCTCGAGTCAAAGCGAAGCAAGACCTCCATGACATTTTATTTCTGTTGAAATGGCTGGTGGAGAACGAAGAAAAGATATCATTCGAAGGCATGGAAACCAATCACCGTGAAAAATATACGGCTGGTTTCCAAAAGTTGAGCTCACAGTATAAACTGGCAGCTGAGCTACTGAATAATCTACTTTGATAGCGCAATAGTTCAAGAGCTGGAACATGTCGGTGAATTATTGTACAAGCCTAGTTTGATAAAGGCGATTGGGAATGTTGGGAACTATGCTGTATATTCTACCTCTAACTGATGGAATTTGTAAGCATATATTTAATGAGCTTTGATCTGTATGGTTCGTCTTTCTCTGCTAAATCCCATCCTTCAACCTCTTGTATTGCAGCATGCTGCCGGGCAAGAAACTCTTCCTCCGATTCGTCTTCCTCTTCTGGAGTGAACATCTTTCCACCAGGATTTGGGTACTTGTAGACAACCGTTACAAGAAGAATACTAAGATTTTGGCTTGCTGGAAGCCTATTCACCGAGTTCACAGCATAATCTGCCATACATTTCACCAATGAGATGCAGTGTTGTGGCAGCTTTGGTCGGAATACCCCATGACTAGGATCGAAGGGCGAGTGCACGTGTTCTGCGTCATGACTGGAAAGGTATACTAGCGATTCTGGGACCAAATGGATGCGCGTGGGGAATGTTTTTTTATCAAATTTGCTAACGAAATGGCACCCCCCTTCCGCTAGGACACCCTGGGATTTTGCGGCACGAGATGGCTCGACTCTTGTGAAACCCGTGTCTGGGTTCTCCAAGAGGCTTGTGGCCTCTTCTAGATGCGAGTCTTCGATGACATAGTCGTATACCTATTGCACAAATTCGAGTTAGTTTGATTCCGATTTGAATGTTTTATGCTCATAATTTATAACCAAGTCCATAATATATTTGGATCTGAAGGCTGTGAAGAACGCACAGATATGACGGCCGGATAGCCCCAGGATTGGAGAACTTGGTCACCCCATTCGATAAGATTTATCCCATGGTCGATTAGGATATTTGTTGCTCGAGCAAAGCTTGCTCGTAACTCCTCATGCATTTTTTTTGGATTGCCAAGGCTATGGACTTGTTGGAAATATTTTGGTTGCAGTAGAAGAGAGTAGAAAGATGTAAATAATTGCTAATACATATAAATACGTACACGGGGGCAATGACACATAATATACACCGACCAAAAATATATATATTTTGAGTTCTCACGCGGACTACATGCAATATGTTTGGGACTTGCAACCCAAAATTAGAACTTAAATTCGAAGTTACTTAAAAATAATACAACACGGAAGTGTGTTGGGAAGCGTTCAAAGCTCCCAACAAAGCATGTTTGCAGTGTTGCCTTGTTTGTCCACTCGCAACGAGATTGATAAGATAAGATTATGGGCTCATGAAAAAGGATGCAGTTGGGTCTAAGCCCTTGAAGAAAAAAGGTGGTGTTGTGAGGAGTTAGAACCTCCCGACAACATCATTCGGTGATGGGTAGGAAATAGCAGGCATCTGATATTTGTGTAGGCAGAAAATGTGATAAATAGATAGGCCCCGATTTCTCGATAGTTTGGGGGAGCTGTAGGAGTCCTCCGTTGAAATTTTCACTCGGACGACGGTTTTGAGCAATTGACGTTGTGACGCTTGATCAAGCTTACTGCGTGAAGCTTTGGTACTCAGCTGTTTGGTGTGGAGTCCGGCGTGTTGTTAGGTTTTTTTTTTTTGAATCCAAGAAATTTTAGCAACAGCGAACGACGACGGAACAACCTCCTTCTCCTCATCACCATCTTCCTCCGTCAAACGAGTCTTTAACAGCGGACTAATTGGCGCAGCCGTCATAGTACCGTGACTCAATCATCAGCGGGCTAACTCTCCGACTCCCCAGTGTTAGCTTTGCCTCTCGCCGATATCACACAAAGCTCTACGATCTCTCCACCTCTTCCGAAAGCTTTAAACTCGGACGCCAACAATCACCCAACATGCCGCCAGTACCCCACGCAAAACCGGAGAATGTGCTCAAGGTGAGCTTTGACGACTATTCATCTGGAAACTTTTGGATCATCAGGAGACTTCTAGAGCTTCCTGTTAATGAGAATTTGCTTTTGGAGTTGACTAATATTTTGATTTTTGATTGATATAGCGAGCGCAAGAGCTCATCGCGGTCAACCAGAGCCCAGCAGCTCTGCAAATCCTCCACGAACATATAACATCTAAACGATCGAGAAATACTCCTATTGCATCGTTAGAACCCGTTATCCTTCTCTTCATCGATCTTTGCGTCGACCTTCGAAAAGGAAAGACCGCCAAAGATGGCCTCTATCAATATAAAAATATTGCCCAGAACACAACGGTCCAGACAATCGAGGTAAGGAAGCATATGGCTTTCCATCAATAAAAGGTTGCTTAGGGTATGCTAACAATATATATAGATGGTTTTACGGATCTTCATTGAAAAATCCGAGGCCAAAGTGACTGCTGCGCAAAAAGAAGCCGAACAAACCACCGTCGAAAATGTTGACGATTTGGAAGCTACCGAAACCCCAGAATCTATCTTGATGGCAACAGTTTCTGGTGAACAGACAAAAGATCGAACGGATAGAAAATACGTCACTCCTTGGCTCAAATTCTTGTGGGAGACGTATAGGACAATTCTTGATATCCTTCGAAACAATGCTCGTTTGGAAACAATGTACCAGCAGACTGCCTCCCAAGCCTTCCAGTTCTGTCTCAAGTACACTCGCAAGACTGAATTTCGTCGTCTCTGTGAGCTTCTCCGAAATCATCTTCAAAATGCCAGCAAGTATTCTGCTCAGATGCATGCTATCAACCTCAATGACCCGGATACTTTGCAACGACACCTTGATACTCGATTTCAACAGCTTAATGCTGCTGTCGAGCTCGAGCTCTGGCAGGAGGCTTTCCGATCTATCGAAGATATCCACAACCTTCTCACCTTGAGCAAGCGTCCCGCTAAGCCTATCATGATGGCCAACTACTACGAGAAGCTTACTCGTATTTTCCGAACTTCGGAAAACCATCTTTTCCATGCTGCTGCATGGAACAGATACTACAATCTTTTGCGATCGAGCGCTGCAGCGGTCCAAGCCGGCAGTGTCACCAAAAAGGAATATCCTGTCACTAATGATGCAGAGTTTTCCCGTGTCTCCTCTTTCGTCATCTTGTCCGCCCTCTCCATTCCAGTCATAAGCACGGCTAGAAGCCGCGGAGGTCTTACTGACGTCGAAGAGGCAAACAAGCGAACTAGAAGTTCGCGATTGACAAACCTTCTTGGGCTCACTAACGCTCCTACCCGTACCGGTTTGTTCAAAGACATCCTCGCCAAGGGTCTTCTGAAGCGTGCTCGACCTGAGATTCGTGATCTCTACACGATTCTCGAAGTTGACTTCCACCCACTCAGTATCTGCAAAAAGATTGCTCCAATCCTCACCCAAATAGGAAATGATGAGGACATGAAGAAATATGTTCCCCCACTTCAGCAGGTAATCCTCACCCGTCTCTTCCAACAACTCTCCCAAGTCTATGATACTGTTCAACTCGACTTTGTCTACAAACTCGTCACCTTCCCTGCTCCTTTCGAGATTGAGGCCAACACTATTGAAAAATTCATCATGAACGGTTGCAAGAAGGGTGATCTCGCTATTCGCGTTGACCACGCTTCTGGAGCGCTTACGTTTGAATCCGATGTATTTTCTTCTGCCAAGTCCCTCCCGATTGGTGCTACTAATGCCACTGAGAAGGATATGGGCGTCCAGCGTTTGCAGAGCACCCCACAAGAGATCGTTCGAACTCAGCTTTCTCGACTCGCCAAATCTCTCTATCTCACCTGTTGCTATGTTGACCCGAGCTTTGTCGAGCAAAAGAATCGTGAGAAGGCCGAGGCCCTTGCTCGTGCTGAAGTGGGAGCCAAAAAGGAGCACGAAGATACTCTCAAACGTCGTGAAGTCATTGAACAGCGCAAAGAAGCTGCTGAGAACGCCGCCGCCAATCTTCAAAAGGAAGAATCAAGATTGCGAGCTCTCAGAGACAGACACCGCGAGGAAGCTGAACAGCTCCGTCTGGATGAAGAAAAGAAGAAGCGTGACCTCGAACGTCAAGAAAAAGAGCGTGAGAGGATTCTTGTCGTTGAATTCTGGAAACAAGTTACATCCATGGGTCTCACGGAGGCAGAGTTCCGCACTCAAGTCAAAGAAATCGGGCTTGAGATCCCGGAGAATGTTTCTACCCTTGACAGTAACTTTATCCGCAAGGTCAAGATTGCCATGATGGAAAAAGAGAAGAAAGAAACGAACGAGAAATTGCGTGTCACTAGCAAGCGTATTGATCATCTCGAGCGAGCTTACCGCAAGGAGGAACTTGCTCTCCTTCCTCAGGACTATGAAGCACAGCGTAAGCGCGACTTGGACGCTCATAACGAAAAGGTCGAACAATTCCTGCTTGAGCACAAGCAAAAGCATGAAGAGAATGTTCTCTTGAAGAAACGTCTCAGCCGACTCGTTCCTATCTACGAGAGCTTCAGAGATGATGTCCGTTCTAGACGACACGAGGAGTTTGAAAACAGACGCAAGAAAGCAGAGCAGCAACTCCAGGTCGAGATGGACAAGAGACGCAAGCAAGTCCGCGAAGCCAGAGAGAGAAAGAGACGCGAGGAAGAGGAAGCAGAGCGCCGAAGAATCGAGGAAGAAGAACGCTTGGCCAAGGAAGAAGAGGAGAGAATTGCAAAGGAAGAAGAAGAAGCCAGGAAGAAGGAGGAAGCCCGCAAGGAACAAGAAGAAAGACGAAAGTATGTACAATATTTGAAATGCTTTTTTGGTTATTTTATACTAACTTTTCTACTTAATCAGGGAACGAGAGGAAGCCGCCGCTATGCAACGAGAGAGAGAACGAATCGCCGAGGAACGTGCAGAAGAACGAAAACGTCAAAGAAGGGAGGCCGAAATAGCAGCTCGCGAGAGACCTGCCCCCCCGAAGGAGGAGCCTGCCAAAACAGACTCAGAATTCCGTCCTACCAGAGTTCCAATCGTCGCAGGCGGTGGTGGTTGGAGAGAGCGTCTGGCAGCTAAGCAAGCAGCCGAAGCCGCGGCAGCAGGAGGCGAAGCGCCTTCAGCTGATGCAAATGGCGAAAAGGCTGCTGCTCCAGCTCAACCTCAGGTTGCCGCTCCTGCTCCTGCTCCTGCTCCTGAATCAGGCAAATATCGCCCCGGCGCTTTCCGCCAGACAGCCGTTACCGATGTCGCCATGACCCCAGAGGAAATCGCTGCTCGCGAAACCCGTGCTCCTCGTGAAGGACGAGAACAGCGTGAAGAACGTGAGCCGCGTGAGAAACGTGAACCTCGTGAAGGACGAGGTGAAGGTGAGGCTGCTGCGGCTGCTGGTCAAGGACGAGCAGGTAACTGGGGACGAGGTCCACGCACCGAAGGACAGGAAGGAGGTGAAAGGAAATATCAAGTACGCCCACCACGTGAAGGCGGTGAAGGCGGTGAAGGCAAATGGCAACCACGCCAACGACGCGAAGGAGGTGAAGGACAAGAAGGAGAACGACGCGAGAGACGTGAGGGAGAGCCCAGCGAACAGAAGTGGCAGCCACGCCGACGTGAGGGAGGCGAAGGACAAGAGGGAGAACGACGTGAAAGACGTGAAGGAGAACCTAGCGAGGGCAAATGGCAACCACGCCAACGACGTGAAGGAGGTGAAGGGCAAGAAGGAGAAAGACGTGAGAGACGTGAGGGAGAAGGTGGCGACAACAAGTATCGTCCAGGTGCCTACAGAGGACGTGGCGGCGGCAACATGGGTGAGCGATCAGGCAGCGGCCGCGGTGAGCCTCGCACTGGAAGTGGACGTGGCGATGGACGCACCGGCAGCGGAAGAGGTGGTGGAGAGATGGGAGGACGAAGTGACAGCCGTCGCGGAAGCGAGAAACCTCCCGGTGAGCGAGCCACTGGTAGCAGCTGGAGGTAATATATACGTCTTCCACTTCTTACCGCTGTCGAAAGACGAGCATTTCGTCTGCGAGCAGCGTTTAAAGCATATTTTATCTTTCCTTTCTCTGTTTCTTTTATTATATTCGCCCATTATTGTTTCATTCAATTCTAACCCCGCCAAACATTCATACCCTCCTCACTGGTTTGGACTATCCCCCATTCCTAGCCAGGACACCGACTAACTCGATACGTTCTACTCGCCACTACACACTTCATGTACTTACTCTGGGCGCCTAATATTATGTTACGAGAAAACTTTTTTGTATGTTCCTTTTAATCTTCGCTTGCATTTCTGTTCAACCTTCTCCTAAGGTTTTGTCATTTCCTGCTTGTTGATTCTTTTATGGCGTTACTTCGCCTTCTTTCTCTCTATCCATGTTCTGGTATATTTGATGAGTCCACAGACTGTTCCGTGGTCTCCGGATGATGGACACAAAAGCTTTGAATTTAATGCGGCATCATGTAGGGTTGATGAGAAAGGATGGGGAGGTATCGATGCATAAAGTAAAATACACGATATTAGTTCTCTCAATTTCCCAGAATTTCGACCATCTTAAGAGATTAATAGATATCTGGTTGCTAGCTAGTGGGGTATTGATTGATATAACGCGGGGGCACCAGAGGGGGATGCATGCCATGTTGTACATGTGTACAATTTGAATGGGACCCCGCATATACGAATAATACCAACCACTTGAGTACTTGGCTAGCTAGCTAGATATAAAGTATCTCTTGTCCCTTCTCATGATCTTAAACAAAGACGATTCACACACAGGATATTCCTAGAATTCCTTATCAAAAATTAGCGTTGTGGGGTTTGAGCTCTCATGTTGAAACGAAATATCCGCAGCTCAGTAAGCCCGTTTTCTCGTTTAGGAAAAAAAGAAATTTTTTAGGAAGGCCAAACCGCGCATAACTTGACTTGGACGTACACATGCTGGCCATCTCATTCGACACCTCTTCTTCAACCTTTCGCCCGTCCTACCATTTTCAACCGCCCATATTCTTACCAACCTTGCCGTCGCCGCTGTCATCACAATCGTCGTTTTTCTTTACCAATCTATCAGAATTGACATCGGCTGCTGCTGCTGCGACGATGGATACCTCTGTGCAGCCATTCAACACGGGTCGGCCGAATTCGCCTGGCGCCCCGCCGACTGAGTTTCCTAGCATCAGCTTGGACACTGAGATGATGGATGAGGATGAAATCATGGCAATGGGAGAGGTACGAACAACTCTTCAACTCATTTAAATTTTTTCTAGATAACATGGTTTTCCTCGTTCTTTTCTTTTTTTCAAAACTCTTGGTCATGTCACTTGCGAGCTTTAGGTTGAGGTCCTAGCGCTCTTCAAGACCGATGCAAATGCTAACTGGACAGCACTTTTTACCAACTAGAATACGCTAGAAACTCCAATCGACGGACAGCAGCTGCAAAATGCCGACTCGTTCGTACCATCCGATACTCTCACACCGAATAAGGTCCACCTGCGCGGATTGGACAACATGTCTTCCACCGATGTCAAGGCCTTTGTCGCAGCTCACTTTACTGGCGCAGAAATCGACAAACTAGAATGGATCGATGATACGAGTTTGAATCTCGTGTACAAGGATGACGAAACCGCGCTGGCCGCGCTGACTGCTTTGAGTACCGAGTTTGGAGCGAAGAGCAAGCCGTGGGAGCTGAGGGAAGCGAAGAGGAGCGAGGCTTACCCATTGGTGAGATTGGATGTCAGACTGGCTCTCGTGACGGATAAGAAGGAGGTTAGTAGTAGCGTTCGATTGCTATGTAAACGATTTCATGAAGGTATTTCGAGACTTGATGCTAATATGGCTTGCTGTGGATTGTAGAAGGGAGCCAGGGAAAGAAGCCGATATTATTTATTCCATCCAGAGGAAGATAGGGTTGAGCAGCAGGAGAGGAAACGAAGAGAACACGAGAAGGAGAGAAGGGAGCGAAGGAGCGAATATAGACAGCGGGATTACGATGAACGGAGGTATAGATCCGGATCACAAGAACAGGACCGAGACCGAGACGGCCGGGTGAGAAGCAGATCGAGATACGATGAAGAAGACCGACGGCGAGAACCGATGGAATTGTTTCCCGAAGGCGGTGCTGTGGATAGGCGCACGACTGGTAGACGGTCACGGTCACGGTCACCAGTGGAGCTATTCCCCGAGAGGATGAAGAATGCAGATGTCGAACTATTCCCTGCAGCGACAAAGAACGAAACCGTGGAGTTATTTCCGGATAAGATTGGCAACACGACTGTGGAACTATTCCCTGGGAGAAACGGGAGAGGCAGAGATACAAATGCTGATGAACCGAGGACGTTGTTTTCAATCGACGACCCTGTTGAAATGCCGAGGAGAGGGCCGAGCCCCATTCGACAGACAAGAGATCAGGCGAGATCGAGAGGCAATGCTGGGAGAGGAGCGGTTGAGCTATTCCCTGAGAAGACCGAGAAGCCTAGGTCTTTGGCAGACAGGATTGATAACCCTCGATCCAACTCAAGAAACAACAGAAGGGAAGATACGGAGATGGGAGACTCAGGATCGGGACTTTCAATACGTGGTACAGCTGGAGGTGGGATTAGTATTCGCGGTGCGGCTAAGGGCCAAGCGGGTCACTCGAATGCTGGGATCGAGCTGCTGCCGGATAAAGCAGCGAACAGCCTGTTCAATCGAATCAGCGAGCCTGGAGCAGGCCGTAGAGGGGCTAGGAGGCAGAAGGCTGAAGACATGTTTGGTTAAGCACGCGCGGCCGGGGCTTTGTTTTAAAGTTATATGACTCTTAGCATGGTTCAAATTAAAGATTCGCGGTTGTACAGATATCGAAGCATAGCTTTCCATGGTTGCAAGAATAGAAGAAGCAAGAAGCAGATGACATTACCCTCACATGATGGTTACGGTTAATTTAGAAGAACGGCTTTGGCAGGTTTACACGATAGTCGTTTAGCATGATATAGAAGAATAGAAGCAGGTCTTCGTCGATGACAGGGGTTTGTATATGCGACTTTGACATGATTGTATAAATGCATGTTAGTCTCAAGGCACTTTCAATAGCATAGCTTTGCCAGACACCACCGGCCGTGCTGCTCTAGGCCCACCTCTTCAATATATATCATTATATATACGCAATGAAGAACATCATCAACTTGAGATATAATTAGCCCCTGAGAGAAGCGCACTCCTTGGTGAGACTCATAATACAATATTGCCACAGTATGAAGATAAATTTTTTCGTTGGTATGTGTTGCAGGCGACGATGTTGTTTATGTGGCTCCAACTTGTAGGATGTATCTGCTACCAGTTCCCCCGCCACGCCGCCCACAGTAGCCGTCGTACCGGTACTCGTTTCTCTCGAAAGAAGCCTGTCCCGTTTTCTGGTCTGTCTGGTCTGTCTGAATCAAGGCGAGAAGAAGGAAGAAAAGGGTTCTCTTGTTTTATAGTCAGAGAGAGAAACATATCTATCGCTGGTAAGGGCACAAACGACACACACCCAAATACATCATATCCTTAGAATTAACTTGTCTTCGGACAGCTCGTTACCACCACCCCACCGAGAACTCTCTTCTATTCCTCGCTACCCAGCCAACCAACAACCCCGACTCAAGCAAAAGACACCTCTCAATCGCCTGATATTCGACAATCGCCCTATAGTCAAGCTTCAAGGAGGCATTCAGGATGGATATCGAAGCTATCAAGGAAGTCTGGGCGGCGCAGGAAGAACAGGACGGCGCTCGCTTAAGGTATCACCACCACGTCGTCTCTGCGTGATATACACACATACCACCTATGTGGGTGTATTGGTATCGTCGCTGACATCATCGTATCTACCGGACAGTTGGAACATCTTCCCAGGATCTCGCCTCGAAGCTAGTAGACTAGTCGTTCCCATCGGTGTCCTATACACACCTCTCAAGGAAAAGGTGGACAACAGCTATATCGTTCAGTATGAGCCTGTCACATGCAAGCAGCCATGTCGGGCTGTCCTGAACCCTTATTGGTATGCTCAACTCGAGGTCAATCGACGATAATTTTGTTATATGTATATGCTTTCTAACATCTTTTACCATAAAGCCAAGTCGACACACGCGCCAAACTATGGATCTGCCCATTCTGCTTGACTCGCAACCAGTTTCCACCCCACTATAAAGACATCTCCAACAATTCTTACCCTCGTGAACTGCTCCCTCAGTTCTCCACCATCGAATATGCTCTCGCGAGACCAGCCCCGGCGCCACCAATCTTTTTATTCGTGGTGGACACATGCCAGGAGGAGGACAGTTTGAAGGCACTCAAAGACTCGATCATTCTCAGCTTGAGCCTTCTCCCTCCAACTGCTCTCGTCGGCCTCATTACCTATGGCACAATGGTATGGATTTGAGATGCATATAAATGCTCTAGGAATGTATGTTGACTTTTTTGCTTTTTGGAAACAGGCCCAAGTTCACGAGCTTGGTTACACCGAATGCCCCAAATCCTACGTCTTCAGAGGAACCAAAGAATACACTGCCAAGACTGTGCAGGAAATGCTCGGAATTATCAATCCTGGTCTTCGACCTCAGGCGCCGATGCCGCCAGGTCAACGCCCGCCACCTCAGATGGGTGCTGGAGCTCGTTTCCTGCTACCCGTCGCCGCTTGCGAGTTCCAACTTACCAATGTGCTCGAACAGCTCCAGAAGGATCCTTGGTCTGTTGCAAATGACAAGCGTCCATTAAGATGTACCGGTGTTGCTTTGAGTGTTGCTGTTGGCCTTTTGGAATCGTCGTTTGCGAATACTGGCGCTAGAATCATGTTATTCGCTGGTGGACCGGGAACCGAAGGCCCCGGTATGGTTGTCGGTCCTGAATTGAGAGAGCCAATTCGATCCCATCACGACATTGAGCGGGATAACATCAAGTACTATAAGAAGGCAATGAAAGTAAGTCACTGGGAGAATTCCATCGTGGCCGCAAGGAATTTTCTAATGAGAATTCTAGTTTTATGACGGTCTTGCGAAACGAACCGCGCATAACGGTCACATCATTGATATATTTGCTGGATGTCTCGACCAAGTCGGGCTGCTGGAAATGAAGAGTCTCTCGAATTCCACCGGAGGGCACATGATTCTTACCGACAGTTTCACCTCTTCCATGTTTAAGCAGAGTTTCATCAAGGTTTTTGATAAGGATGTGAACGACAATCTACAAATGGGCTTCAACGCTTCGCTTGAAGTGTTGACGACGAAGGAGCTCAAGATCACTGGATTGATCGGACATGCTATCTCCATGAACAAGAAATCTAGCTCGGTCGGCGAGACTGAATGTGGTATTGGAAATACCTGCTCGTGGAAGTTGTGCGGTATTACACCAACTTCTACTGTAGCTACTTACTTTGAGGTTGCAGGCCAAGCCGGCCCGCCGGCGCACCAGCAAGTGCCGCAGAAGGGATTGATCCAATTTTTAACGTATTATCAACATTCTTCCGGCCAGTACCATCTTCGCGTCACAACGATCGCTAGAGACGTCAGTGCTCCAACCGGCGACCCTGCGGCTATCGGCCATTCGTTCGACCAGGAGACGGCGGCTGTTTTGATGGCAAGAATAGCGGTCTTCAAGGCTGAAGTCGATGACGGTCCTGACGTTCTCCGCTGGGTGGATCGTATGCTTATCAGGCTCTGCTCTCGTTTTGCCGAGTACCGAAAAGATGACCCGACTTCTTTCCGTCTTGAAAAGAATTTCACATTATATCCTCAATTCATGTTCCATCTCCGTCGTAGTCAGTTCTTGCAGGTTTTCAACAACTCTCCTGACGAGACTGCTTTCTACAGGCATGTTTTGTATAGAGAAGATTGCGGAAACTCGTTGGTGATGATTCAGCCGACGTTGGATTCATATACCTTTGAGGCACCAGATGCGACACCTGTTCTATTGGACTCGACAAGTATACAACCCTCGCATATCTTGTTATTGGATACTTTCTTCCATATTTTGATTTTCCATGGTGAGACCATCGCGGAGTGGAGGAAAGCAGGATACCAAGAACAGGAGGGATACGAGAACTTCAAGGAATTGTTGCAGAAACCAAAGGACGACGCTAGGGTAAGACTCCTTTCGAATTTTTTTTTTTTACAGCTTGATACTGAAACAAGAGCGCCTTAATACAATTAGGGACTCATCCAAGATCGCTTCCCTCTACCTCGTTTCATCGTTTGCGACGCCGGTGGCTCTCAGGCCCGTTTCTTATTGTCCAAGTTAAACCCATCGACGACCCACACCACCGGAGCTTATGGTGGTGCTACCCAAAACGCACAAACCATCTTCACCGACGACGTGTCGCTACAGACTTTCATGGAACATTTGATGAAGTATGTTTATCTTATCGTGCCTTTCTTATGTGAAAGAATAACTTTGCTAACATGGACGGTTCTAGATTGGCTGTCACCGGTACGACTTGAGCGCATTCGACCATTCTAACCCACGTTGTTTTTGTTAGCTAACTCCAGCCGTGCTTTCTCTTTGCTCTGTTCGTTCTTTGAAGAAAAGGCGTAAGTCAGTGATTGAGATTTTATTCAGTTCCTTTGTTCGGCCCACCGTCGAAGCTTCATCATTCTGGACCAGCCTAGTACCGAGGGGCGGATATAAGGATACAATAAATAGTGGAAGATGTTCTTTTTGGGGGGCCCTTTGTTGTTCCCGTTTCTCAGCCTGAGTTTATAGTCATAGTATATTTATCTACTACCTCTTATACTCTTTTTGCTACACCTTTTTTTTTTTGTCAAGTAATGGTGGATAATCATTTCTATTTTCTTGAGGCCGTCCATTCACGTACGCTGTCGGGGGCTAAACACTTTTGTATACACCTCTAAAAGAAATGGATTTCGAATAGCAGATGTTTTTATATATACCCTGGGCGATAGTGAATGCACGTTGTCGGATCACTTCCAGAGTGGAGCCACCAACCGAGTTACATACATTTCGCCTATGTCGGCGTCTGAACGCCGTCCCCTCATTTAATAACCTTGGCCTCGCGGAGACAATCGATATATATCATCCCTTCAGAAAAGTCTATCGATATAGACATATATTCGCATCGCATAGCCCCACGGTTCTCATTCCAACATTTTGCCACTCGAACAACGCAAAGGTCTAGGTCGCAGTCTCAGGGCGCCTAGACCAACTGTTGGTACACCGGCGGGCCCTACATAAAGCAACCCATCTCTCAACGGCGACATCATCGTTGCATCCAAAGCGACTGGACAGCTTTCCAAAGTAACCCAATATAACAGGCTCTTGCGCTCAGAAATCCGAATATAGAATTTTTTATAAAAAGGATGCACCCAGACTTCACTGTAGTCTCAGGCGGACAAACCGGCCCGGACACAGCAGCGATCAAAACCGCCATCGCCAACCGGATACCGTATACCGGATATGTTCCGCACGGCTTTACCAATGAGAAAGGCCGCATTTCAGACTCATACATCTCCTCTCCCTTCGGCTCGCTCACGGAAACGGAACCTGAAACGGACCCGGAGCGGACTCCCAACGCGGAACGGACGTTGTTGAACGTGCGACAGTCGGATGGGTTGTTAACGCTGGCATTTTGTAGAGAAGAGGATTTGAGGGTTGTTTCTAAGGGGACGGAATTGGGGATCGAGTGTGGGAAGGAAGGGAGGAAGAGTATGTGGTTTGTGGATTTGAGGAGGTATAGGGAAGGTACTGGGGAGGAGGTGGAGGGAGTGATTAAGTGGTTGGAGGAGGAGGAGGTAAAGGCTTGTGGGATTGGAGGACCGAGGGAGAGTGAGGAACCTGGTGTGGAGGTAGAGACGGAGAAGTTTTTGATGGAGGTTTGGGGGAAAATTAGGGAGAGAGGGTGGAAGGGAACTAAGTTTGGATGAGGTTCTTGTACCCTTTTTATTTCGTTTTTAAGAATTAAGAATTAGAATGCGCGAGGCTCGGAAGGAGGTTTTGTAAGTTCATTCAAAAAAACATGGAGTCGAGCGGTTTTAGGAGACATGGAATTGAGGGTGGAGATGGCTAGACTTGTAGATTTATATGGCTCTAAAGAAAATTCCGAAGAAAGAAAGAACAGAGAGCCCTACATGTTGATTTTAGAATTCTAGAGCGAGACTGATATAGGGCACGGTTATAAAAATAAAAATTGCCTTGAAATCGAATTTCATATTCTATGTCACCGACCACAAATGTCACTAAATGCAAATCAGCTTAGAAATGTTCCTGTTATTATATGTTCCCAGGTCACTGTCATTTGTTAGTCAAATTTCCATCATGACATGAAGTGATCAGATTCGGCGAGGCTCTACACGTTCCTTCATCGCATCGTGAAGTTGGGCGGGTTGTGGGTTGTGGAGAAACAATTCTCCGCATACAAAAATCCAACATCGGGTGCGTCCCTGGGATTCTCCACTCACGGCATCGGCCCGAGAATCTTGAAATCTTCGCAACTAATTCTCCTATTAACTCGTCCGACAGGTCTATTATAGCATGACTCAGAAAACTTGGTCTAGCGAGGACTGTACGATATATATCGCAATATTCTCGATTTTAAATCTTAAGCCTGAGCGACAAATAGGCACAGGGAGCCACAACTAGACTAGGCGAGCTCAACTTGAATATATTCGACCAGGCTTTGGATTATAATTTAGCTCGACATAGACTCTGGTGTCACTTTATAACGAAAATGCCGGCTATAAATCTCGAAATTGACCGCGTATTGCAATATATACTCCCGCACATCACCCGATATTTATCGCAACAATCAGCAGCTGCTTCCTTCCACAGGCCTTTCAAGTTGGCTGTGACTGGCCTGCAAGGCAGTGGCAAATCCACATGGAGCTCACAAATCGTGGAAGTAATCAACAAGAAGGGCCTCAAGGCTAGAACGCTATCTCTAGACGACTTATATCTCCCGCATGAAGGGCTCATAGCAGTTCGTGATGCGAACCCGGAAAATAAACTTCTGCGAACAAGAGGGCAACCTGGAACGCATGATGTGGAACTCGCGAAATGGTTCTTTCAACAATTTGAGGAGCCAACGGCGGAACCGAAACTATTCCCGATATTCGATAAGAGCAAGTTTCACGGAGAAGGCGATCGTCTACCGAAATCGGAGTGGCATACTTCTCCACCCGACGAAATCGTAGACGTTCTGGTTTTCGAAGGATGGTGTGTGGGATTTCGGCCTCTGCAAGATGATGCAATATCTGCAGCTTGGAATGAAGCCAAAAATTCGCCACTGTCTCATGACGACTTTTCAAAATCGCGTCCGATAAAAACTCTTGCGAATCATGGGGTCGCTGATCTACGGTATATCAATGGCCAACTGGGGACGTACTGCGATTTTTTTATGGGGCCGCAGCATTGGGATTATATGGTTCATCTGGACACAGATGATTTGAGAAATGTATACGCTTGGAGGTTGGAGCAAGAAACATTTTTGAGGCAAACTAAAGGAACGGGTATGTCGGATAATGCGGTAGTTGAGTTTAGTAGGTTTCACGTCATTATTCTTGTTTCTTGAGGTCATTAGCGGACTAATATATCCCTATTATAGTCAAAGGTTATATGCCAGCATACGAGTTGTATTTGGGAAATCTTAGAAAAGGCTTCTTCCAGCAGAATGGGAGCAATAACGGATGTCAGTTGAGCATCAAGCTTGGAGAACAGAGACAGATTGTAGATGTCAGAGAGATTTAATTAGGGAGAGGATATTGGTTTCTTCAATCTATAAGGAGTCGGAATTTTAGGACAGCCCCGATTTTTAGAACATATGTACATATTGAAGCTCTCTGTTAACATTTTGTGAAGCTTATTCTGAATGATATTTGAAATTTAAATCGGAAGAGATTCCCATGAAGCCCAATATCAGTAGTTCTATCTTAAATCAGAATTGCTTTAGTAATCTGGGAGCTTTCGCAATCAACAGAATAATATGGTAGCGATACTGAGCAAATAATACCTCGAGCTCGCGAGGGGAGAAAATATTACACAGAGACTCGGTGCGAGAGATCTTTGGTGGAGTATAATTCGAGAACCGGAACTTGCAGCCACCGAAGATGCACCAATGTGGCATAGCTGCAAAGGCGGGAGCCGGCTAGCTCTGCGGGTGAATACTAATATCATCCCGACTGGAATCACGCAAATGAGAGACATAGTCTAGCCAGCCGTCCGCGGTCTCCCCGATTCTAGTTCGAATTCTGGTTCAGATAGGCAGATGAGTGGCACAGACGAAAGCGAACAGGCCAAGCACGCTCAGGACGAAATTGCGAAATTTCGAAAGCCCACCACCCATGAGACATAGCATGACTAGCATCTGACAACAGTACCAGGGTACCAGGGAATGTGAATTGCGTTCTAAACTCTAAATTCGAACACGAGTTACGGTAGCGGATATGCCTGAACAGAGGCCTCAAGTGGCGCTGCAGCGCCGATCGAAACCAAACTCTCTCGATAGTTACAAGACTGGGCGCCCAGCTTCATGAAGTCGAAGATGCAACTTAGTCAACACAAAATTAATACGGGCTTTAGCTATTATCAAACAATAGTTATTGTTGTGAGGGTACTGGGAAAGTACGACACCCACAAGGTGTCAGCAGACAATGTGCTAAGAACACTCCCAAAGTAAGGATGAAAGGGGTAGAGATATCACGAGTTCAAATTTAGACCTTTCCATCCTGGCGGCAGCATGCGCTTCTCCTAGTTAGATGTTGGTTTTCGAGCTTGGATTCAATGTAAATCAAATTTAACCTAGTGTTGCGCAAGCAGAATAGATTGGGATAAGGGAGTCGACTAGTGTTCTCATTTACCAGTTGAGCAGGTAGAATACCTGTCAATAATGTATTAGGGTAGATAATTGGGTAAAGTGTTTTTCCTGGGTGGTGGGGCTCGTTATGAACACCCATTTTCTGATCCTAGGAACTCCTTTCTAGATCGAGGATTATGGAAAGAATACATGCAAAAGAACGAAGTCACTGTGAGCTAAAAATTTTTTCATGCTCCTCCCAGAACTTCGAGAAAATGTGATTTTTGACACGCAGGGATTGTATCTTCAGAAGCAGGATAGGATTGAAGCTTGCCACCTATTTATTTAGGATCATGGTGTCTCCGATTTCACTATTTGTCAAATACGTGGCGGCTTTTAACTCAAGAACGTCAGTAAGTCGCATGCATGCAGGGCTGCTCGCCGCGTAATTGAGCCGGATTGTAACGTTTTCCGGAGCGGTAAGGGAAGACATTGAGCGTAAACATGAAGAGGTACTTGAATATTTGTATATCGATAGACAGATATTGTGGCAGGCGAGTGGATGCAAATAAGAACGATAATATTCCTGTCTTACGATTAACCGATTAATTTCGCAGCTCTCGCATCAATTGAAAAACAAGGATCCAAGTTTTTTTCCAAGACAGGATAGTCGACCAAGCGGATCAGGTCTGGATATTTTCACTCTCATAGGATACCGAAAATAGGGTTGGAGGTCGCTCAGCGTGACCGGGATCCCTCGGTTCAATATAGTTGTGGAGTGCAGGCACATGCTCACTTTTTCTATCTTTCTCGTAAACGTCGTTAAAACAGCTCTGTTGGGACAATTGATCCAGCTAGACATGCAACATCTCAAGCACACGCTGCAGTAGGTGTTGTAAACCTTGTCAGTTTGTACCACTTCTTGGAACACTGGGAATCGAAGGACGGAAGGTCACGGTTCTCGAGAGGGACTTCGTGCTCGTTCACAGTAAATGAAACGACGACGGAGGCTCCGAAGTCCCACGAGCTATGGGTGGATTTGGGTTTGGAATATCCATGTTATAAGTTACGTGTTGGCTGAGTAGCTACGTCCTCCCTTCGCTTCGTCGCCAGTTACACCAGCAAAGTTCAAGTGCGCGAGGCAAGACAAGATACTTGCCTTTCTGCCGCGCAACGCCCTTGCGCGCACTAATTAGACCATTGCACATGGTGGTTGGCCAAAAACAAGGAACACGGAAAGGGTGGAACGAGATTGGATGCAATGCAACCAGGGTACACAAGCGTCAGCCGGTCGAGCTCTGCGAGACATCGCCTCGGTGAAAGTAGCGAGCCTTCCCCTTCGACTTGGAATATATTCTCCTTCGAATAATATCCTCACTTCCAGGATGCAGTGATTTCTTAGGGATATGCATCGCCAAAGGTCACACCTTCCAGGTTATTTATAAGCGACTTCTGGTCTCGGCACATATTTACGAGCAGCACCGATGCATTTATTCGACTTCGAGGCCTCGTACAGTTGCACACCAGTCCCGACATTTTGGTTCCCCGGCCCCTTGAGTTTCATGACCTGTGGTCTTAACTTACTGCTCGCCCGTTTTTTGCGCCTATTTCCAGGTCTTCCACACTCTTGAAGTCTTGGGGTGGCTGTTCTCGGATATTCGGAGAGAGCTCGATTATGATTGGAGATGATAGCGCACCCAAATATCCAACATAACCTCTTTTTTGCAAAATTTCGTTTCAATTTCCAGTGGATTGAGAAAAGAACCTACCTGTCAACGCTAGTTCTGCCATCCCTGGTCGCCTACCGTCTAGCGCCATTTCCTCATATGAAATATATTCCAGTTGGAATATCTCTTAGCGTCCGTGAGAATACAACATGCTTACTTCGTGGTTGCTCATCGAACAGGCATTGCACCTCTGCAAGAAAAAACGACCTAGAGAATCCGATAAGACGCAAGAGCCCGAGCCGGACAGGATGTCGGTCTTGAGTTAGGGCCTAGGCTAGAGTGGGGCTTAATTCGCAGCACTGTCTGAGCGACCAAGCGGCTATTACCGCTCTGTCGGGCCCCAGTTTAACCAATCCTACCTCGACTTCAATGTCGGACACCAGTTTGCCCAACCGATAGCGTTTGGTTGCAATAATCATTAAAATTATAAAAAGGAATCATAAAGAATAATTGGCGCACCTTGGCTGGAACAGCCTTCATCTTGGTTGGAAACGAAAGGTAGCGGAGAAACTGTTCCCTTTTTCGCTTTCATTTAGGGAAAGCCAAAAAAACCCCGTGACTCGAAATTGCATATTTTGAGGCCCGACTCTCGTACAATCGTAGGAATTGGACAAGACTCCTGAAAAGGACCCGTCTTGAACAGTGGGGAGGCACGCTGGCGACTCAGCGCCTAGCCTCTTAGAGTATTAATTACTTGCGTCATGTACTAAATGTGAATAATGCATCTCTTATATTTACACATCCATGCAGGACGCTGAACTATAAAGTTCCAGGTCCCTACACGTTTCAGAGGCGACAACAAAAATGGAAACATGTTGGATACTTGTAGGATAGGTACTCTGGTGTACGCTATTCTTGGGCAGGGGGAAGCGGGTGTCCCGGGGATTGTGCCTGGGCAGGAAGTCTGAAAGATGCCAACCAAGCCTAAAAGGTGGGTGCCCGCCAACTTATCCGCTCTTCTGAGCTTTTCAAAGGTCGCCTGTCTGGTTGTTTTTTCTTCCAAAAGTGTTCCACACATTTAACAGTTATTCCTTTCAAGCTTCATATTCCGTCTTTACACTCTTTGTTCGATATATATATATTATTTCAGCACATTCGGCCGGCACGATGATGCCATTACTTTTAGCACCTTATAATTCTGCTATGCGACTTGGTGAGTTGATTCTTATCTACGAACTTTTGAAGATTCATGATGTGTGTAAGGCTATATAATTATAACCTTTCGTGTATCACTGTTGGTTTACAAAACCAACTATTTTGTGTCCAATTTGGTATTTAGCTATGATACTAGCGATAACCAACTTTGATTATTGGGACCAGCTGAGACTAGTTTTCGTATTTTCACTCTTTTCGAAGCTTGAATATGAGTGTATTGGCTCTTGTCAGCATTATACGCGGATAATGAGCGCGGGCCTCAAACCCTAACTTTTCCTGCTCGAGTTATCATGCTCTTCAATTCCAACTTTCAGTTGCATAGCCATTACTAGTATCCTATCACAAGGCTTCGATTATTTTTTTTTCTTTTCTTTTGGTCTGATCTCATGCTGATTCAAAATTTCTTTTACTTCTTGAAGGGCAAGGGTATATTTCTCCATTCCATTCCTTCTCAGCTTCCTTCAAGCCTTTGACGTTCTCTCAACCCTAAATCTCAAATCCACATTTGTCAAAGTCCAAGACTAAGATTCGACTCTTTCTTTCTTTATATTTTGACAACTAGGTTCAACTCATACACCCAACAAATAACTATCGACGATGCCGTCATCATCGATGCGAAAAAGGCAGAGGAAGGGTTGAAAAGAGGCGGGGTATCAATGAAGGATATCACCCTCGCCAAACGTCCCCCAGATATCGACAGAGGCGTTGCATCATCGACGGGATGGAGTACACCTAGTTCGCAGCAAAGTTTCTCTCGTTCGAGGACCGGATCGGAACCAGCAAGGTTGATGAGCGGCTTGGGTCAGATTACAGACCCTGGAATGCTTTCACCGCCATGGAGTAGTCGCGATGGCGGTGCTGGTAGCAGCGATCGGTCGAGGAGTAATACTAGCATGTCACCTGTTAGGTCCGAAACTTCAATGTCGTCGGTAGACTCAAGGAGGAGACAGAAGGGGAAGGGAGTTTTTGTGGAGGGGTTGTCGAGGAGTGGGACGCCAGTTCAGAGAAGGGGGTCAGAACCTGCCGAGACTTCTGACGATGGAGATTCGGCGTTTGGTATGGCCAAGTTACGGATCAGACACGGGGAGCCGGTGAGTAAGAGGGATTGGGGTTCGGCGAGTGATGGTTCCGTACCCGGTCAAGATGTGAGATTCGTGGCACGATTTGTCCAAAATCTGAGGTATATTTGGACCTGTCCATATATTTTTCTTGGGAAAGATCACTTTTGGGAAGTTGAAGACTGAGATTGATGGTTTTAGTGATATCACGGAAGATATGAATATTTCCGGCGCCCGATCGATCAAGAGAGGCCGAATCGATGGCTTGGGAGGTGACAGTTTCATCGATGTAGAAAGGTTCAAACAAGCCGATTTGAACTTCTACGTTCGAGTTCGGGTTACCAACCAAAAGATTGATGTGAGAGATGCTCTTCGTTTCAATCCGGATTGGATTATTGTTGAAAACGAATTCACGGAGTGTTTTGGGGACACATTTATTTCTGGTAGGTTATTTGTCCTTGATGAACATCTTCGCGTGCGTTTGAGTTTGCGAAGATGTTCTTTAAAGAGGCATCAAATCCATCTGCTAGACGCGACATATTAACTGTAATTATCTGTAGGTTGGACTGAAGGTGGCGAGTTTAATGCTTTATTGAGTATACGAGTATTCGATAAAAAGAGAGTGAAATCAATCGAAGCTGGGTAGGTTCTTCTAACATGCGGAGGTAATTTAATAGTCCACTAACGGCTAACGTGGGACACATATTAGTATAAAAGCTGCATTTGGTAAAAGTCTATTCACCCTTGACAGCATGGGAAAGGAAGAATGGGAGCGGCGGGATATCGATAACAATACCGAAATTTACATATCAGCGATCTGGTCAGGAGGAGGGCGTATCAAATCTAGCGAGAAGCAATGGCCAATACACAATTTGATGGACGCTGCTGCCAGTTTTCCCGATTTAATCGCCATGGAACCTCATAGAACATAGTATGATATCCCGAAATGCTGCATAATTTTGCCATTTACTAATATGGTATACCTCGCCGCCTACCAGTGCAATTCTCACCTCGTATCCCTACCTTCAGAATTTCTACCAGGAAGGAGAGCTCTTGATTCCTCTCGCACCATACGCTTATGCCATCCAACGAACCAAACTCTTACTAGATTCGTATCTGGATTACAAAGCGGTAAGTGTTATGGTATCTCAACTCACATGTATTATCATAGGTGGTGTACTAAAACGAAACCGTATTTAGCTACGGCAGAGGCTAAGTGATGACGCGACGGATATTCAAAGCGGCGACAAGGTATTCCAATCAAAAGACTACTTTCGACGTACCAACGCCCCCTTACGTCGCGACCTAGCGTCTATCGACGACGACAGTAAATTTGCCCCAACAGTCGATGATCTAGACCAAGCGATCAAGGCCGTCACCGCGCAGATGAAGCATATAATGGAAGAAGTCGATCTGATGGTGAAGGACCCAACGGTGGCAATGGAGACGAGGAATGCGCCAACCTTTCAGCCACCTGATGTATTTCGGAGCCGGCTTCCGGTGAGACCTCCTATCACTATTACAATACATGTGCTTTTGGATAAAGAGCTAAGATTTTCTGCTCGTTGATTGAATAGAAAATCCTACCAAAGACGCCAAAAACCCTAGCCGCTCGATCTGCAGTTGTGGTTCAATCCGACGAATCCGACCTGTACCTCGTATCCTCGGATGGGACCAAAGCCAACATGTCGAGGGGTAAATTTATCCCTCAAGTAAATTCTGCTGAGAATTATCATTTTGCGGGGAGCTATAGTTTCCAAGTAGGTTATTTTCTCGGCTACAGCTTATTTCATAATTAACGCGATGCTGATATTCTCACTATTGTCTTGTCGTAGAAAAAAAGTGCTGAGGAATCCGGTCCCGTCGTCAAGCGGATGAAGAGTAATGAGGGAAAGGACCAGCTACCGCCTAGGATCTTCACGGGTCTCAGACAACTCACCGCGGTGACGGAGGCGTTCACGGATCCGAGTGTGAGGTTTAGAATGTATAGTACAAACGAGACCTCTAAAGGCTTCGACTGTTGTTTTCACGATTGGTCGAATAAAATCATCACCAGGTAAATATACTTACATATCAACCATCTAAAAAGGCTTGAAAACTGATAGTGATATGTTTCAATACAGTGGAACGGTTGATGTTCTCGCTGTTTCGCGCACTAATGCAAACTTCCTTACCGGCAATGTTGAAGGTCCAGGCGTTCGCGAATGGGTCATCAATTTCTCACGGGCATTCCGAAAACCACCAGAGATTGTGATTTGGCTTACAGGGGTCGATGTCAACAAGACAGCGGATCCGAGTGTGGATCTAGAGATCAGAGCTGTTACTACGAAGGGATTTAGGTTTCTTCCCAAAATACCGAATCCGGATACCTGGGTTTCGTTCTCTTGGTTGGCGTATGCTGCTGATAGCGGGGGTATCTTGAGCGGGTTCTTGGAGTTTGGGAGCAGGAAACACGAATATAATGAAGTTGGAAAGGTGGAGTTTCCAGCCGGAAGTTTTGGACAGAGGCCGAGGGTTTTGGCGGCCATCCAGGGGTTTTCACTGTATCCGATGGCGCAAGATGAGGAAGTGGGTGGGAAGGGAAAGGGGAAGAATAAGGACGCTGAAGGCGAACAGGTTGGCTTCGGGGAGATTGGGTTGGAGATTGGAAAGACGTCTGTGGAAGGGTTTGTGTGGGGATTCAAGGCAGCTGTGCCGAAGGGGTGCAAGGTAGTGATGCAATGGATCGCACTCGCATGAGAGGTATCGATTGGCCTCGCAGCAGGCTGATTAAAGTTATGCCTTTACGAATTTAATGACATGAAAAAGGAGGTATACCATTACTGTTTACCTGAATAGGTTTTAAAAAGCTGCTAGAGTGAATTATTGCTGCATGTATTGGAATAGGGCATTACCTTAGGGCAGTTTAAGCATAGCATGGAATATAGTTGAGGTACGATCGTTATATTTAATATAATATTTTCAAATGAAGAACGAAATAACAGAACCTCTGGTAGTTTGAGGCTCAACCATTCATCGCAGCTACTCGAAAATCAACAATAAAGTCTCGTTTAACGCAATGGCTAAAGCCCAGCTCACACTGAGACTACTTGAGTAGTTTCGGAATCCAGACAACACGAAGCACCGGTCTGGAATATTACGGGACCATGCAAGACCAATCTCGTCCCAATTTCAAGAGCTTGAAGTGGTGTAGTGTTGGATATTTTGCGTTGCTCCAACAGCAAGGCATGCGAACGATGAAGGATTGAAGATAAGGATCCGAGGCTGGCGCGGCGCGCAGCGGGGCTGTCAGAATCACCAAAAACACGAGCCATTGAATGCACCTTTGACGCCGGCGAAAAAAGAGCATGAGATCCTTCCGAGTGAGAATACGGCTATGCTAGTATGCATAGTATGCATGCTCTCCGTCTAGCTCGCAGTGGTGAGCGTGTTCGATCGTGCTAGCTAACCAGCTAACCAGCTGGGCGAGCAGGGGTCCGTTTGGTGGGGCACAGACAAGGCTGGAAAGTTCGATGGACTTCCATCGAAACTCAAAGAAAGAAAAAAAATTAATTGGAAAATTCAGAAACACCGCGTCCTCCCCGATAAATTCTCTTCTCCCCTCCTCTTCTCCCTCTCAATTCAACCTCTCCTCCTTTCTCACCCTCATCAGTCTCATATTCTCATTCGTCTTGATCACTCTGACCAGTTTGCCTGCATATATACCTTCATCTCCTTCATTTGCAGCTCTCTTCAGGTAAGCTTCTCTCGTTGCAGCCATCCATCACGATACCCACTAGCATCCGCTCTATAAAAAATTACCCCTCTCTTGGCTCTGGGAATATATAGCTTCTATAGCTATTCATCTCGCTCGTAATCATTTAAAGGATACATCTTTCAAATAGCTATACTTGCATCTTGTTCTATTTTTGTTCCATCTTCTCGTCTTTTGCTCGATCCAGATTTGCCCCTCAATATATCTCTTTTTATATCACACTTTTTGATACTAACATCTTACCCTCCCCAAAGATTTCATCTTCACATTAATCATCCGCAACCATGTCGTCAGAAACATTTGAGTTCCAGGCTGAGATCTCTCAGCTGCTCGGCCTCATCATCAACACCGTCTACTCCAACAAAGAGAGTAAGTCCAAAATCCCTCGACTTGCATAGGTTGCCAGATTATTGTCTCTAGAATCTTGCTAACAAGACCTTCCTACCAGTCTTCCTAAGAGAACTTATCTCCAACGCATCCGATGCTCTCGATAAGATTCGATACCTCGCCCTCTCGGACCCTTCCGTCCTTGAGTCTGAGAAGGATCTCAAGATCTCCATCATCCCAGACAAGGAAGCCAAGACCCTAACGATCCAGGACACTGGTATCGGTATGACCAAGGCTGACCTCATCAACAACTTGGGTACCATTGCCCGATCCGGAACCAAGCAGTTCATGGAGGCTCTCTCCGCTGGTGCTGATGTTTCCATGATTGGTCAATTCGGTGTCGGTTTCTACTCCGCCTACCTCGTCGCTGACAAGGTTGTCGTCCACTCCAAGCACAACGATGATGAACAATACGTTTGGGAGTCGAGCGCTGGTGGTTCCTTCACCGTTACCCTCGATGAAGGCCCCAAGCTCGGCCGTGGTAGCAAGATGGTCCTCCACTTGAAGGAAGACCAGCTAGACTACCTTAACGAGGCTCGTATCAAGGAAGTCGTCAAGAAGCACAGCGAGTTCATCTCCTACCCAATCTACCTCCACGTCAGCAAGGAGGTTGAGACCGAAGTCCCTGATGAGGAGGGCGAGACTGTTGAAGAAGATGGTGAGAAGAAGCCAAAGATCGAGGAGGTCGATGATGAGGAAGAAGAGAAGAAGGCCAAGACCAAGAAGGTCAAGGAGACCAAGATTGAGGAGGAAGAGCTCAACAAGACAAAGCCAATCTGGACCAGAAATCCTACCGAAATCACCACCGAGGAGTACGCTTCTTTCTACAAGAGTTTGTCCAATGACTGGGAAGATCACTTGGCCGTCAAGCACTTCTCCGTTGAGGGTCAGCTCGAATTCCGTGCCATCCTCTTCGTTCCAAAGCGAGCCCCCTTCGATCTCTTCGAGACCAAGAGAACAAAGAACAACATCAAGCTCTACGTCAGACGTGTCTTCATCACCGATGACTGCACTGACATCATTCCAGAATGGTTGGGCTTCATCAAGGGTGTTGTCGATTCCGAGGATCTCCCACTCAACCTTTCTCGTGAGACTCTTCAACAAAACAAGATCATGAAGGTCATCAAGAAGAACATCATCAAGAAGACCCTTGAGATGTTCAACGAGATTGCTGAGGACCGTGAACAATTCGACAAGTTCTACACTGCTTTCAGCAAGAACATCAAGCTTGGTATCCACGAAGATTCCCAAAACAGAAATCTTCTCGCCAAGCTCCTCCGATTCAACTCCACCAAGTCTGGTGATGAGCTGACCTCCCTTACCGACTACGTCACTCGCATGCCAGAGCACCAGAAGAACATGTACTACATCACCGGCGAGTCCCTCAAGGCTGTCCAGAAATCTCCATTCTTGGACGTCTTGAAGGCTAAGGGCTTTGAGGTCCTCATGCTCGTCGACCCCATTGATGAGTACGCCATGACTCAACTCAAGGAATTCGATGGCAAGAAATTGGTCGACATCACCAAGGACTTCGACCTCGAAGAGACCGAAGAAGAGAAGAAGCAGCGTGAGGAGGAAGTCAAGGAGTACGAAGCCCTGGCTAAGACACTCAAGGAAGTCTTGGGTGACAAGGTCGAGAAGGTTGTCGTCAGCCACAAGCTCGTTGACTCTCCATGTGCCATCCGTACTGGTCAATTCGGTTGGTCCGCCAACATGGAACGTATCATGAAGTCCCAAGCTCTCCGTGATACTTCCATGAGCTCTTACATGGCTTCCAAGAAGACTTTCGAAATCTCTCCCAAGTCTCCAATCATCCAGGCCCTCAAGTCCAAGGTCGAGGACGAAGGTGCTTCCCGCTCCGTCTCCGATCTCACCACCTTGTTATACGAAACCGCTCTCTTGACCTCCGGATTCTCGCTTGAGGAGCCGGCAAGCTTTGCTCAGCGCATCAACAGACTCGTCACCCTGGGTCTCCAGATCGACGCTCCCGAAGAACCAATCGCTGAGGACGAGAAAGCTGCTGAGACTTCCGCCGCCGAGCCCGTTGAGTCCAGCATGGAGGAGGTTGACTAGACGACTTGATGTCTCTTTTAATTTTCCTTTCATATCATGATTCCCCTTTTCCTTTAGACGTGCGTTGTAATGTTAACTAATTTGTCTTTGTTTCCCTTTTCCTTTATCATTTGTTACACTGGCGAACTGGGGGAAAAAGTGACCTTCCTTTTTACGGATTTCTTTTCCTTTTTTATCTTTATCCATCGGTCATGTCTCACATCGTTGGAGGTGGTAGAGAGAGGGATTCTTCCTTCCTCTGCGATCTTAAAAACATGTAATCTAGACGAAAACATACAATAGTAAATGCTTTCAGACCATTCATAACTTCCATTAGATATTCGTAAACCTAACATTGAGACTTGAGGATATAATATTATCTGAGGTTCCATCAGTTTCTGGCTCAAAATCGTTTATAAGTGGGTTTGATCCTAAGTTAGTCTGTGGGATTGTTAACATAGACAGGTTGGTATACCGACGGCATTCTCGGATTCAGCAAAAGTATTAAAATTTACAGAATCAAAAAATATGTAGCTTTGCCAAATATTTGACTTATTTATCAGTGTTACATGAGCTTTCTAAGGTCTGCTGTCTAACTAATGTTCTTTATAACGACATACAGCAGCAGAGTCTTTTTAAGTTACCTTATACCGCATCAAAAATTAAATTTGTCTATTAACCCAATCCAACTTTCACTTCCTATAGAGACTCTAGAACCGAAGTGAATCATTTGAATTATAATAAGAATATAATGTCAATGATTTCCTTCGATGAAGAAGGATGATGAAGAGTTGCCTACGACGGTGGCAGCGAGAGAAAATTTTATGGAGCATCTGTTTCTAACGGAAAGCGAAATAGATCCTTTTTGTGGTCACTAATAACATCATGTGTGTGAGCATAAATTAGGTTGGGTCTTACGGGTTCGCAGAGAAGACACTCATGTTTTTACATGGCCGCGGGTCGAGACATTGGTAAGAGGGCACATGTACTCACAATTTTCAATTATTAGTTGGTATGATTCAGACAAAGAAATAGTTACACGACTGTTTAAAATCATTGGAAATAGATACATAGCATGCTAAACGGTCACCAGGGAACAGTTATACAGCGTGCCCATGAGCCCATCTAGAGCCCAGATGACATATATTTGTCGCCTACAACTAGAAAGGTTGAGAGTTACAATAATTTTCTTATGGCAAACAGCTCAGTCAAAAGACTTCGTCATGTATCTTACAAAATAGGATAAACCGTTAGATGTACATATCACCCACGCCAAAAACACCAGTTCAACTCCATCCACAAAACCAAATTTTAAAAACTACACTGGAAGCTTGTTCCAGTGTATTTATCCAAGCTCATATTAGAAAAAAAAGGCGGAAAAGCAGCGACACGCTAATGAGAAAGAACACAAGGTCATATTATAATTCAATCATCTCCTCATCTCCATCCATCTCCAATATCTCTTTAACACCCTCAGCTGCCTCATCGACTACAGCCAATCGTTTCTCGAGGGTAGCGATCAATTGTTTGATCTCTTTTTGCTGCTCCTCCCTCCGCTGGATCAGCTTATCAATCGCGGATTGTTGCTGCGTTTTTAAACTTTCCAGTCGGGTGGACTGTAATTGGAGAATTGGGTATAGATGGGAAATGAAAAGATCTTGGGGTGTGAATTCATAGAGGGGAGGTGGAGGTTTCGGTCCGTCGTCTTGCTTTTCCGTTGTGTCTACTGACATTTCGACAGCAGTGGTCGAGGATTCGCCTTCTGTTGTTGTGGCAGCGGCAGGTGTGTCCGTTGTCGGCGCCTTTGGTTCCACGGGAGGTTCTGATTCTGTTTGCTTTTCTGGTTCCGATTTTGGTTCCGAGTCTGCGGGTTTGGGGTTCGGTTTCGGTGGAGGGTCCATGGGTAATGGCTCGGAAGGATTTTCTTCCAGAAAGCGCGCTTTCCGAGATTGAGCCTCAGATACCAGAATGTCCAGATTATCTAGCGATGCCAACAGCTTGCGCGAGGCGACGATATCTTCAAAGTTTTTCTATATAAACGCAGAAAATTAGAACATGTATGGTAGCTTGAGAAAGGTATAAATGAATATAAGGTGGCATACCCGAACATTGAGTTCGTATATCTCGCAGAATTTATCCCTAAGTATTTTCATATTTTGAGGTCTCCGAGCACAAGGGGTGGGAAAGCATTTGTTCCAACTCTCGGGCGTGACGCCTGAGAGAGATGATTTCAAGGCCTTCTCGAACACCTTCTCAAACAACGGGGACCGGATACGTTTGTGAACCTGTATCGGTGGTTCCTCCTCAGATTCCTGTGGTAACGAGGTCGCCGGAGCAGGAGGGGGGGGTGGCTGGGCGACATCTTCGGCCTTGATCGAGTTACGGGTGGTCCGAGTCATGATGACCTGCAGCGATGGCGGGGTGAGGAGAATTCGAAATGCGACGGGGAATGAACGGGCGAAAGGAAGACGCGTTGTTGTTGCACCCGTTCGGTCGGCCCCGCGCTTAGAAGAAGGGCTCGGCGCGCGGCTAAACGGGCAACAAAACGGACGGTGCAAATTTTCTCGCTTTCGCTTTCTTCTTCTTCTCTCTTTCTTTCTTTCAACCAACTCCGACAGCGTGAGGCGGTCTCTCTGAGGCGGCACTCGCAGATATAGAATACTCCACAGTTGAGATGTATCTCTCAGATCATAGCTGCGCAATATCTTGTATTGTAAATCGGAGGAGATGAATAAAAGAATAGAAACCCATGAGCTGGGCGCCCGAGTTTGATATTTCTTTGGCGGGAGGGATTTCTCGTTTTGAGAGCCCTCTCTGCTTTTATCTTTCAAGCTGAGAATTTGGGAATCAGCAGAGGTTACATATATTATGAGCTGTTAGCATAGACACCCTAGTATTAGCTTGGTATATCTCATATCCGTGATATTTATATAGATATATATATTGTCGTGAGATAGCTGCGCACTATGAAAATACACACCAGCCACAGGAAGAGAAGTGTGGCGGGACGCGATGGCTCGGCGGGTTTGTCGCGTCTTCCAACAAAAGCTCTGCGCATTTCGTTCAGTCGCATTTCATTAGAGCTTGCCCGCCGACCTTTAAATTCCCACCAACTCTTTATCTCTTCACCTTCTTACCTCCCCCACCACCATCATCGCCACGTTCCCTACACGCGCCAGCTAGCAGTAATCGTAACTTCACGAGCGCGTCTACTCTCCCCGCGATACATCCCTAGAAGAAATCCATCATGCCAGAGCAGGAGACCTTTGAAAACATCTACAAGGACCTCTCGAAGGAGCCGGGCCGATGCCGTTTCGCTAAGGGCGGAATGGGCTGGAAGGTAAACGGCGGGACTACGTGGACCATTCATGCTGACATGATCAACGGTTGTATGTCACACTGGTCCAGAGCCGCGAGAGGCTATGAATGCAAAATCCACACTAAGGCTGCGGATGTTGGTATCATGCAGCTCGACGGCTTTGAGGCGCATGTGAGTCCTTTCCCCCCCCTTATCTCGAGCACCCGTTGGAAGCTCCTATCACGCCTGGATCCTGTGGCTGATTTTACTTGGCAATCATAGGATTTTGACCGTCTTAAAGATATCTTAAAACAACTGTATAACATCACTCTCGAATCCCGCGAACACACTCTCAAGGGCTGGAACTGGGGTAAAGCTGAGTTCTCGAAATCCGAGCTCTACTTCAACGTCAACAACAAGCCTGCCTTCGAGATCCCCTTCGATGAAGTTTCCAATTCCAATCTTGCGGGAAAAGCCGAAGTCGCCATCGAATTCGCGGACAAGTCAGATCTTGAAGCCGATGCTACCGGAAAGAAGAAGAAAAAGGTGTTTGCTGGTGTCGACCAGTTGATGGAAATGCGATTATACATCCCGGGTATGCCTGAAAAAGGAGACGGTGATGATGACGAGGAGTCAAAGGCAGGGTCAGACGATGATGATGAAGACAAAGCAAAAGGTGATAAGAAGGAGGAGAAGACCGCTGCTATGGTCTTCTATGAAACACTAGTTTCAAAGGCAGATATCGGAGAAGTTGCAGGCGACTCGTTTGCTATCTTTCCTTCTATTCTCTTCCTTACTCCTAGGTATGATCACAAAATCTATCCCAATTTAAACTTTAGAGCTAACAGCAGTTCAGAGGCCGTTATGACGTTGACTTGTATGATGCGTCTTTCCGCCTTCGTGGCAAAACCTACGACTACAAAATCCCTTACGAAAACGTCAAGAAATTCTTCCTCCTCCCTAAGCCTGGCGATATCCATCACCTCCTCGTCCTGGGCCTCGAGCCTGCCCTCCAACAGGGTCAAACAAAGTACCCCTTCCTGGTCCTTCAGTTCGCCCAAGACGAAGAACTCACCTGCGATCTCAATATCACCGAGGAAGACCTGCAGACAAAATTCCAGGGTCGTCTACAAATGCACTACGAAAATTCAGCACACATAGTCCTATCCTCGATATTTAAGGGAGTTACAGGGAAGAAGATCACGACTCCTTCGAAAGATTTCACTTCGTACAACCAGCAGTACGGTGTCAAGTGTTCATTGAAAGCGAATGAGGGAAATCTCTTCTTTTTGGATAAGGCCTTGCTCTTCGTGCCAAAACCGGCAATCTACGTGCCCTTCGACAATGTGCAATTTGTGACCCTCAGTCGGTAAGTTCTTTACTCGCCTACTCTCGATTTATGTGGGCGTTTTGGGTTATTAACGGTTCATTGTAGATTGGGTGGACAGGTGTCCGCGTCACGGACGTTCGATGTTACTGTCTCGATGGCCTCTGGCAGTGAACACCAGTTCAACAATATCAACCGAGAGGAACAAGCTTCCTTGGAAACCTTTTTTAAGGCTCGGGGTGTCAAGATTAAGAATGATCTTGTCGAAGATGTAAGCGTACAGGCGCCCTCAACACCTTTGATTTTATCTTTACTGCACACGATGAAACTAAATTTAATATTAGGCGAGCTTGCTGCGAACAGCTTTGGATGACGATATGGGCGATGATGATGATATCGAAGTTTCCAGAGTTGATAGGGGCAGTGCCGATGAAGATGACGAGAGCGGTTAGTACATCATTTACCTTATATGCTTTAGTATCCTGCTAACTTGAGGAAATATAGTCGATGAGGACTTTGAAGCGGAATCCGAGAGTGATGTCGCCGAAGAATATGACTCGAACCACGAAAGCAGCGGAACCGGCTCGGATGAGGAGGGAGGAGATGACGACGATGATGATGATGATATGGACGTCGATGAAGAGAGCGAAGAGGAAGAGGAAGACCAAAGGCCGGCGAAGAAGAAGGCCAAGACGGCGAAATAAATTAAAAGTTTGTTTTTCGAATGGCTGCGATGTTTCTTTAGATTTTGGGGGCTTTGTACGAACCTACTTTTTGTCTGCCTATGATTGATATGGTTGTTTCATTTTATCCTTCTTTTTTTTTCTCTTAGTGTATAATACGAGGGGATTACTGGCGACTTTTAGGGCTATTTATCTTTATTCTATTAAAATTGGTGTTCTGATAGGTAAACAATCAGCATGGCCGTTAGATGTCGCTGCTGACTTTCTTGCGCTGAGACTGAACACCGCCCGATCCTACCAACCGTTTGTAATATTCAATATCGCTTTCCCCAACTAGATCTCTCTGGCCCTTCACCCCATCAAGATACCTCCTAACCGTCGCCTCTATCCTCTCCATGGTGGTCTTTTCATGCTCTTAATCGTAGCATTTACTCAGAATCTAACGGGAATAGCAAATGTCGCATTTCCACGGAACTGATACTATTTCTAAGTCGGCGTTGGATATAGGACAACTTGGTAGGTTGATCCGGGTGCTGTGTTAGGTTTACTAGCAAGTTCGTTTGAGGTCTTGAATGGTATTGTGCAGGCGGAGATTCTGGCATCAGCGTGTAAGCAAGAGTGGTTGAGGTAGGTGATGTTACACATCTTAGGTGGCTCTAGTCAGTTGGATCGCTTGACAGGGAATAATTTTGAAAAGACCAAATATGGTGTCTTCTATCACAATTATCAATATAATAGGTTCGTGAAGTCTAGTGTCTGCATTTTATAAGCATGCTTGTTTTTATCAGAAAGCTTCGATTCGGTGTTTGAACATTTAAATGGGCTCCCAGAGTTTCGTTACACGTCTCTTCTGGGGTATAGAGAGTCGGTATGCTAACGTAAATGGTTTTAAATCACACATGAACGCCGAAGAGCAGCTATATGGTTAATATATTTATACCAAACAGCTCTATCTCTAGTCTCACAGAGACTATTACCAAAAATAATTATTACACCTAGGGTTCCACATTCTCATGATTCGTACCATGGCCAGATTCCTTCTCTTCCCCCTCCTCGTCACTTGCCTCACAGACTCTCAACTCTCCCGTTATATTCGTCATCCCCTGCAAGGGCGTTTTCCCTCGTGCGCGCATACCATCAGAGACTCCACACTCACTCATAATCATTCTTCGATAGCTCTCTTCATTCTCATCAGAAATCTCCATCGCCAAGTATCTCGTAAGAGCAATTCTCTCCCCATCCTCCCAGTTTCTAAAAGTCTGAAATCTTCCTTCCATCACAACAGTCACCTCATATCTGAACTCCGCTTTATCTAATACCTCCAGCTTGTGGTAGCGCACACAAGCGTCGCATTTCTGCGGATCGGTGACGTAGACTGCGTCCTCTCGGTCTAGAGGACACGAGATGATTGGTGATGGATTGCCGTAGGGTAGAGAACACCATTTGACGCAGGCATCGCGGTGGAAACAATTTTCGAACATGAGGATTTCGATTCTGCACATATTTTCAACCTTTCAGATTTCCCTAATGTGAGCGTGTAGTTGTATCGCAAAAACCAGCCCCGGGTGTTTTAGGCTCTAAATATCTGGATATCGATCGATAGTAATGCGGTGTAGCGTTGGCCGTTTAAGATTCATAGCATGCAGTGACCACATATTTATATACAAAGGCGAAGCAGGCGATCGATATAACCCATTGGACTATTGTGTGATGAGACGTTACATTGTAGCAATACTATTGTTACCATTGTTGTTTTCAAAGGCTGCATACATGTAAAACGATGGACAGTTCTATCACACCTCTAGCCTGCGAGGCCTTGATTAAAGCTTAATCGATACAATATAATTAAAGCCAGACACGAAATTCCCTTCTGAAGTGTTAAATTACTAGTCGCTCAAATATCTACGCTAAAATATAGCAGAGATATCACCTAGAACAGGCCTAAGTTTAGATCTGTGCCTCAATCCCAACCCAGCACAATGTGCAACATTGTGGTCACCATACACCCGGTATTTACTCCTAAACCCCCGACATCCTTCGTCCTTACCAGCTCCTATCTATATACCATATTTATTTATAAAAAAAGACTAATCAGAACTATGATTAAAAGTCATGCGGTCACAGAACCATAGCCCGATCCGAATTTTGCGAACTCAAATCCATCCGATGGGCAAGATGCAGACTGATAACGATACGCCGCAAAAGACACCACAACATTGACTGTTACCACTGCGTCTTATACTACCAAGCCAGAAAGATAGACTACGGTATTTTCATTGGCGAGCTTGAAGACGTATCTTCGAAAATCAGCGAGTTTAGTAGAAGAACTGGGGCGCCGTGGCATGAGATTTACGGGGTGGAGGAGAAGGAACGTCCACCGAAGAGAAGGGATATCGAGATGGAAGATGTGCATCGTGCTCAGCGAAATTCAAGCCAGGGAGCTGCTGCGAATGGTATACCCCAAGGATCCCTTCCTCGTCATTCGCATCGATCGGTTGGAGTTGAGAGTAAAGCTCATCCTCAGCAGCAACAAAGATAGCATGGCCCGTAATGAGGTTCTGTAACTTTATTGCAACTTTTTATTTCCTAGCTTTCATTTTGTTAGAGCATGTTGGATCCGAATCCTTTGAGCTGTTAGAATCATGCACCTATGAGCCTTCAAAATTTGCGTGTTGGATAAATGTTGCATTTTCTTGTCTTTGTGTGAAACTGTTGTGCTGAAATTCATGAATGGATCGGGTAGCGTTCTAAACCGGTGTGACGAATAAAGAAAAAATAGCAAAGCACATACATCGCTATTATAAGCACATCGCTCTCGAAAGTCTGTGATTTCTCAATTCTAGGCATGAACATATCGAGGGAAAATATCAACACTTCATTTCTCGAAGTTCTCAAGATACAATTCCTACGGTATCGCCCCAAATAAACACCGGTGATAGCAACAAACTCTCTCTAAAGCATATTCTACAATATTAACCTACCATACGAATACGTATACACGATTAAGATATAGGCAGCAAACATGGATACCCCAACCTTAAAATCCAAAGTCGAGGCGAACCTCGCCAGCGAAAGAGCTACACCGAATCAAGCCCAATCATGTTCCTACACGAAAATACTCGAATTTCTACCGTCAATACCAAAAGTCCACGCTCAAATACCCCTCAGCTCTCGCTTCCCCATAACCACATACTACATCTCCACTATCATCTGCTTCCTCATCGGGATATGCCAAGGAATTTTACTGATAGCTTGTCTCCACGCCTTCTCAATATTCCTATGTCAAATCGTATTACCGATCACTTGGCCATTGGTTCGTACCGTGATCTGGGGTATAGCTGCAGCCATTGAGAGCCAACAGGCTAATGTCGTCAGCGGTCATGAGGTCTTCGATGCCACCACTACAGCGACGACGAGCCGTGTCGATTTGTAGCGGGGTAAACCGAAACGCAAGAGAGAGCTCTTCTTGGAAAGGCTGAGGGATGATCCAAAAGGGGGCGGTGTGTGTGTGTACGGTTTGTACGGTTCGTACGGTGTGTACGGTGTGTATGGTGTGTACGAAATACCTCGGGATTGCAAATGCATTTGCAATCGATATCAACAATTCGAATCAAGATAAGTGGTTCGGCATCTACGCGAGCGACGGGTTCACATGATATCTCGCAATTATTCTCAGACATTTTACCCCGGATTCTAGTCTCACACGACTTGCGCTTGGCTATCGCAGCCAAGAAGGACGAATCAGAAACAGTTCGAATAGGGAAGATAAAAGGGATTTTTAGAGGTGTTGAGTTGTTGCAATTTGGGAAAGTGGGTCGCTCATAACGTAAACTGCCTAACTACGGCTGTTCGGATGCGCGGAATCTTCTCAGTGGGAGGAAAGGATTGTGAAACAGGCGAGAGTGACCTTCACTTGATTCTATGGTTTTTCGATTTCACACAAATTAAGCTGCCGGAGTAACATCGTGCGGGTAAGCGACGAGCTAGCCTGGAAAACATGGCTGACGCATGTGACTGAAGTTCTTCCAATTTCTTGATTTGATTCTCGAATGTTTTTGTTGTTTTTATTCGAGTTCGCTTTTCCAATCATTGGGTTGTATCGGATACCTCGAGATCCGTTATCCTTTACCCTCTAAGCTGAGAAACATGCATGTACGTAAAAAATGATTTCTGTTGAGAAACGTTGATACGGTTTCGAAGGAGTTCGGTATTTTGTTTTTGTGGTGGTGGTTTGCGAATTTTGGGCCCGTCTAGGGTTGAAGGCGGCATTTGCATGAATAGCAAACAGCAGTCCTCATATAATTACCATTCTCTCGGGACTGCCCATTCTCAAAGCTCGCTAGCTCTGGTACTATGTATAGTAGTATTAGAGAGCATCCTCGGATGTAAAGGATTGGGTTCGCCTCGCTTGTTCGGGCCCCTTCATAAATTTAATCTACATGTTGATTCTGTTTGCGAAGAACGTACCTATAAAAGTAAAAAGTCAAATGCAGGAATCCAGGTAAAATACGATACGGCAATCACTTGCATGAAGCGGTTTGTGCATCGAATCTGGAGACGAAAACCCTCGATATCTTGGGAAAAAACATCTCGAGACGCAAGATTAAGGGAAGGGAAGGGAAGAAAAAACGTGGCAAAGAGGCGAGCTCTCTGCGAATCAAAGGGCTGGAAACTAACCGCCCTGTCAAAGCTTTCGTCTCGATTGTGGTTGCAAGTCAGCTCGGAAACTGGAGCTACCCCAGAGCTATCGTGGGTATAAAATTATATTCGCGCAAAGTTTGGGTGTGGTTCTGCGCCTGAAGTTTGTTGAAGCAAACACAAGTCGTCACCCTGCAGGTGCCGCCAGCCTATCACATTGCGAGGTTGAGCTTGCTCGCGTGGTTGGCAGCTTGCTCCCACATAAACCACGTTTTTTCGAAGCAAAGCTTCCCTTCCAGCCTTTCGATTTGCGAGTTTTTCAAGGGTAAGGCGTTCACAGAATTTTCGATTGCAGTTCTTTTGTTAGCCGTGAATTCGAGGGACTCCATTTTTAAAAATTTCGGGTTGTCCCGACTAGAATTTCCTGGGGCCATTTGGTTCGAAGTATAGCTGGGACCACTTCGGTAATCACCTGCAATGCGATGCACAGGTATACATGTAGCCGTGAAATCCCAGCGGGGAAGAAAACAACGTGGGAAAAGATAAGGCATTTTCAGTTATATTTTATTTTTCCTCTAAAGTAGGATGAAGAAGCTGGCAATTGATGGTCGACTTGACCGGTGTGTCCTTATTATCTGACGAATGATTGTCATATTGCCTAACGACAGCGAACCCTCGTCAGCGAATTTAAAAATCGCTGGAGTATGCTAGGCCCAAAGCAAGCCAGGTAGATAAGCATACAGCGTGCGTACGCCTCATCCAGGAAGGAATTCTCTACTGTTTGCTTGTATGCCCTGCAAGCTGTGTTCGAAGGCCGAAATTTGCACGTCATAAAAAGCCTCCTCGCAATAATGTATGTGCGAGGGTTAAATTAGGGAAATGGGTGCTGGAAGAACCTCCAGGCTACCTTCGGCAAGTGAACGCTTTTCGGAGTGTTTTTCCAAAAGCTCGAGTCGAGGAAGCCTGCTGGTGCAATCGGTAAAACCTGATGGGGGTCTGTGGGTTGTCATAGGACGAGTCGACGTGCATACATCTATGCGGAGACACGACAAATCTTGGCCCAAGAGGGAGGAAACAGGCGAGAGCATTTTTCTCTTCTTCCAATACGCCTAGAACCTTTGGGAGTGTTCGTTAGAATTAGTGGTCAACTCAAAGGTTGCAATTAACAATCTCGTTTAGGTGATGATTGTTTAAACAAGGCTTGTGCCACGACAGCGTGGTGCAGCACCCAACACCGCATGTTACATGGTGCCCTGCAGTGTTTTTTAAATTAGAAGGAATGTAGATTTATGCGCAGAAGGTAGTTGAAAGATACATTATCTGAAGCACACACGCAAACAGAGTCTTCTTCGCCACGAGTTTCCAATCTCCAAACTGCTTGGACATGGGTGGTTGTGTATCGTCGAATGGAATGGGAATATACGCCGATCCTCGTTTCGCCCGTGCATGGCCGAAGGTGATCTCGATCAAGGTGGATTAGTTAATTCGGCTTAGCACCGATATCGCGATACAGGTGCTTCCACCGGAAGTCCAGATTTCTCGGTGGAAATAAATAATGTTACCGGTTAGCGGTTTCAAGTGCGAGTGATAATCATGCTGCAAGTTCCGGGTTGAGGCCTTGTATGAAGTATCTCGAAACGATATCTTCGATCAGCCTTGGGGGAAGTTGATTGGCCAAAGATTGTGAAATCTTTTTATCACAATTTAAATTAAGTTTGACGTGCGACGTTTGCAATTGCGACTCGATGACCATTGTCAGGTTAGATCATCTAACTTGTTCAAGGTTTTCAGCGTCAGCTCTGCTTAACCGTCAACATTGAATGAAACTCTGGGATTTGGAGATTGCTCTAGATTGAAGTTTCAATTGGCAGGCGATGCTGCAGGTTTCCATTATTGCTGATTTCTCTAAAGGAGTAATATTTTTGGTGTTAATTTTGGATTTCGATCTCTTACAACTATAGGCTTCAGGTTTGAGGAATCTCTCAAGCCTGGTGCAACACAGGCGAGGTTCTAGGATATGATTGGGCTGAGCTTGTGGAGAAAGCAAACGTTCGAGATTGAGGCATCCTCGTTTGAGTAGATCAGTAGAAGGCTTCTAGAATATTTCCTCTTCAGACGATTCCCTGTTCTGTTGTACAACTCGAGCGAGACACAATCTCGCTGCTGACAGGACAGCACACGACGAACAGTGCAGCAAAGGGATATGACTGGAATGTATCCCCGCGACCGACTGACTGGGCGCCTATGGAGAAGGTGTACAGGTACCTGTCCGAGTGGGTAACTGCCTCACAACCTCTTGGGTCTCCACTACGGCAGCTGATAGCCGTCGACGTGAGCAAGTTTAGTTGGACGACATGATCGATTTTGCCATCCGGTCTACACGCGTCCTCGCATACTTGCATCTCGAGTTAACCCAAAACATGCAATATGTGTCAACATAAGGATCTTGGACCTCTCGCCCTTTCTGATTATTCAACATCGTGTGTCCTTGCTGTGCTACCATCCCCGCAGGCTGGGAGCTTTGCTGGGGCTCAATCTCTGGTAATGTGACATTAAAAATTTATTCGAACCAGGTTTCGCACGGCTGTTATCTTCATATGACGAAGACGCCGCTGCAAGGTGCTCACTGCTGAACATGAAACCGTCCTTCTGCCCAGGGTATTCCGCGAGCGCACGGGAAGGCTATTGGCAGGTTTCCTATTCCGTGCCTTCGTCTTGCACAAAAGCCTCAACCTCTGGGCACTAAAACAAGAATTATCTATTATATTTCTCTAAAGTAAAAAAAAAAAAACTGCTCGTAATATCCGAGCTAGTCATTTCGTGGGAAAAGAAGATTGTGGAGCAGGCTAGTGAGCAGCCATATAGCCGTTATAGTAATTTTGCCGTGGTTTCTTTAAAATTTGGCATTACGAGAGCGCCAATTATGAGCTAAAGTCTCGTTTAAATAAATGAGTGGTTTTGGGGTGGATGGCAGAGCAGCCCATTGGTCTCGGTGTGACTGCCGGCTAGACGATTGACCGTTTTGGTTAGTCTTTAGAGACCAATTTAGTGAACATTGGTCGGTTCTGCGAAGTTGAGGAACGTCTGTGCAGCCCGCGATCATTTTTCCGATTGTGGGGGGTCTTTCGCGGGCTCCACCGGCTTGACGTTTTGTCTGGAAGCGGGAAGGCTGCCAGCGCTTTGGCTTGTGAGGAGATTAATTGTTTAATTCAAGAATGAGGGGATGTAAATTCAAGAGAAAAGCGTAGTATCAGAGATCCGGCGGGAGATGGGACCCTTTCGAATCGGTTGGATACCCTCCTTCTTTGAGCGGTCGTTGCCGTTTGGTGGCGATCGGGTGCCTTGGATTTAGACTTTCAGGTACGAGACAACTTGGAGCGAAACCATATCCGGACTTTGAACGAGGAAGCTCGAGCCAAGAGGTTATTGATCTTCCATGCGGCTGCCGGACCTGTGAGGGGGATTATGCAACCTGCAAAACCAACAGTCACTTCACCAGTTCAGGGACGAGATCGGGCAATTTTGGCTATCGTTCAGCCTATCGACAACAAGCTTGGCTCGCCCGTGAACAGGCGGCAGTCTTGTGAGGGATCAAAAAACCAAAAACCTGATCGGATATTGCAAATTGAGTGGTTATCCGGGGCGGTAATCGACAACTGTTGGTTTCACGTTTTTTGCCGGACACGGTCCGATCTCAGACATTTTGTTTCGACGGTAATGACGACAGCGACGAACGAGAATTTGATGGTGATGATAATAATCAGCTAGAAAATTTTTAGATTCTAAAAAAGTAAAGAGATCCAACTGGGCTCAAACGTTTCGAAAGTGAGGGTGTAGGAGAGGCCAATGACGGCGCAATTATTTTTAAATTTTATCGTAATAAGATCTTAAAGGCCGAAGTTAAGCAGTTAAGCACCGGGCTTGCATAAATCGAGGCACCTGTCCAAAATCGTTCGGGCAGAGTGTTTTAGTCTGCCTCGACGTTATTGGCAGGCCGCCCTCCAACCTTCTTTTTCACCCAATCCGATGAGAAGGTTTGGCACTTTGCTGGACGATTCTCGGCCAGACCCTTCCGCATCGGTGGCCCACGGCGACAAACCTGCAGCAGACAACCAGTGTTGCGCATCGGATCTTGCCCTTCTTTTTTTCTTTTAAAAAAAAATTCATTCTGTCCATTTTTGATCAAATCGAATTTTGCGAGAAACGGATGTGTCTCAGGCTAAGGCGGGGGAAGGGTCACCTGGGGAAACTTAGAACTCAAAACAAAGGCTTGTTTCTTTCTCCCCCGACGCTGCGATTCTTGATGATGGTTGGTTCATGTTGATTATTCTCCCGGGCTTCGAGAACAAAAAGACGAAGATCATGCAAATGAAATTCAAATTCGAGAATCATTTTTTATTTTTTCTTCTCGTGAACATGCTTGCAGATGGCCTGCACACGCGCGTGAGATTGGAACATCATTTGCACACCTGTTCTGGTGGTCGCTGAAGATTTTATCTGCACAGGGACCATGCAATTGAATCCAGGAGTGCAGTGTTAAAAACATGGGCTTGTGATATAGCATATCGCCTCCCCCAACCCAGGTGGATGGGAACAATATAATATAGAACTTACTTGGGAACTCAGCTAGCAGACCAGCAGCAGGATTCAATCAAGGTGAAAATACCCCATGTCTTGAATCCATGCCTGTTCGGCAGCAGCAGCAGCAGAATGCTAGTAGATAGTGGCCAACTCACAACCATGACCAGACATATCCATCCCCGTGAAAGGAAGTGTCAAGCGACCATGGATATGTATCGTCGGTCGCTGTTACCACAATATCTGCCAGTCAAGGTATTGGGTAAGGGGTACTAGATCAGAAACATGTTCGGCAAGTCAGTTCTGCGGCTAAAAAGATGAGCATTAGCCCAACCAATCGAGGGGGATGTACCTGCGGACGAACAGAGTGCAGCAAGTACAAGTACAATTGCTCACTCAGAGAGTGGCCAGCGGCGCATTGATCGGGGGCTGTTTGCTGGGCCTTTTCACAATTTTTTTACCCCCGTCGAGTCGAGGAACCTCAGCACACCATCCCTTTGAATGCCTCCATTTTGGCCTCCCCGGCTGGACTTTTAGCTCTGTGCAATGCACAATCCAGCCAGAATCAGAAACAAAAAGAACAATATAACAAAGGAGAATTAAGGTGTGCAATTGATAACTAAAAAGCAGGAGGGGGTTTGCTTTTTTTCTTTTGTTTTCTAGCACTAACTGTTTTCTTACTTTTTCGCTGGAAGGAAATGAAAGGAAGGAAAGAAAGAAGAAAGGAAAGAAAAAGCAAGGTTTTGGTGTCTTGGGCACGATGCGAGACCCCATGCCACCTTTTCTGGATGGTCGAATCAGAACTGCTGGTCCTGGTACCTGAACAACCTTGTCAGTTAAGAGTTCAGTTAAAAGCGAAAGGTGGATGAACTATGAATGTTTGGTACGAACGTCTTTCTGTGCAGTGGAGAGGACTCCCATATAACTTACACCAGTTCCCCTCCAGCTTCTGCGACGACCGTTTTTAAGGCTGTGCTTTGAGTTATAAAGTAACAACAAGCCAGATTTTCCGGAGTTTCTGATAATTGATAAAATCGCGACAGCAAGGGAGCTTGGTAGCAAGGGGAAGAAGAAGAGTCTTTTTTTTTATCACTCGCATCGAATCCTTTTTTCTTTTCTTCGGAATATCCCTTGAGGAAATCGTCTGCGTCTGCTTGGATTTATATTAGCCACTCACGAATTTCCTTCTTTTCTCACCCATCTTGTCAATCCAAGATCAAAAAAAGATACTTCCCGGTTTCGAACCTCTTTTATCCCGCTAATCCTTGAGAGTTTGGAAATTTCAGCTTGGGCCTTCGATTCAGCGAGATCTTGGTCGTCCGTGGTGTTTCAATGTCTGGTGCTTGGGCAGCTGTCGCATAACCTCCCCGGCAACACAACCTCAAAAGCGAATCCGCCACAGACGTCCTTCTCTTTTAAATTGCAATAACAAAATAAAATAACTTCTCTCTCCAACGGAGGATTGAAAACACCGCGATCCAACTCTCATCCTACTCTTCGGTCTCATCACCATCGCCTTCACCATGCCCTTCTTCTCATCATCTTCGACATCGGTGAACGAGATTGTTGTTCCAACCACGGCGACCAACTACTCTCGCAAGGATGTCAAGCCATCGCCTCCAATCAGGACGAGTTCGAAAGATGCCGCGAGAATACGACAGCTCAGGAGATCGATAACCGACTATACAATCCCACCACCGAGTCCCAGCTATCACAATTCCTTCCCGAATGCCTCTCTTTCTCAGCTCGATACCACTTTGCCACCTCCCTCCTATGCGGATCTGGACGAAGTGCAACTGCCTCTGCCTAGGTTTAAGGTTGCACCTAGACCCGAGGAAGGAAGAGAAGCCCTCCCGAACTACAAATGTTCTTTGAAGAAAGAAGCCATCTTTGATCGCAAGATCGAAATGGACTCGCCTTTTGAGAAGTCTGGTGACAGTATGCCAAATAATAGAAACCCCAATTAACTTTTTTGATCGATATCTAATGAACATTTCAATTTAGGGAAATGGACAAGGGTTTTCTGCGTTCTTAACAATACAGCCCTTAACATTCACAAAGTTAAGAGAACTGCTATGATTGCGAGAGCAGACCCTTTGGAAGAAGACCCAGATGACCCAACCGGATTCGCACCAGGGCCATTGATCAAGACTTTCACTCTTCAGCATGCTGAGGTTGGTGCTGCTAGCGATTATAAAAAGCGTAGCTATGTCATCCGTGTCAGAGCCGAAACCCAGCAATTCCTTCTGGCTTGCAAGACAGTCGAGACTTTCTTCAGCTGGTTAGAGGGATTGAGCAGTGGCATCAATGTTTCTCTCCCCCTCGAGGAGCGTGTTTTACCTAAATACCAGACCATCCCGCGAAGAAGGAGGAGAAGAAGGAACCACGATCCCGCAGCAGTTGTTGACGTTGTTCAGCAGCAAGAAGAAATAATCCGACGACACTATCCACAGCTACTGATTGAGGACGATGTCCCCGATATTCCTCACGGTGATGCTGATGACATGTTCGACCCCAACGATCGACCAGCTAGCAGCCATGGCCTCGAGGCCGTTGATGAGCATGGAAACCTGTCTGATTTGGATGACGGACTTCAGCCTTCCGGCGTTGTAACCCCATCTTCGCGCGATGACATTAATCTGAACGACAGTGTTGTCGACCTCAGTAACTTGCACATTTCAGAGGATCACTCTCAGCATCTCGACCCGGAAGACGCAAACCGCACTTTTTTCAACAGCAGGCCATCTACGTCGGCTACGAATGACCCACACAATCCATATGCCATGCGTGGCCATCTTGCTGGCTTTGCAAAGCATACAAGCGCATCTATGCATGAGAACCAAACCCGCAAATGGCGTGGAGGTCCAGGTGTCACTCGGGAACAGCATTTGCGTTTTGCCAAACGTTGCATGTCTGTTCTCAATGCCAATACCCCCCGTCAGAGCAACTTCGTTATCGAAAAAGGAATCCGATACGAAATTGTTCCCGGTCAATACAAGATGGTCCCCGACTCTCGCATCACCCTTGCTTCCTACAAACAACAGAAGCCTCATATTTATGCACAAGCCGCTTTGATCGACCTATAGTTTAGGCCTCACCGGTTTTTAAAGTGTCTTTTCCTGCAGTTTATAATACAAGAGCCACAAGCACCGCAATTCGCTCATATTACTTTGCAAACTCTATCTCTTAAACTAAACACTGTCCCGCGACAACCTATTTCTTCAAGTTCGCAATAATCATTTCCTAATCCTGCTACTTTACGACTCCGTGGACTCAAAATCTTTCTTTTTTGGACATACTAGCGAGCTCTTTTCCTCATTTTCCCCGCAACTTTTCATCAAACGGCGTTCACCTAAGTTATCTTTTTTTATCTTATTTTTTGCTCTAGAAGCTCAAGATACCACCGGGGTTTTGCGATTTCGTTATTTTTCCTTCTATCTACTGTTTGAATGTCATCGCATTCGCCTTTTGTTTTACTTTACCTTTTCATTTTGCTTTAAGACCAGTCGCGAGACTTTTTTATTATTAGTAACATAGACACTCTCTAATCCGGTTTTCTTTTCTTAAAAGCAAATACTCGAGTATTTGCAAAACTGAAACTTGCATGCATTGCAAACAGCATCGAAAAAAGTACTTGTAGCGAAAACTGAAAGACAGCATTGCCACTCACACTCATTTTATTTCTTTCTCCGCATCCTGTTTACGCTTATTCCCTTTATTTTCTCTTTCTTTGTAAAAGCAAAATTATCAGCTCCAAGGCGTTTCATCCACGACATGTTTACTATCATGAGCATTGTGCACTTGGGTTTGAAGACAGGAGAATGATTGGGCAAATCGATTCTCGATTGATGGATCTAATACGAGCCATGTATATAGGGTGACCATTTACCCACACATGTCTATATTTCTATTAAACCAATATCAGAATATACATGAGAAGTACATATCATACGTACAACCAATCTATCTGTAACATGTGAGCCGGGTACCTTTATTGCAATACGTGGCAGGTGCTGGACACGCGCTGTTCGACTCTGGTCAAGATATACAACTTATAATTGTGGCTATTATCGTGCTGAGAGTACTTTGACCAAGAAATCATTCCGCTTGCTCTTGATGTATCCTGGGGGACTCGGAACTGGGGTCTTCGGTTTGCTGTCCAATACGCCTCATGAGAAGGTAAAACCCACCTCCCTGGGTCCGCTCTCCCGTCTTGGGTCTGCACACCATTTCCAAGCCGTGTTTGTTGTCCATAATTGATGTATCACTTGAGAGAGAGGGTTGGGAACTGTCACCTTCGTCTTCGGTGGCAGGATTCTCCTCAGACTCTTGCTGGGTCGCCGCAAGGAATCTTCGAAGACCAGCGGTCCCTCGTGGTGGTTTTGTTGGTGTAGCGACGGGCTTCATGCGGCTTCTGACCTGCGCCAGTCTGACGTCCCAGACTCTTGCACCAGCGCCACCGCCACCGTTACCATATTCTAGTACTTTTTCGACGTAGAATGGTATACGCTGTAGCTGGATGTGCTCTATCACGCTTGTTATCTGAGTTATGGAGGGTACCCAGTAGCCGAGAATAGCGGCTGGGTGCATTGCTTGTGCGAGAAGAGGCAGGATATGTTTTATATCTGGCATGTCGAGGACGCAGGCGGATAGGAAGGGTTTGTACTCTGTCCAGGTTATACTTTCCGAAGTTGTACTTGTTGTCTCTTCAGCTGCGGTGACGGTAGTGGGAGTTCGTTTTTGAGTTGCCCGAAGGGTGATTTGGGATTCTAGCCATTGCTTTACATCATCACAGTAGAAATTGAGGCCCGGTCTATCGTAAATTCCTCTACGAAAACTCTTGACAAGCTTTTCAGCATGGTTCGAAATCCGCGTGTCCCTTTCGACGGTATGAAGGATCGCGACGGGACTGGTTATTGGGGATTTGGATCCGAGACCGGCGGAGAGGGCTCGGGCGAGCTGAAGTGTCAGAGAACCGTGTCCAGTTCCCGCTTCCAGAACTTCTAGCGGTTCGGAAAGGGTAGGATCCGCGCATGGCGGTGATACGTGGAGGTCAAGAGATTGTACTATTGCTGCTGCGTCGCCGGGGTATATTGGCGTTACACCTCTTTCAGAATAGAGAATATGTTCTTCCAGGGTGGGAAATGTTATGAGGTACTCGGATCCTGCAAGGAAGGGATCGGAAAACACATGTTAGAATGTCTTTGGACAATAAGCGGGCTATTATAAAATATAAAATGCGTATTTGAGCCGATGCATGAATACGCATGGCGTGTTTCAGGATCCTAGAATAGATGCAGGGAGAATGTCTAACTATTGAGTCCGCGTACCGGTGTTAAGTTTAACGATATCTCGAACTCTACGGCCAATGAGATCACTGTGATTAATATTTCCTTTGTGCGTGGTGGTTATCTTCCCGGGTTCTATCTTGGGTAAGAAGAATGAGTCTCGGGCTCTGGCGATAGAGGATCGTGGTTTGAGGTATAGACAGTCTCCCTCTACGTATTCGTGAGTTTATTAGCTATCAATATTCCTGTAAGTTGGAGTTTTGAGAAACTCGTATGGATCGCAAGATTGATCTCGTATAGATTACCTATTGTTAACGATGTATTCGAACTCATATGCCTTGTGCTATTGACATTGGGACGTCGTACTTGTATACAAGATCGCAGAGCTATGCGACTGCATGAACGGGAGAGCCCATGCATGATTTTTTTAGGAAATTACAATACCGCGGTCTTTCAAGCCAGATACCAATCAAACTCTAAGATATAAGCCTAATTAAAGAGCACTATGCTATATTTGAGTCTAACAATGAGTAGAACTCTTTGGAAAGAGACTTCGAATGTATGGTAATAACCGATGATAGTGTTGTGTTGCGTTGCATCTTGAAAAATTTTGAAGGTTTGCGAATTAATTTGGGCGACGACGCGCTGCACGGCCCCGTTTGGCGGCGCTTGGCTTATCGACAGGATCACGTCCTCCCCACCTCCCTCCTCATCGCTCCCCGACGCGTTCTCCACGCCCACGTACCACCATAATCATATCTGAATAACCCCTCCGCAGGCCCCGACCCGGGCATCGCTCGATCGCACTCCTTACTACCACAATATTATATGCCGTTTTGATCACCTCCCTGTTGGACGTTGTGTTTACATTGTCGGCAAAACTAAGAGCTGGCTCTGTTCCAGCAATAAACAACCTCCAAGATGGGCAAACTTAAGCGCTTAGAGCTTAACAGTGCGTCAAAGATGGCCTATAGTCTGAAAACATGAAAGGACAATTGCTAATCGACCAATACATGTAGATTTCAAGTCCTACAAAGGACATCAGAAGATCGAATTTGGAGAGTCATACTTCACCAGCATCATCGGCCCCAATGGATCCGGAAAGTCAAATTCGTATGCCCACCTTGTGATACCCTTCTATGTTGATCTACTAGCTAATGAGAGGTTGATATAGCATGGACGCCATATCCTTCGTTCTCGGCATCAAGTCCTCCCAACTCCGTTCCGCTTCCCTGAAAGACCTGGTCTATCGTGGCAGGGTCTTAAAACAAGACAAAATCAACGGTGCGATACACCCTGACGTTAATGGAGAAGACTCGCTCGTTGTCGAGGATATCGCCGATGCCAGCGCCTCACAGACCGATCCGAAGACCGCCTGGGTCATGGCTGTCTACGAGGATGACGACGGAGAAGAGCATTTGTGGAAAAGATTGATCAACTCCTCCGGCGCGAGCGAGTACCGAATCAATAATAGGGTGGTTACAGCTGCGGAATACAATGCGGCATTGGAGAAACAGAATATTTTGATCAAGGCCCGAAACTTCCTGGTCTTTCAGGGAGATGTCGAGGCGGTTGCATCTCAGTCCCCAAAAGATCTCACACGACTTATCGAGCAGATCAGCGGTTCTCTGGAATGGAAGACGGAATACGAACGACTGAAGATCGAGCAAGACCGCGCGATCGAACTCTCTAATTCGAACCTTAACCGACGACGTGGTATAAATGCCGAAATCAAACAGTATCAGGAACAGAAGCGGGAAGCGGAAAATTATGAGAGAAAAGCGAATGAGAGAGACCAAGCGATCATTTCACACGTCTTGTGGAAGCTGTACCACTTTCAAAAGGCGATGGAGGACAACAAAGCCAAAATTGTTCAACAACAAGCCGAAATGCGTACGCATAAACATGCGTATGAGCGAGATAGCAAGGTCTACGAACAAGCTAAAACTGCACAGGCACAAGCTAGTAGAGTTATCTCCAAGAAAGAAAAGGAGGTCAAGAGGAAAGAGGCCACGATACATGAAAAGGAGGACTCTTTGTTACCTGTTGACGAGAAGATCAAAGCTGCGCAGAGCAAGGTACAAATTGCAGAGAATCGAATCAAAGAGGTTAACCGAGATTATACCAATCAAACCGCATCGCTCGAGGACTATGAGAAGCAAATTAAGATTGTCAAAACAGCCCAAGCAAACTTTAATGCTGAACAAGCTAAGTTGGCTGCTCAATCCGGCGTTGCGCTCTCTAGTAAGGATTTGAACGAATACTCTAAGCTTCGTGAGCAGTTCAGCGCCAAAGCTGCCGCGGAAAACATGAAACTTGAAGGGCTCGAGCGAGAAGCAAAAACAGAGACTGAAACCTTAGAGGCTCTACGTAACAAAGTTAGCAGCTACGAGAGACGCCTCGAAACTTCTAACAGCGATCTGCAGTCGCTTACCGCGCGTTACCAGGATGTTGATGCCGAATTCGAAACTGTCAACCAAGAAGTTTATAAAAAGAAGAAGGAGCTAAAGGTTCTTAACGACGAGCGTGCGAAGAACCAGCAAAATAGGAACAACATGGAATCCAAATTACAGGAAGCGCTGCTTAAACTTCACGAACTCGACGATGGTCGAAAGCAGAATGAAAGGGAACTTAGAATGCGTGAAACTTTGGCTGCACTGAAACGCATTAGCCCTGGCGTCAAGGGAAGAATATCAGACCTATGTCGTCCCAAGCTGAAAAAGTATCAGGATGCGGTTTCTACGGCTCTAGGCAGACACTGTGATGCTATTGCTGTCGATACCGAGAAGACTGCCCATGAGTGCATTAGATACCTCAAAGAGAACCACCTTGGAGTCGCAACTTTCATCCCGATGGAAACGATCGTCAACAAGCCTCTAAACTCCAGCTTGAAGGGTATACATCGTAATGTTAGAATGGCGATTGATACTATCGAGTACGAGCCCGCCCTCGAAAAGGCGATGATTTACGCCTGCGGAAATACTGTTGTTTGCGAGGATATCGAAGCTGCGAGATATGTTTGTTTCGAAAAGAAGATGGAAGTAAAAGCAGTCACATTGGACGGGACTGTTATCCACAAGGGCGGCATGATGTCTGGAGGACGTGTGGATAAACGAAATGCCCGAAAATGGGATGATACGGAAGCCGATTCGTTCAGAAAATTGGTGGACGAATACAGGAGCAAGATCCAGGAGTTGGATAAAACATCTCATCGGCCTGAAGAAGAAGCTCTCCGCACCGACCTTGATAGGTTGGAAAAGAAGCTTAGCGGTCTTAGGGAGGAAAGGGACAGCCTAAAAAATGACTTGACCGACAAGAAGAAACAGGTTCAACATTTAGAAAAGGAGCTCAAAACCTTGAAACCAGAGTTGAGCAATGCCGAAAAGACTGTTGGTGGTTTGAACCAGCAAATTGAGAGACTGCGGACTGGTATCTATCGTGTTCAAGACGCAATCTTCAAAGACCTCTGCAAGCGACTGGGATTAGACAACATCCGATCCTATGAAGAGAGACAGGGCTCGTTAGAGAGCATGGCTGCCCAAAAGCGGTTAGAGTTCAACACTCAATTGAACAAGCTGACAACTCAATTACAGTTCGAGAAGGACCGGATTGGAGGTACAGAAGTCCGCCTTGCTTCTCTTGAAGGACAAGTCAAAGCCTCCCAGAAAAGGATTAAGGAATTCGAAAAAGAGAAGGCTGAGATCACCGAAGAGCTAGAAGCTTTGAACGAGGAACTCGAAACCCTCAGAGAAGATTTTGATTCAGCATCAGCAGAGGTCCAGGAACTTGCTGAAAAAGTTGCGGCTGCCAAGCGAGATGTCTCGAAACGCACTAAAGAGATGGAGAATGTTGCAAAAATCGTCACACAGGTGGAGAGCGATATCGAGCGAACTTCAACCAATCGTTACGCTCTGTTGCGCCGTTGTAAACTTGAAGAGATCGATATCCCGCTTACTGCTGATTCGGAATCCTTGGATGTTGTCCCAATCGAAGACGCTCTTGCACCCCAAGCCGATCCCGACGCCATGGATGTTGACGAAGATCCGCACACTGGAACTACCGGCGCGGTGGAGATCGAGGACTTTGGCGTTGTTGTCGATTTCTCGGGCCTTGACGACAGTCTGAAAGAAGTGAGTAAACCCTTCAAATATGCCCATTGCATTATTCTAATGTTTTGAATCAGGCTAGTGATGATCGAACAGAGGAAGAGCTTCTCGATAAGGTCAAGAATATCGAAGGTGAACTTGAGAAACTTTCACCTAACTCCAAGGCCGTTGAACGTCTCGCAGGTGTTGAGGATCGACTTCAAGAAACCGAAAAGGAATTTGAGAAGAGTAGGAGAGATGCCAAAGCGGCCAAGGACAGATTCCTGGCTGTCAAAGAGAAAAGAACCGCACTCTTCAATAAAGCCTTTGCCCACATATCGGACCAGATTGGTAAAGTATATAAAGATCTTACCAAGAGTGCAACATTCCCACTAGGTGGTACTGCGTACGTTCAAGCACCTCCGTTCACTATCTCGATCTAGCTAACATCAGATCCTTTAGATATCTTGACGTTGAGGACCAAGACGAGCCGTATCTCGATGGCATCAAGTATCATGCCATGCCTCCAATGAAGCGTTTCAGAGACATGGAGCACCTCTCCGGTGGCGAGAAGACAATGGCTGCTATGGCATTACTCTTCGCAATTCATTCCTATCAATCATCACCTTTCTTCGTCCTCGACGAAGTCGACGCTGCTTTGGATAATGCGAACGTTCAAAAAATCGCAAATTACATTCGTAACAACTGCGGTCCTGGGTTCCAATTTATTGTTATCAGTTTGAAGACAGGTTTGTTCCAGCAGAGTCAGGCGTTGGTTGGTATTTATAGAGACCAGGTTGAGAACTCGAGTAAGAGTTTGACTCTAGATGTAAGACTCCCACCTTCGCTTCTCTTTTAATAAGCATCGCTAACGTGATAATATAGTTACGCAAATACATTGATGCTTAGACGGTCTCATTTTTATGGGAGGACATTGATTATACGATTCTATGCACATATTATCTCTGTTGTCTTTTGATTGTTGCTTGTTGTCGATTTCGTTAAGGAGTGCGGGATCACAAATGTTTCTTAGGTGCAACTGTAGCTTCTAGACCTCTTTTCTCCTTAGGCGTTTGCCGATCTTTGACCCCGCTCTTCATGCTCTTCATGCTGTGTACCTTTTCGGCGGATATGGAGGCGATTTAACTTTTTTCCCACGATGTTTGTATTTTCTAGCGGCACGACGACGGATTAATGATACGCATGTGGTATATGACAATCTCACTTTCTTCGTGATACGTATATAGAGCACTGTTGCACAGCTTCTAAACCTCCGACTACATAAGTAATAGTAGAATAATCCCAATCCTTGGATACATAACTTGCGTGTTACCGAAGTAGTCATATGTTAACCAAAAGATTTTCTAGCAAGGGAGTATATGAAGCTTTGTTTTGTTCATTATTTATTGCTTGTCTATCGAGTCCATTCATCTACTTTGCCTTCAAGTAAGAGAGAAGAACATAGTTGATGGTTAATGATATTTCCAAAATTATTACGAGAGTATCAATTCGTTTATCTTTAGAATTCCAGATCATAATTGCTACATTCGCGATAATTAGCCTATTAAAGTATGTTAGATATTCGAAAAATATCTTACCAGAGTTGATTTTAGGAAAGAAAATTCAGAGACGCTCGGATTCCGGATCTTGAGATTGACCCTTGGGATTGGGGAGGAAGAGGACCTTCGGGTTCGATTCGGGATCGGGGTTATGTAACAGCAGATTTTTAAAATAAATTGGGGGGGGGGGGGGGGGGCGAGAAGCAGTGCAAACTACTGACGAGAAAACAAAGAAAAGAATCTGGAGATCGATCCTGGATCTTTTGACTGAGGGATCCGTAGAGAAAAGGGTTTGGGTTAACTTTGTAACCATCGAGACAGTTCCGCTCCTAAGACCTCGAGACTACCACATACTCTTGTTGCTTCGACTGCAAGGAGATGATGTACATCCATATTTCACAGTTCTTGAAAGTGATTCTGCATGATTCGATGGAAGGAGAGCTGATTAGAAGAAAAATATCTTTGGATGTTCTTTGAAAACAGCCTTATCCGAGATTAGTGCATGTGCCAAAGTAGGTGTGGAGAGTAATGTATGTATTAGTTTGGATCGCATACCTTGAAGAAAGAAGGGACACCGCCCCATGTTTGACACGGACTAAATACCAAGACCTGACTCTAAGTTTCATGTATCGTCAAGCTAGCTGCATCAAAACCTTCTTGCTCTACCCCTACCCCTATCACCCCCAGCCGCACCGCGTTTTTTCATATCGTCCACCACCTCAAGCCAGCATCGATGACAACACTTGGTCTTACACAAGAAGCACTGACGGACAGTATATTTCTGAAAGTGCTTGCATTTCATGCAGAGGACTTGCTTTTTGTCGACTTGCAAATTGATCTTTATCCAAAATTTATTGTGCGGACAGAGTGTACCTTCCTTGTAGTTTATCAGGTCGACAATATATTTAGGTTCCAGAGTACCCGTGTGACCAAGGCTCGTATCATTCAATTTGTTATATTTGGCTTCCCTTTCGACGAGATCACCAAAGTCATGATGGATTCCGATGCCTGGGAGGATCGAGAAAGCCGCTTCCGGGGTTGGCGCATCCTCTGCCTCTGTAGTGTCATCGACCGTGAAGGCCAAGAGATCCGATTGTCCGAATTCGGTCTCCGTTAGCGGCGGAGACTCTGGTGGGCCGATCGGTACGGTCGTTGCCGTCTGAAATGATGGACCTGTCGGAATTGGTGGCTTTGGTCTTTGGTTTTCATGGCTATTTTTATCATGAATGTTTCGATGCCGAGGATCCAATTGCGAGGATGCAGAAGTCATGATTAGTTTAGCGACGTGCCGGTACGCTATCTAGAGGATGAGAAGAGAGGAGCTTCTTAAAGCTTTTGTGCGATTTGACTGGTGGATGGAGGAATAAGTAGATGGGAGAGAGAGATGGGAAAGTGATGGAGGGAAAGGTTGCAAGTGGCCGCGTCTCACTCCAACGCATACCATATGAGACTGAAATTCCTCGCACGATCGCCCAAGTTGCGGTTATGACATCACGAAAGTGACGGTGATATGAGGATTCGTTATGCATCAATAGCTACTACTAGGCTATTAGGCTATTTCTAAGCTCCAGAATACTAAACATACCTTAGTCCGGGCCTAGGTCCTATGAGACTAGGTCTAGATGATCATTGAATGGTCGAAGGCCGAGCGTTTCTAGCATTGAACTATAGAAGATAACCTCTCGATGTTGTCTCAAAAGGATCAAACATTTGATTTATATTCAAATAACTTTATATTGCTGCTTAATATGTATTCGTTCATTTGCACAGAGGATGAGCTTTCGCCTCATCGATCGTGCGTGCTATTATCATTGTGGGTGCTTCTTGATGAATTGACTATGTCGGATTGTGTTGATTGGTAAAATCCAACGACGTGTGCATAGCACGTGGAAGGAGCTTGACTAGGGTATGCAGAGCCTCTAGCTTCGGCCAAGCGCTCCAAAAGCTATTGCTAGCCGACAGCTACTATTCACATAGCTATGCATATAGTCTAAATATCATTCATGTCAACCTTTCAGACTAGGTTGTTAAGCGAGATCATTGTAACTCCATTTAACACTTTGTCGACGTAAAGCTTCTACCTTACACTGGCGACTTGTCGGTGCGTCCGAGGACGTATCAAATTTTGAAAGTTATGTAGGGTTATTTTCTTTACCTGAATCGACGCGTTTAAAAAAAGGAAATGGCAAATGTATTGAAATAATTATTCCAAATAATCAACTATGCAGTTATGCCTATGCCCTGACCATGCCACTTTTAACGCCTTCAAAATGAATACACTCCAGCTCCTTTGTGAAATGCCTTTTCCCTAAACACTAATGCGTTATATATTACAAGATTATTTTTTTGTGTTCTCTTAGATGCCAAGTGGCATTTGTTTCTGCTTGCCCAGTACGGCAGGTCTCAATGTCGTTGCCGGTGTTGGCGTGGATGATGACACCGACTCCGTTGTATGCGGTTCGGATGTCGAGTTATATGGGCTCAAGCCAAGCTTCGTCATCAAGTCATACATTCGATAATCGCATTTTGGTGTAGCCCAATCGTCTTGAACGAGCGAATATGACTCTGTTTCGTTGTCCTTTGGTTTTCTCGGATTGATGGCCCAGTAACCCCAATCGGCGTCCACGTCCTGCAAAAAGTTCATCAAGTTGGTCCAATAATTCAAATCTCCTGTGTTCGGTCTGTCCGGTGCTCCGAATTCTCCCACCCAAACTGGGGCGATATTTTCTTCCAGAAGAAACCCCCAGTTGTCATACATGTCGTACGCGAAGCTAGCGTAATCTCGAGACCAATACGGTCCCTTGAGGAGTGACCCCCATCCGGACCATCCGTAGACGTGTGCAGAGTATACAACACGGTTCGCTACGGGTAAGTTGATAGGTCTCGTTCTCACGCCTTGCAGATAATTCGACGAAGCCACGCCTTCGACAAACATCAGCCAGTTGGGTTGCAAACCGTGGAGCTTGATCGCCGCCTTTTCGGCAGCCGTCGCCCATGAGTCCCAGAGCATTTTACCCAACGGAGAGCGGTTTTCGTTGCGCAGGTCAGCACCAATCACAAGCGGGTTGTTGACATACGGCCGCATGACCTTCTCCCAGTTTTCCATCCACTGGTCTTCGGTTAGCGTTATTCGACAGACTTTGCCCAGATATTCGTTCGACCAGGTTGCATCGCAGAGGTTTCCGTCACAGCACCATCTCGCCTGCGTGATGTGGTCGTTGACGATAACAGCGATTCCTTCGTCGGTGAGTGCTTTGACAACGGCGTCGAAAATATCCAAGGCGTTCACCGTGAGCGTGCTATTGTTGTTTCCCCCTTCCGTGTCGTTTTTATCTCCACCTATTTGTGGATCCAGGACATGCTGGCTTTTATCCCTTTTAAAATTTCCAGCGTGGTCCCTCAGCTTCTTTTCCCGTAAGAGATCAGGATTCTTTGACCAGAATTTCTCAGGAACTTCGGGGTTCCTCATGACCAGTTCATCAGAGTATGGGAGCCTGACGCTGTTGAAACCCATCTCCCTGATAGTAGCCGCAATTTCCCTCCTGTGTTTGTGATCCAGCCCCCCCACGATGAAATCCTCATCGCTCGCACCGTACCAGTTCACGCTCATCAGCTTGACTCTTTCTCCGGAGGCATCGACGATATTTCGTCCTTTGGTCCTGAGTGGTAATTTGAACAAAGGGGGCCTCTTCTTCAGGAATTCTTCTGCAGTAATATTTGTTCTCCCAGGGCAGTGAAGCCTCGTTGCAATCTTGTCCGGACTCGGGTAAGAATCTAGGGGGGCGTAATGGTCATTTTTGGAGAGAATGTTTCGATATATTATATACGGTACTAGACCTGCGAGAAATAGAAAAGAAACTCCAAGGAAGATGCCTAATCGTTTTGAAGTCACGATGGGAGGGACCGCCTCATGCGGCGGAATTTCCGCTGTGGTCATCGCTTTGGTAATGAAACTGAGATTTGTGAATTTGAAGTTATTGCTATTACGAGATACCCGGTACGCGGCATGTAGATTTGAGGTTGAGGCAAAGTTGTGTTGTTCGAGTGTATGAAACAAGGTTGGGAAGTAAAGACAGGAAAGGATGAAGTATCGTTGGATGATTTGTGTCTTATCTACAACCAACCACCCCAGGAGAGTGAAGAAATGACGAAACCACCTCCGTGAAAAGTGGGCACACGAGTCGTTGAAATAAGCAGCTGGTGGGGAAAACAAAGACAAAAAAGAAACTCCCGATTCAAGACTTTAAAATAGACAAGATGCACGCCCGCTCGCTCACAAAAATCCCAGCAAATGCCGGCTTCCGCGTGGATCCGTTTGGTCAGCGGCTAGCTTGTTCGCGTGCCTTGGCCAACGGCTCTTCTCCATTCGCCTGCGGTACATTCTCAACTTTCCAACATTTGGCGTTTTCTGTGAGGAACGAAAAAGTAACATGGAAAACCAAAGGATTTCCACAGATTCTGCTTGCTTTCTCTCATAACATTATCCATTAATTATTAGTACTCTATATAAAACAGGTCATGTAGGAAGACAGGATGATGAGATGATGAGATGTGCTACCAAAGAAAAGACAGAAACAATAGGCAAAGTAACAAAAGAAAAAAAAAATGTATACATATTCTATTTCCACCCTTCGACGATATATATATATATATATAAGCTAAACATGGAAGTACCCCGAATGTTAAACCGGCGTACACGTCTTGAACTCCAAAAACTAAAAAATAAAAATTTCAATCAATCACTCCGACTGGCCAAAAAGAAGAAAAAAAAGTATGAAAATCGTAAGTACTCCGTAAATGTTGTATGTATATTGGAAAAAAAGGATGAATGGTAAAGGAAAGAAAGGAAGTATAGCGACGACCAATGTTGACACGGTAAAATTGGAACGAATGCGAAGTGGGTAATAATAGGCTCCCTACTTGCCAAGTAGTCTCGTGAACTGCCAAGTTGATTGATGTCGCAGGATTCGAAAAGATTATGCAGGCCGGGGCTGATGTGTTGCGCAGAGGTTGGGATGGACAATGTTGTATTCTGCAGGCCGCAAAGTGTTGCACGTCGTCGGGCGATTTGGCTTCCGATCGGTGCCGGTCTGCCGGGTTCGTATGGGCCTTGTGGAAGCAACTTTTTAAAATATTCAATCCCCCACGCTTTTAAAGGGGTTGGTAGAAAAGCAAAAGACAAAAGGAAGAGCATCTCGAAGTTTTGTTTCTTCTAAACTCTTCCCTCTTCCAGGCGGACGACTTCTTCGACGAGTAATCGCTTCGGCTTGGCGCTGACTTTGTAGTTCAAATCGACGGACCAGAAATGCGAGAAAGCAGCGTGCAACAGTGGCAGACCACCATAAATCAGACCCGCGACCGGGAAAAGCACATAGTCCAACCATGTTAGTGGCTTGTATGGATCTCTCCGGCTGATCTGGTCCTCAAGATCCCGATAAAGACCCGACTTCTTCAACTCTGCCGTTCTGATATCAACACAAACTTTGTGGTAACGCTCATAGCAGAAGAAGAAATAAAAGAGCATTGTCAGGAAACCAAAAGTTCTCTGGTACGACATGACGTTCAAAGAAAGCTGCATCCAGTAGCTGATAGCCGATGGAGGGTTGATGGCGGAGTAGATGGACGAGGTTATCAAGATGATGAAGAGGTGGGCTGGCAAGAAATGAGCTTCGAAGATGCGAGTCAAGAGATCGATGTTTCGCAGGGTCAACTTGTTTCCGTCTTCAATCTGGACTCTGAAGAACGAGAACTTGGCACCGAGGGAGATGTTTGCCTGGCTATCGTAGCAGAGGTTGTTCACGCGCTGGGAGCTTCCTAGCTGTGCCCACTGCTTGATCGCAAATCCGGTATCCAGACAGCCCCACATATGGCGCAAGGCCTGCTGGTATCGAGCTTGGAGGCCATCCAACCAACCCCAGAATCCCCTTTTGCTGCTGGAAACATTGCAGTGACTGGCCGGGCTAGCCACGCATTCGATGTTCAATTTGCCATTCATCAGGAAGTAAGACTTGAGCATCATGTGCATGTCTTCACCGATTGCTTCCGGGCCGGTATCCCATCCCTTGACAAGGTCGACAACCGGAAGGGTCAGAGTATAGACGGAAGTTGGGATGGCAACAGTATCGATTCTCGGTTCGGTTTGGAAGCACGATAGACCGGCACCGCACCACATGAGATCTGCAACGCGGACGAAGCGGGGCACCTGGTGGGCATTTCGGTCAAAGATGATGGGAGGCATATATAGGGTCATATCGAGGGAATCATCTTCCAAAACGTTTTCAATGTGACGGTTCGTGATGATGTCGAAGTAGGTGCTAAGAAGGTGCGTATCGCCTAATTCCAGCAGTTAGCCCCCCGAAAATTCCGAAAACCGCAAAGTGTTTCATGAGAGACAACTAAAATTAAGCAATTAGGGGTCGCAAAATTCGAGAAACTTACTGTCCATGACGGTCAACATGACATGCTCCCAGTTTTGTCTGCCACTGTACTTTTCCAAGAACCTTTGTGCGGCCCAGCCGACATTGGAACTTTTACCGGGAGCTTCGCCTTCGATCGAGGCCGGGTGAAGAGTGAATTGCATATCCCTAAATTTTTCACCAAACATAGCGATGAGCTTCGTCGCGACCGTTTTGGCATTCGGATCGCGTTCTTCCATTGCGAGACAAACCTGAGTTGGGGCAAGGTTAGCGACGGTCAAATTTGGCGACAGGTGCAGCCGACGCGAACACAGAAGTCGGGTCCGACAGAAAACGGGGAAATTCTTACATCGTAGTGGCCTAGAGCCGATTGATGGCTTGCTAGTACTTTAAGAGTATCTTCCAAAACCTGGATATCTTCTTTATAGCTGGGAATTATGATGCTGTGGATGACATCAGGTCCGATGGGATTTCGATCTTTGAGTTGGTGGGATTTCATGAGGACTTCATCCATTTCGGTGCCCGAATCGTCGGAATCATCTTGCACGAATTCCTTCTGGACTGGGCGACCTGTGGTGTTCGCTCGCAGAATTTCTCCTGCGGCATTCCATACTCTCCATGACAGACGGAGTGGGAAAAAAGTTGCTAGAAAATGGAGGAAGAGACCCCAGCTGACGAAGAGGACTTGTGCGACGACGGGACCATGGCCTGTGATTAATTTTGTAGGAGAACTGGCACCTAGCCATAGGCCTTGAAGTATTTCGAGAGCACATTCGGCGAGGATGAGAAGACCGATTATTGACAGGCCGGGAAGACACCTGATTATCCAGGAAGACATGATGGGCGAGGAGTCGAAGGAGAGACGACGTTAACGACGGAGAGTCGAGAGAGACGGACGGAATATGGTGAAGGCGACGGCGACGAAGATAGAAATGTATTTGGTCAACAAAACAAAATAAATCTTCGTGACGAGGAAATTTGAATATACGAAATGAACCGAACAAACGGTAACGGGGAGAGGGGGCCTGCGGGTATATATGATGAATTACCACGGACTGGTCCGAAAGAGATATGCAGAGACGAGACAAAGCCTAGTGGAGCAAAAATAGAAAAGCGTAACTTTGTATTTGTCTCCGTTGAGGGCAGGACAAGGAGCTTGTGGTTTCACGCAAAGCGAAAGAAAGATAAAACAGAAGGAGAGTAAGAGAAGGAGGGAGAGAGAACAATTAGGAAATAGTATAAATTATATTTCCCCCTCTATGGTTCTTGGTTCGTTTCTTTCTCGTTTTGATAAGGCTTTCTGATCTCCGCCTCCTCTGCTCGCCATGCATGGGTCCCAGGATTGGGCCCTTGATTCGGTGAGCATGTGGTTCACGTAAGAGGCGAGCAAGCTCCCTCTTACTGCTCTCTCGTTTGTGTCTCATATTGTTTTGATGAATGTGCTCTTGAGAGAGAGAATGGAGAGCGATTGCAGCCAGGGAGGACTTGGAGAGCAAGCCCGTCCAGCTGAGGTTGATTCGATTTTGTGGTGTTGTAAATTATTAGCTAGCTTTTAATGTCAAATTGAACGAAAATTAATCGAACCATGATGCACCTGGCAGAGCGGCGAATTCTGATTGGCCGGCCTCGACCTTCTCTCCGGGAGGTCCCATGGCGACCTTTTGAAAAAGCGACGAGGTCCCCACTTTCTCAACCTGCTTCCTTGACCGCTCGTTAGTGCGCGAGCTGCAGCTTCTCGTTCGTTCTCCAGAAGCAATGTACCGCTTGAGGCATTTGGGCCATATTGATTTCCGTTGGAGAGGATAAGCTCGTGGGGCACTCGAAGACACTGGCGCAAAGGCAAGGGCCCTGTCACTCGCACCGCGTGATGCTGCAGCTGGTGGGACGACGACATCTCATCAACGTGCAGAATTAATATCAAATTGAGCTCTCGAGGCCGTAGCGGTCTTAGGGTAGTCTTGATATTACTCGCCTCGGTTTGAGGATGTCGAACTTGGGGTTGCTATTTTCATCCAAAATCCAGGCTGTCATATGCAAAATCAGAAAAAAGAGCACCACGCATAACTAGAGTTTTCGCTCTCGGGCAATGCGACCGGTAAGAATTACACCATCTATCTCATCCATTTTCCTCTTTCTCATTTTCTCATTCTCCCTCGGGATGCTGGAGGGCTGTGTCCCAGTCTGGCATTTTTGTCTTAATTCATACTAGCCGTTGGCATATTCGGAGCCTCAAACCAGACATCAAACGCATAGCCGACCCGGAGCTTGCTTAGCGTCGTATTGACCTGCCACCGTTTCGGCCTCTGTAGTCTGGACTAGACTACGGAGACACCCCCCTCCGCCTCTAACGATCCATCGTCTCTCGCACATCTTATCATACACCGCTCATACTCAGGCTGTTCACCCAAACCCCCCACTAGCACTGCGTTGTCTCAAGATCGTTTACTGTGTTGAGGTTGAGAAGACACAAGAAACAAACATCTGACTTTGGTTACGTCGTCGACGCGTCTAGACGTCTATAATCGCGCAGCTTAATTTTCAAGCAAACTCCTTGCTTCTAATTTATTGATCTTTAATCTCGCAACCCCGGATCAAATGGGAGAAACGGGCAAGTAACATTAAAAGGGGGGAACACAATTTTCTGCACCTAAGTGAGGGCTGAGAGGTTGAGAAAGTGACGGTTCCACCGAGCAACGAATTGAATATTGGGGCCGTCCGGAGCGCCTTCGAGAAAATCACAGCCTGGACCGGGAAGCCCTGCCTGAAAATTCTTTCCAGAAGATCCATAAATAACGTCGCAAAACGCGTATTAGAAAAGATGCTCGGGACTACCAGGGGCCCTGGGGGTAGCTTTCGAAGGGAGGAGGGACGGTGTCGACAGTTGAAAAGCGAGACTCCATCTGGCATGCGCAAACCTGGGTAGGCTCGTTCGGGGAAATTTAGACAGCTGTTGGCAAGTTTCGCATCGTGTCGTATCAGAAAGGAAGGTAGGATTTCACTTCTCGAAAGTGGGCACACGACAGTCCCCAACCTTTTGACATCCCCATCTTCGAATGGGCTTTCCGGAAGCTCGAATCCTTCTTGACTAGCCCCCAAGTCCAAGCCCGTTACGCAATTTCACGGAGACATAACAGTATAATCGATACGGCGTGCTCAGAACGCATCATCTAAGTACGAACACGAACCATCCACTCGTACCCGTAGAACCGTTAGCCGTAGGAGTTACGCAGACATACAAACCAGCCCTCCATTTGTTTCTCTCTTCTCCGTCTATATGTCTCGATTGAATTCATATTTTCGATGATTTATTCCTCCGATTTCTGTGGCTTCTTCCGATCCACTACGTTAAATTCATCACGATCCAGAACTCGAACGCCTGGGTGGTCAGGCCAGATTGATCTGTTAGCAGTTAAGCTTTTTTAGCCGATACCCTCGTTCACGGACCCTTTGAGATCGATGCAACGCATTTTAATGGGCATGGTCAGGGTCAGGGTCAGGGGATGGTGGTGGCTTGGATGCTAAGCTTTTGACTCGGAGATCGATTCTGTCTCGCCCTATCGCAGCTAGCGCCCTAGGCGAAATTTGTTAAATCAGTTTCTCTTTTTGTTCATTTTGTTTCGTGTTTTCGCTCTGTGCATTGGCATCTGACAGCCCCGCGAAACATTGTTCATTACTGAAGAGCGAAGGTCGATTGAAATGAAAACCAGTTGCCAATATCGAATGATTCTCGACGGAGGTAGAGATCGGCCCTGCCGCTGTGCCACTCTCGGCTTCGTATGTCAGAGGCTTGCTTCTCCTCAGGTTGCACAAACACGGTAAGCAGTGCGAAGGTGGGCTGCAGTATACCTCGAGTTCTATTTTCAAATTGACTCTCAATCAATAAGTCTGCTTGATTTTGTCAATCGACACATACTTTAACGCTCTCCGCGAACTATTAGGCAAAATTGCTATCTCTGATTAGTTTCGCAGTCGACGAAAAAGATGTGAGAGCAATAACACTTTCAGTAAAAGATCTAATAAGCAGCAGCATCCTTTTCGTTAGTAACTTAATCTGTGTAAACATCCTAGATTTCTTCAGATAAAGATGGTGGCTCAATCCCGATTCTAGGCGGATATTTCAGCCCCTCCTGTCAATTGCTGGCGGAGGTATTCCTTTGGTGTATGTAAAGTATAGAATCTTGAGAGAATTCCGAAGTGTTCTAGACACTGGCATTGGTGCCAAAACCAATACAGGCTAGAAAAGGCTTTATTTTTTGGCAATCATGCATGTCTTCCTACTTATGCATAACCGGGAGCTCATTAATTACTCCTAAATATAGTGGCCGTTGCCTGTTGACCGAATTAACCCTTCGGGAGCTTAACTGATAGACGCACACCTCCACCGTTGCCTAGAGAAATCGGGCATAGACACGAAAAGGGGAAAGATATAGCATGGCTTTGCAAAGGTTCATCTAGTGATTTTGGATAAGAGATTTGCTGATTTTCGGTCGGCCTCGGCCAAGCCATAAGATACGAGGAAACCGCGAAGCAGATAATTCGTTTTGGTCCGTCTCCTACTCATCACTTTGTTTCAGCCGCAATTTGCTAGTCTTGATATAATGCACTAGAAGCGAGCAATTACCCTCCCGATCGGAGTTTCAATTTGAGGCCGCTCAGCTCGGTTCGGTGTGATACTTTAGAACTCGGCTTCTTCCGCTGGAAGATGAATTCAAATCATACGCTCTCCGCGGACCCGGGTTCTTTGTGATGTGCGAGAGACAGAATTGGGTTGTTGCTTCGACTTTGCCTTTTCAATTCAATCAAAGATATCAATTCATTATATATTATTCGGTTCCAATGGTTTACTTCTGAGCCTTACAATTTTATACCAAGGGTGGCTCTCGAGTACAGAGCACCTAAATCGAACCTTTTCAGTGGCTCCTTCTGTTCCTCCTCTCAGCCCATGTAAGCTGTTTCAGGAATATATTAGTCGATGAGCAATTGTGTGTCCTATTGAGTCTGAACGCGATAGATTCCCAGATGTCCAAGAATCAAACTGAGAGTTAGTGTCATTGAAGCTTGTGGACTTAAATTTAATTTTACTTATGGAGAATGATGCACTGTCGCCAGCGAGCTTATTGTGTAATTTGGCGGCCTATCAGTCAGTCCTGCTAGTTCACGCAAGCTTTTGAATTCATGCGATATATCTAGATATTGACTGAATTCCTTTTCCATTGAGTTTCAAATTTTGTGCTTTGGGGTTTTAAACGTTTTCATTCAACAAGACCGTACGCATAAATTCAAAATTACCAATAATCCTACAGATAACACGATCTCTTTAAGCTTGCTGTATACAACTGCAGGATCTACAGAATATTCTGGAAAATTAGGGGTGAAGTTTTCGGGTGAATGCAAATTGTCTTGTCGATTGCGTCGATTGCAGCGTTTGCATCTGGTGTAGTCTCGGGACCCTCCACAACGCAAAGCCTCATCTGGTGCGTACATAAATGTGCTTTGCAACACAATTGGCTAGTGATCGTCCTGATGTCTATCAACACTGGTAAATCTGGAGGAAATGTATATAAATTTGATCTACGTGTCGAAAAACCTTGTGTGCTAGCTCTCTCATACAATCAGAGCCTGAGAATTTAAAACCGTTTAGTCTTGAGCGGTTCCGAATAGGTGTAACTAACCTTCATCACATTTTTTCGCTCTTATCACCTAGCATGAGTAACCGCCTGAGCTGAGCTCACGTTGAACATCGGCGATTATGAAATCAAAAGGATCAAAACGGCCCTCATGACCAAGAATCAACATTCTGGACCTTCCTTTGGAAATTCTTAGAATGATTTTTGCTTATGTTTGTACATTTCCTAGTCTAAGACATCGGAGTTACGCGACGCAGAGAAAAGAAATGAAGCTATGCTGACAATTGAACAAGTCTAGATCAATGACTACAGTCATAACCAATCTGTTAGCCTTATTTGCTCCACATTCTACACATTAGCGTCGGAAAATCGCTATGATTATATGCCTATAGAGGTTGACGTTGCTGGTTTAAATTGGAAACCTTTTGCCTCGAGTCTCTTACCGAACTACAAATGCGGTGGGAAGCGGTATCCTAAAGCGCTGGACTTTATCCCTTATCGAGCCCCACAGCGTGCCAAACGTCATCCGAAGAATCAGATTGAAAGTCTTAAAAAGGTTTTTGCAAAACGGGGGAACATTTATTTTGAAGCCGTTGAGGATATACGGTATTATTACCTTTTCTTTCTAACAATTTGAGGTTAGGGCTAACTGAATGAAATAGTTTCTCAGCCCCCGAGACTTTTGAAGACAAGCGGCAAAAGGATTTGGCCGTTAGATACCAAGCCGCCGATGATTTCGTTTCCAAACTAGTCTTTGATATCATCAAACAATTTCCAAGTATCAAGAAACTTACGATCCCATTTACTGCGGGAGTTCTCCTAGAAAGTGAAATCATCGTGCCAGGAGTTCTACAGCAGAAAAGAGAAACAGCACAAGATTTGTCCCTGCGGAAACTAAAATATCTCTCCTGTGACATCGGTAGTTCTTATGCAGGATTAGCCGATGTAATGTTGTCAATCGATTTTTCAGTCATGAAGGTCCCCATTAGCTCAAACTCGGATACTCTGCAGTCTCTTTGACTATTTTTCCTTTCCTGGAGTCCAAATATACATATATGCAAACGTAGCGGCAATATCAGCGGTCTTTCGTACAGCTCGAGCATAGAAACGTATCTTCAGAGTCTAAAGCTAGTATTTGGGAGGCGGCAGTGGTTCCCTCTGATTATGCGACCAATACAGCTCAATCTCAAAAGTTTCCAACTTGAGTCCTTCCCATATTGCGCTTCTCTCCCAGGATTAAGGCTTTTCAGACCGAAAATTCTCGAGGTATTAAGTTTGATATATTGCCACGACGTATATGCAATGCTTTTTGGAATAGCTTTGGAGCTTAAAAATCTGAAGTGCCTATAAGTAATAGAGATAAATAGCGATGTATTACTGCTATAGAAGTCATTAAAAAGACTTCCAGCATTGGAAGCTTTATATCTCTCATCTTTTCAGGAAGACCAACAGATCGATTACAGTTGTTTAGAGAAACATCAAGGTAGTATATAACGATTGGTACTAATCACCGGAGCAAACACAGTCTGGAAGTCGGGGTCTCATTCGAAACTGCAGAGCCATAACCTCCGTCGAGTTAATGTCGATTTTAAAGATTGGCAAAAGCTTGAAGAGCTAACTTTCCACTGTGACGGGGATATAGTAAGCTTTCTTGTTGAATTTATACTACTTACGCATGTCTACTTTATGATCTAACATTAGCGTTTGGACAGCCTACTATATATATTCCTCCTTCTCTCAAGTTTCTCAGTTTGGTTGATCCAAGATATAGTGAGAAGCATCAGTATTATCTATATGAAGACTTATTAGGGACATACACCGCACAACAACTCCATACAGCCAAGAACGAGGAACGGCAAATAAAAGCTGTCCTAATTAACTCGACCTTGAGTATTCCGAACGATATTGCGGAAGTTGTTAAGATACTGGAAACTGCAGCAGACAGAAGCCTTCAGATTCTGGTGGCTCTGTACAAACTTTAAGGGTCAAAATGCTGAATATGGCCGACTTTCGTACGAAGTTCTCGACAACCTCAATACTTAGACCAGATAACCGGAAACCTCAAGGCTGGATTGAAAATTTTATCTAATTAGGCTATTTTTATGCTCTTTTTCGGCCTTATATCCGATTATTGAGTATATGTCGTTTCACCGCTAGATACAATCTCATCGTATCGTCACTATATTGTGTAATTTCATATCGTGTCTACTATCGTATCATTTTTATGTAAGTATTCAAACATGTGCGAACCATCCTCTAGGATGAGTAAAACCCCATAATTCCATTGTTAGCTCCAAATTTTGTACAATGCCTTTTGTCTACTAGCCGACGCTGGCTTGAAGACAAGTTGGGCTATATGACAAGACTGAATAGCTCACGAACGATTTTATCACCAAAAAGCCTTCTTTTAATTTATAGGCGGAGATGTGTGTTGATAATTAACGTGTTCTATATGAGAGTATCAGTGAATGTTAGTCATTCTTTCCAATACAGTTACGTAGTTGCGTATCCCCATCTCTCTTCCGTCATCCTCACCATCATCCCATCACCACATCATCCTCAAAATCAAACCAACTAACCAATAAACCACTCAATCAATCAATCAATCACTCAATCGATCAATCAGTCAACCGAATAGACGAATTACGGAAAATAATTCATTTATCGCAGCTTATATCAGTAGACCAGAGAGAAAGAAGAATGCTAATATATTTGAATTTTGTATCTTAGGTGCAATATTCTCCCGAGGTTTTGGAGGCTGCGCAAAGCTTGGTCGTCATGAGGGGCGGCGGTACCACCACCACCATCACTCACCCACCATACGATAACGATGACGATGATGACGATGATGACGATGATGACGATGATGACAATAACAACGGCGAAACAGCAGCAGGAGAAGAAGAAGAAGAAGGACAGGAAGAAGAAGGAGGAGAAGGAGAAGAGGAATATGAAAACGAAGATGAAGACGAGGATGAAGATGACGATGCACCAGTTTCCAGGCCCCCTGGGCGAGCAGCGGCGAAGCAGATGAAGAAGGATATGGAGGCTCATAAGGTGAAGTTCAACCGCCATCAAGGCGGTCGATTTCAATTTCATATTATTTTAAGATACTTGAATAAAAATTTGTTGGTTGGGCATTATGACCCAATCCAGAAGCGTTTTCTTCCGGTAATCTGCCGGACTCAATGGCTCGTAGAGTTTTAAACCAATTTTGAACGTATTCTTTCGCCATGATCCTTGATGTTAGTGTTCTTTATCCTATGGAATGACTATTTGTTGATCGTAGGCCCATATAATGTATGGAATATATTTATGTGGAGAGATCATTCCCTTTTTTTTTTTAACATCTCCATGGCATCAGTACTCCTAAGGTACCCATATTTCCCAAATATAGTGACCTTAATCTCTAAAATCCCTTAAGGCCCTCTTTTGCGCAAAACTAGGCGGCTTTGTTGTTACATTGTTGCATTTTGACTCCGGTGTTAATCGGGGTCAACTAGAACTAAGCGCCAGCTCCCTGTTTATGAAACTAAAAATCTAAGTAGAATTCATGGGAAATATATTCTTTCCAGCTAGTCTATCAAGGGACCAAGTCCCACTGTTCGATACGTTGTCCTAATTTGCAATGCTCAATTCCCGAAAATGAATGATACTCATACGACCGTTCCCGGCATCCGCAGTTTAGCTGGGAATTCTCTAACAAAATCTCCATCGTAGCTGAACCTACTAATTCTCGAACCAAAAATCCATTAAGAATTAATCCGTTCTGCTAGAGCCAGGTATCACTCACCATTTCAGGACGGAACGTCATCTCAAAAAGAGTAAGGGATTGATTTGGAGGTCTTATATGTTATGATGTTTCACGATATACCCTAGTTGTGTCTTGGTATCCCCAGTTGCCAAACTTTAACTATGAGACGATTGTAGAAACGCTAGAGAGCCCTGTGCTATAATTTCGACGACATGATGGGAAACTCTATCTGGGAAACTCGATCTGGTAACCGACAATTAATGGCTGTTTTCTCAAAAAAGCTGCCCTCCAAAGTATCATGGTTTCAGTCTTCGAATGCGATTATCACTTCAGCCGATTCATAGAATTAGTTCACTATCAGTATACACGTTTGCGCGAGAGTCCATGCATGCTAGGAGTCCTTTCCTAACTAGCGGATGCCAGCCACATTGTTTTCCTTTTCGAAGCTTTGAATTCTCGAAGACTGAAATTTTAACAGAGCTGCAGAGTTAACAGCTCATCGTTTCTAAGTTTTTATTGGCTATAAAATATTGGCTACGATAGGCCTATAGGAGTGGTAGAGAGAAATTTCATTGCGAGGATGACCGATCTCTACAAGAACAATTTTGAGTTAAAAAGATTGATTTAACAGGTATGTAACATAAACAAGCTCCTCTTCAAAAGGTGCACCTTAATCTGAGATTTTTTCTAAATTCATTCGCAAGAGCTGCCGACTGTCTTTCCTGGGACGAGACCCCACTACTGAGAAAATTGACCTGTTGGTTTATGGGATCAGTATCTTGAAAAATCTGAATTCAGTACCACCGCCACTGTTACTAACACAACAACAATAACAACGGCTATTACAGTAACCGCATCCCCCAGCTCATCATCCATACCAGCAATAATGGATGCATCTTGTGGCAGCTCTGGTAGTTTTCAGCTTGCACTCTACAACAAACCTTACACCAGCACAGATGATGTTCTATTGTCAGGATTTAAGGCCAATATGTTGAAGACATCCCCCACCAACGCTGGTAATACTGCATAGCACAAGCGTGATCGGGGCTGGTCTCTGCCATCTAACCATATCATTCACGCTTATATGCCGCGGCTATTTCTACGTACCTAAAAATTAAACATACTTTAGTTTTATGCAAGTGGATGATAGTGCGTTTAACTTGACAGTTTCTGATTCTGATGGGATATCTGACATACTTCTGGTTGCTGGCCATAGAACTTATGCGTTGTGGAGGGTTTCGAGACACTCACGTAGGTATGGGATTGCTTGGTCTCGGGGTTGCTCCTGTGTTGGAAAAACTCAGGAGTAGATATCTTGACTCTACATTGAGACTAACTTCACTCTTGCCCTCCTATCCGCCTAGTCTCGAGGCTATAAATTCACGAGACCCAAACCCGTCACTATGCTGAGGAATGTTCACAACAGTCTTCCGCTTCCAGTCGAGCTCGTGGGCGAAGTTCTTGAGAAATGTCTTCTCCAAGACCTGTGGAGCTTTGCAAAGACCTCACGCGAGGCCTACCATATCTGCTTCAGAATATTGGTTTCCAAATATCGATTCCCCCTTACTCTCCCCAGTGCGATCCACTCTGGTTTGTTGCAACAACACAAAACAGGTGGTGTATTCAATATCATCAAGTGAGTGTCCGTTTTTATATTCCCCACTCAATCTTCCTTTTGTAAGGACAATTTGAGATATTTTGAAAAACCAAGGATATAAAAATAATTAGAGAAGAGGACATTAACACTGTGAGATGATTGTGCTAAAATGTAATTCAAATTGGTCAAGTTCCGTATCCATCGACATATCTAAAGATTCATGGCACTCAAACCTTGAAGCGTCCACCATCCAAGAATTAACATCTTTTCTAAAATCCAAAGAAAGGTACATCGAATCAGACGAATTTGCGCTAGGGCTCACGCCTGTCGACATCAAGATATACACTCCCAAAGGCTGCGGCGACTGTTTTATACCGGCGTTCGTTACAATCTTCAAGCTCGTCTTTTCAACCACCCCTTTCAATATTAACTCCCTGACCCTCCGCTTCTCAGTCGCTCAAGATGAGGAATCAGATTTCAAGCGAGAAGTATCGGAATTGAGAAAGTATACGATCGCATTATTACCCAAAAGATCGGACTTTAGGACTCTCCCCTTGAAATCATTAAGCATAGAGATAACGGCCTTCAATTCCCGCACTACCGTCCAGTATTTGATTGAACTGATGTCCTACTCCATAATTATTTGCGACGACTTTATTGAGAATAAGACGAATCTCGAAAGTCTCAAGATTGTAGTGAAGTGGAAGGAAGAGAGCTATCAATCTAGCACAGATACAGCGCCTTACCCGAGGATTGATATAATCTGGCACTGTTATTTGCCAGCACCACGATTGAAGAAATTTCATTTCGAAGACAAGTTGTGGTCCTCATATGCTATGGTTAGCCGTGATTTGGACGCATATAATCAAGAAGTGGAGGATTTATATATTGATTGTGGTATGGGGATGTTCGTAGTACGTAGTATACTCCTTCCCCCAATATTCAACAAACACAATTTTCTGGCCGCCGCAGATCTAATACCTGTCTCTTCCTTCTTTATCTTAGCGTTCTGGTCAGCGTCTATCCAACCTGAAGGACCTCCGGAAATTCTCCTTAATATTTCCATATCGAGAATTCGGGCTCGACTTAACGAACTGTCTTCGATGTTATTTTAGACATTGGGTGCAAAGAGAGGGAGGGCTCCATGACCTTATATTCGGTGGTCTAGAAGAGATCCAAGTCCAATTTCTATGGCATGATGCAAAATTTACAAACACCACCAGGTTTTCGATATCCTATGAAAAAGTCCCAGAGCTAGGCGACGGGATCCGGCGAAAAGTTCATATGGAAGATCTCGGTGATAAACCCACTGATATCATCGATCTAGAAATTTTGAGAGCAGACCTGCAAAAAAGCAAGCGAAGAGGGAATGGTCGGTGGTTGTTTGGGTACGCACAACTTGCGCAGGCGTATTCAAATTATGGGGATTATGTGCAAGAGCTGCTCGAGAAAGGCGATGAGCTGGATACGTCTCTTGTTCCTGGGCCTTCCTATCGTAATTCGAACCGCAGAGGGGTTCGGTGCGAGAAATGCGAGGAAGTGTTCAGGTCTGGATTTTTTGGATGGTAAATTTCTGTTATGTATTGATGATAGTTTTATCCTATTGAGTTTCAACAATTTGCTCTTTAAAACCTGTAAAAGTGTTTCTTTTTCTGAAAATATTCATTGATTCAACCCAATCCTAGAATGCTTGTCTCTCACGAATCCTGAGGAATATGGTTTTTTCTCCGTGGAACGCTAGATACTTGTCTACGGCATTAAACCTAACCTAGATCTAGTAAATCACTATAAATATCCTCAAATGTTATACTTGTATTTGGAGAAAGAAACTTTACAATCCTGATGAAGCTATTAGCTCTGTTGAATAAATCTGAGGACAGTAGACTTTCGCGACATGGAGGAATCTACTGTCATAACTCGGCGACGTGATGAGGTTGGAGAGAAAAAGGCCAAACCGTTCCGTCGACGCAACGACCCTTGGTATAATTAATATAAGAGCAAGCCGATATACTGCGTAATTTTACAAAATCTTGTACAAGACACTCTGGTTACGCAATAAGGTTGGAGCATGTCTAGTTCCACGCTCGGACCTGTGTAAAACTTTGACATTACGTGTAATTTCGATGTGAAATTTCGCAGCACCGATGCCGTGCATGGAGGATTTGCTTTCGCTTGGGTGTATTGTGGCCCAACGTCCAACGAAACTTGGTGACTAAACTAAATCCTTTTATCAATTCTACCGTTTTTACATACAAAATTCGCTCGAAACCACCGTTCAAAACGTGGATTATTTCTCAAACTAGCAGTATTCCTACCACCCTCATACTAGATATTGGTTCGGGTTCAAAAGTTTCTCAATGCCAAGTTAGAATTGCAATGTGAAATAAGTTGTACCTTGCCAAAGAGCAGAAATGTTATTAATATATTATAGGACGAGATCTCGAGAATTGATACTCCCGATAAGCCTTAATAAGAACTGCAAAGTTACATTCGAGCTACGGGACAGTAACTGTAAGGACAGCGACCGGAGCTAGTTCCCGGCTTCTCTTGGTAGTATCTTCGTTCTAAATCAGGTTTTTGAAGGATCTACTCTCGCGATGGATGTATCCGCTCGCAAAATGGATTTGGCACTTTGAATTCATGACTCTTTTGCAATTTTGACGAGTTGTTCCGACTTAAACTAGTTCAAAGTTTCTTTACTACATATCGGAATAACGGCACTCATTAGAAAGGCAGCGTTGCAGCTTGGTAAAAAATCAGAGTCCATCCCACCAATATATATAAGGTGTGTTTGGATTTATGATTTTTGCCATTCTAACTGATATGACCCCGCTCTTGTCTCGTAAACCAGCCGCGCAGCTCGAAGCCCCGCTTTCTAGTTCTAACTTCCTGATCTATGTAAAATGGTGGTCAAAAGTTGCAGGATATTTTTTTCCTTTCCTAAAGGCGAAGCCAAAGCTTTAATTGATGGAAAAGAGTAATCGGTTTAAATTCTTTTATATTTATAACACCAATTCAAGTTGGCGCTTAAAGATTTAGTAAAGGAAAGGATACCATGGTTTTTTGGTTTTTGTCAGTATCTAAGCAAAGTTCAAAGGTATGTTCGAAGCTTCAAAGATTGAGCATCTTATCCTGTTATCTACTCAAGTGACTTTTTGCGGTTTCCTTCCTTGATCGTCGATCTTAAGCGAAAACCGCCCATTCGTGCTAGTAGAAGTGGTGTGAGCAAGAAAGGATGCCGTAGGCTTGGCGACCTGCAGCCACCACTCGATCAGTAATCTTTTTGTTAGTGACAAAAATTTACCTTTCCGATACTAAAAATAATGTTGGCTATGCTAGCGGCTCGAGGAAAGAAAGAGAAAAACAGGTAATATGTGCGCATGCACACGGCCACCAAACTATGTAATCTACTACCAGCCTCTAACCAGATCCTCAATACCTGTTTACATAAGTACCCCGCGCACTGATTTGCGATTTGCAAGGTCAGGCGGCTCAAATAAGCTATTAAGTGGAGTAAAGGTGCATATATGCGTATCCAAATTCCTTTGATTCCATTCGGGAGGGGAAATTGAAACTTGGTGGTGTTGAAGGAATATGTGCCTCCGAGATTCCGTGGTGGAGTCAACCTGCGGGACAAGTGTCGAGGCGTCTACTAGTAGTAGATTGTGAATATTGTTCAACCTAGCTATCAAGCCGTGGAAGTTATGCCTTGAGGCAAATTTCTGCTTGTCGACATAGACGTTTTCCATATTTAAGATCCTTCGAATACCCCTGACTTCCATTATCTGCAACATCTCTCACCTTTACTCTAGACACTCAATCTTAGACCTTATTGTATTGATAATATATTTTCCAAACCTACATTCAAAAACCCCCCAGATTGCTATCCTTGTATAAAACCTTTTCTACAAATATATTGAAACTCATCTTCTGAGATCCTCCAAATATGGATACGCCGTCGAAACAGCTGATACCAACATCGTCAGAGACCGGAGACGACGACAGTCTAGCAGAGAGTCAGTTTAAAGAACGAAGACCTTCTAAAAGGAAAATCGTCTCGAAAAAAGGGTTTCTCATGAAACTATTCCCAATATTTTGCAATTCCTGTCTCTTTACCGGCCTGATAGCCTCCATCGTCTTCGGCATTCGAAAAACACCTATTCATCTCGCTCAGGAGCAACTCATCATCTTGGGAAAACCGATTAAATTTTCTGAAGACTTTCAGCTTCTTGTTATCGGTGTTCTATCAAAGGTCATCGACTACTGTCTCAATATGTCCATCGAACATTTAGCGGGGATCACCATTACTTCAATGATGATAGCCAACTTTGGTGTCGGCAAGAGACACGGAACTACGCCAAGAGGAGTTACTTCATTGGACCTCGAACTTGCTAATGAGATGACAAAGCCATGGCTGGCTCTTTATAACTTCTATAAACGTGTGAGGATATTTGGATTTGCCAAAGTTGGAGTTTGGGGTGGCATCAAGTTCCTGCTTACTTTGCTCGTCGGTCTCACTGTTCTTTTAATGACCGCAGCAATAAACACGGTCGCCTTGCCGAAGCAGAGATGGACGTCACCCACAATCTACTGCACGCCTGCAACAAGAATCACAGCCTTGAACTACAGTTATTATGACAATCAAGCTTACAACATTGGTCTATCCTTCACCAACGTCGACTCGAGAGCTGCGGCACTTATCGCGACACAATCATGGATACCTACGGAAAATCTCTGGTATGCTGCAACAAACTCCTCATATTGGCAACAGCTGTACGAAACCGATTCGGGGAACAGTGAATCACTTCCCAGATACACTGCTATTAGAGCATACCAGAACGAAACCACAACGTTCACTGTCCGATTAAGAACCATTCAGAATATGTACACCCGAGCGGGAAATTCAACAGACTACTTTGGACGAGTTGCGCAGGGGTTTGCTGGAATTTTCAATATCACAGTTCCGACCTTGATAACGACATGCGAGGACCTGTCTGATCCCCAAGAAAATGATACATTCTCGGTACGAAAGAACCCGACCGATCCGACAAGCAGACCGTCGCTGCAAATTATTCTCGGACCTTCTCAATCGTCGGGATTCAAGGGAGCGAACTGTTCACTTCAATTCCAGCAGATGTTATTTACACCCACAGGTTGGGCACCAAGCTCAAGCGACGCTACCATTCCCGGTGTATATCTGGATCGCGATATGTATGGGAACTACAAGGATTACCCTACCACCGTCTTACCAGTCACCGAGTTCGACGCTGGCATTGTAGAAAGTCTTGTAAATACCCTAAACACAACCTTACCCATTATCGATCGCTTCACCAATGGGTTCGTATCCTTCATGGCGCTTTTGGTCAATATCGTGGATGGCAGGTATCCGGATTCACCAACCGGCGCGGCAGCTGTTGCACCTGGCATTGCCGCGATCGCGCAACAGACCATGTCTTTGGGAACTTTTACGGATATCGACCTTGATAATGAGATCTGCTCCGAATTTCGTTGGGAGGTATACGGATCCGGACCAAGAATCCCATGGCAGTGGGTTATCGGCGCGTTTCTCGGATTCGGAATTTTGATTGCGTTTATTGACTTCCTAGCCTGGTTGAACCCCATGGTCTACGTCGCTGAATGGATTGACCTGTCTGGAATGCTGGCGCTCGCCAATAATAGCCCTAGGCTGGACGTTTTCCATGACGATAAGGAGGCTGCGGAACGAACTTTACTGTATGTTGTAGAAACTTCAAGCGGTGACGTAGAGTTGCGGGAGCGAAATCCCTTCAGGGACGAGTAGCTTTGGAGGGAAGGCTTGGGAGCTTTGTTTTATATTTCCCCCTCACACGAGCATTACATGCATTAGCTGGCGTTATATTGGCGGGAGTCTTCACCGTATTTTTTTTTGCAAACATAAAAGTATCTTACTTTCTCATGCTTAATATATATATATATCTTCTCTGCTCTCCTCACCATCATCACAAATAAAAAGTAGACTAGAAGCGTGGATTGGCCTACGCAGCTTAGATTTTTCCTTTCATGAAGTTTTGTCACAGTCGTTGAGACAATCTCCATCAATCGATATTCCTCTGAACAACGTCTTAATTGATCGACACCAAAGACCCGGCCCATCTCAATAAATATTTCAGGGTTGAGCTGTTCAGGCACGCGGCTATTCCCTGAAAAATATAAATATATGCGTATGTATATATTTAGACAATATGATTAATTACTAATGTATTTATGACTTGCGTTAAACTTCGGTCTTTGTGCAGACTGGTCGAGGCTGAGACTTCCTTTATTCGGCTCTCGCTAGCTGATCCTCCTGCGAAGGGATGAGATCACTGTCCTTTGGATAGTCTGTTCCTTCCCATGATTCCCAGAACTTAGCCCCCCGCGATAAGGATGTGAGATTCTCCCAGATAACACAAAACACAAAGAGACTCATAATAATCGACATGATCACCGTGAGAGAGAGATCGTGAGCCAATGGTATACATATAATTATTATGCCAATGATTGGTCGGAAAATTAGTCGGGCACCCTACGCGATATGATCAGCTATGGTTTTTAGAAAGGACAGTTGGTAAAAAAATTTACCTTGGGTAGAATGAGAGTGCCAGGGGCATCCTCGCACTTATGTAAGAGCGCAATGAACCAGAGACAAATCACTCCGATACCCAGACCAGCACAAAGTAACCAAACTTCTGGATGGCCCAATTCTTCGTCTGCCGATGTCAAAGCAGCTGCATGGCCCCCAGCGAGTAAACTAGCGACCAGCGGTAGATGAATAAAAACCCAGCTGAATGCGGTAGCGACAGTGTGGCGAAGCGCATGGGTTGAAACCAAAGATCCATCACCGTGTACATAGAGCCAATTGAGACAGAACGCAACGACAAGGGTCCAAATGGCTCGGAGCAGTCGCAAGTTGAAACCAATCGCTGCTGGGGAGCCCACAACAATGCGATATAGGAATTCTCCGAGGACAATGATATAAAAGGCGGCAAAGCGGTCAATTTCATGTGGAATATCCACTGCCGTTGTATACTTTGCTTTGAGCAGTCGTTTCGCAATGGGGCTGTATGTGAAGAACCAAATACATTCTTCCGTAATGATGGCTACCCAAGCGACAGCAACTTTGGAGCGTATAGATAGATCTTCTATGAATAGTGGAATATATAGTAGTAGTCCAAAAAAGCTCAAAACCACCCATAGCCGTTGCTGAGCGCGATGGTGGTAGCTTGAAAAGGAGTATACCAAATGAGCAACCATTGCGGAAATTCTGGCGACCAAGTAGGCTCCTACAGTAGCTCTCAAAGCGCCAATCTCCTCGTCGACGAGGAGTGCATTGTTACCATAAACGACAAGGGTTACCATGACCCAGAGGATTAAAGTTCGCTGGGCTAGATCGTCATTATAGAACGAATTCATAAGCTCACGTAAATCGCTCCAGACATGCCATGCCGGTGTGAAAATGAGCTATGGATGGTTAGACATAAGATAGATGCTGACGACTACTCTGCAGTTCCTTACAATGTATTTTACCAACTGCGCGCCTGAGACATGCTCCGCGAAACCTTCAGCAAAGTTGGCCAAGATGGCGACATAAAGTAAATCGAGAAAGAGTTCGAATCGTCCTGGTTCACAATCTGATTTAGAATTGTGTTGCTTGATGTAGAATGTTGTAAATACTAACCGGCTTGTCTTTCCGTCTCATCGCGTTTCTTTAGTTGCCCATGCTCGAACCATTGAAGCGCAAGAGGCTGGCGAAAGAGCGCATTCGGCCGTTTGATTTTTCCTGGCTCGGCAGCATGATTCGTGATAATCGCCATAATCGTCGAGTCTTTGTGCGAATTTTCTTGATCAACGAAATTCCTCAGTTCATGATTGTATTGACTTGTAAACTTGGGGCTGAAAGGTTTTTTTTCTAGTCGTGTCCTCCTCTACGTGCCAAGAACACTCGATTGAAAGGGGCTGGCGATCTAGACTTTTCGGCATTGGTTGGCGCGACGCCAGCCTTGGGTGAGTTGGCTCGAGCAACAGCCACCAAAACAATATGCGTACCTTGGTCACGGCCATGGAAGATGAAGGTCGATGAAAGCCATCTCTTCTTGATGCTGGGCTAATATGCCATGCGAAGAACGTGGGGCCATGCCATGACCTATCCCGCGATTGCAGTGATATAACCGCAAGAATCAGAATCATTATCATTCTAAAGATTGTAGATAGATTATGGCTTCCTGCGCATCTTCACTCGCCTCGTAGGCCATGTAAAGCTTTAAAGGAGCTGTTTCAATATATAAACCAGCTGCTGCAGAAAACGTATGTTACATAAAAAAGGCTTCTCGAAACACGATGGAGACTGGGCACCAAGTTGGGAAGATGTTAAGATCCACCTCTACAGGAGGACTGTTGAAACACCAAGACCGGAAACCAGCCTTAACCCTGACTATTGAGAAATACTAAATGATTAGATGCTGCCTCTTCTTCATTCTCGCGATAAACCGTGTACCATCCTCACCTCTGCTGAAACAAAAACACGAGGTTTTTGCATCGAGCGTTTGGTTTGTGAGATAAAAGTTTTACTTTCGTCTGATTCACGGCAACACGCGGTGTTACGAAGCGTTTTTCTTCACACAGGATGTAACCTAGAAAATAATGAAGAAACGTAATTTTAAATTAATCCAATATAAATCATAAAAATTATCAAATAAAAAAGGATCTAAACGGATTAATCATTATATAGTTTTCAATTGGTAAAAACATGGGATCAAAATAAATCTTCACTTCCACGCATTAAATGACTGACCCTTTATAGAAATCAAATATTTCTTTAGAAGAACGGGGTGGTATTCAAATATTCATATCCCCAAAAATAAATATACTTATCTTGTGTTTGTATCTTTAGATTCTTAAACGCCTGTTTAATTTAGCAGGCGCTTTTGTCAGGGATGATATTCTATGATTGGCGCCGTTTTGGTGGTAGCCATCACATTCGGTTCTTTTTTGGCAAGATTCGCTAAGACAAGGCCTCTTTGCTATTGAGTGTCGGTATTTCTTAAAAATTCGCGAAGCCCGACCAGTAAACCACAAAACCCACCACCCTTGAGACCTCCCGCACCCTCGAAGGTTGGAATACTGTACTGGGGGTGTGACCACGAATAATCGGTTGCAGCCTCCCATTTGTTCTTTTACATACGTACATATACATATGCATAGCAAATTAATACTGTGCTAGTGCTCAAGTTCATGAACTCATCAAATTATCTTTGAAGTATCTTACAAGACATATGGCGCGGATTGCAATTATAACACAATTCTATTTCATTTGACCTTTAAAATCCACGCCTCATTAACGAAGACATGTAAAAATTAAACTAAATCTGTCAAATGACAACATGTTTTACTTGGCTATCTCGACTTATAGATTCTCCCTATTTATTACTATGTTTTTCAGCTTTAGTTCATGGCCACAATTCTGCTGAATATTATAACATACAATCGGATATAAGCACTCGCTTAACTTTCGTTCCTGGAGAAAGTTGTGATTCCGTAGAAGTTCCACCCTGCGGCGTGGCTTTTCCTTCTTGATATTGTTGGAAATGCGGCTCCGTTGCGTCAGATGGTGGATGAATACTCTCGTCCTCTGAAATATATTTTTCGGGTTGAGCGGCCTCACTCAGAGATCGCAAATTCTGCGCCGCGTTTTCTCTCTTGCTCAGTTTCCTTTCCTCAGATCTCAATCCCTCGGTCACAGCCCATTTAAATAACCAGAGTGTATCAGCGATTCTGTGTTCGACCCCAGTATTTTCTGTAGAGGCTAGCATATCCCTGATAATAGAATAAAATTCGCTGTATATTCCAGGTAACTCATAGCGATCCTTGATCAATTTTAGGAATATATGATAAGTTTGTTTAATCACTCGTTCGTCTTGATCAGGGAACCTTTCAACAAAGGGATCCATGTTTTTTTTATTTTCTATGAAAGAGAATCTTGCGCACTCCTAGTCCGGGTGCGCCCCCCTCCATCAGCACTGTTCTTTGACAATACAGTGACGATATTGTCCATTGTTTGGGAAATCATGCCTTAATCGCTTTGAGTATTGGTGCAATCTTGACCTGTTCCCACCCCCCCGTTCTTTCATGATAGTAGGGATCTCGGAAAGCTCGATCCTGTATAAACTTATTCGTCATGGATTCCCCTACATGAATTGTAGGTTTCATAATTGCCGGAGGCCCTGATTTCGTGGACATAAGGACGTCCATGTCTGTAGCTGTTTAGTCTGGGTTTTTGTTTGTTCGAGGTTAGACCCAATTCCTGAAGCGAAACCCCACTTGGTCCAGCTCACACCAGAAAAAGAGGGTTGTACCTCATGGAGAAAAGAGCAAACCAAACATCGCGGGAAAAAAAGCAAGATATCCTCGGATGCACTGGAGTTTCGCGCCTTTTTAAAATAAAAGAATAAGCCAGCCCATAGCCGCTATAAGCATCCCTGTGAAAATCCCGATTCCTACAGATTTAGTGTCGGTTGGTATGTCTAGTTCATGGACTTCTTGAGTCTTGTTTTGTGTTATTTTGAGTTGGGTTTGGCAAAAATCGCGATGGCCACTCTTCAATTGAAAGGAAACAAAAATCTGCCTGACACTGATACCCGATGGGGCAGCTCTTACGATCACCGTTTGGACACACCGCTGTTTGATTTGGATGTTAGACTGGAAAGGACAACCTTTTATAGCCTTGCAATCTTGCTGATTTGTGAGGCGAAAAACCCCCCTTAGATAGCGAGAGGGAAGGCACAGGTTGAGAACGAAATTTTCTTCGCGTCTGAATTTTCTTCGCCTCGTAGGATGCAACCTAGAAGGCAATGAAAAAACGTAACTTTGGAGTTAATCCAACATAAATCGTAAAAATTACCAAATAGAAAGAATCTAGATGGATTGGTCTTTGTATAGTTTTCAATTGGCAAAAACACGGGATCAGGATAAACCTTCACTTCCACGCGTAAAACCCGTGCACTAGGACGGCTGGTGAAGAGGGAGCTGGGAAAGCCGCCAATTTATAGTCCTGCAGGAAGTGCCAAGACTTCGAGGGAAAAATTTGATGACAAACACCTAAATCCAACGACACAACAACACATCCCAGTTTTGTTTATGTTCGGCCGATTCCGATGCTTATACGACTCGTGCTCTGGTAGCTAGTAGAATTACCACAGCAACAACGCACCTGTCTACGTACGAGAACTAGCACTCTTGAAGCGCCAGTCTATGTCGATCCGGGAGTCTAAATGTCGGCACTAGACGGAAGGTAGTCATAAATATGAAACTTTTTAGAAAAAAAACACTCTCCATGGATCAAAATTGTTCATTTCAAGTATACGAGATAACAACTCAATTGAATATCAACTATATATATACATCTTTCAAATTTTCAACCACACAAAAATATCAACACGAAGACAATAAACTGTGTGTACCAGTACTACACAAGGCATGCGGCATGAACATGGACATGGAAAATCATCAATCCTTTGTGTGTCTGGGTACGAGACCACATCAATCTTAACCACCTATCCCGGAATCCCTCCGTAAATTCGTTTTGTATGAACTGCAGTTTTTTTTTCCCTTTTCACTTCAAAGCAATTGTAGTTTCAGGGAACGCTTTGCGGCCCATTCGAGGAGCGTTGTGTAGTTTACAAGCACTGCGAGTAGTAGGCGTTGCTGGACTTGCAAGTTCCGGCAGAGCAGCACTTTGGTCCGGTCCAGCCAATACCACCGCATTGACCCCACATAGCAGAGCATCCAGTGGTACCGCCACCGTTCGATGGGGTGGTGGTTGGGGTGGTGCCGGCCTTGGTGGTGGTGGGTGGGTTGGTGTTGCCACCTCCAGTGTTGCTGACGGATTGAGAGGCAGAACCGCTTCCTTGCCAGCTCTCAACGGAGATAACCTGGAAGTTCATGGTTCCGAGATTCAAACCCATGCTGGCCCATTTGCTGAAGTGGTTCTGGACGGTAACGGTACCGCTGGCGGTTCCGCTGGTTCGGACGGAGATGTACTGCTGGAAGGTGGATGTTCCGAGAATAGATGGCTCGTTGGTACGGGTGTTGGTGTAGATGTTGTAGGTGGCGCCGTCGCTGGTGAAGCTGCCCTTGAGAGTACCAGGGCTGATACCGACGTTCCAGTCCATAACGTAGTACTCAATAAGTGGGTTGGTGGTCCATCCGTAGACACCAAGACTGGCAACTCCGCTGGAGACGGAGAAGCTACCGGAGTGGGTGATTGGGCTGTAGGTAGAAAGGTTAGTTTGAAAGCACGCAGCATTGCAAAGTAGAGTATATCGTAAGATATACGGGGTTTATCGAGCATACAGATTGCTACCTGGGTTCCAGCCGACACCGCAGACGAAATCCTGTGGGTTGCTCCAGTTGATGGTGAAGGAGTTTGTGCCACTGCTGAAGTTGACGGTACCACCGGTCTTGTAATTTTGAACGTAGTTGGTGTTTGATCGACGAGCGAGAGTGTAGTTGCGCTTGGCGAGGGCGAGAGGATGATCGGGTCCGAGGACGAAGTTCATGTCGCCACGCTTCTGGACTGGAGCTTCGGCGGGAACGGCGAGGGCCGCGGAGATGGCGGAGAGCCCGAGGGTAAGAGCGGTGAAGGAAACCATGGTGTCTATAGTAACAATAATACTTGCTTGTCTTGTAGGATGGACTACTTGAGTTGCTTGTTGGTGATGATTGAACGTACCGGCCAAGGTCGCCAAGTGGACGAAGCTTTATATAAGCTATTTCCCAAGCCTTGTGCCCAAGGTACGTATACACGAATTGGCGACATGTCAAAAGCTTCGTATGTCTTGTCTCTTTTGATTTAGCCTGAAATAAAATCGTCAGAATGCGGGGGAAAGGAAATCATGGTGTTCGAGGCTCAAAGGCTTTCGACTCGCCTCACATTTAGGCTCGTTAAATCCAATATAATAACAACTTGTCCATGGTTTCGACAGAGGGTATATGCAAATCGGTGTGCTGTAGCGAGCAGAGACGCGGTATTCTCACTCCGGATATTTTCAGGCAAAATTACCCCAGTTTTTCCTGTCCCACTTAAAAATGATTTAAATCTGGAAGAAACACGGTAGGCCGGCTCGCCGGGAATATACAGGGAATGTTCCGAAAGTTTTGAGATCTTTGGCAAGGGTTCCCTGGGGACTTTCATCCCAATCTTTCTGAGGACAAGTTTTTCATCCCAATTCAGGGTGCATGGTAAACCTGCGTCTACTGCCCGTTTGCGGATCCTCCGCAGCAACGTCTTATTGGCTAAATTGCACGTTTTGTCCCAAGAGCCCGAAACTCCTTTGGATGAAAACGAGTGCGCCGAGTGAGCCAATATGGGCGAGTGGACACACGGACTTGTGCTACGCGGCTTCACTATTTTCGTGGCTTCAGGGCTGCGGATGGTTCCGAACGCCCATTGGCTTGGCATATAACTCTCTCCACGCAGATACGCACGCACCGCACGATGCCCAAGCGACAAAAAAACGGGTGCAGAACTGCGATTTTCCGGGGATAAAATCGGGAGAACCAATCATTTTCACAGCTCGCGAATTCCAACGCATGTCATGGCGCCACCAGTCCGGAGTACTATGGATCATACCAGTAACATCCATGGACCTACATTTCCCCCCCAAACGTATAATTCTTCTTGCCCCATAGTTATCTCTGAGTGATGTCTAGAAAGTTACCCGGTTTCAGCTCACAGAATCTTTGTGCACACAGCCGTGCGTCGGGTCACCGGTTCATAATTGTTGGATTATTATATCTTAAATCTAGCATTTATAATATTAGCGAGTTTCAATAACCTTACAAGAAACCCTTAGTTCTTACCGCACGGTCGGACTTGTTGATTTGCACCTAGATTATTCTAGAAGAAAAGCTTTCCTTAAATTATAAACTGGATGAATGTCACAAATACATGAAAGCTCCACAATAACATTATCTACAATACCCACTAGCAATAGCCAAGAAAACGCTTATCCTCCGCAGCACCGTAGCCGAAAAGATTTTAAAAATATGGATAAATCTCATCAAGAATTATCGGCTGTGTGTACTGCGCACGTGCAGCTGCGAAAATATTTTAAGATATAAGGCGACTGGGGTGCCTAGCCTCTCCGACGCTCTGGGATTCAGGCTAATATGAGCACGAATCAACCGAAACCACGGCTTTGACATTTGAAGAAGATCAGAGCCGATTTGAAGTTCCTGAGAACAAAACAATGGTATCCTAATTAGCCTAGATATCCTCAACTGGGAGACTTGAAAGATCAGATCGAAAAGTTGCAGGGATAAATCGGAAGCAGGAACTTTCCTCCGCAAAATCAGCGCCACAGCGCACGAAATCCTCGGATATCGGATCGGTGGTGCATTTATCATGTCGGTCGAAAGCTCGAGACCTAACTAGGAGATTTTTTTTAAAAATGGTAAATTTAATTTGTGATACGCATATAAACAAATTATTCTCCATTCATTTGATGGATAAATACAGCCTGAACACCGGTAAATAAGCTGATAATGGCCGCGGCCGAAATGCAATGAAACGTTTACTGTTTTGGCTATTGGCCTCTCAGCAGACTTGCATTACATCCAGAAGCAGTTAGATGGCGACCTAGAAGTTATCAATCAGCTAGAGACTATACCGAATTACGATTGCGCTGAGAATTGGAGTATTAGCCACGAGCACCTTGACGGCAGAGGCGGGAGCCACAACCGAATGTACTTAAGGCAGTACGTCTCCTGTTAGTTATTACAATTTCAAAGTTTCACAAAGCTAACCTCAGGACTGGAATTAAAATCAGCTCGAATCTATATTTTTGCATCACGGCTAGCCAACACGGCATTTCGATAATATTTTCTGCAGATTTACTTCGTCACGTAAAGGGGAAGTAAAGGGGAATCTGGTCTTATAGCCGCGACGCACTGGAAGGACAGGTCTTTTGCCCACGATATACATAACAACCGAGAGATGGCATGGGAGTCATCATGAAGGCAGATGGAGGGATTAGATCTTGGAGTAGATTCTTATTTTGTGAGATCTTTCCTCACCCTCTAACATAGATGGCTACAGAACCTGCGGGAAAGAAAAACGGATAGTAGGCTGGTGACGTAATTATATTTTGAAATACGATCCCGGAGCCTGGTCATCGCAATTATACACCTAGGAAACTGTGGGAGGTCCGGTTCAAGGGTCAGATCGTATCTAGGAATGGTGGTATCCACTCTACGAAAAAGAGATGTGAAGGTGTCACCCCCCACCCATGGCTATTGGATACGGACATCTCATAACAGTTGTAACAACGAATGCGCAATCATAAAAATATACGTCTTTCCTATGATCGATTCAGCCGCAATCGAGTTTAAGCGACGTGCAAGTGGCATCCCAGTGTAGAAGTAGGTATCTCTCTGTAACAGAAAATGTATTTCAGCTGTGGCGTTTCATCGTCTCCAGTCTCGAGTTCTCTGTGTGGTATGGGCGTAGGCTTCGGCAAATTAGAATCATATCAATGTCAATTCTCTCAAAATATCTTGTGACGATCTAAAAATGACACAGGCTATCAATCCGAACCCAGAGTTCTTGGAAATAAACATATTTATAACCGTTTAGATTTTATTTCGGAAGACTAGACTAACTGCAGTCTATCCAGCACGCCTATGCATGCTATAACTCTTAAGATCGAATTGGAAACTAACGTTACAATATATCGATTACTATATTACGTTAGTGTCCTGTCTTGGGACTGCCGAATAGCAAAAGATCTAGGGACTAACGCCTGTTCTCAAGGCGAGCAAAATATGTTGCCCGTTTTACGGCGTGAAGCCAAAAAAAAAAAAACGCCAAAAAAGAAGTTTTGTGACTTACGCAGGGATCTAGAATCGAACTGTTAGTGAAAGCGTCGATTGTGTTGTAGACGTTTGTCAACTTACCGAACCTGCAATCTCCTGATTCGTAGTCAGACGCCTTGCTGAAGAAGAAGTTAGTTTAAATCCAAGCTGAGGATGAATTAGACAAGTTAACTTACCCATTGGGCCAGTAAGCCTTATAATAATATTTTCTCACAAACATCAATATACAATCCTGCATGCTATTGATTTGGAAAGTGCAAACTGACAAACACTACAGACTAACAAACACCATTTATTGCGACTTTGCGTTGCAGAGCGTGTCGAGATTATTCTTGCGGCAATTCTCGGACTCCTCAATGCAGAGCAAAGTACAGAATCAATCCATAGGCAAATGAGATGAACCCATGGTTTCGCAAACCCATGCAAGTTTCTAGATCAAATTACTGATGGGTTCAATATTAGAATACGGTACTTGGTCTATTACAAGTTTGTAGGGCAACATTTCACAATTTAGTAGACTGATCTCATAAGCCCTCTTACTTTAGCTCGTGGGATAATAAAATAAGGTTCGTTTGAACCATATAAATCTTGAAAATTGCGGGCTGGGTGAAATCTAGTACAATAGGTCGAGTGATAGTTTTCTAGAAGGCAAGTGGGAGTTCAGCTTCTCCGTTGCAGTGGATTGAAGGCTGGGAAGTCGATGGCAGCTGTTGTTGCTAGCATAAACTATCCAACCCGCGACGCAATCTAAATCACTTCGACCGTGGCATCGCGGGAAGGGTTGACAAGGGTGAAGAAATTTAGCATGAGGCTGGTATGATCATATTTATAATAGAGACGATGATGAAAGACTAACCATCACGGGATCAGGAGTGGTGGGTGAGTCCCCAAGGCTAGGACAAACTTTCCACTTGTTGCTTAGTCAGGAGAAATGGGGGTCCTTTTGGAAAGAAAACCTTCACTTCCTAGAATAAAACCCGTGCACTGCGCCGAGAAGAAAATGAGGGAGTGGCCTCCTTTAAGTATTTATACTCTCGCGGCTCGGCTCGGCCTTGCAGGTTGTTTGCCTGCGCAACACTTCGCTCACCGCCGACCACACGAAGCAACAAAACAGGAAAGACAACACGAAACAATGATGCTCTTTATTCAAGGTTCACGAATTCAGTCTTCACCTTTACTTGATTTTTGACAGTTTCCTTTTTAACATCTCTAAGGCAAAGGGTTTTATTTCAACTTTGTATCTGATTAGTCTTGTATTGACGTTTCAGCAGCAATGTATTTGATGCGATATGTACATTTCTAACAAGCTTTAAAATCTGTCGCTTCCAAGCTTCGACGAATGCTTTCAACAAGATTTCATACCAGCAGATGTTCCTAAATGCATGCTTCTATGTTAACCTCGGTTCTCGCGAAAATATTGTCTTCGCTTTTCGGGGGCTCCTTACCTCCGGTACAATTTTGCACGCAATTGGAAGGTATGTAGACGTTATGGTATGCTTCTTTATACCAGACACTACCACAAGCGGGTTTTAGCACAACAATATCATAAACCAGCTTGATCCTAAATAACTACTTACTTGCTATCACCACAACCACCAGGTTCCGTCACGGAATAGCAGGCCAACATTAACCTTGTTGAAGGTGCAAAATACCCAATTATTGGTGAAGCGACACGGGGGGTCTCTCGAAATTCGAGAGGTCCAGTTCCTCGCACGTCACAGCTAAACCAAGTGGTGCCGGTTTGTGCCAATACAATTGGTAGCAGGATAGTTATAGCGAATATTGATTTCATTTTAGAAAGAGTTTCCGGCGTACGGGGATGTGATTATCAAGGTTCGGAGAGTGTTAATTGTGAGGTTGTATGTTTACGGTCGCTCTAGATTCTTGGAGAACTGAAGGCTTTTAAATACCCTAGACCTCTGCTTTGCTTTTGGTTACGTCGAAATGGGAACATGGATACGCATTTGTCAAAGTTCGACCATCTACAAAGCAAAGAGCCTGGTGGTTCTATTGCCTGAGTCATGTAGGACCGATGCCTTAGGTTTGTCGAAAGCATTATAAAGGATCATTTGTCAAGGGCTAGGGTTTATCCAAGTACAATAGGGAATGGAAGTTGGAACTCCAACATTCGGATAAAACAATCGACATTGAGCCAAGCTCAATTTTATCTTCTTTTGCACTCAGGTTAAAATAAGGTTGAAACAGGGATGATACCCTGTAGCAGCCTTTATAGTACTAGCGCCTTCTAGGTTCTACTACCTGATGAGCCCTTCATTCTTGCTCTAGTCACAACTTGGAGGCAAAACTCCATATCTCAGCCTCAAGCGCGCGACCTTGCGAGAATAATATCTGTGAATTGTGACCTCAAATTTGCATAAACCATGCTACGCAGTGTCAAGGGAAATTACAATGTTGTATTGTCATGTACCACGTGTTGTAAATTTCATACAGGAAAACTTGCATTCTCGAAGCCGAGAGTGTTCCGGAATGTTATGAACGGACCAACTGCCGCTTTCAACATCGAGTTGGCATCGAATTCCTAGAAATTCCATGTTTGCCACGCTCCCTGTATAAAAGCTTGATTTATCCTTCCGAGTGTTTGGGACTCAAGTATCAGATATAATGTCATTCCATTGAAAGGGAAGGTACAAGTTGGAAGTGCCAAGAATAGATTTAATTTGCAAAAGATTTTTCTTACTCTGCAAAACATGCTTAAGTAGATATTCGAATAATAGAGTTGTCTGTTATCAAACACTATGCGCCTAGACGCTTTGCAGATCCGCGACGGCCCTTCCCTCTGATCGGAAAATGAAACAACCCCGCTTCTTGTATAATCGTATTATTTGCGATAAGATGGTCTTATAACTTATCTCTATAGCTCTATATACTAATAAGTCACAAATGAAGTTTCTCTCGATCTCATATGCTAGCTGGGTTTCACTGTATGGGTGCTATAGCTCTTAATGCTCAACGTCAGAATGTAAGAAAGAATTTAAGAATTTGTTAATTATACAAACTTGGTGATCACGATATTTAGAGGTAATGTGATAAATCATAAGATTGAATTCAATTCCGGAGTTAAAGTTAAACTACATAACAACATTCTAAGTGATTCGCGTATACACAGGCGAATTCGCTCGATATCATAGAAAAATAATACTACATGTACATACAACACCAACAGCCCCTTTGAGCACCAGATCAATCGATACGAAAAAGGGGACAAACACAGAAAAAAAAAAATGACAAAGAGATAGCAGGGGCGAATGGGAATTCTAGAGAAGTCAGCTCTTCCTCGCACAAAAGACCCTCGTTACTCTGAGACCCATATCTAGAAAATAGTTAGCACTTGCCCTGCAGATCACTCTGACCCTTTTTCGGCCTACCTCAATTGTCCCAATGGTGGATCGCATTCGGCGTGCCGTATCCTTGCTCGTAGCAAGCGCAGCGTCATAGTCACCCTTGTCAACCATCGCGATTTTGTCGTTTTCGTCCTTGAGCTCGATTTCACACTTCCCTCTGATTCCTAGCTTGTCTCGCACTAAATCGGCAAATTGTTCGAATGGAACATCAGTTCCCATAAGCATTAATCTCATTTTATCATGCTTATTATGATGGATTTTGACTTTCATCTAGAAAATAGGAAACGTTAGATTAAAGCTTAGTCTGAAAAGGTGAACTAAAAGAATGATCATACCTGTGCTAGATCAACTGGGGGTCCATTGTCGAATGCCATGGATTGTCTGTATCCTGCGTCGAAACTCGAGCTTCGGAAGGTAACTACACTGTCTCGAATCTTGTTCACAGCTGCAGGAGCGGGTGGAGGTGCCATCAAGCCGTTAGTAATCGGAGGGGGCGCGGCCGGGGAGGGTAGTGAGCTTGGCGAAGCGAGCGGAGGAGAAAACGTTGGATCTGGACCTCCGGAGAAGCTTATCTTAGATGATCGGTCCGGGATAACTAGGTTCGAAGCCGCGAACGATTTCGCCTCCTCTGGTCTCTCCTCGACAACCGATTGACGCTTCTCAGTTCCGTCAAAGCCGGTGTGCAAGTTGGAAGCATCCACCGAAGCTCTGACGACGGCTTTTCCCAAATAGTCCTTTGTTTTGTAATTCTTCCTCTTGATGCCGGGAGGCTGGTATAGTGTACCAACGGGGACGGAGAAAACAGTGAAACCCTAAAATATTCTTAATAAACCGAAGTTTTACGGTATTTTTAGTGTTTGGACTTACGTCGGCTCCCTCAGCGATAGCCTCTTCGATGACATTGTGGGCTTCGATTTTCTTCTCTTTGGCAGCAGCTGCAAGATCCTTCATACCCTCTTGGTGCTCGGCGTCATTTTTATCATTCGAAGAATACAAGCGACAGAGACCGCGGTTGAAAATAACTTCGCAGGAGTAAAGGCAGAACTTCAACCCCAGTTGTTCGTAGTTGATGGAGTTATTGCCTCGCAGGTATAAAAGGGCGTCATTGAAGTTATTCGCGGCTTCAGCAAACTCGGTGAGGAGGAAGTTCGACACGCCGCATTGGAAATAAGCCACTGCCAAAAATTTGTCGATGTCCATACATTTGTGGTATGTTGCTACCTATTCATAAAGAGATGTCAACCTCCAATCAGAATGCTTTCCAAGATATTCATCATATTGTATGAGCAAAACGTACCGCCTTCTCATGTTCTCCGAGAGTCGCCTGAAGAATACCAATGTTGAAGCAAATCTTAGCACTGTCTCCAATTTGCTCAAACTTCTGGAGAGCCCCCTCGTAATCTGGTTCTTCCTGTTCGCAAAGCTCGAGAGCTTGCACCCATGTCTCGATTTCCTAAAGTCGACTCCATGTATTAGTAACAAAATATTGGCCCAAACATATACAAATAACCTTAGGAACAAACCTGTTTTAAAGACATGCTTCTCTATTTCGCTTTTATCCCTGCTGCTGAGCGAGTTAATACTGTAACTTCGGTTTAATGTCGGAGTCGTTCAGCCAATCCTGGTTGATACTGAGGGGAAACTGGGGCAACACACAAACTTGCAAGTAAAATGTACAAACCGAGAACAAGAAGGAACGAGCGAATCGGCCAATTAATTAACACGTTCCAAGATATTTTAAATTTTAAAATATATTCGAGGGGAGGAAGCAAAAGGAACAGGCCGGAAGGATATATATTGTTCTGGTGGTGAATCTCAAGCTGCAAATCTTGCCCGATAGGGATAGCGGTCGCGTAGCGGCGCTCAAGCTGTCGCTAATTGGCTGCAGAAACCCCAAAGTCCAGGCCGGCTGCAGGGTGCAGATGCCAAATCTGTGCCCAGAGCATCAGGAGGGACATTTGAAGCCGGAGGATAACAGAATGAAATCCGTCAGTCAATGCGAGCTAATGGTTCCCTAATCTACATTGGTCGGATCGATTCATTGAATCGTTTTGGGCTTCTCGGGGCATAAAGCCGATCCGGCCGCCACTGGGAGATTCCAAACGATGGATGGGTGCAATTTGTGCAGGTTGCGCCAGCCTCTCCTGATAGTTATGTCTTTTGCCAGCAAAAATATATCACGAACTAATCGCTTTGAGTTTCTATCCAGATCAGAAAATCTTCGGTCTCTGACGGGCCATTCTTAGCCTCCCCCTTAAACACTTCCCATTCTGCCCGACTCAGCGGACATATACTAGTCATCTTATTAAGCGTGGATTTGCCCCCCCCCTCTCTATATTTCAAAGTCATGATAGCCGCTAGAAATTCGATATTCAGATTGATACTATTAATCATATCTATCAGCCCACATGGCCATGAAAACAAGGCATTCTTTTGCCTCTTTCCCAAAAAGACTGTACAACCCGCAAGATGTGTCGGAGTTGGACCACCAGCATTCTCGGCCTTAACATCGCTCACATAAAATTCAAATTGTCACGCCATTATATAATGATGTAAGCCCTCTGAGATAGTTTGATAACAGATGAGAGGGCCTCGTATCAGAAGTAAGGAATCTTCGTTTTCCAAAGGATAAATTCCCGAGACCACAACGCGGAGATAAATTTAGAATAGGATCGATATCATTCACCTTTGTTACTTCTTTCTTTCAACTTTATCCTCTTATACGCTTCTAGAATCTGCCGAGTTAGGTCATGTCAAAATCGCCAAAATTTCCCTCAAAAGTTAAACCATGGAAACCAGATTAGGATTTGGCTCCGGAACCAATATGACCGGGTTAGAAAACATAATTTCAAGTGTGACAAGCGACTGACACCACGGTCCGGGCGCAAACTCGAGAACGCTATCTTACATTTGCGTTGTCTGCTTAGTCCTGTTAAAGTTCGGTTGCACTGGTTGGACAGACATGGAACGAGACACGCTGGATTCCTCGTATGACAGCCGCGTTCTCGCTTGGAAAGAAGTCAAAGCTTCGAATTCATGAAGAAGGAAACCGCACCGTCGACGCAGCGTAGTACGCTAAGCGACTGTCAGTTATCATCCCTGCTTTATAAGCAGGAGGTCTTAGAATAAGTGAGGGGTCGGTTCATGGTCTTTGAAACTCTAGTATATACGTGCTTAAGCACATTTAATTACATGCAAATAGATTTTCGTTTCATCGAAGCTTAACAAGCATAGGCACGATTGCTCAATTTCTAGAGGAACAGCGAGTAAGATCTTAAAAAATAGAAAAGACGTCATATTAAATTTACGTCACTAAAGTTACAAGGTGTGTTACCGAGCAGTTCACAACAGAATTCCGCAATCAATTCGTATAGTTTGAAGCTAGGATTCCAATAAAACATGGCTGCCTACCTATCACAACTCCTTAGGTAGCCTGCCAGCGAGCCCGGCTATCTCTACATCTAAGAATCGCTATCTTGATTGTCTCCTATATGTTCCATCTTAAGGCTGTTGGCATCCTGGATTAGGCAATTAAATGACCTAACTGGTCGGATCCCGTACCCCCACGCTGAAAATTTTAGGAGTGCATGTTGTCTAATAGCGAATTACTTGAAAAATAAAAACAAAATAGATTCAGCCTTTCAAAACGTTATCCTTTGGCAGTCCAAGTGCCAGTGAAACCCTTAGGCATACAACCCTAGTATCCATCCGCGTCATTAAGCATGGCACTAAGGGCACATGCATAATCTACACTCTAAGTTTAGAATAACACACCCAGACTCAGGGACTGACCCATGGACCGGATCTCTCGTTTCCAGTTTATCGGAAAGTTCACCGGAATTTCTATTCTAAGGTTCGGTCCTTACCGAAATTCCGTTCGGATTCGACAACACGTTTCACGGATGCAAAATGCAACAACCACGACCAAGGCTGAGAAACATTTTAATGCAGGTGCATATGCGGGCGGAGAATCACAAATCACAAATCACAGTCACATCGTTCGGCGAAGTGGAAACACGTTCGCGCGAATCGTTTAAAACAGAGTGGTTTTCAGTTCATTCTTTCCTCTTGGTTAGCCCGTCTCGTGTCAAGCTGCGAGACCGTGTCACATACATTGCATCCACTTAGATCTAGAATTAGCAGAGAGTAAAAAGCTGGCACGTAGCATGTGAGCATTCACGGGCACATGTATATTAGAAGAGATCTATCACAATATGTCGGAACAACTCATCGACCATCTTTGGACTCTTTTCTTTGGCTATTCAACAAATCCTCTTTATCTTCGAATGAAGTTTTTCCGCTGACATGGAGGCTGCAGACTCGACCAGCAGAGGTGGCTACGTGGATTATCCGGTCTCCGTTTTTTGTTTTCAATGCTTTTATAAGCTTAAGAGACCACCATCAAATCTTGGGGCTTAGATTGAAAACTCCCACACCCCTGAGCGGAGTTATACCCCCATAACTCAGTTGATTTATTTTATTCCCCATCAAGCCGTTAATACTTCGCGATTAGTATGCTTCAATAGAGATGCAAATGGACCGTAAGGCACAAAGAGTTGAATCAATACGAACTAGGCTGCAGAATCTCATTTGTAAGAGTCCTTCGCAGACCCGTGTTCCACCAAACCGCTTGACTAATGGAACCAAAACCTCAGACGAGCAACATGGTGAATATGTCGACCCGAAGGATATCACCAACACTTATCGTAGCCGTGCCCCGTTTCCGTTCCTTTTCAGTTCTGACGATGCAAAACAGCCCAAAGTATCGATTGCATCGATCAGCCAGCCAGATCATGATGCAATGATGCGGCTTATAAATGCGGGACGAATAACTGCGACGAGAGTGAACGAAGGGTCTAGCAGCAGCGTTCGCGCAGGTCTAACGCCGCTCGATATGGACCGAACTTTAGTGAGCAATGCAAACGAGAGTATAGGAACAAGTCCGGTTGATTTTAGTCGTCAATCGTCCATCAGTCGGAGAGATTCTTCCATGATGGAAGACGGGAATAAAACCCAGTTTCAGATTCCCCCAACACTTCCCGCTTTTAGTACAATATTAGGCAGCGAGAGTCCTCTCCCTTTCTCTCAACTACCACCAAGCCGGCTATCGGGCCCACCATCATCGCTGCCGCGTCCTCGGAGTGTTGATAGCCTCCCTCCTATATCTTCTTACTCATCTGCCATGGCTATCGATCCACCGACCCCGATTTTGTCTAGATCTTTGCGGTGGAATCGGATCTATGAAGATCTCGGTCGGTTAGGCTCTGGCGTAGCGCAGTGGGGCAAAGAAATTGATGATTTGCGTATGAGAATGGAAGATTTATCGAAAGGAGAAGAAGAAATGATCAGACAAAGCCTAAAAGAACTAAAAATGGAACTAGAACTTACTAAAGCAGAGAACTCCTCCTTAAAGGATCAGGTAAAGAATTTAACGGAGGAAAATCAAAAAGTCACATGTGAAAGAGACGTTCTAAAGGACTTATTACTCGAGCGAATGTCTCAATCTACATAAATTATACAAGACACTTAATAAGTAAAACAATCGCGGCTTATTCCGTAGAGATCAGATTCCCTTTGAAAGGGTCCCGTTACCCTTAGCGAGGAGTGCATCCCCAGGATATGTCGGTGCATGTTTGGGTACATTCAAAACCCCAACATTTTGTCCGTGTGACTTTTTTTCAATATTACCTTGCTCTATTTCTGTGGGTTATTATAATGACGTCGAATCTTAAAGGTCGTTCATATAGGTAGGTTGGCAAGGTGTGGGTCAATTTGTGACTGTTTACTTTCAACTTGCATAAGACATCTCGAAACCTGTTTTGCAGCGAAGATTGGTTGGCGAGAGCTGATGTCAAAATTTGTCAGCGAGTTAAGAATTCTCAGGGCACCAATTCAGGGCTAACATGCAAGACCTGCATCATTATTTGGTCCAAAGAACGAGCAGTATATTCCAAAATATACATAAACTTTAGATGTCGAATCAAACGTATCATAAATTACATCCAAGGTTGACGTTTTTATTATGCTTGAGCTGTGGCATAAACTAATTATCTACCGTTTTGGTTTTTTCGTGAGTCTAATAAATCTTTAAAAGGAAAAGCTCTAAGGTTTTGACATGGAGATCTAAGATTCTTTAACTTCTAAAATATTTCTTAAATGAATCGCTATCGGCCGGCGATGGCGGTGATTGTCGATTACTACCAAACACTCGAGCCTTAGTCGGTCGAGAAAGTTCAGCGGAAACATCTGCTCCGGGTGCCTGTTCAATCTCTGCTTCAAGAACCGAGGCTCTCTCTTCGGTGAGGTGAAAACTTCTTTCTACTGTGATTCGGGGATATGTATCGCTACCCTTCCTATCATCTGAACCTTCGGTTGATGTCCACCTTAACTGCTCTTCTGATCTATTTTCTCCTAGGGATCCTAATTCCAAGTATGTTTGAATATTGTCTTTAACTGTAGCATCTGCTGTATAGCGCACAAACTTTGAGGGTCCTTTGTAGATATTTTCTTTAAGCTTAAATCGATTGGAAAGCATTTTCGAGCCACTACTAGCGGTGCTGAAGAACTTGTCCAACCTTGCGATCCTAACAATGCCTCTATTTAGGGCTGGTAGAGAGGCGATAACAAGGGCAAGGCTACTTTCTAATATGCCCCAGAATGCAACTGCTGTGGCATTCCATGTGATATCAAAAGAATCAACCATCATCCTGTAAAAAACAAATGGCTTGACTGCGCTAAAAACCTAAGAGAGAGGTTGGTACTATTCGAATTCTGTCGGATCTGTTGGGTATGCAAACTCACCATAGTGAAGATGCCGAGAACAAGTAAGAAACCAAGATTAAATTTCTTGGCTTTTGTCATCGGTAATTTGAAAAGAACGAAGAGTGGCGGGAAGATTGTAAAGGCGTCTAATATGATGTGACCGGACATGAAAACTCCATAGTTTGCCGTGGACTTCAAGCTGATACATGTACCATCTAGATTTGACTTCAGATCGAATGCATTTGTAGCTGGTACTCCACATTGAAGAATTTGTGTCAACATGGCGGCCAGCCAAAACACATAAGAGACTCCAATGAGGATGCTAAGATACCGACGCTGGAACGCTGACGACTTAGGAGTTAAGCGAAGAAGGAGATGTTGAATGGATATTCTGCAAAGATAAAGGGCTGAGAACGAGAAAATAACGTGTAAATATTGAACCTAGTGGAGAAGATTTGCAAATTTAGCAGAGCACAACTAGGATACAGAAGGATTTAGACAAAGCCAACATCTTGGATGTCTAATAACATACAACGAGGTAACTTTCAATATCTTTCCTCGAGTTATCGTACAAGTGATATCCTAGACCGGTTCCAAAGACGGCTGTAGCGGCACCAAGTTAGCCTATGAGGCAAGAAGCAAACTTCGGAGTATAATTTTTGACTTACCAAAAACATTGACCACGTTGAATGCACAATAGAAAAGCTAGAGTGGCTCGTTAGATCTCTGAATAATCTGTAAAATGACTTGATTGCATACAAATGTCGGCACCATAACCCAATCATCTATACCAAATGATCCTTTTACTCTTGCCCGAGCCCAGAACCTGAGGACGACAATCAAGGTAGCTAGCATACATACGATTATGCCAGATACAAAACAATAAAATGTATTAACTGGTATCTGATAATGAGGGTCTATTTCCTGTGGAAATTCGAAGTTTGCTGGAAACTCTTTGAGAAGAGGAAAAAGCCCTCTCAGATACTCTCGGTCTGCATCTGTTTGCGGGTTCGGAGGCTTTACCCACTTCATAGCTACAGGACTCGCCCTCAAACCAAAACTACCACCCAATTATTTAAACTAAGACCCTTCGACGTGTTGTTGGCTGAGATGATGGAAGGAGGTGTCTAAACTAGTCTCTATCTAGCGAGACTATTCGGAATAGAACAAAATATAATTCGAACCAGCGGGTTTTGTATGCGAATAGATGATTCTTCCGTAGAATTTAAAGAAAATTTAGCGCCCCTGTTGCTATCGTACGTATATTTTGCCGTGAATAATGCAATCCAAATACAATCTACAGGCCTTTGATTAGTCCACAGGTATGGCGCCGCTGGATATTTTATAATTCTCTTGACTGCGGCGCCACTGACCCCTTTGACTGACTCGTTTCTTACAAGTGGATTCAAAATTCTCGTCTCGAGAATACGGGTACCTTAGGTTTTTTCAAGCCGATCTAAGCCCGTCATCCCCACAACTCGCGGACTCGGATTGCTAAGTATCCAACCAGGAAGAAAGCTTAATCCGCGGTCGCGATAGCATGATATTCTCTGCTATGGCATGGACATGCAGACTTGAAAATTTGAGGCTAACCTGAACCTAGTTAGCAATGAAGATGTTTGCTGATCAAACTCCGCTGGATACGGCACTTATTTCAAGCCCACGGACGGTGCACAGAAACATTTTAAAGCCTGGCAAATCTATCGACCCTTGCTTCAACAACTGAATTGAGGATCCTAGGTTGTTTTAATTCGACCAAAACCGCCGAGGTACCGAGATAATTGGTCATCTATTTCCCGACCTAAACAGTTAGCGGAGTTGAACAGGGCTCTGAGCGCCATAGCTGACAGCAGACATCGGGGCTCGAGCCTCTTGAAATTCGCAAGGACCAGTTGCGCCAAGAGGAAATGTTTCTCTGCGAGGCAGCCGTATCAAAGCATTGAAAGTATCCAAGTTAAACGGTATCCCAATACGTTTCCCTCACAATCATCAAAAGTGGTAGTAGAAATGCGATGATTATAATGTTTCACTATTAATGAATTAAGCAGGGACGCCGTTGAAGTGACCGACGATCGGCAAGGGCTCTAGACAGTATTATTGAGACAGAGATAATGGCGGTGTTATTAACTGAGCAATTGAACTAGGCGGTCCAGGGTCCAATCTTGTCTCGGTTGGGTTGTGTGCTCCGCTCCTTCACGGAAACCGCTCAACAGATGTCTCGGTGAACCAGATCGAGGGCAATTGTGAGGCAAGGCTCGAATAACTGAGCTGAGGTACGGGGTTTTCCTTGTTACCGATCAGCGTTTATCTCCATCATAAGACGAAACAATTCAAATTGATTGAGTCCAGCTTTGCGCTTCAAGTGTAGGATATTTGAAAATAAAAGAATAGGTTCGAATATCTTGGCAACGGTGTCATGGCCAAGGGTTCGAGACGAAAGAGCCTCCACCCAAATTTCGGCTACTGGGGTATGCTTATCGGATGGGAGCGATCTATTGACTGAACATTATGTCAATTCATGGAGATGTGTGGGCTTATTTGAGCTACTATGAATCCCGATATCTTTACAATATTAAGAAGCCACAATTATGACGTCTGGTGATATTCTGCTCTTCTAGCATCGATTTTGGCACACATGGGCATGGTCTCATTCTCAGACGCAGCAATTGTAAGGAGAATTATCATGCATACTAAGCCTGAGCGCAGATAAACATATGATAAAAGGGCCATTCCTTTCGAGACTAACTGAACTTGCCCTGAAAGCCGAGACTCTTAGGCAGGAAAACTTTCTGATATTTTTTTTAGCGATCTTCGTATATCAGCTTAATTTAAGGGTATATGATAGTATATTAAGAGTCAAAATAAAATAGTTATTGGAGAGTATGAACCATAACCAAGCCCCGAATTTGTACATAACAGGACCTTCAATTTCGGACGCAACCTCTCCTCGATTTTCTAAACCTCGGTTGGGAATGATAGAACCTTAAACCGCCGTCGACGTGATGCATTCTATGTTCCCCTAAGTGAGTGATCCAGGGGTTTTTTCCTATCATAAATATAAAGAATTTGGGCTATTTCGCATCGGTTGAGTGTTGCTCGTCTGCCGCCGGCTAGTAATTTCGGCAAGAATTGGGGGTTACCCTTTTGGATATGCTCCCAACCAATATATATATATCTCGAATCCTGAAAGGCGCATTTATCAAGAAAATTCAATGGTGTTAATAGCCGACAAAGAGGGTTTGGGCTAAAAGCACCTCTTTTTCTCCATAGGTTCCAGATTATTAAAAAAACCCCTTGAGAATTATACACGCTCACGGAAATATTTAGCAACGTCTTTCCTGTCATGAATCGAATCCCAAATCCCAGTCCATGCACCGTTTGTAATATTGGAGGGAACTCCTCGCCGCACGGATTCGTGTGCAGAAGCCACAATCTGAGAATGGGGTTTGTGAAATCGGTCACTCGGAGCAATTTATACGTGTCAAAGCGTACCGGAACGGTCTGGCCAGATGACTTGGTAAGATATGCTTGAAAGTGAATGATATCAGCCCAGGCTGCTGCCAGGATTAATCATAATTTCCTCCTTAGTCTGTGGACGCAACACTTTGACGGAGTGCCCCGGTTCTTCCGTCAGCCAATTCGGCTCAACAGTAACAAGCCAACACAAATATCAAACTTGGAGTGTTTTATTTTCCCATCGGCACCTCGTCGAGGAATTACCGATTCCGAAACCAAACACTTCTCTAGAAGACGATAACTACAGAACTACATTCAAAAGAAACACTCAGAGTTCTAGAAGCTTAGAACAGGAATATATATAGTAGAAATGCGTCAGCAGGAGCCTATTTGTAAACCCGTTTCGAAATTCTAGATCTAAATTCTCGACGAAGTTAAGTACTTAATTCATGCATTGTCCCTAATCATATACAAAAGCTACTGTAGTCTAGAGGAAAAACTTATCAAACAAGTCTATCGGGTAGAATGCTGAAACCACGCCCAAGATTATGACCTTCGAAACCTTGAATCTAAAATATATACTTTGAAAAAGATTGTCAATATCAAGCAACATGTACAGGAGCAAAGCTGATATTTGTTCCATACTGATCACCAGAAGTAACTATTCCGTCTAACATTTTCCTCAGCGCTTAATAACCGCCATCATCACCAGCACTCGAACAGGTGTTGATGGTGACAGTAGTGGTCTCTGGTGCACCAGCGGCTCCGGTTGCTGTTACAGTGACAGTTTCAGCAGCTGGGGCTGCACCAGTTGCAGTTACGGTAACAGTGGCACCCTGAGCAGTGACAGTGGCGCCTTGGCCTGCTACGGTGACTGTCTCTTTGCAAGTTGTTGTGACGGTAACGGCAGCCGCATGTTCTGTGGCAACAAAGGTGAACCATTTTTCGACAGTTGTTCCTTCAATCGTGAGCGGTTAGTATATAAAACTACTAGTGGAAGAAGGTTAATATAATATTTACTGTAATTCTTAGCCGCACACCATACTGAAAAACAAGGCATTTTCGTGCAGGCAGCATTGCAAGCAACGGACGCGGATGCTGTTCCAACACAGGCCGCAGCGAATAGGATAGTAGAGATCTTCATTTTAGCTAGTAAATACTAATTGTGTGAAAACAAAGAGATAGGGTTTGTAAAGCCGGTTAAAGTCGTAAAGGATAAGTATAGTTTGGTCGTAAAAGAGTATGGGAAACCAAGAGAGTGAATTTGACCGCTGCAATTAAAGAGGGAATCGAAGCAGATGCCTGTGTAAAGGAGAAAGAGATTGGAAATTTTGATATCTAGGCTTATATATAATCGTTTGGAAATCCATCCACCTAACCATCTCTTAGACCTAGTGGCTAAGTATCTCCGGATCCATGGTTGCGACATACTTTCGCAGCTTCGGAAAATGATAAGAATAAAATAAATATTGAAAGTGTCGTGATGCCGGATGATTCCAACGGCCAAGCCTTGTGAAGGGTAATTTGAACCCAGATTATGGCTAAAACTTCTCAATGAGTAAATTCGATGAAGGGACCAAGTTGGAAGTGTGGGGATTATTGGTCAGTTTGCAACGTCAGACCAATGTTCGATATCCACTTTGGCACTGCTATATGCAAGCAGCTTCAGCATGCAGCCGAACTCATGAGAAAACAAATGTATGATAAAGCTCAAACCAGCTCCTTTCATCTCATAATTGTGTTCTATGGCTAGATTTCTCGAGATCCGAAGTATGTTTTATCAATTTTTGGCTCTAAATCAGAACTCATGATTCATATCACACTCCGAGAATAGATCCATACTATGTCTATGCAGTTCAATGCTGCAATTGATCCTATCCAGCGGCTCTGCCAAGGCGCTAAGATATAACACCCGCCGTACATGCTCCGAGTTTGCCGGGTTTCTGCGTTCGCTTTCGCGTCGTCGGCGTGAACGTTGGAGACAAATGCTGGTTGACAAAAGGAATTTCATTGCCGAAGCAAGCAATCGGACCCGCGTTGTTCGCATCCCAACCGACCATGTGGGCAGCAAGGGCGCGTTGGCGTCGAACCACAACAGGCTAACTCCACCAGCTACTCGCTTCAGTGATCGGATGCGAAAAGAACCAGATACGATACGTGAAGATGCCACCCGATTCCTGAGAACCCGACTGCCATTTTTACAAATGCAACCCCATATCGCATACTCCTCCTATATTGATAAGGGGTTCCATCGATTTCCCCCCTACAGGCTCCACAGGAACCCGCCTGGCTTGCATGAACTCGCTCACACATGGCTGCTGTTGGTTTGGGCCATGCAGCCCTACGACCTACTGTCTTGAGATAAAATATAATCCCGTTCTATAAATGTTTCCCATCTTTACCTGCGGCGTAGAGTAACTTTATCTTGGCAGCGCTCCGTCGGGAACCAATTGCAAGCACTAGATATCTGCGTAAATGTGGGCTACTTACCTGGCGGCCTCGGTTGCGCCTCCGCCTAGCTCATGAAGATCCGAGAAATCAAGCCACCCGCTTCAAAGATTTTATTACTAGCATGACGTCAGAAATATTCTTCATCTTTAGGGTTTCAGAGATAAAGGTTTTGGAGACTGCCGTAGATCCGGTCGATTTTGGAGCTATTTGGCTTCGGGTTTGTGCTTAGAAAAGTATGATTTGTCCTGTCTCTCCTCAGCCTGGCAAACATTTAAATGTGGAAAACATCATAGTGCTCGAGGCAAAGTGAATGCTTCCTAAATAGGATCGTATACGTGTATCATATATGTAGAGCTGCTACTTACATTCTTTTTCATTTAAGGCCCATGGTAACACCTCAAAAATAAAGTAGATGTTTCTTAATCTCTACAATTCATGCCATGTCTTTCGTAACCAAAAACGATCCACTCGTTTCAAAGTTCAAAATTCGTGTATTTTGCTCATATGCACTATTAGATTATAAAAATGTTGACGTGTGCTAACTACGAAAGAATAGAATCTGATTTATTGAATATATTGATGCCGAATCAACAAAAAACTTATTTTACTAAGCCTGAGAAGAGAAGAGCAGGCTTTGGCTATAATTTCAGTCTCATTGACCCATTTCTCTCAACCCCAGACTAATATTGACTCTTAAGAAATCATATAATAGAGCGTGATGGAAGCTTACGCTTCTTGCGAGTGTGTTCGCAAGCGCATGATCATACGATTTCGAAGTCATGACCCAGGGATTAACTATTGAACAAGGACCTACTTGGAAGAATTTGCATTAGCGCTGTGGAGTCGATATACCTTGAGACTATGCGCATCGTAAAATTCCAACGTCGAAGAGTGCGTTGTCCGCCTTTCTGGGAAAGGCCTGACGAGCTTGGCGACCAGATGCGTCTCAGACCACGTCCGTCTCTCCACATCGCCAGCCATCCCCCCAATGACCACCTAATTGACTTACGACGGAGCTGACGACTCTGCACCGTACGAGCGCCATTCGAAGCTCTTGATCCCCCAAAATCGAGACCGTATTATATAGATTTTGGCGACTTATCTTTGCCGCTTTCCGACCTTTTGTCATGTGTGTTTGAAGCTTGAACATAGTTAACTCCGCAAGCTCTATTTTTTCGCGGTTGCTCGCTTCGAGCTTCTATTCCCTTAGGCTAAACAGGAGCACCGTCTTTCGATCTCCCGATTCCTCCTCATCAATTGAAAACCAAGATTCGCAAATATGGGCCGGACTACTGAAGAGAAGATATTTTCCCGACGGGAGGTTGAGAACTTGATCGCTGAAGGGCGAAAAGTGGTCATCGTGGACGACAAAGTTTTGAAGGTCGATGCTTGGCTCAAGTACCATCCTGGTGGCGATAAAGCTATCATGCACATGGTTGGCCGAGATGCCACGGACGAAGTTACAGCGTAAGCTAGCAAGCTACTTGATTCTATCAAGAATGACCTGTTCTAACCCATCAATTGATATAATTTTAGTCTCCACTCGGCTGATACCAAGCTTATGATGATGAAATTTAAAGTTGGTCGGATCCAGGGGCCATGGGTCAACTTCAAGCCTCCAATCCAGGGAGGAAAATTCCGATTGATCAACGACGATTGCCCCAGCGAGAATGATTTAACAGTTGATACTTCGACCGCCGCACCTTTAGACCTCGTTAGTTCCGGCGCCACGACACCCACAAGCTCAAGCAGCGAGCGGGATTTCATCCTAGACCCTCGTCTTCGACGCAGAAAAGCAACAGCAGCAGATTCATCTTCCATTTCGTCCGTATCAGATGTCGAAGACGAGGCTACTTTATCCCTGAAGCAGGAAGCTGAGAGACGACTTCAAGAGGACCTTGATAAATATCCATCTTTGGACTTGGCAACACAGCAGAATATCATTGTCAAATACAGAGAACTGGATCAAAAGTTGCGGGCAAAGGGTCTTTATCAGTGTAACTATTGGGCATACGGCATAGAGTGTATGCGATACTTGAGTCTTTTTGCGCTCTTCTTGGTTTGCCTCAACACTGGGTGGTACAAGCTCTCGGCTGTCTTTCTAGGATGCTTCTGGCACCAGCTTACCTTTACTGCTCATGATGCGGGACATATGGGTATTACTCATAGCTTTGTGATTGATACCTTCATTGGTATATTTATTGCAGATTTTTGTGGTGGGCTTTCGATTGGGTGGTGGAAACGAAACCACAATGTATGCTTATTCGAGGCCATTCCGTCAGACGGAGACGCTAATATTGCTGTCATAGGTACACCATATCGTGACGAACGAACCGGACCACGACCCGGATATTCAGCATCTACCTTTTTTTGCGATAGACCAGAAGTTTTTCAAGAGTCTATACTCCACATATTATGATCGCATCATGCAATATGACAGTTTCGCACAATTCGTTATCCGCCTCCAAGCTTGGCTCTACTATCCCATGCTCTGTTTTGGCAGACTGAACCTATACCGTAACTCCTGGGAATATCTTCTTCTTGGCCAAGCACCAAAGCGAGGGATCGCTTGGTGGCACAGATATGCTGAGTTGACCTCCTTGGCCCTTTTCTGGGCTTGGTATGGGTATTGGGTCATGTATAGGTGTATCCCTACGACAGAAGATCGGCTTTGGTTCTTTTGGATCAGCCACGTGGTTCCGATGCCGGTTCATGTTCAAATAACGCTAAGTCATTTTGCCATGAGTACCTCTGATATCGGGGTCGCTGAGTCGTTCCCACAAAGGATGTTAAGGACAACCATGGATGTTGATTGTCCTCAATGGCTGGACTTCTTCCACGGTGGACTCCAATTCCAAGTGATTCACCATCTGTAAGGAATTTCAACCAACCAGCTCCGTATCCTTGTTTCTGCTAACCCTATTCTTCAACTCAGATACCCTCGTATGCCTCGTCACAACCTCCGCACGGCCCAAAAATACGTTATGGAATTCTGCAAGGAAGTTGGGATTCCTTACGCTTTGTACGGGTTCTACGAAGGTAATAAATATGTTATTGGGCACTTAGCGGAAATCAGCAAGCAGGCTGCTATTTTTAGGGAATGTCAACAATACTGCATGGAGAACCCTAATCATGCGCATTGATGCTGCTCGATATAATATCATTGTAAGATAAATACTGCGTCTTGATTCGCTTGGGATACCATTAGAATAATATTACGAACTATACACTATGAAACAACCATAATAGTCATACTTTAATTGCCGTTTCCGCTTTAAAAAACGTATTTAGAGGATGTCTACCAGAGCTGTACCTCATCGCGTCGGATAACCTTTCCAACATCTTGGTCTCGGGCTCCTTCCACCACGTCCTTGATAAAAATACCTCCCAAAGCAGGGTCTCCTGCCCCTAGCTTCTTGAGAAATTCCGGATTTCCTCCCAAATTCGTCGCAAGCATCCCGGGTGATATACACCAAACTTTTACGTTATCCTTCGCCAACAACCTTGTAAAATCAACCATAACCATATTTAACGCTACTTTACTGGCTCTATAGCCGATGAAAGAAACCCCTGCTGGCTTTGGCCAGCCAGCTGGTGGAGTAATGTAACGCGGGCTAGTGGTCTGAGTTGCTTCCTCCAGAGACGACAGCCCGCTGGTTAGGAACAAGAGACGGGGTTCCGAGGATTTGATGAGTAGTGGGAGAAATACGTCCGTCACAACGTATGTTCCCGCGACATTCACGTTATAGTCCTGAAGCAAAGACTCGCGTGTTGGTCCAGTGTTCACGGCCGCTGCGAGATATCGTACTCGTTAGATATGGCTACATTTGTGAAATTTATAAATCTATTCTTGCATTTTGTTCTTACCGCCAGCGTTGTTGATCAGAACGTCGATATGATCGACCTCGGAGCTGACTTTTGTGTACGCAGCTTTAATAGATTCGTCTGAGAAAAGATCGATCTGGAACGGCGATAGTGTATGCTTGCCGGTGTCTCCAAGAGATTGGATTGCAGCTTCGAGTTTATCTAGACTACGTGCCCCCGCGTAGATATGATATGGCTTTTCAGAGCCAATGAGGGCCTTGACGGCCTCATAGCCGATGCCACTGTTTGCACCAGTGATAACAATAATTGTCTTGGAAGTCATTGCGTAAGTTTTAAATGTGTCAAAGTTATAATAGATGGATGAAAGAAACTATTGGTAGTAGTAGCTAGTAGGAATTGTCTGTTAGAGAGCTAAAGTGAGCTCAAGGGTGTCTTAAGAGCTGTTATATATACCCAACTATTATTTCAAAGGTAGGGGCTAAACGGAGACTTTCCAGGCCTAGGTAAACCTCCGCCTAGTAGAGCATTGGCTGGTAGCAATTAGATAGCATTCCAAGGCAATTGGGATACTAAGCTTCAGCTACCATTAGAATGGATTTTAAAACCCAATTGCGGATTGTTGCCCCAGTGTGTTGGATTTCTCCCGCTACGGTGGAACCGAACGCCCGACTTTTGCGGCGAACGGTCATTTCGGCATCCCCAACCTTCGGCTTTAATGACGGGTATATACTAATTCCTTGACACCGGGAAGAGTGAAGAAGTCTCCCGTCTAAGCCGAAGGAGGACGCATCTACCCTACTGATCGGAAATAGCCCAGGAATACTGTCTTTAGCTCCACCGCGATCGCGCCTGCGTCGCAAGTCCTTCCCCATTTCAAAAGCGCAGATGCGGGGTTCTGGAGGCCAAAGCTCTTCAAGGACCCATCATCTGCCGGTCATCTGGGTCATCAAAGATCAATCTTGAATTTAAACCGGTTCACGCCAATGCACGAGTTCTCGCACGAAAAGAGAGACTGATCAACCGATATCGCGACAACGGGAAGGTTAGCCACGTTCTTGATATCAACCAACAAGGCCTGCACAAATTACATTATGCCGGGTTCAGTCGCGTCAACGGAAGCTGGGGACAACAAGGCGACTCCGACAACGACCCGAAACAGTTCACCGACTTTCCTTCCTGCAGGTTCGAGCGGCTCCGGATCGGATCTAGGTAAGAACTTTAATTTGATACCATTTTCAAGACCAAACCATCTTACTTTGGATTATGTAATTCTTAATATCAGGAATAGCCTCACACATTTCCAGCCTAAATTTGTCTGACTCAATGGAAGGCCTCCCTAGCTCAGAGGAAGCTGTTGCGCAGAAACGTCGAGAATGGTATCCTCAAGCGTGGAAGAAACTCCTCGAGAAGAATAACTATGATGGCGTTATAACGACTGTAAACCGATATCTCGATATCACGGACAAGTCAAACATAGATCTCGAATGCTATTTTGTCTTTGTCGTGGCATCAGCACAAAAGAGAGGATTGGATAGTAGCATTCTAGACAGAATCGACATGTCCAATCTCTCGGACGCGGAACTTGTAGACATCCACCTCCTCAGGAGCATTGTGTTTTTGAAATACAATGAAGTCGACAAAGCGTTGCAGGAGGGTAAAATCGCTTCAGAAAAGGCATATCCTTTGGGCTTACAAGATGGTTGCCACTATATCATGGGTTTAATCGCATGCTATACGGAGGACTATGTTGAAGCTTCTTTTCGCAAGAGTTTACTACCAGATGGATTTCAATTATCCCCACGATTCGCAGACCTGATCAAACGTCTTTCCTTTAAGGATGCGAAATGGCAGATTCGAGGGATTTCAACTTACAACGATAAACCTAGATATTCGAGTCCAACTGATATTACCAAAGAATTGCCCATTCCCTCAAACTTTCTAGTATGATCATCCTTGGGGAACTAGCGGTTCTCACCTATCAGTCTGTTACACTAGTCTCGCTTATACCCCAGATTTATTCCATAATATCAAACACAAATTTGACGTTGTTCATGCATCTTTCCTTGTACTATTCGATTCATTTGGCATTTGGGTTAATCTCAAATTGTGGCTACATGTACTACTTATGTAACTTCTTTATATTATATGCATAGTATGAGACTAACTTCTCGCCACACGTAGCACCAGCAATTCTAACGAGCTCTGAGAGTACTTTGGCCAATGGAAGCGAAACTACCATATAACGATACCATGGTTCCGGATTAACCAACATTACTTTCCATTGACTAAAGAGAAATATAATCTTGCCTCGTTACCCACAATCAAAATCTTAGACTTTCATTTATTTAATTATGACATGAAAACGACACTTGAATAAAGCAATCCGGACATTTTCTGAATGCCCTTTCAGGTGTACGTGAGCTTCCATTTATCAATTGATCTTTTTCTCCTATGGATTCCCAGGCCATGAACCAAAGAGGCAGCCTCCACATGCATAAGTCGAGCAGGTAATTTTGTCGCCCGTAGCGTCGAAAGCAACATTGCTGCACAGAAGCAAAAATGCGACGCATTTGACGCTGTCTGAATCGGCCGAATGCAGGCTGGATTCGGCGCAGAAGATGTAGACTCACAGCACTGGCAGACTTGCTTGCTTCCCGTCCAACAACTAGCACCATTTCCTATAGTATAAATATTAGATTCTCGTTCAGTCTCTACCGCTTAGTGAGGGAATTTTACAAGTGTTAGAAAATTGGCCAGTGCCGCGACATGCGGCGCCGTTTCGGCTTGAAGGACATGATGAACTACAGAAAGGTGCTGTACCTTCCCAGTACGTATAGCATTGCGCAGTTACCTGCTCTGCGAAACAAGAGACAATAAGAACTATGGCAGCGCTTAGGGCTGAAATTCTCATTTTTTGTTATGAGAATATAGGTGTTTTGAAATGGTTATATCGGCGAAAAAATATAAAATCCTCTTAAAGGTATAAAAAATTGAGAGAATATTGAAAATAATCTTTGAGATTAAATGCCATTCCTTTAATTGAGATAATTGGGTTAGAAACCTATTTCTTTTGGATTCGTAGAATCATTTTGCGATTTACATTTCGAGGATCATCATGCTATAATCCATCCCGCAATGACTAACCTAGCTACATGCTCCATCGTGTCTAGGCTAGAAGAGGAATTTCACTCAGAATATGGAAAGTATATTACAGTTCTAAGTGCCACGAGAATTCAGGACTTACACTGGACTGTATGCTCTGCGTAAATGATCTAGGATTTTGGTAACATGAAGAGGAACACCACTTAATTTTCCTTGTTTAATTTATACCTAAATGCATCGGCTAAATTATTATCCATATATGTATACTATGTTCTTGATAACTAGAGACGGTATTTCTAATGTATGTATCTCATCTGTCTTGATAATTTCTGGTATGATTTCTTGTGTTCCTGGCCTGTTATACTAAAGAAATCCTGTTGTAGCACGAACGTGGTAAACCTGTAGAGTATATTTCTAGATTTGATGCCGTGTCAAACTTTTGGGTAACTTATATTAGGAACATCCGTCTCGGGACCCGGACCTACAAAGTCCACTGAACGTCCAAAAGAGGAGCATGCAAATTCTTTTGGATATGCCATGCAGCTGATTCCTTTAAGTTTGCGTCCGCAAAATATGCAGGGTTGTCGATATCTTGCCTGAATACGGATTGTTGATTCCCGAGAAATTCAAAAGAAAAAAGACATTGCGCAGGCAGTGCAACGTCCTACTATCTGCATCTAAGCCTTTTCAATCTTAACAGAAGATCAAATGAACTGAATTTACAGAATGTGCCGTTTTAAGCCTTCTTCCCACAAAGATGTTATTGCGATTATCACAGCATCTCGTGTGATGCGCTGTCACTTAGGTACGAAAATGCTCTATAGGCGTATCGATTGGAATAGATAGGTTTTAATGCAAACTTCAGTGTCAAATACACAGCTATTATTGGGTACTTTTTCTTGTTTTGAAACTCGTAGATTTCCGTCATAATCGCTGTTAAATTCTGCCCAGCTGGCAGCCTGGGTCCTATGCCGTTCTTCTGGTGTACGTAAGCGCTCAAGTGCGCCTAAAAATATTTGGAATCTTATAATAACGAGATAATTAATATCAGCATGAAATTATAATATATTGATTGAAAACGTAATTCGTCGATGGAATTTCTGATAACGCGCACAATATTTTGGAGTGCTTCGAAGCCCAGACATCCATTGTCACGGTTGGCACTGGGCCCCAGCCACAAGTTCCGAATGCAGCTGTGCGGCACAGGATACCACAACAACACAAATGCTCAACGAAATCAACTAATTGGGGGATATTGCGTGTCTTGCAAGCCGGATGCCATCTTGCGAGTCTAGTGATATTTAATATTGGGAAATACTAGCTGCGGATATTGATTACGACGGTACTATGCATCAAATACGGCGCCTATTCGATCTAGCTCGCCAAATTTGGAGTGCTGGTGACCGGCCGCCACCACCAATGCAAGTTGCTCCCAGTCCAAAACTCCTTATGCATACACACCAAAATTTCTTCAAATATGTATCAAAAGCATCAAATCTCATCATCACGCACACCTTAAACACCCCTACGAATTGAGACTGTGCCTCATAGCTATAGCAGTTGAGGACCGAAGAGCTATATTGAAGAAAGTCACGACAGAGGCGTCCACTCCAGCCGGCTTGCGAAATGCCTGAAAATTTGGATGCTTTTAGAGCTTGTAAAGTTTGCACTCCGTTCAGATAGCGGATTCGGAAGACTGCCTTGTATTGCTGCCTTAACTTGTAGTAAGGAAACAATCAAATAGATTAATTAACCCATCACGTCGGCGATATCTTATCATTACTCTCTGGAAGTTTCGACATTAACTATGTTGTCCAAGCTTTGGGTGGCATCCTTATAAAACCTCCGTTGTCTATTCGACAAGTTCCATCATTAAATCGAAAAGCCGATCGGAATTGAACCTATAAGCGGATCTAAGCATTTCTTGTACAGAAGTTGTATAAATTCACACATAAAATTTTCTCTAATAAGCAACATCAGTACCCTTGTCGCAATGTCTGCTCCACAGCCAAGATCGAACAGACCGAACAGACCGAGCAATTCGAACCCTACCACTCCAGTTAGACCCGCTCACAATCAAACCCAACCTAACTCTCGATCTTCTCAAGCTCTAGATATCACAGGTGCTAGGTATATGCATCTCGAAGACGAATTGAATTTGAGGCGGCTAGCACATTTTGCGACCGTTTGGAGAGTCTATCTCGAGGATCTCCAGTACTCTGATGCTGAGGATGCTATTATACTGTACATCGATCTTGCATCACAATACCCGGAGCACTCTCTCGATATTTATGCATACTATGGCTTGGCTCTAGCAACCGGCCTGCTCTCTGCGTCTGAATATCTCGAGAGAATTGACATGTCAAGACTCTCACCAGAGGACAGCGCACGTATTTACCTTCTCCGAAGCATTGCGGCTTTGGACCAAAAACAGTATTCGGTCGCGCAGGCGCACATCGGTAATGCTCTCATATTGGAGGCCCAACATCATCTCGGGATTCAGAACGACTGCTACTATCTCGCTGCTTTGTTTCACGCTCACGGTGGTAACTTCGTCGAAGCGGATTTCTATAAAACTATTCTTCCTCAAGGCTTCGCGCTGAAAGCAGAGCTTAGGGATGTTTTACGCCGTAGCTTGGAAGTGGATAGGGCTTGGGCGGTACGATTTGCGATTGGGCGAGAGATCCCGAGCAGGGAACATATGGAAAAGAATCCTACAAGCGATATTTCGGCCCAAGGATCTGGAACACAATTGGGTCAATCGTCTCGTGGTGGAAGATATAGTGCACCAACGAATCGTTGAGATGGTGTAAAATGCTGAACATATTTTGTGCCGTGGATCGGCTTGATGTAATTGTTGTTTTATTCATTCTTGTCCTCTCTTTTTCTTCAACTACTTCTCAATTCTTAGGAGGGAAATATCATTGATAGTCCGAATCAAATCAAATGGTTATATTGAGTAGCTCGGTGTCATAGACCAAGAATCTACCATTCCCGTGTAAGAGGCAATCTCTCCCCGCAACACACTCAGAGCCAGCTAGAAGGACCCACCTTGTTATCATCCTGTTTTTGGTTAGGATATCTTCCCTCAAATGCGGCAGATGCGGCATAACGATATGCAAAAGCTCATTTGGTTGACGGATGACCGAATGCCGACTACCTAGGTACCGAAAGCGAAAGCAGGCAAGCGAGCAGAGCAATCTCAGCTCTTTCCTTTTGAATTGCATGATTGTCCGGCCTTTAGCCAGCGAATTGCATATTGTATTGTCTGATACCATTGTCGACTGAACTTGCACATATGCTCGCGGTGAAACTGGGAACCCCACTTTTCGGATAATATCCCGGTAATAGCTCCCCGAATCGATTGCACCTATTCCCAAATGCAAAAACTCTATACTATCTGTTTCATCTCGGTGAATCCAAGTGGTATTTGACCGGGAGTACTTGGTCAGAAGGGCAATAGTAGTTAAAAAGGCATCTCCCGGACCACATTGGTGCCGGTTTGACAATCAGGAAAAAGTGCACTTGTGTTGGTTCCTGTTGGTTGGCTGCGGCTTTTATCTTGGCTTCGTCAACTTAGCCCCAGCTGCGGCTTATCCTCCTCTTCCTTCTTCCTTCCTTCCTTCGCATTCGAACTTGTCGAGATTCTCGGCATCGTCTGATCTGTCTTCGGGCTTTTATCTTCTTGTCGGTTATATCACCCGCTATTGCTTCGCATAGTGCGAGCCACAAGTCGCCAACATGTCGTACTTTCCGGGGCAAGGACAGCATCACAATCAGCAGCAACAGTACTACCCACCTCAGGGTGCTCCTCCACCACAAGGAGGATATAACTATCCGTGAGTTCACAGTAGCGATATACATATCTCTCTATTGGATTCAAGTTCTCGTCTTTCTAATATTCCGGGATCAATCAGACCTCCTCAGCAAGGCTACTATCCACCGCCAAACCAGTACGGTTCTCCACCACCAAACCAGTACGGCTCCCCGCCCCCACAGCAATATCCGCCACCACAACAACATCAGCAATACGGAAACTACGGACCACCCTCAGGCCCCCCTCCTCAGAGAACCGACTACTATCCCGTATGTTTTATACATTCCACAACCTTCAAGTCCATTTTGCTAATGGTATATGGCCAATTCAGCCCCCACAACAAGGTGGCTATAACCAAGGGCCTCCAGCTGGGCCTCCACCCCAGGGTGGGAATTTCTATCCTCCTCCCAACGTACAACATGTCCAGCACAGCAATCAAAACTGGGGCCATACTGAAGGACCACGGCCAGGTACGAGATCAGAATTCTATCGCCATACCGTATTAATGAGTCGCTAATCTCGCTGGTCAGCCATGCCAACTTACCAAAATAACGAATGGACCAGAGGAAACCACAACGCACCTCCACCTCCTCCCAACGGACCGCAATCATTCGGACAAGGACTCAACTATCAATGGGTTCCGAGTAAATGCAATGGACGTAGAAAGGCTTTGTTGATCGGTATCAATTATTTTGGACAGCGCGGACAGCTTAGAGGGTGTATTAACGATGTATTCTCACTTCTTCCACTCTATCTGTGACCCAAGGGGGATATGCTGAAGTTGAGAAAATCTAGGTCAAAAATATGAAACAATTCTTGAACGAGCGTTATGGATATGCCCTTGAAGATATGGTCATATTGACAGACGACCAACAAAACCCAGCGAGTCAACCTACCAAGGCAAATATTCTTCGAGCGATGCACTGGTTGATCAAGGATGCGAGACCCGACGATTCACTGTTCTTCCATTACTCTGGTATGCTTCATGAGAGTTTTTCTTAGACCAACATAAGATGCTAACAACCGCGAAGGACACGGCGGCCAACAAAAGGATTCCGACGGCGACGAAGATGATGGTAAAGACAAATATTTTATATTATAGCTAGAAATACTAACAGTCTTTAGGTTATGATGAGACAATTTACCCAGTCGATTTCCGTACCGCTGGGATGATTGTTGACGACGAAATGCACAGAATTATGTATGCAAATCCACCCGAGATATTCTCACGTGACAACTGCTGATCACATACAATAGGGTTACCCCACTGCAACCTGGTGTGAGGTTAACGGCTATCTTCGATTCCTGCCATTCTGGGTCCGCCTTGGATCTACCTTATCTGTATTCCACGAAAGGTGTTCTCAAGGAGCCAAATTTGGCCAAGGAAGCTGCAAGTGGTCTTCTTGGTGCTTTGTCGGCGTACGGCAAGAAGGATATGATGGGTGTTGCATCTTCACTTGGAGGATTCCTCAAGAAGGCTACCACTGGATCTTCCGCAAACGAAGTGTCCAAGAGAACCAAAACTTCTCCTGCAGACGTCATCCAGTGGTCTGGTTCGAAGGATGTTCAAACTTCGTAAGTATCATCTTCCAAGCCTTCGACTGCTAAGAGTATCAAAATTAACAACATATCGTAGGGCCGACACGGTTGAGGGTGGCGAGGCTACCGGCGCTATGAGCTATGCATTCATCAGCGCTTTGAAGAAGAACCCGCAACAAAGCTACCAAGAACTCCTGAACAGTATTCGTATAGAACTTGAAGGAAAATACGCTCAGAAGCCACAGTTGAGCTGTAGCCATCCACTCGGTAAGCATAAGTCTCCGCCACCAATATTTCATTACGAATTCTAACCATTTTTTCTGCAGATACCCGCACCCTTTATGTTATGTAAAGCTTCCAATTGAAGTCGCTCATTGACCACAAACTCAGAGCAGTTTCCAATCGGTCTTTACTTTCATCCGTAGTCTTTCATTTCAAAGTTGAAGCGCACTGGTTTTGTGATTTGGGTCGGGAATTTTTGTATATTCATTATCATGCTTGTGCAATCGAGGCAATCGACATGTGCTTCTCAATTTGCTGTTATATCTTGATATACCTTCAGAGTACTCTCCAATTATACACCCAATATATAAACAATCTCATGGGTGATCACTCTAACCGGTCGACGTATAAACTTTCATAAATATAACAGGTGCTTATTGTCGCCTGAAGCGCAATGCGTCTATATTTCCCCCATCCCTCCAGCTCTCTCAAGCTTCTTCCTCTTCTATCCTGCTCTCCAATTTCGAGTTACCTCTCCTTTCCCTCTTCTTGCTGCTCCCCTGCTCACATTTTTCCTCTCTGTGGGAATATCTCTATGACCATCCGTACTACCCTCAGCATCCCCATCATCTTTTAGAGATCATCATTTCATCGATTTTCAAATCGAGATGCCTCCCATTAAGAAACTCAAGACGGACAAGTCTTCTAAAGACAATTCTTCAGTTCGTCCTAGTACGAATCCAGCCGGGAGAACCCCAGCTTGCCCACATTTCCAAACTAGGCAGGGTTCACTTGAACCTCAAGGTGCCAGCTCTCGTCGATCGGCTGAACCGGGTAGGTAGTCTTATTATTATATGCGCAAAACAGATAAGAAAAATATATCTCTCTGTGGTAGTGACGAAATCAAATAGCTAATCCCATTCGTTCGTTCAATAGACCCCAGCACCAGCGATGGCAAAAAGTCTTCAACCGGGATCAAAAAATCTGGAGGAAGCATAAAGCTCCCTGCCTTTAAGTGGTTAAGCTTTGACGGCGCCGGTGATGAAACTCGGCCTTCCGGGTCTTCCCAGCCTGGCTCCAAGTCTGGTAAAGCTAAGGCTAGCAGCTCAAGCACGGAAAGTAGTTCAAGTGATGACCATCCTAGTACTCCTCCTCAGCCTCCGCGAGCTCCACCTCATCGTCCACTCACGGTTACCTATCCGATTGTTGCTGAAAATAACCAGGTAATTCTCGGGGTCAACCAAGCAGCCGCCGTGGAAGATCCAGATGCTATTACTCCAGCTCCTCCCTTGCTTCCGGAAATCGATCTCGATAATGAGCCCAACATTGAGGCAGGGACATCTGGGCGGCCCATTTTCGGATCCAATGATAGACCTCGCATCGGAAGCAGACCAATTCTAGGACCAAGCCCGGGGTCTCGAATCCCAATCAACATTACCGACCAACCAGCTCTGAATGCCCACCACCACGAGATGAAGTTCGATAAATGTGGCCACCTTTCAGGGAATCATGTTGAATGCGAGGAGACGAATCCTGCCGCGTGCAAATACAATGCTGATTTGACGTTGCGAGGTTTTTGCCAGGACTGTGATGGAGACACAAGTGTCAGGACTTCTCTCCGTCGTTTCGGAACCTGGGTCTCTCGTACGGCGAGAAGTATTACTCGGAGAGGAAGGATACCTGTTACTGGTATTTTTGACCAAGGTGGGAGCGGCGCCGCTGGAAGTTCTAGTGCTGCTGGAGGTGGTGGCGTCGGTGGAGGCGGGGGTGATGGACAAGGCAGCCGTCCATTGTCTCGCCATGCGGCCCAGGAGGAGGAACGACAACGTCGTCGAAGTGCACGTGGACAGACCGGAAGCAGTGTTGGGGCGGGTGGATTCGATCCTACCATTCAAGACGACACCGAGTCTGATAAGTCTTAAGATTATCTCTCTCTCTCCTGAAACTAGGGATCGGGCCTCCCATCTATGAATACTCTGGGTGCTTCCAAGGTGCTATGATCCTTTATTATCCTATATCTCTAACTATCGATGAATATAACAGGACGATTTCTCAGGCTCCGGTATTCTTCAAACTTTAAGTCCCTAACACATGTTTTTCTTTTCTAATCAATGTCCCTTGATCTGGGACCGGGGTCTTCCTTTTTTCTCTCGCCTTGTTTCTGATATGGTACTATCGACTCCCACCCCTTTTCCATCCTTTCCCTTTCAAGACTTCATATTGGGGCGTCATTGGGGGATCATGGGAGAGTTGGGGTTCATGTACTTTAGGTTGCATGCTTCGATAAATTATTAAATACGAGAGATCAAACATTATCAATCATAAGTCTCTTTGATGTGTTTTTTGACCAGGTTCTTCCACCAATCGTATTATAAAGGTCGAATCACGAGATACTACATGCATGTGGCTTGCTAGAAACACTTTTGACTGGCACTGAGGCTTGCCAATAAGAGGTTTCTACAGCTCTGTTATGTGTTGATTTGTGGTAAGCTCTCGATTTGGTAGACTAGACCGTAATAGGAAAGTCGTACCCTTTGTCAACATTGGCTTCAGCTTGACGGTATTGTCTGGGACTGAGGTTATTGTCAGGTTTGGATTACACCACCACCCCAATCGAATCAGACGATTATAAAACATGAAAGATGCACTCTATCATCTATTGTAGGAAAAAGGAGAAAGGAGAAGAATTATTCTCTGATTCGAATATATAATTAAACAAGAAAGAATCGGACTGAAAAAGAAGCAACAAATTGAAACAATATCAAATGACAGAAAAGACGCACGCCTGTAGCTTTCGCAAGTCTGATGGATATATCTCAATCTAAATAATTATAAGTGAAACCCGCAAAAACGACCGTTTGTAATGTAATTACCCCGTTTTTTGTAATCCCCTCTCTTTCTTGTTTTTATTTTCGTTTTCTGTGGTTTATATTTTTCTTTTTTTTAATATTTTGTGAACAAAGGAGATGATGTTATAGTACTATAGTATGTGGTTATCAGGAGAATAGAACCTGTTATTCTCGCAATTGCGCAATGGAAAGAGAAAAAAACAATGCTGAACATTCTGATCTTTTACGCCAAATAGTAAGAATGACAAAAAAAGAGCAATGTAGAAATACAAAAAGACGAATAGAAGGAGTAAGAAAAAAAAAAAAAAAAAATTCAAAACAGAGGATAAATGAGAAAAAAGGTAACCTTAGTAACCCAAGCGCTCTTTTCGAGAATCTCCTACCATAATATAATTATTTAAAGAGCCTCACGGAAAAGAGTTATACGAAAGATAATGGAAACAAGCAGAAGGACGCCCTCCAACCGACACCTATTTGTCGAACCACGCCAACCAGCTAAAAAAAATCAGTTCGGGAACCTTGTTGTGAATAGTAATTGTCGCACCGGAAGGAAAGAAATTGATGGTGTAAAGATCGTAACCGGGTTTTGAATGGATGTTTGGGAAGGAAGAAGGAACATCCTCGAACCAGGAAGGGTGTAGCGTACAATTTAACGGCGCACTGAATAATCTAGAAAGAAAAAAAGGGTCCCTGATGAAGCGAAGTATATAGTTTCTGTCGTCGTTTGTCGTAGATAAAATGAAAGTTCTTCCAGTTTTTGTCCAAGGAATGCTGTGTAAAATAACTCTTAACCAATACCCCGACGATTCGAATCCATATAGTTGAAAGGAGGCTGCGAATCGATATATGATAAGTTAAATTTCGATAAGTTGGCACCAGAATTTAATAGCTTTCGGCACCGCTGACTCCATTTCCTATATGGCCGTAAGCATCGGGATAACCGCCTGGGCCTTTGTCGATGATAGCTGGTCTTAGCGCTAGTTTCGATGCTGTATTTTGATCTTTTCCTTCCTAATTTGATGACGAACCTGCAGCTGCTGTTGATCCGGATGGACCGCTTCGGGATTCCCCTCCTCTCGACAGAGTCTGCGGTAGTTAGTATCTGGAACATGATTGAGCGAACTCAAAAAAGTTTACTAAATAACAAAAAGACATAACAGAAAGAAGCAAGGAAGGCTTTGTTACATACTTCTCTGTACTTCGCAAGATAGATCTTCAAAGCCTCTGCATAGTTCTCGAAGCCAAGAGAAGTCATCGCAAATAGAATGTCTTCCCCGTTGACAGTCTTTCGCTTTTCTTGCTGACACTTCTCCGATGCTAAAATCGGTCACATTTCCTCTAGAGTTAGTTTCTTTTCCTTCCTGCTGCAGGATATCGAGGTAAGTATCGCGCCCTAGATTGAAAAGTATATCTTACCTTCGCTGGTGATGAACGAAATGAACTCGCTCACACACTCTTGCATGCACTCCTTTGCCTCTTTTGCTATCTTTGCATTTTCTGGAAGTGCCGTTTTCATAATACGGGCAACTGCATAACCGATGCTATCGTTAGTACGAAAGAAAGTCCGACTGCATATAAGTGTTTCATCGTTTCGATATGCATCTGATGCATCATATTATGGAAGAAGTAAAGAAGATAGAAGGATGAAAAGGAATCAAAGAGAAAAATATTCACTCAAGGCGGGGGTGCGGATTGCTGCATGATAACGCAAATCTGTACCATCCAATAGGCGAGATTTCGGAGTGGATAGGATAGCGTCGAACTAGGGGTCTTCGCGATCAAAGCCAATCACATATCGCATGATGTATCCAAGCGCAGCATACATGAATAAGGTTCTGTTGGAACCGGATGCGAGTATTCGAGAACGAGCCGTGAAAAAGGGGGGTAGGGCGCGGAAGGAGAGTGGAAGAGGTTGTGATGGCCCCAAAAGGCTTGCAGATATCACCCATGAAGATTTCTCAAGGGTTTATTTTTTTGATATCGATAAATCGAAAACCAAAAAGGTTGGATGCTAGCTGCATATGGGCACTGGCACAGAGAGTGTAGAGAGTGATAATAGGGATATAAATGATGAAAAGGCTTACCGTTGGCGATGGGTAACCATCGATCTTGTTCTTTTACTTCGAATTCGTACATGGCCGGTTGCTCCTGATCTTTCTCTTCGGTTTCTGGGGACTGGACATCCTCCTCCAGATTCTGCCCCTCAGCCTTCGACGGGGACGCACTCATGCTTATAGACTTTTGCTCGGAACGAGGACTTCCACGCGAACGACACAGCGTATAGACTCCCTTCAGTTCTTCTCTCGCCTCACTCTACTTCCGACCCGTGGGGATTGTCAGAACTAGCCTAGACTAATGACGTGTCAGCAAAGTGCCTTCTGACCCCCAAGGTATTCAATCGAGGCAGCCGGCAAAAGGAAAATAGTATGGAAATTGCAAAGGAAAGCTTAATCACCCCCCCCTTCTTCCGAGGCTCGTGTTGCTGGCGGTGCAGAGAAGTCTTGGGAAGACTGTCGAAGCGAAGATCACCAGCACACAGCGACACGGGAGGTTCGTATGCAGGTCTAATGTCGTGTAAAGTCTGGGGGTGGTAGAAATCTGCGAGAAGTGTGATGATGATGCGTAATATGCGTGAAAGCTGCAGAAGCGGATGCAAGGCTAACGTATCCTGGAAAGGTGCGTCTTCGACGTGGGGAGTAGATGCAGGTTTAAAAAGGAGATGGTCAAAAGAAAAGGATGACAAGCAGCATGATGTGGAGAAAAACTAGTCCACTTGATATTACCGACCATCCGAAAGGATTTTAATAGAGGTCACAACAACAACAATACGCTTTCTTCTCGAAGTATCGGTTCGTGATAATTGAGGCCGGCCGCACCTCCCCGGGGGGCACTACGGGTATCAATAATGCAAGATAAGCAGCACTTACGGGTAAGACAGATATGAGAGGATATCAGGGGAGAGTCTCGTAATTGACAGCCAACACCAGTTGCAGCCGTGAAAGACACTCTAAATTTGTCCGCCGGGCGTGGACCTATAATGTTTCCCCTAGGCTATCCATTGGCTAACATCAGTCGCTGATCTAAAACAGGTAATCTCGGACTAGATTCCTATAAACGAGGGAGTGTTTATTTTTGCCCAAGGCGTGTCGACAAGCACTCTGCAAGACTACAGAGAGCTGCAGCGCCTTCTACCGTGGATGATGAATTGGCCGAGTATCATCGTATCCCTTGCGGCAGAAGACTGCAGCAAGCAAATGCACTGCAATCCGTCGAGGTATTTGCCCCGGGGAAGTCGATTGGGACAGCTGGTATCGAAAAGGGAACAGGAACTTCGGCGTACCTACAGAGAATAACGAAAAGGACACCAATTGAGAAGGTCCCCTGTCAAGTTTCTACGTCAGAAGACCCTAGACGTAGACTGTTTCTGCGCGAGCAAGGTTTAAAAATCAGCCATCTTTTTTTGCAAGGTTAAGCTGCAGGCACTGCAATTCTGGGTATTGATTCTTTTTATCGACGAGATCGAGGAGCAAAATTTTTCTTCATGGTATATAAATGGGACGGACAACGAAATGTTGCATATTTTAGTGGATGTGTTTATGCATCTGAAGACCCACGTTGCCTGGGGCCTTTTTTTTTTTTTGTGCTTTCGTCGCCAGGGTAGCTGCTGTGCGCAGGCAAGACAAACGAGCCAGCATGCCCCAGAGGGAGAAAAAGGAAGGGGGGCTTGACAATGCTGGTATGTATTTGGTATACGGTAGCTTGAAGGACCAACAGCCGGCCGACGTCACGCAAAGGATGACCGTCGGAGCGAACAAGAAATTGGCAAGGCTAGTTGCAGCAGCGGTATCGGACCCGATCAGTATCCAAAATAATTTTTTCAATAGGATATTTTTTTTTTTCAATTATTTTTTATTTTATTTTTTATATTTTGACCATGCGAAAGGTCGAGGCGCAGGTCGAAAGAGCGAGCGAACCGGGAGGCACGGGCGGGGTTCTAGCTTGGAGCTCGAGTTGGCTGGCAGCATATCGTAGCGTAGACTGCTGTGCTATCATCCGCTGTCGCTTGGCCAGCTTCGAGGTTCCCGGGCGGGCAACACAAGCTTAGCAGACGAACCGACAGCTGCTGGGGCCACCTAGCGGGTCGGCCGGGCTGGTTGAAACGTAACAGCAACCTCTCTGTTTTGGCGAAGTCCTGTCGATTGACGTAGCGAAAGAAAGAACACGCAGATTGGAAGAATCCAGCTTGACGTGCGAGAGTCTTTTAGGCACAAGTGTTGAATTCTTCCACACTCGCTCAGTGACATGTGGGCTGCCGTGCCAGCAGGGCATACGACAATGCTGATATATGTCCTTGACGACAACAGAGAGACTTGTCCTCGGCAAGCTTAACTGGTGCATATGCAGCACCGACCAGGGCGATTGCAAATTCAAGAAAAAGAAGAAAAAAGGACCGCAAAGGGAAGAAAAGAAGAGATATTGAAACTAACCTTATGTATGTGTATCCCGGGTAAACAAAAGGTATATATTAAAAAAGGATGAGATCCCGTTAGCTCGTAGACGCCCGAAAATGGTTCCCCCAAAATCGATCTGCGCGTCCCAGGCTCTGCTGCAGTTGTCGATTTCGATTCCGCAGCTCTGAGAGCTTCGACCACTCGATTGCTTGCTCGCAGGTGTGTTTTGCCCCGGTCGACTCGGAGCAAGGTGACCAAGCTGTTAGGTTTAAGCGGCCGGCTCGGGTGCTAGCTTTTTTTCTTTTCTTTTCTGCTTGTTGGAAACGCGGGAAATGGCTTCTCTCGTCGGACCGTGGAATGGTAGGACAACGGGAAGCACAAAAACAGAAAGCCTCAAATCGTCACTTCCTTATATCGAATGCAGAAAAACAATGGAAGGGGAAGGGACGCGCGAAATGCAAACGCGGGCGAGGAAGATAGCTCGGATGACGGGGATAATATGGGAAGTTTTTATGGAAACCGAACTGAACTGATTGATTTTGAACACTGCGCATGAAAAACCGAGAGGCGGAAAATGGAGCTTTTTTTTTTTTTTTTTTTTTTTTTTTTTTTCACACTTCTCCTGCTTCTCAGAGAGATCTCGGTACCGGGGAATTCTCTTTCGCTGACAAGCACCAGCTTCAAGTTTTAGGGCGCAGAGAACAGGAACTGGGCGAGTGCGTGTGTGTTGGGACAATAATAGGAGGGATAGCTTTGTGAGGAGAGCAGCGAGAGATCGGGATTGGTCGAAATTGGGGGAAAGGAGGAAGAAGATTGGTCAAAGTTGGGCGAATGGGGTGGCGAGTTTGAGCCTTTTCAAGATGGCCGACTTTTCTCTTTTTATTTTTATTTTTATTTTTATTTTTTCCATTTTTTATTTTTCCAGCTTTCGAATTAGCGGTGGCCGGGGTCCCCATCGAGCTCTCTACCTTCCGAACACCATGTTTAACCCTGGAGCTCGATCGATTAATTAAGGTCCTGACATCACGGGAGTCACAATCGTACTTTTCGCAGCTGGAAAGGAGCCTCCGAGATTACAAGAGAGACTTACGAATGGGATGTGCTCTGACCCGCCGGTTTCATGTTTCAATTCTCACCGATCGCAAAATTTGACATTACCAGTGTCGGGTCCGGAGGCTGATACTGATGATGTAAAAATGGAACCAAAAGAGGGCCCGGGATCATGGTCAATTTGGGTTCGTTCGCATATGCATGGCATGGGGCACACCGGCATCACCACTACCGGAAGAAATCGAGTCGAGCGGAGCCCTTTGCGCGCCCTGACCTTTTCCCTTTTTTCGCGGCTTCTTTTGGCTTCGAGAAACGTCTCATACCCTTGGTTACGAAAAACCGCCCGTTTTGTGGAGGTCCTCTAGGACCTCATAGCTCGCGAAGCTGGGACGCTAGCTAGCCCTGCGAATAATTTCATCATCGAATGGGCGGCCACGCGAGTGAGATTGGAATTAGCCTGGTTTCGGAGAAAATCCGCAGATTGATGGGAAGATTTGCATTCGGCCATCCATCACAGTCACATTCCGTGATTATATCGGATCGCTATTACTCTGGATTGCTCGAGCAATCTTCGTTTATATCACATCACAAGACGGGGTTTCATGCTTCTAAGCGCCTCAAACTCAGTCTAGTAACGGCCTGAAGGCTGCGGCTCTACGCCGCATGATATCAAGACGAGGTGGGAGGCCTCAAATGTGAGGGAGGATGTCAGCTGCACTCGGCTCAAATCTTCTGCACAGCATAGGTATCATCGATGCGTCGCTGGTAGTCTAGCTGCTCCTCCAAGCTCGCGCTTGTCTGCTCCCGATATTTCCAAGACAATAGTCTATCTACTTGTACATGTACTGTACACGATGCACGTGCAAAGTCCCCCAATTGTGCAAACTCCAGCTTGGCCTCGAGTCGAGCCCAGCTCTAGTGACTCTGGCCAGCGCATCTGTGCCTACACGAGCAATGTCTCCGCGCGAGGCCGAAAATCTGGTTTGAAAGCAATGACAAAAGGAGGCAGACAAGCCACCGGGTATTCAAACTTGCCACAGACCCAGCTGTCATAATACAATATGATATGATAACGCCAATACCTGCTGCCAAACAGGGCCAGAAGCAACCTCTTCTAGCAGTTAGTCCGATCCTCTATGACCTAGTCTCGAGGGCCCTTTCCCCGAGATGCTCAAAGTACTTTCCACAGGAAAACCTCGCTGGAGGTTGAAATAAGGTATGGTATCCCCATTCCACCAACGATACGATCCCACTCGCTAGAGAACCCACGAGCGGGCTTTCAACATTCCTCAAACGTTGACTGCGAGGGAAATCCGCCAACCGAATTCGCCCGGTTGAGACAACCTGCAAACCATCAGCGGAACTGTCTCGAATTCTGAAAATCTTGGGGGCCAATAACTACGTGCTTTCTAACCAATACCCACCATCTCGGGACGCCCATCTCACAGACCTGGGAAGGACTCTGAATCGGTCGACGGCAGGCTGTGGGGTTTGCGCGTGGGGATGGTTGCAAGCTTAGTGGTCGCCTTGGTGAGTTGGCAACCCTCCCTTTTTCGAAAGCTGACCTGCAGTTGCCTGCCGCCAACGAATGGCCAGACCATCGGGAACAGCTGGCGTTCACAATGTCGTCCTTATTTGTCGGATGTAATATTCTGGAGAATCCAAGGGAAATACCGCGAACGAGATTTTGGGGGGTAAATTAGCGGCTTGCATGGTATGACATACATGTCTGCCGGCTGGATTGTGCCGTGGACAAGTCACTCCCATGGATCTCATCATAACTTTTATGCAACAAACAACCGCCATAGCCTCGATTTCATATCTTATACACTTGTTTTCTAACTTCTATCAAAGACGAATGCATTCGAAATTGAAAACTATTGACGGCCAAGAGGGCTTTTCGTTTTCGATTCTTCCGTCCTCGTGATCTAGATCCCTACCTTTGATGAACGCACCTACCGATACGCATTGCATGTATGCGCATTTCCAAGATGGTGCGGCGAATCCGGATGCGTTTCCTGAGATGATATATCTTATCCCGTAATTTACATCATCACAATGCATCACCACCCGCAGCACCCTGCGTGATGAGATGTCCATTCCACATCGTCTGCAACGATCGGGGAAGACGGATATCCCTAGTCTCGAAACCAAAACCCTCTCGAATGCATGATGTCCCCCATATTCATGTATATCCATCCTGCAATATACCCAATATACCTACTTAATAACTAACTCATGGCAATATAAACTTTCTTTTTTAATTCAAATACATGTCGAAAAAGAAAGAAGTGAAGAGAAATGAACAAGAGCACGAGTCAAATCGTCTGGCCCTCATCTGTCGCCAATGGTTCTCCACGCCTCGGACGCGTCGTTTCAAAGCGATTGGATAATTATATTACCCCCATAATTCATGCATATCCTATCTTGCTGATATCGCTACGTTACCGACCGTTTGGAACCGTGAAGGCGTGATAGGTATGAATGGGGTAGTATATCGCATGACTCTCGCCTCACACGGCAAAAGGTCATCGAAAATACTTCTCGCAGATTCCAAAGCAACTTCTCAGATGAGAGGTTTTGTAGAATCTACCTCTTCCTCATGTTCACGAAAGGGCCACACGGATTACAAAATTCCATTAAAGACATCATGACCAAGGCGCTACAGTACTAGGTATCTCACTACCTCAATACTTCAGATTATAGATAAAGTAAGGCGTATTTGATATTATAGTTCTTTACTGCTGCACTACTTGTACATTATTCTTCGCCTGCAAATCGTCCATACTATCAGTCCCCTATCCCTTAGCACAACATGGCAAGATAGATGCAATACATACCTTCCAAGCCTCCATCTCGTCTTGTACTCTCTTATATTCCTTCACCAACCCGTCAAGCACATTCTTCAACCCCTCCGCGTTCGTCTCCAACGACGGCCGTACCTCCCCTACTGTTCTTTCAACCAGAACACCATTCACCATACGGAAGCATTTACGGTCTGCGGGTGCGGGGGCGAGAGATTCCAATACGAGTCTATACACATATACATAAAGATGAGTACCATAACCCAGTATCAGTAAATCTTATACAAGAAAGGTAATTGATTTAGTGAAGTGCAAAGGTAAGGAATGTAAAAAAAAAAAAACTTCAGTGAAATAAAAATTCAGAAAAAATCGTACTTGTGTTCATCCGCGTCCTGTTCTACATCACCGATCTTTTGCGCGAGTTGTTGTAATGTGGATTTATAGTTCGAGTATGTGTTTTGCAGTTCTATAGCTTTAGCGTTAGCACGTGGTTTTTTTTTGGCAAAGCGGAATGAGGGATACGGTAACCGACCTTGCTGTTTCTTTTGCTGTGCGACCTGCGCGGTGGATGTCGATGCTGATGACATTATGTGGTCGTTATGGATCGTCGTCGGAGAGGTGGGGGAAGGTGGGATGTGAAGGTTGAAATTATTCTTATGCGACAGAGCAGAGGATTGTTGTTGGTGGTGGAGACAATTTACTTTTGTATATATCAGCCCACTCTTAGCTTTAGCTACTTGCTTTGTGTTTGAATCGCCAATCAACGAAACTCAACCGAGGAAAAACCTCAACCTCATCTTCAACTACAGAGGCAAATGCCGGCAACCTCACCACCACAATGCATTCCCATCTAATTCCCCACAAGCATCCAGGTACATTCTGTTCCCTTTTTGCTCACCCTAGCACTGAAAATAAGGATAACAGAACAAGAGCGCTAATTTTTATATCTGCAAAATTGGAACCACACAGGCTGCCTGGACATCATGATGGCCCTCGAAGAATGCCACTCAAAGGGCTTCATCCATAAAGCGCTCGGCCAATGTAACGATATAAAACGCCAGGTTAATATCTGTTTCGCAGAGGAACGGAAAGCGATGACGAAAGCGCATAGGGAGGTGGCCATGGTGAAACGGAAAAAGATGGAAGAGTCATGGAAGGAGATTGAGCATAACACGTGAGATGGATCGAACTTACAATCTCTTGTCCTCTGTGGGTAGATACCCTTGTGATATGAAGGGACAATTGATCGTTCTAATACGTTGAGGGGCTCAATCGTGGTGCTGAAGGTATCTACTTCGAGGGAACCGCTTCTATGGGTCTACTACCCATTGTGATTTGGCATGCATCTTGTATATAATATCGCCATCTCCAGCTTTATCACCATATAATGTACCAGTCGGAGCGCAAATCAAATAATACCCCATGTTTTCATTTTTAGTAATAGTATCCTATCTATATCTCATAACACTATACATCTCAGCTCTCTGTCCACATGAGGACCGTAAGGGTCCACCATCCTTGCCTATATCAAAATCGTTGAAAGAAAAAAAAAAAAAAAAAAAAAAAAGAAAAATAGACTATAAATTATAAAAAAAGGCGATAACAGTGTAACAGCCCCCGTCCGGTATATCGTATGCCCAGCCTCGATCAACAAATTCAGCAATAAACAAAAAGTGAGAAAGGAAAAATGCATCACAAAGTCATATATACTCCTTTTGTGGAAAATAAATCAGCAGCAGCCAGCTATACAAGTTAAAAAGAATATCAAAAAGAGTCAAGCAGCAGTCGCTCAAATGTACTTTATTCACGATAAAGAAATTCGAGTAGCGGAGAAAAAAAGCGGATGAGAACTAAAGGGGTAAAAGAAAGCAAAGGAAAACCGAGGCTAGCCTCAGTTGTTGAAGAAGTTGCTCTTTTGGAAACTCTCGAGGCTAATATCACCCGGTTTCGTGGTTGTCATCGTATGCGTCCGGCTTTCGAGACCAGCGGACTTCACCGTAGCGGCGGTCATGGTAGCCGTTCTGCTGGCCGATCCGTCGGTGATTTGCTTGGCCCCAGAGACAACTTGGCCGCTCCGAACGAGTGGCTCGAGATATGGCTCGGGCAGATATCCGATCCTTGCGTCTTTTGTGCGGCACTTCCACCATTGCGAAGCATTGCCTAGAGGGTCAAGCTTGGAGAGGACGGCAACCAAATCTCCCTTCTTGGCTTCGAGCTCGACAGCTGGGTTTTCTGGGGTAAAGTCGTAGAGGACTTTGCAGAAGTCCAACTTCTTCATCGAGTCGGCAAGATCTAGTGATCCACCGGCGGCGGCGTTCATAGCTTCCTGTCGTCTTCGTTCCTCCTCCTCCTGTTTCGATGCTAGTGCACGGATGAGTTTGCCCATGAGATATGGCAATCCGAATACCGCCACCAAGAAGATGACGAAAGGCTTCTTGGATGGTGTTTGCGGTCCTCGTCCTGGTGCTCCGCCCTTCCCACCAGTAAAGCTGGCAAATGCATCTGGTGTCAAATCCCCAACGCTGGCCGGTAGCGGTCGTCCTGTGAGTTTTGCCCAACCGGCCTTGACCCATCTGATGACCGCAAATATACCCAAGATCTGTCCCAAGGTCGTTCTTAAGTTTCCAAACTGCTCCGCCACGGACACCATAGCTATGATAAAAGTGATTATTAGCACTCGTCTCTAGAGAAACTGTAGAATTTCAAGGGCATCACCTACCGAAGAAGGAAGAATGCGTCGCCATAAAGGTGCTCTCCAACATCTGGGCGAAACTGCCAAACGCTCCAACGATACTCTCAATCATCTGAAACGTAGCCGCAGTACTATTTTCCATCCCTCTCATCAAACTGTTAGGATCGTTTGGATCCGGTCCCATGCCACCGTAGCCACCGTAGCCGCCATATCCTCCATATCCTCCCATACCATAACCGCCATAACCGCCGTAACCACCTCCAAATCTCGAGTACGGCGACGAATACGGCGAAGAGTAGGAGCCGTAGGAGCCATAGCCTGTCCCTAAACCGTATCCGGTACCCATGCGGTTCTGATATCCACCGTAACCGGTGGCTGTCGCGCCTATTCTATTGACGGCAGTGGATGCCAATGCGGCCGGTCTAGCGGGAAGGGCGGGTGCTGATGCAGAGGAAGCAGCAGCCCCGGCTGCGGCGGTTGGCGTAGTCATGACAGCCGAGGTTGAAGGGGCGGCTGCTTTTGTTGATTTCATCATGATTAGGAAATGGTTTTTACTTCTGGATCTAGTCAAAAATTTCGTGGAAAACACTTACGAGTGGCGGTGACACCTGCTAATTCCCAAGGTTTCGGGGGCGAGACACCAGACATCAGGGATTATGATGTTATGAGTCTCTTTGTGAGAGAAGTGACGGCTGGAAAAGAAGGAGTGTGCGTATTCCTTCTTGCCGTCTATGTAAATACGGACGTGCTTTGAGATGTCACGTAGGAGAGGTGTCGGAAGCGGCTGAAGGGTGGGAGTTCGACGACGTTTGCGACGGTCGGGCTAGTTAGGAGAGGAATCTATCGATCGCGGGACCAAAACAAATGGAACCAGCCTCAATGTCCAGCCATTCGAGTTTTTCGGGTATAATGTGTTGTGGTAATAAAATCGAGGCACGTAAACAAGCAAACGACCGTGATGTGATGCGGGCTTGCTTCGTGATGGCGCGAAAGACTCGGAGAAGAAGAGCAGACGGGAATTCGAAGGCCGAAGGGGAGAAGAGGGGAATATCGTCGACGGGAGGAAGAGGGGAGGCGGTTGGTTTTTGAACGGAGATTGATTTGTGATGGTGAATGGTTTCGAAGGGGAAGGAGAGAATGGGCGGAAGGGGGCAACTCGGTCGATTCGAGTGGCAGTGTGTGTGTTTGTATTCTTTCGCTCCTAATTCTTCCCCCCCAGCCGAGACACTCGTGAATGCCTCGGCTTATCCGACCTCCCCCACACACGCTAGTTCATGTCAATTACATCTTCGGTACCGGGATATAGATCTTTTTATTCTAGAAAGGCGGCTTTGTCAAGTGAAGAATTTAACCGAAGGTCGAAAACGTGCAAGTCACGTTATATTTCTTGTTTTGGATCCAAGAATCCAAAAATCACATCAATTCATCTACCCTAAAGCTAGGTATCTGGCAGAACATCATCAGAATATGGTCTCATGTAAACCATTAGCTACAAATCATTCATCAGCTTCAATATATATCGAGCTTTGTTGTGACATTGAAGGCTCGGTGTCTTCCTCCTGCTGTCGCTTCTCTTCCTGCTCCTTCCACCACCAATCCATGCCGTCGTTCACTTCAGAATAGTCGTCATTGTCGTCATTCAGTGCCAATCCAACATCGATTGTGTCGAGCATAAGCTTTCGTCCCTTCTCAATATCATCTTCCCCCATTTTGAAATCATCCATAATGAGACGAATCGCAAGCTCGGGAATGAGAATACTTTGAATATAGACACCCTCTCCGGAATTTACAAGCGTGACATCTTTCGCCTGTTTCAGCTTTTTGAGCGCCGCCATTATCAACTTGCTCCCACTGATTGCATCCGCACTAGAGCATGTAAGGTTAGCTAGATAGCCTGATATCACCGTTTTGGTAAATTGAACTTACATGATATCACGTCCCCGGGGCCCGTAGTATCCCGGGTATTCCTTCTCCCAATTTCCCTTCTGAAATACTGCCTCCGTTCTACTCTGCCCGTTTTGGTGCTTCGCTTTGAAGAATTGCTCGGAGACATTGCGATAGTGACTCTTCGCTTTACCGGCCATGATATCCCCCAGATATGAAAAGTATTCCTTACAACGATCCTCCAATATGTCCCAGTCGATATCTGGGATCCCCAGCCTTTTCTTCTTAGCGTGCGCCGCCGCCTGTTTATGCGACTTGTGGAGTTTACGTTTGACTGACATTGTCTTTAGCAAGTCGGGCATATATGATTCGTAAAGTTCTTTCGATACCTCCTCATTACACATGAAGCATGTGTACTTGTTTTTGACCTTTTTGGATTTTTTCGATTTCGTTTTCTTTGGCGTTGTCTCATCATCGAGATCGATCGGTTCTTCAGGGGTTCCGCTGGGAGAACGCTTTCTTTTCTTACTTGAAGTCGAATCGTCGGAGTCTGAATCCGATCCCGAACCATCTTTGTCTAAAGTATCGTTAAGAAGAGCTAAGAGTTTTGGATCGAGACCATTTTTCTTGATCACTGTGCCTGAAGATTAGAACTAGAAAGTTCGGACCTCAACCATCCAACAAGAGAACGAACCGTTATCATATCTTGCTAGTCCCAGGATATCTTTTTTGGGGGTTTTCTTTGGACTTTCTTTTGCCAATTTTACTGGATCGTATTTGTCAACTGTGGCAAATTAGCTATTTCTATAGGAATGGTGAAGCTATGGGTGGTGTATACCGTATCCCAGAAGTCCCCTCGGCTTAGCTTCTGTATCTTTCTTCTCGACCTTCCTTTCAGCTTCTTTTCTTTCCATGTTCTCTGTCTTCTGCCTATCCATTTTGGATCTGAATTTTCCCTTCTTGCTACCAGTATTCGACCTGGAGAGGCTCTTAAACGGAGCAGCTTGGTTCTCCTCCTCCGCTACATCATCTTCAATATCATCCACCGTATCGAGCTTGCTGGGTGGATCTACGATTTGAGACTCCAGGTTATCTTCAAAACTGATCTCTGGGTACTCTCGTGGAGGTGATAAACTAGGAAGTCTTTGTGAAGCTTCATCGTCGCTATCTTGAATTTCGTCTAGCAAGCCTCGCTGCTTTTGAGGCTGCTTGGTTTCTTCGGCTGGGACGATATCCTTTTTGATAATTGGGGATCTGAACGGTTTGTTGATGTTGGTTGGTTGTAACGGCCTGCTAGACCGGGTGGTCCTCGTCTGCATGGTGTGTTTGATTTTGGTCCCTGCAGGTCGCACCACTTTTCTCTTTATTCTGCTGCTTTGGTGGATTGGTTTTTTTGCCTAATCTGTATCGCGAACGGTGAAGGTACCGCAGTGTAGGAAAGGGCAGGCAAGTTAGGGTGAAGCAAAATAGCAGATGCTTCTGGAATGTTATGAATTGTGGACGGCGAGGTGGTTTCTTCTTAGATACTTGTCGTCAATCGACTAGTTTGATATAAAGTATGAAATGTTGCATTGAATGTTGGGCGTTCGACGCGTGATATCAAATAAATTGATTGCTGCAGAACGACGCGCCTAATTTCGCGGGGTGGTCTGGGCTTTGTTGCGACGCTCCGGCGCCACTGACGCTCCATAACGTGACCAAGCGGTCCAGCTGGTCATATAGCCCCTTATTAGGATAGAAGCAAGCTATATGCTGCAGTATGAAATACCTGAGGAATTATCTCTACGATTCTCCTTCTAAGATAACAAAGGCGGTGGGTAAGAGGTTGCGGGTCGTAATAATTATCAGGTTACGTCACTGCAATTCGGATCAAAACTGGTGTAACGATACATGTCTACTATCATACTACAATAACTGTATCACAACGGTTGACACCAAAACAATACCGAACCTTCAAGTGTATGCATTCAATATCTTGAATATTACAGCCTCATTTCGATAATTTTAAATTGCGCGGGAAAAAACGGTGGAAATGAATTAAACCCTGCCAGAAACGGCTTCGCTAGCTTCCGACGAGGTTCATAATGGGCTACGAACAAGCATATCATGTCAGCAAGACGTGCCTTGTCCCCCACAAGGCCTCGTAACCCCCCTGATATGCACTAATAAATACCATGACGTCCGCATATCATGAAAAGAAAAGCCCTCCACCGGGATAGTGAACTTGAATAATTTATTCATCAACCTACTCCTCGAAATTTCCGACTGACGGCCATGGCTATTGTTCCGTCCATCATGGCTTCGCGATCCTCACGTGTTGCCTTCCTCTCCCTTGGCGCGCTCCTGTCCACCACGTATATACTCCTCCCGGGACATGCGTCGATACTAGGATCCGGAGGCCAGCAGCAATTTGTTCTTTCGGACCATGCCCCCGCCAAACGAGTCGCAGTCATAGGTTGGTTCCAATATACCACAACTTTCCTGTTCTTTCTGTTCCATAATTATCTTGCTTACGACTTTCTTCTTTGCATTTATAGGCGCTGGAGCAGCGGGTTCGTCGGCAGCATATTACCTTAAAGATTACGCCCAAAAGCACGATTTCCACGTAAACCTCACAATATACGAGCGAAACGCATATGTCGGCGGAAGAACCACCACAGTCAATGCATACGATGACCCGGAGGAGCCCGTCGAGCTGGGTGGCTCAATTTTCGTACAGGTCAACAAGAACATGTATGAAGCTGCAAAGTTATTCAACCTACCTATAGCGAATTACGATACCGGAAGTCCAGATGGGGCAGATCAGCTTGGGGTGTATGTATTCAAATTTACTTTATACTCCATCCTATCCTGTCAGTACGAAAATCTTGATTCAGAAGCTAATTAGGGCTCTTTATGCGGGAATATAGCTGGGATGGACGGCAATTTGTGGTAACAATACATGGCGACGGGGGGTGGTGGGAGAATGTGAAATTGCTCTGGAGATATGGGCTGTCTTACACCAGAACCAATAGTCTGGTCAAGGAGACTGTTGGGAACTTCTTGAAGATGTATGAGGAGCCAGTATTTCCTTGGAAGTCACTCACGCAGACAGCGATGGATTTGGATCTGATTCCTGCAACGTCGACTCCTGGTTCGGTATGCATGCTATCCGCGATATATAGCATCCAAGCGATGGGCGAAGGGGCCGCTAATTCCATTATTGTAGCAATTTTTAACGACACATAAAATCGGAGCACCCTTCAGCAGCGAGGTGATACAGGCATCGACTAGGGTGAACTATGCTTCAAATCTCGGACACATACACGGGTTGGAAACAATGGTGGCGATGTCTACGGATGGCGCGATGGCCATCACCGGCGGAAATTGGAGGATCTTCCACACAATGATCGAAAAATCGGGGTCGAACATCCTAACTGAAACCGCGGTAACAAATATCGAGAAGATACCAGAAACAAGAACCTGGCTGGTAAAGGCGAAAAAGAGTAACGGCGAAATACTAGAGGATGAATACGATGACGTGATCATTGCAACACCGTACCAGTTTAGCAATATCACATCGCAATCGATAAAAGCACCAGAGAAGATAAAATATAACGATCTCCACGTTACACTGTTCGCGTCGCCGTACAGGTTATCCCCTAAATATTTCAACTTCGATAAGGATCTCGTGCCGGATATGATTCTTACGACGCTTCCGACTGATTACGACCAGGAGAGTAGGAAAGTCGGACCAGCCAGGTTTTGGAGCGTCAATATTCTGAGAACGTTGGATAGAAAGTTGGAGAATGGGGTTATGAGGAGGGAATATCTCTACAAGGTGTTCTCACCAACGTATTGGACTGATGAGGAGATTTATGAGATGATGGATCTTCCGAAAGATTCCAACGCTTTGACGTGGTCTTATCGGAAATTGGTACGGCTCTCTACGCAGAAGTTTTCTCCTATAAATCACAGCCTTTAACTAGATTCTATTTATTTTAGTGGCAAGCGTATCCGATCGAAGAGCCGAGATCAACATTCCAGGAGGCGCAGCTAGACTTTGGACTTTGGTATACAGCTGGCATGGAGGTGAGTGTCCCTACTTCATTTTATACTCGATATTCGAACTGCGATTGATGAACGATGTCATTTGTAGGCTTTTATAAGTTGCATGGAGACCATGAGTTTGTCCGGGAAAAACGTGGCGGCGAACGTCGTGGAGGGATGGACAACTGCACGTCGGAACGCAGAGATACAATCTAGCAAGTTATTGTAGGAATATAACGTGCTATTGGATAGTATCCAGGATGAAAATGCGATATTCGAATTGGAGGCGAACAATAGCTTCTCATATACATTTGGAACGGAAGACCTGGAGGTGGGGTACTGGAACGAGGGTTTCTTATTATTCTAGAGTTTTACCTTTTTAATATTTTCGTTTAGCGTTTACTTACCATGTACAAGATGGGTAAAATGCATACATTGATACCATCACGAAGCTTCGAAGGCGGATTCGATATCTGATGACAATCGATAATTGATAGATGCCGCGGATGAAACAGGTGCACTGAGATCACTTGCTCGGTTTGGTTAGCCCTGCCCGGCAAACAACTCAGCAGCCACCGATTGACACCGAACCAGCCAACCAGCCCGGCCGCCGGTGGGGCAAACCGTCGTCACCCGCCTGCCAACCCAGCCAACGAAGCTGTCGTCGAGCTCCATCTGCTGCCGTTGCACCGCTGCAGATTTTAGCGCAGCGCTCACCCTCAGAAAGCTTACTGACAAGGACATACACAGACAGCCACCCAACCAAGTATTAGTGCACGCCAGCGACACGCATTCCCTTCTTTCCTTCCTCCAGTTCTCGTTCTCGTGCCTTTTACTGCTCGTCAATGATCGCAGTCAACTTCACTTTGGTCCCGTCGTCTACTGTCATGCGCTAATGGCCGCACCGCAACCCAGTACTCACCGTTATGACCATTTGCTGAGCTGAACACCCCCGCCGTCTATTACGAGGATACCTCTCGCATTCCTACTCGTTCGCGAACTCGAGCTCTGGTATCCCGGGGTGTTTGTAAACCGGCCTTTGTTCCCCGCCTTTCAATCGTAACATACCTTTCTCTTATCCTTCCCACCTTGCTCGCCACTTCCCTGCTCTAGATATATTTCCCGCAACAGCTCCATATCCAAACCTTCGAGCCCTCGCTGCAAAATACACTCCAGAACGAAGATATAAGGAACCCGGAATAAGCATACGACTCCAAAAATATTATCCCCAGGACGTAAGGGTATCACGCTCGAAACAATGAGTCGGGCGGTTTTCCACGGTTCGTCCGCCGGACCGCCGGTTGCGTCCAAGGATATCTCCAAGAGAGCTTTGGATTACGAGTACAGCGACCAAGTCCCACTATCGACTTGGTTACGGACTGCTGCTACACTATTACGAGAGGTATATACCTTTTCCCTACCCTTTGCGCTTTATCAAACAGTATATATACATATATATATCTTATCATGAAGGAGTACCCATATCTAATTTGTGCACTGATATACTAGGCGGATGTGTACTTTAATGAGGGAAACGAGGAACAGGCTTTCTTGTTGTATATGCGACATATGGAGTACGTATATACATCTGTCGCGGCTCTAACCATGAATCTTTTCTATGTTTCTTTTCCCGGTGACGATTCGGTATAGTGTTTTGGGGAATATACATGCTAAATGATTTTGGGGAAATAGTTTGATAGTGACCCATTTGCCGTCGCACCCGCAGGCGCGTGAGACGAGGTACGAGAGGCAGCTCGTTGAGATGAATACGGTATACCCTAGTCTATTCTCCTTCAAACCTGCTCTGCTAGAGACATCTTGCTCACGAGATACTTTAATTGTAGAAATTCCCAGCAATAGCTAGTCGAATGGAAAAGCTCAAAGGGAGTATCAATGGGAGATACGAAGCCTACACCCGCGAAAGACAGCGACAGATGCAGAAAGAACACGAGGAGCAACAAGCAGTGTTACGGCAGCACCGACGGAGTCGAGGATCTTCGATATCGTCCTCAAACGGGTCGACGTCAGCCTATGGATACGGACAAATGGCGGACGGACGGAGTTCGTATCTTTCGGACCAGCAGAGCAGTCGGGGACGGCCAGGAGAGTTGGAGAAGATGGGGAGACGGCTCAGCATGCAGACTTCGGTTAGTTCGAACACATCTCCGAGCATACATCCGGCTTTTACGCCGAGGGAACACTTTGAGGAGCATGGGTGGAGCTACGAGCCCGCGATTCCGACGCCGACAGAGTCTAATAAGCGAATATCGTGGAAGAAACAGGACGAGGAGTTTGATCTGCAGAAACGGCTTCAGGAGTTGCAATTGAGGACCCAAACGCCGATACCATTGGCTTTGCAAGCTGGGCGGGCGGCGAAGGAAAAGGAAGATAAGGAGAAGGATAGGGAGAGGGAGTCCAAGGAGAAGTTTAAGAATCCGAGACCGATGTCGCTTCAGTATCCACCTCTGGCGGAGGGGAAGGCTCGGATGGAGTACCCCATCGTGCCTAAGAGGACGCCGTTCACCCCGATTCAGACCCAGTTGCCCAGTCTTGACGATTTTGCGAATCCGTCGAAATTGGAACAGTACAGGCAATCTATCGAACGGATGCCAATTGTGCCCCCGAAGATCAAGGACGAGTATGACCCGAACTACATCCCGCCACAGATGACGGCGCCGCCGCCCCGTCCGATAAAAGAACGGGCAATGTCATCTTCTTCAATGTCCGCCGCGGGCTTTCAGGTAGCTAAGCCGAATACCAATATGGACCCACCGGAGAAACCAAAGCGGAACGATACCAACCATATATTCGACTGTGTAGCGTACACGGAGGGAGGAAAATCGCTAAGGACAATCTTCATACCCCGGGATTTGAGACGAAACTTTTTAGCAATCGCAGCCCCGAATACGAAGAGGAATCTAGAGACCTGTGGTATTCTCGCAGGGTTCCTTAGAAATAATGCGTTTTTCGTGAACAGGCTGGTTATACCGCAGCAGGAGGCTACCTCGGACACATGTAACATGATGGACGAAAGCTCGCTGTTCGATTACATCGATAGCGAGGACTTGATGGTATTGGGATGGATCCATACGCATCCGACGCAGACTTGTTTTATGAGTTCAGTGGACTTGCACACGCATTGTGGGTATCAGATGATGTTGCGGGAGAGTATCGCTATTGTTTGCGCTCCTTCGAGCCAGCCTTCGTAAGTTATATTATGCTTCACCGGTTTGAATGAATGATAAAACGGAAACGCTTGGACAATGTGCTAACGAGGTGTGTTCTTTGAATCTATAGGTGGGGAGTTTTCCGGTTGACAGATCCGGATGGTGTGAGAGCGATCAAGAATTGTAACAATACTGGCTTGTTCCACCCTCATTCGAGCCCGCATGTGTATACAGATGCTCTCAGACCGGGGCATGTTTGTGAGGTTGACAAGTTGCAGTTTAAGATACATGATTTACGGAGCTGAGGAGTTGGTCGCCAGGCTGATATCGCGATGTCCGCGGTACATATACCACATTTACCTTCGTTTTGGTTATTTGAGCAGCGTTTGGTTTGGACGATTGAGGTTTTTCCTAGCTTGCTCTTTTTTCGTATTGGTTTGGTATTTTTAGTGTTTTCCTTAAGTATATTAATAAGGCATCATTTCGCCGGCGTTTTGAGGAGAGCACGAGAGGAGCACGTGTATGCATTGTGGGGTGGTATATTTCTTTTTTACATTTTCTTACCGTTCGACGTTTTCCACAATGCAGTATATCCTTCTTAGTATACCATTCATGGTTTTAGTATTATATTTCCAGTATTATATTATCAATTAAATCCATGATGAATAATACATATACGTTATTGCGGAGGCAGCTATAAATGCAGCTCTTTTCCAGCTACGTCGGTGTATGTTCACTTAAGCTATGTTTTGCCTGTTCGGAGGTCGAGAATCCGGGTCAGGTACTGGCGGGAGGGATATGCAAGGTGTGTCTGCAGCACAAGCTTCCCGCCGCCGGTGTCCGTCTATTGAGAAAGGGAAAAGATCTGGTTGAAGTGACAGACAAGGCTTTCAAGCAAGGCAAGACCAGGGGAGGGACAACGCCCCCCCAGGACATGGTATAGAACACAGAACATGGGTTTATAATTTTACTTTACAACTACCGCTGCTGGCGATTGTGGTGGTGGGCGACTCATGTCCATGTAGCAATTCATGGAGGGGTCTGGAATGGACAAGAGACGAGTCGAGTTGGCCACTTGTCTTGCTTTGGCACTGCAACCAAAGCGACCGAGCTAGCAAGCTAGCTGTTTGGCTATTGATAGCAGCAGCGGCGGTGAGACCGGGACCAGCTGCTGGATTGAAGGGACTGGCTTTTGCTTAAACGGTATGTTTCGGGCCATTTGGGTTTAAATCCAAAATTTTCAATCAGGCGGGCAATGCTGGCCGAACTCTGTTTCGACCGAGATGCCAGTGCCAGGCTAACGAGAATATATAACTCTGTTTAATTTGTGTGGTGCCGTTGTTTGTTTGGTGTCTCGTATGCCTGTACGGCTGTGTGTGCTGCTGCCAAACGACAATAATATTCTTCCTCGCCAGCTGCCACACTTCTTCCCTTCTTCACGCATCCTTCCTTCACTTCGTCTTCGTCTTCTTCGTCTCTTCTTGTCTCTTCTTCTTCTTCTTCTTTCTCCTTCTCCTCCTCCTCCTTCCAACGCTCGCCCGTTCCGCCTCCCGTTCCTTTTCGCCTCTTCGCCTCAGCTTCCAGCTTCCTCGTCGTCATCGACAGGTCGTTCACGCGTACGCCCTCGCCTGCCTGCGTCTGCCTTGTTGTCTCGATTCTCCGTTGTCACCCTGCTGCTTGGCTTATCGGTTGTGATTCTGAGCTATCAGTTCGAAAGGATTGATTGCATCGACACCCCAGATTACCCATCACAGAGGATTAGAATAAGCGTTATACCATCTATTCGGTGGTAGTACCTTTTCTCCTCTTGTCTCAAGGAAATATTGCTTTCCCAAAAAATCAATCCAGCAGAAAAAAATCTACCTCGATACCTTCCCACTTTTCAACGGACCGACACAACTTTTTTTTTTTTCTTAAAATTTTTTTATTCTGCAGCTGAAAGGAACTTCGCTGTCTCCCGAACTGCAAAAAAAAAATATTTCAGACAAAAAAAAAATTCTTGCAGCTTTGCTTGGCTTCATTGAGATTGAAAGATTTAAATTCTTCTCGTCAATCATAACCTCTCGAAGTAGACTTGGTTTATCCTTTCGATCTTCCTAGCCACCGTCTTTTCAACTTTTCTGAGCTCTGTTTTTGAGACATCTTCACGTCGTTTTAGAGCAACGAGAAAGCGTTCTCTCAAATTTCGTCAAGGTTGAGATAGAGTGTGGCCCTGCTGCCATATTCTTTTATTCCCCCCAATTATCCGACCCACCTTTATTTCCCGGCCGCGACCGCCGCTACGATAGAGTAATCAATACCAGTCCAGCGAACCGATAATCTTTTAGAGTATCGAATTTAGTGGGGGTGCAAGCAAACGATCAATTATTGTTTGCTATTGAAGTTCAGCTACAGCGGTTACCTGACAGGAAGTTCCGAACTATTCCAGTCTTTTATTCCATCACTCGACCACCCGTCGATAAGGAGATATCCTGCCATTTCTTTCCTGCAGAGTTTTCTTTCTTTCTTCTCTTTTGTTTGAGCCAGCCACACACGTACACGTGCATACATCTCAGCCATGTCCTTGACACAATTCGCCTGTTGGTTCCACCTCGCCCTGTCCCTTCTAGAAACTGAAAATAACCAAAGCTAACGATTACCTCGACAGATCGTACCCAGAAATCAATTGGGATTACGGAAGGATATCCCGAATACGAGGCGTTATCGGGATTCGGCAAGTACGACCCACCTTATCTTTTTACACCTGTGGCTTCTTTCTGATTGAAAGCTAACCTTGGGACTTTGAACAATCTTAGGCCAGAGCATACACCTCGATGTTGTACCTACTCTCCCGACGGCCGATACTTTGCCTACGCTTCGCCGGAAAAGTTCGTCTATCCTTTTCTCACAAGACTTAGGGTGGTGGGTCCTGATTGTTTGCATTTAGTGTCGCGATAATCGATTCGAACACTGGCGCCCTCCTGGTCTCCATACCGGCGCCGGCGGTCTACGAATTAGCCTTCTCGCCTAAAGGAAGCTTTATTAGCACTTGGGAAAGGCCATGTAAGACCATCTTTCCTAAAGTTGCAAATGGTTTGATCCCGCTAATCTTGCTTCTTTCCAATTGTAGCCAAGCTGGAAGATGGGAACGCAGCGAAGAACTTGAAAATATGGCGAACGGATACCGGTGAACAGACTGTTGCTTTCGTTCAAAAGAACCAATCTGCCTCGTATGGAACCCTGGTGGCCCGGAATATCTATATTGGCTCGCGTGATGCTAACAATTGCCATAGGATTATTCAATACACCTTTGATGAGAAGTATTGTGCACGAGCTACCACGAACAAGATTGCCTTTTACGAACCGAGCAACATGACCACAGTCTGGGAAAGTTTAGATGTGGAAGGTGTCAGTGAATTTAAACTGTCAGCAGGAGAAAACTATCACGTTGCCGTGTTTGTACCGGAAAACAAGGGCCAGCCCGCTAAAGCTGCTGTCTACGCCGTTCCGAACTTCTCCAAACCTGTGATGCAAAAGTCATTCTACAAGGCAGACAAGATCCAATTCAACTGGAACGCTGCGGGAACTGCTGTTTTGTTCCTTACGCAAACAGAAGTTGACAAGACGGGCAAGAACTACTATGGCGAGACGAATTTGTACATGATGAATGTGAAGAATGGAGTTGATGCTCGGGTCACCTTGGGTAAGAATGCTCACTCGTTTCAAAAGTTACAGTGCTAATACGACCTTGCAGACAAGGATGGCCCCATCTCCGATTTTAGCTGGTCTCCCAACTCTGATGAGTTTGGTGTCGTGTATGGCTATATGCCTGCGAAAACTACCATCTTCGATGCAAAAGCGAACCCGGTTACCAACCTACCTCTCGGGCCTCGAAATACCATCATGTTTTCTCCTCATGGTCGATTGTTGTTGGTTGCTGGTTTTGGAAATTTGCAGGGACAGATCGATATATACGACAGAGTTAACGGGATGAAGAAGCTTGCCACGTTCGAAGCGAGTAACGCCACCGTCTGTTACTGGAGTCCGGATGGGAAACACATCTTGACCGCAACGACGAGTCCGCGATTACGTGTCGACAACGGTGTGAAGATTTGGTACGCTCTGACTGGAGATCTCATGTACACCGAGGAAATGACGGAGCTCTACGATGTGGGTATCACAACTTTAATCTTATATCACACCGGTTTGCTGACCTTCGAAAACAGATTTCATGGAGACCGCAAGATGCCAGCAAATTCCCGCTCGGCGCCACCTTACCCCCTCCACCGACCCCGCACACATCCGCTGTTGGTCACAAATCTGCTACCCCGGCCAAGCCAGCAGGGGCTTATCGTCCTCCACATGCTCGTGGATCGGCCACTCCGCTGCACTTCAAGCGTGAGGATGAAGGAGGAGCGGCTCACGTCCCCGGAAGCAGCGGCTTGTTCAATGGTCATTCTGAGGGTTCCAATGGCTTTAAGCCTCGCAAACGTGAGATCCCCGGTGCCACCCCTGCTTCGGTTCCTGGAGCGGCGCCGGGTGGAGGGGTTAGTCTGGAAGGAACCGGCGTTGGAGATAAGGAAGGAGGGCTTAGCAAAAGTGCGCTCAAAAATAAGAAGAAGCGTGAGGCTGCTAAGAAGGCTAAGGAGGCACAAGCAGCAGAACAGGCGACCACAAACCCGGAGGGTGTCGAAGGACAGAGCCAAACTAACGGCCAGACGCTCGCACCTGGAAACACTCCTAACAAGGGTGGCCGACGGGACCACAGCAGGACGAGAAGTAGGAGCCGAGGGCCACCCAGACAAGGAGGACCTGGGGAGAGGAACGACAGATATGAGAGAAACGACAGGAATGACAGGAATGGACACCACCATCGTGAGGGATCGTTAGGGCAGGCGCTTAAGGAGCACCAACCGCGACATCGATCTCCTGCTCCCGGCGGTGGCAACAATCCACAACGCCAACGATCCCAGCGTAAGAAGAAGGAAGACGGCGGAAATCAAGGACAGGGAGAGCAGAGCAATTCAGGGGGCGCTTCCCCGACTGAGAATGGAGGGCCTCGACATCCGCAACTCAGACTCCCAGTTCCGGCACCACCAGAGGTCGAGATTACCAGCCCTATGACACCGATTACTCCCGGTGGCGGAACACCAGAAGAGAAGAAACAACGTAGTTTGCTGAAGAAGCTGAGAGCTATCGAGGACTTGAAGATGCGATTTGCGACGGGCGAGAAACTGGAGGACACACAGATCAAGAAGATCAATACTGAGGAGGCCGTGCGCAAGGAGCTGCAGGGACTTGGATGGAAGGGATAGGAGCGACGCCAGCTACCGCCTTGTTCCGTAGATAGATCCCCTCGCTTCTTTTTGTTAACCTTCCTTTTCTTCTGTATTTTACCATTGCTTGTCATTGGGATTCTCATACCTTTTCAGACCATAGCCTCCGGCTTGACGGGAGGCTGACTCTGCTACACTATGAGGGTCCTATTGCAAGGTATTGGTAGTTTAGTATTGTACCATTAGCCTGGGCGCGAATTAACTAGCCATTGTTCTTTAAGCTACCATTGGAAGGTTTCGCTATTCGGACCTGTGTCACTATTTTAGCTTAGCTACGTCTTGGGAAATCAATTGTAGGTTTTTGGTGTCCGGAGAATAAAACAGCTTACCCTCCTTCCGTATCGTCTTCGCCAAGTAATATTTTTTGTTGGAGCCGCACGCAGCAGACACACGCGACGCCAGGCGTGTTAATTAAGCGAGCGAGCAGCATTCGCGTGTCCAGCCAACCTAGATTTCGCATTCTTATCAACAAGCTTTGGTCTCTTTTTCCTCAAGAAATTTCAAATCGGGCTGTCTAATTACACCCGCGTTTTAGTTTAATACTTTCCCTTCTCTTCCCCTGATATCATACGAGACATCTCATCTTCTCTTCTTTCTTTTAATTTGTAACCAGCGGATATATTAACTATTCTCGAGACCTCAAAAAGCTAGCCAGTTTCGCTTCCAAGACTTGCTGCTACCCCTAGCTTGAATTCCATCCAACAACGGAAGCAGTAACAGCATGGCGTCGCGGCCGGAACTCAAAGTTGATGACGAGCACGGTTTCATCTCGCTCTTCAACCGATTACCTGCAAAAGACAGCAGTACCATCAGAGTCTTTGAGCGTTCTGACTTTTACACTGTTCACGGTGAAGATGCTCAATTCGTAGCACAACATGTACGTTCCCCCTATCACCAAAAAACCAACAAAAACCACTCCAAACGAAGCTACAATATTACTCGAAATAAAAATTGAGTGACAACTAACTGACCCGTACTACAATAACCAAACAGGTCTACAAAACAAACTCTGTTCTGAAATCCTTGGGTGGTGGCAAGAATGCCCTACCATCGTGCACCCTCTCCATCACCGTCTTTCGAAACTTCCTCCGCGAAGCGTTATTCCAACAAGGCAAAAGGATTGAAATATGGGGTTCGCAAAAAGGAAGGAATAGTTGGGAGGTGATCAAGCAGGCCTCACCGGGAAATCTACAGGATGTGGAGGAGGATATCGCAGGGCAGCTCGATTCGAGTCCCATCATCCTTTCCGTGAAGGTTTCTGCCAAAGCGGATCAGAGGGTTGTAGGAGTGGCGTTTGCGGATGCTAGTGTGAGAGAGTTGGGGGTTAGTGAGTTTGTGGATAATGACTTGTATTCGAATTTTGAGGTGAGTTTCAGTCAATTTTTATCCCTCTTCTTTTTCTCTATTGTGTGGTTAGTTTTATTGGATCTGGGGAGATGTGCTAACGATTTTATATATATCGGGTGGTGTAGTCCCTTCTTATTCAACTGGGTGTTAAAGAATGTATCGTTCAAGCCAACGAGTCCAAAAAGGACGTTGAAAATACAAAATTACGTTCCGTGATTGATCGTTGTGGCGTCATTATTACTGATAAGAAATCAACTGATTTCGCTGGGAAGGACGTCGAGCAGGACCTCACTCGATTGCTCAAAGACGACGTGGCCGTGGGCTCGTTGCCCCAAGCTGACCTCAAGGTCGCGATGGGTGCCGCGTCCGCCTTGATTAGATATCTGGGGTTGATGTCTGATCAGCTGAATTTCGGACAGTACAGGTTATATCAGCACGATTTGGCACAGTACATGAAACTCGACGCTTCGGCTCTCAAAGCATTGAATCTGATGCCTGGTCCGCGGGACGGATCGAAGAATATGTCGCTTTACGGTTTGTTGAACAAGTGCAAGACAGCCGTGGGGACGAGATTGTTGGCTCAGTGGTTGAAGCAGCCGTTGATGTCTCTTGAGGAGATCGAGAAGAGGCATTTACTCGTCGAGGCGTTCGTGGAGGATACCGAGTTACGGCAGACAATGCAGGAGGAGCATTTGAAGGCCGTGCCGGATCTGTACAGGTTGGCTAAGAAGTTTCAGAGGAATATGGCCAATCTGGAGGATGTGGTGAGGGCGTACATGCTGGTAATAAAATTACCGGGGTTCATCGGGACGCTGGAAGGGGTTATGGACGAGAAGTATAAGGATCCGTTGGATGAGGTTTATACTCGAAAATTGAAAGAGTTTCAAGTTCAATTGTCGAAATTGGAGGAGATGGTTGAAACTACGGTCGACCTTGACGCGCTCGAGAATCACGAGTACATTATCAAACCTGAATTTGACGACAGCTTGCGAACGATCAGAACAAAATTGGATGGCCTGCAGCGAGACCTGGCAAAGGAACACCGCAATGTCAGCAATGATCTAAGTCAAGAGATGGACAAAAAGCTATTTTTAGAGAATCACAGAGTCCACGGGTGGTGTTTTAGACTCACCAGAAACGTATTTCCTTCCACACCATTGTCCAAACGTAAACTGCCACTAACTTGAATATAAAAAATACAGGAAGCCGGTTCCATCCGTAACAACCGCCACTACAAAGAAATCTCGACCCAAAAGAACGGTGTATACTTCACCACGGACAAGCTCTCCTCCCTCCGCCGTGACTTTGACCAATACACCCAAAACTACAACCGCACCCAAACCGGCCTCGTCCAAGAAGTAGTCAACGTCGCATCTTCATACTGCCCAGTCTTCGAAAACCTCGCGGCAGTCCTCGCCCACCTCGATGTCATTGTCAGTTTCGCCCACGTCTCAGTCCACGCCCCCTCACCCTACGTTCGACCAACAATGCACCCGCGCGGAACAGGAAACACAATCCTAACGGAAGCTCGCCATCCGTGTATGGAAATGCAAGATGACATTCAATTCATCACCAACGACGTCAGTCTCGTCCGCGACTCCAGTGAGTTTTTGATAATAACGGGACCAAACATGGGTGGTAAATCGACGTATATCCGCCAAATCGGCGTTATCGCATTGATGGCCCAAGCCGGCTGCTTCGTACCTTGCTCGGAGGCGGAATTGACCATCTTCGATTGCATTCTCGCGCGTGTGGGGGCAAGCGACAGTCAATTGAAGGGGGTGAGCACGTTTATGGCAGAGATGTTGGAAACGGCAACGATATTGAAGAGCGCGACGAGGGAGAGCTTGATCATTATTGACGAGTTGGGGAGAGGTACGAGTACTTATGACGGCTTCGGGCTTGCGTGGGCGATCAGCGAGTATATCGTCAAGCAGATTAAGTGCTTTTCAATGTTTGCGACCCATTTCCACGAGTTAACGGCGTTGGTGGATGAGTACCCTGCTGTCAAAAACTTGTACGTCGTGGCGCACGTTGGGGAGAATGATGTCGGGAACGGAGAGAAGAAGAGGGAGGTGACCCTGTTGTATAAAGTCGATGAAGGGGTTTGCGATCAGAGTTTTGGGATCCACGTTGCCGAGTTAGTGCGTTTCCCGCAGAAGGTTATCAATATGGCGAAGAGGAAGGCGGACGAGTTGGAGGATTTCAAGGGAAAACATGATGAGAATGCTATGATTGATAGGTTTTCGAAGGAGGAGGTGGCCGAGGGGAGTAGGTTGTTGAAGGAACTGTTGATCGAATGGAAGGGGAAGGTGGAGCAGGAGCAGGGTGCGGGTAAGATGGCGCCTGAGGAGATGACTAAAGTGATGAGGGGCCTTGTGGATGGGGAATGGAAGAGCAGGATCGAAGGCAATGCATGGGTGATGCAAAGTGTTCGGACTCTGTAAGGCTTGTGGCCGCGATAGGGATCCGGTGGAGTATAATTGGGGATTTGTATTCTTCGCACTAAGTATTATCATTCATGGCGTTGTTTAGTGCGGTTGGACACATCTAAATGGCTGCATAGACCTTTTAGCAATTAATCGTATACATATAATAATGATTTCGGAATGATAAAGTTTTGAATTCTGTCCATGATGAAAACTAACAAGATGTGGATATATTGTGATATCATACACTTGATGAAGAATCGAAAACAAAGCAACCCGAGAAACCAAAGGGATGAGGTAGTTATCACGCCCTGTTTTGATTGTTCATAGCGCCAATTTCATGAGAAAATGCGAGCTCAATCGTGATATCAAAAACAAATTGACAAAACGCCAAGGCTAAGAGAGGTCGAACTAAAGCAATCTTTAAAGCAAAGTTGTCGGGAAATGGTCTGAACTGCTGAAAGACAAACGTGAATGAAAGAAAAGGCTATACCGGGAAGTAAATACAAGAAGAGAAATGCGGCAAATGGATATCATGATAAGGAAAGCTTAGATAGGTGTTTCGATAACAAAGTGGAACGAAGAAAGGTAATTCTGGTTCAAACAAAAAGTAACAGATGCTTTCGTCAGCGACATTGTATGATAAAGTTAATCTCGATTTCCCACTTTGACAGCATGAACAGAGCGCGCGGACGGGATAGGTGGCGGTGGCCCTCTTCGTCGCATACTGCCATTCCCTAAGGGTGAACTCTTCTTAAGTTCTGGTGATGTTTGTGCACCACTATCAGCCGGCGCAGGGTCAATTTTGATCTCAGGAGCCTTTTCAAGCCCTCCCCAAGTTCCCCTAACTCTACCAGGTGGTGGGGGCGGTGGCGCACCCCTTTCTTTCTTCTTCAGCCCAGGGGGGACTGGCGTTGCTTGCCTGACAACTGCTACCTCTACGACTGACATGCTGCTTCCAACGTCGGTCAAGCTCATCCCCAGATGTTGCCTTGCTAGATTGTGGGCTTTAGCCTCTGTTGGTGAATCATCAAGCCATTCCACTTTGTTGCAACGAGAGACAAGGCGCAAGGTAGTCGGATCCACTGGAGAAAAGTGCTGAGACCGAATAGTAGAAAGTTGGTTGAGAAGTCTGAGGATCTCAGAACGTTTGTAATGCGGCGGATGCCGGAGTTGAGTGTGAGAGAGCAGTGGGTGCAAAACTCGAAGGTACATGTGTCGTAACTAGAGAAAATATATTAGATCTAGTTCAACCAAGGAGTGAAGGATGGGGTCATACCGTATCCTCCTCCTCAGGAAGGTCGGATAAACTTCGTATCATGACATCAACAAGAACACAGAGGTCATTTGTATAAAAGTACTCATAAGTTTTGCTTGTTGTAAAGAGTAAAAAGAGAAGCTTCAATATCAAGAGTTGAGTAGGCGTCTCAGCTAGCAAGTTTGGTCAGCGGAAGTTATGAGTTTTAGAGGAATGGTACTATATACTTTCTCTGTTCAAAAGCAATATGATGTTTTCTCCGAATGTTTTAAAGTCCGGGCCGTAGAATGACAGAACTTTGACGACTCTATTCGTCAACTGTGCGTCACCCTGGCCGCTATGCTCTGAGAGCATGTACTGCTCATTTAAAACCAGCTATGGCCCGAAGAGTAAGCTTCATCTGATAGAAAGAGGTGCAACTTATCGCTCTTACCAAGACTTTGATCACAGCATAGTTGTAAGGATCATCCGGGTCACCGCGCCCCTCTTCAACCTGTTCCAACAAATGCTTAATAAATTCATCTTGTAGGATTTCTAGCGGGTTGGTGTTAGTTGTGCTTTACAGTATCGTTTCGCTGAGAAGCTTACCTAGATCTTGCATCCTCAGTCTCTGTATCCTGCACATCTCGTAAAAGACCTCCAATAGAAGTTTGTGAAACCCAAAGTTCGCCTTATCGACATCTTCCCATATCAACTTGATAAGACGTTCAAAAGCGCTTTGTTCTAACATCAATTCGAATGTTTTGGGGTTCTCTACTCCATCATACATCAACGCAGAGGTTATAACATGGAGCCTCGGAGAATTTGGTGGCTCCTAGGAGCGTTGTTAGACACTGTGATTAGATTTAACGGAACTAGATAATCTCTACCTTTGTAAACCGCCCGACTAGGCGTCGTCGCACATAGCTTTTATGTTCACTGAATACTCTAGACTCTAGCAGATGCACGCCACACCTGGCAACATCGTATTCGGATTGCAAGTAATCATCTGGTCATGTGACTTTTAGCAAAATGGTCGTTCCATGATTCCTTTTGGAGCTTACTTCCGTATGATGAGATCAATTGTAAATATGATCTCAATTGAACGTCGATTTGATGTTGCGTCGGACATGGAGTGCTTAAAATGACATCGATTTCTAAGATCCGATGGCAGGGTGGTAAGCCGGGGAACAGTTACGGATCAAAGATAAAGTTTGGATATGGGGCCATACCATCCCAGAACTGTTGTTCCTCCGGTTTTTGCTCTACTTCGGTTGTCTCCATGACTCTTGCCCCGTTTCCGAAGGCATGAAATCGTTTCTCGCAGCTCCCTCCCGTAACAGCAGATGGTGACAGCTGGGATTGTGTTTCACTCCGGGGTTTTTCGAGATCGATGCAGCTGGAGTGGCTTCTGGAAGAGCAAGCAGCGGTCGTTCGAGTGTCCTACCCGGTATATAATTCGAACGACCAGCTAGACAGATTCGGTCTTCGAAGTTGAGACGTGAGAACGGCCGGGAAGGGTATTTATTGCCAGAGGCGAACGGGGTAATATGGTACTGCTATCGGCCAGGCTGGAAGTCACTAGCGATGGCCATGCATGCAGGCACGCCGAACGGCAGGTGGGTTTCTCGTTTGGAACCTTTGGTTTCGTGTTGACGCCTAAGTGGACCGGATATATTGAATGCGAATGACAGACACGCGAGAGCCAGAGAAAGATACCGAGAAAGATGTCGGAGAAATATGCGAGACGGTGTAGTTGTTTTGGGTGGTGTCTACGACGATGATGTATTTTAATTAACAGACGCTATTATTATCGACTTTGTCCGATCTGGCGTGCCTGCCTTGATAGATGCCTACCTCCTCACCACTCCTCCACTCCTCCACCGCTGCTTCCTGGTAATCAACCGAACGAACGAAAGACAGGCCAATAACGCAGAAGCAGAAGGCAAACGCAGCCTGGGTTACACTTATGTCCATCAGAAACGGTCGACTGTTTAGCCTGCAGACATCTGATAGCCAAGAAGCGCAGCAGGGTCACATCGATTGCGGAGTGTGCCCCCTTGCAGTCCAGCTACTCCGACATCCGATTAGCTTTCCGCTGTGTTATTGATACAAACAGGGACATCCTTTTTCGTTTGCTCGTTCATTCGGAGCTTAACCTTATCCCCCACTAAGATAACCAATCTTACTTCGAGTCGGTCCTACTTTTCTTCCAGCAAGAGCTCAGCCTCGACGGCATTATGGCTGTGCCAACTCGATTCGCGACACCTTCCACAGTCGGGCCCGCTGCCGGTCTCGACAAAGATCGGATCGTCCAGCAGACCGACATCGATGCTCTAGTTTCGCGATGTAGCGCCGTAAAGACCGGATATCTGTCTGATCCGTACGCGGAACTGTTTCTCGAGACATCCGCACCCAGGGATAGAAGATATCCTTTGATAAACAGAGGTGAATAACGAGGTGAACATCTGAACAGAGGAGTGCCGTGCAGATTTCACGACTGAGTAAACCGCGGAAACGCTAACGGCTCACATGATGTCACCATAACACAGGTACATACATCAGAACAATAGCTTTGGATCAACTGGTCGACGGCTTTCTTTCGCAAGCACCGACAGCTCAAAAGCAAATCATATCCCTTGGCGCTGGTTCAGATACGAGATTTTTCCGCCTTGCCGCTGCCAACAAGTCACTCCGGCTGCTCTATCATGAATTCGACTTCCCTCAGGTTACAATCCGCAAGATAGAAGCCATTAAGAGACACAAGGAACTTTCGTCGATAATATCAGAATTTTCATCCACTGGCGGCCAGGTTTTTGATGATGCTGCCCCTGGTTTCCAGACTGATATGAGAACGGGGTCCCTCAAATCAGCAAGTTACTATATACACCCGCTCGATCTAAGGACTCTGAAGCCAGGAACCCCTCTTCCAGAAGGCATCGATCCAAAACTCCCTACGCTATTTATATCAGAATGTTGCTTGATTTATCTCTCACCAACCGAAACCGACGACATATTCAAGTGGATCACGACTTCATTTGGACAGCCATCAGAATCAAATTCAAATGGTGTCGGAATCCTTCTCTACGAGCCAATCGGAGGAGACGACCCGTTTGGAAAGGTTATGGTCCGGAATCTGTCACAGCGAGGGATCGTACTCAAAACTTTGCAAAGATATTCGACTCTCGAGAGGCAGAAAGAGAGGATGCGAATGCTAGGATTTAATAGCGGTATGGGCGCCTGCGATGTCAACTTTATCCATGACGCATGGATAGGCGGCGATGAGAAGGAGAGGATCGATAAGCTGGAGCTGCTCGATGAGCGTGAGGAATGGGTCCTGCTTGCAAAACACTACTGTATCGCCTGGGGATGGGTCGAGCGAAGCCCATCTGACCAGGAAGGTGTTTTCATGTTTCAAAACTGGACCCGATTTCCGGTGCAGCAGACTTAGTGTCGCCAGCCCTCGTCGTTGGGAAAGCTTGATAGGATCGTGGGTTTTGGTGGATGTCAGAAATCGGATATCGCTACGACCGGAATCTCTCCCTCGATAGCGAGTATCATCAAATATGTAACATTCAAAATAAGAATCATTCGATGACTGATAAAAACCAAAAAGTGCCAAGGTCATTTTGAAGTGTATCATTCAAGCTAACTTATTAAAAGGATACTCTGAAATAATTGCTAGCGTTGTGTTGTTTCATCGATAAGCTTTTTTTTTTAAGCCTTCTCTCGATAGAAACTTTCTATACCCGCCACTTCGAAGCTTGCGGCCCTCATGAAACGACAAAACAACGGCCCGGATACCAACTCGCACAATCATCTTGGTTAGCCTGCAGCTCCGCAATCTTTATTTCGCCACCAGATGAGAGTAACTCCACTCGTTCGAACCATTGTCGCTGACTCTGTCGCACTACGGTCCCTCACTCCTCGCACCCCAATCGCTTCGTCCCTATGGACACCTAGGAGCTTTACTACTACAACTCCATGCTCAATACCAAGGCCGAAAAAAGTCCTTCCGGCAGATGACAGCGATGGAGTTGAGTTAGTCGTCAAACGCCCGCGTGGTCGTCCTCGAAAGATACAGGTCGAAGCAGAGGGAGAGGGAGAGGTGGTGGTGGTCGAGAAGCCCCGACGCGGCCGTGTTCTACGAGCGCAAGCTAAAGAGGATGAAGATGTAGAAGAAGAAGTGGAAGAGAAGCGTCCCCGTGGCCGTCGTTCAAAGATACAAACTGAAGAAGACGAAGACGATGTGGTGGAGGTGAAAACGCGCACAAAGGAAACAGCCAAAGAAACAAAGTCAGTAGGCCGGAAAGGACGACTCGGACCATCACTACCAACACTCGATGAAAAGCGTGCGCTGGCCAGAAAGCTCAATATCAAGCCTCAGGAGGTTCCGATTGGTTTCCCTAAAGCGCCAGGAGGTAGAAACTTCGCTGATGGGCGACCACGCACCAAGGATGACCCCGACGAGCCGCCTCGTAAACGCCCTAGCGAACAATACGAATCACAAGGATATTTAGGCCGGCCCAAAAAACAAGGTCCACCTCTGCCTACCAAAGTTGTGACGAGGAATGGTAGGCAAGTGACAATAAAGTTTAATCCCATATACCCAACAGGGTTCCTACCCGAACAACTCAAGGAAATGCGTCGGCTCTTCAGGCTTCAGAAAGCAGATGAGAGAGAGAAGAGAATGGATCTAGGAATTTTTGATGCCCGGGGATTGCTTGCTGGCCGTGCGAATGTTCCGGAGAGCCCATTGACGCAACGGGCAAGAGAATACCTCGAGATGGATAAAGAAGAAGAAGTGGAAACCAAGGATTGGGAATGGACGACTGTAAAAGAAAGGAAAAAGGATGGAGACAAGCGATCAGGGTCGCCCACAAAACCGCATTCGGAGAAAAGTTTGTGGAGAAAATTGCAGCTGAGTAAGGTGAGAGATGTGGCACCAACACTCGCGAGTATCTTAAAAGTAGAAGATCTGGAGGACTCCAAGTCACTGGACAAGTCTGTCATTATGAATGAGGCTAGGTGCAAAGAAATCTTTGAGCGATTCGATCTCTCAGAATATGAAGGCTGCACCATCCTTGACTTCAACCCTGGATATGGGATATACTCTAAAGCTTTAAACGATGCCGTCAAGCCTAAGAAGCACATTTTGCTAGAAGGGGAAACCGGATTTATACCCTATCTTGAACGCATATGCACGCATGAATCATTCGAAATTGTGCAGCGGGACTTTTACACGTGGAAAACCCTTGATGACCTGATTGCTATGGGAAAGTTGGACATCCCAAAAGTCCCCCGAGAGGAAGGAGTAAACAAGAAGCTACTCATTACAGGACTACTTCACAAAGATAGAAAGGGCAATAGGTTTATGGCTCAGATCCTCGACAATATTGGCAAAGAGGATTGGATCTTTCAGTACGGGCGTGTAAAGTGCCTCCTCTGGATCACAGAGGAGATGATGTCCCGATACATACCAAGAACATTTGGAAGAAGAAATCGAGCGGCAGTTCTCATTGAAGCACTGGCCAATATCCGCGTTCTAGCTCAGCCACCAGAGAGATTCACGTGGTCGGAACATCGATTCTTCAAAAGAATAGACTTCTGGAATATGCCCTCTCACAAGCCGAACGAGCAGGACAGGGCAACCGGCGTCGAATACTACAAGGAACTCATCTATTTCCAAGAATCCAACGAACCGGCACCGATCCAATTCAAACTTCAAGATTATTGGCCGCAGGTGACCTGGGCGGAATCGACATTGGTAGACATCACGCCCATTTATCCGATGCACTACCTCAGAGGCGATGTTCCAGACTCAGAGCCGTGGAAATTCTTCAACCATATACTCACATCCATGATGATGGGTCGTCAGACCTCTGTCAAAGACGCCCTAGCTAAGATGGGGGGTGGTACTGAAATGCTGCTTGAGACCGACGAGACGCTTAAAAGTATGCCCGATCTAGCGACAAAACATACGGTGTACTTGTCGGTTTCGGACATTGTTGCCCTCGCGAAAGCTTATGAATTTTGGCCGTGGAGAGCCGATGATCCGTTCCTTGGGGCGGAGTTGAGACTGAGGAAGGCCGGCATGTTGGATGAGGAGGAGAATAAATGGACAAATGAACAGTAAATATGTTAATGAGCGGGTTAGCGTTACTGTCAGTTCTGTATATACCCACCGCTTTTAGTTTGTTTCTCTGTATAATACTAAAATTTGCTTTCATTATCGGAGTAGCTGTCGGTTTGAGGGTTTCGATGCCATTTAGACTATCTCTCTTCCTCTTTTTCTCACCTGTACATTCGGAATTTATGGTAACACACGGAAGTCGGCATGGATTCAAACTGAACAAGCACCCCAGAAACATTGAAACAACAGCCCTAACAGCAAAGCACACCAAACATGACGGCCCGACAGCGTTCGAAAATATGCAAGTACTTAAGTAACTCGTACCTCAGATATTCCAGAGATAACAGCTCTCTCCCCGGAAAAAACCATTCCTGGTTTCGAGCAACTTTCACGAATTTGTACCTGAACGCCCCACAAATTTGAAAACGTCGGGCCGAGCGCCGTGCCAGACCCCTGCCTCTCCTCCACACTTGAAGAAAGCTTGTATGATACCGCATCCATCCAAAATCGCCAACCCTGGCGTTTCTCGGTTCGAAACTTGCGCCATGGCATTTTTCTCGAAGCTAGGAAGCACTATCACCGATTATTTTTACCGAAATATATACAATCTGTCCCGTTCGATGACATGATTGCGTATGCATGTGTTTCTAGCCAAGACCAGGACCCACCATGAATTTCGGTTATATTTCCGGAGAGAAGGGGACCCTGCAGTTTTATGGTGGCAGTGGTTCCGATTTTCACCAAGACTCTCCTCTTCTGAAAAATCCAACAGGGCCCAGGTAGCTCTGGGTTTTGGGCACCCTCTTCTGCTTTTTTCGCTCCATATTACTGAGAATTTGCGATTTTGCGATTTTCAAATTTTAAAAATCTTTTTAAATGTTCTGGGTCGGGCTTTAAAGATTTTATAATTTTTTATGAAGTAAATGGGTCGATACGGCAGAATGGGTGGTCCAGGCAGACGACCCTTCTTCCTGCGAGTCGCATTCGCAGAGGCGGTCTTCGCGGCCGTCGGAGTGATGGCGGTTCTCAAATACATCTTCAACACGGACGGGTCCGGACTTTTGAATTTCACGACTTCCCGTTCATCTTTTTCGGATTCGGATTCGCCAGCATACCCTCCATTGACAGTTGGAGGGAGAAAGATAAGAGGATGGGGAGAACGATCGATGCTTTTGACACAAAAGCAATGCAGAAAACAGTACCCTCTGTTATACCAGCCTATTGATGAGGCTGTCGCGAGGGGGGAGTTTGAGTTTTTGAGGGGACCAGATGATTATACTGCCCTGGTGACGGCGAGAATAAAAGGAAATAGGGTATAATAGACGTCTCTACAGAATTAAAGATTCGATAGTGTTAGTTCTAACATGCATACCACTGGGTTCTAGATGTATATCATCAGCAGCAGTAACTCTACACAAAACAGCGTGAACGTTTTGGTAAGCTATCACCGCCTCGACGATTTCATATATTATTCAAAAGTATAAAAAGGTATATTAATAAATGAGTGAAACAAACAGCATCGGTCTGCTGCTCTCCACCAAATCCACAAAGCCCTGATAACTTCCCCCGAACCCCTTCCCGATACCGTCTTCTCCTTCACCCCAGTAGACTACCCCAAAAACAACTCCTGGGTTTACTCCAAATGGTACGACCACACCGACATCCTAAACTACTGGCCCATCCCCCATTTCGGCCACTGGTCCTGGCCAGTCTCCTACATCGGACCACTCTACGACGCCGTCAACAAAATCTCAGACATAGAAAGCACCCTCCCCTTCGACTCCAAGATTGATAAGATGTTTTGGCGCGGATCGACCCAGTTCAACCCGCTCCAGAATGGTGATTTGCGTATCAATCTCCTCAAAAAGACAGACGGGAAGGAATGGGCAGATACGAACCAGTTGAAATGGACTGGGTTGGGCCACGCAAAAAATATAATCCAGATAGAGGACGTGTGTAGGTATAAATACGTAGCCTACACGGAGGGTATAACCTACTCTGGCCGTCTACCCTTCCACATGCTCTGCGAGAGCGTCATGATCACGACGCCGATAAACTATATGATGCATTCAACACATTTGATCAAGCCCATGTTTTCGTGGGTCATGGGGTTCGAGAGTACCAAAAAGATGGGCGATTACGGTTTGAAGCGCATGAAGAAGGCGTGGCCAAAGACATTCAGTCCTGAAGAGGCGAATGCGATTTTTGTTTCGCCGGATTGGAGTGATCTCGAGGAGACGATAATGTGGTTGAGAGATAATCCTAGTATCGCGAGGGGTATCGCGAGAAGACAGAAAGAGCTCTACGTGGAGGAGGGGTATTTGTCTGAGAGTGCGGAAATGTGCTACTGGAGAGAGACTATTAGAGGGTGGAATAAAGTGGCGATACCTACAGGGCCGGGATGGGATGAAGAAGGCATGCCATGGGAGAGTTTTGCTTTAACAGGGAAAACCGAGTGGGATTGATTCATGCTATGGGGTTTACGAATTTCTCATCTGTACATACAGGATTTTTCTTTTGCGTATAATTTGCGTCTATAGTAATATGATACGAACGTCTTTTTTATTGAAATAAAAGGAGTCTTTGAAAACAAGCCTTTCGCTCGGATACCATAAAATTTCATTCATGACTTCGTACGTTCGAATGAAGAATAAACAAGTGGCAGCATCTTGGACGCGGAAAGACCATAGCAAGAGCAATGCGCGCTATGCATTCGGGAAATATAAACAAGAAAAAACGCCAGAGAAATGGACTAATTTGAAAAAAGGAAGCAGTAACTTGGGAAAGCGCTAAGAAACCTTACTTTGAATGCGTGTTGATGAAAGTAGCAAAGATGCATACCTTGCTCTAAGTTCTATCCCGAGAATTGAAGAAGCGATGCGGATGTAGCATAGGTATGGGGCGCTCAGAAAACATGTGCCTCTGGCTCAGAGACACGGTCAAGTTTACTGTTATCTTTACCAATTAGAGAACGGATCATTTGGACGTCGTCGAGAAATCGTCCAAGTGGCCGCATTTTCCCCGTCTGTTCGAATGAGATAGCGATGTCACCTAATGGTTGGTTAAGATTAAAATTATCGAATTTCTTGAGTTCTTTCCGAACTCTTGAGACGGCATCCGAAATGCCAACAAGAAGCCTCTGGGCTCTGACAGGATCCAAATAAAACAGACCTTCGTACCCATTGTGGTCGTGACTTTGTGTTTTGTGCCCCAAACCCAGCTCGCTAAGTGAAGGATGCTGGCCGAGACGAAGCACATGGGAGGTGAGATCAGACAGCTGCCTGCGCAGCAGACCCGAGTCCTTCTCGAAGCACTGGTAAATTTTGGAAGGAGGTGGACAAATGTAAATACCGAAACGAGCAGAAACTCCAAGTACCTCGATTTTGCGAATGACACTCTGTCGGAAGACACACTTCCTCATATTGTCTAGAATGCTACCAAACCCAGACTCGAATTTCAACCGGCAATGCCCATCTTCCGCATGACAAATCATTGCGCTCAGGCGCTTGTAAGCTGCATTGCAGTTCGCAATAGAGCATTGAAATGGTTTTTCAGATTCCCCATAGCTCAGCAATGCGGATAGGGTTTTGCGACTATCTTTCGGCATCAGCTGCTCTGAGCGTGGATGTATCGCAAAAGTGTAGTTCACATCTCCACGGGTAATCTTGGATGGGCAGTCACCGGATTCGAGATGTGCAATCATAGCATACATGGAAGGAAATGTTCTCCCGCAGCAGCCGAAGCAGTCAACATGTAATTTCTGCGCTTTAGGTTCGGGGAGATATTTTGTCGCTCCACCGAACCCTTTAATGCATTTCTCCTTGCGAACCAATTGATCAATGTCCTAAGAATATATTAGATATTCGTGGTACTATACATACAACAAACCAATTGATTTCTATGACCGGAGACGGTGGGAATAACTCACGTGGTAGACAACATCATCAAGCTTTTTGAGATTCTTTGAGGGTTCGTTGATCATATATGGATCTCTCTCAGCTCGAACTCTAGATTTAAGAGCGGTACCTGCAACTAGTTCGCGAGTTCGAAAACCTTGTTCACCTCTTGGATCAAAAATAGAAGCAAATGGTCTATTTTCAGAGCCGGAAATGAAGGATTTGTTTGCAGATGTAGAAGCAAAAGGCCTCATTTCGGCTTCAGATCCAAGAGGTGCAATTTCCCAACCAGAAACAAATAGTTGGTTAACAGAACTAGAGGCGGATTCCTCCCTGTGCAAATGAGCTCGACGGCAGTAAGGACTCAGTTCGAAATGAGGTGTAAAACTCTCATAGAAAAACCACTCTTTGCAAGTCTGGCATTGGACGTGGCAGTTAGTTTCTTTCCAGTGTGTGAGGAGGTCTTTCCCAACTCCAGGTTTGAAGCCGCATCTTGGGCAGTTGCGAGGGCGTTCTTTGTGTATCCTCATGTGTTCCCTTGTTTCCTCTACATCCTTGAAGGATTCTTTACAGATATCACACCACAAGTCCTGACAGTATTTGCCAAAATGCTCTTGAGCATGGTCCACTGTGAAGAATTCCTGCTTGCATCGGTTGCAAGTCTTCGACGGTGGCCTTGGACGAAAGGTCAATTGATGTTCTGAAATAGGAGCTCAGAAGTACGAAGTTTGGAGTTATGAGCTTAGACTTACGACATTTCGTCAAAGAGACGTTTAGACATTATGTAATAATGGAGATCAGTCACCGGTCAAAACAAACTGGTATCTGCAGTTCGGATTGAAGATATTGATAGTGATCTGGGGCCCTGGTAGGAACCAAGACCACAGCGAGTTGGAGGGGAGAAACCTCCCTTGACTTGGGAAGGTTATATATAAACGTATATCTAGGAATGCTGGAAGGAAAAAGGAGTATATTGATGATGATGATGATGATGATGATGATTATGATGATGCGATGATACGATAGGGGAAGTGAGGGGAATTGAGGAAGACGTGTGAAGATGGAAGCAACGTTGATGAGAGAGGGAAGGAGAGATCTGAGGAGAGCGTCGACGTTGTTTATATAAACTCCAAGGAGACATTGCGTTGTCTGAGCTGCTCTGCACGCACGGGTCACAAAATACAACAGTTCCCTTTGTGTCACCGTCCAACAAAGAAATGTCAACATGGAAACCAATGTTTCCCTCTGGCAAGCTGGCACCGAGTGTAGTGAGTGCTGAGAGCTCTGGAGGACTCCAACGCGGCGTACATGTAGTGTTACATACACAAAATTGCTTCAATTCTATACGCTTCGAGCTTGCTAGACACTGAAAGCTCTCAGATTCGCTACGCATATGTCACTCATAGGTGTATCTTTACTGCATCGAATGTCGAATTATTGGACTATAATGACATTGAGTACTAAAATATCCCTTCTCAGGAATACTTCAAATATATCGCATTGTAACGCAAATGAAGTAAAAAAAAAAAGAACCCAGGCGTAATAAAAACAAGAATGCCCCTTATCCACAAAAAAGAGTATATATAGTAGTATTCTTATGAAAAGCTGAATGATAGCCGCAAGCAGGTGGCTGATGATGATAATGCGGAATTGAGAAGAAAAAGGTGTATCACTGACGCGAATTGGAAGGGGTTTTCATCGCAGTTCGTACGGAGGGATCGAGGATTCTGGTCTTAACAGATATAATTATAAAACATTAAAAGGACAACCCTTGTAGCACACTCTTATGCGGCAGCCTTTCCACCCTGAGGAGAGGTCAACTTCTTTCCATCCTTGTTGTATCGTACTCTTGGGGGTGGGGCACGGTTGCGTCGTCCTTCTCTCGATCGAACACTATAAGAACAAATTCGTGAGCAATTCCCGTCGTTTACGTCTAAAAAACACAATTCACATCCAGGAGCTGTCGTACCGAACAATCTTTCCGTGAATAGCGCAGGAAACGCAGTATTGGAGCTTCAAGTACATCTTTGGGATGTTGTATCCAGAGGTGTTTCCGCTGTACGAGTATCCGGAGGTAGCGTCGGAGAAAACGGAGGCATCGATGATATCACCTGCATGACGCAACAAGTGGTGCAATTAGCATATGTGCCGTTTCCTCTTAAGTTTTGAAGCTTCAAATAGCTCCCCATTCTCCATCTCAAATTCCAAGAAACCGTAACTTACGGATGGCAGCGGATTCAACCATGTTTCTGATGGTGAATCTCTTGATGGCCTTGTCCTTTGGTGTGCATCTCGAGCAGTTGGAGCAACGGATTGGCTTGACGTGGCCACGTCCCTTCTTGTTTCGGCCGCTATAATCATAAATTCCAGTTAGAAAACTTGGTTCTCCATCCTATTCCCAGAATATCCCACTCGGTGATGTATATCGGCATACTTTGCTGCGCGCTTCTTAACCATTTTGACTAATCTGCTTATGTGTACTCGTTAACCTCTGCTGTTGAAGGTGATATATGTCGGATAATAATATTCTCGTCCAAGATGGGATATATCGTCGTACCTAGTGGATTATCGAGATTCGATGTCGGAGGGTTGGAGATGGTTCGGTGGGGTGTCGGTAGACTTGGTCGAATGATGCTTGTCGGACTTCCTGCTGAGTGGTAGTATCTCGAAGATTTGGGAGTCTGCTCGGTCAGCCAGGCAGATTATTTTTTTGTGGGCGACCGTCTCGCTAATGTTGCCCGTTCGAGCTACGGCGAGTAGGGCTCAACAACGCAACACATTCGAGCCTATTTAGACGCGACTGGCGCGCCTGGCGACAGCTGCGTTGGCCGGGTGGGGTAACCTTCAGCGACGCTCTCCTTCGATCCGACGACGCATGGCCAGCACGATATCCTGCACGTTGATATCATGGACAGCGGCCATCGATGAGCTGAGATCTTGGTTCTGCAAGACTAGAACACTGACCCAGAGCTGAGTGCTGAACTTCGCTTCTCCTTTGCGTTCAGGTTAAATATTTTCCCTAGCGCAGCTATATAGGTACATAGGTATGACCGGGCAGTGGTTGCTGAGCAACTCATAAAATTCTCAAGATGGCCGTTGTAGAATGATATCGGGACCACTATCACGAGCCCTACTGCAGGCATTAAGCTAGCAGCTTTTGGTCCCAGCTTTCTCGTTGACACGACTAGTTTCTAGTTCCGAGGTCATGTACATGTCGCCCCGATTTGGCCCTTGAGTGGTTTAAGATTGGGAGCTCGCAGCAACAACAAGTTGACAACCGCCCCGCCAAACCTTTCATCTTCTCCCTCCTTTCCCCCAATCCATCTTCAATCTCGCAGCATCGCAGGAAATTTTTACCCACGCCCAAAGCCAGCTGCAAAAATGTCCACCACCGGTCGCCGAAGCAACCGGACGACTTCCGCTCAGGGCCATCACCATGGCGAAAGCAGCGTCACTGATAGCAGGCGCCGACAGATCAAGCGAGATGAGGTCCGTACCGAGAAGAAATTTGACCGGCTTCCCTTTTGCAAGATTTGAGACAAAGCTAACTCGATATGACCCTCAACAGGCAATCAGACAAAAGATGGAGTCCAGCTTGGGGAAGAAGAAACATCAGTCCAGCGCTAGGTCCAGAGGAAGTCGCAAAGCCGTCCCCGGTACCGTTATGGCCCTGAGGCCCGGCCAAGCGTTGCAAGTCAAGCCACACCTAACCGTCGCTGAAGCTGCTCAGCTTATGGCAGCTAAGCGTGAGGACTGTGTTCTCGTCACCGATGACGACGATAGAATCGCCGGTATCTTCACAGCTAAAGATCTTGCTTTCAGAGTTGTCGGTGCTGGGATCGACGCTCGAGACGTCTTGGTTTCTGATATAATGACCAAGAACCCCATGTGCGCTCGCACGGAGACCTCGGCTACCGATGCTCTAGACCTCATGGTCCGAAAGGGCTTCAGACATCTTCCCGTCATGGATGAGAATCAGGATATCAGCGGTGTCTTAGATATCACAAAGTGCTTTTACGAGGCGATGGAGAAGTTGGAACGATCCTACTCGATGTCTCGCAAGCTCCATGATGCTTTGGAAGGTGTTCAAGAGCTTGGAGGAGCCCAGCCTACGCAAATCATCCAATACGTAGAAGCTTTGAGATCAAAGATGGCCGGTCCAACGTTGGAGACCGTTCTAAGCGGCATCCCACCAACCACCGTGAACGTTCGAACTAGTGTTCGAGAAGCAGCGGCTCTCATGAAGGAGAATCATACCACAGCCGTTTTGGTTCAGGACCAGGGAAACATCACCGGTATCTTCACCAGTAAAGATGTCGTATTGCGTGTTATCGCGCCAGGTCTCGATCCTACAACTTGCAGCGTTGTGCGAGTCATGACCCCCCATCCTGACTTCGCAGCGATGGATTTGAGCATTCAGGCTGCTCTCAGAAAGATGCATGGTAAGCAACGCCCAATTCACCTTTTTCTCACGCAGTCTAACAAAGAGGTTTCTAAGATGGTCATTATTTGAACCTTCCCGTCATGAACGATTCGGGTGAAATTGTCGGCATGGTCGATGTTCTTAAGCTCACATACGCCACCTTGGAGCAGATCAACAGTATGCAAACTGGAGATAATGAAGGCCCTGCCTGGAACAAATTCTGGTTATCAATGGATAACGATTCCGAATCCGTGGTATCCGATAGTGTCTCTCACCACATGTCGCACATGGGTTCCGAGTCGCCGAGTATGATGAGACACCCGACTTACGAAAGACCGGGAACCTCACATTCGCACTCCGTTTTGCCCAATGACTCTGCTTCACACGTCGGTGACGATTCACCACCCCACTCTCAGGTCATGCTTACGCCCTCCCATGTACCTTCGCTATCCGAGAGCAATCCATTCACCTTCAAATTCAAGGCACCTTCTAATAGAGTTCACAGGTTTGCTGTGATTCCGTCGGCCGGTTTTCCTGGTTTAGTCCACACAGTGACCTTGAGATTAGGAGCTGAAATCTCTCAAGTTGGTGGAGAGACCATTGTTAACGATGAGGGTCACATTGAAAAGACGGGCTTTGCGATATCCTACATTGATGATGAAAACGACCTTGTTTCCATTACATCAGACCAAGACCTTCTCGACGCTATCAGCCTTGCCCGCCGACAGCACAGAGATAAAGTCGATATTTACGTTCACGATGCGGATCATCCTCCGACAATCGAGGCTCCTCCCCCACCACCGCCGCCACCAGTTCCGTTTGACATTGAAAAGGTCGAGATTGCCGAAGATTCCATGAAGTCTCAGAGGCAGCCTGAGCAACAACTTGAACAACAACACATACCTGGAGTTCCCAATGATTTGCTACTCCCAGGAGCTGTGGCTACATTAGCTGTAGCTATTATCATTGTATTCGTTTTTAGCAGATCGGGTAGCCGCTGACTAACCGTTCTTGCGAGATAAAGCAGATGATATGTCTCTCATCGCATTTGAACAATAGACGTATCGGGTGATATGCCGAGATTGTTTGGAGAGCGAGCTTGGTGTATAGCGAAAATTGTTTTCATAGGCCCAACTTGACTCCTGATTTTTGTTTCTCTAGTACATACTACGAAATGATTTGTCGGTTTTCTTTTGTTTATCAGGAACGCCACTCACTCCTTTGTCGGAATTTCCCCTTCCCGTTAATTTATTCTCTCTCTCTCTCTCTAATGTTATAACTATAACTATGGATATCGGAGATCGATTTTTTTTAGCGGTTGTGTATCACCAAGAAAGAATGTATTTTTGATAGTTGGTAGAATTATCTTGTGGTCTCCTCGTCAATCGATACATACATATTTGTCTCAAAGTCATACTGGAATGCATTGAAATCATAAAAAAACATACACAAATACTCGCTCACACCCTCTACACGAGTACTGTGTCGCTGTGCCACGGATGGGGTTCAAGTTACCACTTTGGCTGATCTGGTGGTGGACCCTTCTAGCTTTCTGGTCAAGATCTTTTCCCTGTTTGGCGCCCGGGTTCCACCTCCGTGCATTACGATTGGCTTCCGCGGCCGTTTGTGAGTGGTCCGATTTATTTGCTCGAGCTTTTGAGCTTCCCCGCTATCAAAGCTGCGTCTCAGTATAATGTTTCAAAACTTTTTAGATATGATGCAAAATTCTCCGTGTTCAAATTAAGTAATATATACTCAAAGATGGTTTCCAATACATTAAAATAGAAAAAAACAAAACACGGTGTTCCGCTGGTCATCGCCGACAAGTTAATCTTTATTGTCAGTTGCGGGTGCATACTTTGGTCGCTTCGTTTGCTCTCCGCTGCGAAACGGCTTACCCCAGCAAGCTAGCTGCAGGGCCAGCTTTGCCAACTCCACAGGGACAATATTTTGATACCGTGCAATGAGATCGAATCTCCACCTTTTATGTCGAATCCTAGTCCAGGGGAAGAGAATAAAACTGGATCGTGTTTAATCGGGAGATTCCATGGATCCAGTTAGTAATAGAGTATGAATGGGGTCTTGGCTAGCTTCGAATAAGAATTGATGAGCTTTTAAGGTTGATGTCGCCTCGTGTCCAGGTATGCAGTATACAGCTGAGAAAGGCTGTCGAGATCAGACGGGGATGTATATGTGTATGTATATGTATAGCTCGCGCTACGAGACTCGAGCTGGCCCTTCCATTCCAACGACGGCTTTTTTGGGGGGTAGCGTATGTTTTATTACATTCCTCTTTTCCCAATTATCATTTCACGTTAGTGTGAACCCAGTTTTCGAGAATATCGTTTTCTGTTATTTTGATCGATCGATTGTTTTGGGGTGTTTTGTCGCCCTGTCGAAGCTGCCAGCAGCACCGACAAGCAAAGCAGCAGGGCCGCCGCAGAGCTTCGAATTCTGGCTAGTTCCTCCCGCCGGTCGAATAATAAATAACAATAATAACAACGGCTGCAATAATAGCAGCAGCAGCAGCAGATAATAACAATAAACAGCAACAGCAACAGCAACAGCTCTCTCCTCTCTTCCCTCCTCTGCTCCCATCAAATCAACAACCTTTCCAGCTTGCTCTCCCCCCACAACCAACCCGCCAGCTGCTCTCCTCCCTCAACCCCCTTCCCAATCGCTCATTTAGCATCCCTCCCCGGGTTCGAGAGTATTTTGGCTCCATCCAGCTTACCACCCTCACCTTATATCCTTCCCGTAGTATAACAGCAGCGAGGTAACCCCAAAGTTCCACCCATCCGTTTTAATTCACTCTTATTACGTCTGCTGGCAGCTGCAGGCTAACTGTGTGTGCTTCCCTCGAGCTGACAGCTTCCCTCCACCACCAAAAAAAAAAAAAAAAGAGGTTGCCCCTCGCGTAACAACAAACAACCTTTTTTTTTTTTTTTTTTTTTTTTCCTCCTTCGTTATCGCGAAAAGAGGAAAAAAGAAAAAGGAAGAGTAGGAAAGAAAGAGAAGTGAGAGAAAATTTACAATCAATCAAATCAAAGCCCCTCTTCTCAAGAGTCTCTTATCGGGAGCCGGGCCAACTGAAATCCGTCAACATCACCTCCCGTCGTCCCACTCGCCAGCTTCTCCACCCTTCTATCTATCCTTTGTCCTGCTGAGGCCTGTCCGCAACAGCACAAAAGTCGTCCCAAGATGGATGCAAATCTCCAGCAGCTCCAGCAGCTCCTCGGTGCTTTGACCAGTACCGACAATGCAGCGAGATCTCGAGCTGAAGAGGTCCTGGTCAATGAATGGGTCGGACAACGTCCTGAGATGTTGATGTATGGCCTGGCAAATACGATTCAGTCGCATGAAGCTTCCGCCGTAAGTTCACCTTGTCAAGATTCACACGTCCTTCTGGTTACACAACCCGTGCTCTCTCGGCTGTGATACCTCTTGAACCGATGTCAAGGGGGGTTCCGCAGATGTTCTTTGTCGTCCCTGCTAGACATCTCTTGAGATGGGGCCTTAGCAGATGGATGCACTCGCCTGAGGCTTAGCATCCTGGGTGTATATGGCTTCCCTTCTTGCTCGGGAACTTATGTTCGTGTTTTAATATATTCTCACCTTGATATCACCTTCTACCTTTCGTTAGCCAGCGGCGCCTGTGTACTCGACGCCTCGAAAAGTCGAAGATATGCTAATTTCGGATTCCAGACTCGATCGTTTGCCGCAGTCCTATTCCGGCGCATGGCGTCAAAGACGGTCAAGAAACCCGAACCTCGCGACCTCTTCATTTCGATAGATCAGAATACGCAGATAGGTGTGCAGAATGTTCTTATTCAGTGTTTCGGAACCGAGCAAGACCCTCAAGTTAGACACAAAATCGGCGATGCGATAGCCGACATTGCTCGCCAGATATATGATGACGGTATGTGAGATATCATCTCGGATTCAACTCGCTATCAGGAAGCTTATAATCACCTCCGCGTAGAACGACACTGGCCGGAATTGCTCGGTACCTTGTTCGCCGCCAGCAAATCCCCTGATCCGACACTTCGAGAAGCGGCATTCCGTATCTTCGCGACAACACCAACTATCATTGAAAAGAACCATGCCGATGCTGTTAAGAACGTCTTCCAGAGTGGTTTCCGCGATGACGCGGTGTCTGTTAGAATTTCTGCTATGGAGGCTTTCAGTTCATTTTTCCATTCTATTCGGAAAGCACAGCAAGCCCAATACGGATCCCTGCTTCCCGATATGCTCAACATCCTCGTCCCACTGCAAAACGCGGAACAAAGCGACAATCTGTCACGAGCTTTAATGGCCCTAATAGAATTAGCCGAAATCTCGCCAAAGATGTTTAAGACAGTCTTTAATGGTTTAGTAAAGTTCGGCGTTCAATGCATTCAAGACAAGGATTTGGGGGACCAAACAAGACAGAATGCGCTCGAATTGTTAGCTACATTTGCCGATAATGCTCCTGGCTTGTGTCGGAAAGATCCCAACTATACCGCAGATATGGTAACGCAATGTCTGAGTCTAATGACAGATATTGGAATGGACGACGACGACGCAACTGAGTGGAATGACTCTGATGATGTGAGTATTCGAGACATTACAGTGGGAAAGACACGCTTACTAACATCACAACTACAGCTTGACATTGACGAAAGCGACATGAATCACGTTGTTGGAGAACAGTGTATGGATCGGTTAGCAAACAAGCTCGGCGGAAAGACAGTGCTCCCACCCACATTCAATTGGCTACCGCGAATGATGAACTCGGCTTCTTGGAGAGACAGACATGCCGCTCTTATGGCTATTTCTGCCATTTCTGAAGGTTGCCGAGATCTCATGTTGTCTGAACTTAACAAGGTTCTAGAATTGGTTGTGCCTTCACTGAAGGATGAACACCCTCGAGTGAGGTGGGCGGGATGCAACGCTATCGGTCAAATGAGCACAGATTTTGCTGGTGTCATGCAGGAGAAGTACCACTCTGTTGTTATGGACAATATCATCCCAGTGCTTGGATCCGCTGAACCACGGTAGGTGCGCCAGTACTACTGATGTAACAGAGCGAAGACTCTAACGTTAGACCGAATAGTGTTCAATCTCATGCCGCAGCTGCACTTGTCAACTTTTGCGAGGAAGCAGAGAAGGAAATTTTGGAACCATACCTCGATAGACTGCTCGCTGCCCTATTAGAATTGCTTAGGAATCCAAAACGTTACGTTCAGGAGCAAGCCTTATCGACCATTGCAACCATCGCAGATTCGGCAGAGCAAGCTTTTGCACGATATTATGATCATCTCATGCCACTCCTTTTCAATGCGCTGAGTCAAGAACAGACTAAGGACACTAGACTACTCCGTGCGAAGGCTATGGAGTGTGCCACACTTATCAGTATGCCTCAACTGGACCTCAGAATCATTGATCAAATATTTTGCTGACTTTTGTTGTCTGAACAGCTCTTGCCGTTGGTAAGGAGAAAGTTGGGAAGGATGCCGTTGAGCTTGTACAGCTTCTCGGAAAGATTCAACGTAAGCAAGAACCTAATCATAGCTCAGTCTACGTATACTAAGCCTATGACAGAGAGTGTTACCGAACCAGATGACCCGCAAGGACAATATCTGTTGCACTGTTGGGGTAGAATGTGTCGCGTTATGGGAACAGATTTCCTACCCTATCTTCCGGCTGTTATGCCGCCCCTACTCGAGTTGGCCAGCGCTAGAGCCGATGTCCAGCTTATGGATGGTATGTCTACTTGCTCCTTGTCACGCATGAGCATTACTAATTTTTCGATCAGACGAGGAGGAGGTACAACAGATGGAGCAAGAAGAAGGCTGGGAACTGGTTCCTGTCCGTGGGAAGTACATTGGAATTAAGACTTCCGTACTTGACGAAAAGCACATGGCGATTGAGTTGCTAGTGGTATACGCTCAACAGTTAGAGGCTGCTTTCGACCCTTATGTTCCCCGCGTCCTCGAACAAATCGCCCTACCTGGTCTCTCATTCTTTTTCCACGACCCAGTACGAACAGCATCTGCCCGATGCATCCCACAACTTTTGAACGCAGTCAAGAAGGCACACGGAGTGAACTCAAATAACATGGCAACGATTTGGGGACCCACCGTAGCTAAGATTCTCGAAGTGATGAACACCGAACCAGCTGTTGACACTCTTGCCGAGATTTATAGCTGCTTTTACGAATGTGTCGAAGTTGTCGGACCCAACTGCCTTTCAGACCAACATCTAGCCAACTTTGCCCACGCTTGTCAAACGACTCTGGAAGACTACCTTAAGCGTGTCGATTTACGTGCAGAAGAACTAGAAGCTTTAGAAGAGGGGGAGGAACTTTCGGAGGAGACTGTCTTTGCGATAGAAGACGACCAAACCCTATTGGCGGATATGAACAAGGCGTTCCACAACGTCTTTAAGAGTGTTACCGTCCGCTTCCTCAGTTTTTTCGAACCTCTCCTTGGCCTCTATCAAAAGTTCATCGCGAGTAGGGACGCAAGCGACCGACAGTGGGCATTGTGCATTGTGGACGATTGCATTGAGTTTTGTGGACCAGAGAGTTGGAAGTATCGCGAATATTTCCTAAAACCACTTACAGAGTCTCTACGGGATGACAACCCGGCCATCAGACAAGCAGCAGCTTACGGCATTGGTATCGCAGCAAAGACTGGAGGAACTGTTTACGCAGAGTTTGTCGCGGCAGCGCTCCCCGCTCTGTTCCAAGTGACTCAGCTACCGAAAGCGCGTGTCGAAGATCATGTTTATGCAACTGAGAACGCATGTGCATCGATAGCGAAGATTCTGCACTCGAACTCTTCCAAAGTTCCAGATGTTCAAGCGATTGCTACGGCATGGATTGATACTCTGCCCGTCATTAACGATGAAGAAGCAGCACCATATGCTTATGCATTCCTAGCTGAATTAGTTGACCAGTAAGTTTCAAAATCTGATGCAAGGTTTCTTTGGTTTCAATACTAATGAAAATTCTTTAACTAGGAAAAACCCTGCAGTAATGTCGCAACCCGGACGAGTCTTTGACCTCGTAGTGCAGGCTCTCGATGCAGATACACTAACCGGGCAGACAGCGGAGAGAGTAGTCGCTTCCATGAAGACGCTGCTACAAACACCTGGTATCAATCCACAAGAGATTCTAGCGGGTATTCCGGTTGAGAGGCATGGAGTTGCACAAAAGTGGTTTTCGTCTTAGATATAAGTGAGAAGAGGATTATTGAATTCTTGTAATAACTTTTTTGTCTTCCTCCCTCTGGCTCCCTCTTTTTGTCTCTATTATTATTTTTGCCACCTTTGAATTTTGCGGAATATCCTGTTGTTTGTCTCCCTCCTATGTCCCACGTTCCTATATCTTATATACAGTGTCTGGTGCCTGTGGATACACTTATATCCGTCTTTCTCTTTTTTTTCTTGTAACCCTCTAACGCTTCCTTGGAAGCTCCGGCTCTGCCACTTAGTGATCACCACCCACATCCTTATATCGTGCTACTAGAGTCGGCATCTTCTTGATCCTTGTGGGGAAATTTTTGGTCTTGGCGGGGAGCTTCTCGATGTGGCTCGTGGACTAGATTTCACGTAATAGCTTAATCATGGCGATATAATTGACGAAAGAAATATATAATTACGGTTACTTCATGATGATAATAACGATGATTAATCTATGCTCATGATATGCTATGATAGCTTATTTTAGTAGTAGTTTATTAAATTCAGGTGCAGCTGGCTAGGCGTCCATATGTGAAGACACTAAAGTCTTTAATGCATCTCAATTAAGATATTCATTTGGGTAGCTTGAGGATTTGAATCCATATCTCTTAATTTCTTGAGGCTCCGCCGATATGGTGTGTGATAGTGTAGCACGCTCGACAACATCGTCTCGAAGAACCAACATCAACCCACCTACTATCGATGTCATCCCATCGCCTTTACTCTCCTCAATTCTTCACCCTCCTTCCAATTCTTCACTCTCTTTTCAACACCATAAAGCTGTAGCTATCCGCATCTTCGCCTACAGCCGAGCTTGTGACTTCTTCCATTGAGACTGAGACGTTGCACCTCTGCCTCCCGACACCTACAGGTATCATCGAGAGCTCCGGCTGCACACATATCGCAGTCATCACTATTATTTCTTCGTCTTCTCCTTCGTCTTTTTTTTTGCACCTTCTACATACACATAAACAGTCACCAAACTCTCAGCACAGCGCAAGAAAAACATCGTGCGTGCGATTTACAAGTCGAGATGGACGACCACAGTCCCGTCCTGACTATCGATACGGGGCCTTGTAAAGGCCATCAGTACGTATCTTTTCACACTCATCAATTCCATAAACACTACTAAGCAAATCGTAAAATATAGCTGGAACAAATGTCCCAACTGCAATAGCCACTTCGACTCCCTCGACGTCGCCCGCACCCACTTTGAAGACCACTGTCCGCACATCTGGTGTCGCCGCTGCGAACGAGCCTTCAAAACACCCGACGATCTTGAAGAGCATTTCATACAAAATTATGCTCACTGGCGTTGCGGGGTGTGCAAGTATGATGCTGCGACGGTGGAGGCCCAGGAACGTCATTGGCGTAAGAGCGGGCACAAGTATGAATGTATGGGGTGTGAGAGTTGGTACGAGAGACCCTTCTGGGAGAAACATGTGAAGAGTGCGCATGCGTGCAGTATTTGTCATAAGCATTTGGGGGATGAGGGTCAGAGGAAGAAGGTTAGTCGGATCTTCTTTCATTCCCTTCGCTTTCGTAAACCGACCAACCGATACATATACCCGTGTATGTTAAATTGGATGAGGATAACGGGGCTGATTTTTGGGTATCGTATATCTGTTTCTTATAGCATGAACTCGAACATAAATATAAATCAACAGATATGCACCCCTGCATAGGCTACTGTGGGAAGGAATTCCCAACTATAGGCGGCATGTACATCCATCTCGAATCTGGCGCCTGCGACTCGACGATTGGCTTCCGCGACGTTTTTCGTGCCTTCGCGGTTCACAACGCCGCCGAACTCCTGCTAGTCGATAATCGGAAGGGTATCCTCCAGCGCATGTTTGACGGCACAGACCCGGAAACATACCCCTTTAAATGTCCGGGGAAGGAATGCGGCGAGGTGTTCAAGTTCTTCAGCGGGTTCTTACAACATACCGAGGCGGGGAGGTGTTCGTTCAAGTTCAACAAGAGCGGGAACGGGAGCATGTTGGTGCATATGGAGAAACACCTCTTTTGGGATGTGGCCACGGCCAGGATTTCAAAGATGGAGGGAATGACCAAAGCGGGGATTCAGATTGTGGCTCTGGTTCCCGAACATCCCAAAGAACGAGCGGGTGCGTCTGTGCCGGATGTTGTGGAGTTACGACCGTACTTTACGAGTATCTCGAGGTGTATTCAGAATTGTCTGAAGGAGATTCATTACCGTGTTTCCACGACTGTTGAGAAACCAGGAGTTTTGAAGATTCGCATCCCGAGGGCATTCGCGAGGGATTTGGAGGCGCTGGAGAGGACGTATTTCAAGGCGTTGAATAAGTATAGTGAGGATGTGACAGAGGCGCCGCGTCCACATGGGGATGTGCTTATATATTTCCAGGCAACCAAGTGTTCGCTGCTGGCTTGGAAGTTTTTGAATCAGGTGTATAAACTGATTCGAGTTTTTAGGGTGGCGCTTGATTATGAGGCTCCTCTGCATTAGGATCTCCAAATTTAAAGATATACAGCCCCCCTTTGCGTAATTTAGAGATTTCCAATAGATAATTTGAGCTTTATTTGAGCTTCGCATCGAATCTGAGCCGTAATCAAGCTTGCTAGATAGAAATTACAACACGATTTTTCGTGTTGGGGATGTTGCCGACATCCAGATTGGGATAACTATCACTCTTCAAAAATAGAGATACACCCGTTCAAAAAATTTTTCATAGAAGTACAGAAATTATTTTCATATGCAATCAATCTCGACGACAAGAACCTTAAGCTCTCAGTGTACCAAATTTACCCGTAAACTCCGAAACCCACCCGTTAAAATTTAATTGCCCAAATTCGCCGTCACGTAGTTATACAATATATATGGTATAGTACAAACTTAAACACCCTACTCCAATTCCTCAATCACAACCTTTTTCTTCCCCTCTTCCGGAATAATAAGTTTCTCCACCTCATCACCGTCACTACCGTCACTATCACTCTCATCATCCATATTGGCTTCCTGTTGTAGCCTGCGTAATTCGAGTATACGGCTGACCAACTCCCGCCTCTCATCGAGTTCTTTATCTCCATCATCATTCTCTGAAGGTTTCAGTTCTTCGAGAACGCCCAATCCTAGGTTCTTATCACGGCAAACATCGAGTTAGTATATTCGGATTGCTAAAGTGTGAGTGTGATAATTGATAGAAAGAGAAATGTAATGAGGTAAGATTATTCAGATTCGAATTCTTCGCTGTTCGCTTCATGTCCCACCCTTTTTGTTCCCTTTGTGGGAGGGGGGATGCTCAGAGTGAGCTGGGTTAAGCGGTAAAATGTCATCATTATAAAAAAAGAAAAAGGCAAGATACACATGCAGTCATGTATGGGGAAAACTGTAGAGATAGAGAATAGGGCAAGCTTACCATCTCGATATACGGCTGTTTATTCTTCTTCTTGCGATGTTTCAATTTCAATTGGGGCGGTAGATCCGAGCCATTCCCATTCGCAGATCTGGATGCGTCCCCATCGGGCGGGTTTAAAAGATTTGATATCAAAACTTCAGCGATAGGTTTCACCGCTGGTGCGGATTCGCCGTCTTCGTCTTGTTCATCATCCTCCTCGCTATCGTCTTCGTCATCGCTTTCAAGGTCTTCGGAATCTGAATTGGATCCATCCTCGCTATCGCTATCAATCTCAATCCGCCGTTCCGCAATCCTACCCGCCAGTTTCTCCCTCTCGAGAAGTTCATCCGCGGCTTTGAGTGAAGGCAAGAAGGACGCTAGCCTGTTCCTAACTTTTTGGCAAGATAATCAGTATATAGATCCTACCATATCGACAAATCGTATTATGTTGCGAGATTGGGGAACGTACGATCGGTGGCGCCGGCGAGGAGGCTATCTGGATTTATTGGGCCGCTGAATTCACCGGGTGGTTGGAATCCGATACGCGGTTTCTTGGAGATGGGCAGGGTGATTATCTCATCGCTGGTGGTGGTGGCGGTGGTGCTCACTGTCACTGCTGCCACTGTGGAGTCCGTGGCCAGAGCGACGGGAGAGGAGATGGAGCGCTTTACCACCATCCTTTTTGTTTGTTTATCGCAGAGATGATGATGATGATGATGATGATGATGTTTGGATGTTTGAGGTTGAAGATCAATTGAAGAAAAAATAGTCGAAATTTATAGCAGCGCGGGTTTTGTCTTGGCATTCGACTTGCCTGTTGAAATATACCACACTCTCAACGCAGCTTAACATGTATAATGGTGAATGTCATCTTTGGCGATTGCATTCTGAACTCTTGTACTTTAAATTCAATCTATCATGCTGTCCTAATTGCATTGGATATATAACATGCGACGAGACTATGCATCCGTATGAAATAATCAAAGATGAAAAAAACAAGAAACGAAGAAATGACTTTAAAAAAGATTTACAAAATATTAGTGATTAAGAATCGCTGTCATGCATCATGAAGAACCCCGTATGTTTTGACAAAACCCCCGTGATAGCACTGTCAAAAGAACCCCATTCTATGCATCCCACAACTACCAACAAGCAAAATAAAAATCTCAAAGAATGTGTACAACGAATGAAAAGAAAGAAAGAAGGAGAATCAGCACCAAAGAAGGGAAAGGGAACCAAAATTATATATAACCTTCAATCAACATTGAATCAACCAGTAAAGAAAGACACGGCTCTTCGTCTCCGCAAGTCTCGCAGACTGAACTTCTTGTTGTCGCCGCGATCTCTTTCTCGGCCTCTTCAGCCTACGGCCATAAATTTCAAAATACAATCCTTCAAACCCCTTCTAAGAGCTCAACGTCCTCCCTACCCCTCCGAAATTGCCATTGCTACTTCCCGCCGCGCTCGTCGAGGGACTATTCCTAGGATTCATCCTCAGACTCGGCATATCAATACCTCGCTCATCCTGGAAAGTGGGCAAAACAAGCGTATATCCCGGCGAATCTCTCGACTCCAATGCTATATAAAACGGAATCTTGGATAACAAAAACCTGCCCTTCGTTTCGACAAACTTGAGGACTTTCTCAGGTGGTTCCAACAATTTCAGATATTCCGATACATCTATAACCGTCAGTCAGTCACAGTCATCACAAGCAGCGCGAATAAACCCAATTAGGACGAGAACTTACAAGCCCACCCCACCGCCATGGCAAAGATATGAATCAACCACCCGGCCCCCGCGAACACAAACAACTCGAGGAAAAGCCATACCCCGAATACCGGCGTCCAACTGGGGATCCTATACCCGGCGACCCAGTAGAACGGTTTCTGCTTCGCTATCCTCTTCGCATCCATCGCCGCAAACATGACCAAGAATACCGAAAGACCGCTGTACCGTCCTTCACCACCCAACACGAATCTATCGAAAAAAAGGTATCCGAGCGCCGGAAATGTGGAGAATGCTATACATATTCGCCTTTAGTCAGATTGCCACTCCCCCCCGAATAAAATTTCAAACTAAAAAGGGTGTATAGTATAGGTCTGAAAAGGGGAAAAATCTGGGTCTATAGATAGGTGAGATATTAGGGGAAGGGGTATCTTACGTCCGACAACCATCAACAGAGTATGTAACGTTCCCTTCTCTTTCTCGAACCGCGATAGAGGGTATGTCACCAACACCAAGTTGATAATCAAATGTATCCATCCCCTATGGACGAACGGATATGTGTTTAATCTATGTACTACACCGAATTCAAAGGTATTAGCATACTTCCAATCCTTCATAAAGTATCCCTACAACTTTTATATACGCGAAGAGAGCGTAATCCAGAGAAAGAGGAAGGTATATTACGTTGAGTTATCCCAAAGTTCGCATCACTAAGCTCGAGCGCGGCATCAGACTCGGATATGCGACCGAGAACGAATAGAACGACGGAGAGTCCCAACACCCCCCGTGTGAGAATCGGAAGCCGGCGGATGGTCGAAGATATGCGCTCCGGTACGTTTTCTAGATTCGGGAGCATCTTGACGGTGAAAAATAACGGTATTGCCGATTTTTCCTTCAGGTGTGAGAGGATGAGGAAGGGGCACGGCTAGCGGCGCAAAAAAGTCGGCTCGGATTCACTCTCGTCTCTTTTCGGATCTCCTCTTGACAGCCGGTGTCCAGGGTAAAACTGTATGTATTTGAGATTCGCGAGGAGGGAAAGGAACCGGCGGGGAGAGATGGGAGGGTCAGAGAGAAGGACTCGTTCGCGGTCGAGAATGTTGATGGGATGGGATGGGATGGAAAGGTCATGGACAGGACGACGTTTTGGCGTTTGTTGGTTTGGTTGGATGGATGATGCAGTTTGACGAAACGAGCGAGCTAAGCAAGCTTGGAGCTCAGCACAGCACGGCTCGGTAGCAGAACGCCCAGAAACTCCGATGCATCTTTTTAAAATTCAAATCACGGGAGCCTCTTTAATTTATTTATATTGTAGGTACTTTATATATACACACAATCGTGCCAGATGGAGGTGAATCATCTGCTGGAGACAATACATACTGTTCATTCTCATTCTCGTAACGCCGCTGAAATGAAATAAAATATATATCTTTTAAAAAAAAGGGAAAAAAATAGGAAAGGGAAGGAGTGAAAGAAGGAAAGAAATTGGAGAAAAGAGAAACATCCCATCGATACTTGGCGCCAGTCATGACAATGCAATTAATTGAATAAAAGAGCAACAATGGTATAAGCACCTTCCAAACATGTAGTCTTGCTCGAGGATACGACAACCTTATATTATATAATACACAGGAAAACGTCAGGAGAAAGGGGAGAGAAGAAAAGGAGCTCGTAAAACGCACGTTATAGCAACCTGAAGAGACGCAAAAGAGATTTAAATCCGGAGAGGAGTATAAGCTGTCTTGGTGGGAATCGTCTATAAATAACGAGAAAATTCCAGGATATCAGTGCAAGCAAATACAAACGAGACACATCGAACCATATCGTAGCATCGTGAAGCGGCGGTGCGGCAATCGCAGCGGAAACTTGGTGTCGGAAATATTTGATAATCGTGGCAAAGAAAGAAGGCTTGAGGGTAAGGCCGCTCATGAAAACTCATTCGCAAACTCTGCCTCGAGATCGAAATCGTCTTCGTCGTCGCCGCGGACGCTTCCTTCCTTTTCACCGTTGCTCTGCGCCGGCGATGGCATTCCGGATTCTCCAACCTGTGGTTCCTCAGCACTAAGCGAGAGGTTTTTAAGACTTGATGACCTGCTGTTGGAGAGACGAACCCGTTTTGATAAGGGGCTCTTGAGCAGCTCTTTCTCCTTCGGCTCACTAACCGTGATCTTCTGCTCATCGGTCTCGTCAGGTGGCGGCGTCGCGCTCCTGTCCCTTTTTGTACTGAGTGAGACCTTGAGACTTCCCCCAGGTTGGTCGCCTGAACTACTCTCGTTATCAGACTCGTACGCATCGGCGCCATTCCTACTTTCGAGGTCGGTGTCGTCAGCGTCACTACCCATAAAGTCCTTGAGGTCACGGTCCATCTCGTCCCAATTAAGATCGTGAAGGTCCGGTGGTGGCTCGCTTTGTTCTGGTAGCATCAACTCGGGTATCACGCCAGGCCTTCCATCAAGAGTGTGGATATCGCTATCAGCGTCATCGTCCTCCTCTTCCTCATCCGAACTTAACTCCATATGATCCTCTAAGTCGTCAAATGTCATGGAGCTCGAAGGTAAAGGTGGGCTACTGTTGGCAAATCTATCCTCGGGGTAGACATTGATCAAAAAAGGCGTTTCATCAAGTTTCTGCCACATTACTATTGATTGGAAGAACCACTGGGGCGTTACGATTTTGATATGAGGAAACTTGGTCGCCGCAGAGCGTACTTTAGCTGTCCGCGCCTTCACATTAAGTCAGCATCAAACAAGCCCAAATAGGATGACCTTAATAGCTTACTCTAGCAGCAACGACATGCGTGACTGCCCCGCTGATCCCTTCGACCACCATGGCGCCGAATGACTTTGCCCACTGCGCGACATCATAGCTACAACAATAGGTCAGTCTACCATTCCAATTAACTTGAGTGTCTCGAAATTACCTTTGAACATCAACACCAAGGGGAATAACGCCGGAAAAGACGAGAACGACATTATCAAAGACTTGTCTCTTCATACGCGGCATAATATGCTTGATGTCCGGTACATTACTCAGATAATCACCATCACCATGATGAGCGAGCTTCTTTGGTCCTTTCCCTCCTCTAACTTGAGCGACTCTCCCTCCTTTGCTAGCTACCAACCTCCGCTGATACTCTTCGAAGAACTCCAGGTGAACTTCCGTAAGCGCTTTCTCCAGATACTCCAACTCGTTGTCATTGTCATGCAGCAGATTATGCCGATGCCCGCTATCGCTGTTTGTATCCCCGTTGTTTGAGTGATTGCTGACACTATCGCTATCCTGTTTATCCAGCACCTCCTGTTTCCTAGCCAAGGGTCGCTCCTTTTGCTGCGCTGTCAGCGTTTCGTTTTGGCGTGACGTTTGTTCCGCAAGGATATCCGGATCGTCCCCGCCTCCCATCTCCACCAGAGCCTCGAGCGGCGATACTCCAGCGTCCTCTTCCTCGTTTTCATCCTTCTTCTCCTCTACAGGATCAATCATCGGAGTATCTTCCATCCCGTTGGTAGGCATCGAAGGCGGTGCCGTGAGTTGTTCCGGATTAATCACTGGTGGATCGTCGCTCTTCTGCGCGTTCGCAACAGCGGTCGCCTGCTGCGCGAGCTGATAGTCATGTCTCTTCGGTAGGAAACTAGAGTTGATATCTCCAATCCCTACGAAAAAATCATAAGGCGTAACTTTGATGAGATTCTCGCTCCACTTCCACACGTCGCCTCTGTCGTCAATGATCACCACCATCTTGGTATCAACCGGAAACAAGCGTTCCAAACTTTTCGAAGTCAAACTTCCGCTCTCGTCTCTACTCAATATCCGCTCCCCGAAAATATGGCCTTCCGGATCGACGATCTTGGCTATACTCATGGCGTACGCTCTCGTTCCCATGGTGTAAATATGGCATTCGTAGAGTTTCGATATACTCTCAAGGAATCGCTTGAGACCAGGTCGGAGTTTAACATAGTACCAGCAACCCCTTCCTCCCGCGCCTTCGTCCAAGAGCTGGAATGCTTCGACGTCCTTCACGGCAGGGTAGTTGGGGTTAGAAGGGTCATCCCTCCATTCGCCGACTGTAGGGTCCACGGTAGCTTGGATGATAGTCTGATCCAAATCGACAACGAGCGATAGTTTTTTCGATGATAGTAATCGCTTTTTCGCTTCTTTTTCGATATTTTCCGCTTCCTATTATCGCAGGTAATCCAATTAACAAATGTGACAATGCTGGGATGTGAGAATTAGGCTACTGTACCCCTCTGCTAATCTTCAACCCCGTATTATCGTGGGTGACATTGATGTTTGCGGTTTCGATATTGTGGAAGTTGATGTATGTTTGTCTATATCAGGTAGGTGTCAGGGGAAAAAAAATATCCGACAAGATATCGCCAACGTCATTGACTGCTGAGCACACTTACTCTGACAAGTCCATACCACACACAGCACATTGGTTATTCCAAACCACCGGATGCGGACAAGGTTCCTCAATTTCCACTATCCCCGTGCTACAGTCAATCGCCAGCGAAAGAAAAGGAGGACGTACAGTTAGCGCTCTGAATATCTAACTATAACTGAAAGGATATGAAATAAGCTTACGACGGCGAAGTAACAGTCGAGCCCTTGCCCACCATCCATTTCACAATTTTGCCTCCAACTGGTGTTTCAAACTTGGAAATGATATCCGTGACCCGCTGGACTTCCTCTCCATCTTCGTTATCTTCCGTTATCAGCGACTTGTAGGAGTAAGTGAAGATCGCCTGGAGTTTCTTGACTTCGGCGTGCTGCGCGAAATGGATCTGGGTGATCGTGACCGGAAATCGGGTGGAAGGGGGGAATGTGAGGAGCATGATGGAAATGATAGAATTATATACCCAGCCCCCCTTTCGGTAGTGGGTTTCTTTCTTTCTTCTGTCTCAATCTCACTTGTTGTTTAGTTTCCGTGTCTTGTGGTTTAGTTTTCGCTCGTTTGTTATCGTGTGTTATCGTGATGGGTTTGATAAGTGCGACGACGACGGGTGTATCTATTGTTGCTGGCGGTTAGGGTTGGCGGGGTATATCGAGCGGTTGAAGACAATGTGGGAGGAGACACGTGAAGTCGTCCAGGGTGGATGAGGCTCGAATGGGGTTTTTTTATTATTTGTTGCTCTAGAAAAATTCCTAGGAGGTGTCGCGAGGCAGGGAGAGTTCGGATCCGGAGTCCCAATTGAGAAGGGAGAAAGCGAGATGGAGACGGAGGACAGGGGAGTTTGGTTAGGAATGAGCGAAGGCGATTGAGGAAGGCGACTGAGGAATGGGAATTCGAGTGCGACCCGGCGAGGGGTGGTAGAGAGAGGAGGGAGATTCCAGCGATGCTGAGGATGATGATTGAGCGATGGAGCGGTTGAAGGTGATGACGATGACGATGTTGTTGGTTGGCTGGTTTTTTTTTTGGTTGGAGGAGTGATGATTGTTGCGTGAGGATGATGCTCCTGCTGCTCCTGCTGCTCAGTTCGGATGGGAAGGTTGGTTCCTCTGCCAAAAAACAACAGCCAGCCAGCCAGCCCAGCCAGCAGCGGGGAATAATTTTATATTTATTTTAATTATTAGCTAACAAGCGAAAAAAGCTTGAACCGAGCGAAGACACTCAAACTCGCGCCGCTAAGGCCACAGGCCCCCAAAATCTAATCCGTCAGTCAGTCGGTTCCAGAGCTCTCGCCACCGGCCAGGAAGATGAAATTGAGGTGAAGATGCGACTGACATTGAAGCTTCACGGAAATGGAGAGTGGGCTGATATATCATGATGTCTGCACAAACCAGCAGGATCGATTGGATCCTGACTAACAAACCATCTTCATTCACTCATTCATTCGTCCGTCCTTGTCCTTCAAACCAAACACGGCCTTCATTATTCATTGATTGCTCAAGCTGCATCGGCCCGTCCATTCAATCGATCTTAGATTATCAAAAGGCAATCAAAGTCAATTTTAGAAACATCAATCACGAAAAAAAACCCCCCCCGGGATTCCGACACCAGCTTGTGATCTTCTAGAATTCGCCCTTGTTTGGCCTGGTCTAGCTAACCGGTCCGTGGCAGAACATTGTTGACTAAAGACGAAATCATCTGTCCATTTACACACAGACTCAAGCCAAGATCATTTCACTATTTTCCCGAATAGATCCAAAGACCACACAATCCATAATATTGTACAGACCCCATGTCATATTACGAGGTTCCTGTAACAACATATCTTATATAATGATATAACCTAAGTGGTTTCCAACTCATTCGTCAATTCGGGATATATTGGGCATACCGGGATATTTCGTGCAGTAATTACGTGCTTCCTCACACCCAAGGCGCCATGACACCATCCTTCCCTATATATATCCGGTGTCATACCACTCCCTCCGAGTATATATATAAAAAAAAACATATTATGGAAAAGCCTATTTCACCTCGAGTTCATTCTGGTACCCCTTTCGATTTCTCATATTCACCTGGCTATACGAACAGCATGCGAACAAGACATTCAACAATGTACCGTTATATAACTCCATTAAAAAAATGTTAATTATAACATCACTATTCAAAATATACATTTCCATTAAAAGATGATCACAACCATAAAACAATGATAAAATAATAAGGTCAGTAGTAAAAAAGCCCATCTGCTCTTTTCAACTTTTCTCTTTTCGAATCCAACTTTTTACTTTTTCATTTCACTGTTGATTCCAATCTCAACAGCATCTTTTAGCTTTTAGCTTTTTTCGCTGACTTTTCTCTGTTCTTTTCGTTAGCTTTTCGGAGGCAGATGTGTACAGAAGATTTTTTTGACAAGAAGAAAGAAGAAGAAGCATCATAAGTCGTCGGTCATAATCATAAGAATAAAGCTTGAAAAGGATTGGAAGAATAGAAACCCAAAAATCAAAATCAAATGTGAGAAGAAGAAGAACTCTAAAAGTAAATGAAGACCATCTAAAGAAATCAGTAGCACTCATAAACTCAAGCAAAACGCCGAGACATAACCCAAGATATTACAGGAATTATGAATAGAAAAGAAAAAAGAAAAGGAACCGGACCACTGCTTTTGAAGCCGAAGAGATACCCCAAACCGACACCTGAATGAAAACCCAGAAAACGTCCGCACCATTAGAAGAAAAGAAGGGCACGTTCTTTCGCTAAACCGCAGCAATGAGAGAGAACAAGTAGCACCAAACATATCAACAAAGATAACCCACCCGGTTATATACCCATGCACGAGGAAAGAAAAGATTCAGAAAGGAAAGAGAGAAAAGGGGGGGTTCTAGATATAAACACCTCGCCTCATATCTGTCCTTTCCCTCTTTCCTCTCTCGCTTTCTCTCTCATCATACGTCAGTCTACCTGACGTCACGCTACCAGGAATACCGGCATATGGCGAGGTTGGAGATGTAGAGAGGACAGGAACACTTGCATCCAAGCATCCAAACCGCCTTGCCAGTGCCCCAAGCAAAGTGGCGAAGCAAGCGTGAACCTCAACGAACAATTGCTCTCGGCCCACGAGCTCCGCGAGGTCCTTGCCCCGTTCCACTCTCGCCGGGCGTCTGAGGAATCCGTCCGGACACGTGCTGTGTTTGATAAAGGTGGAACTTGATAACTCCTGCCGGACTTGGTCGTGTGGATTCGGGGATACCGGACGGGAAGCTTCCGACGCAAGGCCCTTGATACGGGTGACCAGCTGCTCGAATACTGAGGTGATATAGCCGTAGGCTGCGACTATCTTCTTAACATCCGGACAGAGACATAGAAGGGCATAGGTCCGACGGTTACTTCGAATCTTAGGGTCCACCAGCCGGAAAACGTATGCGATCGTGTGTCCTGCTGCCTCGTCACCGACAAAGATGGGACCTGTCTGTCCTGGCAAAGCCTCACAAGAAAGTGTCCTAACACAAGCTCTCCTCAGCGCCGCGAATTTTTCAGGCGCTGATGGAAAACGAGTAGAGAGGTATGTGAGATTGTGATTGTGAGGTGGAATGTAAGCGTCGAATCTGTCGTACAGCTCCTGGCTCTCCTCGGACGCATTTGAAGGAAAGTCGATCTCATCATTGAGGTTGGACTTGGATGACGAGTTGGACGAGGAGGCCGACGAAAGCGAACGTCTCCGAGGGTGATGCTGCATATAGGGCTCCTCATGGTCGGATGTAGCTGGCCTTCTGGGTTGATAGTAAGATTGCCGCCTTCCGTGTCGGTATTGCGTTCTCTGCTGAGCATGTTGCTGCGCCTCTGCTTCCATCTGATGTCGCCGTCTCTCTTCTATACTGCCTCCGGCCAAGACTACCTCTTTCGAACGTAAGACCGGTACCTTCTTACCATCCTTTAACGGTAATCTCTCGTGAAGGTTCTTGGGCAAGCTGAGGTTGCAATTGGCACATGTGTCGGAAAGTCCCGAAGAAGCAGTTGACAAGAGCGATTGATTGGCCGATCCGGAAAGCGAAGCATGGCCGGGTTTGGGAGATAGAGGAGGTGTCGCGACAGGCGAAGAGTTCGGGGATATCGAGGACCCAGAGAGGTAGTAGTTGGACGATCGGGAAGATCTCTTTACAGAGCTAGCACGCGATGGAGGGGAAGATGTCGGAGTGGATGTCGGAGGGGAGTCGTCACTCGAATATCCGACGTAGGGACCTATTGTCGTCGAGCATGTTTGGCAAGAAGGGGGGAGAAGTTGAGTGCAGAGAATGGATGTCGGGCCATGGATTTCGCAAAAGTGTGCGAGAGAGAACTAGAAGGTTTGATCGCAAAAATGTTAGAGTTTCTGCCGATGAAAATTTTACAATTTGTGATGAAAGAACAACAATCGCAGTGCCGTGACTAGCAGCAATTTACAGATAAAACAGAGATGATAGTATCGAAGTTGTAGGAATTGATGGGGTAAACTTACGATGAAGTCCATGGTGGCAAAATTTTGCCCAAGTGACGACGAGGTTGGGTAGGTGTTGTTGCGATGATATATAGCAGGTCCGTCTATAAGATTCCGTCTCAATTAAAACGAACTGTACAATAAAAACAAAATAAAGATTAGAGGGAGACGAAGATGAAGGGGAATAGGAAAACGACGATGAAGAGGAGGAAGAGAAGAGGGTGATGATGAAAGGGAGAGGGGAGATGTTGAGGTTGATAGTGGTTGATGTTGATGCGCAGGGACGATGGATGTGATAGCGTAAGAGAAAAAGAACGAGACCGGGCAAGGCTTCTTCCTCCTTCGATGGACGTTGGGCCTTATTAATTCCCACCCCATCCACCGCCCACACCCACACCCTTCAGACTACGCACAATGCCATTGCTCTTACCAAACAACCACCACACACGCTAGTTGGGCTAGCTGCTTGAAGGGCTGCTCGGGGCTGCTGGGCTGCTGCTGGAGTTCTTCCTAGCCCTCGAATCGAAAGGCCCACCCACACCATCTTTTTTAAATTATTAAAATGTATCCTCCACACCCTCCGCAGCAGCTCCCAGCTCCAAGGACCCCCTTCCAGGACAGGATAGCGACTGCAACCTCCTTCCTCCGCAGACGCTCCAGACTAGCAGATGAACACACGCTAGCACACGAGGCCGGGGAGCTGGCTAGTCAATTGGCGGATAGCTAGCCAGACATCCAGTAGCGTCGGTCGTTGCAGAATACAAACCAAGAAGAAACAATCGTCGACTCAGAGGAGAAAAAAGGTACATAGTACGAGGTACGAAGCTCAAGTACAAACTTGAACCTTTTATGACTAGACCAGGGTCCGTCACTGTGCTGCATTGGATCGTGCGAAGCAAAGGAACAAACTCCCCCCAAGAAGTTGGACAGCCCACAGCTAGGATTGGGCTTGTTGGTAACCCGTAGTCATGGTCTTTCCCACACCACTCTTCTTCTTCAGTCTCTTTCGTCGACACACTTTCTCTCCTCGTGTAATGTCAAACTCACTCGGAATACGGAACTGAAAGGGGGGTGGGAGCACAGACACATCCTTCGGTTTCTCCTGTGAAAGAAAGGCGAGCCTCTGGCGCTACCCTTGCGCTAGGGCGACGAAAACTAGAGCATCGCAAGTGCACTTAGTGTAACTTGTCGATGCCTCCAACTTTACCACATGCTATGCCCCCGCGAAGGCAATTAATTCAAAGGGGTTCGAAGAAAAGGGCCCATTTCGAAGTCCATTCGTCCCGGGCCCGCAATCTTCCTCGTGTCCGTCGGACCGAGGCGCAAGGGAAATGTGTTTTAGAAATCGAGAGGGACAAGACCCTTCGAACCTTCTAGTCCGTGCCTCGTATATTTCGCACTGAATGGACATATCCAGTTTGATATTCCCACGATATCAAATACCCTGTCAGGTTCAGATGAAAAAACCGTCGACAGTCAGACACATGTCAAAATTAATGGAAGAAAGGAAACGAGAATCGCTGCCCCTCGCCAAAGCAAGACTGTCGCCTTGATTATTTGCATGAGCAGACCAGACGAAATTCCCACATGCGCATTGATTTGATAAAGTCTTCGACTGCAGCTGGGGTTGTTGGAAGAAAGGCAATAGAGGGGAACCTCGAGGAGAAGCAATATGGACACGCTCGCGAAAAACCAAAAAGCGCTCCAATGACAATCCTCGAGTTGACAATGCCATAGCAAATCAAATGTGCAGCTTGCCAATTGGCACTTTCTCGGATCTTACCTCTCTGTTATTTTCTTCTTTCTTGAAACCCAGCTCTACGTGGAACGACAGAAAGAGAAATCCAAAAAGTCCCTCGCTGACCGTGACCGTGACCGCGATCTGTATGTATGTCCGTTTCACGATATCCCTCAGAATAGAACCTTGACGGCGGCGGCGGCGGATCGAGAGAATTCCCCTGTTGCTGCTTGTTATTTCTCCAGATTTTCGCTGATTTCTTCCGTATTTTCCCTCCCCGTCGAACTGCACTGCAAATGCACCGCACTGTCTCCAGGGTTTCCTGTTTCTTCAGATGAAGAAGAGCAAAAAGGGAACCCCCAGCCCTCCGACTCGTGACTAGTAGATCCCGGTTGAATCAAACGTATTTGATTGGAGTGGCTCGGGTTTGAGCTATCGATTATCAGAATATACCCGTTGGATAAAAAGAGAAAACGCTGCTGCTGCAGAATACTATTACATGCAGAACAGCAACCAGCTTGCGACACCAGGAGTTCTAGAAGGGCGAAAAATGGACCAATGGCTTGCAGTTGCATTCGAGCATCAAATACATCAGCCTAACGACCGAAGCGAGCTGGGTTGGCTGGTTGTTATATCTGTTCTTTTTGCCAATCAATTCATTACAGATATTGAAGAGTAAAATTAGATAACGCATATGATATGGCGTTTCGGTAGGTGTTTCGGTGAAAACGGTGCTTTTCGATAGATATCACCGGCTGGAATGGACAAGAGCGAAGTCGACGTCCAAGAATGCTGGGGACCCACGGATCCGATCATCCGGAACGTTAAAATCACGATTATATTATTGATGCGGTGAACAGACGTGCCGTCTGCAATCAATCTTCGATCGTACGATCGAGGGAAAGGAACGCCGAAATAGTAACAGCTAGTGCTACGTATATGTGTAAGGATTTATAATACGAGGATCGTGCGTCCTCTCATTCGATAATATAATATAATGATTATTGAAACTCGAACAAGGTTTCTAACGTTGGTATCGCGAAGTCCAATTCATTTCGAGATTGTGTGTACTACACACATGAGGTTCGTTTAGCAGTTCGAATGTCTCCGAACCCAAATCATGCCATTTCCAATTCGAGATGTCTTGGATGTTTGGTGTACGTCTATAATATGTAGCGATACACTCCACTTCGCCAACCTCTTGAATTCTGTACTATCGCGTGTTCACAAAAACGCAACTCTTTCACAAATATATCTCCAAGAGATAACGGTCGTCATGCATGCTGCAGCCAGAAAATCAAGCCAACACGCTCTTTATCAGACGAATGAACGAATGAGGCTCGAGTACCCAGACACTTTGGTTCAAAGGCCTTCGAGGATCGCTCCCAAAGTTGTCCAACGCGGGTAGGTACATGTGCTACTATATCAGTACTTCGCAGCATTCAAAAAGCAATATATGACGCTGTATCAGTCCAAAAGCGCCCAGAAGCCATTTTCAAGGAAATGGGCCGTATAGCTAGCACTATTCTCCACGATATGATAATATAGTCAACTCTGCAAGCCATATGCACGATTCAAAGATCATGCTTGTTCTGTGCCTCCAAAAGAAAAATGTCGTTCACCTCCTACCCTCCCCTGGTGCGCGGTATCGTTAGACAGTAGTGTCACACATTCAAGGATTACACGGTACATGGACACTTTTTCTAAAAATCGATCACTTCCCTCCTACAGGGCTATCGTGTGGGTCCCATCGGATTCATCGAATGTTGTGTGTCGTTGCACATTAAAATCAGCTGTCTCTGTCGAAAGAGTCGAATATACTGGTTAATCACTTCATGGCTCTCGAATCATACTGCGCTGATTACAGATCCTGACGATGTCGAATCCGGCGGACCTTGAGGTTCACCGCCTCGATTTGTCTCGCGGCTATCTATGGGATTACTACCCACTCGCCGGAACAATAGTCACTGACTCAAATTCATCAGCTCGCTAACACAAATTAGATTATCCTCGACACTATGCTAACGGCGGTGAATATCAACGGCTAAAAACCAAACTAGTTTTTAAATATGCATACTAAAAGGATGTCGTCGATGAGTCCAGTCCGCCTTAAAATACGATATTAGTCCCAACTTAGCTAGCCCAGAAGCTCCAATTTAGTTTAAAAACGCTAAAACTAGTTCGGCATCTCCGCCCTCCGGCCGTGATGAAGAATTAATGACTAAACACCGAAAGTGCCATGTCCTCATTAACTGAGCGAACTTCTCAAAGCGCATCCGAACTCCGGCCCGCGAGCTCGTCCGTTCGTCGAATGCTGCCTTGCGAACGAGCGACAGTCATCATCATCAGTCCCTCGGGTATGACTGCTCGAGACTCCAGAGATGCATCACCAGGCATCATGAGCTCACCGGAGCCCAAAATCCTTCGTCTCAAAGTTTTTCAACGAGTTCTCCAAGTGAGCTGCGCGGGAAAAGTGTGTAGAAAGATTGATTCAAACACTGTACCTGTCGAGCATTAGCTTAATTACCTAGCTCCACTTTCGATGAAGGTTTTTTCCTCGTCGGGAGAAAATTGGAGCTTGCAAGCTACATCACTAGCGCCCAGCCCTTTCGACGACCCGCACACCCACACACACCACCGCATCTGCATCCTCAAAGAACTCTCGAGATTGCGAACCCACATCGCCCACCATTCAACTTGTACCCGCATCCGCGGTTCCAGTAAACTTGTCCCAAACTCCAAGAAATTAAAGAAAGCGAAAAAAACGTTTGTTCCAAGCCACTTTCCTTGATTCTTCAAACCCAAGCTGTCAGTTTTGCAACCCTTAGCTTCGAAGGGCGACAAGAGGAGGTTCCACACCACCATCTCGATTCGAATTAACATCAAAGCCCATCTTATTGATTCCTGAAACCTTTTGAACGGTTTTTGTATTTTTGCTTCTTCAGAGGGTTTTCTTATTTTTCTATTTTCTTTTTTTCTTTTCATCGGAACCCGCAAAAGGATTTTTTTGGGTTCCCCACTTGTCTTTAAGTTCTGTGACCGGGGAAGCTTGTTGCTCGCCTGCTGTGTGAGGGTTGTGTCGTCACATGTGCGAATATCGTTTCTTTCCTGCCCACGAGTCGAAACCAACGTTCACTCAGCGGAGAGAGATGTACCATCGCATGGTTATCTCGCCCAATCGATGATCCTGCGCAACTACGAGCAAAGACGCAGGCAGACAAGACTAGCCATTGGAAGAATGGCCTTGCTGCACACATTGGCCAATCACACTGCCGCATCTTTTTCTGGGCGTTGAGCGATCGATCGAGGAGCGTTCTAGCTATGCCCAATATTTACTTCGGGGCGTCTGCTTGCGAAAAATAAGCAGCCAAATGCAGCCGCCACAGACAAAACTAAAGCCGAACGGGAGGACCTTCAAAAAATCCGAGGATCGTAATCGATATGATCATGTAATGTAATGGAACCTTCAAAAGCAAGGCAGGCAGGCAGCGTTAAGGCAAGGAGGGAACGGCATGCGACGCCTCCATTATATTGATCGCTGCATGCATCTTGAGATCACACATTAGCTTCGCATGGTACCGGATGTGCGGATATATAAGCATCAAATCGAGCTATAGGTACATTATCGATAACCGTGAGCTTCAGGAGTTGCATTTCGAGGAATGAAGAGTCGACAAAATGTGATTGCTCACAATATATTGAGATATATTGATATGGAAGACGTCGCCGTTTACCGCTTCGTATACTGTATTGTATGAGGCACTTTAAAATGATCTGGACTCCAACTTTGTTCCAACACATTCCTTTGAGGCTCCCGCGGTTTGGAGTATTGAACTGGATTGGATGGCATCCCGTCTCGTGATGAGACGTGACCTTTCAATGACGGTGAAAGGAAGAGTGTACCTCTCCTTAGAAAAGTACCAAGACATGTGAGCGTTGCAGAGGCACGGCTTGGTTATCAAGAAAACATGCTTGGATCCCACTCCCCGCTTGCACTAAACTAGTCCATCGTCTTTGCAGATAGTGGACCCGATGGAACCGGGCCCGGACTTTTTTCTGACTTGATATATTCTCTTAGTGAGGATCCAATTCAAGGCCATCCTCAATGCGAAGGCTTTCTCTGATCAGCGACTTCATGTAGCTAGTCCGTGATGGCTTCTTTTGATTTGTTTTCAGCTTGACTTTCGACATCTTAGCGCCATCCTGCAAGCTTGCGCAAAGGCATAATTGCTCCATCCATTCGAATCCATTCGCTTCACGTCGCTTGTATTCGCTTCCAATCATATGAGGACTCCGTATACAGTACACACCGAATTCTAAAAATCTCGTGCCGTCCATTACAACAATCAAAATACCTTCCCATTCCAATACCGCAAATCCCTCAAAAAACGGGCGGTTCAGAAAACACTAGTTGCATATGGTACAGTATGTCTACCTCCGCTAACGTCGATGTTGGCTCCTCCTCATAATATTCCTCCTCACCTTCCACTCCTTCGCACCCTTGCCGGTAACCTGCCCACCAACCACAAAGTCCAAATAAGGCATCTTCTCCACCCCACCGCTTCCCGTGCCTCTCCGTCTCTGCTTCTGCAAAGGTACATCCCTCCAATCCCACGCCAACCACACAGGCAGCTCGTCTCTACCTCTCGTCAACACAATCTTGTACCCTTCGTCAATCCACCGATTCAACTCTCCGTCTGATATCGGTGTCAATAATTGTAACTGTCCTTGTTCTTCATCTACGCCTCTCACAATAGCTAGTCCGATTGTGAATGTCGATTCTGTGGGTAAAAGCACACTAGTACCATCGAATTGACGGGAAGAGATGTACGGCACCACATCATCATTACCGGCGTATACAGCATCTAGACATTCTACCACTGGATGCGCCTTATCGTCTCCTTTTACCAAATTTATCGCCACAATCGTAGCGTTGATTGCTGTGAATGCGAACTCTGCGGTGATATCTGCATCAAGCACTGTAATCCCATCAATGACTTTATTTACACCCTTGTACCCGGCGAGCAGAGGCGGTATTGCAGTGAGATGGTTTTCAAAATCAAAAGAAGTCGTCTGGGCGTCGGGTGTCTTCGGAAGGTGATGAAAATAAGCTATCGTCTGCAGCATCCTCAAATCCGCAGGTGTGAATAATTGTTGAGTATTACCGATCCCATTCTTCATATTCGCGGTGCTGGAGTTGGAGTTCGAGACACCGCCAGGTCCCGCTGCTTCCAAGACATGTTTCTTGATGTTCGTCGCTGCTGCTGCCGGTGGAATTATTTCTGCAAAGACGCCGTCAACGTCACCCAGGCCAACCATATCTGTTGGTTCACAAATCAGAACCAACTCTTGGAGCAGCTCCCGTCCCATTCCCTTAACCCACCCGCAGGTGTTCACTACGAGAGTGAGTTTCTCGCCGTGTTCCGCCAGTTTTCTATATTCGAGCATCAAGTCTCTCGCACACCTGAGATAGTACTTCGGGTCTTCGCGGGGAGACGTGTACCCCATATGATGCTGTCGTAAAATTTCTGTAGAAGTGAATGCTGCGAATGAAGGGGACACAATCGGAGAAGTTATTTTGTGTAGCGAGAGCATGCATGGCGGTGTGAAGCTCGGTTGCCCGGGGTCGAGATCGAGATATACTATTGTGCGTGAAGGAGATTGAGATGTCACTATGGCATTTAAGAGGAAGCGGCCGAGTGTGGATTTTCCAACGGATTTCCCGCCGACTATAAAGATTGATTTTGGTGATTGTTTTGTAGAGGATAGAGATGTTATTGCGGATTGCCACGATGGAGGGATTGCGAGGATTGCTGTTGATTGCGGCGATGTAAGGATCTATGCTCACGTTAGAATTAATGATATAGGTGCTCTGCGGATTTCAGAACTTTACCGGTGTGAATGACTCTGATATTTCCGATTTGATTGTGGTAGCTATCAACGATGGTTTCCAGATAGTATCGAAACGTGGGCAAATTCTCCCTATATCACCCAATCCAGTTCGAGTACTCTTCAAGATGAATATCGCATCGTATTCGTTCGAGCTAGCTGATGGCTTCTCAACTTTTCGCTTCTTCGACTTGGGAGAACATTCTATGACCGGTAATGCTTGCGAACCAGGTGCAATTATATCGAGTGAAGATGAAGCCTCCACGACAGCACCATATATTGAAACGCTACCAGATACGACAATCATCCTGAATTCTCCCTGGACGACCAAAGACTCTCCACGGCGCAATTTAGCGGTCGTTTCGGCCTTTGATGCATCGTAAATGTAATTCTCATCGGTCTGTGTGAAATTCGAGATTTGACTATATTCCTCGTTAGAGCGTACTTTTCAATATGGACTTGAGTGCATATACATGAGCTTTTACCGTGGTAAAATAACATTGTTCATGTCTGCCGCCTCCAAAGTTTCCGTTTGAAGAGGCTTTGACGACGAGACTGCATTTTGCCGATTTGTGGAATTGCCATTCGGTGCGTCTTTACTGACTATTACTGGTGCACTTTCGACTGCGGGGGTAACGGACGGGGAAAGGCTCTTCGGTGTCGATGGTGCTGATTCTGTTTCCGCTGCCAGTTGCTGTTGTCGCAAACGTCTGGCAGCGAGGGCGCTAAGAGGCGCTACAGTTTGGTATTAGTAATAGGATCGCAACTTATGGAGCTTGAATTTAGAGGTGGTACCTTTTACTTTACTATCGCTGGTCCTCTTCGACATGTGCGCGAAATGTGATGTCGGTTTTCGAAGATTTTCTTGAAGAAAGGTGATTGAGGTCCCTGCCGAACTCAGACCTCGTGTCGAGTCCACGCGCAAGCGAAAAAAAAAAGTTGAATGTTTGATACAGTTGAAAAACAAAGACCATCTCGAACGTCAACCACCCGAATTCCGCTCCGATGCCTTCAAAATCGACCACCAGGGTTGCGCTCGCCCCGAATCCGAAGTCGCCCAATCCTCCTAAATCTAAAACCCCAAAATCATCAGAGTACATAGACGATTCAGATGACAGCGATGAGCAGATGACCGATGCACCGTCGAAAAAGGCGACAACCCCAAAGTCTACCGAGAAGACATCGAAGAAACGAAACAGAGATGGAACGGAGAAGGTCAATGGTTCTGGGAAAGGTGCTAGCGGCAAGGAACCCACTACTGCTTCTAAGAAGAAGGGCAAGAAGGTTGTAGAAGTTGTGGAAGAGTCGAGTGAAGAGTACGGTTGCTTTCTGGAATCTCGAGTAATACGTAGCGTACGCTAATCCATTGTAATAGAAGCGGCGAATCAGAAGAAGAATCATCGGAGAAGGAAGATGAAGAGAGCGAAGGCGAAAGCGAAAGTGAAGCTTCAAAGACAACTAAATCTTCAAGGTCGAAAAATACCAATACTTTCGAACTACCTCTCGACCGAGACGTACCGCCGGGGTATTTACCACTCGAGTCGACATCCTCAAGCTCCATTTCATCCTCGCTACAAGGGAAACAAATATTCCTTTTCACAGCACCTTCGAATTTCAGCTTCTCAGATGTAAAGAAGATCAAGCTTCATAGTGGATTGGAAGGCGAGACGATCGAAGCCGGAGAGAAGAAGTTTACAATTCGACGATCGGTGGACTCCGTCAGCTCGAGTATGAGATTAACCGTACCGAGGGAGGGCAAGAAGGGGTATCAATTAGGTATTTTACCGATAATTATTTTCTCGAATCTCAGGGATCGCCGGCGCTAATGAGTACTATCCATAGCCTCTGTCACACCTACAATACAATATGCGATAACGGAAGCACCTCCATCTACGCAGTCAAACAAAGCGACGGAGAAGGCTTTACCCCCTCCACCTAGAGCGCAACCGAAAGGATTGAAGATGAGATTCATGCCAGCCGGTTATGGAGACGAATCCGACCTCAACATCAACGAGGCGGTTCTACCACGGAAAGACCTAATCCAAGAGGACGGTGAGGATGTAGAGGATGTAGTTATGGACGATATTACTCCTGCGGCGCCGACTCCAAAGAAGGCTAAAAAGAGTGAAAGCGAAGTTGTAGAATCACCAAAGGAGAAGAAGAAAAAGAAATCGAAGAGAGTAGAGGAAGATGTTCTAGCAGAAAAGGACGAAGACCATGCTGAAGAACCCGAAGTAGAGAAGACGAAATCTAAAAAGGACAAGAAGGACAAGAGTAAAGATGACGAAGGAAAGAAAGAGAAGAAGAAGCACAAGAAGGATAAATCTAGCGGCTAGTCTCTTATACTCAGAGTAATTTACTGTATCATATACCTTTATCTACCACGTGCGATATTCTCCAATACGAAGATAGCTCTTACTGTGGCAGCTGTATCAAACCTTTTATAAATTTAAATACCTAAATGCCACATCAATTATATTTACAACCATAACTTTTCTATACCTACCCTATATGCAAAATGATTATTTTTATATTTAATCTTTGATAGAGGCTCTGTTATGACTGTCCCTGTGCCTGACTCTGCATCTGAAGCTGCATTATCTCTCCCTTCTTCTTCTCACTGATTTCTGAAAACTCTGTAATCTGCCCTTCTATCCGTTTTCTAGGACGAACATGAAGAGGTTAGCGATAATTTCCAACTACAAGTAACTTCCTGCTCCTAATTATGCTTACATTTCCTTCTCAATAAAATCCAGTCGCTTGTCGACATTCATTATCGCCTCGCTCTTTTCTTGTTTGATCAGCGTCGGGCCGATAAGCTTGTAAATATTGGCATCAGAATCGAGAGATGCGAATTCCTGTTTCCAGAAGCCGGCCGTATCAGCACCGCAGTATGGAATTGTTTGTCGGATAAAAAAACTCTGACAGGATTGATGTACCTTTTGGACGGCCTTGTTCTCCGAGAGCTGTGCGTCTAGACGCTGACGGGCTTCGATAACCTCTTGCAGTTCTAATCAAAAACTTCGTTAGCATTATATAGGCGGGATAGTGGGGGATGGAAGTTTACTTTTTTGGAGATCGGTGTACTCGTCCGACAACTGCTGCAGGGTCGCCATAGCTACCGATCGTACTACCAAACGGCTTCCGAACGCCGTGAAAGAAAAGAACGAGGGATCGAAAGTAAAAAAGGGAAAGCGAGAGATTTGATCAGATGCCCGGTCAGGTGGTAAGGATGCGATATACGAGATGCAACTAATAATAAAGAGAGACGAGCAGGCAGGTTGAGTTTCTCAGCCAAGCGGTGCAAACAGCAGTGTTGTTGGATTATTGCTACGACGCACCTCCACTCGACCCCAACCCACCCATCCAACGATCCATGGCAGTGGCCCATGCGCACCAGTTGATTAACTGCACTTGAGCTCAGTCTCCCCTCGTCTTGCTTGCTCTCTCTCGCTCACTCGTCATCATTCCTCTCGCCGGTTGGTTTCTGCACAAACGACCGCCCGCAGAATTACGTACCCCTTTGAAGCCTGCTCGGAACGACGGCAAAACACCTCCTCTCTCCATCTCGGTCGCTTCGATCTATTCTCCACGTCGTCTCTCGCTCGAATACGACCGGCCCATCTACCGTTCATCCACGAAGCTTAGCTCCTCCACCAGCTGACGCCGTAACAACCTCCGTCCGCTCCATACCCGCCACTTCACCTCGACCGAAAAGCCGATCGTCCAAACCATCATCATGACTACGGACTTCCTCAGTCGGGCTATAGAAGCCGTTAAGAAGGCCATTGAGGAGGACACCGCCCAAAACTACGAGAAGGCATACCAAGGCTACTACGATGCTTTGAATCTATTCATGCTAGCTCTTAAATGTACGGTTCATTCTCCGATACACCTACCCTCATCCTTACAAACACCTTCATACCGAGATTACGCTCGTGATATCCGTAGACGCTAACTTAACACAAATATAACAGGGGAGAAGAATCCAAAATCCAAAGAACTCATCCGTCAAAAAGCTGCAGAATACATGGAACGCGCCGAAAAGCTGAAAACGCATCTCGCCGACGAATCTACCAAAAAGAAACCCAAGGCGATAGGTGCGAACGGCAAGGAATCGGGGTCTGGGGGAAAGGCAAAGGGTGACGACGATGAGCTAGACTCCGATTCGAAGAAGTTGAGAGGTGCTTTAGCTGGTGCAATCCTAACGGAGAAACCAAACGTCAGATGGGAGGATGTTGCCGGTTTGGAGGGAGCCAAAGAGGCCTTGAAGGAGGCAGTTATATTACCCATCAAATTCCCCCACCTGTTTACAGGTAAGAGGAAACCGTGGAAGGGTATCTTGCTATACGGGCCTCCGGGTACCGGTAAGAGTTACCTGGCGAAAGCTGTGGCGACGGAGGCGAATAGCACTTTCTTCTCCGTGAGCAGTAGTGATCTTGTTAGCAAATGGATGGGAGAGTCCGAAAGGTATGGATTTTGCGAAATTATCAACTAGGCAGTTTTCCGCGATCTATGACGCTGATGCAAAGATACCCGACAGGCTCGTGAAACAATTATTCAACATGGCGAGAGAGAATAAACCTTCGATTATTTTCATCGACGAACTAGACGCTCTTTGCGGTAGCAGAGGTGAAGGAGAATCCGAAGCTAGTAGGAGAATAAAGACAGAAATGCTAGTGCAGATGGACGGTGTCGGCAACGACTCTACCGGAGTTTTGGTGCTTGGTGCTACCAATATTCCCTGGCAGCTGGACGGCGCCATACGTAGACGGTAAGTCATACTTAGGAACGGTTCCCTCAAAACACCCGCTGATGTATAACATTTTTTCAGTTTCCAACGAAGAATACACATCGCCCTACCCGACGCTGCATCCCGCCAGCGAATGTTCCAAATCGCTGTCGGAACCACACCTTGCGACCTACAACCGGGAGATTACCGCCAACTCGGCAAAATCTCGGAGGGCTACAGTGGTTCCGATATCAGCATCGCTGTTAACGATGCCCTCATGCAGCCTATACGGAAGATCCAGATGGCGACGCATTACAAGTGGATCGATGTGGCGGTAACTGAAGAGGATGAGGCGACAGGCGAGAAGAAGTTGGTGCAAAAGAAGAAACTGACACCGTGCAGTCCCGGTGATAAAGGCGCGCAAGAAATGACTTGGGTCGATGTTAAGAGCGAGGATCTAGCGGAACCGCCACTAGTATTAAAGGACTTTGTCAAGGCTGTGCAAAGCAGTCGGCCAACGGTCAGCGCAGAGGACGTCGAGAAGAGCAACAATTGGACCGCGGAGTTCGGTAGCGAAGGTGCATAAAGTTGTAGATATATAGGTCCCTTTTTCTTCCCTTTCATATAACTGGATAGCTTCTCTTCATCTTGTTTTTTTAACGACTGTTACGGTTTAATCTCGGCGATTGTGTTTTTTTTTTTTTTTTGCTTACGGGCCCGCGTCGCATCATGTCCTATTACCGTGTACCCATTATGAAGGATATCCCTCCCTGTTGTTTGCGAGGTTTCGATGGAACCCGAACTTTGTTAATTTTCTTTTCTTTTGGTTGTTTGGATTTGATAGCAAAGTTGGTGGCTGAGTGGGGTTTTCACATTTGAAGCACAATAGCGGCAAGTATACAAGTATTGTCACGATACTATTTCCATAAATCTCATTCAGTCAAGATCATATGACTTCAAGCTTTATAATAAATGTTTAACATGATAAAGCTTAAGCGCCTGTTTGCGAAGAGAGTAATCAATTCCCATATGATGTTCGCAGGGCCCTCGTTCCGATGCTAGCCGATTCGAGAAGGTTGCGACTCCGAAAGGTCCAGCACCCGAACGAATCTGGGGTAGCTCCGATGCAATTCAATTGACAATGACAGGTGCATAAAGGTACCTTACACCCCGCTTGACCCCTCTGGCACGATACTACTGCACGATGACACTATAAACTATCGTGGGCATCTCGCTTTTTGATTCAATCTTTTTTCTTCAATTGTCGTCGCGTCTGCTTTTCGAACCGGTTTGAGATTTCGCATATTATAACTATCATCTATTGAATAGATATCGATATATACCCGACCGAACCTTGAGAATGGTGTCCCCGGAACTTCTATACCGAACGACACGGGCGTTCGGCTCAAAGTCGTTATTAAAAGTACCTGCGCATCCATCCCCAAGACCAAAAGTTACGATTATATGTATACTAATGGAGCATTTCCATCCAGCGTAACATCCTCTACTCTTCCCTACGAACCTTCTCGACAACGCAGAACTACAGAAGAATTGATAAAAGTACCAGACCATCTTATCCTACCCTCTATCATGCATACATAAGAATACGTAGAACTCATCAATTGATTGTTATGTGAATATATATAGTCATCCCCTCCGCCGCCGAAGCAGTCAAAGATGTCAACTCCGGATCGACAATATTAGTCGGCGGCTTCGGTCTTTGCGGCGTCCCGGACTCATTGATCAATGAACTCGAGAAACGGCCCGAAGTTAAGGAGCTCACCGCAGTATCCAACAATGCAGGCACAGATGGGAAGGGATTGGGCAAGTTATTGGCGTCCGGGCAGATTAAGAAGATGATTGCGAGTTATGTTGGGGAGAATGTGAGGAGCCCCGAATCGTCCACCACACACAAGTACTCAGAGAGTTGATTCTGATTTAACCTGGTGTCTTGATTTTGGGGAGTTAGAAAACTTTCGAGAAGAAGTATCTTTCTGGGGAGATTGAATTGGAGCTGACACCGCAAGGAACTTTAGCGGAGAGGTGTAGAGCTGCCGGCGCAGGTATACATAAATCTCACAATATACTAATCCAATTTTGGGATCGAGATGGGAGCTAACTAGCAATGCTATGATATAGGTATTCCGGCATTTTACACACCCGCAGGCTACGGTACCTGGCGTCAAACCGGTGAACTCCCCGTAAAATACAACCCGGATGGTTCCGTCGCCGTCTTCTCTACACCCAAGGAAACAAGAGTATTTAATGGCAAGACCTTCATCATGGAGGAAGCCATCAACGCCGACTACGCTTTCGTGAAGGCATGGAAGGCGGATAGACTCGGTAATGCGCAGTTCAGACTCGCCGCGCAGAATTTCAACGGGGCTATGGGCAGAGGAGCGAGGGTTACGATCGTAGAAGCAGAGGAGATTGTGGAAGTCGGGGAGATCGAACCTGCTGCGATCGATTTACCCGGTGTCTACGTCAGTAAGGTTATCAAGAGTACGGAAGGGAAAGAGATTGAGAAGTTTACGTTCGCGAAGTCTGAGGAGGAGGTCAAGGAGGCTGTGGGAGGGGGTGGAGGTGGGTCCAAGAGAGAAAAGATCGTGAAGAGAGCGGCAAAGGAGTTCCAGAATGGGTAAGTATTAATCTCTTCTTCGATGAGTTAGACGTGCGGCTAACAGGATTTACTGCGTAGGATGTTTGCAAACTTGGGTATCGGCATGCCAATGCTTGCTCCTACTTTTGTGGATCCGAATACCTCGGTGACACTACAATCTGAGAACGGCATTCTCGGTCTTGGACCGTATCCTCAAAAGGGACAGGCAGATCCAGATCTTAGTATGCAGACCACCCTTTCGGTCGAACATGAGGATCTCACTAACAGTTATTACTCTAGTTAACGCCGGAAAGGAAACAGTAACTCTCAACTCTGGTGCTTCAGTCTTCGGTAAGCTCCTACAAACGAAGTCGTTGAACTTTACATATATCTGCGAAATCCTTGTCTAATTATATTTTTGTATAGGTTCTGATGAATCATTCGGCATGATCCGCTCCGGCAAGATCAATCTCACAATGTTAGGAGCAATGCAGGTAAACGAATACGGTGATCTTGCGAATTGGGCGTTACCGGGAAAGATTAAGGGAATGGGAGGCGCGATGGATCTCGTAGCGAACCCTGAAAAGACCAAAGTTATCGTCCTGACAGATCATACGGATAAGAAGGGAGGTGCGAAGATTGTAAAGAGTAAGTTAACCTTGGAACCAGATATATGGCGTTATAATTTGAATAAAAGAAGACACTAAACAAACTTTTCTAGAATGCACTTTCCCCTTGACCGGAAAGGGATGTGTTAGCAGGATCATCACCGAGCTTGTGAGCTATAAATTCCCTTTTAAAAAAAATAATATCGGGAGGGACTGTTTGCTAATATTCGAGTTTCTAGGCTGTTTTTGATGTTGACCACAAGGAGGGTCTGACGCTGGTTGAAATCGCTGAGGGGACGTCTGTGGAGCACCTTCGAACGGTAACCGAACCAGAGTTCAAGGTCTCGGAAAGCCTCAAGACTTTCTAATACCAATGACACGACACTTCTACTCTAAGCTAGGAGTTATATATATACTTCAGGATATCTTGTATGAATGCAATGGAGCTGGGAATTCTGTACGTTAAAAAAAGTAGATTGCGCAATCTCATATATAGAAACCATACACACATTCGATACTTTTGACGAAAGTACATGATCCCACAAGAAAAAGACATCCTATTCCCTCAAAGTAGTAGTAAAAACACCAAAGGTATTCCCCTCCGTATCGATAAAATACCCATGCCACCCCCTCCCCGGTATAGGAAACTTGGCCATGGCGATCTTCCCCCCCAGTTCCGTCACTTTAGCTTCCAACTCATCTAACGCCTTCTCGTCCTCCACTGGGAATGAGCAAACGAAGGCATTGGTACCGTGTTTGGGAGGTGGAGCTTGGACGGGGCGTTTGAGGATGTTTATCGCCGTTTGGGTGTTATCAGCTGAAATGGTGCCGCGGTGGTACTCGATTGGGAGGTTAGAATCTTGGGTGAAAGACCAGGATGGAAAGATGGTGGTGTAAAAATTTATGGCGCGAGAGCAGTCCTCGACTTGGATCTCGATGTAGAGTTGCATATTTTTTGGTTTTGTTTCAGAGTTTGTAGTTGGTATGACTGTTTGGTGTATTTTAATTGAAGGAGCTCTAGGAGCTAGTGCGTTATATCCTCAAGATAGCTGAAGTTCTTTTTTGCTTATGGAGGGACTTGATTTGAATTTGCAATATTGAAAAAATATATCAAGAAATATTTTGAGGGAAAGAAAAATATCGTATCGCGTATTTATGATTGTGAGTCGGAGAGATTGATGCACCGTCGATAACGTTATATTCGCGAGAAGACGTGACTTCAATATTCGATCTCGATCGGGTCGCCACGCGGGGACGTTGGAATCTCTGTGTTGGGGATGGTTACACACAGCCACACCACGAATCGATACCAGCCACATCGGGCTTGAAGACACTCCACGGCACGTCTTCCCAATACACACCTCAATTAAAGACTATATTGACAACCATTGCATTGTCACCAACAACATCAACCTCCGTAGCAATGGCGCTACGAGGTAAGTTTCCACTACCCATTTACACTCTCAGTTAGCTGTACTTACTAATGCTGTCGTCTTTCTGCGTGTCTAACAAACAGTACCCGTCAACCTCCGCCAAAACCTCTCCGTAGTCCTCTATGCCTTCCAAGCACTCAGCATCGGCGCTGTAGTCGTCGGTCTAGCTTCCCTCCTCCTTCTCCCGCTAGACGAGTACTCTCGCCGCACGTACATTTCCGAAAATGCGCTCCTCCCAGGTCAGGTGCACGCGTATTTCGGCGGAAGCGAGCAGAACATAGTAAGGGCGTTCAGGAGGGAAGTCGAGTCGCTGGGGAACAGCACTTCAAATGTGTACGTCCTACCCTCCTGTCTCTACAGATAAGCAACAGCAAATATAACCCTTTTTGAGACAATATATTTGATCGATACTAAACGTATATGGATATGCCGTACAGCGTCGCAGAACGAATCGCAGAAATATTCCGCTCCGCAAACCTCAAAGTAGGCACGCAACGATACTCTTACAAAGCAGCCGGAGGCTCCTACACCGGCGAAAATGTCTACGCGGTCCTCCACGCCCCGCGCGGCGACGCAACAGAAGCCATTGTCCTCTGCGCACCATGGAAGAATATCGACCACATTCTGAACGAAGGAGGGGTAGCTTTAACCCTCGCCCTGAGCCGTTACTTCAAACGATGGTCGTTATGGTCCAAGGATATCATATTCGTAATATCATCCGACGCCCGAGCCGGGCCGCAAGCGTGGGTCGACGCCTACCATGACCTCCACGGACCGAACGTGCAGTCGCTATCCGTGAAGAGCGGCGCGATACAGGGTGTCGTGGTGGTGGATTACCCGGGCGGTCGTTTCGAGTCCTTGCATATCATGTACGACGGGATCAATGGACAGCTGCCGAATTTGGATTTGATCAATACCGCGGTGCAAATCTCGCGGGATCAGATGGGGTTACGGACGGATTTACAGGAGATGTGGGACCACAAGGATACTTACAATCATCGGTTGAAGACTATGTTGCGAGGAATGGTGAATCAGGCGTTGGGACATTCGACGGGCCCGCATTCGAGTTTTATACCATATCATATTGATGCTATTACGCTTGCCACTCACGGCGAGGGATGGCACGATGAAGGATCACTGGGAAGGACAGTGGAGAGTGTGTTTAGGAGCTTGAACAACTTGCTAGAACACTTTCATCAGAGTTTTTTCTTTTATCTGTTGATGGCGCCGAAGCGGTTTGTTAGTATTGGGACGTATTTGCCGTCGGCCATGTTGGTTGCTGTTGGGTTGACGCTGACTGCGATACGGTTGTGGGTGGATCCGAGGAGTAGGAGTAAAGTGGAGGTTGAGGAGGTAGTAGTCAAGACGGATGAGAAGAAGGGTGAGAAGAGTGAGGGTGGAAAGGTGGTGGTTGATACGGTTATTGATAGTGGGCCGAAGAGGCAGTTGTTCTTGCCGTTGTCTATTGTCATTGGGGCACATTTTTGCGGTGTCATCCCCTTTGCCGTGTTCAATTGGATCGATTACAAGGTACTTTTCCCTGAGTTCGTTTTGAAGTGAAGATATCGATGAAGCTAACGCAGTGGCTCTTAGTCTATGGCAAACGTTTTTTATATCTTCATAGTCGTATCTGTTGCCTTTCCGACCTTATTATCAGGTCTCATCACACTGACTACGTCAGAGAACCGCCTTCTCCCAACCTTCCACCTCGCACGATGCTTCTCCCTCCTCTTTCTCGGAATGTTCCTATCCACGCTCGCCACTGTGAACTTTTCGCTGTCGTTCCTGATCGGATTGTTCTCGTTACCGTTAATGTTCGCACGGCCCACACCGACGTCGGTGCCGCTAGCTCTGCTCAATAGTATATTGTTACAGCTGACCAGTCCGTTCGCGGCATTGTTTATCGTGGCGGGGTATTGGGGTCTAGGGGTGGAGGATATTCTCAAGGAAGCGAGTTTCGGGTGGTGGGTGTGGGGGATGTGGACACCCGTTATCGTGTGGTGTGTTTGGTGGCCAGCTTGGGTGGTAGGGAGGATTAGCGTTGATGCGAGCTTTGTGATGTCGGTGACGAGGAAGGGGAGGAGTTGATGGAGTAGATTGATGAAATGAGGATTCAAGAAGTTGTATATATTAATATTAGCATTTTCTAATCATTGCATGCATGGTTTAATAGGTCTGATGAAAATATATTGTACTGTTATACAATTCATATATCATGAGTACAAACTGAACCACTTTTCATACGGTAAAATATCTATATAACGCCTTAAACTCCTCGTATCCCGCTGTCACCGATGCCACTGAATGAAACATAAACCGGAGTATATAGTATCATCATAAATCCTCCTCCACATCAACATAGTTTATACCGGCATCATGTACTAGCTCCGGTGCATTGTCGAGCTCAACTTGTCCTTCCATCTCACTACATATCGACATTCCCTCCTCCGTCTTCGTCGAGGCGGTCTTGGCTAATATCCTCTCCCTCGCGATTCGGTTTATGACATCGTCCGGCGTGACCTTGAAGAGACCGTTGTCGGTTCCCCGTCCCACGGCCGCGTTTGCTTCTTCGTGAGAGTAGGCTGGTTCTTTGAGGAGCTTTAAACGCTTCTTGTGGGCTTTGGAACGTTGGTGGTGGAGGAGGGCGGCGGAGGTTTCGAGGAATTTGGCGCAGGGCGGGCAGTAGTGTTGTCCCAAGGCGGGGAGGTCTTCGAGGGGGAGAGTTGAGAGGTGTTGACGGAGGCGGAGGGGGTGGTGGAGGTCGGTGGAGATTTGGTCCAGGTCACTGTACACATAAAGAGTGTAAATTAGAATATATATCTAGAAGAGTGGCACTAATGTATATGCATATACAGATGTATATTTGTATATATACTCAAGTAGACATGGATATGTATACGGATGGAGATGAAACATACCGAGTCCTGTTCCTGGTCTTTCGCAACCGTTGTGGACCCATAGCTCAAGTATGAATGGTGATTGAAGGGCAATTAATTAATTGGAACAATTGAGAATAATATTGAATTGGTCGGTCAGATGTCAGGACGGTGAAGGGCTTAGGATTCCTAAAGACGGGCCGAAGACGAGGTCGCGCGATTTAACGGGAGGGTCGCCCTTGTCGCGATGGGAATGGTAAATTATATGGGAAGGTCGGATCGAAGCCGAATATAGTTTTCTGATGGTCGCAGGAATTACAAAAAAGTGGTCTCCAGACCAGAAAAAGTTTTTCAAACGTGGGTTTGTCTGTGGCAGGTAAGGCTTAGCTTGCATGTCAACAGGCATGGCTGCTGTTATTTTGCGCAATGCCAGCCAGGAAAAAACAGACCTGCAGACCTCTGATGGAAGCGGTTTAGGGCATCGGCTGGACGAGGGGTAAGCTGGGTTTGGGCCAATGGGAGCGGGCCTGATTCTGATTAAAACTCAGAAACGGGGAAAGAAGAAAAAAAGAGGAAGGAAACAGACGGCGAATTCGACTCCCTTCGGGGCTGTCTGTTTGAGTTAACATTAGCATGTGCAAGATAAACCAGATATACCGGCGATGGTTTGTTTCTATGAATTGAAAATGAATTGAACGGATGTCCAGCGGGATAATAATGTACATATGATTACTATTACAGAGTAACACCCTTGTAGCAATTGAAGCAAATATATAAAATATCAGTATGGTATATCGAATACACACGGTTATAATATGCTGGCTGATGTCACCGCCGTTCTCTGAGGTTTTTATTTTTTTCGTTTCGGTGAGAAATTTTGCGGGTGGGTGGAAAGGGTGTCGTCGGCTATCATGGTTACTGGACAGCACGGAGGCTAGTGTGAATGAAGATATACTCGGCTCGGATTTGCTTTTCCCTTCGTCCAGATTTACTTATTCTCTCTTCTCTTCTCCCTTCCTGGCTTCTTCTCTTCTTCTTCCTTTCTTCTTCCTCTCTTCTCTTCTTCTTCTTCTTCTCCTCATCATTCATCTCCTTCAAGAAGTGTGTGCATACTAGTTTGAAACCTGTGTTGGAAGACACTCGTTCAACTACCACTTCATCTCTTTCTCTCTCCCACAACCCCACCCCCACTCACTCCCTCACTTCTTCTTCATTGTCTCTCATAATCCACCGTTACCATGTTGTCGACGGTGAGGGCCCTGCCAAGGGCTTGTAAAATCGTAAGTCCCTTCGGGAACATTGAACCCCTCCAGCCCTCAATCCGCTTTGGATGGCCTTTTTTTTTTTTATCGCGACGTTTGTTGCATGTTGCTACCTTGGTACATCTACGGGGACCCACCAATCGCTGACATCATATCGCCATATTACATAGAATGCCGGCTACCGAACCGTATGTCACCCCCAATTTCCCGACCGCCAGTCACTCGGCGCCGGCTCATTGCATCATCATCGTGTCTTTGTCGCGTTCTTACCGCTAAATTGTAACCTCACTGCAGGTGCAACGTCTACGAGGCCTCGCCACGGTCACCAATGACCCGCTGGATAAGCAGGTCCCCCAGAACAACTGGGAAAAGGTAAGCAAATACATTTCCAATCCGAGAGAAGAAAAAAATAACCATAGGAACAATCCCATTAACATTGCATATTTTCGACTAGGGAAACTACATTAACTACAAGTATGCCAACCATCACGGACATCATATATCCATATATACATTTTTTGTTGTCGAAAAATGCTGGTTTCTGACGTAGAAATTCGTGATTTGCTTTGTGAAAATCGTATAGAAAAATGAGCGAAAACCTCAGCATCGTCCGACGGAGGCTGAACAAGCCCCTCACACTTGCCGAGAAAGTCCTATACTCACATCTCGATGAACCCGAAACCCAGGACATCGAGCGTGGAAAGTCGTACTTGAAACTACGACCGGACCGAGTCGCTTGTCAGGATGCCACCGCTCAGATGGCCATCCTCCAATTCATGAGCGCCGGTATGGACAAAGTCCAGACTCCATCCACCGTCCACTGCGACCACTTGATTGAGGCCCAGCTCGGTGGTGCTCAGGATTTGTCGCGTGCCGAAGATATCAACAAGGAGGTAAATAACCCTCACAAGGAATACTCTTTTGACCGTATATGAATTGAAGATTTAATTGTATGAATCAATAGGTTTACAACTTCTTGTCGACCGCTTGCGCCAAATATGACATTGGTTTCTGGAAGCCAGGTTCCGGTATCATCCATCAAATCATTCTTGAAAACTATGCCTTCCCAGGTGCTCTCCTCATCGGTACCGACTCGCACACTCCAAATGCAGGTGGTCTCGGTATGGCTGCCATCGGTGTCGGTGGTGCCGACGCCGTCGACGTCATGGCTGGTCTCCCGTGGGAACTCAAGGCTCCAAAGGTTATCGGTGTTAGGCTTACCGGCCAGTTGAGCGGCTGGACTGCTCCAAAGGACATCATCTTGAAGGTCGCTGGTATCCTCACTGTCAAGGGTGGTACTGGCGCCATTGTTGAATATCACGGCCCTGGTACTGAATCTCTGTCCTGCACTGGTATGGGAACCATCTGCAACATGGGTGCTGAAATCGGCGCCACCACCTCCATGTTCCCATTCAACGACCGCATGTACGACTACCTCAAGGCTACCAAGAGACAATCTATCGGTGACTTTGCCCGAGCTTACGCCCACGAGCTCCGCGAGGACGAAGGTGCCGAGTACGACCAACTGATCGAGATCAACCTGTCCGAACTCGAGCCACATGTCAACGGTCCTTTCACTCCAGATCTTGCTACCCCTATCTCCAAGCTCAAGGATGTCGCCGTCGAGCAGGGATGGCCTCTTGATGTCAAGGTCGCCCTCATCGGATCTTGCACCAACTCCTCCTATGAAGATATGACCCGATCCGCCTCTATCATTCAAGATGCTCTAGATCACGGTATCAAGGCTAAGTCTATCTACACCGTCACCCCAGGATCCGAACAAATCCGTGCTACCATCTCCCGCGATGGTCAACTCGAGACCTTTGAGAAGTTTGGCGGTATGGTCTTGGCCAATGCCTGCGGTCCTTGCATCGGTCAATGGGATCGTCGCGACGTCAAGAAGGGTGAAGCCAACACCATTGTTTCCTCCTACAACCGTAACTTTACTGGACGTAATGATGCCAACCCTGCCACTCACGCCTTCGTCACCTCCCCCGATCTGACAACCGCCTTTGCTATCGCTGGTGATCTCAGGTTCAACCCACTCACCGACAAGCTCAAGGACAAGGACGGCAACGAATTCTTGCTCAAGCCACCAACCGGTGTCGCCCTTCCAGAACGCGGTTACGATCCAGGTCAAGACACCTACCAGGCCCCACCTGAGGACCGTGCCAGCGTCCAAGTCCAAGTCTCTCCAACCTCCGAGCGTCTCCAGAAGCTCTCTCCATTCGAGGCTTGGGATGGCAAGGACGCCAAGGACGTCCCCATCCTCATCAAGTGCCAGGGCAAGACCACCACCGACCACATCTCCATGGCCGGTCCATGGCTCAAGTACCGTGGCCACTTGGACAACATCTCCAACAACATGTTGATCGGTGCCGTCAACGCTGAGAACGGCAAGGCCAACAGCATCAAGAACGTTTTCACCGGAGAATACGACGCTGTCCCAGCTACTGCCCGTAAATACAAGGCCGACGGAGTCAAGTGGGTTGTTATCGGCGACTGGAACTACGGTGAGGGATCTTCTCGAGAACACGCCGCTCTTGAGCCCAGACATCTCGGCGGTCTCGCCATCATCACCAAGTCGTTCGCTCGTATCGTAAGTTTTACTCCCACCCTTAGATCATGCTAAGATTCGATATTAACAAGCATGGCAAAACAGCACGAAACCAACTTGAAGAAGCAGGGTATGCTTCCTCTCACCTTTGAGAACCCAGAGGACTATGACAAGATCAAGCCATCTGACAAGCTGTAAGCTTATTCCACACAACTGTCGCGTAAAGCAAGGAAAACAATACTAACCGTAATTTGCAACAGTGATATGGAACTCACCAACCTCAAGGTCGGTCAGCCCTTGAAGGTTACCTTCAAGTCCGAGGACGGCAAGTCATGGAGCACCAACCTCCTCCACACTTTCAACGAGGGACAACTCGAATGGTTCAGAAACGGTTCGGCATTGAACACCATGGCCAAGAAGGCCCAAGCTTCCGCTTAAAACATTAGATGATTATTCTTGTGTTTAGCGTTTGTGTGTCGGCGATGGAATCTTTTTTTTCTGTATTTGAATGAAATGATGATATAGCTTTTGAAGACAGACGGCATGACATAGCTGTCTGTCTTTTCTTCCTCCTACTCCATGTTACTTATTACCCTCTTCTACTTTGTGGATTCGTAACTTATATATCCTCTTGCGCATTGTTTGATGAGATGCAAATATCATTATTATTGGTATCTTTCTTTTCTTGATAGTATTTTGTATGTAAAGGATGAGGAAGGAAGGGAGAAAAATAAGTAGAGGTTGAATAGTACGAATGAACTGAAAAGTCTCTAAAGACGCTACTTAGCAACTATAAAATCAGATATTTCTAAAAATCATTGTCCTCATATCCTGGATCGATACTTAAGTAGCTTCGTAGAAATATTTCCCGGTCTTAGGGTATCCATCCGACATAACAAATGAACGCACACAGCTCCATATTACCAAAATACAACTACAAAAAAGCGAAAGAATAACAATATACACGCAGCAAAAAGGTGGAGAATAGTCAACCTTGTGGTGAGGATTGTAATATAAATAGATAAATAAATAGGTAAACTAACAGCGATAACCAAAAACTATAAAAAGCAGATGTATACTCGATATTTTTCCACGTTACCTCAAAAACAAACCCAACGTACCAGTGGCCCCGCCACCCCAGGGTATCACACCAAATCCCACCATATCACGTAATATATACTTCTATATATTCTATATCTCCTTTCCATCAGTCGACATCATCATCGCTCGAATGCTTGGGTACATCCGCCGCCCCCACCGGTGCGGGCGCTGGTACTGTCGAAGAAGCCCCGTTAACCTTCCCCTTCTCCTCAACAACCTTCTTCCCACTAGGATAAAAATCCACATCCCCATTCTTCCCCACCATCCCGATTCGATCATAATAAGTCTTCGCCCGATAAAATCGATCCAAGCCCCAATAATTTCCCTTCAACCTTTCCCTCAAACCGCTCCTCTCATCCTTGACATCAGTATGCTCGCTGCTCCCCTTGGAATCCTCCTTGATCCAGTCCCTCGTATTCTTCTCATACTCTTCTATGATCTTCTTCCTCTCGTCTTCTAACTTTGACTTCTCGGCTAGGTCTTCTGGGGTGGGTGAATCTATCGATGGATTCTCGCCTTCGATGGGTTCTTTGTATTCGTACGTCCAGTCTTCTTCACCGCCGAGGGATTTGGGGATGTGCGAGAGGGGAATGAATTCCGCGAGGTCGGAAACTTTTGTTGTGAAGTGGACTTTGGAGGCTACAACGGGGTCGAGCCAGCCTTTGATTATTTTCTACAGGAAATACAAACAATTAGACTATATTTGTAGAAGATTCGGGGACGCGAATGTGGGGAAAACATACCCAGATACCCTGGAAGATCCAAGGAGCGTTATGGACGAGGCATATACCCAAACATTCAGGATAATGCGCTTCAAAACACTTGATCATAAACTTGACGGGTGCATAATCCTAAAACAAAACATATATTAGCTGTCATATTCAAAACTATATGGCAACAGGGCAACAAACCATATTGGACATCCCAAACCCGGTCATATCGAACAAGATGGCGGCAGTATCAGTCGGATGCTTGAGCAACAACCTCGTCGTCTCGATCAAATATATCGTGTACCGCTCCAAACTCTCCGGCGTCTGTTCGTGAGCCTTGTGCAGCCTCACGGAAACAATACACACTGGCCTGTTATCCTTATCCGTACCGTGGATGTAACTCTTCCCAACCCTCAACTGGTGCAAAAACCCCTCGCAGTGCTTTTTCGCATCCAGATCCAGTTCGTCACGGGTGTGCATCAACGCGCCGAGTTCGCCTTCGTGAACGATATCCTCGACGAATACCTCCTGTCCGCGCCAGTGCATCGTAGACACCATCATCACGAGAGCTTTATCCACATCCCATTTTCGGGCGCGGAGGAAACGAAGGAGTAAGGCGTCTGGGTTGTCATATTTGACGAATCCCCAAAATGTGGTGCGTAGTTGCTCGGGTGTTTGGCTGGCGAGGGCCGCCTTGAAGTCCTTGCCTTGGTTGTATTTGTCTTCTGGGTCTGCTGTCAGGCCGGGCGGCGGGGACGGGGTACCGGTGACGGTGGAGGCCGGAGGGGCAAGTTTGTCTTTATCCTTTTCGTCCTTTTTGTCCTTCTTGTCCTTTTTGGAGGCAGAGAGACCAAAGTATTTGCGTTTCGATTTAGTCTTAGTTTCCGAATCCGCTGTGCCCGGCGGTTCCGGTTGGTCGATTTTTACGTTGGAAATTTCATCAGCGAGGGTTGATTCGTCGGTTGGTGCGGGTTTGGGGGCTTCCAATTGAGTGCTGGATTGGCCGAAGAGGGATAATGTTGCGTTCCAGAACGCCTTAAGCTTTACTTCTTGCTCCGGAGTTATGGTCTCCGGACGACCCGGCTGGATTGCCGTCGTCATGATTTCTTGTATATATATGGTATCGTTGGGATTGCGTGGGTTTGGGTTTCGCGGGGTATCTCTGCCAGAGCTTGGTGGGGCCGGAATGGGAGCGGATGCGGTATCCGGTGTTGAAGCCCACCAACGGAAGAACGAATAAAAATTTGAAAAGTCTTTTACAGCAGCAATAAATTTGGGATTTGAAGGGTCGATCGAGGGAGATTCTGCAATAGAATATGTGCAAAGGAGTATGATAAAAGCTGATGTGGCAGCGGTGATATATTTGCGACTGGAGTGGTTCGCGGGGTAGAAGTGAGAAATAGGCTCTGATCGTGTGCTCCGGAACCGATTGTGGAAGCTACGGGTTTGAGCGAACCTGAACCGGCAGCTCTTCTGGCTCCTAAGAAGAGCTCGTGATGACGATGGCAATAATAATAATTCCGACGACAGTGGTGATGTTGATACAAGTCGAGACCGGAGCGATATCAGACGTGAGGATGACGTTGACGTTGAAACGACGGTCGTCGCAGCAGCGCAAAAATCAGAAGCGAACAACGGCGGGAGGCAGCGGAAACTTCTTCGTCGACGGCTGCAGCTGGGGGACAGGTACCTGCGAATCGGATAGGTTCCAGGCGAGAAGGAGAGTATCAGATCCGGGGATGCGACGATATTTCTTTTCGAAAGAAAAGAAAGAGATGTTGTAATCATCAAGGAAGGAGGGAATTCGTATTATATTATACTTTAATCTTAATTGAAAGGCGCAGTCGACGTCGCATCGCATGAGAAAAGAGTACCGGGAACCCGCCGGATCCGAACTCGAAATCTCACCGCTCCGAGCTGGCGAGGCTAAATGTGAATCAGTTGAGCCAAGATTGTATCAAACCTACTTGGTATTTCCAAGCCGTTATTTGGTGGGAGTTATGGGTGTTCGGGGTATGGTATGATTTGTGACAAGAGGAATTAATCAGGGACGAACCTTGCATTGCCTTGAGAGCGAGGGCGAGTCTACGAGTCCTCGCATCCGCGTACCGGTCAAGCACGTACTTAGTACTATCCTTGTGATAGCATATCTGGCGAGATGAATTATGGAGTAGACGATATATGAAAATAGTATGCCGTAAGTTAACAATGGAACACGGACGAGGTTCTGAACCTCCATCAGTTATTCCACCTCCAAAATACTTCCAGGTAATCCTCAGTTAACCAATGTATCCTCTGCAATATATCTCATTTTTTGAACGCCTCAAGTCCTCGTTTCGTACGCGTGTCTGTTCGACGTGTGGGTACATCATAAGTTATCATTATATATCTTCACAGGGTTGGAGCTTCACATACCAATGCTACTACCTCTGTTTCTTACGTCATAGTTACCAAATATACATCTTCTAAGTCTCTTTGCGCACCTGACTTTTTCTCAATTCCTCAAACCTTGACCATTATCTTAGCCTCCTAACATTGCAATGTCATCTTTCTTTCAGCTCGTCTCAAGGTCATTGCAACGCTTGTCGTCCTCGCTTCATCTTCTGCTTTCGTCCAGTTTTTCCCAATACGGAAATCGTCGGTCACAAACGCATTTCCAATATCACCTTCAATTATTACTACAGGACGAGATATAAAAATTGCAATGATGAAGCACAGTCTAGTCAGATGTACGAACCTTCGGGTTCTTTTGATGAGCGACTTCATCCTATGATTCACAGAAGTCGACAAATTGATGCCGTCATGAAAAGGCTGTGAATATTTCCGTCCCCAATCAGCAAATAACTCCGATACACAACAAATCGTTGAAAATGTGTCATAAGCCCTGAATCTTATTATATTTAGTATATACTGTACCGGGCACACTGTGGATTATGTTCAGATTTACCGATTATTATCATGGTATTTTATTGATCGGCTCTCAGTTTGTCAGTGCCCAAAACTGCAGGTTGCCATTTTCTGACGAAACATTGGAGCCAGAGCTGATTTTTTTACTATATTCTGACCCAAATCCACGAATTCTGGTCCACTTTTTTAAACCAGTCCACAGAAATCCACGAGTTAGTTCAACCTAGTTTGCGAAAATTTCACATTCGTGGGTCGGCTGGAAGCAAGAGACATACTCGACGACATTGTGAACTCTGCCACTAAAAAGCTGGAGAGGACCTTGCCAAGTTGGAGTTCGAGCTGGGAGGAATCATATATTCTAGCTCTCGTCAGGTATCTGCTACTGAAGCAGCGCCGAAAGGTTGTCTACATACCGTATTGCAAGCATCTAGTCAAGGAAGATCTTGACCATATCAAATTTTCGGTCTTTCTCTCATAAGCTGAGGATACATTAAAACTTGAGCATCCGGGAGGCAATTGTTTAGGAATAGTTTAAAGTCTTTTCAGACTATAGATTTCATGAAGTTTTGCAATTGGTCTACCTTTTAGACCAGGTGTATGCCTTCAATCAGGAAAGTTTGGATCCAAATGATGTGGAAAATAATAGCTCTGAAACCTTTATTTTTAAAAGAGAATGTTATGTTAGGCCTAGCGGCCAAATACATCCTAGCTTAGGTGAGTATACTAATATAAACAGCAGTCCTTCTTTGGAGGCCTACAGCCTGTAAGACGCAGTGCCCTATTCTCCGTTTTAGAAAAATACTAATAAATATCATAGGAAGAACTCTCTAGTTAGTGGACATATCATATATATCATGAGTACTGTAGACAGAATTAACCTTACTAATGCTAACATCAAAACTTGCAAATGCATCTGCCGATGTTTTTTACATTAGTTAAACGGGCATAGCAGAGTTAACAACTTTGACGTTAAATGCCAATCGGTCTTGCAATTCAGTCTAACAAATATCAAGTAGCTTAGAGTTAGTGTTAGGAAGCTTGAAAACGTCAAATCGAGAGTTATAGTTCTACATCCGCTAAATCAGTTGATCAGGAACAGTTTTAAACAGTCTAGTGGCAGCTGATCGTGATAAAATCTCAAGGACTATACCAAAATATGTGGAGACAAAATAACACTTTTCAGTTTATTATGGACATCTGCAATATTTGCACACCTAAATGCTTTAGAAATAATTTAAAGTTAGTCGGCCTCGTGCAGGTTGTCAGTGTTGTGTGTGTATCTGCACTTGTAGCATCAAGTCTTATTTGCGAAAACCGTCTATTACAATGCGTTGGGTTCTCTCCATGCACGATCACTAGTCGACTCTTGTTGCCAGCATGATCACAGTGGTCTGATATACCCGCTCAATTCAACGACATGATGAATAAATAGATGTCACACAGGAAAATATTTTAGCAATGGAGGACGGACGACGGCCACCGGTGTTCGACATCTCCGACTTACCCGCCGAAGTCGCCGACGAGCTCGCCGCCTTTCTTCGCTCCCATCTGTCCCAATCGCATGTGAGTTATACACAACCTCGTCTTCGTCACCTTGATGCTCCGGCACCCGACTATACACTAATGCGCAATTGGTGACTACGAATACAATTATATGGAATCAGGATACATTCTACCCCACCCTCCTCACGACCCACTCAACCACACTAACAACTCACAAAGACACCCTCCGCGACATCCAGTCCCAAATCTCAAACGTCATCCTCCCGACATCCGATTCCCTCCTCCCCATCGCCCAAGACCTCAAATCCACATTCGACCAAATCGACAGACTCGAGCATCTGGTAACCAAGATTATAGCGCCACAGATTAAAGATCTCTCCGCCAAACTCGACAAAACGGAACAGCTGGTGCGGTGGGAGGAGAAGGCTTTGGTTGATGGGAAACGAGTGGAGTTATGGAAGGGCGTGGATATGGGAGATGTGAACGAACGGAGGGTGTTTAGGGCTGATGATTATTTCGATGGGAAGAGTCTGTTGAAAGATGTGAAGCAGGAGGGTGGGAATGGGTCTCTATGATACGATATACATATCCTTTTCAATTCATATGGGCTTCCAAGCAAGCGGTATGTATGAAATTGTAGAATTCAAAAAATGCTAAGTCGAAGCCCTAACAGTAAACGCCATGCACTCTATCTATAGATAAAATAATATACAATCTAATATACTATACACCCTATAGCTTGCCGTCGTGAGAATTGGAGAGTCATTCGGCCATAACAACCCTCATATCCTCCTCACTAAACCCTCCAACACCACCCCTCAAAGCCCGTACAAGCACAGGCATACTCCTCTCTGTGAAATCTTTACTTTGCCTCACGGAATTCAAATCGTCACCGAACTCTTCCGTCAGCTTCTTCATATAATACTCCTCGAACTGTTTCTCCGTGATTGAAGTCTTCAAAGTGCGTAGTTCGGAGGGTATAGCGTTCGCTGTAGACGTTGAGGGAGTAGGTTTCGCAGCTTTGGGTTTGGATTTAGACTGCTTTGGTGTGGTCTCTTCTTCTTCCTCGTCTTCTTCTTCACTATCGGATGAGGGAGAGGACGAGGACGAGGGGGAGGAAGAAGCAGCGTCCGCCATTTCCGCATCTGATGAACCCGAAGCATCCGAACCGGATGAAGAATCCGAAGATACCTAAACCCGCCGGCCCACATTAGCTCTCCTTCATCAAACATCGAAGTTGTATTTGCAAAATGGGCCCCCTACCTTCTTCCCGCCCTTCACTTCCGCCTTTGCCTTCTTCACCGTCTCGGCTTCAGCTTCACTTTCCTCCTCCTCCTCACTACTGCTACTCGAGCTGCCATCATCGCTTTCACTGCTACTGCTGCTGCTTTCGGAGCTTGAAACTATTCACAATCCAATTAAACGTTAGCGTTCCGTTTCGTCAAGTTGAAATACGACGTTGGTGGTAAGTGGGTCGCACACAGCCGACTTTATAAACGTAATCTCCAATTTCCCAATTTTTTCCCACAAATTTTAAAAAAGACCACAGAAACGGAAGAAAAAAGAATGAAACGAAACAAAGATGGATCTCATCTCATCTAATCTCAATTCTCATCTCGTCGTATTGAATTCATTAAATTTCCCGTGAGAGGTCTGGTCCGCAGCCCCAAGAATCCGAACCTTTAAATAGCAAAGTAAAGATGAGATGCTACTTTGGGCACATGCGGAAACACAAGGAATGGGGAAATTAAACCAAAAAGCCTTCGTCCAGGAGAATGAAAAAGAAGGTAAATGAGATCGATAATATAAAGCAAGGCTGTGCAAAGAGTGAACGAATGGAAGGGATGGGATGGTAACAACATACCTTCCGTCCTAGCCTTCCTCCTTCTCCTACGTTTCCCGGTCACCGTTCGGTTCGGTTTCGACGCCGTAGCCACCGTTACATCGCGATCGCCTGCTCTCTTTGATGTCTGCGATTGCGGTTTTCTGGCGAGCGGGCTGGAATTGAACGATGGCTGCGGCGCTGTACCGCGCGATATCGAGGGTGTAGGCTTGGATCGTTGTCGTGACGGCGGCATGGCTGTGCTGTTGCTTCCTGAATCGAAGGTGGGACTTGAGGGAGGTTGAAAATTTAGATTTTTTGGAAGTTTGTCGCGAGGGTCACTCTTTGTTTCCGAAATTCGGGTTTTGCGACGGCGTTTGCGCGCGGGACCATTCAGCTGAGCCTGCGTGACTATGCGACGAAAAATAATACCCAATGATGACTTGGAGCTAGTTTATATGGCACTTTTTAATAATTTCTACCATGTATTCCACGATGTTTTCAGACATCAATTGTAAGATTGATCATACTACGCTATGACAAAGCAAAAGAGAGTGAATAGAAAAGAAAAAAAAAAAATCCAAAAATCAAGTGAATACAAGAATAAGCACAAAAAAGGTGATAAAGAAGAGAATGAAATTGAAATTGAAATTTCCGCTATAAACGATTGGTCGATTCTTTTAGGAAAATATGCAAAGAAACAAAAGAGTATATGCAAAGGGAAACAGACGCCATGCCGATAGCCAGGGAAAGAGAAAAGAAGGCATATATACAGGAAGTGAAGTAAACTAAAAAGAGAGAGTTATCGAGAATATACCACTAGTTTTCGTCAACGTAGCTCGATTAAATATATATTTGCATAACAAAAAGTATTTTATTACAAAATGATATCCTTTTCTCTCTTTTCACTTATCACAAATCTGGTGTTCGACTATACTCATTTTAAAATGAGAACCCAGATTGAACAGTATAATACGTCTCTTTTTGTATTCTCGTTTGATCCAAATAAATGGCCCAGATTCAACAAATGAAATGATGCTAAAACAAAGTCTAAACTCTCAAAACTAAAAGACTACAACCGCACAAAATCAAGCCATAAGAATGGACAAAACCAAAGCAGCAAAGAAGGTGAAGCTGGCTGGAACGGCCATGTTGACAGCAGAGCTGGGCTTATCGGTGCTGCTGCTGCTACCTCCGGAAGTAGTACCAGTGGAAGTCTTGCCGGTAGTACCACCAGAGGCATCGAGCTTGGAGCTGCAGCTCGAGCTGACGGTTCCAGGTGTGGCGAGCTTGGCTTGACCGCTAAAGTCGCAGGCAGAGGCGGCGTTGTTTTGTGAAGCGTAGTAGGCATTGAGAGCCCATCCGAGACGGACTACTGGTGGGCACATGGAGTAGGAACCGTAGGAGCCAGAGGTACCGTTACCAGTGATAGGACCGCAACCGTCGGCACCGAGTTGACCGCAAATGTAAGCAAAGATAGCACCGTACTTTGAGTCATCGAGGTTAGAGGCTGGGACGCAGGAGAATTGGGATTGGACACAGTTGCAGGTATCATTGTCTGGAGTTGGTGGGAGGGCGGTGGAGGCGCTCCAGTTAACGTCGTTAGTTGGGCAAGCCTGAGCTGCGGTGGCGGTTGGCTTGTAGGCGGACATAGCAACGCTGGAAGGAGTGGCGGTTGCGATTTCAGCAGAGAGGTAAGAGTAGTCCGGCAGCTTGGTGGCGTGGCCGGCGGAATCGATAGAGACGAGACCGTAGTTGTTGGCTTCTTCGAAGTACATGTAGACGATACCACCGCTGATGACTGGGGACATGACGTTTCCGTAGAGAGCAGCGACTTCAGTGAACTTGCGAGGTCGGATAGTGTTGCAACCGTACTCAGCGAAGAAGACTGGGATGTTGAACTTGGAGTAGTATTCGGCTCTGTCTTGCCATCCGGAGGTCTGGAGGGAGGAGGCACCGCACCAGGAGTAGATGTTGTAACCCCAGAAATCAACAGCGGAGTCGGAATCACCGCAGTCAAAGTATTCGGCCATGGGCTCACGGGTCTTCTCGTCGTCGTTTGTGGCGTATCCGATTGGAATCTGTCGGTAGCCCTTGGACTTGATGTAGGCCTTCATATCTCTGACGGCAGCCTTGACGAAGGGAGAGGCATCAGTGTTGGTATTGTTGTTTGTGACCTCATTACCGGCAAAGAATCCCATAACATTGTCGTACTGTTGCATCAGATCGATAACAGAGGTGTAACGCTTGTAGAGGGCATAGTCCCATGCTGGGGAATCACGGTCAATCGACAGACCGGGCTCGGACAAGTCGGCAACAACGTAGATACCTGCATTGACGAGCAACTTCATGCATGCGTCATGCGATTTAGTGGTATCAATGGCATAGACACGGATCAGGTTGGTATCCAATGCCTGCATGAGAGGGACATCGCGAGCGCAAGCTGTGGCATCCGTGAGGGGGTCAACGAATAGCTGGCCAGACGGCAGGGCAGCAGCATCGACACCGCTCAAATCAGCCTGATAGGCGACACCTTTGATGAAGCTATAGATATAACGTTAGATATGCGCACAAAATACTATATGTGAGGTGTAATGGAAGACATACAATTGCTGGCCGGAGTTTTTATGAAATAGCTTGGATCCCTAATGCGATAGAACATATATTAGTTACCTGTTATATCGCTGAACAATCCGACGCTGCACTAACCTTGATGACGATTGGGTCTGTTGCGGCGGCACGCTTTTGGGGGATAGCGTTAGCGGTGACTGCGGTCGCCAGACCAAGGGCAGCAGCCGCTGCAGAGGCGAGTGAGAACTTCATGTTTCTTTACAATACCAAATATGTGCTTTTGTCGCAAGAATCGTGAACAAATATAGCGAAAGGGTTTCGAATGAAGATTTAATAGAAAAACGAATGTAGGTAGTGAAAGAAAAATGTAGATAATAAGACTAAAATCACTACCGCGAAGAGAAGGAAATGGGAACCTGGAAAGTACGGAACGAGTGTGTCGAAGAGATGAAAGAAAGAAAGAGAAAGAGAAGTGTAGAAGAAGGTTTACGAACGATGGAATGTTAGCATCGAAAAGAAAATGTCAAAATGTAACAAATTGAGAGAAAGAGGGAAAGAACGAGAGTTTTGAGATGGGAAGCCAAGGCCCGTGGGTCTTGAAGCATTTAAACAGAAAAAGGGGAAATATTGACATTCGGGGGGGCTGTGTGGGAGTGTCGCTTGCCAATATGCAAGAGAAGGGTCCCTCCGTCCGGGGTACCTCAACTGTGCCCTTACTCCTTCCACCACACTGCGCTTTTTAGTTAAGCTATTTTCTGTGTGAGAGAGTGTGAGAGCTGTCAAGGGAGGTTTATTACGGAGCCAATCTCACAGGCTGATGAGAGAGTGCTAATTGCAATCAGTTGTTGGTCGCCATCCTCGGTTGGCTGGCGGCGACAACATTGAGACAAAGATCGAGCGCACTGCTGTTGTTTGCGCACTTCTATTCGCCGGTTGGCATGTCTCTCCTGTTGGATGGACGCACCACGCTGATGCGTCCTGGTCGATGAACATTGCAATATGCTCATCACGAGTATGGCATATCTTGTAATAGTAACATCGGCCCATCTAATTCTTCAGGTGCGCTCCGTCGAATATTTTCATGGTCGCGCATCGATCGGATGGGCGTGATCATTTTCATTTTTTGCCATTCGCGCACCTGTCGGCTGTCGCATGGCCCTTCGACAAGAAAAGATCCAAATATAATTTTTGCATCTCTATAAATATGAATTGAGACTAATGGATATATTGAGAATGTCACTCTGTTTTGGAGAGTGTGCGCTTGCGGCATACGATGCATGCGTATCATCATCCATCGCAGGGGGGAGACCCACCAGGAAAGTCTTCTCGAAAAGAAATTATGAACATCTCATTCGATGCCATCTGAATCCGAGTTTTTGATAGGGAAAGAGAGAAAAGGAAGGGGGAGAGAAAAAAGGGGTATCTGCGCACCAGCTGCTTTGGGAAATCGGCTAGGTCCTCGGAGAGATTCTCTCACACACGCTGCCATGGGTGGGATAAGATGTTTTGTATCAAAAGTTACTTACACACAATCCGCCATATCGGCATCAAGTATATTACTTTACTTGAGTGAATGCCCCAAGAAGGTCTCAAATGGGGGGCTCGAAGTCGACTCGGACTTGGAAAACTCGCTCTCCCGTCGCATTCCTCGAACCTGATGAAGCCGCAAGGCAGCGAAAGCTTAGCAGGTCGCAGGAGAAAACCGCAGTGAAACAACCGCCCATTTTGAGCGCTGCCCAACAGCAGAAATCAAGCGACAAACAAAACACAAAACCCGACAACACATGCCGGTGTCTATATCGGTAGTCGTCGACGCGAGCAGCGCTATGTCGCACAGGGGTTGCTTGCCTCAGCAGTCGAGCGAGCATCCTCTCCGGGCAGACCACCCACCAGGACCGAGCCAGGAAGAACCCGAGCCGAACAGATTAAACAGCAATGGGATCAAGAGAAACTTGCGCATCGTCGACGTAATTGATATTTCTCAAATTTATAGGGTTGCCACGGTTCACGGGACATCTCGATCGCGAAATTGCCAACAATGCAATGCCGTTGCGAGAAATGTGTGACCCTCGATGCATAGACGTGATAACGGTTTGCATTTCGCGTGCCAAAGACAAGCAAGGCCGAATAGATTGTTCGATCGAAGCGATCGAACCTCTTCTTCCTTGATTGAAACCCATGTCGCTGAGCATATATTAAAAAAACGAACGTCGAAACATTCTGCATATTATACATATTGGCGACAGGCACAGGGGACGGTTCAATTGGCGCGGGGGTTTCCTGTCGATTGACGTCGTTGCATCTCGCCTTCAAATATACATTATATTATCAACTTGATAAACACTAGCCACGCCGTTGTATATACCGTGCCTCTGGAAATAATATTCCGGAGCACATCTTAACTTTTCATAGGTCATTTTTTGGTCACCCGACCTCAAAGTAGGTCTACCAACATTATCGACGTCGAAAGCTTGATTTTGAGGTATTCTGTACCATGTAGTTACAAAAATCGGAGGCGAAGGTGTCCTTATTTCCAAGAGAAAACGGTGACGCCACACGCCTTAATCTTACCCGCCCCCCGTGGTATGCCACCATCTCAGGTCTATTTTTGTCCTCTCCCTCGACTCGTTCCTCTCGATGGTCCCTCGGCCTCGTGAGCTTCGGTCGTCCGTTCGAACGGAGGCGATCCAGAAATGAGGGTTAATTTCGTGCCGTTCCCCCCACCGTGGCATGCATGTTGATTGTGTATCGAACGGGGACCGGATCTTCGTTCATCTAGCGCAGATGGCAGGCGCTCTGAAATTTCGTGGCAAAAGGCACAAGTCACTGCTAGCGTTCACTCTACTGTGTATACATCTAGTTACACATGTAGAAGGATTGGCAACAGAAATAGAACTGCTGTAACAGAAGCGACAAGCAATTGGGGTTAAAGTCCGTAGCTAGCGACTACTGAATCCATCTATCAAAAATGGGAGATTCCGTTCGTGTAGTTTGCAGCGTAGCCTCTTGCAAATGCGATGGAATATTCTATATAAATACGAAATCTATTGGGCGCAAGGGATCCGGTGCATCCGCAAACTAGCCCAAATCGTATCTCAGTCTAGCTTTGAATTCTCGTAGACTTGCCTGTCTCGTAGATTGCCAACGGATTTTGATAAGGGGCAATGCTGAAAGCCTCAGGGGACAGGCCAGCAAGCTGGCGCTGTCCTTTTTTCCCACCTGGACATTAGCATCCGGGCCGGAACGGGCTCTAGCCATGTCTCTGCTCTCGACTCAATCGGTGAGCATTGGACGTGATGAGCTGGAGTGGACTTTTGGTTGACAGCAACCTAACCCCCATCCATGCGTCGCACGGCGCAGCAGAGGACACTGCATGCACGTATGCACTGGCGAAAAGAGGTGCGCGCCCCTCGTAAAATATACTTTCCAGGCGCGATTTGTGAATGAAAATTTGTGCCATCCCCTTTCTCAGGGACCGGGGTTGGTGCCAGGCAAGTCGATGCAATTCCTGGGCCTGGTTCCTGTTCATGTTCGGATCGGTGGCTCGTTCGTGTGCCCAGCCCGCGGCGAGCTTTGCTTTGGAAGCAGAGGCAGCTTGGATGATTGATTGACCTCACATCATTCCTTTCTCTCACACCCTTCTCATATCCTTCCTTCCTCTTATTCCAACCTTCTTTCCCTCCTCAAGTTTCTATTTTTCCTCTTCTCTTCCCATCGTCCTCTCGTTTGACGGGAAAAGAGAGATTAGCACAGCTACTCGTTCTTCTTTTTCTTCTTTTCTTTTCTTCCCTTCGCTGTCCTCTTTTTCACTGATCTTGTTTCGACGTTCGCTTGTGGCAGAATCATCAAGACGTCCGTTTTGATCTCCTTTTTTCGCTGGTGCGTGAAGCAAAGGGGATTAACAACATAACATCATCCAACTCGGGGAACCGACAATTGTTCAATTTACATCAGTTCTTCTCGTCCGCATTCCGACCAAGATAATTCTCGAAACTTATCGTCCATTCCTTTAAAACATCGAAGAGAAAAAAGAAAGAGAGAGGGAGTCCAACTTCCTCTGACGTTTAGCACGATACTACTTTACTATCTCAGCATAATTCAAATCAAAAATCGATCCACGATCCAATCGTTTATTATAACCGGAATCGAAATACGGCGTGCCTTCGGCTGTGTCGAGTCTGCCATCGATTTCATCTATTGTAATTTGGTAGGTGGTTATGCTTCATATTTCTAGAGCACATCTGAAACGTAGCTTGTTGCGGCTCGTGGTCATATTTCATGGTTTCTCATACATTTTCCCCTGAGTTCAAAAATATGCGATCCGATGGGGACCTCGCTTGGTACGCATCAAATGAACGAATAATTTGAACCCCTCCCTTCTCGATCATATTGAGTTTCCCGCACGAGCATCGTCTGTCCGTATCCATATGCGTATCGGTCGAGGGATGGGATTCCCATTCCAACTGAACGTGGTACAGAAAGGTCAGAAGTTCTATTCTTGCGTCGCAAGATGTGATTATCGTGGCCTGCCATGCATGCTAATTGCGTGGACCTTGGTTTGGAGCTTTTCCCTCGTGTGATCCTGTGCGAACAAGAACCACGATGCTTCCAAGGAAAAAGGCTTGTCCCTTTTTTTTTTTTTTTTTTTTTTTTTCTCTTCCCTTTCCTTCTTGCAGCATATTGCATGCCACAATCATGCTTGGTGTCTTTCTTTTTGCAGATTTTTTAGTTTGGTGGACCAATCAGGGGAGTTGAGGTGAGCCTTTACTCCATTTTGCAGCGCAGGTTCGGCTAGTGCGTGTGGCTTATCCGCCCACCAAAACCTCGAACGAGTGGCCTTCCGTTTCGAAAGGAGGCCACCCCCATTTTCGTCGAACCCAATTTGCTGCTCAAGAACGAACAAAAATAGGAGCCCTTGTTAGCGTCGTCGCCTTCTTTTAGCCCTTGCTGTTTTTTTTTTTTTTTTTTTTTCCCTTGACGGTAGTAGCTCCGATCCGAGAAGCTCTCCTGTGTGTGTGTGCAATGCACCAGTGCTAGGTGTTTTACATTGACGACGCACAGCTGGGACCTGTCGACCTGCTATTTCATTCTGGTCGGGTTGCAAGCTGGGTCTTTCTGCCGTATCATTTCCTGCTCCGGCGAGACATCGTGCAAGACCAGTTCCTCTGTCTTATCCGCTGCATTTCTTTACCTCTCTCATTTCCTTCCCGTTTTCCTTCTTTGCCTTTTTCTACTCGCCCAGCTGCTGTCTTTTGTCTTTGATCCGTCTATCAAATAATCATATCATCGGTTTTCATTTTCCACATTCATTCGTTCATTCATTGCGCTCCCTTTTTTCAATCCTCTTCACCAACACACGACACGAATAACGGAAGAAGAAGAGAAGATTTACGAATTATCGCAATATACTTTTGCAGTTCAGGTCAGCTCCATTCGTTTGTTGAGCCTCTTCTCTTAAGTCTAAACTCTAGCCTTATGTTTGTGTACCTCTTCTGCTTCTTCAGCCTCCCCGTTTATGATCTTTTAGTGCTTTAAAGTTGTTATAGTTCTGTTGCCTCGTCTACGGCGAGTAGAGGGTGCCATCGGCCGTCGCTGGGCTGTGTTTGTTTACTTACCTGGATCGCTCGGTAAACACCACGTCTACCAACGCAACACACACCACAGCTCGCAAAAGGGGCAGAACATCCCATCCCCATCCCTATTCTTATTATTGCCATTATCCCCCACCACCATCCATATCACCGCCATCCTCTTTTCCCTTCGACCCCCGCAAATTCGTCTTTGTCCTGTTACTTTTATTAGCTACTTTATCTGCAGTTCGATATTGTAAAATTGGGATTTTTCAAGGTTACTAACGGATTTCCTTTTTTGCCTTTCCATTCAAGCAGACAATAGCGTCCGTCGTTTACTCTAAAAAAAACTACTCCTTCAAAGTCGCCTTCACCCGTCGGGCAGCAAAAATAAAGACTATCAAACTCGATCGAGTGTTACCCGAGTGCGCTTTTTCTTAATCTCTAATAGTACTAGCAACGAATTCCTCTTCTTTCTCACTGCCTCGCTGTTCTCCCAGCCAACGCGCCTGCGAGCCGAATTGAGGTAAGAGACAAGATATCTCTCATTTTTGTGTCGATCACCCTCCTCGTGTCCCTACCTCCAAGCACTCTCAGAATTTATCCGCATTATTTCCGAAGCTGACCGTTTGGAACGTTCTCTTTCTCAATCACAGGGCGTCTTCTTCGCCTTCGAGCACGAATCGCATGCATCATGGCCAGTAACGGCAGAGGCTATGATGACGGCTACGGCGGCCACCAGGGTGGTTACGCCGGCCAAGGTGGTCAAGAAGGATATTACGATGAACATGGTGGGAACGGCTACGACCAACATGGCCAATATCATGGCGAATACGACTACCAGAATGATCAATATTATGATGACGGGTAAGGGACATCAATGTTTTATTTCTCAATATCGAAACTAAGAATATTCTTTCTAGCCAATACTACAATGCCGGCCAGCATCCTTACCAAGATGGCCAGGATGGCTACTATGAGCAAGGACACGGTTATGATCAAGGATACTACGGAGACGGTTATGATTACGACCAGGGCGGTCATCCACAAGGCCAGCAAGGTGGTCAACAAAAAGGAAAGAGACGTGGTAACGGCTCTGAAGAAGAATCCGAGACCTTTAGCGATTTCACAATGAGATCCGACATGGCCAGAGCGGCTGAAATGGACTACTACGGTCGTGGCGATGAACGATACAATAGCTACCAGGAAGACGGACGTCGAGGATATCGACCCGCATCGTCTCAAGTTTCTTACGGTGGGAACCGCTCATCCGGTGCATCCACTCCAAACTACGCCATTGACTATAATTCGCTACCACTCGGGCAACGATCAAAGGAGCCATACCCAGCTTGGTCTGCTGAGAATCAGATTCCAGTCAGCAAAGAAGAAATCGAAGACATCTTTATGGATCTCACGGCAAAATTTGGTTTCCAACGCGACAGCATGCGAAACATGTACGACCATTTCATGACCCTCTTAGACTCTCGCGCATCTCGTATGACCGCGAATCAAGCTCTCTTGACTCTCCATGCCGATTACATTGGCGGAGACAATGCCAATTACCGTAAATGGTATTTTGCGGCTCACCTTGATCTTGACGATGCTGTTGGTTTCGCAAACATGAAGCTAGGAAAGACCGATCGCAGAACCAGGAAGGCCCGAAAAGCTGCCGCTAAGAACAAGAACCCCGAGGACGTCGAACAGACTCTCGAGCAGTTGGAAGGTGATAATAGCTTGGAGGCCGCCGAGTACAGATGGAAGACCCGCATGAACAGAATGTCCCAGCATGAACGAGTTCGCCAAGTTGCCCTCTTCCTCCTCTGCTGGGGTGAAGCAAACCAGGTTCGCTTCATGGCAGAATGTCTCTGCTTCATTTTCAAGTGCGCCGACGACTATTATCAGAGTCCAGAGTGCCAAAACCGAACCGAGCCCGTTGAAGAAGGCACTTATCTGAACAATGTCATCACTCCCCTTTACCAATACTGCCGTGATCAGGGTTACGAAATCGTAGACGGCAAGTACGTCAGACGAGAACGCGACCACAATGCGATTATCGGTTATGATGATATGAATCAGCTCTTCTGGTATCCGGAAGGTATTGAACGCATCGTTCTGGAGGATAAGAGCCGATTAGTCGATGTACCTTCTCCCCTTCGTTTCCACAAGCTGAAGGAAGTCAACTGGAAAAAGGTCTTCTTCAAGACTTACAAGGAAACACGTTCGTGGTGGCATTTGGCGGTCAACTTCAATCGTATCTGGGTCATCCACATTTCTATGTTTTGGTTCTTCACAGCTTACAACTCGGCCACTTTCTTCACCAAGGATTACGTCTACACTGAAAACACTCAACCCAATGCTGCTGCGTACTGGTCAGCAGTCGCGTTGGGAGGAACTGTCGCCTGTGTCATCCAGTTGATTGCAACTCTCTCGGAATGGGCATTCGTACCTCGACAATGGGCGGGTGCTCAGCATCTTTCTCGTCGACTTGGTTTTATTGTTCTCGTACTCGTCATCAACGTCGCTCCTTCGGTCTACATCTTCCTCATCAGTCAGACAACTCAAATTGCGAAGATTCTCGGTATCGTACAATTCTTCATTGCTATATTTACGGTTGCTTTCTTCGCTATCATGCCTATTGGTGGTCTCTTTGGAAGCTACATGAGCAAGAACTCGCGCCGTTACGTTGCCAGTCAGACATTTACTGCCAGCTACCCTCGTCTCAGGGGCAATGACATGTGGATGTCATATGGTCTGTGGTTCCTCGTCTTCTTCGCCAAGTTCATCGAGTCCTACTGGTTCTTGGCGCTCAATATCAAGGATCCCGCTCGTATCTTGTCTCTCTTGACCGTCAAGCTCTGCTCTGGCGATGCTCTATTTGGTGCCCAGTCCGACATTCTCTGCAAATATCATCCGCAGATTCTCCTCGCGCTGATGTACTTCACCAACATGATCCTCTTCTTCCTTGATACCTACCTGTGGTACATTGTGTTGAACTGTATCTTCTCCGTCGCTCGTTCCTTCTATTTGGGTGTCTCCATCTGGAGTCCTTGGCGAAACATCTTCTCTCGCTTGCCAAAGCGTATCTACTCCAAGATTCTCGCCACTACCGATATGGAAATCAAGTACAAGCCGAAGGTTTTGATCAGTCAAGTCTGGAATGCCATTGTCATCTCCATGTACCGTGAGCATCTCTTGGCCATAGATCACGTCCAGAAACTGCTCTACCATCAGGTTCCTTCCGAGCAAGAGGGTAAGAGAACTTTGCGCGCCCCAACATTCTTCGTCTCCCAGGAAGATCACTCCTTTAAGACGGAATTCTTCCCGGTCCAGAGTGAAGCCGAGCGTCGTATCTCCTTCTTCGCCCAATCGCTTTCTACTCCTATTCCAGAGCCAGTTCCAGTCGACAATATGCCAACCTTCACCGTTCTCATTCCTCACTACGCTGAAAAGATCCTGCTTTCCCTCCGCGAGATCATCCGTGAGGACGACCCATACTCCCGTGTCACTCTCCTTGAGTATCTCAAACAACTTCACCCTCACGAGTGGGATTGCTTTGTCAAGGACACCAAGATCCTCGCCGATGAAACTTCTCAAATGAACAACGCCGATGAAAAGAACGAAAAGGATACCGCTCGAAGCAAGATTGATGATCTTCCCTTCTACTGTATTGGTTTCAAGTCCGCAGCTCCAGAGTACACACTCAGAACTCGTATTTGGGCATCGCTTCGGTCTCAAACTCTTTACCGCACTATTTCTGGTTTCATGAACTACAGCCGTGCCATCAAGCTCCTCTACCGTGTTGAGAATCCTGAAGTCGTTCAAATGTTTGGCGGTAACACCGATAAGCTTGAAAGAGAACTCGAACGGATGGCTCGTCGCAAGTACAAGATTGTCGTATCCATGCAGCGTTATGCCAAATTCAAGAAGGAAGAAATGGAAAACACCGAATTTTTACTCCGTGCCTACCCCGATTTGCAAATTGCCTACCTTGACGAAGAGCCCCCAATCAACGAAGGCGACGAACCCCGTATCTACTCTGCCCTCATTGATGGACATTCCGAGCTCATGGAGAACGGAATGCGTCGACCAAAGTTCCGTATTCAACTCTCTGGCAACCCGATTCTCGGTGACGGAAAATCTGACAACCAGAACCATGCTATTATCTTTTACCGTGGCGAATACATCCAGCTCATCGATGCCAACCAGGACAACTACCTCGAAGAATGTCTCAAGATCCGATCCGTCCTCGCTGAGTTCGAAGAGATGTCGACAGATAACGTCTCGCCGTACTCTCCAGGCCGAGTTCCAGACAGTACTTCTCCAGTTGCCATCTTGGGTGCCCGTGAGTACATTTTCTCTGAGAACATTGGCATCCTCGGTGACGTCGCTGCCGGAAAGGAACAGACATTCGGTACTCTCTTCGCTAGAACTCTCGCTCAGATCGGTGGCAAACTGCATTACGGACATCCTGATTTCTTGAATGGTATCTTCATGACTACGCGTGGGGGTGTTTCCAAAGCTCAAAAAGGTCTCCATCTCAACGAAGATATTTACGCCGGTATGAACGCCTTGATTCGTGGCGGTCGTATCAAGCACTGTGAGTACTACCAATGTGGTAAAGGTCGTGATTTGGGCTTCGGTTCTATTCTCAACTTCACCACCAAGATCGGAACTGGTATGGGCGAACAAATGTTGTCTCGTGAATATTATTACCTCGGAACTCAGCTACCACTTGATCGATTCTTGTCCTTCTACTACGCACATCCGGGTTTCCACATCAACAACTTGTTCATCATTCTTTCCGTGCAACTCTTCATGTTGGTCTTGCTCAATCTCGGTGCCTTTGTGCATGAGGTTACACTTTGCGAATTCCGAAAAGGCGCTCCAATCACCGATCCCCGTACCCCTGTTGGTTGCTATGAACTCGTTCCTGTCATCCATTGGGTTCAGCGTTGTATAATTTCCATTATGATTGTGTTTGCCATCGCCTTTTTGCCTCTCGTGGTTCAAGAACTTACGGAGCGTGGTTTCTGGAGAGCGTCTACTCGTCTCGCCAAGCACTTTGGATCTTTCTCGCCGTTCTTCGAAGTCTTCGTCTGTCAGATTTACGCCAACTCTCTCCTCAACAATTTGGCATTCGGTGGTGCGAGATATATCGGTACTGGTCGTGGTTTCGCGACGGCCCGTATTCCTTTCGGCGTTTTGTACTCACGTTTCGCTGGTCCTTCCATCTATCTCGGAGCTCGTTCGCTGATGATGTTGCTCTTTGCGACTGTCGCTATTTGGATGCCTCATTTGGCCTACTTCTGGGCTTCCTTGCTCGCCCTGTGCATCTGTCCTTACCTCTTCAACCCGCATCAGTTCGCATGGAACGACTTTTTCATCGATTACCGCGACTTCTTGAGATGGTTGTCTCGTGGAAACTCTCGCTCGAATCACTCTTCGTGGATTTCTTTCTGCCGTCTGTCTCGTACCAGAATCACTGGTTACAAGCGAAAGCATTTGGGTGATCCATCCGAGAAGCTTTCTGGTGATGTCCCGAGAGCCAAGCTCACCAACATTATCTGGAAGGAAGTCCTCGGACCATTCGCCTTGGTTGTCCTCACTCTCATTCCTTACTTGTTCATCAACGCTCAGACCGGTGTCACAAAGTCGAAGACTGGTAAGCCTACAGACACCACGACGGTGCCAACCAACTCGTTGATTCGTATTGGTTTGATCGCTCTGGGACCTATTGCCATCAACCTTGCTATCTGCGCTGCTTTCTTTGGTATGGCTTGCTGCATGGGACCAATCTTCACCATGTGCTGCAAGAAATTCGGTGCCGTCCTCGCTGGTATCGCACACGGTATCGCTACGCTCATGTTGATTGTCTTCTTTGAAGTTCTTTGGTTCTTGGAAGGCTTCAACTTCGCCCGTGCCATGCTCGGATTGGTTGCAGTGACAGCCATTCAACGTTTCATCTACAAGCTACTCATCACCTTCACGCTTACTAGAGAGTTCAGAACCGATGCTAGTAACATCGCTTTCTGGTCTGGTAAATGGTACGGTCTCGGTCTCCACGCCATCTCTCAACCAGCCCGTGAGCTTCTCTGCAAGACCACTGAGATGGGTTTCTTTGCTACTGACTGCATTTGTAAGTTTTTGCTCTCATTCTTCCCTCTAGTATAACAGAGCGCTAATAATTTTTGTAGTGGGTCACTTCCTTCTCTTCCTCCAATTCCCGATCCTGATGATTCCGTTCGCCGATCGCTTCCACAGCGTTATGCTCTTCTGGCTCAGACCATCCAAGCAGATTCGACCACCAATCTATTCTTCCAAGGTGTCCAAGCTCAGGAAGAGAAGAGTTATCCGCTTCTCTATCCTGTATTTTGTTCTTCTTGCCCTCTTCGTTGGCTTGATTGTCGGGCCTGTTATCGTAAGCTTTTCTCTTCTCGCCCACATTAATTTTCCAATGATACTAATATTGATACTTTGCAGGGCCAAAAATACATTGGAGATCTCAGCACTAAGCTCAAACTCCCGATCAATCTCTTCCAGCCCACCAAGTTCAACAACACTGATATCTCCGGCTGGTCGACGGATCATTTTCCCGTTTCGACCACCAAGAAATAAATCAAAAAACAAAGAAGTGGGAAGATGAAATGATGATAATAAAATACTTGGAGGTGATGAATGATTGATACATGTGGTTTCTAATTTTTGCTTTTCTGGTTTTCCCTTTTCATTAATTGTGAATATACACGTGTACAAAGAAGAAGCAGAAGAACTTGCAGAAGAAGCGGCTTTCTTTCCTCTTTTGTCTCTTTGTAGTAACGCTGCCATTAACTGTCTAAAGAAAGCATCAGCGGAAAAATTCGGTTTATATTCGGGCATTGGCGCAGTCTTTTATGATGAATTGTTTTTTTTTTTTTTACAATTTTCCTTGTTCATTGGTTTCTCATTTTTATTCTCTTTCCATTACTTTAATGTTATACAAGCACAAATAAAGAATCGTTCTTTTCTCTTCTTATCATATACACTTCTATTCTCTCCATTCGTTTTACCATGTCTTTGAAATGTATCCTTTTATTGGTATTCAATCATGAAATTACAAGGAGGTTTTAATCGAATAATACTTGTCGTCACCCTTTCCCTTCACCATTATCACCTGACTGATTCTTCCATTTTCTGAACTGGCATTTTCTGAATTGGCCTACCAATTGATACCGTCATTCATCAATATGCAACTGCTAGAGACAAGAGATGAGATGAATACAATCGCGCCACCAAGGGACTAAACTGCGGATTTTTTTTTCCTTTTCGGCTAAGCTTTGGGCTGCAGAACGGGCAATAGTGAACCGGGTATTTACGCGAGGCACAGGAAGGAAGGCAAAGTGGAAAGGCAGGCCAGGGCCAGGGCCAGGGTGCCAGAACCAGGTATGCAACTTGGCAGACGTCACACGGCAACCCTTATGGCGACCAACGTGAACTGAACCGACATCAGTCGCATTTGGATTGGAGGCGGGGGAATCGAGTCTCCCACAGGCTAAGAGGAATCGAAGGGGGGGATGTGATGCTTGCGATCGTCTGGTGATGATTTGAGTGTTTTAATAGGGGAGATGGTGTGATTGGGCGGTGATAGTATACTAATAGTGTAATGGCAGGGACCCTTGACGCAGCAGTTTATTCTTGATTTCATGTCCCCAGCTGAGCTTGAGCTTGGAGGCAAGATAGATGGTATATGTATCTGTCGTGTGTAACTTGGTTGTAACTTGTGAATGGGACGTCGTATGAGGGCTAAACTTGAGACGAAAGAGGAACTTCCGTTGAGGATGGCTTGAAATTCCCATGCTGCTGGATATCGAATTTTATTAGAATTCTCTCTTTTTCCGTTTTATTTGGCAGAATATCGGATTGGATATATTCAAGTATGTAAGGGCTTCAGGTGATATCAAATTTCCTAGCTGCCTGTTTGCGGAGTGCTTCGACATGTATAGCTTGACTTGTTAATATGCATTAAACCTCCGAACAGAATAGAACAATATAGCAACCACTTCCCCCTCCTCCTCCTCAACTTCCACGGGTTCACACTCTCTACAACGACCCAAGGCACTCCAGATTAATTGAGAAAACCCAATCTGTTGGTGGGAAGTAGGAGAAATCATATGATTGCGTAGTTATCATTACTATCATTGCTGCGCTGAGCGGGTTTCATTTTTCCTCCGTCATCGACATCATCAAACAACCTCCATCATCGACCCTCTTCTTCTTCCTCAACTTCATCTTGGGCCTACCTCCTCATATCTACCCACTCTCAATACATCCCTCTAAATAAAACAATCTCATTTCAAAGCTTCTACATCTTATACACTTATCGAATAAAAGAAGAGCTATGGCTACCACTCTTCTAAACCTCCCTCCCTCCACTCCCTCAAACACCGACACTGGCTCCGACCCAGGTACTCCGGCCAGCGGCATCTCCACCCTCTCCACCACCGCCATCAAAGATGGTCATGAAGGCCAACACCTCCACACGAGCATGGACATCGCCGCCGATCGAGTCGCCCGTCTCGGTGGAATCGGCACCACCCCGACAAAGGACTACTTTGAACCCCCAAACATTCCTCACACCCCAGGTTCCGCCTCCATCGTCTCCTCCCTCGCCGACGAGCATGGCTCCATAGAAGGTGAAGCAATCGGCCCGAATAGCACACAAGCCAAACGCGAAAGCATGGCCGCCGTCCTCGCCCGCCGTCAACTCGAACAGCAGCAGCAGCAACATGTGCTCAACCAATCCGTCCCCACAATCTCCACCGCTCCCGCTGTCAGTTATGGTGGCTTTGGCGGTGGCAGCAGTTCCGCAGGATCAATGAATAGTAGCACCCATGTTAGTACCATCGCCCCCGCCGTTTCCCCGCTCCCTTGCGCGATCAATGCGCCTGATGGCAACATCCCAACTTACTACGGTGGTGGTCACGGTGGTGGTGGCGGTGGTGGCACCAGTAGCAGATCCGCTGATTCACCTGCATCGATCCAGACCACGCCGTCGGCTGCGGAAGCTAGAGTTGATGCGAAGTTGATCGATGGGATGACGTATGATGAGGGTGATACGACGGGTGAAGGGTTGGGGAGACGGGATACGCTTCGTCCTGGGCAGTTTCCTTCGGGGTTGGGGAATTTGAATGGAAGAGATGAGGATACTTCGATGGATTAGAAGTGTCTCTTGTCCTTTTTTTTCTTTACAGGTTTATGCTTTTTTGTTCTTGGTTTCTTGATTTTGTGGTTTGTACTGGTTTTTTATAGGGGGTTTTTTCATTGCTCTTTTACACTGACGATAAACGAAGAGACGCCGGTTGGCGCTGGAACTTTACTTTTGTTTTTTCGCTTCTCTTTTCATCCCTAAATCTGGAATACAAAAAAAAAAAAGAAGAAGAAACTAAGGAAGGAAAGAGAAGGAGAAAACCCATCAAAACCGATAAAATATCGTTTCGAAAAACATTTATGTTTTAGCAAAAATTAGGGGATATTGTACCCTATTGAACATTGCCCGTCACGCTTTTATTATAACCAACGGATCTTGAATTCTTGTTCGTTCGTTTTTATATTTTGGAAGGATTATAAAAGAATTACCGGAGTTATTTGTTCATTTCGAAATCTTGCTCTGTTTTATACTATTTTATAAAGATGGGGGTCGGATTAGTCTGTTGGGTGCTCGTTGATATCACTGTATTCCTAATTCTATATTATAAACCTCTTTTGCACTTTCGAGCTTTTGAAATATCGATTAAATCTGGTCGAATATACGGCACATACGACTATATTTATGAACTGGATAATCGAAATTGTTGGGTGGAATGACATTTATCATTGAATAAAACGTATGGGGTATCTTTGGATTGGTTCCAGAATAGAAGCATATACAGACAAATTGTATATAACGGCAGCCCACCGGAAATGATAGATAAGGTCTTCTTTATTTCTTTCCCTTCTTCTTACTAGTCTCGGTTTCGTCCCCATCATCCCGGGGCATAACCATCCCCATAGACCGCAACATATTCGCTGCAGGTCCGGAATCACCACCCTGCGTCTTCAAACTCTCCAACATATTTTTCGCAATCTCATAGTTGAGTTCCGCGTCCGGATTACTTTGCTGCATCGTGGTCGATGCAGGGTTCCTGTATTTCTTCCGTCCTCTGATGCTGCCCTGCTGGTCGACATTAGCACCGGGTCGGTCGGGATCCAATGCACCAGCGGCAACCAATTCTTCTTCCATCTTTGCCATCGTCTGTCGTATCGACATCTCCTCCTCATCGTCATCTGATATCTCGTCTTCTTCATCAGGAAGATGAGATTCAGCTGGTAGACCTGCATATAGGAAACCCCGTCAGTACGTTTCGTTCAGCCGGAACATCATAGTATATTTATAGAAACATACCCATCATCTCCCGCATCATCCTGGAAAACTCCTTCTCATCAAAACTAGCATCAATGTCTTCTTCATCCGTGCTGATATCCCCCTCATCATCATGAATATCATCGTCATCATCACTATTGAACCCGTCGTGGTGGGATGAAAAGCCCTTGACCCCATCAAACCCTGCCGAATCGTCGTTCATAAACTTTTCGAAATTCTCAACCATTTTCTTCAACTTGTCTTGTTGTTCCTTATCGTTGAAGGCTGACTTTTCGAATCCCATCGTGGCGGTATTGTTACCTTGAGTGTTGCCGGTATTGGTTGTACCCGCCAGGTTCGCTTCGAATTCTTGATAATCAACGTTCATCCAATCCTCGGAGTCAACGCGATGGTTCCACCCTTTTATCTCCTCGTCGGATGGTAACTTCACCTTGCCACTACCTTCTCCATCTACCGAACGGAGACAATTAATTATATCTTTCGCTTCAGCTGCTAGCCGTCCCTCCGTCTTTTGTTTATTACCTGATACCAGGAGTTCGAGGCCGCATGTAAGCTTCATACCCAGTTCCGATGCAGGGAACTGGGGTGATTCCTTGCCCGGGAGTATAAACGGCTTGGGAGGGCGGAAGACCTGCTGTTTCAACTGCGCGTAGGTTATCTTTGTGAAGCGGACGGACATGTCGACGGGGTCTCGTGGGGGGAAGGTTGGCATTGTGTTGCATATCTGTTTCCGAGTTTCAAGGGTCGTCCTTGTCGGTTAGCACATGGTACATACCGAGAGTACATCCTTGCGCCACGCCACGCGGTGGAGGCTCGTTTGTCTGGGACATGATGGGTTTTGTTCCTGGATGTGTGTGGGAAGGAATTGACGAACCTTTAATTGAACTGGATCTCGAAGACAGAAAGTTTCCACGATCGTAGAGATCAATTTTGGTTTTTCGTGCAGGATTTTGGCAACCGTTCGCGGGACCGTCACGCGAGCGTTGTGAAAGTGATCTTTTAGCGAGGCAGGGTAGCTTGTTTGGTGTATATTATTAGGATATCATATTATAATGAGCAGAATATGGAAAAGTCTTACTTTGAAATACGATAAAATGCCTCCTCCTCGACAATTTGAATGTGCAGCAGGTCCTTTTGAAACTTTTCGAGAAATTTCAAGGCGTCTTTGATGCCTAGCGAGCGTAAATGGCCTGCTTTTGCGGCGGCTCGGTCTTCTTTGGATCGCGGGATTATACGCAACAACCCTTTCGTTATCCAGACCTGTTCACAATCATCAGCCGTGGGTTAAAGAAATATGCACCAGGTTGGGATTATTTGCTGACTCTATTATCGGCCACTTCGGGGCTTAACCAGTTGGGTAGCGCGTGGGCGGCTTCGATCAGGAGGAATTCGCCATCCGTATCAACTACACTGTTCGGATGAGTATGGCATGATATATATCAAACTTCGAAGTGACAAGTGGAGATGATATGAACATACCGTATCCACAAGCGGGGAAACCGTTTGCTAATCTCCCGCAATAGGAAGACCGTGAACCATTCATCATCTATGGATTCGCCGAATTCGATGCGTCCTTGGAGATATGCGATTCCTAAATATAGAGTAATATATTAGATACTTTTGACTTTTTGGTCGGGCTGGAGCGACGGTGGAGTGGAGATGTTGTACCCTCTTTTTCGACGAGTTTCAGATTGAATTCATCTCGCTGCCAGATGAAGTCGTTGGTGAAGGGCTCGATAGATTTTATGATTTCTGGTAGGAGTTTTTCAAGCTCTGATTTGATGTCCTTTTGGGATACGGCGCTATCCGAGGTGGGGACGAGGTGGATGTAGTATTCCACTGTATCTTCGACTAGGGACTGTCGTGGGAAGCTTCCCAGTCCTAAGGATGATGCGAGTGAAGTAAAGTCCATGATTTTAGCGTAAGTAGCCCAAAATCTTCCCGAGCGAGGTTTTTCGTATAAGCCGTCTGAAAGATTCCGCGTCTGACGAGTCAGAAAATTTGGGCGGTGCTTCTCAGGTCTAGTTTCTCAGGCTACCGGTTGGCTATTCTTTGATAGGCTGAGACTCGTTATGTGACAGTGGGAGATATTCGATCAGGATTGTATCGATATCGTGTCTTCATGCCATGATCTTGGTTGCGGGATCAACTGTGGCTTGGAGATTCAGCTAGCCCATGCACACATCAAACATGATCTGATGGAGGCGCGCTCGGGAACCCTGTAAGTAGCGCGGTGTGAGATATTCCGGTTGCAATTGAACTATCGCGGTCGCTGTTCCATTACAGCCGTTGAAGTAAGTTAGATGAAAATCTGTAGAGACGAATGACTCGTGTTACCTCAACCAAGCGACGCCCCTCTGCGACGACAAGCCAACACAGTCCTCTTCAACCGCTTCACTAAGCCCTTTTCAAGATCAATCTATCATGACGAGTCAGTCAACGGCGGATGGCTGCACCTTGCTGACACGGAAACTATGCCTGTTTGATGGCCATCGGTTTGAAATTAACAGCTAGCTATCTCCAAAAACGAAAAGAACACCTTACAGCCGGAAAGGTTGATAGCTATAGCTAGCTAGCTCGCAGGTTCATTGGATTTCATTACGTACAAGATATCTTGTGTATCTTCCCCACGTTCGCTTTATTGGTTCACCTAGTCCCCAGGCCGCTCCCGTAGCTTTATATTTTGAGCTGCTTCCCGAAAAACATCGACATGTCATATATCCAAAATCAAAGAAGTATCAGAGGGAGACACATCAACAGATTTCAGACATGGCGGCCCCGCGTCCCATCAAGCCAGGGTTAACAAAAGTCTACCGCGAACTCGGTATCCCCGCCCTACTCAGTTCCCCGCGGGACGTCAAACTCCTCCTAACCACCCGTTTCATCCGTCTATTCGCATATGGCCAAACGACCCTCATCCTCGCCTTATTCCTCAAGGCACTGGACATCTCCCTCAAAGGAATCGGGCTGTTCATGTCCTTAACGTTATTCGGAGATGTAGCAGTCAGTCTCCTCTTGACCCTAGTCGCCGACAAGATCGGAAGGAGAAGGATGCTGGCGTTTGGGGCCCTGTTGATCGCTGCAAGCGGGGCTGTGTTTGCAGTTACGAAAAGTTACTGGCTTTTGGTACTGACTTCTGTCGTCGGTGTTATCAGTCCTAGGTCCGTCCGCCTCTATCAATCTATACGAGTGAAACAATATTTGCACGTGCCTACATAGGTCGGAACATGGGTAACTGATGGGAACATTAATTTAATTGTAGTGGCAATGAAATCGGCCCTTTTCGTGCGATAGAGGAGAGTATCATTGCCTCCCTCATCCAAGCGGATGAAAGAGCGGATCTCTTCGCTTGGTATGTCATCGCAGGCACGCTGTCCAGAGCTTTGGGAAACCTGTTTTGCGGGTGGATGATTACGGCTCTTCAGAATGCTGGCTGGACACCACTCGAATCATACAAGATTATATTCCTGGGTTATTCGGTACTAGGTATCACGAACGCTGTCATCTCATCCTTCTTGTCGGCGAGATGTGAAGAACAGCAACCTCGTAAGCCCCAGCGCGATAGTGGCAGCGTGGAGGCCGAACCATTCTTGGAACGAGATGCTCGTGATTCTATGGATTCAGAATCACGATCGGAGCAATCTTCAATACGAAAGTTGTCATTGTTGCAAAAATTCAAGTCACTTTTGCCTCATATCACTCGAGAATCCCGCAGTATCCTCATCAAGCTCTGTCTGCTCTTTGGTGTGGATTCATTCGCTAGCGGGCTCATGCCAGCGAGTCTCATCACGCTTTACTTCCATGATGCCTTTAGTTTCCCACCAGGAGCTCTTGGGACCTTATTTTTCACCACAAATCTTGTGAGCTCGGTGGGTAACCTGCTAGCATCTGCGGTAGCTCGTCGGATAGGGTTGATCAAAACTATGGTGTTCACTCATCTTCCATCCGCAATTTGCTTGACTTTGATCCCGTTGTTCCCATCGGTATACCCTGCCATCGTGTTCCTAGTGATACGATCGCTGCTAGGGTCTATGGACCAGGCTCCGAGATCTGCTTTCTTATCGGCGGTCATGAAACCCGAGGAGAGAACAGCGGTAATGGGGATCGTAACGGTTACGAAGACGTTGAGTCAGTCGGCTGGGCCGTTCGTTACTGGTATTATTGGTGGTGCTGGGCTGTTTTGGGTGAGTTTTGTGGTGAGCGGAGGGTTGAAGGCTGGATATGATTTGACATTGTTGGTTATGTTTACTGCTCTCCATGGCGTCGGCAGGAAAGAAGCCGGAAGGAGGGGGGGATAATAGTGACAATCGTCAAGAAGATGAAGAAACTGATGAACTGGGAAGGACGAGATGATAATGTGGATTGGATATACTTTTTACAATGTTATTTTATGTATAATATAAAGAGTATCCCTGCACCCAAAATTCGCTTGTTGGTTGAAACCACCCGACGAACCTTCAAGCCTTTTTATATCAGTGCATTACCAACGCTAAACCCGCATTTCTCTGTCCTCAAGCAGAGCGACCGACCAATGCAGCACTAAGGAGCTGGTATATCGATACACGATCTCATCATGATCAGGTTGCAAAAGCCACCGACGTGGAGATGTCGGCCCGTCGCTAACAGCTACGTCTCTCGGAGAACTCTGTTGGGCTGGTCCAAGAAACCAGATGTCTTCACGATGCCCCAATCTTCAGAAGCCTGGCACCGATCGGTAGAACAGCACCCGGACTTGCAGCGGGACCCTCCCCAGTCAGTCGCCATCCTGGGTTCTTCTTTCCCGTCCTGACCCCTCCCTCCTTCTTCCCATTCCGAACTTAATCACCAATGGCTACGAGACCACCACGCTAACGAGACTCGGGTTTCATTTACAGGCGCCGGAATCACTGGTTTAACGGCGGCGTATAACCTCTGCCGTTTCTCCCCCGAAACGAACATTACCCTCCTCGAAGCTTCACCACGAACCGGTGGCTGGGTACGCTCCCAAACGGTTTCAACCCCCAATGGCCGCATACTCTTCGAATCCGGCCCGCGGTCCCTCCGACCTTGGACCGTGAACGGCATCATAACCTTAAATCTCATCGAGCACCTCAAACTCGAGTCAGAAATGATATTGGTACCCAAGACCTCACCGGCAGCTCAAAACCGCTACATCTATTATGCCAACCAACTCAACAAACTCCCTTCGTCTTTGTCATCTGCGTTCTCAGCTCTAAGACTACCGGTAATGAAAGGTGCAGTCGGTCCCATGCTCCTAGAACCATTCCGACGACGCCGTCCGGCTGATATTGAAGACGAGTCGGTCGAGTCATTCCTAACACGTCGATTCGGGCCCAATGTCACCAACAATCTCATCTCTGCCGTGTTCCATGGAATATACGCTGGTGACATAGCAAAACTAAGTGCCAATGCTCTCATGCATGATCAGTACAGGAATGAAAAGGTTTACGGGAGTATCGTTCGGGGTGCTATGGGTGTGCAAGAGTCCATTCTCGAAGATCAGATATTACGGTCAATGTACAGCGTGAGAACGAGGATGTTGGGGAGTATCAAGGGGACAAGTATATACTCCTTCAAGGGCGGAATGGAGACATTGACGAAAGCTTTAGATGAAGATTTGAGGGTGCAGGATAATGTGGTGGTTAAGACGGGTGTGGAGGTTACGGGTTTACGGTATAACCATGATACCAAAAGTATCGAGGTACGGTTTCTATCGTTCCGATATTACCACTCTGGGAATATACTGATTCTAATTGTTTTTCTTTCGATAGGTTCGAGGATTGGAGGGGCCTGACAATTCATTCGATTTCGTGATATCGGCATTATCTGGGGCTAAGACGGCCTCTCTCCTACCTCCAGGTACCGCGGACACGTTACTCGAGACATCCAGCGTCACTGTGATGGTTGTCAATCTTTTCTACGACCAGCCAAACAAGGTGGGACACTCCGGGTTTGGATATCTAATACCCAAGTCGGTTCCTATAGAGCAGAATCCACACCGGGCACTGGGTGTGATATTCGATTCGGATGCGATGCCGGGACAGGACGAACGTGAGGGGACAAAGGTGACGGTGATGCTTGGTGGGCATTGGTGGGATGACAGGGCATCGTTCCCGTCGGAGGAAGAAGGCTTGATGATGGCAAAGGAGGTTTTACAACAGCATCTTGGGATTACAGACATGCCCGTGGAAACGATGGTATCTTTACAGAGAGATTGTATTCCACAATATGGCGTTCATCATGCGGGCCGGTTGAGACAGGCGCACGAAGATCTGATGGATAAGATGGGTGGTAGGTTGGTGCTGGCTGGGAATAGCTACGGTGGTGTGGGACTGAACGACTGTGTGAGGAGTGGAAGAGATGCAGCATTCGAGGTAGCCGCGGGGAAGCCAATGACCGGCTTGGAAAGATGGGTTTACGAAGAGACCTGGGTGGCCAACCATTAATATCCTTCATATTGGCCTTATTCGCGAGTGTGTTTCTATGTGTTCGAGATGTACAGTTTAGGATGTGTCATCCATACGAAGATGTGTATATAAAACCCCTCCATATTATAAAAAATGGCCGTTATATTATATATCCATTCCTTCCGACTTTAAATTCAACCCAAGCCTCCCTGTCTTGTCCTCCGTCATCGATGCATGTTGCAGTGCAGTGCCTTGATTCGGCCCCATCCAATCGTTCCTTAAATCGAATGCAACAACGTCAACACATTCAACATGAAGCATCTCCGCAACCTCCTCCACTCGTCCCCAACTTCAACCTCCACCTCACCCACCGCCTCTCCACCACCACACTCATCGTCAGTCCTCTCTAGCCGTTTTCACTACAATCGCCATCATATGTCGAACCCTCACCATCACCATCTAGAGCTAAACATGGCAGAAGGTCGGCCGAAACTGTTCATCACAGCCGACACAAATGAGTTTGACCTTGTAGAGCTTGGGAAATGGGAGGCCGAAGGTTATGAAGTTCAATACATCCCTCGCGCTGATACCCACGCCCTCGAACTTCTCGGCGATTCGATGGAAAGTGACGAGAAGTACTCCATCATAGGTAATTTAATTATTCTTTCCATCTTAACTCCTACCTTTCAACCTTTTGCTTGTTCCGTTATACATACGACAATTTGTGTTCGAATACATACCTTACCCAGTATATAATATACAACAAAGAAGAATATGGCTGAGATCAATCTGTTGAAACATAAAAGCATTCGGAACCGCCGCAACAATAGCTCTCGAATACGCAATGTATCCAGTCTCCCACCTCGCAACCCTGATAGCATACTACCCAACTGGCCTCCCATCCGCCTTCCCCTCGGAAACCTTTCCTCGCCAAATCCGCCGCATCCTACTCCACCTCTCCGATGCGCAACCATTTTCCATTTCGGAAAACTCATGCAAGTCACTGAAAGTGCGGGTATACCAAGATACCAAACCGGGGTTTGCCGAAAAGGCGACGATAAATTACAATCGCACCTCCGCCAACTTAGCTTACACCAGGACTCTTGCCGCATTACGGGAGACAGTGGGACCAGAGATCGATTTGGAAGATATATGGGGTGAACATTTACTATACGAATTTGTGGAGAAAGATGTAGACAAGACGATGGATACCATGGTGAAGGAACCCTACGTCAATCACGTAAGTACCTACTAACCAACCTGGTTAAATCGCGTCTTTTATTTTCCATTCTAGTTTATTTTTTTTCTTTTCTTCGTCGTCGTCTTCTCCTTTTAGCTTGCATTTTATTTTTAACTTCCCGTGGAAACGATCTAGATACCGACCATGACCGGCGGGGTGGGCTACGCCGACCTCCACCGTTTCTACAAGGACTTTTTCATCCCCAACAACCCCCCATCACTCCGTCTCCGCCTCGTAAGCCGCACCGTGGGCTCCGACCGCATCGTCGACGAAATGATCTGTAGCTTCACGCACACCTGCGAGATACACTGGATGTTACCGGGCGTCAAGCCAACAGGACGTGATGTGTCCGTAGCTTTAGTTAGTATCGTGTGCGTGAGGGGTAACAAGCTCTATCACGAGCATATCTATTGGGACCAGGCTAGCGTGTTGAAGCAGATTGGGGTTGTAGATTTCGGAAACTTGCCCGTGGCTGGACCCGAGGCCGCGAGGAAGGTGGAGGATAAAGACTCTGAAGCCAGCAACCTCATGTTGCCATCATGGAAAGTTTGAGATGTCAAATGGGCGGATGGACGGATAGGACGCTGTGGGAGTTGCTAATGCCGTTTCTTTCCTTTCTATTATCATCTGTTCTTGTTTCTGTAGATTGCTATTCTAGTTCATGCAGCTTTTTATGATTCCTGCTTGAATTAGTTTTTATCCTTCATTCATGGCGTTAATATCATAGTTGACGATGCTCAAGTTAACAAAATAATAATGATAATAAATTCATAACTCCATAAATCTCATCAAAAGACTGTAAAGTACACAATCGCTCGCCGGGCTACATCTTTACATACGGCTCATCATCGCTCCACACCTCCATATATTGTGAGATATAGAAATCAAGAATGACAAGCGTAGCAGAATCTGTTCTCATCTCCCCCTGTACTTTACTTGCTTATATATATATCTGTAAGCCTATACTGCCGACTCCTGCACGACATATATGTACTCCTGAATTCTCCCAAAAAGAACAAAAAGCAAAATAGTCCAACAGAAGAAGTAAGGCGCATACCCTGGATGAGTTGAAACATCTATCTTTCCGGAGTGAGTTCCAGTGTGCCTTGTCGGTCTACAGACCCATATATAAAATGAAGATCCCATAACAATAAACTTGTGCAATGGGAACTGAAAGAAAAACCAATACAAAAATAAACTAAAACCCGTAAGCAAAAGAACAAAAAACACACCAGACAAAAGCTCAAAACAAGGCAACTCCATTGGGCACAGTAAATCAAAACAGTGAAACGGTTAGGGTTATATCGTTTTTATTGGGTGAAGAAATGTCTAGTGAAGGTTTGGAGAGAGAGGAGGGCATCCCACCGACTCCCTTTAATGTTGGTACTAGATGTATCGGAACTTCTGAGATGTCCGAAAGCAATCGAGGAAAGAGTGCACAGTGACGCTGATATGTCCCGGCATCTTGAAAGGATAATACAATGCTGTAGAGTTGTTTTAGAGTGAGTTTCGGTGATCGTGAGATGACCCGACTAGAATCGAACAGTCGAGTCCCTCCGGTATGTGGTTAGCGTTTGTCGTCGTTCGAATTTGTGGTGAAAAATCGGTATATGGTGAGAAGAAATGGGGCTAGGGGGTGTTGGTGCTGGTGCTGGTGCAGTGAGGTGGGGTCATTAATAAATATCATGGTGAGTACTCGCTGGACAAAGACTCCTATGGCAAAGAAGCTCCGTCATGGGCTTAGTACTTTCTGTGTCTTCGTAAAACAATTTTGTCGCTAGGGAACGTCGAGAATAGAAAAAAATTGTGCTGTAAATCGAGAGGGCAGATAGTGGGCATTGAAAAAGGGGAAAGGCAAAAAAAGAATTCAGTCTTCTAGAATTAGGATATCCAATAGAAGACTCGAAAACCAAAACCGAAATGGACGCTATGCAAAAGGACGCTATGCCGTGATTCCAAAAGACAATCGAAAAATTCGTTACGCGGTTTCGTGAAAAAGAGTGCTCGGTAAGGTGTTGGTCGATGAATTGCTGTAAAAAGGAAAACGTTACCGCTTAATGTTATAGGTATTTGTTAAAAGGTGAAAGATGTTGTGAGGAAGCGAAGAAGTTTAATAAGACGCCATGCGCTTATTCTCCCCGCGAGGACGGCCGAGAACTCCATTGATCCCAAAGCTCGCATGACCTAGTGGGTTGCGGCGAGAAGATGGTGAATCATTGCTAGCAATGCTCGCTCCAAATGTGTAGCTCTGAGCTCGTCCAAACTTGGTGTTACGACGGAACTTGCCCATCTCACGTTCACAAAGGACTTTATGACGAGAGTCATCCATTCCAATATAGTTCTGTGGCTCACATCGCTCCTTGTGGTTTGCATAGAATCCGCTATACCCTCCTTCGAGGATATAGATTTCCGGGTAGTGCAATGCTGGGTATCGATGCATGTTGAGATGACGATCACGAGCACGAAGATGATTGGCACTAGAAGGAAATAAAGCATGTTAGTAATCATAACAGCGAAGACAAGTCAGGCATTCTAGAAACTCACATTCTAGGAGCGCGATGTGCAGAGTATTCGCAGTGGAAGATCAACAAAGTCTTCTTTGCGTCAAGTTTTGCATCAGATCCCATAGATAGGAGAACCTTCTCGACCTCTTCGAGAGTGTTGATGTTGGTGGCACCGGCAATGTGACCACCTTCATACTCGTATTCAAATCGACAATCAATGACCTTCAACTTGTCATACTGTTCTGCATATTTGCCATCAAGGACCTCAATCATAGTATCACGGCTAATCCTCTTCAAGGTGTCTTTCTCAGTCGAGAAGCAAGGGAGCATTTGACTCTCACGAGAAGCAACTTGGGATGGTGACTGGGCGCAGAACTTTGGTTCAGACTTTTGTTTTGGAGAAATCACCTCTTCAACATTGTTAAACATGCTGAAGGTTCGTCGGCATTGCATCTTGCGGGGTGGTAGGCGTTGGACTGGACGACGACTTGCACCTGCTAATGGGGATCCATCTTTACCACAGGGACTGTCTGAGTCCTGGAAGATCGGCATTCGTGGTTTACTCATTCCACTGTCTAGGTTCAAACCCAATCCAACACGGACATTCTCAGGAGAAGCGGTGAACATATCGTCGAGGTTGAGCACTGGGGAGGTTTTTTTGCTTCCAAACTGAAAAGGCTTCTCTTCATCTTCGCCAGTGAATGCCAACTTAGACATACCAGCTGTCTTCAACACCATGTTAGTTGTATAAGCCTTAGCACGTTGGAGTGAGGGACGTCGCGGCTGTAGGAGCTTTTTGCGTCTACGAGGTGTAATTGTTAGAAGGATACTAAGACGTCTAATATTTGAGGTAACCTACTCATTGCTTGGTTTACGCTGAATTTGGCAAGGGCTCTCCATGATTGGGGAAACCTGGTTGAGCTTGGTCTGCTTCTTCGCGAAAGTTGGCTTGTGAGGTAACGGGCTCATTTCCATGATGTCGGAGCAAGCTGGCGATGACGGGAGTGGAGGAGTAGTCACGAAGGGACCTGTATACGGCACAAACTATGAACTCTACGATCTTGTGGCAACCTAGCTTTGAGACGAAATTAAGACTTACGAGTGGTGGCATCAAGAGCAGAAAACAAAGAGCGTCTTGGTGTAGGGAAAGCAGGACTGAAGAAGATGCCGAGTTAATAAGAGGATATAGAGACACTAGAAGGATACACTTACGTCTTATCGATGTGAAAGTTTTGCGATAGGTCAGCAGCCAGACAATCTGTGGGAGATGTTGTCATGGTCATGTCGATATCGAAGAAGGATGAATCTTGACTGATATCGAGTCTGGGTGAGAATGGGCTCTTGGGATTGAAGGAAAACCCAGGGCCCAATGGTGTTGGTTGGAGCCAATTTCCTTCTGGACGGCTAATAGCAGCCAGAGGAGAAGACATTTCCATCATAGCCATGTTGATGTATCTAGACGACGTCGTCTAGCGAGAGATATCGGATGAATGTTTGTCGAAAGTTGGAGGGCACAAACGGCAGCATATAATATCTCCAAGGTGAGCTCCCAATGTTATCGAGGAGGGAAGGTGAAGCAGAAAAAAAGTCTCCCGAAGCTAATCTCAGGTTGGTATGTCGTTGGTCTATATCCAATAGATAACAGGAAAAGTCCAGTCCAGGTCGTCTCTGATCACGATATTAAAAAATGTCGTATACCCCAAGAATCAACGGAGGCCGATAAAGCAACGCTATACTTCTGCAAGAAGTTGAAAAGGGAATGTAGGTGCGTGATCGAATGAAGAAAGGAATAAAGGATTGGACCAGTGAACCCTCAGACGGATCAGTGCATATGCAAGCAACAAGCAAGCAAGCAAAACGGCGACGATAGGGAATGAAGAGTGAGAATGAGAAAGGATGAGAACGGTAGGATGAGGATGAGGGCTTGGTTTTGAGGCTGGAACCAAAGCAGGAGGGGAGGATAACAGTATGAGAAGAGGTGAGGAAGAGGCTGGCCAATTGGATGAAGGCTTGAATAGAGTTATTGGAGAGAAAGGCAGAGGAAGCCAAAGAAGGTAGCAGCGCAAATGCAATACGGGCGGCGGTGGTCTGGGCGTGCAGATGGGAGATCTTGTTACCACAGGGCCAAAGCCGGTTGCTAAGGTTGCGACCTGGTCGGTTTTCCCAATCGGAGGGGCCTGTCGTTTGTTTGAACCGATCTGGTTGGTTGGTGGTCGAAGGGGCCTGAAGCCAACCGCCAATGCCGTGATGAAGCCCAGTCGGTTAGTCAGTTGGTGTATTATTGTATGGTAACTAACACCCCCAAAACTCAATGCAAAAGAGCCAAAGCTGCAAGGACCACCGAAAGAAATATACCCGAAAGAGCGAGTCCCTCTCAAAAGTCTCAGTCTCTCGGACCTGTCTTTTGGTAATTAATTTCCTTGCTGGTGATATGTTATTACCAGCGACCGGGTTTTGACGTGAAGCGTAATTGAGAAGGGGATAATGAGAGTGACCGAGATGGTATTGAAGCAAGAGCAGTGGATCTCTCTCACTCTTTTCACTCTATGTCTTGACTCTTCAATGCTTGTCTCTCACTCTCGCTTTCAATCTCGCCAGCCTGCAGTAATAACGATAATTACCTACCGGCTAGCCTTACTTGGTCTTGGTGGAGTTTAGTTGCAAGCTTTGGGCCGAGATGCGTCTGCTTTGGTCTGCTTTGGGGAGCTGTTGCTATGGACGACGAGACCAAGAGACCCGCCAGAAAGCCAAAGCCGTAGTTAACGAACGAAAGAGGAACCACCAAGCGAACAAACTCCGCCCTTAAACCTTTCTTTTTTCGAAACCTGACCGGAAAAGAAAACCGCTGCGAGGGAAAAAACGAAGGAAAAAAAGAAGGGGATCAAAGAAGAAAAGAGAGACCGTTCTTATTGTCTGGTTTTGTTATTACGTCGGGGTTGGGTTTACCAGCATTTGCGGTGCGGTGATGCAAGTCGTTAGCGTCTGGACCGGGTCGGCAGGGGGATATCAGGGCGAAGGAAGGCAAGTTCGATAACAACTGAAGAAAAGAGAAAAAGAAAAAGACGACGGCCCATGCATATATGCAACCTGGCAGGCACGCTCAGAAGACGTCTCGCATGGATCTCTATTTTGTCTTTTCTGTGTCAGATTCTTGAAAAGAGAAGAAGGACCACAGGCAGCGCAAGAATTAAATATCGTCCGGTCTTTTGTCTATTTTATTTGACTTTAGATTTCGTGTATTTCGCGTATGCACATTTCATGAGAATTCAATAATTAACGCCCGGTTGGCCCAGGCGCCGTTCATTTCCAAATATTTCGTTCGAACCGCTGCCGGGCCACACGCCAGAAATATGCTACGCTGCAGTGAACCGAGAATAACGTCCGTTATTCTATCAAAAAAGCGAATTATCCACGAGATTGCACGGTTTCAATGGTAACAACTTTTGTGGCTCGAGCATGGGCTAATCGGTTCGTTCGAGAAGGAACCTGGTTCCTAGGCTCTTTCAATTCCGCTGTCCGGTGGAGATATCCATAGAAACCGAATCGGCCCCAACCGCTCTGTTTAAACTCTGATCTCGACAGCATGCATGGTTTGCATCTGCATATTCATGCACAGCAGCGCTTGAGAAGGTCATCATCATCACATCATAGCATGGTTAATTCCAGTCCAATCGAATTCATTCTGGGGTTCTTTTGGGTGGGTGGATGTTCATCCCATCCCGTCTGGTGCAATCGTGAGGTTTGTTTGTCAGGCACACGAGACACAAGCCCGAACAACCAAGTCAAGACGCCATGCCGAATGGCACAGCAAGCGATGGAACCAGAAAAATGACGACTTTTTTTTTTCTCTCCGTCAAAATTTAAAAATAAAATCGAAAAATAATTATAGCCATGCACGCATTGATTGATTGCTTGTTATTCCGACGAGTTTACGAGCTATACGATCATCGAATCTCGCATATCTGGCATTAACGTTTTTAAACATCTCAGAACTCTCCACGGATCTATCTTAAAACATGACCCAAAGAACCCGTTGAAACTGCCATTTGAACTCGCAAGAGGGAAATAAAAACCAAATCGGCGGGCATGATTATGAGCTATCAGCTATCAGCTATTAGTCCGGTGTAGGGGATAATTGGGATTTTACCAAGATCAGGCAAACGGAAAAATCTCCCAAGAAGAGCCCAAGCAGGGGGGCCTTTCTGACCATCATCCCGCGTAAAGTCGCAGAACCAAAACCTATTACGATGTATTACTGCCTTTTCCTGACTTCTCGGCTTTTGTTACAAGCAGTGCGAACGAGAAGAACAAGATCGAAAGACCCACAGCCAAGAGGAGCGCGCTCGGATATGTCCTTGATTCGCTATGGCTGCTACGCCCAAGATGCTCCCTTCGAATCTGATGACACCGGCATCTCCCTTGCTGCCTTTGGTCTTTGCCAACTCCCTTGTCCCGGTTGGGTCTCAGAATTCTGTTCGACAGTCAGCTCATCAGCTCGACAAGGCCACTGGCGTGAGAAAAATTTCCTTCAGCCCTGGGAGTGGAGGAAGGAGGATATGGTGTGGCGGCCATCAAGCTTATGAAGATCGCCATTTTTAGCACCCGCCTACCCACCTTCACGAAAAAAAAACTCGTGAACCCCGAACGAACGAGAGCTTCATTCCAGAGATTTTATAGGGACTTTTAGAAATTAAGCAGCCGAGAAGGACGTCTGGAAATTACACAGTGCATGAAGGAAAGCGCTTGCTCGTCGCCTAATTGCATCGTGGCTCTTTTGACATGACAGGCTGTCTTTGAAGGCGACACGATGCGGGCCTGCGAAACCTGCGAGAGACCGCTGCACCGCGATCCGACGACACCAACAGTCAAACGTGGGGTCGATCCCGCTGGGAGGACGCGTTTGTTTTGGTGGTTGCTATGGGCAACGGTGCGACCCCGCCAAGGGTATCGCGTGGTGCTTTTCGCACGATGTTCAGGTGTGGGGTATCAACAACAAATGCACACCCGAGCTCACCATCTCATTCACGAGCAGGAATTCGATCTCTTGGTTTCCTTTCAGCCTAAGCTGCCCCCATGCGTGTTTACCAATTATACCCACCAAGGAGTCGGCGTGAGAAACGGGCTTCAAGCAAGCATCAGTCGTGTATCATGAGAAGAAAGATGCCGTCTGTGGCAATGCATCATGCTAGTCAGAATCGCTTGCGTCCCGTCTCTCTACTTTATCGCAAACGCAGATTGGAAAGTCACCGTCTGGAATGTCCGGAAGGATGAAAAATCTGCTGGAAACCTTTCACCAGTTTCCCCTTCGATGCTAGACCGATTGAGCCTGCTAACGTTTTGTCTTTGATGCATTCTTCGTTTAAACAACTCGAGATATTACCAACCGAAAACACGAAAAGATCCGCTAAGCTTAGTCCTTTCACTTTTTTCGATTCGATGTTGATGAAATTCCAAGGGAAGAAGAAGATTCCTCGGGCTATACTTTTCCAATCAATGTGAGATTGAACTTCGCCTGCATGCACACGCATGACGTCGAGAGATCCATTTCTTTGATAACAGCGATCGATTTCATTTAATCAATTTGCGTCGGGAAGTGTGATATAACCTGATATGAAGTTACATGGACATATGTCATATGCACATTTACATTGACATTATTTACATACGCATAACCGATAGCGGTTGTCCCACTCCTTTGCAGCTTCTCGTTTTAATTTCGAGATACCGCTGCAAAACCCACGATCGAAATTAAATTAACCAACGTCAAGATCTACGAAACCAACATCCGCAAGGCTTGCATGATTTGATATCTGCGATTGCGATTCAAGCCGGTTCGGGCTTTTTGTTTTTTTTGCCAAAACAACTAGTGAAATTGACAGATGCTTTGTTCGGCCCCTCCGGACGTCAAATCCCTCAAGCTAGAAGAAGAAGGCTTGGGTAAAGTCTAATCGATTAGGCACTTAACCCCGTCAGTCAGCCCCAGAAATTCCTCGCGATATTCGGGTGGAGCGAATCAGATGCCGTTTCAGCGTATGCATTGATTTCTTCCTTGCAGGAAGTGCGTTCCTTTCAGCTGGGAAACAGAGGAGACGAGAGAGAAAGGTGGGGACGCTACCTATCGCTTTGCATTCAACTGCGCTGGTGCGAGAGGAGGGGTATCTCGCCGAGTCGCATTTGTTTATTTTGAAGCGATACGCTTGAAAACGTAACCGACATTGGTGGTGGCCCACCTATCTGCATCGAAGCGGTTCGTCAAGCTCGACGCCTGCTTCCTGTTTTGTAAACACAAGCTTGCCAACGCAAAATATCCAACAAAAACAACAACATCTTCCAATAGCATATTCTAATGTGGCCTCGTTGAGCTTATGCCCCCCGTCGTCCGCTTTATTTTCGGTATCAAGCCTTATTCTATGACGTCTCCAATCCTTGGATTAAGTCACCAGTCATGCGATATTGAATTGTAAAAGCCTTTGAACCTTAGTCATACATTTGTCCATAAATCAACCATATTTATCATCATTTGCTACTCTAACCTTATAGCCCGTGAGTTCAAAAAAAAAAAAAAACGAAAATTTCTGTCTTACGCGTTGCAACCAGGCATCCAGATAAACTTCTGTTGTAAATAACAATTTCTTTAGCTCCATGACGTGCACTATGCTGCTTTTAAAAGGCTATCTATGGTGGAATACAGCACTTATACATTATTACTGTGATAAACTTTATCATCAATTTGGTGTTGTAGGCGATATTGTCTAAAAGTAAAACCCAGTTCCGGTGATATATGCATTGATGAGAAATTCGCAAGCGTTAAACGAGAACTCTACATTGAATAAGTGCAAAAATGAAAAGCCATCCTCCCTAAGCTTTTTAAAAGCTTCGATGTGAATATAAAACCGTAGATATGAGCGTTCTTGATTTCGGAGTTTTGGAAGTAGTGCTTCTATGCGTATCTTATACTTTTGAACTTGTAGAATCGAGTTTAACTACAAGTGCTCTCACATCTGCTTTACGAAAACCGAGAGACCATCGTCGTATCACTAGCTGAAAGGGTGGAGATAATCTCTCATAATGAATACACCATCCTTCGCTATATCAACAGCACCCATACCCCTCTTCCTCGCCCTCCGTGGCATCTCCGCCATAATCGGTGGCTTCGAAATGGGCTACGACATTAAGAAATATAGAAAGCTCCCACATATAAGAGAGGAGCCATATCCTACCCTCGACCTCGGAGAGTACCAAGCAATCAACCTCTCATCCCAAGAAGTCTCCACCATAGCGTTAACACATAGTCTCCTAACATACTCTTATGATCCGGAAAGCATAGCATCCCACCTGTGGGAACTCCTTCAGCGAGACGAACATGCTAATCGAATAATTCACGCTCTGATGACCGTGACCGAGATACCGATATCGTCGACCAGGTCTCGTGTCATACTCACGCCGTTGCAAAGGTATACCTGGGAGCGCATCGCTCAGGCGCTAGTCCACTCCACACATTTCAAGAAAACAATACAAAGTTTTTCGAAATCGTATCTTGAAAACTTGATACTCCCGTTTATGACACCACAAGTACCACCGCCTATATCCCCCGCGACATCGGGGATGATACAGTCTGCATTGAAGGATGTGTTACTCTCGCGGGATGGGCATAAGACTGTTGTAGGGGGTATATGGAACTACGATCGTCCGGGGGATATTGTAACCAACGATATCGAGCGGCAAGAGGAAGTTCAAGAGGATTATTTTGTTCCCGCACATATTATCCCGTATTTTTTTGCTTCTACTAGTAGAAGTAGTTTGGGGAGTCAGGAAGAGGCATGGACTAATGATTCTACAGCTAGTGAGAAGCTGAGATACTATATGCAGAAATTCTGCGGGGAGCAAGTTGCGGAAAGTGTCTTGACCGAGGATTTGGAAGCGGTGAATCATCCGATGAATGGAATATTGCTGACCCCAGAATTATATACATCCTTCAGAAGGCTGAGATGGTGTATTGAAGCTGAACCGATATGGGATACTGTTTCAGCGTCAGACTCGACCGGCAACGATTCTAGTTCCGAAGAGGAGAGTGGGTCGGTTTATCGATTGAGGTTACTCACGAAAATTCCAATCTCTGGAATGAATATACAACTTGATGAAGATGTCCTACGGTTCAGAGGTAGTGATATGTTTGACCGGGTGCCTGCTCCGAATCCGTTATACTGTAACGTACACGCTTCTATTGCAAAAGTATTGAGGGCTTCTGGTGGGGGTGGAGCTGTTGAGGCGGTTTTGAGGAATGAGCAAATGTTAAAGGAGGAGGCGAGCACAGGCGCGAATTGGGGGTATCTTGGGAGAGATTACTTGGTAAGGCGATTGAGTGCTATTAGCGAGGAGGATTTCGAAAGGGATGTACTGAGTAGGACTGATCTTTGGAGTCTAGTCGAATAGTTGCTGGCTTCATTGAAGGTTATGCAGCTTTTTAGCATTTTATGTAAATGTATCCGGTACTTTATCAGTCCGTACATAGTTTGTATATAAATTGGCTCACTTTTGGATGAAAGCTGGTTTCGAGATCTCGTTTCAATCGCTACTATCATACAACATCTAAATCTCGTAACTAGTAGTAACCCGGAGGGACAATCACTTCTTCTTTTTACTCTTTTTCTTTGTCGTGACTCCTAGATCCTCCTCATCATCATCTCCAAATGTCCTGCTTCCACCGAAGCCCATATCCACATCCTCATCGTCTCTGTAAGCGGCCTGCAGCATCGCTTTGTGTTTTGCCTCTTTCTTTGCCTCTTCATCATCTAACCGTGCCTTCGATAACTCTCTCATTTGAGCAGCTTTCTTAATGGCAGCTGAGAGTTCTGGTGTATTTGCCAGATCTTGTCCGCTTAACGGTTTTGAAGCTATCGAATCAGTTGATGAATCAGCATCTTTAGATGATGTCGCAAAATAGTTCCGAGGACGGCTCGTTGGAGGCGGTGGAGGTGGCATTTCTTTCTTCCTTTCTGGCTTATCCTCTACCTCTCCTTCGGAGCCCGAGTCATCGCTATCTTGTAAGCCAGCCAATGGGTCATATTCGTCAGGTGCATCATCAAAGATGTTGACGTCCTCATCGTCTTTCTCCTCTATAGGTTTGTTTGCTGAAGGAAGTTCCGGCGGGAGCATGCCGAGTATAGCGCCGCTTTCGATTGCTTTCTCCTTAGCTTTCTGTGGATCCTCGTTATCACGTTTTCTCTTTTTTCGCGGCACAGAATCCTCATGTTTTGTCTTTTCATCCTTTGGTGCTTTCGATTTCTTCTCCTTCTCACCAAACTTCTTAAACTTGGACCCCAGAGAATTTTCTGCTGCTTTCTTCGCAGCGGCCTCTTCTCTACTTTTCCTCCATTCTGCTAAAATTTCGGCTCTTGTCTTCTGTTTGGGCGGTGCATCATCATCATCGTCTGCGTCTTTCCTCTCCCGTTTCACAGGCTCCACCTCTTTCTCTAGAGCTTTATCCAGCTCATCCTCCATATCTTCATCGTCCTTCGGCTGATCCTTGTCTCCAGAAAGAACGTTTTCTCCCTGTCTTGCTCTTTCTAATAACTTAAAATCCAATCCCTTGACGAGATGGGTGCTTCCTACGTCGCCACCGAATGCTTTACTCTGCTCTATCGCCTCTTCTCTCGTCAATTGCCCCTCCTCTACAAGCTTCATCAACGACGCCATGCGTCGGTCTGCATCCCCCCCAGGAGCATCTTCGGAATCGCGTAGTTTCGTACGATCGGTGTATCCTTGCGGTAGTTTCGAGCCAAGCGGGGCGGCGGACCTGAACTTTTTTTCTTTCGGAGGGTTCTGTTGGAGCCTGTATGCGGCGGCTTGTTGTGCGAAGGTGGAGGAGGAAGAGGATGTGAAGCCTACAGAGCGTCTAGATGCAGAATATGGTAATGAGTTAATACCTGTATGAATACATATAATGTCATGGCTCTTCGTAAATGTGGGTTCTGAGGAGGGAAGTTTCACCTACGGTGTCATCGGGATGGAGGCACGTTGACGGGATCCTAGTGAGGGTGCTGCATCAGAAGGAGCTGCACTGTCAGAACCGGTAGACCGGCTGGCCCGCGGTGTGTCGTTTACCAGCTTGCGGAACTGAGAGTTGTTCATGGCGACGGTGGATAGATGGAAGGGTGATGATGCTGAATGTTCGGACGAATGGTCGTCGCTAAGCCCAGAAAGGGTCGCGCTTTGATTCGGTTTAGTTCGCCGCAATTCGCCAATCGCTTCCATCGCGCCTCTTTCAAACAACGTTGCATCCTCGTCCTTACATCATCACCACCTTGCAATGGCTTTAGTACCGCAAACCCACATGTTCGAGAACCCGTCGAAGGAAGTAGACGAAGGTTAGTCCATTGCATCCTCAACTCCCGTTTCCTAGAGCTGCTTGCTAACCGCCTCTCACATTAGAAACTCTCATCAAATCCCGCCTCACAACCGTCGAAGTCAAAACCATCAACCGCGTCCAGAAACGATGCAACATCATAATCTCCTCCGAAAACCTCCTCTCAGATGCACTTTCAAACCCTCCTACTTCGTCTCTACCCTCGAAAGATGGCGCCAACGTTGAGATGTCCGATGCCGGTGCACCATCGTCAGATACATTGGAGCCTAAACCCACGGAAGCTACACCGCAGGAGAGGATAGAAACAGCAACGGAGAGACTAGTGGAAGAGATATTACTGGACTTTGCACCGTTGGAAGAGGCATTGATGCGGATACAACTGCTTACCGCTGCAAATCGCCAAGAAGTGGCAAGATACGAGCAGAAGAAGATGCAAATCGGTACGTTACGACTCCCGTAATAAATAATAGCAATCTGCCCGGTGCGCTATACTCGAATGCTAACCGATGAGTCAAAATTTTATAGAAGAGGCATCAGAAAAAGCTCGCAATGAAATGGTGGAATTGAACTCCTCACTCTCCGAAGCACACCAATTGAAGCAGCATAAACTCGAATACGACGTTATCGCTACAGAAATCACATCCTCTCCAAATAGCCAGAAGACACGGCAGGCACAGTATGATAGCATCAACAGGCTGAATTCCGAGATTGAGGCGCTGGAGAGAGAGAAAGCGGAGTACGGGAAAGTGTGGGCGGCGAGGAGAGCTCAATTCGGCGCCATCGTCGAGGCACTTATGGGAATGCAGGCACAAATTCAAGAAGATAAAGAAGAACAAGAGAGGAGAGAAGGCTTGGATGATGATGAGGATGAAGGTGAGAAACCAGCTGAGTCTGGTGAGAAGGATGGTGCGAAGGCGGAAGGATCAAATGCTGCTACTGGCTCTACGCAGGAAGACGCCGCTTCTGCATCGAAAAATGAAGAGTCAGGCGGCGAGTCCAAAGGCGAGAATGGTGATGTGGCTATGGAAGATACCGCGATGGAGGAAGGAGAGCGGATGAGCACTAGAGATCAGTCAAGATTGACGTCGCCCAGGCTTGAGGAAGGCGAGGAAATCGAAGAGGGTGAAGAACGCGAAGAAACGGTTGGAGAGCAATCTGTCGCGCCGACGCCTGGACCGCAAGATGTCCCATACGAAGAGATGGAGACCGATGATCGGCCACCAGATATCGATGACGACGATATGGACGATGATGAAGATGACGGTGCAATAGACGAGTCTGCGGAGGATGAGGATACGCAGGGAACGACATAGCTTCTATATAAGTATTTACGAGAAGGCGACCAATTGGACAGCCGATTCAAACTATTCGGGCCATGTATATTATTCTTTCAATTATAAAGATATGGAAAATGAGTCTAGAACCCTCCTTAAGTCTTTAGGGTCTCACCAGGTTATATCTCATGTGATCACTGATCATTTTTAAGTTTTAAAAATTTAGATTTTATTAAAATAGTAATTTTTATGCTGTCCTTAAGTAGTTAAGTCCCTACATTTTGGTGTGTTTTTTACATCTTTTATATAGAATCAAAATTTCAGAATTCGCTTGAAAAGGATCGCTGTTGCAGCCTTATACCGCTTACATATCCTTGTCATTACAGTGGCCAGAGTTTGCGCAGTCAAAACAGACTCTTAGGCCATCGGCTTCCCAATAACCTTGTTCGTAAGTAGTGCCTCCCCCAAGGCACTGGCCCCTAATATTTTCTGCAGCTTCGATGAATCTTCTGGGCTGTCCTTGCGTCCGATAGCAAGCCTTACAAGTGACATGGCCACCAGTTGCATATGTGCAACGTCGGTCTTTGCCATCCCACTTCAATGTTCCGAGTGCCCAATTGGCTAGACCGCTTGAGCTGCGAGATCTATCCTCGTCGTAGCAATCTGCTGCTGCTGCAAGTGAAAAGAGGAAAGGTAAGATAGAAAGGTACTTTATGGCGACCATTTTTGCTATTTCGAAGAAGGGAAAGAGTGGAGTATATGTATCGCGAAAAGTATCAACGGAGAGAAACTTGTGAGGCGAAGAAATGTTTGGTTTATAATCCTACGTGTGAATTATATTGGATGAAGAGATGGTGTTTGAGGAGTGGGATTCCGGTGAAGATTTTCTGAAGAATAGAACACTGCACACGAAGGGGGAGTCCTGCAGGTTTATATGATAATTTCTGTCAATGGGTTCCTCCTCGATACATCGTAAACACCCATTCAGAACGATTATATCTGTAATATGACACATAGGAGAATCCTTTCCTTGTTCTTCGTCATCAAATAGCTGGAATTGAAGCTGTATGCGGCCTAGTTCCGAGCAGCCTCGACACCAAATTCATGATGACCCGCTCCTTGCGAAAAAGGAAAGTTGGATTTCTTAATGTGAAATGCCGATATCACTGAAAGTGGCAACCGAGCTCCAAAACAGAGGGAAGATAGGTTGCTACCTCCCTTTTTTGGTGGAGACGGTGGATAGTATGGTTACGTAAACGTCTGTATTTGATCACTCCAGAATCTTAAGTAGGGGCTTAGCAAGGTTTACTGCAGGGAGATAAAGCTTATCTCGTATACGTACATTTCGATATCGGCAGATCTAGCTCGCAAGGTCAAATCAATATTGAAGAATAACCGTGATATTAAACCCGTTATAATCCGCTTAACATGAAATGGGAAAGCTAGAGTAGCTTCTCCTCCCGAGTTGCCAACCAGATCAAAGACAGAGATGACATTAAATTCAAATTAGATAGCGTCGAGTTAGGTCACTATTTAGGATGGACTTTGCTAAACTTTATGGAGAGACAGTATTCATGGCCACCATGGATACTCAAATAATCATAACAATTATCATTCGCTGTCAATTCAGTATTCAGTTTGCAGAAGTAGACTAGATACTGGAAACGAAACCACTTCGAACTATTACTAGAGCTCAATGACTAGCTTCTGGTTGATATATTAATATTATTTTCTTTGAGCAAAACGAGGCCTATGCAGCCTCCCGTTGTATCTGCAGCTACCAGCTCAGCTGCATCAAAGAATCTCTATGAGAGATAATGAAGAGAGCTCGTAATATGAGATCTATAATCCGCATTGAGCATTTGGTCTATGAGACAAATATCTATCTAGACATGACTCCTTTCTGATCTATTTATACTCTCGTCGTCAACTATACTCTGGAGACCCTACAATTATTACTGCTTGAGTAGACTCTTTATCAAAGTTTATATTTCTATATAGCTATATGTCAATTTTCATGGTTTGAACCCGTTAAAATACTTACGTTTCCCAGCTCTAAGATTGCTTCACAGCGGCTTTTGATCTAGCCCAGAAATTTTCTAGTTATAATCGAAATCCGAATTCACTTATAGAACTCTAGACAAAAAGATTACAATATGCTTAACTACGAATTCGAAACAACTACGCTTCAGCAAATTTTTCAGGAGCTGGCTACAAGATTCCAAGGAAATAAAGGCTCCCACGAACAAAAGGGAAACCATCATCTTCTAGGCTTATCGCTAGTAAGCCTAGCTGTAATTACGAATGGCCTTGTTAGAGAGCGTACTAGAGGCCAGATATCGGTATGTATATATCCTAACTGCTTCTTAAGCACTTCTAGTTCAAAGTCTGCTGTCTTATAATAATAAACTTAAACATATAAGAAACTATTGCGAGCCTGATATCATCCTGCGCGTGTTGATTTGGGTCGCAGAGAATTGTGCAAATGTTCTTGAAATTTCATTTGCTTCTACTTAATATTTAATTCGACGCAATAGAATGGTCTCGTCAATCGAGGCTATATTTATAACCTACTAATCAAATTTCACAGATCCATCGAGACGCGCTCATCTCTCGCAAGGCGTTCTTAATGGCAGCCAAAGACGGCGGAATTGTTGAAAAATTTAATGAAATTACCGGGATGAATGTCAAATCCCACCACGTCTGCCGAATTGTACGCATCATGCAGGTATATATAGCAGCTGCTCATATCGATAGTAGTGAATGTGATGATCCCTTTAAGTTTCTTAAATGGCTAAACAATGCGTACATTGTTGAGAAATACATCAATGCCGGGATGAATGCAGTCATGTTGAAGGTAAGACTCGAGCGCATCTATCGTACCTCTACTCTAAAACTATAGCTATATAGGATTCTAATGTTGAGAATAGAATCTAGGTCATAGCGACCCAGAAGCAGACCCTCAAACAACCGGTTGCAGGGACCCTAATCCTCGTTTTTCTCCAGGGGCGCTTAGTTTCGAGACCAAAATTCGTAACGGAAACGCTATAAACCAACAGCGATTTATGTGCACAAAGGTTGGCTCTTTCCATAAGGCTATGAACAGGCGACCGATACCACCACCGACTTCAAATATGATTAATTTCAGGACAAGCCAACGTCTCTTTGGCACCTTTTGCCGGCGCCTCGTACGATAGTATGCTGTTGCTGGTCACAGGAAAATATATCATAGTTGCATCTGCTCTCCGTAGCTAACATTCAATTTCAATTTCTCTTAGTAATTTTTTTTTGAGCTTTCAAACAGAATAATGTTATAGAGTATGAGGAAGACCGGGGTCGTGCCAAGTTAGATTTTCCGTGGTATTCATCCGTGTAGAAATTAATTTAAAAAAAAGGTTCGCTCGTGATCTTTGATATTACTGACCTTCCTAATCCGGTTTGTCGACTCAATATATTCGATATGAAGGTCTTGAGATTAGCGACCGGTTGGCATCGAATATCAACGTCGCATCATGATATCAATCTAAAATTTGTTGTGCAATGTAACATTAATACATAGTGGTATCACGAACAAGAGAGTCTGTAGATCGATCGAGTTCAATATCAGGAATTTTTAAAAGACGTCTATGGGCGATGGTATTCTCTGATTTCGAATCTTCCTTCTGTCCGTCGTCGAGGACCCACATATCTATTACCTGGGATGAGAATGCGATAGTAACACGATAATCGGTTTCATGGAAGATGAAGCCAACATGTTTCGCCTACGTGGATCGGTGTAACGTAGCATGAGCGACAAGGCTTGCGAGCGGGAATAACCGATTCGATTCGAATATCTCGTAATACGTAATTTCGTCAAAGCGCGAGATGTTTGAAAGGAGGGCCAAAAAATGTGTTGCGGTTTGTTTGAAATCGGAGCGCCGAATTGGGAGAGAAGGAGAAAAAAACGGCAAAAAAGAAGATTGATCCCTCGAACCAGATTCGAACCTAAGTCGTTCTGTTAGTTATATGCTGAGCATATGAGGTATTTTGTTCGATGGGTAGCTTACTGGTGACCTGCAGGTTACTAATTTCGGAGGTTATCCGAAGACTTTTACAGCCTGTTGTGATACCAACTACACCATCGAGGGTGGTTTGATGCGAGCTACCTAAAATTATGACATTATATTCCACCGAACTTTACAATTGCCATACCATATTCTTCCCATACCGACCTGACCTCGTCCTGTCACTAGCGGCCACTAGCGACCAGGCTAACTGGCCATGCGCGATGTTGTCAGGTCGGTATGTCGCTTCGATGTAACATCTTCCCGCTGCCAATGTTGCATAAACTCGCGGCGGGTGGAAGACGTCTTCCCCTTGTCTGGATACTTATCTAGCATTGATAAAGTTGGTCTTCTGAGGTTAGTTACGAACCCCTTGAGTCGCATGTCTTGGTTCTCTCTCCCCTTGGTGTTTCTCAATTGTAGACCAACCCAAGTTTGGGTTTGGAGATCAGGAGCCTGCCAATCTTAGTCTCACCGTACCTGCGCCCGACATTTATAATCAACAATGATACCTGGAGACGCAACAAAGCACCGTGATTGTGCGGGAAAGGGCGTCCATGCACGCCGACAGGATGCATCGAGCATCGAGTCTCTTACATCACAGGGGCGGTTTCGGTGATTGAAGTTACATTGCTGCACCGGTCTACCGTCAATATATTTCAAGTCGAATATCGTTCACTCGGCTGACCGGCCTCTTGTGCTGCAAGGTCACCGTCGCAATATTCTATATCCCTCAACTCCACGGGACGGAATAGCTGGTGTAAAAAGAAGCTCTAGAGTTCGCCAACCCCGGTAGCTTTACACAATCAGAAGCTCTGCGCAACCTTCCCATGTGCAGTACATGCTCTGAAAGGAACAGTCTCAACAAACAATAACCTAGTCTCACGCGGACCAGAACCTGACACCCACCAACCAACTTAACTTTTGACACCAGGTTCACTATGCTGGTTCGATTCGAGCAACCCAGGGGAGAAAGTTCAACGATAACGGAAAACACTTTGAGACAAAGAAGGCATTTCTTCTTTCACGCGCGGGGAAGGAAACAAATTTCATGAATTCACCTGCCCTCCCCAATCTTCGCTTGCGATCGACAATTTAATCTGAGCAATGCTACAAAGCATTCGTTTTGCTGGGAGTAATGCAATTGGAAGAAGCCAATCAATCCCCTGGGGTCAGCTCAGTAATATATAATACAAGCCTCCCTCTCTCACTCGAACCTCCTCGACCCCGCTAGAGTCTCGTCGAGTCTTTCAAATCCTCAAGACTCTCTACATAAAGTACTCACATCCAGAGTCCCCACAAGCGGCGTCTGGTCGCTACCCATCGGCTGTCTGCTCGGAATAAATTAATATTGCCCGCCTGCCGAAAACGTTTTTCGTTCGCGGATCCCACACCCGCAACTCGCTTTACCCAAATTTAAGCGATTATCCCCAAGCTTAAAATAATAAAGGGTCGGTTATCTAAATTTCTGGGGATCATTTGGAAAATAAAATCCCCGTAGATATTCCACATCTGCCATAGACTATCACGAATATCTACGTATATCTCTCTGTCCAGTCTATTCTCTCTGGCTTGAAAAAAAGGTATAAATTGAGTTCCCCTTGCTATTTGATTGGGTTCTTTTTTTTTTTTTCACACTCTTCTTTATTCCGAAGTTCACACATTCGTGTTACAGCAATGGTCAAACATTCTGATTTGGAACAGCAGCTCTGACGTTCCACAAGAACCCCCCCTTTCACTAAACAATATTTTTTTCCTCATCTATTATACTGGATATTTTCCAAGTACACGCGTTCTACAATTTTCGTCTGCATATATATCACTCGGACCTATTTGCAATTTTTCTTTTGCAATTTATACCTTTAAACCTCATTATATCACCAAACCTCTCTGCTAACTTTAATTGGAACCTTCAAGATATTTCACCAATATGGTGCTTCTAAAATTCTTATTACTTGCTACCGCCGCAGTTGCTCCGGTAGCAGCGAAAGGCGTCTGGCCACTTCCAAAAGAGCAGAATCTCGGTTCTGATGTTGCCTGGCTCTCTAGCAAAGTCAAATTCGACGTCAAATATGGCCCAGCTGGAAATGTAAGTACAAAATGCCCTTTTAAGCCGTTTTGGATATTTGTCCTTTTATCAATTCCGATTGATCACCATTTCGACAAAGTTGAGTGGTTTGACGAAAAGATCCGATCTTTCGTTAAAGAAACAAGATTTTATGATTCTCAGAGCTAATTCCAAAATTCGTATTAGGATTCGACGACTTACCAGTATAGTCGTTCGATAGACGGCGTTCATATTACTCGTCGTAAAACGTCTAAAAAGGGACTAGCCGAGGCTCGTATCGATGGTGCTGTCGCTCGTACCAAAGATCTTCTATTCAAGGATAACTTTGTACCATGGATGTTCTATAAAAAGGGTGTACAATTCACTCCTAACCTTGATAAGAGGAACGCCGTTTGGATCAACAAGATCTCAGTAACTCAAACTGATCCAGAGCCGGATAATACCAAAGATGTGCCCATGGATGAGTCTTACACTCTCACAATCAAGGCCACTGGCTCCAAGGAAGCCAAAGTCGAAATCTTCGGCAAAACTTCTACTGGTGTCCTCCACGGTCTAACCTCGCTCACTCAACTATTCTACTCCGATGGTAATAACAATGTCTACATGCCATCTCTGCCCGTAGATATCAAGGATGCACCAAAATTCGGTCACAGAGGTATCAATCTTGATGTATCTCGCTCCTTCTACCCAGTCGACAGCATCAAGAGAACGATCGATATTCTTTCGTGGCACAAAATGAACCGTTTCCACATTCACGTCACAGATTCTCAATCATGGCCTTTGGAAATCCGCTCCATGCCAGATCTTGCCAAGAAGGGCGCGTACAACAAGGATTCAATCTACTCGGTTCAAGACATTTCCGACATCTACAGTTATGCTAATCTCCGCGGTATCAAAATCGTCATGGAGATCGATATGCCCGGACACACCGCTTCCATTGCGTACTCCAGACCAGAGCTGAGTAAGTTTACACTATCACTTGTTGATCTAAATGAATGTTGAATGCTAATCCGCCTGTCAGTTGCGAATTTCAACCGTCAACCATGGAACGGCTTTTGCGCTCAACCGCCATGCGGTCAACTCAAACTCGACTCCCCAGCCGTCGACCAGTTCGTCACAGACCTCTACAATGATCTTTTCGCACGTCTGAAGCAATCTGGGGCAACCTACTTCCACGCTGGTGGAGATGAATACAATGTCAACTCGGCCGCAGCCGACGAAACCGTCGGATCAAACGACACGGCAGTCATCACACCAAAACTCCAACGTTTCGTTACCAAACTCCACGACCAGATCTTCGCCGCAGGATTCACCCCATTCGCATGGGAAGAAATGGTGCTCGACTTCCCTCTCAAGCTCGACAAGCGCGTCATCATCCAATCTTGGCTCAGCAACGACTCAGTCAAAAAGATTGTTGAAAAGGGATACCGTGTCATTTTTGGAAATTATTTGAATTGGTATCTGGATTGCGGCTTCGGACAGTGGCTTGATTTCGGAGGTCCATCGTTCAAGTCTCAGTTCCCTACCTTTGCGGATTACTGTTCCCCGCAGAAAAACTGGAAGGCGGTTTACTATTACGATCCTTTGGATGGGGTTCCTGCTCAAAACCAACATTTGGTGCTCGGTGGTGAAGCGCACATGTGGTCCGAGCAGGTTGATGCCGAGATTGTCGATACCAGAATCTGGCCGAGGGGTTCTGCCGCTGCTGAGGTTTTGTGGAGTTATAACAGAGACTCGAAGGGAGAGTACCGTGCCATGGTCGATATCACGCCAAGATTGGCGGAGATGAGAGAGAGGATGGTTGCTAGAGGGATCAAGGCCAGTTTGGTCACTCAAGGGTGGTGTCTACAGAACCCTGGTGATTGCCAACTGAATTGATCAGGTACACCTTAGAGGATTGGAGTTTTGGAATTTGTATCAGATTGAATGTTATTGTTGCTTTCTTTTTTCGGCACAATGCTTTTTTTTTTTTGGTTCTTTATTTCTCTTCTCATGTTTACGCCAGCTAGCTGGCTGAATATCTGGCTTGTAGACAGCCATTATTATTTTGTATATTATCCTTCCCCGCCTTTTTATCCCTTTCAAGATCCGCTTTAGATTACAGAAACATTGGCTATGGATAGGAGGATGCGGAAGACTATACCCCATTTGAGTACTCTTTTTATTGTTAATTTTCTTTTTTTTATTCTATACACTAAAAGTACGTATTGAACAAATTCCAAAGCAATAATCACTATAAATTATATATCAAAGAAACTAAGATAGAAAAGAAGTGTAAAAAATACAAAAAAAGAAAGAAAGTAGAAAACAACAACAGAAGATCCTCCAATCGATGCGATCATATATCAATTTTAATGCACCTCCCCGTAATAAATCTACCTAGGCCGGATCCCGTCTAATTATAACCTTTAACAAATTGCAAGCTATGATGTTGAAAAAACAACAAAAATTAAATTAAAAATATCAGTGAAAAAAAAAACAAAAAAAGTATCGCTGTGTCTATAGAAACGCCCGCCCGATGATTATTTTGTGGTATCGTATATATATTACTGTCGAACTTGTGTAGTTTGTGGCTATTTGGTATGATAACGATCATCTACTCTTGCTTCTTGCCAAAATATTTGGCCCAGACTTTACCCCATCTGATATCGCGAACGATAGCGTAGGCAGCAAAGATCAAAGCAATGTTGGTGAAGATGAAAATCATGAAATATCCAAAGTAGTGCCATCGGTCATCATATCTGGTTCAAAGTCATTAGCAACCCATCTTATTTCCTATTCAACTGCGGAAAAGTAGAATACTTACTGAATATTAACCATAGATAGGTACTCGTCGCCACTCTTAAACTGACAATAGTCACAACTCGACGTTGAGTTGGCATCCACAAAGTATCCTGTCGTGCTCGCCAACCAGTCACCGGCGTATTGGGCACAAGTTTGTCCACTTGGTGGACGGAATGTAACAAGTTCTTGAGGAGCACAGACGACTTCAACACCATGAATCACGTTTCCAATCATACCGCGGGCAGCCCAAGCCATGGGGTTGGTATAGTAGACGAAATCCTTGAAAACGCTCTGCAGCTGGCCCCATGGTACCAAGATACCAGTATAACTGAACGTCATGCCGAGGAATAGTGGATTCGCGATCAAGACCATATCGAATGAAGGACAGACGGCAGCGATAGCGATACCGATGTGGGTGCCGAAGATCTCGTACATGGCCAAGAACAGATACTGGTACGCTGATATGCTGGAGTCGGTGGAGAACCCGACCATGTAGTAGTATGGGAAGAAGAAGAAGATGGTTCCGAAGAAAGCGTATGGGATCTCGCAGAGGATCATGGCGGTAAGCCAAGCTGGGCTGGAGTAGATTTTGCTGTTACGCTCACGGGCTTCGTAGTAGCTTCGGAGTTCCATAAATTTGGGCTGCACGGCGGTAAGTAAAGTGGCGGCAGTAATGAGGGCGATAAAGGTGGAGAATCCACGGCCTTGCATCTCGATGATACTGTTGCCAGCTTGGAAGAACAGGATACCCGCCATAAGACCTAGTGTGAGATTGGTGAAGACTTTGGAATAAATGTATGAAGAATCACGCCAGTAGTTGCGCCATGTTCTCTTGATCAACTCAGCGGTCTGGCTGGAGAGGGGCATAGCGTAGGTAGGAGGAACGCCATCACGGTCAGTGGTAGGAAGGGCAGCCAACTCTGCATTTGTTCTATCAATTTGGTCGATAAGAGCTGTTCGCTCAGGGGAGGCGTTCCAGACATCAGACCAATTGATGGATCCACCAGGACGAACGGTTTCGAGAATGTATTCGGCGGGGTTTGCATCTACTGCGGCTGGTTTGGCGCCGTTGCGAGCATAATAGTCGAGAACAGTGGTTCCATCTTCGCCAATATCGCCAAAGTAAACAGTACGTCCACCAGCAGCAAGAAGCAAGACTTCATCAAAGTTGGAGAATAGAAGAGACGATGGCTGATGGATAGTGCAGACAATACAGAGACCAGACTCTCGTGCGAGTTTTCTCAAGAATCTGACTATGGAAAGAGCACCGTTCGAGTCAAGACCGCTAGTGGGTTCATCCAAGAACAAGAGGGTATCAGGACGAGCAGCCAGTTCAACGGCGATAGTGACACGTTTCTTTTCCTCGATGTTCAAGCCAGCAATGAGAGCGTCAGCGAGATAATCGAGCTCGAGAAGAGTGATGACCTTGTCGACGAAGTTGAGTTTTTCTTCTTTTGGAACATCTCTAGGTTGTCGAAGGATAGCAGAGAATGTAATAGCCTCGCGAACAGTAGCTGTGCCGTCATGAACGTCCATTTGTTCGACGTAACCGGTGTTACGACCGAAATCTGGTTGAAGATGTCTTCCGTCGATTCTGAGATCACCTTGGACAATACCAACTCGCTTTCTTTGGGACAAGTTGTCGAGGAGCGTAGTTTTACCGGCACCGGATGCACCCATGAGGGCAAGGAGGACACCAGGCTTGACGATACCTTCGACATTGTGAAGAAGCTGTTTGCCGGATACCTCGTAGTTAACGTTCTTGAAGGTGAAGACAGATGGGTTGGACTTGGTAGAGACTTTCTTGAGCGGGCCAGGGTCAACATTGGATCTTGTTCGGGTTGGGAGAAGGGCATCGTCATTAGATTTCCAGAACTTCCAGGAAAACTTGGAGTTACGGACGAAGGTCTTTGTCAAGCCACCGCCACCTGCTGCTTTGCTCAAAATCTCGACACCGGCAACGGCAACAAACAAGAAGAACACATAGAAACCAATGAGGATTCCAAAGTTTCTCCAGATGTGAGTACTTGTGAAGCCGTACTGGACTCGTGCGTAGGCGGATGGATTGAAAGTCAAATCACCTGGGGAAGATCCTGGAACATTGCAAACTTGATTTTCGGGGGATGCGCCAGGGACTTGGGGAATGATCTGTTGGGGAGAACATATAAGGCTAGGACCGGAGTACTGATTGGTAAGGACTGCTTCTTGTGCAAAGGCCACCGGCGATAGATACGAGACCCATCTATACCAGTCCTTCATCTTGAGTCTGCTTTGCATATAGCCACCCCAGAAAGCGAAGATGTTCAGTCCAGCAAAAGCAAGACGGACATAAACGTTAACATCAGGACTCCAGGCAGCAACGGCGCGGTAGAATGTTGTAATGGTGAAGGCTGTCATCCACGAGAAGAGCAAGTGAATGAAGAAGGCTCCAGCGTCCAATTTGAAATTGACCATGAAGTAAACAACAATGTTGTAGAGAATTACAGCTGTCGTCATAGCTGGCAAATCGGCAACCATTTGAGCAATGAGAAGGGCAGAAGGACGGTAGAAGGCGAAGTTGACTTGTTTCGCGGCTACAGGTCTCATAGCAAGAACTCTGAAACCTTCGCCCAATTGCAGCCAAGCAACAAGAACAACAGAAAAGAAGGATGCACCACCAGTCAAGAAAGCACCTGTCGAGTTCTTAGGGATCTTGTAGAACAAAGCACCCAACAATAGTGCAAGGAAAACGGCGTTTAGCATGTAGTTTCTCAGAGTTGGCCAGTCCTGCAATTTCAATTCAAGCTCTCGCTTCGTCAAGCCCACGACTTGAGTTGGGAAAGAAACCACATATGGGCTTTTGTTTCCAGTACCCTTGTTCTTTTCATTCTTGACGGCTTGCTCAAATATTCTCGTTGTCTCCGCCTCCTTGAGGTCTTGATCGTATTCGTCGAGCTCTGCCTGGAGTTGTTTATAATATTTGGATTCCCTAAAGGCTGTTTCAAGCTCTTCTGGAGTGATTGGGACTTGACCTTCCATATCTTTTTTGATTCTCCTCTCCGTTTCGTTGGTGATGGAAGTGAGGAAATCGGCAGTGGTGCTTCGAGGCTGAGGAGTATATCCTAGCGATTCAAAGTATTGCCGTGCTTCATTGGCGGGCCCGTAATAAATTTGTCTTCCGGAATCGATGAGACAAACTTTATCAAATTCCTGATAAATTGACTCACCAGCTTGGTAGAGCGTTACAATCGTCGTGGATTCAGTCAGTGTGGTAAGAATACGTAAAGATCGAATATAATCGATAGCAGTCGACGAGTCAAGACCACGGGTGCTGTTGTCGTATGCATTTATTGTGGCCCTACTGGCCAGAGCCTCCATAATACTGACACGCTTGCCTAAATTTGGAGATTTATGAGTTTGTCTGACCTTAAATTTCGGATCGTTGGATAATTGTCTACTTACGTTCACCACCAGACACACCACGGACCCAAGGGTTTCCAACAATCGTTTTCAATGTATGTTTCATCCCAAACATAGAGGTGTAGAGATTCAACATTGTTTCAACGAAAGACGACTTGGATGTTCCTGGAATTCTTGCCCCAGGTGTTTTCATTTTCAAGGCAAAACGCAAAGTTTGTTCCACTGTGAGCGTAGGTAAGTGGACATCATCTAGACAGCTGGCGTTAGCATCTATGCTGAGTCTTCTATGCGGGGATATATTATCTGAATCTCACCCTCGTCATTGAACATGATTTCTCCACGGTATTGTCCCTTTGCTAATTCAAACGGAAGTCCAGAGTAGTGAATGGTACCGCCGATTGAGGTAAAAGGACGTCGCTGATTAGTCAAGGCGCGCAAAAAGGTAGAACTTCCAGACCCGGGTTTCCCTAGGACAAGTAACATCTCTTTGGGCTTGACGACACCACTGAAGCCTTGAATAATGGCTCTTGATTGTGGCTTTTGCAGAGGTAGAATACTCTTGATAAGCTGGTACAGGTCGCCACCGAACAGTCCAATGATCTCATCTTTCAGAGTTTTCGCATAGAGCTTTTCGCCTGCCGTTCCACTGACCGAGAGGTCGCGGAAGGAGACACCGACTTTCTTTCTAAGAATGCCGGATTCATCTTCTTGGCGGTTCGTTCTCTTGAGATAATCTTCAAGATCGATGATTCCTTGTTCGCCTTCAGATCCGGATTCTTCTTCCTTCTGACCCTTCTCTTCGTCGGGAGTTCGTCTCCTGGAGCGAGTCAAACTGAGAGTCAAATTTTGTGTCGGTGTGTGGGCGGATACATTGCTAAGTTCTTTCCGAATTCTAAACACGATTAAGATGGTTAACCAAACACAAACCAGAGGTTTTTATAATTGGCTATCATCGAAGAATGATAATTGAGGAATGAAGAGGTAGACATACTCTTGAAATTCTGCTTCTGCTCTTTCGATATTGACAGAGGATCCTTCGGATTCCTCTCCCCATCTGCCTTCTCGATCTCTTGGTCGTTCTTGACCCTCCGTCTCGCCTAGGTTTTCAATGTTCTTCTCCTCCATTTCTTACTCTTAATCAAATTGTTGTGCTGCGTTGACCTGTTGGAGAATCCGGCGCACCAACGCTAACGATGGTCGCGGTGCTGGTTCGTTTTCCACTTCAAAGAAAAGGAGATAAAAAAAATGATCAATGATGGGTATTGGAACTAAATAAAAAGATAGATTAATGGGTGGGAATATCAGCTCTTTATATATACGCAAGACTCAATGGCGTGTTAAATTATTAAGAGCTGGGCACTAATGATGCTATACCCTTGAGATTATAAAAAGGACGAGATTTAGAATTTCAATGGATTTATAAATGTTTCTATCTCTTCGCACGCCATTTGGTAGTTGAAGAGCGCCGTCCCAATATCAGGGAATGCAGTGCCGCTGTTCCAGGAATTTTCAGAATCAAAAGCAAAGAGACAAGAACGACTAGTTAGTTTGGGACATGCGCCTGAAAGTGGAGCCGGGTCGACCCAATGCCATCAGGCGCTCCCAGGAACCTTAACAGAACTTTATGAACCTGGCACCCCGAACCTCGTCTAGGTTGAATCACTTGGCTTAGTCACGATTGGGCACAACCCGCCCAACAGGAGGCATTGGTAATCAGCTCTCACGACTCGCACGCAGATAACACTTCCGGGATGCTAAAAAGCCTTGAGTTCCGTCATATCTTGGACCGTCTCATTTGCAAGTTAGTTGCATGTGTATATTGTTACGTTGTTACAGGGCATCTTTCGGCAATTGGCTCGGTGTCCACACTAACGTTAGAGCTAGGGTGCCAGCCACTCCAGTATTGACCAGACAGATATCAATCCGGCCTTTTCTTGATAGACTTAGCAGCTAGGAACTCCCTCAGAAAAAAAAAGATACAATTGCACTAAGAGCAACATTAACGAAACAGTTTGGCATAATCTTTCGAACTTGTTGGGGAGTCGTGGCAATGATTCGACTTTTCTTCCTTCGTCTGCAGAATGAACAAATATGAATCACCGCTAATTTAATTTTTTCGAAGCTTGGGGGCACCGAAATTCGTCAAAGCAATCCCTGCCAGCCCTAAGCTAGCGGCCAAATCATGCCGGAAGGATTTCGTAGCAACCAATTAGAGATTTGTATCTGCGGGTGGTATCCACTGCGTTTGCAGATATTCCGTGCTAGCGATTTGTAAGCCGGCTTTATCGAAGCTATGTCCCTGACTCGAGTTTTCGCAATCACATTCTTGCAATTGGCACCTATCCTGTGCCAAGAAGTAACATCCGAATGATAGCACCCTGCTCGATCCTGAGATTATTCCGGCGGTTCCAACCTTCCATCGTTTTCTGCAGGTGTTTCGATTTGACAAACACCATGAAAAATATCGAACCTCTACTCTTTTTTTAAACAATCTTTGTCATTTTCTCTTAGAAATTCGGAATCCAAATCTTTCCGAAGTTCCGCTTTGGCCACCCACGTCATAGAACATGATATTTTCGCACTTCGGATTGCTCGTTGAATTTCAACCTTCACAGGGTTCATTGTAATCCCACATGTCTAAAGCTGTTTACATGTTTCACTGGAGTGACCGACCGTCAGGCCAACGAGGCCTGCTGGGTTGGTCGGAAGGAAGTAGCCGACGATCAATCGAGATATATGCCAAGATTACTTATGTCAGCATTCATGTCGAGTAATCGGAGAAGTCCAGTAATCATGAAAGAACCACAGACTTATTTCTTACCAACTCGTTTCCGCTTGCTTTGTGTTACAAACGCCTTGAGAGGGATGCTCCACATGGGTTATAAGATCCCTTTGCATACATCGAAGATGTGATAGATAGACAGGAAGGTAGAAGTAGGAGCTCAGTGGTAAAGTGAGCAATAGCCTTACTTCGAACTCGCCTGCTATTTGGATCTTCACTTGAACAGCAAGAATACCGGGTCTCGATGGCTCTCACCGTCTTGAGGATTGAAATTTCACGGAACGAAGTGCGCTAATGAGTGTCGACTTGCTGTCTGCCTTCGCACGACAAGTACACTTTGGCTGTCCGTATTTTATTTACGTAATACACATTTGCACTCAACTTCGAAGAGCAGCCTCACCGCTAACTATTCGTAGCCGGAGTCGTCCCGTGACATTTTAATCTAGCTAGATCTCTGATGATATTTCGCGCTCCCTGCAGCTGACAGGCCTTGAGTAACACCGGCAAGAGCCGGAGAATGATTGAATTCAAACGGCGAAAGAGTAGATCCTGTTAGAGCCTATTTGACGAGAAGCTAGTTGATGTGATAGGCCTGAAATTGGCTCGGAATATCGCATCTAGAGTCTCGACGCCAATATTTGCGAATAACGTATCGATAAAGAGTTATCCTATCCGTTTTCACAGCGAATTGCAGGTTGCGTTGCGAATCAAGCTATTGAAATTGTGTGGTGGCTTCTTGAAGCGGACCTCCAACAAGATGGCACTTTGATCCGAATCGGGGTGGTTCGAGGCTTCGCGAACACACAAGAAGGCGACAAAACGCGAAATATCCATTTTATTTATCTGGGCATTGACTATCGAGTCTATTCGAGGTTAAATCACCCAATTTTAGTCTTCTTTGATTGCTTCTTCAATTTTGAGATTTATGTTCATCTAAAATGCCAACGTACGCTTAATTAAAGCTTAGAGTCTTCGCCTCTACTAAAGAATTGTACATATATACACGCTGTAGGGCATCTTAAGCTTTTTCTTACTTAAAAGTAGCATTCCATCTTCAACGTTCCGATTTTCCGATTCTTTAGATCTGGAGTTAGATCATCTGCTGCTCGAAACTAGTGAGGAGAAGATATTCCAGACAGCTTTCATATCCAGGAATCTACTCTGCAATCTATCTTGTCATTGTTCTCGAAAAAGCTTTAAAGATAAAAACTATCAAAAACCTTCATCATGACGGTCACCATCACCAGATTTTACAACCAATCCATGCACCAGGTGAAATATATACGTCTCGAAGATGGCAAATCGAGTACCAAGTTCATGCTCCCACCCAATTTAGCGAACGACACCCACATCCCAAGTCAAGTCGTTCCAAACGACACTGTTCCCTCGAGCGATCCTATTCCACAATCGGCCACAGAAACCGATGTGAAAACCGCCATCAGACTGCAAATTGGTTACTATCAATCCGTGGACATCTACGAAACAAATGGCCAAATTAGAGTACGATACCCCCGCGCTCCGGATCAAAAATACACAGAACAAACTTTGAAAGTCGAATCCGGATCCTACGTTCTCTTCCTCGCCAAGTCCGATAAAACGGGTATGATGGCCTGGCCAGTGTTTTTCCACTACGCCGATGTATTCGCGGGGGAATCACCAGATGATATGGGTGTTGAGATCGCTCCTAAGGTAGCGAAAGCTGTTAAGGACGCGGCAAATGGAATTCCAACCGGTGTGGTGAATCTCCGTAGGAGAGCACCCTTGGGTATGATTAGGAAGAACGATATGGTTCAAGATCAATATCGAAAGAGGAATGAAGATAGGAGCGGCCAAAGACTAGAGAAAAGAGAGATCCGACGGAGGAGACCTTAAGTCGGCCCCGTTGTCGTTCTTAGACGGCGCGAATGAAGGCTTCTTGACTCTTTGTTGGTATCATAAATCAATAACTGTATATCTAAAATTTTACATACGTATTTTTCCTAGCCGTCCTCCAAGCATGATTTTGGGTTATTAAGATCCTTTCATGGGTATATCTAGTTTACTCATCAGTTAATTCTCTCTTCGAAGTATTGTCCTGTGGCCACTTGTTTGGCAATGGGAATTGGGGTTTTCGATATATGCGCGATTCTTTGATATGAAGTTCTCAGAGAAAAGTGTTGCGCCGTGATATTTTGTCCTGATCAAAACGAGCAGATCATAAATGTCGAGTGTATGTGACGAAACTGTGGCAAAATTGCAAAAAGCATGGGAAACCATTATTAGAATGTATCATTGAATCATATGTAGGGACCCGTAAAAAGCAAAAGACAAAGGTACCTGATCCTTGGTTGTGCTAATCCGCATCTGCCTCCGCGCGATTTATAATTTAGCGAGTCGATTGGGCACATACATCGTTAGAGATGGCGACATCTGCATATGCGTGTCGCCTTAATAATACATACGAATATGTATTATAATTACGCCTGCCGGAGCCCGGGATCTAAATTGCGCCGTAGAGCAAGAATCGGCCGATATTTAAGATTCCTGAAACCTCGTTGGGCATTGTTTAATTCAGAATTATTACCGCCAGTACCTGATTTCACCGCCTCAGATGTTAGGATCAGTTGACTATACGACGTGTCGATCAGAATATTGGAAACGAGCTTTCATTTCCTATCAGGCATGCTGAAAAGCCCATAGTGATACGAGAATAATATACATGTACCCAATAATCTTCTATTATAAAACTAGGCTTCCTGTGGAGACTCCACATAGCGTGAGTCAGGAGCAACATCAGTATAACAAGCACCCAAACGAAGAGAACTCTTGCAGTAAATAAACGTCACCAAAGCGTCGAAAATGTGCTCAATGGTATATTGTAGAAAACTCCAAAGACAGCGGACTCCGTTCAAAAAAGAAGAACATCCATCGAAAAGAACTCTTTAAAGGGTGATTAAAAGAACAAAGGTTCAATCGTAAAAGACTTTTTCCAAAACTCTCATCAATAATCGCCAAAAGAAACTTCGTACATGAACTTGAAGAGAGAGACAGAAAAGAGAAAGTAATCGCCTGCTAATCAAATATCCAAACCCCACTGAAAAAGAGAGCGAAGGAAATGGGCAAAACGCCTGCTTCATAAGCTATCAGGAAAGCTGCATGAAAGAAACCCAAACAACAAAAACAATTGGAATAACCCTACTCCCGTACAGAAAGGCTTTTTTTTTAGAGGGTAGGACTAGCTGACGGGTAGGACGGTTCGTTAAATTTCACAATCGTCATAGTCTTCGCTTCGAAACTCGTCTGTCACTGCACTATCGAGGGTGGAGGCATTGCTATTGCTTCGTGTGGAACTTCCATTGGGTATTTGAAGTCGCGGATCAGTCTCGAGTAGCATCTTAAGAGATGCTAAGATATCGCTAATCGAGGAACCGAAATTCAACGACGGCTCCGCATTCGCACCTGTGGCAGTATTTTCGACGTTCGGGACGTTTTTCATGAGAGAGCGAAGATACATCGTTGTGATAGAAGACTGTTATCATAATGTTAGCTTCTGTAGCTAGTTGAAATTTCAAAACGTGCACTGGCAACGTACCTCAATCCGAGTAACAAGAGATTCCACAAACTCCAATATTCTCGGATCGGATCCTCCTTCTTGTATCTTCTTCTGAAGCATGTCCTTACTATATGCTCCGTCCAACATGAACTGTGATTTCATGCCAACCGTATTCAACGATGAACACAATTTCTCCAACTTCAGAGTACAGTCGTAAAGAGGTAGAACTAGCTCCGGTGTCAAACCCGTTTCAGAAGCTGGGTGTTTCTCGATCAGCTTGTCAGACTCTCTGGCGGCAAGAGATGGAGGGAAAATCAAAGAAATGATTTCCGGATTTTCTAATCCCTTCAGCTTCTTTTCTCCCATAGGCTTGATGACCCAGCCACTCGAGTTCCTGAGCGTTCTCAAATCGCTGCGGATTGCGTCGTCGAAAGTAACATCCCCGAAGGAGTCGTTCGGTTTACTAGCCGTGGCAGTTTCTTCAGGGGGATACAATGCATCCATTTTCCTCAGTTCTGTCAAATAATCCATACTGACAGTGATCTGTCCACCGTCCGCAACACCAGAGATACGCGCCGCACGATTGACCATGGGTCCAAAGTAGTCCATACGTTTGGTAATCGGATCGCGTTCGCACACGGGCTGACCGAAATGGATACCCATACGCACAGACAAACCCCGGTACATAAGATTCTTAGCCCCCTCTTCATCGCTCGCCCATACTTCTGCACATTGTTGAGATCGAAGGATCTCCAAAGGCCAGGCCTCACAAGAAAGCAAAGCTAGCTGAACGTTAAAAGTCCAGAGTAGTGCGGAGGTTACAGTCGGGAATGCTACCATGAAGGCATCACCTTCAGTCTTCACCTCATATCCTCCGCAAAGTCGTAACTGCTCTCTCATGATGTCATTGTGTGACTTGATAGCAGAGCGCATAGCAATGGGGTAAGTTTCCCATAGCAAAGTTGAGCCCTTGATATCAGTGAAGACCAAGCACACATCAACTTCAGGCGGCGGAATCTCACGACCGAATTTTCGCCATCTCGAGTCGTCCTCGTCTCCCACCCTTTTTCTTCCAGCACGCCGGCCACCCGAATCTTCGTCCAATCCGGGAATAATCGACATTCGCCTTCCGACATTCCTACGCTGTTTGACGAGATCTCCGACCCCAACAATCATTACCATGATCTTGTTGATGGCGCCGTACCCGATCGCAATATCTCGTAATTTCTGAGCGGCAAGCATCAGATCATTTTTTTCCTGACTAGCAATGTAAACGGCAGTCTGATAGCTGACATAGTCCCAAAGTTCCTTGCTTGCAAGAATCAAGAATTCATCCGACTCTGTTATCTTCCAGTGTTGGACAGATGGGCTTGCTTGGACGCTAGGAACAAGTTGTAGATAGCCGAATGCTCGAGAAAGCTCTAGGTGGTCATTCACCCTGCCCCCCCGCGAGACATATCCTCCTGCATCTCGGATCCGTTCAAGCTCGGCTGGTATCAAAGGATCATGCTTCTTAGTCACGACTTCGTGTCCACCGCTAGCCTGAACTAGCACACCCATAGCATCGCCAATATTCGCCACATACATATCATGTTCTTTGATATATACCAACACACCCGTAGCGCCGAGTTGAATGTCGTCTTTCGTAAGAGTAGTCTGCCCTGCACTCGTTCCGCGATGTCTGTCGCGTGGAGAATGCGTCTTATCTTCGTGCGTTGCCAATCCTGTTAACATCAATTCACGGTTCATGGCTAGGAACGATCTTCGTAGCGCGGCAGCTGGCGTTTCTTCGGGGCGGAGTTTTCGCATCTCTTCTTGGAGATAAAAAATCGTCTGCTCTTGGAGATATTTGGCAACCTTGCTCCCACTATGTGGCAAGGTTTGGCCGTCATAGAAACCAAAAACGACCTCGTCTTCATTTCCTCGGAATCGAGGAACAACCATGTCCGCCATGGACAAATGCTCACTTCTCCCGAGTGAATCTGCCATACCGTACATCATCTTCTCAATCTGAGTTCCTGAAGTACGAACACGACAATCTTCAGATTGATCAGGGAACGAAGGATTTGTGGTCGTGACGTCCATGAGACCAAGCACTCTCAGAGATTTTAGAGCATTGAAATCAGTAAAGCTCTGATCTCTAGGTCCACTGGCGGAGAAGTTGGCCTTGATATCTAGCCTTCTATTCCCAGAAAGATTTAGGTACCGAAGCTCCAAGTTCCAGTTCCTACCCACTGTTAGCTACCTGCTACATTGATATGAATTAAGAAATTAGCTTACCAATTCCAATCATAAGGCCAATTCGAGATGTTGTATTTGAGAGCATTCGACCCGACATCTAAAACATGAAGCCTCCTAATTTTACCAAGTTCCGCTGGGAGGGTTTGGAACTTGTTAGAATTCAAATGAAGAACTTTCAAGCTAGATATGTGCTCAAGATCGTCAGTTGGCAATGTTGTCAGTTCATTTCCGGATAGGTAGAGCTCGCTAAGCCACACTAGCTTAGCCAGGGCTCGAGGGGGTATGTCGTAAATTCGGTTATATGACAAGTTCAGTGCTCTTAGTTCTCCAAGCATGGAGACCTCATCAAATACTTCGTCCCCAAGTCGATTGTCGGCGAGGAAAAGGAATCTAAGACTCGAAGCGAAGGTGTTTGCTATCCTACTAGACGCTGTCGAATCTTTGCGAGATGAAGGCGTGAATGTTCCATTACCTACAATAGTGCTGGCATCTGAGGCCTTTGATGCGACCGAAGCCTTTCTAAGGTTGTTGGAGGCAAAAGAACCCTTCCGGCTAGCTCCGTTCGGGCTGCCGCTGCTGAGGAGTCCGTTAGAAGCTAAATACGAGGATTGAGGAATTTAAAGGAGCAAATCATACTCAGCATTATCTGGGCTCAGCGAGTTATCATTTGACTGTGATTGAGAAGTATTCACCGTCGTCGTTTGGAGTTTGGGGAAGACGGTTAAGACGTTGGAGGAAAGATTTAGGCTCGTAAGGCTGACCATGGACCAAATCTCCGAAGGTAATTTGGCGATATCGTTGTCGTGAAGGTCAAGAACTCGAAGGTCGACCAGTTGACCGATTTCAGAGGGCAAAGTGGTGAGATGGTTGCTAGCGCAGCTTAGTTGGAGGAGCTTCTTGAGTTTACCTATCTGTGGCGGAATGTTATTGATCTTGTTTTTGTCAAGCAGTAATTTCTCAAGATTCGGTAACATGTCACAGAAATTATCTGCTAGAACGGTCAATCTGTTGTCAGATAAATTGAGATATGTAAGCGTCGAGGTAATAGATTTGATGCCAAAAGCGGTGATTTTGTTGCTATTTAGGTGCAATGATCGTAGTCGCTCGAAGCCGCAAGAGAGGGACACGATTTCATTATGCCCGGCGTACAATGCTTCCAACCGGTCAAGTTCCCCTAGAACGTCTATCGAGTTAAGAAGGTTGTGTCTGATATCAAGTTCTTTCATTGACCTCAACCCTGCTAGACCCGCGGGAAGATCTCCTGTGATCTGATTGTGGGAAAGGATCAACCTTTCTAGTGCCTTGAGCGAACCCATATCCTCGGGTACTGCCTTGATCTTGTTGAATGACATGTCCAATTCAAGTAAGCTCACAAGCTTCGAAATGAGAGGCGGTATCTCAACCAGATAATTGGATGCCACGTTTAAACCTCTGAGATTGTGGAATTCTGAAAACTCTTGAGGAAGCTCTTGGATCCGGTTGTTAGCCATTTTCAAGGCAACCAAGTTCACATGTTTGTGGAGTTGCGCTTTAGAGAGATTTTTCAGTCGGTTGTTGGAGATGTCCATATAGGTTAGGCGTTGGATATGAGCGAAGCTAGAGGGCAGATCCCAAGCTTCGTTGTTCCTGAATTTGACCTCTTTTAGGCCCACACACGCTTGAATGAAGTCCTGGGGAACTTGAAGTGAGAGATTGCGTGACAAGTTCAACGATGAAATATCGGCAGCCTTGAGATAAAACGCAATCGGAATTGTAAGTAAGTTGCGGCCGCTAAGATCAACGTGATTATACTTGAAGTTGTTAAATCCAGTATCAGGGTCCTATCGGTCATCAAAATCAGCTTATGGCTATCCCTATGTGTATAGGTGTGAGTGAAGATTTACCAAGGAGTGCCCGCTGACACGCGAGGGAAGAAATGTGAATCGGCAGAGATAGCTATTATCCTCGCGGCCAATCTCGTCGATTCTATCCTCCTCAGTATAGCCAACCTGTTCCAAAAGTTTTTTCTGTACCATCAATGGACGCTCGCCCGAACCTAATATCTTTGCCATCTCTCCTTTCCGTAATATTATCACATAGTTCGACAGGTCATCCTGTAAGAAGGACTTCTTCCCTAGTTGGTGCAGCAAATCGGTCACAGTGGCCTGGAGATTGGCTGAAAGTGTCGTAAAGGATCCGTCAACACGGAATACACGTATACAGAACTGTAAAGGTCACTGTTAGCGAGGGCGGTGTATCAGAGTCGCTCATCGTCATACCTGTGATAAGGACTGTTTTCGGAGTATTTCCTCTGGGATATCTTCTGCCTCTTCCTGGGGCTGAGTGTCACCAGCGAGTTTGCGTTCTCTGCCTCCAACGGCCCAACTGTCAGGAGCATTCCAGGAACCGTGTGTAGCTTCTCCCTTGTTCTTTGAACGAGGCTCATGCGGGTGGTGATTCGATGGAGGTGTTTGCGCAACAATGCCCTCCATGTTTGTCAAATCGAAGATATCCAAGGACATCCCAGTTGTGTCAGGTGGTACGACATTATTATATTTGCCGGATTCTTTGCCTAGGGGCTTCTCGAAAGAGTCGCCACGTCTCTTCGTCTTACTGCTCAATGGGGTTGTATTCCCAAGAGCTTTTCGACTGTTACCATTCCCATGACCATGATAATAATCCGGAAGCGCGAATAGCGCTGGGTTAATTATAAACTCACTAGTAAGTGGTGCTGTTGTACCACGTTTTGGGACATCAGGACGCCGGCCGGATGAACCAATGGCAGCTTCGGAGCCCTTGATGCTAGGATGTCGGTCTTTACGTGGCGCGTTGGTCGAGAGCATGTTTGGGTCGATCTCGTCCTCCCTCGGCTTTTGGTCTCTTCCCTTGAGCAAACCCTTCAAGAAAGAACGTTTTGTCGACTTTTCCCCACCCGATGATCCAGACGCTGTTTGTCCTGCCGCATTTGATATAGAACCCATACCAGAGTTGATACTATGAACTGAAGGTGATGGTGAACTTGCTCGTGGTAGGTGGGTTGTCGAACCCCCATATGGTGTCGAAAACATATCCCGGCGATGCTGTGGAAGTTCCTTATCACTCGCGCCACCATCGTAGTCCCTACTGGGAGGTTTTGCTGGAGTTTTCGTTTTTTCGGGCTTTCGGTGAAAGAACGTGTGCGCGGAAGATTTCGGGTCGTAACTCTGCTCGTCTCGCTGATATCGATGTCTATCGTTGATGAGTTGGTTCTGAATTGGTGCTTCGCCAAACTGTTGAATGTCCTACATCGCAGCCGTGCGTTCTATTTAGCTCTCAAATTTCCGTCTCAAATGAAAACACAAAATTCAAGGGATACAAACATTCATGCCACCACTCACATTGGCATCTTGGAACAAAAATGGTACAACATCCGCGGAAGGCATCTGTGGTGTCCTAGGTCGAGAAGCATTGTTCAAAGGCGCAGTAGGAGCGTGATATAATTTCTGACCAGGAAGATTTGTATCGGACTGGCTGATCGGCGGGGGAGTGATAGGTATTGAATTCGAATGGTGAGTGTGATGGTGGTGTATGTGGTGGTGGTGATGGTGACCACCCTCTGCATCACCAAAGATGCCATGCAGTTTCCCGTTGAGCCTCTTACCCAGCGACGTCTTCGAACCGGTTGACGAGGCCGTGGTATTGACCGATGCTACCGACGGCCGGCGATCGTCCCCTTGCGTAAAATATGCTTCTATCGAATTTCCGGGATAGCTAAAGTCCATACTTCCTTGGCCGTTCCGGACCGCTTGGGGCGAATCGTCCAGATTTAACGGGCTAAACGGTTCGTCATTCTGATAGCCTGGCGAACTGGAAAGTTTGTGCATGTCGTCAAGGACCGAGGCGACACCAAAGGTCGTATCGTGGGGATTGCTGCCAAAACTGGCTGAATGGTGGAGACCTTTCCATGCTTGGCCGGTGGGAGACGCAGACGGAGGGGTCTGCGTCAGGGTCGGATTACTGCTGCTGTAGCCATTGGAGCTGCCACCGCTACCCTGCAAAACTTTCAGGTCTCGGCGATGATCTCCGAGTGGAGCCATGTTCAGGCCATATGAAAATGAGCCCTGGCTGTCGTCTCTGCTGTGAAAGATGGGTTGGTAAGGAAAGTAATTGTTCGCATTCGACGATGAGTGCGAAGAACCCGGTTTGTTGGAGTGAGAGGAACCTGGCCGAATGGCGGTGGAGGAGGCGGTGTTTTGGGTGGTGTTGTTTAGGTTGCTTTGGCTGCTCGCGGGCGGCGTTGGGACGACCCCTGGCGGGAACGCGGACCCGGGCGAGATGTTGTGCGATTCCTGCCTTTCGATTCTGCGCATTTGCATGTCGACGACGGGCACGGCGGCGGCGACGCTGGTGGTCAGAATATCCGATGTATAGATAAGATAAAACAAAAAAAAAGAGCGTCCCAATTGGATTGGAATATATAAATTAAACTCTTGCGAACGAATAACGATGACTAAGGAATGATACGGAGATGCAGATGGGGTAAAATTGAGATCTCATGCAAAAAGCATGCATTTAGCCATATAAGAAATTTCCAAGGGAAATAGCATAGAATAGAAAATGAAGAAAAAAATATTAAAGGTTATTATCTTTTACGTCCTAGCTTGATAGCATGCCATGCCATCCAAAACACCAGGGCTGAAGGATCATATGAAAAGGGTCGCAACGGTCAGGGCTAGGTTAGACGAATGCGGATATAAAAAGCGGGCTTCTAAGGAAACCACAGCAGGAGGGAAGGATCAAGAACAAGCGGGTGGTTGCATGTGTAGATTGATCATCTGGCCGCTAGGGCAACTAGTGAACCGCAGATGTGATATAATAACGATCAAACAAGGCCAGTCCGGGTGAGGATTGAAGGTTTCAAGCAGCTTGGTGATGACGATGACGATGGTGATAGTGACGGGTAACACATCAGGAGAGTGATAGCTTGTGTCCAACTATAACGAAAAAAAGCTGAGATAGGTATATATGGGTAATTCTTGCGAAAGAAGAAATATATATTTTATGTTTCCTGCCAGCAGTACACTGAAGCGCAGCTGAGCAGAGAGGAGAAGGAACACAGGGCCGTTTGTTTGTTCTGCATGCAAGTCGGGGAGACGAATGTTATGCAAGCAAGCTGACAAGCGGATAGGTCTGCGCAAATCAGGAATCCGATGTGCAAAGCAGTGAGAGGAGACGACGTCAAGCTCGACAGGGCAAGTGAATAAGAAGTTGCGTGTGTCAGGGTTGGACTCAAGGAAGAGGCGATAACGATAGAATGATGTTATAGATGGAATTACGGAGTAGGCGGGGAGGGATATATCGATATCGACCTCGCCTCATACAAACGGACTCTTGTTCGCATCGAAAACTCCGATTAACCCATCTCACTGCGAATAATAGCAGAACAAAAAAACGTGCGTCTTCCCGATATCAGAAATCTCGAAGGAAGAGAAAAGAAGGGGGGGATGATTAATAGCCTCCTCGATAACGATGTGCCGTTGGGTTGGGGTTCCCGCCCAGACTCGTTTCAGATGTTGGATGGATCCGATGTCGAGGAAGACCGGGGTGCACCGCTTTTCGTCCAACACAGCAGACGACGGGGAAGCAGAACTGATATCCGGTGCAATAGAAAGCAAAGGTACCAAGTAGCACAGAGATTAAAAAAAGAGACATGACCTGCAGCATTGTGGGAATTTAATACAGCTATATATTGGCATCAATATATAGCTGTATTTTTATCCAAAGTGCTATCGTCATAGCGTGCAAAGGCACAATCTTCCTTCTTTCCCGAGTCCCCTTCTTCAGGTGTGTCTTGCGTCTAGACATCCCAGAGAATTGGCCCATAGCTCCCACGAAATAATGATAATATTACCACTCTTCTCCCCCGCTTTTTCTCCATAATCCCAGCTTGTTTGAGGTAGGCAATTCGGAGTATGCAGGTGGGCGAGTACCTGGCCTGGCCGCGAAGCACGTTCCCTTCGTTTTCGATATTCATCCGGACTACGGTGCCCTTGCGCCATTTACCCGGGTCCTATCTTTAAACGACGCTTTCCTTTTTCCTTGTGCGATTCGATCGAGCGTTGAGCGATAAATGCAAAAGAACGCATAGAAATTCCAAAGTATATGTAAAAGCATGCATTTCATGCATGGACCTGCGCGGGGCTTTGCTTTGGAGTCTGAGAGGCTCTTGAACGACATTCTGCAGGGCCGAGCTTGAAGACTCCTTGGCGATGGAAATAAACATTCCATAAAGCAAAAGGTCAAGGAATACACAGAAGAAACATCGAAATGTGATTCCAGGGTACACCCTCAGAATCGATATCATATGAAGCCACAAAAAGGATATTCGAATCAAGCCTGAAAATTAAAACTCACCTGGGTCGTGGGGCTGCAATCCTCAAATCTGTTTTATCTCCAGTTCCCTGCTGCCCGCTTGCTGTCCTCCTACTCGAGCTCCCAAAGAGTGCCGACATGTTGAACGCAAAACTGCCTTGTCTTGATGCTGTTGTTGGTGTAATGGAGCCAGCACTTTCAGCTGACCCCGTGGCTGAACCACCCAGGTCGTTATAGTAAGAAACTGGCGATTCTAGATCGAGAAAGCTTCTTTCGGCGGAATTGGAATTCGATGATAAAGCTGATAGAGTTGATGAGATGCTCGAGTTGTGTTGATGGTGGGAATGGTGGTGATGAAGCATTGGAGTTGAAGTTGATTCAAGGACAGGCCTTGATACCTGACGTTTCCCCGACATCTTTGTTTTTTGAGTTTGAAAGAGCTGAACGTGGGAAAGTTTAACGGGACCGGCCGATTCTAGATCGATTGAATTTCCAACGACGTTAATCCTTTTTTTTGCTTTTCGGACGACGTGTGACTAGAATGAATGAGATGTTGGATTCGAAAAGGCCGTGTCTTCTAAGTGTGCTGCTGGTTTCCCTGAGGAGAAACCAGTGTTCGATTCTGGCTAGCTGGCAGCGTATGTCGATATGCTGGCTTAGCGTGTTTACGACGATACCATTAACCTAAAACACATTGCTAGTATAGTTGTTACAATACTTGCAATAGAGTCTCGACTCGCTGACGGATCGATCTGAAGTCTATAGAAAATTGCGTAAGGATACCAAAAGGTTAAATCCAGCGAAACGTACCCAACCTCCCCGCCTAGGAAGAATAGGGTGAGAGAAAAGAGATCCAAGTTGCCCAAGCAGGTGTATGAAGTCTGTCAGCTAGCTCGAAAGAACGGAGGCAAATTCGCAAAAAGGTCTTTCGATCCCCGCGAACGTCACGGATTCGTCCTAGTTCAATGGCCGCCCTCGGCAACCAGCGTGGATGCACTCGTCGAAAACTGGCTCCTCGCCAGCCGAACAGCACAAAACCCAAATCTGTCTCGACTCTTTTTCTCTCCTAAGCAAGGGGGATCGCTTATCGCAAACGTAAATTGGTATTAACGAGTTCAACCGATTTCGCCTGGCAAAGTATGATGGAGCCGTCCACCGTGTGTGTGTGTGTGCAACGAGGCCGGTTGTGTTGGCGTCGAGGTGCAAAATCGGTCGAGTTTAAGTGAGCAAGTGAGGAGGGGATACAAAATGAAATCTAAAATATTCGGGGGAAAAACTTCATGAAAAATTGAAAAGAAAAATAAAATGCATTCAACAGATTGAATTATCAAGCGGAGTTCTCAGGGCTATTAAACAAAAGTGGGCTTGACAGCTAGCTCGGAAAGCGCATAGGCTTGCCGGTGCCGATACCAAAAGTCGAAAGCTCCAACATTTGCAGGACGCACTCAATCTATTCAGGTGCCATGTTTGCAAAGCACCTCAGGCTCGGGATTTTATCTATAAAAAATCTCATTCGGTTTCAAAACCCTCTTTTGGGCTGCCCGCAGCCAGGTTTGTTTTGTATGTTTTGGAATTTAGAGGGGCACTACCAACCGCCGGTGTAGTGCCAGCACCGATGCGGTGGGGATGGAAAGCCACCGTGATGCAGGTGTACGCCCAAATTCAGCGCTTTCTCAAGGAAATTTTCAACCATCGTAGTTCCTAGCAAGGAGGAAAGCCTCTTCCTCTCCTTGAATTTGCGTTCACTCCTCATTGGATGGATCCCTCTACCGACATATGCATGTATGCACGTATCTTGTCATGATAGTTAACCGATTCCTAATCACCGCGTGCGCCGTCGACTGATACGATTGAATTTCGGTTTCCAAGTTTTTCGCCCGCCCAATATGCCATTTGAACCTCGTCTAACCGTTCACGTTTCTCCAAGAGTCGACCAGGTCCAAATGTGCACTCCATGCTCTGACTCCGCAAAGATACTTTTAAATAAACAGCACGTGGAAAGCTATATTTACAAGGAAAGAAATGGATCTAAAACACTGAGCTCTCGTAATGAACCCAGCAATCGCCCTCAACAGGATCTCGTCTCGTCTCGCGCAAGAATGCTTAAAACGTGGAGAAAAGAGTATGGAGAAAATACTTGCGACGATTTAGGCTGCAAAGCAAACCTCCCACTGAAACAGCAGGTCCAATGAATGATAAACAGTGGGGATCCTCAAGATCCCAACACAGACTACGATCTTAGATGAGAGCCAGAGAAAGCCCGCCGTGCAAGGCTCCCCAGTAGCCCAGTTCAAAGCTCACTCCCGTCCAGCAAGTCCCGGAGATCTGGCCACTCGATATAGCTAAATTCCTCGGCAACTGCGTGACGAGGGGAGAAAAGGGGACATATGCATGTTGACAATCCGCCTGCCCGAATGTTTGAACATTGGAGGCGAGATGCATGAGAGTCTAAACAGCTACTGGTGTCGAATGGCCGTGCCAGCTAGCCGAAAGTCTTGGCATGTTGCTCACGCACATGTGCACATTTTTAAAAGCCCACCCATATGCAGTCGCTAGTTGACCACTAGTTAGCTGGCTAGATTCCGAATATCTCGAGACGGGTTTGCCGGGGAGGAATTTTCACTCAGCCTCAGGGCAAATGGTCATGCGTTTATAGTGAATGATATCGCGAGATCGATATAAGGTTTGAGACATCGTATTTCAAGGTCAAAGGCGAAGCTAGGTTTATGTTCATCTTGCCAGTCTAGAGAAGTCACGATACTATCCAAAGGTATCACCGACGATCTATCAGCTATCCAAACAGCGTATGTAACATGTAATACATGCACCTATACAGGCACCTGCATGGGAAAGATTACCACTCATCGCTGTAGCAGTAACTTTATAAATACGAGTACGATGAACCTGGCTCTCGTGGCGACGAGTTTGAAGTTGGAGTCAAAACATGCGAAAATCCAAATTAAGACTAATCTAGATGTAAAATTCATCTATGATAACATGCAATATGATCAATAATCCTATATTCGTATTAGGATTTCAACTGAGAGCAACTACTAAGCTAATCCGAAAAACTGAAGAGTCATTATTGAATGATCATTAACTGTCTAAGGCTCGAGGTACCTAGGTTATCTTTTCAGGGACAACATTTGCTCGAGCACCCTGCACCTTTCTGCTACTAGCCTTCATTCATATCATAGACCTTTGACGAGGTGATATGTTCTCCATGTCTGCCTTGAATAGCTGTAAAGTATACACTCCGCGGTACACATTTACAAGCATCCAGGACCGTGTTGCATATTTGTTCGTATATATCACGGTTACATCGAGTGTAGGCCTGTAAGGCTAGCTTCCCGTTATAGTCATGCCGCAAATTTTCGACTAGACCCGGTCCAACGCCGAGGAAATTCATTATTCTAGGTCGACTGGCCTGGCTATCGCATATACGGAACCGGATCCTACTTGGTATTGCCAAGGTCTCCTAGGAACACATTCATGTAGAATCGATATATCCAGCGAGGAGAGAATGGCTCTTCAATCTGTCAGATGATAACGACTTCAGAGAGTAGGGATCTCAAGGTTCAAATAACATCTCTCATGACTCTAGAGGTCACCTTCAAGCCTGTCATACTTCGCGCTGTGCGGCTTGTGTACGAGACAACTGCCATAGCTAACGAGTATCTTTCCCTCTAAATCACTGATTGAGACACTTTGGTGAAAGTACTAGTTCTTATGATTTCGGACCTTTAACTTACAGTCAAGGATGCATGTCTAACTATGGCTTGAGGAACTTGGTCACTTTACGGTTCCATGAGCTAGATACTAGTACTTCAGCATACTACTTCGCCAATTGCCCACCGTTTAGGAAATTTCACTGTGACTTGAATATAAGCAAGTTATATTATTTATTCTAAATAAAACACAGGACCGAAAATTACAAAATCGCTATTACCAAACCAAGCTAAATTGATCCCCGAGCGTGCCCTCATATCTCATTCAGACGGAAGGGATAACACCCCGACGAAGCGCCTCATGAGCGTCCTGTCTCTTTCTCTTCAAATCCTCCAACTCCCTCCAAACACTGTCTGGAACAATTCTTTTAATAAATTCAAGCTGGCTCGGAGGAGCACTCAACCACTCGGACTCACGAAGAACTCTACCCCTCAAATCCATATGCTTGAGAACCTCAATTTCACTATGTGATTTATGCTTAATAGCCTCAATCTTATCAGCTGGAACGCCATGTGCTCTCGCGTATTCAATCAATCTGTCCCTCAGATGCACAGCCCCATCGGGTTTAAACCCCCCATCGAAGGGAATATTCGGATCACCTTCCGGTAAAGTCTCCATGAGTGGAACGTGCGTGTGCCAGATCTTGTGCATCGCCTGAGCGTACTTGCGATCCCACTTGTTAATCTTCTCTAGTACGATTGGAGGACAGTGTATGAGGTTCTCGATTTGTTTGGCGCTAGCCCTACGTGCTTTCGCGCTCTCGATGTATCTTTCTTTGAGTAAACTGGTGCGTCGTTCGAGGTAGCTGTAGGATGCTGGTTCGTATCCGGCGTACTCGGAGTATGGATCGAAGGCATAATCGTGACTGTCATATCCACCGTATCCGCCATATGAATAGTCTGCGGGGTGGTCACCGTAGCTATAGGCGTGATGGTCGTTGTGACCGTAGTCGACGGCTGCGTCGGAGTATCCACTGTACCCTCCAAATCCGTAGTATTCGTGATCGTACTGAGCGGCGACGCCCGCAGCCAAAGCTAGCAAGCCGAGAAATGTTGTAGATACTTTCATTTTGAGTGAAATTCGATAGACTCGAGAGGTTATTAAGAAATTATCGGATCGTGAGAATCGTGAATGTTGGAGTGATTTGTATAATATTCCGAATGTAAAAGAAGGCGAAAATGTAAATTGCAGTCCGAGAAGGTTATGGAAAAAATTCGAAGAGAATTCAAGAGTTACAAAAAGTAGCCTGCTACTAAACCGAAATACAAAATGAAGCCTACGGATGCGGAACCGGAGGATGCGAATATATACTCGAACGTTTGAGAGTGGTGAGGAGAAATTTAAGCTTAATTATAAAGCAATCTGTAGAGAAATGGGATCAGATGTAAAACCCAGCTCGACTGATATTTAAACCAAACATTATGCACCCGCCACTCAACTTGTTCAAAAAAAACAATCATCAGGGAATGTTCCGATTATCTGCTCCGTCCAGCGGAGGGGATATAGCTAAATCTTGCATGTCTTACCTTTATTTGCGTTGTATGGCGTTGGATTGATGCTCGCCGAAACGTTAAACGGAAATCTAGCCAATGAAGGATATGATTCCCTCTCGTCTTGTCAACAGGAAGACTCAAATCCTATAGGATGCTTTGACATGAGCGTTTCAGTAGAGAAGATGAATGAAACGCGCCCAGAGTCTGGCTGGTTATAGTTCGATTGTGGAATAGAGCCATTGTCAATTTATTGTACTCATATACCTCCTGGTGCTATAAAGTAGATCGGTTCATCATAGCTGTAGAGTTAGACCGTCGCCAAGATGGTTTGCGCCAGCCTGGAGCTCTGGTGGTTCGGTGGCGCGATATCGTGTCGGATGAGTATTCTGATTCGGCTTGCGTCTTCTTTGTCGTTACGAAATTGTGTCTTCCCCCCTCCGTTTTCTTCTGGGTTTAGTATATGGAAACGTCGACAGTGCCATTGCTGGTAATTAAAAATAACACATATAAACGCAGCACAATGTGGCAGCATGTATTCGGATAGCTAGACCCATTGTGCATGCTAAGCCGGATGGTTTTATCCCATTTCTGTGATTTTATACACACTCGAGTACTAAAGGTCACCCCGCCCAGCTTTACTCAAGGTGCCCCTCACACATAATCGTTTTACCGACCAAGTAACATCCGACAAACCATGGCATTATAACTATTGCCCGGAAGAAACCCTGGCTTAGTGATATCAGCCAAGTGGAAATATTGGCGTTTTGGACTTAGTTATTCCCAAATCCCAGGATTTCACCTTCAAAACTATCCGTGGTCTACAAGTCATAAGCCGTGGGGTGGCTGGTGGGTGCGGATTAGCAAGTACTCCGCCGATGTCTGGCTTCGGATCACTCACCCGAAAAAGAAAGTTATTCAAGGGACCGTGAACCATAATCAGTCTTCCATTTGTAGAATTCAGAGCCTGGAATATCCGAGTACTATCCGCCGACCCCTAATACCGCATCCTACATCTTCGCATAAAACCAATTGATAGATAACAGCGATCTCGCTCGCACTCAGCGGTCAAGAAAGGTTAGACATATATTTCTAAGTAATGTCCGTTTTGAGATGGAGACACCTTACCGACACGATCTAGACCTCTGAGCGTCTACCTAAAGCTGATGACTCTATTGTGTGCACTTTTTGAGGTACCGAAGCTCAGTTCGTGGGACTTGTGGTTAGGGCGTGGCTGGTATGTCGAATTGTAGGATTCCATATTGGCCTCACACCGAATAATTTGTGGTTTTTGTAGATACAGTTTAGTTTAATTACAAGGCGAGCTGACGGCTACACCATATTTAATAGATTTTGTATTATTTAGTCGGTATAGACCTATTGCCAGACCAGAAAAAGCCCCTATAGCAGTGAGGTAAAAGAAATATTTCGTCGCAAGAAACGAAGAATGATGATATGTGACACTGTCCTAGTCTCGGTCCCACATGTCCTTCCCCAGTTGGTTTAAGAACCAAATCATTTTGTGTACTAGATTTCAAGCGTCTTCTAAAGTATCATCGTCGTCGTTTTGCTGCGAGGCTTTGAAGTTGGTATATGCGTAAACGGATACTTTTGTATTCACTGAATGCATGTTGCCGAGTTGAGATTTCGTTTCTCCGTTGCATTTCGTGCATACGGGCTCGCTTAAGCAACCACACACCCTTGACAGGGCCGGACGCTATTTCAACAGATCAAGGATGGTGAGCTCAACCGACTCCACGTCCTCATCATCATGGTGCATATACGTACGATATCAGTCACGAACAGCGGCTTTCTCGGTGTCCATCACAACGTGAACTTAGCTGCCCTGCTCGATTCCGGCCTACAGTCAGACTTTGATTGAGCCGGGCATCGTCTTTCTGGGAGCATAAAGTCAACCCGCGAATCGGAATCACATCTAGGCCGCCGACCCACTTTCGGTATTTTCGAAACACCCGGTCGAGCTCAAACAGACTCACGGAAGGATCTCAGCTGGGACCGCGCGTGTGGTAGAAGATTACTCGACCCCGCTACCCTCTCTTCTATGAATGTTGGAGATGTTGCCGACGAAGGCTTGGTCACTAAAGATCTAAGACTTGGAACATTCGGTCTTAACGTCGACGCTCAACCACGTGGTTCCACGCGCGCACGTTGTCATCCATTTTCTGATCGCGAATTATAGAGCTTGAAACGTTCGAACTTCGACCTACTACCGATCGGAAGATCGCTGCTGATCGAATCAAATATTAACACTGCCACTCGACCGGGTGGATCCTGCGCTATATCTCCTTTGAAAACCCGGATCGATACAAACAGAGGCCCCACCGTTTACAACATACCTCTATTTTCCCATAGTCGTCACTGCAACTTTTATTACCTCCCAAAAACACAAAGGACTTCGCAAAACTATGTATCAACAGGAAGGAGACCCATTTCCAACCCTCTTTGAGCTGGCAAAGCGAGCGTGTATCAGAAATGTCGATGGTAAGCCTTATTGCATCTACTATTTAAGCTGAACTCCGCTAACAAAACTTGTATAAATACAGCAATCGACGACGTTGGAGACCTCCCCTATAGCATCGTCCGCCCCATCCTCCAAAAACTAGAAAACCCGCTAAAACTCGATATAATCCAATCGAACTGTCCGCAAATCGCCGAAGACAGCGCGGAACTATGGCGAGCTTTCATCCGACGTGATTTCGGCCCCGAAGCGCTGGAAATATATGAACCTGCAAACCCACAGTCGTGGAATAAAGTATACCGCAAACTGAAGAGGGAGAAGGATGTGAAGGACCAGACGGATATCGAAATGTTGAAAGCGGCGATGAAGGTTGCTAATGATCAGAGGCAGAAGAGGCAGGTTGGGTTTTGCGGTGTGAGGAAGCAGGATGTTCAGAAGTTGAGGAGTTTGGATAGGGGGTTCAGCATGGGAGGAGGTGGTGGTGGAGGGGGCAGGAGCTCGAGTGGTTGGTCGAGGAGTGTCAGTACCGGCCCGTTCAAGAATCAGACTTTGAATAAAGTTTTGATGAAGGGGAGGAGGAGGTAATGCTAGCATTGTTGATGCTGATGGAGCACGGTGATTGTTTTGAGTTAACTTGGCTATTTTTTATCTTGCTGCTGAAAGTTTTTTTGTTTGGTATATGGCATTCAGTTGGGGTCTGGGTTAGCGAAGTTCTTGGGTTTTATAAATTATTTGGTGTTTTATACAGATATGTATCTACTATAGACTTGGAAAAGCTTATACTTAGGCGTACGGGGAACGGTTGAAGATTGTTGTATATGGTATCAAATGGCTTCATTCTATGCGATAAAGAACCACACGATGATCTACTCATCGCGTTGTATACCATATCATTACTAATAGTGTATATCTATCAAGAAGGGTCGCGTCGATATGCTATTGAGTAAGTCATCACTTATCCTCAACCTTTAGGTTCTGGATCGCCTCCGTAGCGCTTGTCGCAATGGCGGCTTGATCAGGCTCGACTTTGCTTCCGTCTGGGTTTACACCGCTTGACTCGCCCTTCTTCTTCGCAACGTAGCCAGTGCCAATCTTCTTTTCCTTCTTCTTCTTTTCCGGGGCAGGAGGTGGAGGGTAGGCCTGGCTTTCAATGTGCTGCCATTCCTTATCGTTTTCAAAGTCTTTTCTGATGGGTTCTAGCAGCTGGGTTAGTGCTAGTGTCGTTGCCGCCTTCAATTCCTTGGGTCCGATCTAGAGAAAAATATTAGCGTTTCATGTCCCACAAGAAGTAGGAAGATTTTCTCATACAGTATCAGCAACATAGTCCTCTTTGAGCTTCTCAATGTTTTCATAAACAACTTCTCCACCATCTTTTTCAATCACAAATCTACCTTTACCATCCTGAGAAGATAGTTCTGAGATAGGTAGCAGCACATATTCTATGAAGGCGATAATTCCATTTCCCTCCGTCTCCTTTGGTGCGCAAACAGCCTTCTTTAGTTTCTTCTCGACGTCTGCTTTCGAATCGAGCAGGTCGATCTTGGAGTTTGGATCCGATGCTGACATTTTACCGCCAGCAAGACCAGGAACCATTGGATTCATCAAGTGCGCTCGTGTCTTGTAACCCAACGTGGGTAAGTTTTCCATTGCTAGTGTGAAAATTTTACGTTGGTCGACGCCGCCGAACCTGTCATTTCCGTCAATCACAACTCAACCCTTATGTAAAATGAGATGATAAGACATACTGTGCGTCGACACCCAAGTGTTCCTCATCTAACGCCTGCATGAGCGGGTAGATCAATCCAGACAACAAAGGACTGGCGACCTGTTTTACAACTTCGGCACCAGCTTTCTTTGCATCGTGCTCCGTGACGATATTCGACATTCTAAAGATATCCATAATGTACTTTTCACCCTTCTGGTATTCCGATCCCCGTATGAACCTGAGTTTATCGATCGAGACACCAATAGAACGGAGAGTGGATTTGATGACGAGTTCGTAGTATTTCGCGCGGAACTCGACAAGGTCCAGTGGGGCCTTCATGTTGTCGAGGAAGGCATGGAGGTCGGCGAGGAGGATTGTGACGTCGCAGCCGGCGCGAAGGAAATGGGCAAGCTTGGTCATAGGGACAAAGTAGCCGCAGTGAGGGCGACCGGTTGTGGCCGTGCCTGAAGAAAAGAATAAATATCAGCCATTCATTATTGAAGTTGAAGCCGGGTAGAGAAGTGAAGGGAAGCGGTACCCCAGTAGATTTTCAGAGGGCGGTTTTGTTTTTCGATGACATCTCTGATGATATCCTCGCCGAGGACCTCCTGGAGGTTCCTCTGGATCAGTTCGATCTTTTCGTTGGGGGTCAATTGGGCGGCCATGGTGTCGAGGTCGAGATGTCGGGTGCACACTCTTCGTTGCAGTTGAAGCAGAGTTGGTAGGTATAATAGAAACAAGCTTAAATTTGATTCCCCGCTGTCGGTTTGGGAGCTTCCCCCCGCCCAAATTCGTTGGCAGGGATCGGGGTTACTCACAATCACTCGGTTGGCAGAGCACACCAGCCGAGGCCAATGAAAACAAGGGCTTCGCGGTTGGCCTTCCCGGCCAGCAAGCAATCAGTCAATCGTATCAGAAGCTGCTCGCTGGCGGATTGGGCTCCAAACCTCCAAACCACTTATTCATCATCTTCATCCACCCATTCATCCCTCCCATCACAGCATGCTAGCTTCGCATCGACCTACCAGACCGGTCGATGCAACAAGTATATTACCAGCAATTGTAGCTTAGAACTGTGCCGTGTGACATACCGCAATGAGCGCCACTCCCTCGAAGCGTTTCAAGTACGCGACCGAAGAGGAACGGAAGGCTGCTGCCCGCGAACGACAGCGACTGTACGCCGCGCGCAAGAGAGCAGAGGCCAAGGAAGCAAAACTACGTGCCGAAAGCCTCGCCAACAGCACCACCACCGCCGACGACGACACTTCCTTCGTCGTCGCCCAGCCGCAACCGACTCCGTCTCCTACAAAGGCCAAAAGGGGTCCCAAAAAGGCGGATTCCACGCCAGCGCCTGCGCCCGTGGTAGTTGTAGACAGCGTCAACGTCGCCACTCCAGCCACTGCGCGGAAACGTCGTGTGTCGCGGAAAAAGGTAGAAGACGGCGTCAATGGCGACGGCGGTAACGGTGAGGACCACGGAATTGAGATTTCCACCTTTGAGATCTCCAGATTTGGCGACTCGGAGTTCGTCAAGCCAAAGTTCGAGGATGACATTGGCCTCCCGTCGCCGTCGCTCTCCTTCTCGGAAGAACTGGTCAGTCATACACTTATTCTCACTGGTTGTGTAGACACATGGTATTAACAATGGATACAATATGTGATAATATCAGACGTCGAGTGATTTCCTCCCGGCGCCGTACAATTCTTCAGACCACATCCTCATCCCCCCTCAACCTTCCCCCACTTCCCAGCTAAACTCCTTCCTTACCCCTACCTCCCCGGTGCAATCCTACGCCATCCTTCACCTCCCGGGAAACCCAGGCTTGATATCGTACTACACCAATTACCTCGAATCCCTTTCCCTTCAACTCTCTAATGCGTCCATCCCATCCGCTCAATTCACCATCTTTGGCGCTTCCCTCGGCGGCTTCAATGTGTCCTCGACAAAGTCGGATCCTAAACTGCCCCTCGGGTACTGTCCTTTACACGAGCAGATCTCTCGTCAAGTATCCATGATCACCCACCTGCTCACCCTAAACCCCAATCTGAAAATAATATTAACTGGCCACAGCCTGGGCGCATATCTCCTCCTCTCTGCCATTCACCAGATCTCCACGTTCAGCCCCCAACTTAAGAATCGCATAATAGGTGGAATAGGTCTATTCCCCGCTGTGACCCACATCGCCAAAAGCTCTTCGGGTAGAAAAATTTCTCCTTTTATAAAAGTTCCCGGCTTGCTGTCCTTTTTGGTTTTGTTGAGTAATTTTCTCGTGGCGATTGTTCCGGCTGCGGTTTGGGGCTTCTTGGTCAAGATCTTTATGCCAGCGTTCGAGGGACACGCCAGGAAGGCGACTGTGGATTTCTTGAAGAGTCCGAGGGGTATCCGACAGGGTATACTCTTAGGTCGTGATGAGCTGTTGGGTATCAAGGACGATGTATGGGATGAGAGCGTGTGGGGTGACGAAAGTAACGCATCTACTGAGCTGGTGTTTTATTTCGGGCATAAAGATCACTGGGTGTTTGATGAGGAGAGGGAAAAGTTGATTGAGAAAAGGGGAAGGGGTGGACGGTCGTGGGTTGAGGATGAAGGGGATTTAGTGGTGGTTGAGGGGAAGGATGGGTGGAAGCCTCGAATGATGGTTTGTGAAGAGGGTGTGAGACATAGTTTTTGCGTTTGTGAGTGTTTCCCCTTTCCACTCTTCTATATATTCTGCTATATGCTAATGACGGGTCTTAATAGCTGCACAACTTTCAGAGCTCATGGCAGCCAAGACTGCGAGATGGGTGGAAGATATTGTGATGAATGATAGGATCAAGTACGGGTTATAGGAATTATGCATGACGAAGTACTAGTATGATGTGATGACCTTTTCCTTTATTTTATTTCTTTCTCTGTCTTTCCTTCTTGTCAATGACGGATTATACTACAGGTAATACCTAGATTGGACGGGCTTTTCGAATACATTTGGACCGATTCACGCAACATAGCTGTAATGCATAATGAAATACAATACTTTACATCCTTCCTTATCCTTCTTGCGATTAGATTGCATCTTGTTCAATGACGACAAACCAACCTAATCAATACAACCGACTAGATTGTTATTCCTAGTCGACCTCCAACATGGACTGCAATGAGTCTAGCCTCGTCTGCCCGTCGAGTGTCTGAGAAAACCAGACTATCGATTACAACCTAACCAACCCGACCCCATCCCTCCCATCCCACCAAACTTCAGCCCGTCCACGTCCCGCCCCAGCATCCATCCCATTCCTCAAATCATCCAGCCGTAAAACCATATCAGCGTGATAACTCCACCCTATCGATCCTTGAATGTCGATATGGGGTAGATATTGTAGTAGGTTGGAGATACTCGTGACTCGGATAAAATACGGACCCTGCTCGGGTTCGGCGAGGAAGAGCTGCGGGTGGCGTCGGTGGCTGCGGGAAGAAGGAGGTGTGGGTGGTCGCAGGATGAAAGGTGTGGGTGAGGTGGAGTCTGTGATTTTCGAGCCGGTTCTTTAGATATTGTTAGGACCTTATCAGAAAATATTGCTGAGTAGAGATATCAGGTTACGAACAAATATGAAGCTGTCTTCATCATTATCCCGAGAGATATCACTCCGATGCTGAAGAGTACCCATATCGACCTCTCTCTTGTTTCTGGAAATAGTGCAAAGGAACCCTGAGAATGAATACGGTTGAATATATCGAGTATTATAGATTTCATAGTGAAGTCTAAATTGGCATTAAGTAGCTCTGTGTTTCTGAGCTTGGCTACAGCTGGGTTTGATGGAGGTTTTGAACATGATCATAAGAAGGGGAGCTTGGGTCTTCAAGCGTATTTAGGGGTATTTGAATATTCAAGCAACCAATCTCATTTGATTTTTTTAACCTTGAGAGATTTCTCTCGAGATGTCCCAAAACAGAACATCATACGGCACTGGAATTCGGAATGGAGCCCTATTTTCGTAGGTTAAGTAACCCGTGTTTGAGTGTTTCCGAATCGTTGGATTCTATTAAGCGCCGGATTCGATTGGCCGGTGTGAAATGTAAGACAAATATAAAAACCCCGTCTTCGGAGATTTCGGGCACGTGAGAGTGTTTTCTAATAGGAACGGCTGGGGGAGTACGAACATCCACGCCGTCATTTCGATTTTTATAGTCTTCTATCAAAATGAGTGTAATCATTTTCCACTATCAGATCCGGTAAGATAGCTCAACAGGTCACAACCGAACAAGTCCAAGCCCAGTCTTCCCATCAGCCCAAGCCTCAACTCTTCCATTTAAATACATCTTTGGGCCACTCATACCCAAAATACTACGGGGTGGGTGGGATCCCGGAGGGAGTACGTGCATCATGCCGGAGACTGTTGCCGACGGCTGGTGAAATTGAATCGCGTCGACTACATCGTCCGCGATCACGACTCGAGTGAACCGAGGTCTTCGGCAGGTTTGGATGAGTGAAGGGATAGCGGCAGGGGCTCGGCGGAGTCGCTCGATTGATCGTCTTCTATATATCCCAAAAAAAAAAAAAAATCAATTTACGATACCGTAAAGTTAAAAAAACATATCTGTAGTTTAGGATGCACGATGCATCAATGGTATATACGACTGGTGATAGTTTTTAGTTAGGGGAGCAGATGTAACAAACATGGTGACGTCGCGGTACCAGCCATATACTATGTGGAATATTTGAACGCAGATGGCGAAATGGGCGATGGCTCCGAGAACGTCTAGCAACCCGTCGAGACCGGTGTTCACGATTCCGCGGCGGGTGAGTGACGGGGGTAGGATGATATCTAAGAGGGATTGCCCGATTGCGGCGAGTTTAAGACCGAACATCTTCTATTATTCTTCCGATATAGAGGATTCAACTATGAAACGTAACGTCGGAAGCTCGATTACGAGGCTCTAGCTCTTGTTTTTACGACGGCCTGGTACAGGCTTACCAGCTTGCTTCTTATAAGATGTCTCCATGCACATGCAATCGATTCGAAATGTTGTATTTTTCAAGAGGACCAACGCAGAATATTCAGCTGCACAAGATATCTAAAGATATGATGTAAAATGATCGAATTGCGAGGAACCATCATGTTATACTTGCGTGAAGTTGTGAGTATTCCGAAGAAAAGGTTGACCCAAATCGGTCTATATGACTGACATCTATGACAATTATGTCTTTGAATCCCTACTTTTGATTATATTGCGCGATGCTCGGTGCTCAGATTCTTACAAAAAAGAGCTAAGACACTATTTTATACACATAATGCATACGTACTCTAGACATACTTGCCTCACAACCGGGCTATAACACCGCTATCCCAAGCAACGCCCGCAGCGTATTCATCAAGCAGTCACCTTCTTCTTCCGCCACTCCAAACTCTCCGCTCTCTCCTTAGTCTGCAGCGCCGTACAAAGCGCACTATCAACTCTATTGATCCCCTCTTCCCTAAAAATCCCCAAACAAACAGTCCCCAGACAGCTATGTAGCACATCTGGCGGTGCACCCGCCACCTTTCCAAACCCCCCGATGATATGTGCTGTATTCTCGAGTAAATACTCCCTATTACTCTCCGCGTCCACCAAATGCATCTTCTTCAACAGATCCAAAGCACCCACTACCCAAAAACTATAGCACGTATCCGTCCGTTTGTTATCACGACCGTTGAACCCGTTACAAGTCGTGGGCGGGGGGAAGGAAGGCGGTGGTGGTGAAATGTGGCTATTTTGTTTGAAATCCGGGTGTTCTACATTCGTAGGTGCTTGTTGGCGGACTAGCAGCCAGTGTAGTGTCTTTTCAGGATGAGGTAGACCGACAGGGTAGGATACCGGTGTTTTAGGCGGGTGGAGACGATCGAGGAGGGAGAGAGCTGCTATGACGCAGAAAGTGTGACCAGCTGTATTCAAATAGAAATATTAGTAAATTGAAGCATTTGGTATAGAATACAGATAGGAAATGAGATCCTTACCATGGGATTCGGCTCCAGGACGGCTGCCGAATCCGTAATCGTGTGCTTCTGCAGATTGTAGATATCGCACCGCCTGGTCGACGTCGATGTCCTTAACGTCCCGGGATAGACTCCCTTCCTCCCCACGGAGAAGCCAGCGTACTGCCGCAGCGAGGTATATGAACCTCGGATCTCGCGTCAATGTGTGATCTTTCTCTAAATCTTCGATCCCGCTGCGCATTTCTGCAAAGCTGCCATCAGGGCGTTGTAGTGTCGCGAGCCATTCTAACGTTCCCTCGCGATTCACGCGACTCAAGTCGTCGCCGAGGGCGAGAAGGGTGATGAGACAGAAGAAGGTACCCGGGAGCGTCGGCGGGTCCCAGATTTCGTTTTCTGGGGTGAGTCTATCGGATAGGTCTGTAGCGGGTCCACCGCGGAAACCGGCGCCGGAGGGCACCTGGCAGGTGTAGAGCCAATTGATCCATTGCGTGTGCTCTTCGGGCTTGGTGAGGTTTCCGAGCTCACCGATGACGCTCAGACCGTTAACGCAGAAGAAGGCAAGGGAGGTACGATTCAGGTCGTTGGAGGTGTATTCGGTGGGTAGCAGGGTGCGGAGACACCGAAGCCAGTATTTGATGTTGCGCTCCTTGTTGAACGTGGCGCGGGGTTTGGGAGGTACTGCTGTTTCGGCTGAGGTCGAAGTAGTCGGAACGTCCGCCATGCTAGCCAACCAAAATATGGAATTATAATCTCACTCGAGACAATCAAGATGAGAGAAACTTATAGTAATCCTTTAATTCACGATGCAAGAGAAAGGCGGTGATAGCTAAGCTTCGAAGGACAGCGAAAGTAACAGATATCGAGATATACGATTCTCGTAACGAAGGAGTTTGGCGAGGCGAAGCGAGCTTGGGATGCTAAACGCGACGTATCTGCTACCTCGTCACCGGCGCCTGCATTACAATCTACAGAGTACTTGAGTAGTTTATTACATGATAGTAATGGTCTTCTCACGCGAGCAGGCGCGAGCGTTCAGCGCAATCGTCTACTGAATTGACCTAAGCTTTTGTATCTAATGACAGAGAGTAACAAGCGACTGAGAAGACGTCAAAAGCCTAAAGTACGCAAATATATCCACCATAGGCATATGATTATTGCGAGACCAGCATATGCCACGAATGCCACATAGTTCGGGATCGCAAACCTCTTAGTTTTGAATTGTATAAACCCTCAAGACATGTGTGTTCTTTTACGGTTTTGAAGGACCGTTTGCTTACTCTGCATCGTTGATACCAGCTAGTTCTGATATCCGGGAACCGGGTGAATACAACCAGATAACCATGAATACGAGTGGATTCCAATTCTCTCCCCTGCGGCACAGCTCGGTCACGACCTGGACTTTTAAGATTTCTAATATTTATTACAGTCCACCGCCGTAGGCTCTGGTTACTAGATGCTAGTCTCGTGTGCTGACAGGTCTGGTTATAAGACTAGCGTCGATGCTATGCGGTCCAATATACAACAAATTTTAGCCGCCCGAAATTTTCGTATTTCCGGCATCGTCGAAATTCCCAAAGGTCGCAGATATTCAACCTCAGAGAGCGTTCACATCGGTAGCATTCCTCGAGTTGCTTAGATATGTAAAGCTTTTGAAGCTGATTGGAGGTAAGATGGTACTTTTTACGAGGTGCAGCAAGGCTCAGTCTCATTGCATCTCATTGCATATGGCTTTGCATTGCATCAACGTCTGTCTGACCTTTGCAGCTGAGATTAAGATAATATAGACATCATCGATATACTGAAATTCTAATTGAAAACAAGGATCATTGGGGGTCACACATGAGCAGTTACAATTACCGACAGCCGCACCGGAAACTTCTCGTAGTCTTTTTCCTTAAATGTACTTGTCCTGGAGTATTTGTAGGTAAGGTGGTTTAGTGAAATCTATTGCGCGACTTGAAATACAAACCGAAGCTCTTTGCATGATGCGATGCATCAAAGCTACGCCCGTGCATATAAATCGCATCAACAACTGTTTAGACACATCTTCTAGGCTTCTGTCAAATATGATATATGTATACAGCGAAGCCCCAGGCTCCTCAACGGCACACTAACAAAATCAAGGGCCAAGAATGTGGGGTATCCTTCCGCCAAAGACCCGACTTACCCTGGTGGGTCCAGCGGGCCAAGGTATTCTCGTTATGCCAGACGGGATGGGTCTAGGTCCTTGAGAGCGTTTTTTAGATAATAGAATTTGTTTTTTTTTTGTCTAAATCGAAGAAGGCCGTTGGGGGGTTGTAAATAATAATAATATTTGCATGCTCTGTGCAGTTTCTAAGCTCTTTGGCCTCCCTGATTTTTGTGATGGCTGTGTGACAGCTAGGTCGGTTAAACCCGTAGCACAGTTTCTGACCTTTCAAAAGATGCTCGCAATTTAAAGAACATCTTATCGCCGTATGTATGCAATCTCGCTAGACGCTGTAGCCGTCAAAAAAAATCGAATAACCGGTGAGAAATCGCTAGCCTCGGAAGGATGCAGAACCACCTTGGATTGCAGTTGATTAGTCTCATACAGGATTCGATCTCATTCAAGAGCCGCGTGGAATCGCTTTGCACCAACTTTCCCCAAAGCTTAGTTTAGCGAGCTAAATGTTTCTCTCCAACAGAAACACTTCGAGTAAAAAACCGGTAGATCACTCGTGAGATGTGGTTGAAAGCTGTTATCTCCATCGTTCCGGAGCTCTCCATCGGCATCTCCTGCAAATTCCTGTCCGTGTCAAGATGGATGGTAAGGATAAAAAGTGGGAAAACTCCCCATAGGTTCGCTCCATCGATTGAGGGGACCCAAGCCATGCAAGTATAGAGTAACATGGTGGGGTTCGGCCGTATCCCAGTTGACGTTTCGGCGTCCAGAAGGAAAAGTAGTTGAACCTTCTCTTCCTAGTTTGCCCAGCTGCAGGCGGAAGGACAAGAACTTTGCACCCCAGCTCGGGCTTGCATGTTTTCCTGTGCAGGGAGCCACGCGAAGCTGTGAACGAAAAGTTTTGTGAGAATAAAATCAACACCTTCCATCAAACTCAGATGGAAGGAGAGACGATCTCTCTCTTGGAGGCTCTAAGACTAGCGCGAGGCTTTGTTGGACGGCTTCAAGCGGAACAGAGGGGAGCTAGACAAATAGCTTCAGCCATTGGGCATTTTATTTGTAATGCCGGCGTCACGAGAATAGAAATTCGATTAAGTTTCAACTTGGAAACTCCGTTGGCCAATGCAATAGCTGGGGGTCTCAAGCACCAAGCTTGTCAGCTCCGGATATCTATGTCATAATTAGCGTAAGTCAGACAGCCTCATCGCGTAAAATCGGCTTGGACACACCAGAATTGAATCTTGCATTCCACCACCCCTTGCTCGCTGACCGGAATCGATTGGAATATCTGAGAAGGTTTTCGTATATCAAAGGAAGATGTACCCCACAGCGGCCCAGCCTTGGCCGCGGCCGCGGACGTTTGTAATATCAATTCCGGTGACTCTTTTAGTCTGAAGCGGTCCAGCCGTAGATTCATGTGAGCCCAACGGCGATTATTAAGCAACGTAACGTTGACACTCAAGCCCTGGCGCGAGGTGCCTGAAGCGTGTAATTTTCGCGTTTTCGTGATAGATGATAACGATTTGGAATGCCGCTGGGCTGCCAATCCGGATTTCGTGGGAGGATCGAAGGCAAGCGGCAAGCGGAGGAGTGCGAGCACGTTGTGCAACCATGGGCCAAGCTTAGCCAGTAGGTACTTGAGGACGAGCTTACCAAAAAAAGCACCGTGAGGTCATGCAATGACCAGAAGGAGCTTGATTTGATGCTGTGGGGAGCGCACGAGTGTGGAGGCACCCATGCACGCCTGCCATGGGTGATCGAGGTACCACCCTAAACAGCTGCTTGGTGGGATGTTTCCTCCACCAACTAATGCCAGGAAGAAAGTACTTACCTAAGTATCGACTCCCATCGCCTTCAACCTTCCCTTCTTCAACCTTCCCACATTCCCAACTAGCAGCCTTGACTGTAATTGCCTAGCTTAATACTCGTTCCCGTCCATCGAGGATCCTTGATTCCGGCCATTGCGTATCTCATCAAAGATCTTGTTTCGCTCCAAAAGCTTGATCCTGCAGCTCCAAGTTTTGCTGGATATCCGGTCCGTGATCCAGGAACAGGTAAGACTTTATTATAAACTACTTGCGTCCTCCGTTCCCACACAGTCTCAAACTCCGTGGGCGCAATCGATCAGATTCGATTCGAATAGCTCCTTGTTTCCCACTCGCAGTCGCCCAGGAAGTCTCACTGCTTCATTGCAGCTAGCGCTCCTGTATCTCTAGCTGTCTCCTCGAGTAGCTAGTAGACCTGGATAGAGGCCATTGTTGTACCCCCGCACCGCAAGCTTCATTTCCCTCTAAATATACAACGTTCTACTTAAATACCACGCTGTCCACGAATACTCCCTCTTCAAACTTCTGCATTGTTACATCGCCAGACTTTTATTCTTTCCTTTATTTTGAGAATCTCTTACACAAGAGAACTCACACACCTCCTCTTCTATGTAACACAAAATCTCACACCATCTTATTTCTTGAAATAGTTCCATATCCCTGCGTTAGAAAGAGGATTAGCATACTTCCACCCAGAACAAAGCAACTCGCGCTTGCAAGGTATTGGTTGGACTTCTGGTTCAATCGGATTTCCTGTCAAGTTCGCAGTGTCCATTGTTGAATAAGACAAACCAGAAAGGCATAAATTCCCCCCATTTGGTATGTTTCCTGGAGACTGATCTGTCTTATAATTGTTTGAATACCATGACACTTACACTTAATACCGGAATTTCAATAGAAAATGGTGAAGCCAGCTAACCTCCGCCGCGAACCTCAAGACGAGGGTACCGTCGATATCGTCCCCGGTCCTATCTTCAAGACGGGTGGGAACAACGGAGTCCTTGTCAGCGCTACCCAAGCCGCTGTGAAGATTATTGATATCCGCAGTTCTCATGTCGAGTACCAACTCAATGAAGATATCATCAGTGGACTTCAAAAGGATTATGGCGAGAAAACTTTGCCGACAATGCTTCTCTACGATGAAGCCGGTCTCAAAATTTTCGAAGAAATCACCTATACGGACGATTATTACCTCACCAATGCCGAGATTGAGGTTTTGACGACGTATGCGACTGAAATCGCTGCGCGTATTCCAGATGGTGCCGTCCTTGTTGAACTTGGCTCCGGAAATTTGCGCAAAGTCAACATTATCTTGCAGGCTATCGAAGCGGCTCACAAGCGTGTCGATTATTTCGCCTTGGATCTTTCTCGTCCTGAGTTGGAGAGAACATTCTCTCAGTTGCCTAATGGAGGGTTTAAATATGTCCGTTGTTTTGGATTGCATGGCACTTACGATGACGGTAAGTTGTGGTTGCAGTCCAATGAGACCGTTAAGAATCGCCCTCGTTGCATTCTTTGGCTCGGTTCGTCTATTGGCAATTTTGAGCGCCACGAGGCAGAAGAGTTTCTCTCAGACTGGAGGGAAAAGGTATTGAGGCCTGGGTCGTCTGATAGAATGATTATCGCCTTTGATTCCTGTGATAACGCTGAGAGGGTTTACTGGGCGTATAATGACCGCCAGAATGTCACCACCAGATTCATTTTGAATGGGCTGGTGAACGCAAATTCGATTTTGAAACAGAAAATATTCGATGTCGAGAAATTCGAGTACTTTGGAGAATATGACATTGTGAATGGGAGACACCAGGCCTCCTATCTCGCGCTGGAGGATATGACTCTCAAGATTCCAACCCCAGTATCTATCCGAAAGGGTGAAAAGATCAGGGTCGAAAGAAGCTACAAATTCTCATCAATGCAAACAACAAGCATGTTTGAAGGTGCTGGACTTAACGTCGGGGCGTCATGGGGCCAGCTTGGTGGAGAATATAGTAAGTTCGTCCTATCGACCTTAGGGGAGAATTCGGATTTTATAGTTGAGGAAAACCTGTGGGATGGAAAAGTGTTGACCATGTCGCTTTTTGTTAGCTCTTCATATGCTCTACAACCCAGCAACAGCTATTTCATTGGTTGGGAGTTCCTATGCAGCAGCTCCACTCCCTTCAACTGAGGAGTGGGAAGAATTGTGGAAACTTTGGGACCTCGTAACGCTCCGAATGGTGCGGAAAGATCAATATCTCACGAAGCCTATTGAACTTCGTCACCCCATCCTTTTCTACCTCGGTCACATCCCAACATTCTTGGACGTACAACTTACCAGGACCACGAATAGTCCAAGTACTGAACCGGCGTATTATCCCCAAATCTTCCAAAGAGGAATCGACCCCGATGTGGAAGATCCAACCGTGTGCCATTCTCACTCCGATGTCCCGGATACTTGGCCAGACCTTGAGGAGATTAAAACTTTCCAGTCGAGGGTGAGAGATCGCGTCAAAGGCCTCTATCACAATGAGAAAAATCTTTCCTTGGATGCCAAAAGAGCCCTGTGGCTCGGATTTGAGCATGAGGTGATGCACCTAGAAACATTGCTATATATGTTGCTGCAGCACGACTTGACAGTTCCGCCAGCTGGTGTTCCAGCACCGGATTTCCGCGGACAATTCTTGCTGGATTCGACTTCAAACGAAAAGCAAGATGGATGGATGGATGTTGATGGCCGGAAGGTCATCCTAGGCACCGATGACCGTGAGGCAGATGGTGGATTCTTTACTTGGGACAACGAGCGTCCATCTATCGAAACTTCTGTTGGCTCGTTTCAAGCATTCTCTCGTCCTATTACAAACGGCGAATATGCTACTTACCTCGAAGCGACCCAGTCCAAGGAGCTTCCTAAATCGTGGACCATTGATGGTAGGAACCTCAATACGGATACGATTGCAGAAGTTGATGGAGGCGATGCTACCCCTTCCGCCTTCAAAGGACTCTTTGTTAAGACCGTCTTTGGTCCAGTGCCTTTGGTCTACGCTCAGTTTTGGCCAGTCATCGCTTCTTATGACGAGCTGAGTGGTTGTGCGGCCTGGATGGGAGGTCGTCTCCCGACTCGCGAGGAACTGCAGGTCATTTACGATCATACCGAGGTCGTCAAGAAAGGGTTGGAAGCTAAAAAGCTCTCTGCCATGATCGATGCGGTTAATGGGTAGGTTTCATTCCGTCGAGGTGAAGTGCAATATATATATAGAGAGAGACGGGGCAACTAACCTTTGACTCTTTTAGTCACCTATCAATGGATGGAGTCCACATCACACCCCCAGCGGTGCTGAGCGACGGCAAGAAGGAGAACGTGTCAGAGGGAAATGACATGTTCGCGGATATGGTTGGAGGGAATGCCAGCTTCCGTCACTGGCATCCGACCTGTGTTCATGGGAAGGTGTGTGGAAGAGGTGATGGGGGGGCTTGGGAGTGGACTTCTACTGTTCTTCAGAAGTGGGATGGTTTTAAACCCTTGGAATTATACCCTGAATACACAGGTGAGTAAACGCCTAGATGAATCCGAGGGAAATGCGAAAGCCAAAAGTAACGCTTACTGTTTTATAGCCGACTTCTTCGACGAAAAGCACAACGTTGTTCTTGGCGCTAGCTGGGCTACCCACAGCAGGATTGCTGGTCGTAAGACTTTGTAAGTTCTTTCTTTCGGATGTCTGGCATTTATATATTAACATACTAACCAATTAATTTCCCAGCGTCAATTGGTATCAGAGGGCTTATCAATATGCATGGTGCACTGGACGTTTGGTTCGCGATATTCCTACTAACAAGAACCAGTAATCGATACAGCGGACAACGATATATGAGGAAACGACAACTGATGTCGACACCTACGAATAACAGAAATCCACCTATTAAAAGATTGACTAATTTGTTTACCTCATGCTTAAGTACCTGGTCCTGTAATGTTTCCATTCGTTTTCTGTCTCTAACGACCTTGGTTTTTGCTTTTATAAAAACTCTTGCTCTAGAAAGCTACCTAGTACAGGCAGTGTCCTTCACGACCAGCTTCTACTCTCGTGCATTTTCAGAGTACAGATGTTAAATTGACAACCGTTGAATCAGTGTTTCGCCGCTGGTTATCGCCTTTATTCTATTTTGAGTTTTCGAGCTGGGTGCGAATCACTTGCAAATATCCTTCTACTCCATTCTATCAACAGAATGCCTGTTATTATCCTTCTCAGTCGAGCCAACGTGGAAAACTTAACGTGATCCTCAGTTTTGGCTAGCTGAAAACATACTTTATGAATGGAGTCTTAATCACCGCTTAATGTTCATTTACAAATGCTAAATTGAAATGCGTCTTTTGAATATGCATAATTTGGTTTTCATTGGTTTTTTCATCATATGACTAGGATCGTAAAAAATAAATCGTAGCCCATGCAATCTTTCAGAATACCTCCCGAAAAAACAAGCAAAGTGAAAAGGAAACAAAACAAGCTATATCCAAGAAATTGTCTCGCAAGCCAGACTGCCATCCACTGATAAAGCAACTAGAAGCCAGTTTTATAAAAGAAATGTATAATCATGGCACTTAAAAAAAACAGCAAACGAAGAAAGAGTCATCCAGTTCCGAAGCACATCAGGATATCACAAAAAACAACATTGAAACTTTTGATTTGTTCTTTTTCACTTTTTCTTTTGAATTCCAAAAACCACCGAAGGGTCTCTCGCTCATCAACGCTGCTGGTTGTCGTTCGTAATCATTATCCAATCCTCTCCACCTTCGCCTGCCTCGTCTGTTCTCAGGCCCGCGACAAGAGGATGCTGAGATAGAATCTGTGAGGCTCTTAAGTCTTTCTCCACCCGTCCTTGCCCTTTCTCTGCCTCCACCGCGAAATCTCTGACGATTACGTTCTGGCAATTACAAGATACTGTAGTCGATAAAGACGAAGAGATATGAGATTTTGATGACGTCGTGCTCTCCTTCTCCTTATCCCTCAGACATTTTGCCCTCAATTTTGCTCTCAGTATTATACGTTTCTCGATTTCTTGAGGGGTAGGAGGAGATGGTTCCTCCTTGATATCCAGTTTACTCAGAATTGCTGCTATCCTAGCATGATCAATCTGGTGTGTTTCTGTTCCACTGAGCTTTTGTAGTCTTTTCAAGGGTTTGACGAATTTGACCTTGCGCAAGACTTCTTGGTCTACTGTGAGGTATTTTTGTTCGATATTTGTGAGTGCAGTAGATTCTAGGGATGGAACAAGATTCTAATAACGGGAAACCTGGTTAGCAAACCTACAATAAGTTGAGTTCTTTGAAAGATAAGAAGCTTACATCTTCATCTTTTCCACATTCAATGAGCTTGACTGCAAATTGTAGCTTGTATCTGTCGTAAAGCATCTCCTTGTACAATTCATCCGAGTTGCTCTTGGGCTCCCCAGAAGGAGATATAGACTTGATGTGTCCACTGGTCCCCCTCTCACGCTTTCTCATTTCGTCCATATCGAATGTCTTTGCGATCTCTTTGGCATGGTTCAGTCGCTCCTCAGTGACTGCAAATGATCTTGGAAACCAGCTGAAGATTTCTTCCGGATAATCTTGTAGCCTTGCGAAGAGCGATGGCTCAAATTGATTCAATCTGTGGCCATCATCACCCTTAGCAAATGGCATTTCATCGACAAAGTTGCTAGGGAACCATCCGTATTTGTTCAACCGATCCGTGTCGCTCGATCGAATGATCGTTCCAAACCACCATCCGTTGTGTCCCTTCTCGATAACATCCACAATATCATCCTTTTGGAGCGAAAGCTCTTTTCCTTGCGCAAGGATCGATTCTGATCCCGATGTTGCAGCCGTGAACTCGTACAAGGCAACACAGATATTTCTATTCCAGTACTTGGAATACACATCGTCCGGTAGGACTGGATATCTGTGGTGCAAAATCTGGGCGAGCGCTTGCGCGCTTCCAGTAGTATATGCCATGCCGTGACCCTCGAATCCAGCTAGAATGTACTGCCCTTCAGTACCTGGAACCTTTCCAACCCACGGCCTTTCATCAGCCGAGAAGCCCATGATTCCGCTCCACATATACTTAGCATCGCACATCTTATCGGCGCTTGGGTACCCGCATTCGTCGTCAAAGTACTTGCCAATGCTGGAGCGAAGGTACTTTCCAACCTCTGGGTCAACGCTGTTGTCGTCGGTGACACCGACACCTTGATCTTTAGCGTACTTGCGTCCACCTCCGAGGAGGAAAGATCCACCGCTACCATCGGCGCGGATATCCTCTTGGACGAGATATTCAGCCTTGATCCTCTCACCTTCCACGAGGCCATAAGTGTGATTTAGTGGCGTCTGGATGAGCGATTTGGGTGGTTTCAGAGAAGACATTTGTGCGCGTACGGGGTAGATTACATCTCGCATGGCGGGGACAAGATGAGACGCAAAGGCATTCGTAGCGTGGATGACAATGGGAGTGGTTAGGGCTCCTCGGGCGGTATGAACACGGTGAAGCGGAATCGGCGCACCATCATTCAAGGTGGAGATTGCTAATACAGGAGTTGAGGTTTGGAGATTAAGGCCCCGGTTTTTGATGAGGTCTTTGAGGATGTAGCTGACGAGCTTGTAGGGCCATAGTTTGGCAGCGTCCTTGATCGTGATAGCACCCACCGCGGTTGGGACTCTTAGTTCCTCAAGGGCAGCCTTAGCCGTTACGATGGTAAGTTTGTCGGCGAGCTCAGGGGCGTGTTGCCTCAGGAGCTGAATAGAGCCAACAGCCAGGCTAAAGGATTCGTGATCGAAATATGCATCGCAGGAAGGAAGTGTGTGAAAGTCACAGTCAATTCCGTTTTCCCGGATGTAGCTTGTGAGGAGAGAAAGATTTCGGAGTTCAAAGTTGATTGCGGTGAGCGTTTCCGAGATGCCTAGGTCGTCGAAGAGGTGCTGAAGACGAGGATATGCGTATAGCGAGGGTTTGCAATGACCACCTGAAGAATAAATCCAATGTTTAGTGACTCTTGAACTAAGAATAAATAGCGATGCTTGAATCTCAATATTTACCATTCTATTGAAAAGATCTTTATTAGCAGTTATTCAGATAAATTTCCTTTGGATACAAGTACTTACTCGACCAGTAGCTCCCCAACATGCTTCTCTGGCCTCTAGCATGACAATTCTCTTGCCCTGGGTCCATGCTCCTCCGTCTTGTTCACACAAATACCTCGCGGTTTGTGCACCGGCAATTCCGCTACCAATGATAACGATATCAGCCTCAGTCGGTAGATCGGCTGTGGTTCGGTGACCGAGCAGGAACTCGTCCGGCTGCTTCAGCCAAAATGAAGAGGTAGATTCTTCAGATGGGATCTGAGGATCGGGGAAATGAGCTGTTGAAGACATGGCTTGTTACGTTCTTTGCTGGAGAATATTTCGATGGTGCGATAATGTTGATTTTGGAGTTCCTTCTATTTCAAGTTTATTTTGCGATTTTTCTATTTGGATCGTATTGTCCCTCGAAGTGGTTTTTGTGTATAAAGTGTGGTTTAATAGTGGATCTGCCTGCTGCTGCTACAAAACGAACGCAACAACTCCCAAAGAATGAATTCTTTTCTTGTTGTTATGTAAGAGAAATTCCTAGAGGAGGTGCGAGTATCTCAAGCAAGAACGAGTGAACGTCTGCGAGATGCGTGTGGGTCAAATATTCTAAGGTCGAAGGGGTTGAAGTTCTTTATGGTTGGGGAGACGGTGTGTAAGCGTGACTCTGCGAATTCAGGGCTTCAGAGATCACGAGAGCGAAAGAGATATAGAGATCGTTATATCAGCCCACGCGGAAGAAGCGAGTTGTCCTAGAGAGGTCAGATCACACCGGGACGAGGAGAAGGAAAGTGTAATAGAGGGAAGCAAGGAGACCGAAGAGGAGGGAGTCGAGGGATCGGTAGTATATTATATAAATATCTCGACCCGGTATTTCACACAGCGGTGCATGAACTAGCAGGACTCCAAGACGGACATGACGGGGAGCAGTGGATCGCTCTTGCAGCAGTGCTAGTGTGGTGGAGCTGCTAGCGACCTCCACGTCCTTGTCCAGACATTAGCTCGGATGGTTAGCGCACAAGGGAAGGTTTAGCACGGCTGCAGGCTGGCCCGGATGTCTCGATTGCGTGAAATATAAAATAATACTGCCACGGAGGACAGAGACATACGTCCAGACAGACACTAGTCAGGCTTATGCTCGATTGTGGTTCAGTCAAGAGCCGGGCCAGCCAGGCGGCCAGCAGACATATCATTATATTGCATGCACGGAATTTATTAATATTGCATCCAAGGCTCAAGGGATGATTTGATTGAGTCCCAAGGCGTGGCCGGCCACCATGGCACAGTAGCAATGTGCAGTGCACATATTTGTACGTCCTCTTACGTGAAGCGTTTTTTTTTTTTATTGTTTCGAGTATACTAACCAGGGAACCACAACCCTTTGCATAAGCTAGCCTATCTATCCCCAGACCCTTCTTATTCTTCAACTTCTTCTTCAGATTTTGCGCACTCTGCCAATCTAGCTGCTGCCTTGTGGGAACGAGAGCGGTGGATGAGAAACGATCTTTTGCTTTGAAATCATGCATGCGAAATCGCATGAAACCGATGTTTATCTCAGCTCTTCGGGCAGGCCTGAATTAAGCCATATCGCTCCTAACTGACTGCCTTCGTCGACTTTTTTCCTTGTCAGGCAATGTCCTCCTCTTCAGCGCATCTCAATCCAGCAAAAGACCCAAGCAAAGAACGAGCGCCGACTGTTTTAGAACATTAGCCAGCCATCAAAAGAAGTGGCTTAAATAGGAGCCCACTGTTCGTCGCCCTTTCCGGTGTTTGCTCTCAACGGCACGGCGCAAGCTCGCGTCCAGCCTGTATCCCCACCCAGGTCTGTAGTGTGGTCTGGCCTCAGAGCCAGCCATGTCGCGGGCTAGGCGAGGAAAAGAAAGCATGACGGGGCGCTAAAAGCCGTCTAACGTGAGCCTGGCCCAGCCCGGTCAGCCAACAGCAACTGGGAGGTCGCACGGGGGGTGGAGCAGCAACCACGAACAACGAACGCGCTGCTGCTGCTGCTGGTGGGGTCTGATCTGGCCCGACCTGCCTGGGATGGGCTGCTCTTGAACGGTTCCAATGGAGGCAACGCACACCGCAACACGGCTCGGAGAAGCAGCATCGACATCCCTACAAGAAGCATGATATCCCTACCACCACAGCTCCATTGTCTGGCTTCTATAGCGACGCCCCAAGCTTGTGGCTCCGAACCCCAGACCGAATTTAAGGATTCAAAGCCAGGATTCGCCTTGAACCTTCTAGTTTTCGTGGATTCAAGGCAAAGGAATCACAAGCTGACACGAAAGACCAGCCGGCCATCCCCAGTGCCAGCTCTCGCTGTTGTATCGAAAGCTCAAACTCGAAAGAATGCGAATAAATGAATGCTTCGCAAAAGTCATATAGCTAAAATCAAGCTGCACAAAATCGAAGCTCGAAAGGACCGCACCGGCTGTGTTTCCCGTGTCCCGTTTTCCATTTTTGGGGCTTTCACCGTGCATCACGGAACACGAGAGTAAAGGAAAGAGCTGCACAGCCTGAAAATTTTTTCTTTTCAATCGATCCACTTGAGCTCGATCGATGCTTTCTAGCTTCCCGCGTTAGGTCGTGTTGAAGTTCGAGTGGTCAGACCATTCCAACATGTTCGACAGGAAGCTCCGATAGGTCCAGATCCTACTTTCTTTTTTCCTTGACCTTTTTTTTTTTTTTTTTTTTTTTAAGCTTCTATTTTTTTCGCCAAATATGCAAAATGGAGAAGCCGAATCGGCTAAGCTCTGAAGCTTCGCATGCGTTTCCCAGGAAAGCACCCCAACCTGCCCAGGCTTCAATTGCACCTTGGATTGCTGTGGTTGATTATCATGGGTGGATGGGCTGACGGTTTCGCCCCTCGCTTCTGTATATTTATGAAGCTTAAAATTTCTTTTGCTAATTTCTTCGCCTTCCTCTTGCATCTGGTCCCCATTTTAACCTATCTCGCCAGGTTAATTGGCTGAAGGACGGACCGGCCAAACTCTTCGGAGCTACGATTTTCCTTGATATGAAGCGCAGGAGACATTGGCGATGCATCGGAAAAAGTCCCTCTCGCATTTACCCTCCTGGCTGGGAACACGTAACGTCTTACACGATACAGACAACGTCATTATCCCCTTGGTCGCGATTGGTAAGAGTTTATTCCGTTCTCGACCTCACGTTTTTCCCGCTTGTTTGCCCTTACTTCCCACACGGGAGGAGGTCCTGAGCAGATATCGCGAGCTCGTGAGCGCGCAGACACGCACAAAAAGCAGCACACAACTTCCCCCCCAAAAAAAGAACATAGAAACTAGCCCAAAGTTAAACTCGGCACCCCACACCGGTTTTCTTCAGCAAGCCAAGCGAGCAGCAAAGCAAAGCGGAACAGTCAAATGCACAGATATCCTGCAGAGTAAGGGAACGACAACCCGACAAAAAGTGGGTTGCACTAGAAAAATACTGTGAAGAACTATAATATAGCAACAAGACTATCGATGATTATAATTGTCCGTTGGTGGAGTTAGAATGACATGCCGTTGTGAGCGCATATATCTTTAGTCGATTCTGCCACTGTTATAGGGATGAAATCTTCGCCTCGCTCGCCCCTGTTCTTGCAGTTTCTAACGGCTTTTTGGGCCATGTTGGCCATGCCGGCCATGATGATAAATCCAATATTATAGCAATAAGTTATGGGCATCGACCCGATCGAACTTGCCCCGCTGCCAAACGGTCCACAAGGGTCCGCTTCTTCCACGCGTGATAGCACGAGGCGTTTTAGTCGCTTGGGTTAATTCAAGAATCCTGTCAATTTGCCTCCTCAAAGGCGGGGGACGAGATATCATGTGAAGCCCTCATTCACGGAAATTCCCAGATGGAAAGCAAAAGAACACGCGCGAGAGTCAGGGTCAAAGATACGTCTGATAGCGTCCATTCCTCTAGACTCTATCCGCCAATAAAGAGAGGTTGGGTTTTAGATGTCGTCGTTGGTCTCGTTCGGTACGTCTCGTGCCTCGGGACGATGCTCACTCGCTTGGAGGCCCGAGCCAGCCAATACGACAAAACCCGAGTCCTGCATCCCGCCGATCACGAACAACCGATTGGCACCTCGTCGGCTAAGCGAATATCATGCTGCGAGTTCAACCTCAGAGAATGTCTAGTTGGAAGATACTGCCGAAGGTTGGGCTAGAGGAGGCTTCCGAGTTGCTTTCTTTTTTCCAATTTTCAGAAATGTCAACGTCCTTTAATTTAAAATTTTCTTCCTTGATGGCACCAGGCAGACGTCGACACATATTTTTAAAAGCCCGACTGGTCAGCTAATATATCTATCTCGCAAGCTGACTGGTCGGGCGCAAGTCGAAAAGAATGAAAGAATGAAAGGGCATCTATGCACATGTATATGCACGACGTTCACCTTCTTCTAACTGGAATAAAAAAAAAAAGACTTCACATCAACGGCCCCACAGCATTTCGTCTTATATCTTCCATGTCGAGCAGGTATCGACATTCTTTTCGCGTTCGAATAGAAGGGCGTGATAAATGATAGCTCCGGTCAATTGCCTGGGGGCGCCAGGTTGTTATTATTAATGGAAACCCCACCATCCTTTTCTTAAAATCTTGGTATCGCATCCTCTCTCGTATCTGGGCTTTTGGTATCGCATTTTATCTCCAGCTCGGGCAGCTTGGAAGCTCCGCTCCCCAGCTCTATCTCCTGAAGCTTTAAGCTTTATACCTTTTTTTTTTTGGTTTCAAGCAGAAAAATCCCACGTCTTTTTGATATGCATGTTCGGCAAGCCACTTCGTTTACCCGCAGGTGCGAATCATGTCATCTCATTGCACTATCTTGAGCTTTCCCACGCCTACAAATCAACTCAAGATGGAAATTCTGGGCTTTGCCTTGGACCTCCGCCACAAAAAAAGTCGTCAAGAGAGTGCACACTAGTAATCTGCAATCAAGACGCATTAGTATTGCGATGTAAAGTCAGCTGCGACAGCCGGAGAGTCGGGAAATGGGAAAGCTTGAAAGAAAGAGACAGAGTCAGAAAAAAAAGAAAGAAATGATGAGAATCGCCTTCTTGGTGTCTCCTCCCTCCAGTCCAAGCTTAAGATTGTCTAATATACATACTTCATCCGGTTCAGGTTCACGCAAAGATTTTAGTACCTTTCCGTATTCCTATTTTTAAAGGACCCTGTGACATATGCCATCCACGGGAATCTCTCTCTGAATTCCAAATGCTCGCCATATTGACTTGCACGAACCGTCTTCCCTTTTTGCCGTAATCTGGGGCCTTTGCCGTCTTGGAAGTTCTTCAATGGAAAAAAAAAAAAAAAAAAAAAAAGGCGGTATTAACCCGCGGACTGTAGCATTCCACCTATCGCGGAACTCGTCCGAGTATCCAAAGCCTTAAGCAACGCCTAGCTTGTAGTCTGGTCAATCGATGAAGAAATCATCCCGTGTCTTCAACAGCCAACAACACTACTCGACTGCTAGCCTAGATCCGGCGCCACCGTCGGACTTGTCAAACACCGAGCTATTCCTTCAAGCCTCACAACCTGAACCCTTGGGTTTTACTTTTTGAGCCAGGGACTGTAGCCTGATTGTCACTTCTATTCCATTCTGAGTGATATATAGATCGATCCAGCAATTTAGTCTAAACCCGCGATCGATCTTTACTTCCAGAATGTTTCTTACTGTCATTGGGCCTGACATTGATTCACAAATGAATTGCCTACACTGCGGGACGTGCGCTGGACCATCAATAACTAACAATACTTTAGTTGATGTTGATGTTACGTTTTCCGTTGGCGCTGCAATTGCATTATTCGAACTAGGTCACTCGACCACGGTTCCTATTATCGATATCAAGTTTAGCGGATCTACTCAGGATATAGATATGTAAGTGCATTCTCAGGCCCTTTATTTTTAAATTTACTTTTTCGCCTCCTTAAGCCAAACTCGGTGCACGACCTCGTGATGCTCTTAAGCCGCTGTTTTAGGGTCGATATGTTGTAATCTTGTCCTTTTTCTTTAGTACAGTGGCACATTCCGAAAGGTGGCGCGCGCACTCAGGTTTGAACAATGAATTGGATGCCAGTTCCGCGATACCGCCTTTTTTTTTTCTTTTTTTTTTTCTTTCAATTGAACTAATTCGAGGCCAAAGAAGGATATCAAATGTCAGATGAGGAAAGCGTTTAATACTCTCCGAGACGAAATGTTCTCCACCAGTCGAGAATATTAGGTCTGCGTGGAGACAGCATGAAGATACTAAAATATGAATGGTAACGGTGTGAGGCCCCACTCTTCGAACTCTGCGAGACTAGAAAGTGCGAAAGCTGAAGAGTGGCGACTCCACAGCTTCAAATGATTGGCATGAAATGACCCCTTTTAGGATCGTATAAAGCTCGTTTTTAACCTCTCGATCCAAATTTCCAAAATCCAAATATTTGAATCAGTTTGCTTTGAATCTTAACGAACCAGAAGTCGGGATCTTACGCCATTGACGTCAATTTTGCGAGCTGATTGAAGAGAAAGATCCCACGATCTTAAATATAGAAACACATCGACGATTCAAGGAAACAAAATAAAGAATTTCAAGTTCAAGGCTAGACTTTCAATGCGGTGGAACCTCTTTGTTTTAAGCGAAATGGCTTTTTTTTTTTTTTTTTGAAGGCGTTTGTAACAGGGTATAACTGCACAAGTGCCTTGGTTTTAGTTTGTAACTTGATGGCAAATAAGTTGCTGTCGACTCATCGGACTTCAGCTACTGAACTGGAAGCTAAGCTGCATTCAACTTGACCCGCCAAGGCTGCCATCATTGCAGGGACTGTCAAGCTAGCTGCCATCAACACGTTGAAGGAGACGATTTTTTTGAGATTCCCCACAAAAAAGATGTACAGTTCAGAGATTGGAGCTCAGATTTGCAGAATTCGTCGAGTTACTCCGACGAGTCTGGTCTGTCTCAATGTGGACACTTCAAGTCTTGGCTGCAGCTTTCAAGCTTGATCATACAGAACCGGACCACATCTGAAGATTACACGATATTAGAGAGAATCCCCGTGATACAGTCATAATTAACAATCAATTGATAAGTAAGTATTACGAACTTGATTGCCAAGCATATGCTGTAGGCGAAGAATCAGCTCGTGAGCTATGCAAAGATCGGAAGATACGCGGGATGCTCATCTCAGATAGAGTTCGAAGGCCAAAAATCAAGGTGATGGATATCTGCAGCGTCGAGAAAAGCCATATCACCTCTGCTTTGGCACAATGCATTTGCCAAGCTCTGCCTGGATCCAGTGACCTACAAAGGACGACAATAATGTGTCCCCAAAAATCATTTTTCAAATTTTGTAAATTTTTCTTGTAAGCCATTCCGATCCAACGATCCAACCAGACACCTTAGAAGGACATCTACCCGACAAACCCGATGCTGGACGACGGCCAAAAGTTAAACGTTGGCAGGTTTTGTTTCCATCGATTGCATTTGCTAAAAGGCTGCGTACATGCATAATATACCAGGAGGACGTGACCATATTATTCCCAGAGTAGCAAGTCCAAGCGAGAAAAAGGGAAAAGTGAAGGGAAAGGTGACATTTCGCTTTCTTATGTGTAACACCTCTTGCTTGTTTGCGAAAAAGAATGAGGCCTCGCTCGATTACCCATTGGTTTCCTTGACATTTGGAGATATATTGTGCCCCATTGATGACATCTTTGGAAGTTTGCGGCCGTGGATTTCCAAGCGGGAAGGTTTACATGAACCCCACGTTTTCCGCTTGGATTATGTCCGCTTAAGGGATATCCGGTAAGGATAACTCTGGTATTACTGGGGGTCATGCAACAGACAGGCGCATGGGGGTTAATCGAAACGCAATTATACCAGCGATTAGTCTCCGCAAGCAAAATAAGAGCAGACTCGATTGAATTCAACAAAAATATGTGTAGATTCAGTTCATTTTCGTCTGCTCGATTGTGAACCAATTAATAATAGCGGGCTGGGCGTCCAGGAATGTGACTTTTTAAAGTTTCCGATGTGACTTGCGAAAAGTGAGACAGCTATCGGGCGCCAACCAATTCGCACCCGGATGAGGCCGTTCGATTGAGAAAAAGTATGCGAGCGAGTGGAACACAAGCACTGAGAGTCTCGCCAGGTGATTGATGATACGGAGGCGGTGTTTAAGCTTAAGCTTGCGCTTGAGAAGACCCTTCTTTCCCCGATCATCTGGAAAGTGACTCGATTTGTTTGTCTCTCCGCCGCCGGCAGAGACTTCCGCTCCTCTCTTTTCCTCTCCACCCTCCCTCCACAACGTACCGTCTACACCTCCACAATATTAATCTTTCTTAAATTCGGTTCCCTTGGACAGCAACTTGCTTGCGTACGCACATTTCGAAGGCTGCAACGTCAGTTCGGAACCAATCAGATTTTTGGAAAACTAACAGCAGCTCAGATTCCCCGGCAGCCTGTCAAGTTGACCCGGCCCGTCAGGCATCTCATTTCAACCGGCAACGCCAACAACCACAACTCAAAATACACCATTGGCAGTGTCCACTGCCAGCTTCTCGAAATATCTACACTCAAAGAAGCATATCCCAAAAGAGAAGGAGTAAGAGAAAGAGTGTTCTAGGTTTTGTATAGATAGATCTCGTAGCCCAATTTCTACTCTATATCCTCCAAAATCCACAAGACCCTATCTCCTCGTAGTCGCTCGAACCAAAAAGAATCAGAATCAGAAGAAGCTAGACCTGAATCTCTGTGATCGATCGAATTGAGCATCAAAAAGAAACCGTGCACAGAATATACTCTCACTATTGCAGAATTGATTGAGAAACCCCGAAAGCGTTACAATATGGCGAAACAACCGGACAGTACTTCCGCCGGCGGCCTCGAAATCGCCAGACTCGAAGCAAAAGACATTGACCATGCTATAAAGACCATCCAGCTAGCCTTCGCCGACGACCCGTTCGCTGGATGGATATACGACCGCTCTAAGTTCTCCCCGAAACGAAACCACGCTTCATTAACCATCCGTATGAAATGGGGCATGCGCAATGGCCACATATATGTCGCGCACACGCCCGAGAAACGATGCGCCGGGATTGCCATGTGGGTGGGACCGAAGCCGTTAAGTCAGAAACAGACTTGGGACGATTGGTGGCAGGATTGGGCCTTGTGGTTCCGACAATTGGGTATGAATGCGAGATTCGGAAGGGGAGGCTTGAAGGTTGACGTACGTACATATCTTTAGTTCTAAAAAGGGGCCAACAAGGACGAGGAAGATGTCTTTTTTGCTAATATTCACATGTGCCATAACAGCGATATTATCTTTGGAAACAATGCCAAGCAAACATGCAGTCCGAGGTTTGGACGAACCCGGAGGGCTACTGGTTTTGCAATATCCTGACTATTCACCCGGAGTGCCAGGGCAAAGGTATCGGGAAGGCTCTGATGAAGGTGGTCTTTGATCAAGCAGACACCGAAAGAGTACCGTGCTATCTGGAGAGCTCAAAGTTCGAACCCAATGTCAAGATTTACGAGAAGATGGGCTTCAGATTCGTCAAGGACATCAAGTGTGATGACGGGGAAGCGGCCTGCACTCTGTTTAGTATGATCAGGGATGCGCCAGGCCAAGATGCGGAGGATGCAGAAGATGTGGGGAAGGATGCAGAAGACGTTGCGGCTTAAATGCATCCGACCGCCAACGGTGCAGCACGTTACAAGAAATGCCTCATCGATGCATATACATCGTCTGCGCGTAACATGTGCGAGTAACAGAGGCTGTGCGGACGATGGATAATGGAAGGAACTATTTGATTTTCTACTTTCTTTTTTGGCTTCCCTCTTTTGATATTGCATTTTGACAGCAACAGCAATTAATCGGCGCAAATTGCGGGTGGAGGGAATATCAGTTGCCTTACGAATACCTGCATTTCTTTCAATCGGGATTCCTAGGAGCAAATATTTTCGTGGCCGTATGCGGTGCATGGTGATGCGATACCCAATTGGCCTTTTTGCATTTTCTCACGGCGATATCGCGATGTTGATGATTTTTCGGTATTATTCATCAGATTGTATTGTTAATGGTAAATAAAAATGACACCCAGCCGGAAAAACGATTCAACGGTTCCGTTTATGCATTGTAATTCATATGTATGTCTATCTATATTATCCGCAAGATCAGTGCTCCGTTTTCACAGTCCCTGCGAAATGACGCAAATGGTCGTTTGGCGCGGACTGTGTATGTATAGTTATGCAATATGTAAATAAATAAATATCATAAATACTTAAGCAGGTAGTAAATTGATGATCAATACTCAGGGGGCGGTGGAGTCCCCAGAATATCTACTGGAAATTTACAAATGCACCACCATCTAGAAAGTCTATTAGCTGGGAACAAATAAAGAAGGTTATAAAATTTTTCCGAAGTAAACTTACCAACTAATATTTGAGCTCCACTCTGTTATACGTGGCACAGCTGTAGTCAGCACCTCATCCGAGAAATAAAAAGCAACCCATGGTATGGAGTATCATTACAAACTTACCACATATCTCGCCAAATCACTGGCCAAAAACACGACAGGTCCCGCAATATCGCTCGGATCACCTAATCTGCCTAGTGCTATCCTCTGTTCTGTCCTCTCCTTCTTCGCCTGATCTTTCAAATCCTCGTCGTTCAACTGCGTTCTGATAGTTCCCGGCAGGATCGCATTGCATCTGATCCCGTATTGCCCGAGAGCACATGCTGCAGATTGCATCAAACTCAAAACACCGGCTTTAGTGGGTGTGTAATGGGTCTGCCCCGCGCCACCAACTAGAGCCGATATTGAAGATATCCCGACGATACTCCCACCGTGACCCTGGGTTTTCATCTGATTCGCCGCAGCTTGGGTAGAGTAATATGCACCATCCATGTTTACGGCTCGGTGTTTCTGATATAACGAAGGCGGGAGGGAGAGAAACTCGTGAAAGTCGCAAATGCCGGCGTTGGAAACGAAAATGTCCAATTTGCCAAATTTTGCGACGGTGGCGGCAATGAAATGTGTGGAAGTTTCCGGGACCGATATGTCCCCGGGCACAGAGATCAGGACATCGTCAATTGAAGTCGCCGGGGGCAGGGTAGTTGAGATTTCGGATTTGAGGGACTCGAACGCCGTATTTGACACTTTGTCGTCGAGGTGATTCACGGCAACTACGGCGCCGTGGTGGATGAGTTCTTTAACGATCGCCCGGCCAATGCCCGTACACCCGCCGGTTATGGCGGCGGCTTTAGAGGCAAGAAGGGTGGTGTCAGGATACGGTTGAGGGGTGTACGCCGACATTATTACTATTATATTCTTTATTCTTTTTAATTTGTCCTGATTGACCGAATCCGATTACAATGAGAGAATTATCTAAAATACGACGGGAAAAATTGAGAAAAGTAATTGAATTCCCACACACGGGCCGCTCCCTTTTATGAACTAATCCTCTCGAGCGTATGCGCCCTCGTATTTTATGGCACGAGGTCGTCACGACGAAGCGGCTTCTGGACTTTCCTCAGCACTTTTTTTTTTCAATTTGGTTCGCAATTTACGCTTAGGAGCTTCCCCACATTTGGGTTTTTCGTCTCGAAACTCGTCTCGAGCTCCCGGATACCCCACCCCAGCAAGGTTGCCGCCACTAATATTAATTTAGTCCAATCTGATATCAATTCTGCTGTCAATCCAACGGCTGGTGGGTGAAATAAACCCATCTGAGGCATTTACTTTCTTGCATTGTCAAAGCCTTGGGAGTTAATATATTGCGCTGGCATGCGCCTGTCAACTTCTGTTGAATTAAATCGGAACGCTCGTCGTTTTTTATTCGTTTCCATGCAAGTTCCCTAAAACTGACCTCAATGGAAGATACGTACAAGCCTGCACCTGCAGTGACTCGGACCTCCAGTTTCGAAGGGTTTGGGTCATCATCGGATTCAGCAACCGTTATTTTTTATCATGACTTCCGAGTATTGACCGGCCAGTGCGCTGTGGACGGTTAATTTCTCAAACGGCCCGGCCGGTTCCCAATGCAACATCGACTCGCGCCGCAGTTCTCGCCGGAATAGATAGTGCTAATCGCGCAATACGAATTTCCGGTGGAAATTCATTCTTAATTTCACCATTTAGTTCGTCTTTCAGCTCTTCGAGCGCATAGCGGGAATATCCAGATAGCCATCCAGCCCTTAGATGAACGAACGCCTGTTCGGAATTGAGGCGGAAATTCGGATTCGCAAATCCATTATCATTTGTGACAATCTCAGCTGGGGAGATTGAGAATGGATGGTCGTTCCGCTGTTGTCTTTGGCAATCTGGGTCAGTGCAGTCCAGAGGCGGCATCATATTCGTTGTCGGAACGGTAAAATAAGGGAGAATCGGGTTGGCTGTAATACAAGTTTGGGGGCTGAAGATGGATATTAGCCTCGTAAAGAGCCTCGAGAGAGCTCTCTGCATCGACTTGATGACATCTGCAAAGTGGCATTAATTCCACAGATTCCTGAATTTGAATTTTTTGGAGTAGTTACCACCAATAATTTGAAGGAGACGCTCAGATGAATCGTGAAGCAAGGTGATGTTGGCGATATTAAAGTTGCAAGGAAAAACTAAGATGAAAAATTATTTTTTTTTTAAGAAAAAAAGATATTTAAATATGCTCAATTCATTCCCTAAATAAGTGTGCAAGTGATATCATGATACATATATTGGCCTGGGGTCATTTACAAAATGATTCTAGAATGTGCACCGTGCTGTTGAATCGGATTCTGCTTCTCCACCTGTAAACAGGCCAATTTGTTACATATTGGTGCCTCGTGGGCTCGTCCATAAATATTTCTATTGAACCTCCTGCGAGCGATCTTGTAGTATTGAATGTGATATGTAAAATATCTAGTTCAACTAATACATGCTCCGAAAGTGTATCCCTGCTGAAGCTCGGAATGTGTTGGTCGTGTCGTCAGTTGAGACCACGGTTGAACGTTGTTTGAGCTTCAGTTCAAGCTCCGTGAATAACCAAGCACGCTGAAAACCACGATAACCAAGTCGCATCTCGACCACGAGCAGTCTCTCTAAAATCCGCGTCGCTGATGCGAGCCAATGGCCGACTATCGACACGGTAGCCTCAATGGCACCGCTGATTTCAAAAATAAACGGGCGCTAAATGCTGAACATTCTCCCTACGCTGATGACGACGACGCGGAGGGTGAACCTGCCAACCCAACGGAACAGGACGACCTCACCACCACGCTCACTAGCGTAGACAAAGCATCTACAGTCGAAGATATACAAACCTGTCTCGCAAACCTAACTGCCCAAGAGTCTAAGATATCTTCCCGTCTCACCTCCCTTCTCGCTTCGCAAGATGAACTCTCGCGCGAACTCTCTCGGTTGGACCTTATCCGCGCCAGGCTCGGCACCCAAGTTGTCGCGGCACGCGGTCTCTCGTCTGGCATGCTCTCCGGCGCCTCCAGCACAGCTTCGCGTATTTCGTCGGCTGTAAAACAACTGGATATCGAACAGGAGAACGTTCGCGCAACATTACAATTCGTCGAGTCCGTCGTGGAGCTCAAAACATGTGTGCTTGGTGTTTCTGGGAGCATGGGCGCACCGCAAGATTGGGAAACTGCAGCGCAGTACCTTCACCGTGCATCGCTAGTACCGGAGCATATCATAAATTCAGCCTTTGCAGAAGAGATGGTACCGACGTCTGAAGAGCCGGAGCCGCCAGGTAAGACTCTTGCGAATGCTGCTGAGAGTCTTTGTGGGCTGTTCTTGAGGGAGTTTGATAAAGCCGCAAAAGCAAACGACGGAGAGAAGATTACTCGATACTTTAAACTATTCCCATTAATTGGAAGGTCTGATACTGGGCTAGAACAATATGGTGGATACGTGTGTAGGGGTGTTGCTGAACGCATGAGGACGGTGAGAGGACAGCGGAATGATGGTCCATTGTTTTATGCAGGATCATTAAGCTCCTTGTTTGAGTATATGGCTGGGCTTGTGGAGAGACATACACCACTAGTAGAGAAGCATTACGGAGTAGGAAGAATGGTCAAAGTAATTGACAAGCTGCAAATAGAGGTCGATACCCAAGGAGGTATCGTCATTGACAGCTTCTGGGATGAGAGAGGCATCAGTAGAAAGGTTAGATCCCAGTCTCTTGGCTCATATGAGATATCGCTGATCAAATAATTATAGCTCTCTGATATAAAATCATATGCATTCTCATTTTTGGTTCAATCCTTCATGGCTGGCCCATCTGGCACAGCCGGGACACCACGAAGCGGTTCTCCAAAGCCCGGTGGCCTTGCAGCCTCTCGGAATAGCGAAGATGACGGAGTGGATGTCAAAGAGATTGACGGTCATCTAAACGAACTCGGTGTCATGCTCTCACGGTGGTCCCTTTACTCTCGGTTTATAGCTCGAAAATGCATGCCTCCGTTACCGCCAACTACACCTACCACCAATGGTCCGCCTAAAGAACCTCCTCTAATTATACCCTCCGTAATATTAAAATCAGTACTCTCCAGCCGAGTCGATAGCAAGCTCGCCACACCCTTCGAAGTAATGACAACTTTCTTCTTCCGACGATCCGTCGAAAAGGCTTTCCAACTTGATGAACTACCACATGATCTCCACCTCAACCCTTCCAGACCACTCAGGAACACTACCACACCATACATTACCCTCTCTGTCGACGATGTCATGTACCTTGTGCGCAACGTGTTAAAGCGCAGTTTATCAACATGTTCCCTCTCCCTAGTCAAGAAAGTCATCGCCTCAGTGAGTCGCATCCTCGAGAGCGATTTTATAGGCATGATGCGCCGTCGAATGCAACATGATAGCTACCCCAAGTCGGCCAATGTGAACGCACCACCGCCTGATGATAAGGTAATCGCATTCTCCGTCTTAACCAACAATCTGGATGTTTCTATCGAATACGTTACCAGGATCATAAAAACCTTCCTAGATGAACCGGCCGAAGACGAACACCAAAACCCCCAACAAACCGAAAACTTGGAAAGCCAATTCCCATTCGAAGGTGAAGCTGAGGCGGTCAGGAACGCACTCAACTCATTGGTTTCAGGATTTACAAGTCGAGCGGGGAACCTACATGATAACGCAATCGAAGTGCTGTTCACCCAGGTCATTAGACCGCGGTTACGGCCTTTGATGTCCGAGTCGTTTTCTGGGGTGGAGTATTTGATCAGAGAAGGAGATACTGGAGAACAAGCTGACTCAGATGACGAGAATGCGGACGGAGGTGTGAATGCTGTTACTTCTAGATTTGCAGCAGGTTTCCACCATCTTGTATTTCCACTGAAGAGAGTTATGACGCCTAAGAGTTACGATAAGCTTCTATCGACTACGGCTACCTCGATTGCAAATCTACTAGCAAAGAAACTGTGGAGTTTGAGTGGGAAGATTAACGAGCTGGGTGCGATAAGGTTGGAGAGGGATATCAGTGGTGTCATTGCGGTGGTAGTGAGGGAGGGGAAGTATGGGTTGAGAGAGTTGTTTGCGAAGGCCAATGAAATTGTGATGATCTTGAATATGGATGAAGATGAAGTTATAGAAGTCTTTAAAAAGGATAGTGATCATGAGCAAGATGGGGATCAAGATGAAGTTGAGTGGAAGTTGTCGAGAGAAGAAAGGAGAAGGGCGAGAGGGCTGTTGCGGCATTAGAGTGTAGTTCCCCTAGAAGTGGTTTGGTATTTATAAAATATATGACCACATTTGGACAAGAAAAGTTACTTTAGCGCTTTGTTCTTTTAAGTGTAAGAGTAGATGACGATATGATGATGAAATGTATCTTATACCTCTGATAGACTGCTCAGGCAGGGCATCGTTCCACCAATGTTGCATTTTAATGCCACAACGCAGATATCTAGTGGTGGTGATTGACAAGTTGTTGAAGACATTCCCAGGCATCCTAACCATCCCAAGACCAAACCCCTAACTCTCAGAGACTGGTCCCTAATAATTCCTAATCATCTTTAGGTAACCCTTGCAAGCATGTAGTCTAGTATGGGCAAATACGCGCATGCGCTTTGTGCACTTCACGAATTGGTCCGATTCAGAACTTCCCTCGCAACATTCATCATCATGATATTAGGCATCGGCATCATGCATTAAAACTATACGGATGTTAAATTAGAATTAGAACTAAAAATTCGTTTGCGAGGAATGTTCTTCAATCCTAATCAGGAAGTTAGATACTATCACTTGATGCATGCTCGTATTAGATAACCCGGGTACCCTTGGAGAGAATCTGGATCACACCTTGGTGCCAATTGAACAGATATACAGACATTTTTCATTTGTGATATGTCCTCTTTTACGAAATAGAAGCTACAGGCTACGTTGTTAATATTGAATACTGCAGGCGGAGTTTCTAAAGGGAGTCATGCACAGCGCTACTCAGCGACCGAAATGCGACGCGACAGTATTTTAAATTAAGACGGGGCTTTTCAGTCAGATGCATCACGCAGAGCTGGTGCGGCGTCTTTCGGATGATAGGATCGTTTGCGGACTTGGATCAAGGCTGTAGATAGCCCGATTTACATATCCCACCCGTACGCATAATTCGCTTCCGCTCCTGCATGGCGGCACTCTAGCAATCGATCCTGATATATTTAGTTGGAAGATGATGCAAGGCTGAGCGTCAAGCGTTTGGTTTGCGAGAGGTGTCAAGGCAAGCAAAGGATATGTGGGGCAATATTTTATATTTTGCAGGTCAATACTATCGATCATACGGGCGGTGTTGATCTTTGGGACCCGTGTTCTGAAACCCAGAATTTGTATTCTGCAGGCTGAATTTTCGAAGCATCCACAAGTCCGCCTGAAATCGAGGCTAAATTTCCGAGTCCATTCTAAACCTGTTTCCTGGAATTTTTAAGAGGGAAGTGAGGCTGAGTCAGGATCCTCTTTCAAGGGTCTGCAGTTTCGCGGCACAGCATAACCGGTTGTTTTCTGCGAATCACTCAGCTATTTTGATTTGTTCCGACACTACCCCTCTTCAGATAGTTTTACAAGCTAAAAAGGCACGGTAGATATGAAATATATTAATATCCGTCCCATATCTAAAATAAATAAACAGTGACAGCGAAGTAGTTTGCAGCCTCAAAGGATAGCCCGCTGTCGGAGGGCTTAACTGAGGAGGCAAGATCCGTTTAGTTGCTCGCCAAGTATTGAATTCATGTTACTGCCGGATTGGTAGTGTTCTTACGTGTGCATCCCCTAGTCTCGTACCAGACTCTGCATCCCTACATGCTAGGAATTTGCAGGCACCTAGATACCCAGTACTCGCGTTTGCGTTTTGGGTGAGTTTGCGTAACCACGAAACGTACTTCAGAGCTTCTGACAACACTGACAAAGCAGGGTAAATCGAGTGTATTTGAGGGGGAAAAAACCTTTTTCTGATTGTAAATGAAATGCTTCAATACTCATTTCGATGAGATCGATGCATTTCACCCTCTTTGTCCCAAAACTTAAACGTTGATTTCGAAGTGCGGCACCATGACATGCATGGTGGAACCCGGACGGCTCGGATTCCGCGGTGTTGGCGCGCACCCGCGCTGGTAAACTACCACATCCAGCAAAACTCCCCACCCTAATCAGCGGTTAGTCTCTGTTCCTTCATCAATTCGGAACCAGCAAATAAGCTATTATTGGGTACGTGGCCAACAGTGACGCCAAGACGACGAAGGCTTAGAGATTTCTCCCCCCCTCCCTTCGCATACTATGATGCGGGAGAACGCGCGGCCTAGTTGGACCTTGAAGGGGCTCGATGTTGTGTATTCTATGAAGATCGTACCCACCGACGCTCGTAATTAATTAAGAGTCTTAACACACCTTCTTTGCAAGGGGCTTGGCTCCAAAAGGATTGATAGATGCAAGCGGGCCTTGTTTGCTGTCTATTTTTTTTAGGAAGAAAGGAAATCTACCCGCACATATTTATGTCTATGCCCCATAGTATTTACATATATATATTCTGGGTGCCAGGCTTTTTCTTGGAAAGTTCTCTTTTGGAGACTGCTTCAGCCCTTCTTTGTTACTAACTATTTTACAACATCATCAACACTTCAAGTAGCTCTTAAAATTATAAAATTCTTTTCTCTCTGAAGCCAAAATTTCAATCGTGACAATCCAGAGGGAAATCCTGCTTCCTTAGATCATTTCCTCTGTTTCATAAGGTGCATATGGCGGACCCGAGCATTAAAAAGACTCCGATCGTCGAGACTGGTTCTTCCCCTGCGGTGGACCCAAGAGCCATCATGACGCCAGTATATAGCACGCCAGCTCAGTCTGTTGCAGGCAGAGAGCCAGCACCTCCTCCAATGTACGCCCCGGGAACGGTCCACAGACCGCCTCCTTCTATCAGCCCTTCCGATCATGGCAACCCTTCCGAGCCTGATGATGATTATAAGACGATCAACATCAATATCACAATCAAGGTCCCCAGCAGCTTCCACTTCCCGTGCTGGCGTCGCTGCAAACGTCGACACCAAGATCCTCCTCCACCGTCTCATTCAATTCAAGGCATTCACGCGCGAGATGGTATCCCTCGGGCGGAGAAGAGACGTCGCTTCCTGGCTGTTGTTGTCGCAATAGTACGTATCAAACTTTCAAAACGACGCTGTAATATTATGCTAACAAGGATACCTGGTAGTTTTACCTCTCCTTTATAATATGTGGTGCTGTGGCTTGGGGTATCAAAGACAGGGCTGGTATCTGGACTATCCCACAAGCACCACTGATTCTCGAGACCTTCGCACCCTTCTTGGATGTCTTTGTCCTCTACTCTACAATCATCGCCATCAAACGACACCAAGAAAACGACAAGCCAGGATTCAGGTGGTTCATCCTACTCGTTCTTAACGTAGGGCTCTTTGTACTCCACCTTGTAGTCCTCATCTTCGCTGCTATCTGGGCTGAAAATGCGGAAAATTATCTATACTGGCGCGGTCGTTATTGGCACATGAATCATAACAAAATAGCCGTCGCCGGTCTCATGCTCTACAATACCAGCACTTTGATCCTCATCAAATTCATCCTCTTCATCGCTATTATGAGGAAGCGGTCGCTGAGGCAAAAGTTTAGCCAAAGTGTGACGAGCATCCCAGAGTTTATCGGTCAGGAATACAGATACCACTCGCTCACCGGGGATGTGGATGACGATGCGACTGGGATTGAGAACGCAAGGAACCCAACAGATCAGCGGGGAAGAGTCTACCTCGATTAAACCTATCTAGACATCTATAAGATACGGTTATCTCGGTCGGTCAGTCGGAGTGAAGGGGTAATCCCAGATGGGTCGCATTTCTTATAAGGGGACTTGGTGGATTTCAAGATCAATAATAAGAATTCACTATGCTATTGCTTCACATTAAATTGGGGGCTATTGGGGGAAAGCGGGCCAAATATGCGTTCTTTTCGTTTAAGCTGTTTCGTGTTTTTATTCAGAACTCTCGTTCACTGATATACTCCCGTGTTTATTTAGCTTAGCGGTTAGCCATTTTTTAAAAGGAATCCTTTGTCTTGAGATATATTGATCTTGCAATCGAACTGACCGGGAAGCTGCAAATTGATCGGAGAGTGCTTTTCTCAGAATTTCAACATAAACACTAGTCCAATGACAATCTGCATTGTAACTGATCGCAAAATAACTGAATGACTCTGAATCCAAAATAGTTAGGTTTGAAATGAAAACAGAACCCCTATCGTACATACAACTTAAATTACCCCGCATCATGTGTAATTATGGAAAACGTGTTAAGAACCCGAAGTCAAGGTTAATCGAATTGAGGAGGGAGTGTTCTCGGTAGAGAGTCTGATTGCGTTGCCTTTACTGTTCCCATGAAGTTTTAGGCCTAAATAATGTTATAATCTGTAGAGATAATGATAAGAATGGTCCTCACAGTCATTAAATTATAGCAATTCATCTAGGATATAAGTTGGTGTTAAAGGTTTAATAATATTTGAAGCTATTCCCTAAAATTCAGTAGACAGATAGATAATTGATGTAATGTGTCTAATCAAGATTTTGCATATTTGATCGAAAGTTAGTCCACTCTCTTTTCAAACGGATGATGTTGCTTTGAAGCTATCGTTAAAACTCTTTTTTGTTAATAGATAGACGAAAGTTATGACATTACTTTGGAAAGGAGGGTATTTGTGCTATTGATTTGCTTGTGAGAGCGCTGAGATGAGTTGTAGAATTGTTGCATTTGCGTCTGGTTTCTGCGAAAACGGCATCTTTAGGCGCAGGCTTCTTGGGGCATGGCCGGGGCCAGGCTATGGAATGCAGAAAACTGAAGCGGAAGATAGATACCATGTGCGGCCTTTTTCAAAACTCTTTTTGTCAAGAATAATATAGTATCGTCAACGTCAATCTTATTTTGTTCCAGCGAGCTCCGAGATCTTGTGGCCTTGTCACGTGACTAGAAATGATAATAGTATCATTCAAATCATCAACACAAATCTTGTATTCAAAGCAACTAGTCCATTAAATTTTGGTTCCACGAATTTTCAATTACCAAACATGACAATGATCCATCTAAATCCAGGGGACAATAATTCAAGGGAGATCCGAACAGATATACGAATCTACTAGACCCTTGTGGAATTTATACACCGCCTCAAAGCTAAAATCTGGGGCATGGATTGAACCGACGACAACGTTTAAACTACAAACTGTTTTGAAGGTCGCACCGTCGCACCGTTGCCCCGTACAAACAGCTAGCTCGGTAGCTCGCCTGCTGCCCCAATTACCCAAGCTAGCGAATGTTGGAATAGCTCGCTCCCTCAGCTCGTTTGGAAGAACAGAGAAGAGAGAGAACAAGGGAAAGCTGCCTTGAAAAAATCAGTGTGAGACGTTTGCTCCGGTGACCCTTGTTCGGCCGGTCCAGGTGCGATTCTGGCCTGCGATTGGACCCTTGCTCGTTGACCCCTGAATCCTACAGCCAATCGCCTGCTCTGAAGACTCATCCCAGCCGCCAGAGAAAAAAGGGCAGGAAGGGTGAAGAGTGTGAAGGGTGTGCTGCTAGCAAATTAACGACGCCCAACCACCCGCAAAACGGGTGCACTTTGATTTGTGTACGCACACAGCCAGCCTACCCAATTTATGGTGCGCGCGATGCTTCATCTTAATCATCAGCTCATCGAATAAATTACAGAAAAATCCGGCGGCGGGGTGTCAGGGTGTTAAAGAAACTAAAGAACCGACCTCCCGCTTGTTCATTCACTCATTCCTCTTTCTATCTTTCATTCTTTCGATACTATCGCAAGACTTTTTTATAACTTAAATTCCTATCGCGATAAAATACTTCCTTAACCGTGGTTCGATTAACAATTCAGCAACAAGCAATAAGCTTCCAACTGGTACCTGGGATGCAAGTGTGATGGCATCTGGCGACCTGCATATATCACGCATCATCACCGCTACTACTGCTACTTCTGCATAACGAAAGCACATACGCACTCACTTGAGCTCTCACACATCGATACTCTTCCATCCGACTCGGCTTGACTTCATTCACACACTTCACACACTTCACACACTTCACACACTTCACACGCTTGGAAGCTTGTGTGGGTTTCATCACACACTGGAATCACTTCGGCCTTCTATCTTTGGGTCCACATTACAAGCCCTGTCGCCCTCTCTAAACTCGGTCCGGTCGCTCCTTAACCAGCGGTCGCTTCCACTCTCCAGATCCATCCTTTTCCTCCTGCAAGCCGAATCTTCTTCTTCCACTTCATTTTTGCCTCACACAATATTTTCCACTACTCGGGCTCGAAAAAATTAGAAGTAAAAAAAAATAAAGATATATTGAAAACGTGGACACTTGGTCGACTCCGTCGAAACTCCGCAAACAGATATAGATCTAGATCTTCCAATTATCTGTTCACGGACTTGAAGCTTCAACAATCCAAAGAGCTAGAAGCCTCATTGGGCGTCTCGTCCCGTCTGGAATTCCGTCGCCTATTGGATCGACAGGGCGCATCCTCAACGCATTTTTAAATTCAACAACGTTCAGCCTTTGGCTTCAGCGATCGCTCAAAAACTTCTCGCGCTGTCGACAAACCCGTCGACGCATTCATTCTCAAATCACCATCTGCTGCAATACGATATACAATAGTGGTGGCGACCGTTTAATTGTCGTTACTACCGCTTGCCTTCGTATTGTATAAGAGTCGATTAACCATCGAAAGAGGGAACGACATCCAATTCGGTGCATCGAACCACTTGCTCGGGTAGTTTACACTGTACTACAGCTATAGCACCTATTACTATACCCGCCAACGGCTTTGGCATCATCGATCGGTCGAGTGTCTTACTCGATAGTTTCGGCTAGAAAACTCGCTTCTATAACTCTCTCCTCTTTACGAGTTCCCGTGTCTCCTTGACATCATTCTTTACTGCAACCGGGAGGCCCTCTCTATCAAAACTATAAGAATAACTTCAACCGACAGGACAAAACCGGTGTAGTTTTTTCCTCGGTTAATTGAATTTCTTCGCGATATCGTGAAGTTCTCTATTGGAGTTTCCCATCCCCGTCGACGCATTTGGGATTGACTCCTTAATCCCTTATAAGCTTTTTTTCGTACGGAGACTATCGATTTGTGGTACCTATTCACAGTCCCTGTCGAGCAGAGGTACCTCGGTCAGGGCCGTACCACTTTAAACTTTCTTTCGCCAATTTAAACCTTTGGTAGTCAGCGAAAGCTTACCGCCCCTCTCCACCAATATGTCGACTTCCTCGTCGCCCTCCAGGCCGAGGTCGAGAACCGTGGTCGCAATAGAAGACAAGCGACTGAGCATGCCTGTGGAATACGACCGCAGAAGCTTTATTTCTAATACACAAGAAGGTGTGACCACCGAACCAGAAGCAGCATATATATCCACCAGATTCTCCCCTCCCCAATCTCCACTCCCCGACCACCTCCCTCCTCACCTTGACACCTACAAGGCCCAGAGACTTTACAACTACGTGATGTCTTCTTCTGCCACCCACACATCCGCTCTCCCCTCGCCACCCTCTGGCGCAGCCGCAATCCGTGGCCGTCACTCGCGAGGCTCCTCCATCTCCTCCATCTCTGAAAATGGGAACTTTTTTACTAACCTCTTCACTCCTGCGAATCCTTCTCATGCAGCAGCCCACTCCAGAAACCAATCTCTAGTAGCTCAGCAATCAGCCGCGGCTTCTAGCCCGGGGCGCAGGATATCAACCTTTTTCGGCCTAAGTGGAGGGAATGACAATGCCTCTAACTCTGGCTTGGCATTCAGTTCCACCGCTTCGTCCAAACGGTCGGTGTCGAATAGTACCACCCTGTCAAACCTTGCGTTACCCGAAAGCCACAATCTGGTAACACAAGATGGTAACCCCATGACCCGCGATGATTTCGCCGGGGTTGATTTCGCGGAGTTGTTAGGAGGAGGAGTGCCCAAGAGTCCTCTCCAATGTACACCGCAGGGGTTTCATGCCTTGCACGATAAGAGTATGGAGGTCATCGAGCGTCTTTATGCTGGATACATGGAACGAACACGAGCGTTGGCCGATGCACTCGCAGAGATCGAAGCCCTCCGAGAAGATATGGAGGCGAAGGAACAAAAGATCGAAGGACTGCGGTTTAGCGTTGACCAGTTGGCTAACGTGCAGGAAACGTTGTCCAAAGCTTCTGAAGAGGCAGAGCGGATAGCCGAAAGGGCAAATGCTGAAGCCAAGAAATTGAGAGCGGAGAATACGAGATTACAGTGGGAGACCAAATCTGTCCGCGATGTCGAGATGGATGATGCTTCTTCCGTTCTGTCGGTACCGCGGGTCACACCATTGAGGATCAAAGAGCGAACCAAGAGCTCAAACTCGGATTCTGGATTCGAGAGTGAGAGTGATAGCGGTTCGGTGTTCTCACATGATGGGAAAATGAGCAGTATTCAAAGCTCGCCGGCACCGGGTTATCCTGCCTCTATTATCACGATTGAGGAGGATAAGTTTGAGGCGGAACCTAGCAGGGCTGGTCCCCTCGCGCAGTTGAGGAACGTGCTGAGGCGGACTGCAACGGTAGCCGATTCGCATTCTTCTGGAAAGTGCGATTGTGCGGTTATCATTGGCAGGTTGAAGAACGAGAACGGCCAGTTGGTCGGTAGGGTCAAAGAGTTGGAAGGATGCTTGGATAGCTGCTTGGATCTTGTTGGGGGTATATAAACCACCCTTTTATCTACTTTTTTCTATTTCTGAAGGACTTAAACTTAAAGGTATGACTTTGAGAGAGGTATGATATTTCTTTTTAATATGGGATATATTTGTTATAGAATGGATATCTGGAATTGGCGTTTTTCTGGTTGACTTTTTATGAAGAAAAAGAAATTGCAGCAATGTTGCTTTATTCAAACCACGACATTTATATAGAGCCGTTCATTTATATATGGTTCTTTTGCTTCAGCTGTATTATATGATTTTACCTTCTTTTATCATCTTTTCCTGTTCCTACTATTGGTATATATATAAATACAGAGTCTCTCACGAGATTAACAAATCGACGACAGCAAAATCAATCTACAAGAATCCAAACATATCTCACCGTTCACTAAAGAAAAGAATATTTTTCACAAGCCTGAGCCTGGTGTTAAGAGAGTCGAACAAGAATAGGCTAATGTTAGCTAATAGGAATTCCGGGTTTGGTTAAAGCTGCTGCATCCGTTACGTCAACGAATTGGTTGCATTAGTCTCACAGTTTAAACCCATCTCAACCATCACCTCCATCTAATGACGCCGTCATGATGTTCTTACCTCAACTTCTTCTTAAATACATCATTATAACCTAGCGATGCTTTGACTGAGGGATCTGACTGCTATTCTTCTTGCACGCGAACTTGGGAGAGAGATTGGGTTTGGGTTCCGGTTAGCATCGGCCAATCGGATTCATTGCACTGTCCATCAATTCACATTCTCTGCTCCAATCAAACACATCGCCAGCCTCCCGCCTCATCCTCGAAATCCAATCCAATCCCATCAGTTGAGAGGAACCACGTTCCTCTCTCTTATTACACACATCCTAATTATCGGCTTACTCAGCTCGTCTCGGTTCCCCGAAAATGGCAGGCTCGGTCGACTCTCTCGACGACTCCGCCGGGTCATCCTCGTCCTCGTCTTCGTCCTCTTCCGCCCGCCGAACCACCAATCCCGTCCGCCGGCACCCCCACGGCCGCGACAGATCAAAGCTCCCGAGACAATCAACGTCACAGCCGTCAACTTCACCTTCTCAACCTCATCACCAATACCAACTAGAATCGGAGCCCCCTTTACCTTCCCGATCACCTCAATCCCGTCGTCGCCGTCGCCGTCGAAACACACTCACCGCGCGCCGTGCTAGCGTCATGGTGGACCACGACGACGACCTTCTTGTATCCAATGAGGCACTAGATTCCGCTGTCATCGATGCAGAAACGGGGCCTGCGGTACCGAGCACATCAACATCCACTGCCCGTCGATCGTCCTCTTTCTACCAGCTTAATATCCCCCGCCATCGAAACCTCTCCTCCACCAGCGTCGACTCTGTTGGTCTTCTAGATCACCGCGAACAGAAATACACCCGTCCACGACGGTCTAGCACAATGGGTCTCGGAGACCTCTCTAGATCTCATAGACACCATCACAACACCCATGGTTACTTCCAAGACTACACGCCCGACGAATCAGCTCCAGAACTCCGTCGTGGCCCCACGGGAGACTACCTCTCTGATAATGAAGAACCGCAGGAGACCCAACCTCTGATCTCCCGTACTGTTCACATGTCAACGGGAGACCACTACAACAACCTACACCATACCGCCGGCCACGCCACTGAACGCACCACTCTCTTCTCTGCTCGATCGAACAACCGTCCCGCTAGCATTTCATCACATAGCAGTAATGGAAGCAAAAAGAGGCTCAAGCCGCATCAATTACTGGGTCTTCCAGCTTACGGCAGCGTCAACTTCCCGCCTTCCGTTCCCGGTTCCCCAAATCTAGGACCGTACTCTGCTGGCCTCCCATACTCAGCGGACGAGAGCGTATCGCCGGGTGGAAGAAGGGGAAGTTTATTACGAAACCCCATGCTTGAGGATCATATTATCGATATCGACGGCAACACCCGAGACCAACAGCAGGCTACCTTCCTGGGTGGCACCCCGCCGAGTCCGTCCCCCGGTATTCTCCGCCAGAGAACAGTAGGGATGGGAGAAGCCGAGGAAGATGTATGCTTCCCTGTTAGCGACAGGCTCACGGACGGAATGGGCACGCCACCACGACGCGGTGAGAATGGGAGCATCAGAAACGGACGGAGACGGAGGGCGAGAGAATGGCCTGATTTACGGGTGTTCGAGGAGTGGAGTCGGGAGGAGAAGGAAGAGAGGATCACTGCTGCGGGTGGGAATAGGGTAAGGCAGGTTTCTGAGCCGGTGTATGTGGGAGGACGGTTAAGACCCACCTTGCATGGATGGCATAGAGAGGTGGAAGACTTGCCGTACAGGTTCACATATTTCAATGATGAGCTCGGAGCGACGATTCACGCGCAGACAATTAGTGAGTTGGTTACGCCTGGGGAAACTACGTTTAGGGATTTGTTCATGCCGCCGCCTAGGAGGTTGGAGACTAGCAGTGATGAGGAGAGTGGCGATGAGGAGATGCTTGTGGATTTTGGGGAGAGTGATAAGGGCACTGCTACTCCTAGGGGTTTGGGTAATGGGAACGGGAATGGAAACGGTAGGGTTTCGGGAAGCATAAGAGGTAATAGCGTGAGGAGCAGTGTAGGAGGTAGCGTGAGGGGCAGTGAGGATATATCCGAGTTGAGCATGCCGAGTGTCATAAATTCAACGCTGCCGCTGAAGCATACCCTGACAAAGGAGACACAAGCGACCACTCTTGGTGGAGAGGAAGGGGAGCGGCCGACGTGGTGGTTGGATGTTCTCAGTCCCACGAAGGCGGAGATGAAGGTTTTTCAGGATGCATTTGGGATTCATCCGCTTACGGCTGAGGATATCTTGATGCAAGAACCTAGAGAGAAGGTGGAATTGTTTAGGAATTATTACTTGGTCAGTTATCGGACTTTTGAGCAAGATCCGAATGACGAGGAATACATGGAACCTGTGAATTTCTACATCGTGGTGTTTCGAACTGGGGTGTTGACAGTAAGTTCTCTCACACGTATTTACAGCACAGTTTCAATCACTGACAATTTTTTGTAGTTTCATTTTTCGATGACACCGCACAGCGCGAATGTTCGGAGAAGAATTAGACAGTTGAAAGATTACATTGATATCACAGCCGACTGGATCTCCTATGCACTTATCGACAACATCACCGACGCATTCGGCCCAATAATCCAAATGATTGAAGAAGAATGTGATGAAATTGACGACATTATTCTCGCCGACGTAGAAACCACGAATGATAAAAACACACAATCCAAGGCGAACAAAGTACCAACCTCCTTCGACCGGCGTAATAGCATTCTCGCCACCCTACGTCCTTCCACAGCTGAGAAGGATGATGCTGCGACGACGAACGAACATCAGGATGACGCAAGCATGTTGAGGAGGATTGCTACGTGCCGTAAAAAGGTGATGGGGTTGTATCGACTCATGGGGAATAAGGCAGATGTGATCAAGGGGTTTAGTAAAAGGTGTAATGAGCATTGGGAGGTTGCACCGCGGAGTGAGATTGGGTTGTATTTGGGAGATATTCAGGATCATATTGTCACCATGGTGGCGAACTTGGTGCACGTGGAGAAGATTTTGAGTCGTGGGCATAGTAATTATTTGGCCCAGATTAGTATTAAAAGTAAGTCCTTAATACAATCTTTGCATATGTATATTTATCTGTATTGGGTACTAATGCTATGTTGAATAGTGAATGAACGGCAGGAGGAGACAGCCGATACATTGGGGAGATTGACGGTCTTGGGTACGATTGTGTTACCTATGAATATTGTGACGGGGTTGTGGGGAATGAACGTGTTAGTGCCAGGACAAGGAGTGGAGGATTCACTGGCGTGGTTTTGGTGCAGTAAGTTTCTTTGCCCTTTATATTCTACTTGGACTTTGAGAGAGAGGATGTTAACAATTGGGTTTGATAGTTACGGCTGGGTTGTTCATGTTTGGTATCCTTTGTTATTTTGTCGCGAAGAGGGTTTACGGGATTGTTTAGATTTTATGAGTGGACTTGTGGTTTACCGGGTTATTGGACGGTCGTTTTTGAATTTCTGGCTGAATGATACTTTTTTTTTTCATCACAGGGAGAGTTCTATTAAAGCTGATACGATATGGATAGAAAACGTGTAATACTAGCAATCACGGATTGGATAGGATAGATTGTAAGAGTATTGAGAAAGATCAAACACATTTGGCGATAATCTTCCGTACAACACCAATCCAACGTTTACATGCACACATGCACGCGAGCCCTATATATATGAAGCAAGTCAAGGTATGCCTGTTGGCGATATTTAACCCGGCGGACCGGCAGACGGGGTGTTCTGTTGGAAATTATTATGCACCTTCCCGCAAAAAATGACGTCCGGGTGCAGGGCTTGGGATCGGGCTAAATTTGGGGAAAAGCTTGTTTTGTCGCAGAAGCCGCGAAAGTGGTGATGTGGAGGTTGGGTTGCTATGGGAATGCGTTGTTTATGGGCTCCGGGGGAGTTATGGGTGACGATGCAGAAAGCAAGGGTCAGTGGCGGATATTAATTGCAGCTGGCGTTCCTGGATTCAACATTTCAAGATCGGTGTTACAACTTTCATCTGATTTATTTTTCAACCTCTCCTTTCTCTTCTTCTCTCTCTTCAAGGTCCTTCCTTTTGAGTATCGACGCAAGTGTTTTTTTCGCTTTGATTTTTGGAGTTGTACGATAGTGATTTGTTGCGACACAGACTCTTTGATTCGAAGTTTGGAATTTTCAATATAGCTATAGCCAAGGTTAATAATATAATCGATCTATATTACTCGGCCGGTGACGTTTGTTAACGACCAGTGACGGGAAATATCAACAGTAGACATTCGAATTCGAAGTTTCGGCAGGGGGAAAAAAGGGAACAAGGGCGTCGCTTCACGGGACCCGATTACAGCGAGCACGAGCACGAGCACGAGCCAGGCAAACCTGAGGGGGACGGAAAGACGGCTGGGGATACTCGCAGCTTCAGCTTTCAAGCTCCGTGATCCGGTGGGGATAGACTCCATAATCTCTCCCCAGATAAGTATCATCTTTTTCAGTCCTTTTTATCCTTTAACCATATATCATTTTTCTAGCTTTCGAGACATCGACGGGGAGTGTGTTTTGTGCAACTCGACGGGGCGCCGCAGCTCCCTTCCCATTCAATCTCCCTTCCGCATTCGGCAGCGTCTACCGACTGCCACCAGCCAACCAACCTCCAACGACAAACCAACCCGTCCAACCATGATAGCGCCCTCTCCATCGGCGCTCATCGCCCTAGCCACTTTAATCGGCCTATCCTCCTCTCAGACTTACACCAACTGCAATCCTCTCTTCGCAAGTATGTAGAGCTCCCTAATGTCACTGTTCTTGAAACTCCCAACTAATAAAAACCTTTTCATACAACAGCATGCAATGCAGACCCCGCTCTGGGCGGCTCCATGTCCGCCGACTTCACAACGGGCCCGAACGCAATGTTCCCGGGTACCCTATCTACCTCCAAAATATCATATAACTCCCAAGGGGCTCAATTCCAAGTCGCAACCACCGGCGACGCCCCCACCATCACCTCAAACTTCTACATCATGTTTGGCCGTGTTTCCGTCACCATGATGTCAGCTCCCGGCGTTGGCATCGTCAGCTCAGTGGTACTCCAATCCGACGACCTAGATGAAATAGACTGGGAGTGGCTGGGAGGAGATAATGCTCAGGTTCAGAGTAATTACTTTGGAAAGGGAAACACCAATCCTACCGACCGCGCTGCGTTTATCGCCGTGGATAACCCGACGGGTACCGAGCACACTTATACCATTGAGTGGACGAGTCAGAGTATCACTTGGAGTATAGACGGAGCTGTGAAGAGAGTGTTGGCGGCGTCGAGTACCTCTGGAGGGGAGCAATATTATCCGCAAACCCCCATGCAAATTAAATTAGGGGCATGGAGCGGTGGTGATCCATCCAACCCACCCGGAACCATTCGTACGTTTCTTCTATCTCATACTGTCTTTCAGTGAAATCGATATTTTTAAAAATAGAGAAGACTAATCGATATATATCTAGAATGGGCGGGTGGATACACCGACTACTCCCAAGGTCCGTTCAACATGTTTGTCCGCTCGGTTAGCATTCAAGACTATTCCACTGGCACCTCATACTACTATTCCGACAACAGCGGCTCGTACACCTCGATCCGCTCCAACGGCGGTACGATTGGTAGTAACGCCGGTGGAAGCGGTGGCAGCAGCGTGGACTACATCTCCCCAACATTGACAAACATCCCCATCAACAACGGCATCCCGGGTAGTTACCAGACGGGAACAGCGACGACAAAGATGCCATACGTGCCCCCGACCAGCGCGGAGGAATACTGGGCGGGCACAGGATTTAGAGTTTCTTCAGCGAGTGAGTATACTAACCAAGATTCCCCTTCCACTGTAACCCACGACCCGAATTTGCCGTATATCGTGTCCGATCCGCCAACCGCGACGGTTTCGAATTCCAATGGTGGTGTTCCCGTGTTTATTGTTACTGCTACCGGATCGACTAACAGAAATGGAGGAGGGCGACCCCAACCCGTCGGCTTGTGGATTTCCGAGCTGTTTTTATTACCGCCTTATTTCTTCGCGTTAGGCTGGGGGGTGTTTGCTGCTCTGCTTTTATAGTTTTTGAATACCTGCCTTCCAATGAGAAGTGCCTTTGCAGGAGGGACGATTTACTACCCCTTCCTTGTGTTACGTTGTTGTCATGATTTATATGCATCTTGCGCAAGTCATAGCGATGAGAGTTTTTGTTTTTGGTTTTTTCATGGTTTAATGCTTTTATGTTTGGGTATGCTCCCTTTGTTTAATGTTAGCTGTGGGGAGCTGCCTCCATTAATGCCCCTTTGCATATCATACACTTTTACGTCAATGGGGTATGCACTCATACATACCCTACATTTAGTATACTAGCAAGCATCATATCATCGTTGCTCCGTTATCGAATGTACATATATAGATAGAATAAAGAGTCCATCAACGAATAACTCATTCACTATACCAATGCACCTTAGTTCCATAGATTGAATGTCGTATTCACACTGGTCATTACGTTATACCTAACGACACCATTTGCATGAGTATGTTATCTCTCACTTGTTCTTTCCCACTTCGAAAAAAAAAAAGTACAAGCATCACAGATGCGGCACATTGTAGGATATTACAAGACTTTTAATCTAGATCCCCGTAACTCTTCTAACCATTCTCCTCATACCATCACCACCCCCGGCCGCCACCACATGCCCCTCACTCTCCAGCGACGCCACAGCTTCCAGGAACTCGCCCTGTTGCATCGGAGCTCCACTCTGCTCTCCGATCCTCGTAAATACATCCAACAACCTAACCGCCCCTCCGGTTCTCGTCATCTCATCTAACGTGGTCACAATCGCGGTCTTCAAATCTCCCCTCCGTCGTCGTTCACTTACTCCAACACCGCTTATCAGATCCATATCGATTCTTCCGGTTAAAGGATCCGTTGCGCTCTCCTTGATAGCCGATCGGATGAGGCGAACGGCTTCAACCACATCACTCAATTCTACTTCACTTGATAGTCGCATTTTGGCGTGCGCCTCAGATAGACGAATCATGGATTCTAGTTGACGTGTAGTGGCAGTGATGCGGCGTTCCGCGGCGCGAACATCTTCGCCGAGTTTGCGCATGGCCACATATGCGCGGACCAGTTCTTCAGATGCTTCTTCGGTGATGCGAGGGTGGATATTTTGGCGAGCATAGGAGACATAGGAGGTTAGGAATTCAATGGGCTAACGGAGAAAAATAAAAAAAGGTTGTTAGTAAAAACCGTCTTTCATAGGTATTCGTCTAGATGCAAGGGAGTAGGGAATGTGACGAGCTGAAACGGTTGGGGAGGAGGGGGGCCTTACCAGGATTTCCTTCTGCGCAGCATTCTCGGGTCGGTCTTCCAAGTACATCCCCACCAAGTGCCTTGCCAACATTTTATCCGACTTTTCGTCAACCTTATCCAACATGAGGTAAATCAAATCGAATCTACTCATCAATGTGGGTGGCAGGTCAATGTTTTTAGGAACAGACATATTCGGGTTGTATTTACTGCCGATTGGATTCGCAGATGCTAGAATGGACGTTCTTGCGTTTAATGTCGTAATAATACCGGCTTTTGCGATAGAAACCGTCTGCTGTTCCATGACTTCGTGGAGAACCGATCTTGTCGCTTCCGACATCTTGTCAAACTCGTCGATACAGCAGATACCACCATCTGACAAGACTAATGCACCAGATTCAAGAACGAGCTGCTTGGATTCGGGGTCTCTGGTGACATATGCTGTCAAACCGACTGCTGAACTGCCTTTACCGCTAGTGTAAATTCCTCGCGGGGCAATTCTGTTGACGTAAGAGAGTAGTTGGGATTTCGAGGTTGACGGATCACCGCAAAGCAGAATGTTGATATCTCCACGATAGCGTGGTGCTCCACCTCTTTCAAAAGTCTTGTTGGTCCCGCCGAATAACTGCAGTAAAATTCCCTTTTTCACATCATCATTCTCAAAGACACTTGGCGCCATTGATCGCGACAGCAACTCGTAAACATCGTATCTCGCTGCAACTTCTTTGATCTTCTCGATTTCCGCCTCTGTGATCTTGCGGACCTCGTCGACATCTGCAGCAACTTTATCTGCCATACCACCTTCCATGGTAGTAACATCGATACCCAATCTCCTCTTGTCTACCTTTTGAATGTGGACTACATCAATGTAGGTCTTGAACAAGCTCTTGACTGATCTCTGCCGCGGGTTGACACGAACAGGAACACCTCTAAATATACCAGTGATTTCGACACGATCACCAGCTTTGCAAACGTCCACCATCTCATCGTATAACAACACAGAAACGGAGTGTGGCGTCTGACCGTCTGGTATACTGTCAGGTGTTTCTTGTAGTTTCAAGATTTGTTTATCCGCAAACTCTGATCGGTTGTGAACAAGCTGCATCGAGTTCGGCGTATTGCACAGTTCTCGAGGGCATCTTGTTGGTTCTATGATTTTCCCACGCTCAATCTCGACTTTGATATCTTGGTTGCAGACGTCGCACCGGAAAAATGCGGTCTTCATATCTGGGATGACTGGAGTAGTACGGATAACAAGACCCTTGATGCTGACGATCTTGTCAATATCTACATTTTCACAGGTGGTTAGCGGTTGTATGTGAACAGGTAAGAGGGTGTCTTAGCTCACCATTAGGATTCAATTCTCTCATATTCGCCGTCTTTTCCAAATTAAAAGGCCTGACACGGTACATCAACTTCTCAAACTCGGCCAAGTCGTCCTCAGTTGCATTTTGTTGGATATATAAAGCTTTCATCTCGTCCTTGGTGACTTGATCCATCAGAGGAATTATCTCAGCAGGATAGTTAATCAACTGGTGATAAAATTTCTTTGTCTGAGGGAAAGAAAGCAAGTTTTTGCAATCGATGTTTAATCCGGTAACGTGTAATTCCTTCATCGCTTTCAACATTTCGTCATAAACCAATTCTTCGCCGGCACCTGGGGCGACGGTTTCGCCGTTGAAAATCATTCGATACTTTCGTTTAAAATTTCTGAGGAAGCTACGAAAGATGCGCATAGAGTCTGGGATGGATATGTTTGTACCCCAGATGAACCTTTGGGTAAACTCATCCCCTTCAGATGTTTGAAAGGTATTTGCGTCGGATGGACCACCAGGCCGCGGAACGAAGAAACGAGGTTGGCCGCCAGGACCGAAGGAATCGGACATTGGGATGTCATTTCGAATTCGTGAGGCGCGAGGTGTGGCATCACCATCTTGTTCTTGCCTGTCAAGTTGTATTTAGTTCTTGAAATATATGATAACATGAGCAGTCGGACTTTTACATACAATCCACCTGAGCGCACAACTTGATCTGAAGTTATTCGGTCCGAACTGGGATCGTAGCGTAGAGGCGATGAAGCTGTCGCGAAAATTCTGTTAAAATTCGAAAGCCGTACAACAACAAGAAAGATTCGTAATGACACCTACAAAGCATGGAATACTTGGTAGTACCACTCGCTTTGGGAGTGGACATCTCTTCAGGGTAGTGAATGGGGTCACTGCTCTCGGGGTACTCCATCGGATCGCTCATGTCCATGTCGGACCCGAGCACGGGTGCCGGCGACGAAGAGGCATCCGAGCGGAAGAGTGGCGAGTCGGTGACCTGAGCTCGCTGTGCAGCAACTGGGGTGGAAAAGTTTGAGGCGACATTCGATCTGGCGCTTCGTGTGCTTCGCGGTGTGCTCGCTTGAGGGGTACCTCGTGTGGATCGACGAGGGGTCGACATGTTGGATGGATTGCTCGAGGTAGGATTCTGTCGGATGAATGGAGTATCGATTGGCTAACGGAGCTCGAATTGAGCTGAACGGCTGGATTGGCAACCTGAATTCTGAGCCCGGCAGACAGGAGAGCAGTTGTGCCGATGTCGAATTGAACATCCAGGTGGGAGAGGGAGGGTGTGATGGAAGGAGGTTGAGAGAGCGGTCCAGAAGCTTGGACGCGTTGTGCAGCAAGTTTGAGGTGAAGTCAGCGCCGACCAATCAAATCGCTTGCTCGCACAACATCTCCCCAAAGACCAAGCTCTCACGACTACCATTGATGCATCCACACCAGTAAATTACTGCAGCATGTACATTAACTTCACCAAGGGACCAAGAATTTCGATACCAAACTTTCAGCCTTCTAGTACCACAAACATGTGAAATAATGTCTCGCTTTAGATTGCACTTCCTTGGTCAGTTTCAACACACCCTTTCCAAATGCGTGATATCACGATTATAGATTTAGCGTTAGGCGCTTAGCTTCGTCAAGGGATCGCATGACTTGGCTCATGGAATATGAGATCCTCCAGCCTTCTTTACTTAAAAGCATGGCCTCAGATGACTTTGACCCAGGCAGCACTGACCTCAATATGGACCCACTTTTAAAATTTTTTCTTGAAAGTTCGAAATCGAGATGCACGATTCCCGACCCGTGTGAGTGGGGAAATCAATTCGCACACGACCTCTGAATATATGCGTCGTAGCACTTTGTAAATCCTTGTTCAGATCTAGCCTCGATTTCAGGCGGACTCGTGGATGTTGCTCAGATCTGCGAAATCGAGATCCAAATACGGTTCGTCCGAGCCTCCACATATCGCTCATTGGTTTATACGGGCGAAATGACCCGACGCCTTTCGACTTTTTCTCCAGATTCCGATATGGCAGATACACAGATTTGGAAATAAACGACCTTGGCATTCCCATTCCTTTCACTTGCATTCCCAAGATGTTGAGAATCCTATAGCTAGCTTGAACCGCGGTAGATATTCGAGCTTTTCTAAAATGCTTTGCTTTTTATGCATACAGGCCTTGTTCGCCTCCTCGGAAATAATATCACCAACTTCATAAACAGCGGAAGCAAGACAACCTTCGGCCTAACAATCGGATGGCTAATTCACACGGAAGGGAAGCCACCTATCGGTTTGCAAACTTTTTTGGAGCGCCAACCAATCCTTTCTTTCCCTCGCTACCGGGTCAAAACCCGAAAAGAAATAGCTTATCTCAAGCTGACCACACACCCTATTGCCATGGGAAAAGTGCCTGAGACTAAGAAACTCGTTCCATGGATGCGTCCCAAATTATCGAAAAGAAGTAAACGAGTATGTGTGTGTGACACACGCCTGCAGCTACCGGAATGCAACACATGCAAGGTCATCCAAGTTTGCAACTTGTATCTTTATATCCACGTTTTATTTGGGTTTGCTGGGCGTTTTTACCAGGATTTAACCAAAGATCTACCACACGCTGGAATATTGGAAAAACCGAGATTTTTGATAAGAAACGAAGGCGCGGGAGACCTGTTGGTTTGAATGTGATCCCAGCCTTTCGGCCAAAAGTTTGCCTCTTTGTATTTATGGAAATTCTTCAACTGTGCCATTGTTTCTCAGCCGGTGTGATTGCTATCCCGCCGGCAAAATTGGATTTCTCATATAGTCACCCTTTTTTTGTTTTCAGTCAGCCTTTTCCAATTCTCTCTTTTTTTTTTTTTTTTTTTTCTCTAAAAAAGTAATATTATTTTAATAATCTTGGGATCGAAGACGAACATTGCATGACGTGATCTGTACATGTATATAAGCCTAGGGTATGTTATTGTATTCGCATCCTGCGCTTCCCGGATAATTCAACGGATAATTAATTTTCGGGCCTCTCGTCGTAGGGGTTTGAAATAAGATTTCGGAGGGGAGCCCTGTTACTTGGTGCAGGCGCAGGTACCTTCTCCTCTCTTAGAGAAATTGTCGTAAACCTAGTAAAGCGGCTATTTTGAAATCAGAATGGAGGATATGTCGATGTACTCTAATCAACGAGTCGCGCCATCGAAGATAAGCTGAAATATCGTATAACCAGTGATTGCATAGCCCATAGCTTTCTCGCATCGATACCAGATAGTTTCGTAACATTCGGTATATCGTTGTGTAGGGTAAAAGCTGCATTCTGTATACACAGTACTTCTGACTGCTTGAGCTTTGACCCTTCACCTTTCTTTCAAGTGCTTTTGAAAAAACTGTAATCTTTCGCATGTGACGACTGGTCGTGATATAATCGATTCGATCCTCGGACTTCGACGAAACCTCGATCTGCGCAAGCTTATTGGCACAGGATATTTCCCCGAACAATTAGCACACCTCCCCCTCGCTGAGCCTCTCTCCAGCGCCACCGCCTTTCGTCCTGCATATTGGCTCACGGCAAGTCAAGATTGTCGTTCAGGTTTCCGTATCGATAACTGTAGAAAATATGTTAGGAATGCAAAATGTGGGTCCCGGGTCCACCGAGTCGGCCGACGCTTATAGATTTGTAACTGCTTTTCTAGCTCGCCCAACGGAATGTAAAAAGTCATGTTTCTTGCATCTAGACCCGGTGCCGCGGGAATAAATCCTAGCTGAAGCTAGCTGCATCTCGCATGTTGGGTGACAGGAGAGACGAAGGGGTGTGATGAAGTATGAACTAAAGGCAAAAATAGAATTAGGATGCTGCTTCAAGGATCAAGTGAGAGGCATAGATGATGGAATTCTATGAAATTCGCACCCGGGTGAAAATTTTTCGTCGACATGTGAGCTGAATCGAATATAGTCGGTTCCAAAATTTCTGTTCTCAGGCATCTGATGGGTGTAATGTCACCGTTGTAACAGGGTCCAGTGCATCTAGACTCGTGGAACAAGCAGAATCTGTTGGATTTATTCGGGAACTCGGTTGTTCAGGTTGATATCGAGGGAAACCGCACGCCACTGCGCCCCAAAGGCTCCACACAGCAGCACTGGTGCGTGGTGTAGTTTACGAGCTCGTGGTCGGTTCCTGAGGTTCGTGCAATTTGAATATCCTGGCGAAAGTGAAAGTAGTATAAATCCCTCAGTTCTCCCCAGTCTGCCATAGAAGAACCACTGCGCTCAGCATTGGCTTGACATTAGAACACTCCACAAATCTCCCCGCTCAGCTTCAAACTCATCGTCTAAAACCTCTATCGCGCATCCATCTCAACCGCAATTGGTCGCCTTCTTATCATATCACTTCTTGCAGACTTTCTTGGCTAAATTTCTTGATCTATTTCTTGTCTTCATATTCATCCAGCAATCCAAAATGGTTGTTGTCTTCAATCCCAACCCTGATGCTAAACTCGGTCCGTTAAGGACCCCGTTCACGGATATGTTCAATGTGCAACACCCAATAGCGTGAGTACCGACCCTAGAGTGTATCTTCTCCACCCGTGATTACTCTTGCTTCTTCCTTTCGTATCTGCGGCTTGTTGTACATTTGGTGTTGCTTCGTCTTGTTCAGTTGAGTTTATGGTTTGTTTCGTGAATCAGAAAGTCAACATGGAGCAACGTGTCTTCTGTTGTGTGTGGTGACTTAGTCTCACAATAAGAAGCAATGATTGAAAATCTTCTAACCCTTTCTTGGTGATAGTTTGGCTGGTATGAACATTGCCGCGGGTCCTCGCCTGGGTGCCGCTGTCATCGAGGCCGGTGGGTTCGCATGCTTGGGGGGTAATGGGTATGCCAAGAGTCCCGAATATGATACCCTAACATATAATGAATTCTATGAAGAGTTCATGGCTCATCAAAGTAAGTCTTTGCTCGAGCATCGAGATGTTTTGCACTCGTGATATTGACTCGTTGGGTTGTAGCTCCAGAAAAGGTTCGAACGCAGATCCAGGAGATGAAAGCGTTCCTCAAGAAGCCAGACGAGGCATCCTTTGGAGTCGATATTCTGTTGCCTCAAATCGGTGGTCGTGCCAGGAAGACCAACTATGACTACACCACGGGTCGCGCAGAGGAGATCGTAGATGTGGTGATCCAAGAAGGTGCAAAGATGTTTGTGTCTGCATTAGGGGCCCCGCCACCACATCTTGTAGACAAGCTCCACAGGGCCGGACTTATCGTCGGGTGTAACATTGGTCATCCAAAGCATGCTATCCGTGCTCTAGATGCGGGGTGTGATCTATTGATCTGCCAGGTAAGCTGGGTTACTTCGAGTAGAGCTTGTGATGTGTTATGGAGACTAACCTTGAACTTTTCTAATGATTAGGGTGGAGAAGGTGGTGGTCATTGCTCGGACGTTCCCACGATGATTTTGATGTAAGCATCTTGTCACCTTTGCCTCCTGGAGACACATAATATTCGTAGTAGAGTAAAAGCTGATTGAAAATAGCCCCATGGTGATGGAACTGGTGAAGAATCGCACTTCGGCGTTCACGAAAAAGCCGATTGTCATCCTCGCTGCCGGAGGAATCTACAACTCTCGTGGCGCGGCTGCGGCTCTCGCTATGGGAGCCGATGGTGTCTGGTGCGGAACCAGGTTTGTGGCGGCAAAGGAGTCCGGAGCAAGTGACGGCCACCAGCAAGCCGTCCTTGACACCGATGTCAGCGGAACCACCCGTTCCGTCATCTTTACCGTAAGTTTGATAATTTTTCCGTTTTGTTTAATAGTGTAAATGAAACTAACCGAGGGTCCGAATTCATGCATAGGGACGTCCGATGCGCGTCAAGAGCCATGGCCTCATCGACGAGTGGCATCGAGACCCAGCGAAGATTAAAAACCTGACCGAGAAAGGCCACATCCCACTCCTCCACCACCTCAAAGAGTTAGAGAAAGAGGGGAAAGAAATCCCAGCGGAAATGGAGGACGGAGTCCGATGCGTGATGCTGGGGCAGGCGGCCGGCGCAATTGACAAGATTATCACCGCAAAGGAGATAATTGATGAGATGGTGTATGGGTGTGTGGAGTCTATGAAGAGAGGAGATAGAATCAGAAGCAAGCTCTGAGAATAATGGTGATGGTGGTATATATATATATATATGCGTGCACGTATTTTCCCCTATCTCATATTCTTTTTTCCGGCTCTGTTCTGCTGATTGACGCTGCTTGGCTGCCAATCTCACGCCGTACAACTCGCAAGGGCGCCCCTCTTTACATATATATATGCATTACTCATTTGTTTCCTTTTTTTTCTTTTCTTTACTGCAATGCCTGTTCTATGCCTTTTTCTGGGCTCTTTAAGTTATTACGAATACTTTGTAAATATTCCTGTCTTGTTTTTGACGAGCTGCGGGCGACTGATATTTGGGGGGACGACGGTGCGTGGTGTTAACGGTGTTGCTCTGTTTCTTTCTTTTTTTCGACTATATTATTTTTTAACCTGGGAAGAAGGTGTGGAAATTCACATACTCTTAGGGTGCCCTAGGATATCTTTATATGGCCTCTTTTGTACGTTATATTAAATTAAAGAGCCAGTTGCTCGTCGGATATTATACTAGGATTAATATCCTTGTTCGGATTCTCGTAAATGCAAGCTGCAAGAATGACTGCATTCTACCTGAGTTAATTAGAATAGGTATAACTTGGGGAGGTATCTCTCCCATGATGGCTAAATAGGGTTTCATTATTCTCAGGTTCATGCAGGTGCATTTTTGAGATTTAGTCACTTGAGGAAGTTGTCCTAGTTTATATGTATGATGAGTAATTTAAAATGATCGAGGGTGGTATAAAAGGTATTCATCAAAGGCTAAAGAAGGATATCCAGAATATTCTTTAATTGGAAGAGAAAAACTTGTCAGAAATGTGTAGCGGGATACTTGAACTTAAATGTTCTACTGCATTCTTGACTAAAAAAAGCTGTTCTTAAGCCTTTAAAGACAATAATAGCCTGACATAGATATCCTAGCGGCTACTAGCCCGTTGCGAACAATCTTTATATCTTCTGGACTAGTCTGGGGCTTCTAGACAGCTATTAGATGTTTCCGGATGTGAATCGAAGAGACACGTGCGTTGAGAGCTGTTGTATTCAACCGAATCCGGCAAGCGCGGGTTACACAGCACTAACCGTTCCAACCCAAAACATCCCTGCCAAATTTTTCGCTCCAGACCAAAAATTGTCCCCCAAACTTGCCCTTCGCCAAAACTTTTCAAGCAGTCTGCAGCCCACGTCTATCTCTCGAAGTCACCATTCGCCCTTCCTACCCCTCAAAGCCGCCATATAAATACAAAGATGGCACCAAAACCGAACGGCGACTCGCAAAACATAAAACCGGCACCAACCCGGCGGAAAGATGCAGCCGAAGAAGAGCTCGAAAAGTTGGTGTTTGGCGACCTGGCCGGCTTCCAGGCCGGCCTTCACGCTGATCGGGAGGAGGACTATTCATCTGAGGACGAGGGCGGCGTGCAATTGAGCTTCAATCGCGCGCTCGGGGACGTCCAGCAGATGGAGGATGATCAGGTATACTACCGTTTCCACTTTTAACCTTATAGCAGTTGATGATTTTGGAAATCGCATGCTCACCTCACCAGCTATTCTTCGTAGACTCAGGTTCCACCAAGCCGACTGGTCTGATCCAAACATCCACCACCGATATAGTACCCACGGGCGACTCCGACTCCGACTCCGACGCCGATGCGAATAGACCGGCATGGGAAGATAGCGACGACGAGCGACTCACTATCTCCCTCTCCTCCAACCCTCGCCTACGCAAACTCCGTACGACGGAGCTAGACGATGTCATTACGGGTAGCGAATACACAAAACGTCTCCGTCTCCAATACGAAAGGATAAACCCTATCCCAGTATGGTCGCTTCCCCAAAAAGATGAAGAAAGACCCAAAAAGTCTCGTCGTACCTCGAAACTATCACCCTCCTCAGACGCCTCCTCAGACGAGGATGAGGTGATGGACATCGACCTCCCTACGAACAATTCCCTCGCCACCCTTTTACAATCTAGTAGCACCTACACAAAACACTCAAAAGCTGGAAAACTAGCCCCAGAGACACTCGACATCTCTCGTCTCCGCGATGCAAATTACCTGGCCCCTTCGCACTCCGGTATCCAGTCGCTCTCCTTCCATAAAACGCACCCCTTACTGCTGTCAGCTGGCTTCGATCACGTTCTGAGGTTATATCATATCGACAAGAAGACCAATCCACCGGCGACAAGTCTTTATCTTCAAGGTACCCCTATCTACACCGCCTTATTTCACCCGGATGGCAAAAGAGTGTTCGCTGGTGGTAGAAGACGGTACTTCCACATTTGGGATTTGGAGTCTGGTAAGGTCGACAAAATCACAAGGATATATGGAAACCAAGAACACCAAAAGAGCATGGAGAAGTTCAAGCTATCTCCGTGTGGGAGGTTCATGGCATTGTGTGGCGCACATGGGTATGTGAACGTCCTCGACGCTAAGACGGGGCAGTGGGTCGCGTCGGTTGTTGTGGAGGGCATGGTGGCGGATATATGCTGGAGCATCGGTGGGAAGAAGCTGTTGGTCGCCAATACCGGAGGCGAGATATGGGAGTGGGATAGTAGTGAGAGGAAGGTAGAGAGCAGGTGGGTTGATGAGGGTGGAATTGGGTTGACAACACTTTCATTGGGAGGGAATGATAGGTGGTGCGCGGTGGGTAGTCGGAGTGGAGTCGTGAATGTATATGACAGAAAAGAGAAGATGGAAATCGAAGGTCATCCGACACCGAAGAGGGCATTGGGAAATTTAGTTACAAGTATCAATGTACTAGAGTTTTCTGACGACGGACAATTGCTATGTATGGGAAGCAAAGAGAAGAGAGATGCTCTCAGGATGGGTGAGTCTACCTCTATATCATAAAATTGAAGCTGTCACTAACGCAGGGATAGTTCACTTACCTACTTGCACCGTTTTCAAAAACTGGCCGACAACATCAACGCCGGTAGGAAGTATTATGTGCGCGGCTTTTGCTGGTAGTGCAACCGGTTTGTTCGCTTTTGGGAACCAACAAGGCAAAATCAGATTATGGGAAATTCGATAAAGTTTCCGCTGATATACCTAGTAAATATATTGTATTATGTGTATTCTATCTATAGTACATTAATTCATGCCTGATACCGCGTTTATGAAGCTGCACACATATCCAACCTCGACCTCAACTCGCGTCCAGAATTTTGTGCTCTCACCAATTCAATACCATTCATGATCAATTAATCATCAAGACTAAAATCAAAATCTTTGAATGCCTTCTTGAACGCTTCCGCATCCCGAACCTCATCCTCAACCTCTTGTGCGCAGTCCTTCCAATTCGCCCTATCTTCCAAGCCGAACACCACACTCAGAACTCTCCTCCCAAATTGAAGGTCAAACCTCGTTTTCTCCTTCAGCTTCATAACAAAACTCTCCACTTTCCCCGTCTCATCCTGAATCCAAAATCTAAAGAAATCACCTTCCTCTCTATCATCTGCTTCTCTCTCCTCCATTTCTTCTAGCGCTTCCTCCTTCCCAGCAAACTCTTCGAATGTTGATTTCACCCGCTTGATATATTGTTTCCCAACTGGTACGACTTGCCAATGTGGGTGCACTCCCGCACGTCGGACAACTTCAAATGTAACCATTCCGCAACCAAGAGAATTATACATTTTCCCCAGCGATTCACGGTACTGGCCCATCTCGCTTATTGTACTCTCGAAAGTCTCCTGATCGTCAATACCCTGCAACGTCGGCGTGTGTTCAAACGGAATGATCAAGATATGACCTGGAAAGGAGACTTCGGGATTTACAAGGGGAGTCGTTAAAGGCCCCTTTGCAGTGGTGAGATAGACGGTGGATCCTATAGATGTGATGAGGTGCTTTTGTATATTTGGGTTGGAAAGACAGAAGAAACAGGAATCGGGTCCTGGCGGTGGCGGTTTCGGTTCACGATGACGGGGGCGTTTGTTCCGATGCCCGTAATGGGAGTCATTAGATTGGTCGCCCCAGAAGAAATTAGAATTTGAGTTTTGCGGCGGCGCTCGCTTTTGTATCGGAGCATATGGGGATGGTGTGCAATTCGGTGGGATGTTGGTGGAAGGTGTGGAGATGTCGAGTTTGAAAGCATACATCCACTATGAAAAGGTGTTAATATTTTTTCAACGGGGCAAGAGCTAGAATGAGGTTACCTTTGCCTTTGAAGGATTCCCATAATCCGCCAAAGCTATAAATCTCGTTACGAGCTCTGTGGCATCTTGGCCATCCTTCTCTCTAACTTCATTCTTGTACGGCTCCCGTTCGTAGAATCCGCCACCACCAGATACAAAATGATACCGAGGGCGTATTCCCTGTGTCAGCCTTTGAATTGCTTTATTCTCACCCTTCTTCTGCTCTTGTGATTCGGATGGCACCGTGACTTTGGAATTCAAAGTGACTCCATCCGGCCAGTCTCCCGTTATCAACAGATCCGTGTAAGCAGCTCCTCGAAGCGTGCTGGCATCTTGCTCGCTATAGAACGGAAATTTTGATTCCTTTGAGGCGCCAGATAACGTGGGATCCAGCCTTCCACCGAGAGTTATTATCCTAACTCCATCGCTCGTCGTAAAGGTCGTTCTCTTTCCCAGGAAGAACAAGTTCTCGCAAACCTCGCCGGCATTGTTATCGATCTTATCTTGTATCAAAGAAGGGAACGAGTGCGTTCCTAGTGTGAAATAAACTGGAAGAGCGACTTCAATGCCGCCACTGAGCAGGGTGCCGATGTTCTCATTTTCGGCGTCTGATAGTGATTCCGGTGATGGGAAGAGGTCGCCGAGGACGACGGCGAAGGCGAAGGAGTTCTTCTTGTGTAGCGTCGATAGCTTGGAAAGGATGGCGGGGAAGGCACCCGAGGGGTTACCGACAATGATGATGCTGTGCTGTTTAGAGGACATTGTTAACGGTTGGCGCAGAGATCATGGCAATGTTGGCGTCGCGTTTGCGGGTGTTTACAAGGATTATAAAGTTGGTGAACCCAACACACGTCTTAAACTTAGACCAATATGATGCAAGTGACATTCCAGGAGTTTGCTTTAGCATGCTCGTGAATTTATGATAGAAAGAATTATCGATTTTTGTTCAGAGAAAAATCATTTCTATCTTCATCTAGCGTATGCCCAATATATGGAGCATAATGTTCTTCTACCACCTTGAGCACTGAGTCAACGAGCGACCGACAATTGATAAATTTTCGAAGATGAGATTAAACGGTTCGTGAATTCCTTTCCCTCTGGATTTGATTTAATTACATTACTAATAGCTATCAATTCACTGCCTTGAAATGGAAACCCCACAAGAAGAATTAAGAATAAGCGCCAGGAAGAATAAATCCTTAGAATTATCCTTCATCGCGAACCAAGGCATCAATACCAATCGATGGTCTCACGGTGTGTAAAAAGCACAATTTGTAAGGTGGATCTTTAAACAAAAGGATCATCCATTTCAGTTATACAAGTTGATAGTTTCAATCTAGGAGTTGATATTAGTTTGCGAGTTCATAGTTATATTGGGAAGCGGAAACATACTAATCTGTGAGCCTCAGTTGTATAGTCTACCTTCTGAGCAGACATTACCTGGTTACGAACACTATAGCGAACATTAGTTTGGTTCAATTCTTCTAGAGAGAGACGCTCCTCACCGCTGCTGGTCCTGGTAAGTTTCCATCTTTGCACGGATGCGGAAAATCCAAGTTTGGGCAATGGCCTTTTTCAGTGTAGATTCGTAGGATGACTCGTCATATTCCTGTGGGTTTACTTGTGAATAAACATAACCGTTATGAGGAAATGGGACGCTACTAACCTGCATCGAATGAAGATCACCAGCAGAGGATCCCATAATAATCTTCCCAGCGTCGTCAAAGACATTGAGCCAAGATTGACCCGTATGATCATAGACCGAACATGTAAGACTAACTGAGGTTTAGCCTTTTGATATAAAAGGATGGTAAATCAAGTTGAGAACTCACATATATCGGTGGTCGGGTTCTGGCCAGTTGCTATTACATTTCTCGCATCTCCAGGAGCCGGTCTCAAGTTCGAGAACCTTTTTGTTGCAACCTTCAGTTTTGCAGGCCGGATAACTCATATTTTCGGTTTTAATGTAGCTGACAGTGGCTTTAAGCGTATAGTAATCCGGTGTATCCGACATACCGAGGTTTTCGTCCGTGGCCTGCTGGATTGTCTTGTAGGCTGTTGGCTTACCTCCGGCACTACCGGCGCCAGGGTTGAGACCTTGGTGAGAAGCATAATTTGTATCACGTCCTTCTCCATCAAACCAACCCTTTAACCTATGGGCTTCATCCAGATCTGGGTCAATCTGCATCGTGCTGCTATTCATCATACTGAGGGATCTTCCTCCAAAGTCCGAGACTTTAACTCCCTTGAAAGCGACAACGCTCTCCAACGGGACCTCGAACTTTTCCGCGTACTTGTTCCAAACTGTAAGCTTAACGTTGTAACCAGTGTTATCTACGACTGAGACTTCACGCTTGGTGAAGGACTTCTGTGATTTCTGAGAAGTAATAGTAGCAGCATCACCGATCTCTTTGACAACACCAATAACATCCACAATAGCATCCTTTTCGGTGTTTTGCAAATCTTCAAGAGTGACAAAATTGTATTTGGGCATCGGGATGTCATCTTCATCCTCAGCCTTTTGAACCTCGGAATCTCTGTCAAATGTCAACTCGTAGTCGTTGTCAACATTTGAAAATTGCTTTTTCGCGATCTGGACTTTGCATTTCGAAATAAGGTAGACGCTGCCTTCTTGAAAGACATCGTAAAGGGCGTCGCATTGATCGTTGAACCCTGTAGCCTTGATCTCACCGGTCTGGTCCATCAAGGTGACGGCGAATAGTTTGCCGTCGCCTTTCTGATTACTCCATCGTTTGATATCTCCCTTTTGTATGCATCGAGCTTTGATGGTCCATTTATTCTGGTAAGGAGAAAGTGATTCGATAGCAGACACAGCTGGTCCTCGTGAGCCATTTCTATTCCGAAAAAAAAGTTTAGTAAAATTTCCTCGCGATTCTAAGAAGACGGCTACCGTACGATTTTGCCGGTCTCGATGGTCCGCTCGATGCGGTAGCTCGGGAACTCGTGCTAGGCTTATTTCCATAAAAGTTCGATGTGCTAGTTGGTTGTGCGGCACGCTTCTGCTCTGCTAGTTCGGAAGCTGATTCTGGGGTAACTTGTTTGGGGTCTCCAAGCTTCTCCGGTTGGCCGTACTGCTCAAGATGTTCGATATCCAGCATTATTAATACACTACACTGATCATTAGCTGATATCTGGCAGGGAACCTAGTGGGTTTAACATATACCTTTTATCCTTGACCTTTCCAGTCCCAAACTCTGTCAACTTGATGATGCTTCCTTTGTCAATCTTGCCTTCAGCCATGATTTGGTTGACCTCTGCGAAACCTTTGTTTAGCTACTACTGCTGTGTGAATTTTTATCATGAAATCAAACTTACGGGTAGCAACCATTCCCTGTGTGAAGTGAAGACCATCAGATAGGACGACCCTATATCTCGACGGAGTATTCCCTTGAGCCTCAATCTTTTTGACAAGTAGAACCTGAAGGACGGGATCTTTCCATGCGTCCTTGGGGTTGTCACACCCTGCGGCAAATATGGCTGCGAGGGCTCCAGCGCTGAGAAGGTCCGCCATTATATCGTAATCCTAGGGTACGTATCGCTGTATCGAGATTGAAAGGTCTGAATTACACTGATAGATGATTTCGAAGCTGTGAGTGTGGTAATGGCAAGGTAGATAGGAGCCGGTGGGATGAGAGGTTGTTGCGGATAGGTTCCCGTGTTTGTTTTGTAGACCTCGCGTAAAGCAGACCGCAGAACGCAGAACGCGTAGAGTGGTGCTTGTTCATCACCCAGCGGCGACAGGGGCCGGGACCAAATTGCAAAAGCTTTGAAAGCTTACTCACAAAAAGCGTCTCATAGTAAAGCTTCCACTACTACCATATCTCAAATTATTCAAATTCTAGCACGGCAACATCATACTATTCCCTGATGTTGATTTTCTGCATGAGGTAGGGCAGTGATAAATGACTGGCAAGCCATACGATCGAAGTTTAACTCGAATGCAACGCATCCGCATCCGAAAATGCAACAATCCCAAAGTTCAGTCCTGTGCCGATGCGCGAGGAGGGCTGCATTATGGCACCGAAGCTAGATGGAGTTGGTTGTATGGTTACAAGGAATTGAGCCGCCTTTGCAATCTCTAGCTCAAATTCAGGGTGATATTTTTCACAATATATATGCTCGATAAAATAAACATTTGAAATATCCTCCTATAGAAGCCGTAGGGTTTTAACCAAATCCAGATAAGGATATCTTTCTCTTCTCCATTCAGGATGACGAATCATGCACATCCTCGATCTATCCACGTTAGGATGATGAAATGATTTCCCGCTGCATATTTACCATTTAATTATGATTTTACCTTTGGCCCTAGCTGCAGCGAGGATCTTATAGCCTTCCAGAGCCTCTTCAGCAGGCCAAATGCTATCTATCACCACCTTAATTTCACCATCCTCATACATCTTGACCAGCTTCTGCTTATCTTCAACAGTATATTCCATGACGGTGAAATTTCTAAATTTCCGACCAGTGCCACCCAACCAAGTAGTAGTTGGCCAAACAATGTTCAAAATTATCTTCCACGCAGTCCCAATAAAGGTAGCCAAGTTCCATTGTTCGATTTTCACGCCTCCAGCTGAAGCATACCTACCATCGAGCTTAAGATATTTTGCACAATGGTTGTAAACCTCCTGCGACCCATGGCAATCGAGAATTGCATCAAACGGCTGACTGCCGTATAGTGTTGCCAATTGATTCGAGACGCTGTTGGTCTTCTGGTAGTCGACAACCTATTCTTCGATGTTAACTAAGTTACATATCTATAACACGATCTGAGAACTGACCTCGTCGGCTCCTAAACTTTTGACAAGTTCAATGTTTTTCTCCGAGCAGACACCAACAACAACCCCATCTTCTCCAACGATTTTTTTCGCCATTTGAACAGTCATTGTGCCAATACCACCGCTAGCTCCGTAGACAAGCGCGCGGCTTCCCTTCTTCAGCTCTGCCACCTCGACTTGTTTTAACGCCACGCCTGCAACTTGGAGAAGTCCAGCAGCTTGTTCCATACTCGCATTTGTCGGTTTTTTTACCGCAAACTTAGCAGGAATGATTACATTGCTGCACAGCGCTCCCACTCCGGTAGGGAGCATGTAACCGAAAGGGATGAATGCAACGACTTCATCTCCCTTGTGCAAGCGTGTTGGCTTTGTATCAGCATCAGGCGACCAGACATCTTCTACGAACCCGCTAAGTTCCATCTCTGGAGTCGCTCTCGCAGCGCGTATAAACTGCGGAATAATGCCCATGTGGAACTGCGAGCCTGGGTTCAATCCTGTGCAAGCAACCTTGATCTTTACCCACTCTTCTGGATGGGGCGCCGACTTTGGGAGCGGCAGAGGTGGGGGTAGCGTAGGTATGGGAACATCTGTAAACTCGAGAACATCGGCTGGCGGGCCTCGTAAAGTGAACGTCCAAGCTTTTGTCGTCGCCATTTGAGAGTTGATGGTAGGATAGTCAGGTTCAATTTGCGCATCACCGCCTGAGAGATTTGCCTGTGAAGAGAGCCATATTGGCGCCAAGTGTAGCTAGCGAGTTTCCACCGAGGCTGATGTATAACGCTACAGCCCTTCCCTCCTGTCCGCCTGATCTCGACGCTAGGTTTACAGAAAGTTGCAGCAGGGTCAGAGAAGCCAAGCCGCCGGCACCATCCGCCTAGAACCCAGAGCACGGCCGCTCAACGAGAAAAGGGCGAAAGACACTGAATATTTGCGTATTTTTTCTGTGGCAATTAGATGAACCGCTGATACTAGTTAATCGTGGTAGTGAATTTTGAACGCCGATTCGGATGAAACGTGAGACTTTCTTTTTTTTGGACATACGAAGCTTGAAAGGGTGTCAGGATCTCGTAGTAGTCATTGCTTTAAATTGAGGTACCAGTAGGCTTCAATCGGGTTTAGAATGCAACAGGCCAACACAGAATAGCATACATGTACACCAGTAAACTCGCAACCTAGGCCGGAGATTAACCTGATAAGTTTTTTTCTAGAGAGAATATGGCACCATATTTCCTTTAACACTACATGATCAAATATAGATATATAGAATTATAATAAAGGCCCTATCTATACCTATATGCAAGGACGCTCTCACATATCCACACTTCCATCTAATATACAATATTTTCATAGATATCCAGACCGTTGGACTATTTTTAGCTTAGTTTACTAATCCACCCAAGATCACCGCACTGCACCTAACTCTTTCTAGACCGACCTCAAAACTAGCGACACAGACCTTTTTCTCGACATATTTCGGTAACATGTTTGTAGCATATAATTGAGGCATCCATATTTTACTATCACCAAGCGAGCTTTACTGGCTTAAAAGTTACTTAAATTCGAAAGTAGTATCTTATGATCCTTAGTACGATCCCACTATTCTTCTTGATATCATACCAATCGCTTTTTTCCTTTGGGCCTCTCACTGAGCTACACAATAAAATCAGCTAATCAGCCATAGAAATCACAGCAGAGGCTGAGGGGAGCGCAGCAAGTATACCTCGAGAGGTTTGTCTCTCGTTAGAAAAAGCGTTCTCTGCTATGGCAGTATCAATTTACACATTCGTTTTTCGATCCTATTGGTAATAATTTACAGCATGGGCTAAGAACTTAAAAAGCTGAGAGGCATTCAGTTTTGAAAACATAACAATAGTTCTCCTTCCACACCCAATAATTGAAATATTATCTATGAAAGAGATGTGAATATCGTCCGGGATAGAAATCTAATGCAAGTAAGGACATATGCCTTGACTTGTTTGTCTTTCTAGCAAATTGCCGAAACTAGTTTGACTCAATAGCCTAGTTGAGGCTTACATTCTTCCCTTTGGTTTTGGAGATTGTGATCAGACCAGCACTCCTGACTTCGAAACATCCTCCGTCCCTTCCTCTGACTCCTTCGTTTCTTTATTTGGGTCGATAACTTGTCTTCCTTTCCAAGTGTTCATTACATCTTTAGCTGCATCTGCAAAAAGTGTTCGCCACCAAATTGGCTGTCCTCTCTGAAAATTGTATAAAATATCAGCCTATACCTATTCCAGGATAAATATTGAAGGATAAATATGTTACTTACTAGTCCAGGTAGTATATTATATGACTTTGGTAAGATCAAATGATCACTCTCGCCGCGCAATATTTGGTCGACAATGCCATCCGCGACTGACTCAGGGTGCTGTTGTGGAAATATGAACTTCGAATCGTTTTGAAACCCTTCGAACAATGGAGTTCGCGTTAGTCCTTGAGTCACCAGTGTCGTTCTGACTTTATTCGCTTTGTATTTATGTTTCAACTCCAACGTAAGACCTGAATGCAAATATTAGTGGTGGTCCTGCACATTAGAATACTTCACTCACCTTCATGGAAACTGATGGCAGCAGCTTTTGTAGCTCCGTAGTCAACCATATGTGGCGCTGTCTGATAGCCCGCAACCGACGCTACCGTAACGATATGACCATGGTTGTTTTTGAGGATATGTGGCAAAAACTCCCTCAAGATCCAGAAGTGGGCGAGAATGTTGACATCGAATGTGAACCGGACATCCTTCTCGGTGCCTTCCAGAAGTGCATTGCCTCTAGCGACTCCGGCATTATTGACTATAATGGTCGGATTGCCCACGATGGTTCTAATCTCTTCGGCGACTTCTGCAATCTTAGCAGTCGATGTGATATCGCATCGGTAAAAGTAGACGTTGCTTGCTACATAATAAACATATGTTGGATATTATAATTATATCAATGAGGGACTTTTAACTTACGGGCTTCGTATGTCAAATCAATAACATCGAGTACAACCACTTTGATACCCTTATCCGCCAAGCCCTTCACAACGAGGCCACCGATTCCACCACTGCCACCCGTAACTAACGCGACTTCTTTATCCCAGATCCACGAATTATCCTTGGCCCAGTTATTCCTTGCACCCCAGTTTAGATATCTATTGACCCGATATAAAACACCCCAGAACAAGACATTACGGAGTGCCCTGAATAGGGTTTGGTGGTCTGCGGAAACATCCTGCCCTTTTCGCGTATATCGTAAAAAGATAAAGAGAGGAAGGGTGTATTTTGGATTCAAAGCGAATTTTTTGATGATATTTAGGACAGCGTCCATAACAAACCCTTCGCGGGGAATAACCGATTGCTTTGGTGCCATGTTTTATCTATTAAGGAGCTATTCCGCCAATCCCCTAGGGACGAAAATTGGTGTTCTTAGAAGAAAGTGGGGGTTCAATATTGAGGGGAATTTATAGCAGATAGCCCAGCTCGCCTAAGAGCTCTTTTGTGGTATGTGATTCGATAGCAACTAAGACAGAACTATTAGAATGTGATTTCTGCTATCACTATTTCTAAAAATTGGGGGGCGCGCAGTCAACTAAATATGTCGGCATCTTTCAAAGCACATGTCGCGAAATAGCTCTGAGCGATGGGTCTCTATTTTAACCACGGCCGAAACAGGTTTGTCCGGTTCGCTAGTTGCGGGGTGTGGAGAAGTGGGTCTGGAGATGCATGTTCTTGGCCCGGCGCACCTGCCATATCAAGTATTTCTGAGGCGCCCCGCGACCAGAAGCTAGCCCTGAAAGGCTCTCAAACACAAAGGACCGAAGCTTGCAAGGAGCCATGGACGATACCAGGTAATTCTTAGTTTGGTATATATCACAGTTACTATATACACTGCTGCATTTGTTTTGTACAAAACATCCGAAACTCCATCTAATCTGTGGTAACTGTAAATGCGGGTTTAAAAAAAAAACACTTTTTTCTACTCGCCAGACAAGGGTATCTTCGTAAAATGCTCACCCAGAAATCCTAACGCATGCTATACATCGTTCCTTACATATATTTCGCTCTCCTAGTGTCTCTAAACACCTTACTCTTCTCCTTCCTACTTTCCTTCGAACGCTCGTGTTTTCTCATCTTCTTCCTCGCAGCTCCTTCTGGGTCCATGACTAATTGTATCGATCGTTTGTGCTTCCTCACCCTTCTTCTCTCGGAGACTTTACTTCGGACGGTTGCATAAGCCTGCGCGTACGCGGTAGTGCCCATCTTTGTTGACAGCATTTGGAGAATTTCTTTTGCGATTGGTTTGAGATCTATATAATCGTTAGCATACTGCGATTTCACTTACAATGGATGAGAGCTAAAGGATACCTTTCAATGCTTCGTTTTCAGCTTCCAGCAGGTTATATAGGGGCAGGATTATTTTGACAGCTAGACCATTGATATCCTCTACCGACATGATCTGGATCATGGTAGCTATCCATTGTAGAGCGAACCGTTTGCCAGTGACGTTCTAATTGCTCGAGTTAAACTATGTTCTCCTCAGAATAGGGTGTTTAAAGAGCATACCTTTCGCTGTATCATTTCGTCGTTGCGGATTACGCTACTAACACGGTAAACGAGCCATGAGAGAGCAGAAGAGTTATCGCCCTTATTTTCGTCTTCGTCCTCCTCTTCGCTTTCATCTTCTTTACTCTTAGTACCGTTACTATCTTCGATACCAGTCCAGTCGTCAGCGTTTTCGTCATGATTTTCTGTTGCCTGTTTTACCGCACCAGATTTCATGAGCTTGCTCGCCTGGAAGCATCGACCAACGAATACCAAATTTCGGACTGCTTGAACGCCCAAATCATCAGTAAGGTCTCCGCTAAGAAGAAGCCCAGAGCAGCCTCTAGCGACCTCATAAAGATCGTTGGCGGTGAGCTCAAGCCCCTTCCCGCTCTCGAGAGGTAGTTTTGACAAGTCATCCTTAAACTCTGAGAAGAGGAGCCCTGTAAGTCTTGTGGACATGAGCTTCACTTTAGCGTCAGAAGAGGCTTCGCACGCTCGTACTCCCTTCCATAGTCCCGCGTATTTGCCTGACTTCGCCTCATCCGGGAACAGAGGAACCAGCTTTGCCCATAGTTGAAGAGCATAGTACAGCTGATCCCAAGTGATCTCCATATCTTCCTCGTCCTCCATGAGTTCTTCGTCCTCGCTAGCCATTGCCTCCTTCGCCGCTTCCGCAATTTTATCGGTCATAAATACCAAATCGCTCTTGACATCCTGTCCACGAGCTTCGACGTAGACTAACCAAAGTCTGAAACACACTTTTCTCAAAACTTCCTTCTGGCCCCTTCCTAGCCACTGTCGCATCTGACCTAAGAAGCTGGCTATTCTTTCCTTATCCGCTCTCTCAAAGATCTTCTTCACCAAAACCAAGGCTATATCCCGACATTTCTCTGCGTCATCATTAGCAACAACAATGACCAGTGCCGGGAAGAACGTATCAGCAATATCTTGGATCATTTCATCGCCAATCTTCGTAAGCAACAGATTAATTGCCTCAAGCACAGACTCCCTTCCTTCTTGATGCACATATCCCAAATTGCTAATCAAGAACGACAATTGAGCTTCGAGCTTCTTTTTGCTATGTGGGTATTCCATCAGGAACTGGAAATATAACCCGCGACAGCTTTCTCTGACGCCCTTGGAATGATTCTGAACCATGATTTTCGACACTTCCTCCATAACATCGTAAATCTCAGGAACCACGACTTTCCGTGACAGCACCGCCTTCAAGAAATTGAAAGTAAGTCCTTGGCGATCTGGCTCCACAAGATCCGGTTGGATTCTCATAAGCACGTATGATAGAATCGATGGTTTAATCTGAACATCTCGCTTCTCTCTTAGGATCGCGCCGAGCAGCTTCAGACTAGCTTGGGCGAGTTCCGAGTTTGTGTTCGGGCTATCCTGGAGGATGTTATAGCAATCTTTGACAAAAACGTACGCGCTGCTCTCGATGCGGGATAATGGCACTTTGATGATGGTGGTTAAAAGCCTGATGCAAGAGATTTTCACTTCGTCTTCGTTAGCCCGGATATTGTCGCCAATGATCTTGACCCAGCCATCCAGATTTTCTGGCGTCATTAGTTCGTCGTGCTTTTGTACCACATTTCGTACGGTATCCAGCGCAAATCGGAGAAGTTTGAACCAATAAATATTCTTCCTTTCACTGGAACCTTGGAATTTGGCGCTCCTGAGATTGACAATGAATCGCTGTTGGATTTCGTCTCGAATCGATAACTCTTTCACTTTGTCTTCCACTTTAGAAGCCCTATAACTTTCCTCAACGAGCTCATAGGAAAACACCAAGATGTCCCTACTTTTAACAGCCTGGTTCTTGGTCAACCCAAGACCAACTCGCCTGAAAAGTTCGTCAACCTTCTTGACAATGGAATGGTTTAGTTTCTCAAGTAAAACCGCGCGGATCGGTTTAACGACATCTCCAAGATATGGAAGGGTAGTAATGCTCGTCAGCAACTCCGCAGAATCGTAACTCTTGTTCGTTTTAATCTCCTTCATCTTGTTTGTGTACCCTTCCGCTTCCTTCTCCGAAGCCGTGACACCAAAAATGTCATCCATAACTACAGCCATGATTGCCGACGCACAGTAATCAAGTGACCCTATTTCCCAGCTCGATACTACGGAGACCATGATCGCGTGGACCGTAAATGACAAAACATGCAGTTGATAACCTCGGAGAAGAGCGCCCCGAAGCTCTTTGAGGATGAACCCAAAGTATTTCGACCCAAGTAATGCCGCAATCTCAGATAGTGTGTTCCTAGTCAGATCTCGGGAGTTTTGATCGCGGCTTCGAAGAATGTGGCACAAGCTCGTGAGAACTGGCGGCAGTTGTTTCGATAAAACTTCTTCCGGAAGCACCTTCATCAACTTGACTATTGCAACCGCCACTGGAACACGAAGACTGACGGTGGATTCATCCTTTTGCTTCAAGAATATTAGCAGTTGTGGCAAAATTTGCTGAAGGATATCAGTCTCGAGTTTGTCTGGCACCGGTAGAGATGCAGCCAAAGCCGGAATCTGGGTCGCGTTATCCTCCATTACAACATCACCCTCTGTTGATTGAGTAGGTTGAGAGACGCTCTGCTTTGCCTTCAGTAATGCTTCAGCCATACCGCTTATGACTCTAATAGCAGTTTTCTCTTCTCCAGGATTCTCCTTCATCTGAGCAAGATATCTCTTGAACAATGCCCGATATTGCGGCCACTCAATTCCTGTAGCAAGCACCGCAAGAGTCTTGATAGCGTCTGTGGCAAGATTGTGCGCGCCTTCTTCCTGGTCGAATATAAAATGCTCAACTAAGGGGATAAGGTAGTGCACCAAACTTGAGCTTCCAACTGTGCCCTTGTCAACTATATCTGCAAGCCTCCGTATTGCCTTGCCTCGGCGATGTTGTTGGATGTGTAAGATGTTGTAGAAGAAGTTAGCCTCCTCGTCCCCGTCCACCAACAATGGAAGCATATCTTTCACTTCAGAAGACTTGCACTCTTGAACAATGTGCCCTAGGACGTTGATGTACTCGACGCGAATTAATTCCGAAGCTTCGCGAAGGCCGTTCCGAATGGCGGGTAGCACAATGGTGGATAACGCTTTCTGGTATGCTAGCCCTTCATCTCCTGATGCTTTACCAGCTCTTTCAGCAAATCTCCTCAAACAGTAAGAAGCATTCGTTCTAGTAGTCAATTCCTCTTGATCTCGAATGAAGAATAACATGTTGTAGACGATGGGTATCCATTGCTTAAGCGTAAGGATTTGATATCTGTCTTCGTTTATTTCTGCAAAAGCTGCAAGTCGTTTGTTAAAATCCGGTTCGTCAAGAGCTTTCATTGAGTAGGCATTCATGTCCTCGCAAAACTTTGCAACACCCTCGAGAGACTCATCCTTTTCCGCAAAAACCCACAGCACCTTTGCCAAAAGTTCTCTGCTCTCTCGATCTCTGAAGAATGAAAATTGAGATGTGGCCGTTCTAAAAGCCTTTTCTGTTGCACCGCTGTCAATATTTTCTAACAGGTTAGGGAGAATGTTATAAACGATTCTTAAAATGTCGCCTTTAGCCCTTGGGTTAACTCTTCTCGTAGGTTGCGACAACAAGAAAAGCGAGATATCAAGAAGTTTTCGCGTTTCTGTAGTTTTATTCGCATATGCCGCCAACTGTGATACGACTTCGACGCATTTTTCTAAGGTCTCCTTCGCCAGGCTTTTCTCTAAGATCAAGCCGAACCCGTGGAGGAAAGAGTCAACATAGGGTGTCAATAACCTCCCTTGAAGTACCTTTTTGTCGCCTTCTTCGACACGAAGGATGAGATTTTGTACTAGAGCAATGACTTCGAGGACTACATCATTGCTGACTGATGGTATCGCAAGACATTCTGATACTTCTAGTAGGACATCATTGTTGTACTCCTCAAGGAATAGCACCGTACTTGCATGTGCTGACCAGGTAACAAATATGTTGAGGAGTCCAGACTTTGATTGGGCGTGTTCCGCGGCGAAATTGGGTATTCGAGGCTCAACGAGCACGGTAAAGAACCCCGGCATATATCTCGACCAATTGTACTCCGGGAATCTTTCAAAACACTCGTTGGCGCAGCGGAATCCAACTTGTCGGATGGTTCGATAAGCTCTCGAATTTTCTGCCTCGAACTCACTCTCGGTGTCTTTGGTCTGGCGAGAAGCATTGACGACGCAAACCATCAAATTGTCAAATATAGGCTCTATAACATGACTTAGCGATTTCCCAAGCTGTTTGATCATATCTTCAATCATATTGACGAAACCAAGTTGCTTCCGAGGAGAAACCTTGAGAGTAGCAAGAGCATCCATATTGAAAATATGTGCTGACGAATTCGACTTGACGACGAAGTCTAAATCTTTTAGCTCGTCTATTGCGATATCCACAAACATTTTAATGTCTTCTTCGTTGAAATTCGCGAGACTTGCAAGAATCGATATTCTTCGACTCTCCATTCCTCTATTACCGGCGGATGCATTCTTCCGTGATAAACTTCTGCCGTATAGCAATCGAAGGAGAACCGGCATCAGTTGTCTCCGATGATCATCTTGTATGATACTCTCGTCCTTATCAACTTGAATAAAATTCGTGATCTCATCCCGGAATTTCGATTCGTCTAGCAGGTTGCTAAGATTTTCCTGGTAAGGTCGAATTCCTGGTATCTTCCAAGTAAAGATACACTCCAAACCTGCATTCTGGCGTTTGGTGTCACCAGATGACACTATATCAAGGAGTGCACTGTAGACCTCATCGGATTTGAAGAGAACCTTGGGGTTATGGAACTTAGAAAACAACTGAAGCATTGCCATTTGATCGTTCCTGCTCCATTCTGCTGTGGTCGAGGTTTCGTTCTCTTCATCTCCATCGGCGGGCTCTTCATTTCGCTGTTGCGCCCACTCCAAAAACAAAGGTACAAGTTGTCTTGACCGCTTTTCAGCTACCTGTGGTATTTCGCATAACACTCTCAAAGCTTGGCTGCGGGCAAGATCTTGCGTTAGTCTTGTGTCCTTCATCTTGTCGAGATTTGAAGCCATTATGGTAGTAGGATCCGTCGAAGCATGGCGAATTCTTTTTGCTACTCTCTCGAGCTGCTCTAAATTCGAGCACTCAAATTCCGAGACATGACGAGTACCGGTTTCGTCTTCCGAGTGGAAAGGTATATTATCCTCAGTTTTAGTAGTAGTAAGCCACGAAAAGACAAGCGAAGACACATCGGTATCCTTCTTCTCTGCTATCCTGGCTAGAGTTCCAACCACGTCCTCCCAAAGAGGCGCGAACTTGATCGTAAGCAGTCCAAAGCAAAGATGGGGCAAGAGTCTACTACCCCATTTCCCGCAACCGCCGGCTGTGTAGGATAGCCCCAATTTCCGGATATGCATTGAAACGTTCCTCGAAGTAGTAATGGAGATCGCAGTATTTTCAATTAGTTGCATCATTTCAATGGTTTCCAAATCCTCAGAAGTTGAAGGCGCGCAGAGAAGCGAAAGGATGTCCAGTGATATACTTCGAAGTTCGTGACTTGGAGACTCTAAGTTCTTCTCTAGAACGGTGAAAATATCCTCGAACTCCGTCGAGTCTTGGGATGGCGAACGTAATCTGTTGGTTCCCATTTATGTTAGAGCCTTTCATTTGAAGATACACCAGTAATCACTCTTACCTGTTCTTCTCTAGTCCTCTTCTAATCCCCGTCAAGAATCCATGCTGGCTTCCTGACTCTGTGAATGCATTCCAGACATTGTCCCAGAAGTTTGTATCGCGCTTTTCCAGATCAACGAGTACGTGAAGTAACAGTCCCATCAAAGCCAAAATTCGAGCAGAGTTATGGTTTGCCAGATACAAGATAGCTTGCAGCTCAGAATACGCAACTTTCATTATTCCTGCAAGATTTGGGTTCTGTCCCTCTCTTATGCTTGAGAATTTCAGAAGTTCAAGATAACCGTATGCTGTGATGAGCGCCTCGTGTTTATCGTCCGTATCCATGACATCGTCGCCATCAGGTTTGCAATACCCAATAAGCTTAGACATAGCACTCTCAGCTCCTTGCAAGGCAGTTTGAGGTAAAGTCGTCATACTCCACGTTTCCGCCTGATCAGCGTACAGCTTCCGGAGCTTTGCCACGGCCATCAAAATCTCTGGTTCGTGTTTAGCCCAGTTAACGCCAGAGATAAATTGCTTCAACTCCTGGATCCAAATGTCATTGAATCTTGTTAAACTCGTTTCCGCTAATAAAACAGAGAAAGAAAGGAAAAAAGCGCCTTGCTTATAGTCGGAGAGAGATGCAGAGATATCTCGGAGCTTCGGGAGAATCAGGTTAAGTTCCGCTAGGTGGAAGATCACGGCTACTCCCTCCAGTATCCGCCAATAACTTTGATCATCCTTTAATTTGGATGCAGACTCCAATACTTTGAACACTAAAGCGGTGGGTTTCTCCCAGTTAGATACTCTGCTACCTTTCCTTGTACCGATAAGTACGAGCAGAATATCCGCCGCAAATTTTACACCGCCACTATATTTGTAGTTTCTTTCTACAAACTCATAAGCAACTTGGAGAAGGGTACCGGCCGTCTCTTGTTTCGTCTTATGTATGAGAGCAATTATAGTCCCGAGCACCACGTCATTCCATTTGCTCTTCTCTTCGCCCAATTGCTCATCGAGGGTCTCATTAAGAAGAGCTGCGAGAACCGGTTCGGCTCTGGTATGTAGTGTATGTTCAACTCCCATACAAGTGTCAACGAACATTGCCTGTAAACCCTGAATGTACTGCTCCACATCCAACTTGGTATTTTGCTCTCGAGTCCTGCAGGTAGCAACGAGATCCCTAGCGATAAATTGAATGAGGGAGTTGAGGGCCTCGCCTTTGGCTTTTCGGATCAAGAATGACATCGCCTCAGCCATAAACCTCGTCGTGTAGTATTTTTGATTCTCCTTGCCGAGTAGTGGGGCAACAATTGTGTAGAGAGGTCGCAGGTCCTCCACAAGCAACCGGCTTAGATACTTAAGCAGGTAAGCCAGCGCCTCAAAACCCCATTCCACAACTTCCACATTCTTGGTTCGGACGATAACACCGGTTATAAGCTTGACACATCGCTCAAAGTGTTTTTCAAACTCGACACCGAGATCGCGAGCCAATTGTGGGAGAAGACCTAGGAGTGGCTGCAAACTGCTATCCTCGCCATCGCTCTCCGACTTGATGATCGCACCCTCGAGATTCGTGATTATTAGTTCTTGGTGGTATAGTATATGCGGTAGGGACTCGGTATATTGAGTGGTGGAGCGGGCAAAATCGACAAATATCGAGGAAAGGTAGAGGTCGTTATATTGTGTGAGAGTCTCGAAAAAATGTGACGAGTTCTCATTGGGGAGAGCATCATCGAAACGGCGGATTCTTCGTATTGGATCGATTTTTCTATAAGAGGATTACCAAGAGTTAGCCATAGTTTCGCATCGCAGTCCAGACTCCTCCGTGGAAAGACTTTTACATTAATGCTATTTTTTGTGTGAATGTTTGAAACTGTCAGTCGCCATGAGAGTTAGCTTGTGAGCCCGATGCAAGTAAAAGAAGAGAGCGGTACAGTATGTCTTTTAGTACTAGCGGTGCCACCCTTGCGAGTGCTCTTCGCGATCTTGGATTTCGTTGTTTTGACGGCCATCCTGACGTCTTTGTCGTCGTCGTCGACGGATTACAGTGGTGGTTGTTAGAAGGTGTTTTCTGTCGCGAAAGATTTCACTAGCGCCATCGAAAATTAAATTTTTGGACCCGAAAACCTGGGTCCTCGCTTCGGTTGCCAAAAACGTAGCCGACGACCGAACAGACCAAAGAATTTTCATTTGGTCGCAGAATCTTCCTTCCAGTCCCAACCACTAACTCTATCGATACGACCAAGATGGGACCGAAAGCCACCCATTTCCTACCGGCGGTGGACATTCGCAAGCAGTTCGCTGGTTTATCGAAAGATGACGAGAACGAGCGCATCGAGGCTGCGAAAGTTCTCCACGTCCTTTTACGAAATACCACCGAAAACCGCGAGGAAACCGTGAAATACACCTTAACACGACTGATCAAGGGTCTCACCAGCGCGAACGATTCAAGTCGTCTAGGCTTCTCATTGGCTTTAGTCGAGGTAAGAAGAAAATTCTCCAAAGGGACATATACTATAGTTCGATTTGGGTTAGCTGACTTTTCTAGAGATAGCTTCTGCACAGCTTACTCGATCCCAAAGACTCGCTAGTCATCGATCTCCCGTTCCGATCCATCGTCCAGCTAATTATCGACCATACCGAACCCTCAGGGGGTTTATCAAAGCAAGAGGAACGAGGTTTCTACTTTGGCCGCTTGTTCGGATTGAAGGCGCTGATTGAAACCGGGCTCTTATTCAGAAAAGACTCGGACGCTTCACAATGGCAATCTGTTCTCGCACAGTTAATCGTCCTCGCTCAAAAGAAGCCATGGCTAAGGGAGTCATGCGGTCTGGTAATCCGTAATGCGGTTCTTACAATGGACATTTCCCAGGACGACTTGATTAAATCGACGTGCACAGAACTAGAGAAATCAGGCCTCATCAAAACGAGCGACGGCATCGGTATCTGGATTGCGCTCCTACAAAAACATGAATCGACACTCGAAAAACTTAACATTCGGTTCCAAAAACGAAAATCCCCTTTTGAAAAACCTTACCTGCAAACACTAGCCAAGATTCTCAAAGAATCGGAAGGCAAAGACGAGGAGAACGAGAAATTATCCCAGAAGGGAAGCTGGTCTGCCCGATTATCGTGGGTCTGGGATGTTATCTTTGAGCACTACGCCAACCACGGCTCTCGCCAAGCGGATACAGCTTCTTTTAGGGATATTTGGCAAGTCGTCGTGAACGACGGCTTATTTTCCAACAACGCTTCCGAAGAGCGTAAGTTCTGGGGATTTCTGATCTTTAATAAAGCGCTATCAGTTTTCGATGATAAAGATAAGATCTCCGCAATCTTCTCAACGAACTTTATGAAGTGTTTTATCAACCAGCTCGGAGCCCCGGAGCGTTATCTTCACAAGGCTGCCCAAAAATCTCTACGATCTATCAAATCAAAGGCGGAAACGTCCCCTGCGATCGCTTCGATATTATTAACATCTCTACTGAGCAGAAATGGTAGTCCGAATTTCGAATCCATCACCAAAACAAAAGTTATAGAGCCTCTGTTCTCATACGCCGACGAGCAGGGGCGATTAACTATCATCCAATTCTTCAAATCTTTAGTCCTCAAGCCGGATGCTGAAGACGCCAAATCGATAGAGAAGTCGAGGCAATGGGCGGCAGACCAGCTATTGTCCATGATTCGCAGTAACAAAGCCGGGCTACAGAAAACATGGGTATCCGAAATCATTGACATATTCGTTCTCTACGGACACTTCAATATCAAATCCAAGGACATTACTCCAGAACTCACATTCTCCTCGACAACCCAGACTACATTCCGAATAAGGCTATCGAGTTGTCTATCCGAATTAATCGAAAACCCAGACTTTAGAGAATTAGTATGGCCTGCCAAAGCCGTCCTCTCAATTCAGGAGATTCAAAAAGATGGAGCCAACGAGTTTGCGATAACTTTCGACGGCGATATCCAGGATGAAGTTGCTAAAGTATTCAAAATTGTATCCCGATTAGATAAAAAGTCTCCAGCGATTGGTTCTCGTCGGTACGCATTCGAGCTCATGTATTCGCTACTGCTCTTACAACTGTTCAACGGCGAGTTCGATGCTATGGACATGCTTCAAGATTTACATATTGTATACGAAAGGATTGGCAAGAGCAAAAAAGAAAGTAAAGAGAAGAAAGACAAACACCGGCATAAACGTCAAAAACACGGAGATCATGACCACGACGAGGAAGCAGAAGAGGAGGAAGACTCTCTTGAGATGCTTGTCGAACTGTTACTCGGATTTCTCGCCAAGCCTTCTGTTTTGGCGAAAAAGATGTCACAGACAGTGTTCAAATCTTTCGCAGACTCGTTAAGTGCCACTACTTTAGAGTCTTTACTACGTCCCTTAAATGTGGATGAGAACCAGGATGGGCAAAGGGAGCTATTTGACGTTGAGGAAGAGGACGAGGATATGGAGGACGTTGATGAATCCGACGAGAACGACTCAGATGTCGAAATCCTAGATGCTGAAGAAGATGAAAGCGACGACAGCGACGACTCGTCTGCTGAAAGTAACGATGAAGATGAGAACGAAAGTGAAGACGAAGGTGACACGCCTCTTGACGAAGAAACTAAGAAACTTCACGCAGCTCTTGCAGAAGCATTAGGAACCTCCACGGAACCAAATACGGACGGCAACAGCTCGGACTCTGATGAGTCCATGGATGACGATCAAATGTTCCTCATCGACGAACAGCTCTCGAAAATATTCAAACAGCGCAAAGCCGTCCCTAACAAAAAGAAACAAAAGGCTTCCGCAAAGGAAACAGTTGTAAACTTCAAAAATAGGATTCTAGAATTACTCGAGATCTATGTCAAAGTAGACGGAAAGAGCGACGACAAGATCGCAGTTATAGTACCCTGTTTGCAGGCCATGAGGAAGACGGGTAATGAAAGCGTTCGAAGCCATGCGCATAACGTACTCAAAGCTCTCACGCACTCCAACAAGAAGAAAGCCCACAAAGAAGAGGAACAAAAGGAGGTTGAAGTTGGCTTCTCGCAGCCAGAACCAGCTTTTGAGATTCTCAAAGAGATCCATAAAGAATCAACACAATCGAAGCAATCACGCGAGCATGCGGCATCCTGCAGTCAATGCAGCTTATATATCTCAAAGCTCCTAATCGGAAGCGATAAGACTTGGATTGAAAGAATCACAGGATTGTATTTCTCGGAAACTATGGTGAGCTGGATGACCAGCCCAAATTCAGGAACGCAGCCGTCCTTATTTACAGACTTTGTAACATGGGCGGGCACCACTCGTAAATCTTTGACTTCCGTCCCGTCTGCAACACCAACAAAGGTCACCGGCGAGAAGGTCGAGGTCAACGGAAAGAGTACCAATGGCGGGAAGAGTGATAAGAAGAGAAAGAGAAAGAATAAGTAGGCATTTTGTGCCATGTATCATATCATAGTGCCATTTATTTTGTAACATATTTTTAACGAGAAAAGCAAGCCAATGACAGAAAGTACCCAAGTACTTGATCTTCAAAATCAACTCCATTCTTCATCCCCACAAAGACGCTCCTGGACCTCTTTATACCCCCTATTCATGACTCTCATCCTTCTCACGCACATATATATTAAAAATCCCAACAATGTAATAACGACAACTGGCCCTAAGACAGAAAGCGCTACTGCAAGAATATCCCCATTAGCATATAGCTTCTGACTAAACATCATAGAATAACAAAAGGGTACACATACCAGCTCCAACAACTTTCCCCAAAGTATCCCAGCCAGTTTCCGGCTGTACCGTAGGTGTACTGACAACCGTGGGTACAGTGTTAATATTCGGCTGTCGTTGACGCTGCCCATTTGGTAGCATAACTTCATCAATTGGTTGTCCCAACATCGGCGCAGGATCCTTTGGTTTTGATATCTCTCCCATCAATCCACCCATAACTTCCCCTAGCTTTTCAGCAAGTGAATACAACGGATTAAACCCCCCATCGTTCATCTCATTCGGAGTATCATCCGAACTGGCGATCCAAATCTCCTCAACGACGCCATTATTATCATCCGCAGCTGGCGCGCCTCCAAAGTTTATATCCACATTCATAGCGCTTGGCATGATCTCAATCTCAGTGAGTCCAGAATCTTCATCTGAAAACGCAGCTCTGGGACCTGCGATAACTGGACCCAACATACCGAGAGGGAGACCAGGAAGATCAGCCGCCTCGAGCACCCCCATATCGTCAGGGTTAACATTACCATCTCCCACCTGCTTATCATTTACATCCTCGCCCCCCTGAGAACCCTTGAAATTCTCGTCGTTATGATCTTCCTGAATCTCTGCAACTTCAGGTATCGTATCACTAGACTGTATTTTAATAGGTGTCGGTCGTCCAGGATACGCATTCTCCAATTTATGCGCCATAACCTCCCCAGCATCCCCCACAGCATCTCGATTATCGAGCACCCCATCTCTAACACTCACACTCCTCCTTCCCCTCCTCCCTCGAATATTGTCGCCGTTAACAATAGTTTCTCCTCCAAGCGTCGAAGTTTTCATCTTGAGGAGGTAACTCTCTATCAATGAGCTCCTGCTCCTGCTTATCTTCTTTATGATAAATATAACAAACCGGGAGAATGAGAACGAGGAAGAAACCGCAAAACCCAAAGGCGACGAGGTAGGGTACCGGATTGTTATCAGTGGGGTCCACGTTTCCTGACATTGATTTATTACCTTTCTAGATCTTTACACGTAGATCAGGTACGTGGGGAGGTAAAAGTATAGTGTGAGTTAACTTTAATCTTCTCAGGCCAGATGATATTTTTTTTCGCAAAAGGGACTCGTGGGTGCAATGTGGTCAGAGGTGTTTATAGAATATTCTCATTTGTAGTATTATCTGCGTTGGGGGTTCGAGGTCGCTGGATACGGGTTCTTGCTCGTCGAGTAGGTAGTATGATCGTGAATATAGCGATATTGATTGGAGATTGAAATATTACAAACGGTATTTATTTAGCTATATATATCACCTGAGCGTATGTCATTTCATCAATGGTCGATCAATTGTAATCGTCAGAAGAACCATGTGCAACTGAGAAGTTAAGCTTTCTTTCTTTCTTTCATTATATAGTCATTAGCTGATATAAACCTTATAATAGGTAGATCTCACTACATTCCATGCAATTGATTGGACGAGAAAAATAATAAACTCCCTCATGATAAAAGAGAAAGAAAGTAAAAGAAAAGAGAAAAAAGAACCCCGTTCCATGTATATATTCGCATCGAAAAAGCCCCATATAAGCCGAAAAGAGATATTCATCATCCTTCCAAATGGAAAGAGAAATGGCGTTAGAAGAACCACTATAATACATATTAGACCATAAACAGAATCAAAAGACGAGATGAAAAAACGCCGTCCTCGAAAAGAGATATAAAAGAGAACCCAGCCCAATGCACAAGGGTTTTTGCCTATTATACAATAACACGTTCCCTCACATTTCTCCAAATTGATAAGTATTCTATATTTGTTTTGTATTTTTTTTTTTTTTTCTTTTTGTTCAATTTTCATTCTTGCTCCCTCCGACTTTCCTCCTCAACCTTTAACAATCTTTTTCTTCAATTTACCCCCTTCACAAATCAGCGCCGACATCCCCACCAGCGGCGATTGGCTGAGAAGAAGCGGCGACATTACTGCCACTGTTGCTCGGTTCCTGCCCTGGGATAATTAACTCTTCATCGCCATCCTCATCTGTCACAAATTTCCTATCCGAGACGTGAGGTTTACCACCATTCGGAGTCCATGTCTTATTTTCAAAAATACCCTGCTGTTGACCATCCTCGTGCTTAAACGAACAATGCGGGTTGAGACATGGCTTAAACTTGCAGGGAACGTCGAGTGTCTGCGGTGAATGGGTGAACGGACAGTTAGGTTTGGTGCAAGCGCTACCAAAGCGGCACGGCGGCATAGTAGTACTTGTTGGACTGTGAAGAAATCATGTTAGACACACACACACACACACACACACACACACACTATACCCTGATCGAAAACAAATCGAGGAAGGGGGTTATAAACGTACTGTTTGAACGGGCAATGAGGGTTCTTGCAATTTGGCCAGAATTTACAATCCTGTTGTTCGTATGCTGGCTTTTGCGGGTTGGCCCCGCTAGCAGGGCTTGGATGTGACTGCGTGCACTTCTTGTTTTTGCAATTGATGCCAAATGCACACTTTTCACCGGCCACGAACGCGACTGGCCTGTTGGGGTCTGACGCCGGCGATTGGTGAGCAAATGGACAATCGGATTTTGTGCATCGTAGACCGAACTTGCAGGCGACTTCATCCTGGTTAGCGGCATCTTCGGATGCGCCCTCGGTATTACCGTCGCCCATCTCTGTATCGCCACCGGCCTGTTGTCGCGGTTTAGAGTTATGGTTGTTTGCATTCGGTTTAGGTCCATTCTCAACTCGATCGAAAAGCGACCTGCCCGGCTGTGCCTGTTGTTCCTGCCCCGGCATCCCCGGTCCGCCCATGAAGTTACCGTTCGGAGGTAGCATACCCATCATCCTAGCCTGCTGCTCCATCATTTGGAACAATTGAAATTGTTGTTCTGGTGACATCATCATCGGCCCGAACTGTCCTTGTGCTGCCATTTGTGGGTTCATAGCCGCGTTCATGTAAGCGTTCTGCATGTGAGGCGGTTGCTGGCCGCGACCCATGTGTCGTTGGTTCATCTGTCCTTGGGGGCCGTTGAAGTTCTGACGCTGCCCGCGGGTCGGGTCTTGCTTCTGTATCCTGAACTGGTCGTTGCCACGGTTATTAGGCATCCTTCGTAACGGATCGCTCGACCGGTCCATATTCTTTTGAATTTGGTTGTACAAGCCACCAGGCCGTCTCTGCTTTTGATGTCGCATCGCTTTCGGGCCGGTCGGTCTGTCAGAAATAAGTTAGTATACTCACTATTCATCATACCAGAAACGCTATTATATCGAAAAGGAAATCGGCAACATACATTCCATCATTCCCAGAGCCATCGTGTCCATCTTCTGCCATATCTTCATCGGGTCTGTTCGTTGAATCGGGAGCCTCGCCATCCACTGCTGGCCCGGACGGTGGAGCCGTCGTGCCACCGTTAGCGGCACCCAACTCCTTCGCTAATCTCTCCAGTTCAGCAAACATCCAGGCGATGAAAAGTTTGACGCTCTCATCCTCTGGACCTAAACCCAGTAGATCTCCTGACAGTTCGGATGTAATCTGAGACTCGGTCTTGCCGTTGACGAGCATGAGGACGATGTACTCGCTGAGCGGAGAGGCATCTTCGCCGTCACTGCTCCAGCCGATTTCTACTATCTTCTGCTGGACGGCGGCGCTGAGCTGCTCCGCTAGCTGGGTGCCGGACTGTAACTGGACTGTCATCGTGCACGAGGGAGGATTTGTGACTTGGGAGTCAAGTGTTTTTCAGTTGAGGTCTGTCGGAGAAGGAAATATCGACACCGAGACGAAAGGAAACGCGAGGGTATTCGAAGAGAGGATGATTACGATGATGATGTATAAAGATCTAGGAGGTTAAGAAGGGGATGGCTTGTCCGGTTGGGAATCTAAAGCGTGAAACGTGACCAACCAAACAGAACTGTGCGATGGTGTCCGGAAGAGGTTTGCGTCGGCAGCTGGAAAGCCGGCCTCTCAAGCGAATAAAAGTACAAGTCAGTCAGTCAGAAGACGACAGGAATTGGTAAGCGGTGGCGAACAGGTTCCTTGACTGTCGGAGATGGATAGAAGGGAGACGTGAGGTTGTTGATGATGGTGACGATAATGATGGTGATGGAGACGATGGGAATGGAATTAATAATATGGAAGAAGAAGGAGACGAAAAATACCTGTTCGCGCAGTTGAAACATGCTTCTTCTTGTTCTTCCTCTCAGCCAGCCACACAAAATAAATTTAAATTCGATAACCGCACCTCCAAATTAGCTGCGGTTGGTAGAAATTGGAGAATTGGTCTCATGTATCCAACTAGCTAGCCTTGGATACTTGCAGCATCTGATAATCGGCACCTCAAACTAACCTGACTTGAGGACAGGCGGCCAAAGATCGATTCCATCCCAAAATCGAGGTTGCGGACAGCCTCGCGGCCAGTCCCAAATCTGGCTGCGTCCGGCGATGCTTCCGTGTACCGCCACAATGTGTTGCGCCCATTCCACCAGCCACGTCTCGATTTCAATATCAACCTTTTCAAACCTGTCTCGAAACCAATTGATTTTCAACCGAGTAGACACATTATATTGCCACACGCACACACACCATAGCCAGCGAATAACACGATAACCATAGTCCACAATGTCGACTACAGTAGACAAGGTATGCCACCATGTTCTAAAACGCCAAGACCAAAACCAGACGCAGCTAACCAACGTAACAACAGATCCGTGAGGTATACTCGCAAACCTACCTATCCATACGACACCCTGTATCCGATATATCACACGAGCGGCGCCGCTAACATGGGTTCCGAGAGCATAGATCGAGGCCGAAATGGCCAAGACTCAGAAGAACGTAAGATCAGATATCTCAAAATCGGCACAGTTGGAGGGAAGCGAGGAATATCGAAAACTCACAATTATCTATGAATACTGCAGAAAGCTACATCATATCATTTAGGACAACTTAAAGCCAAGCTAGCGAAGCTAAGAAGAGAACTCGTTACGCCGTCTGGAGGTGGTGGTGGAGGCGGAGGTGGTCAGTATCTATCTCACTATCCGCCTCGTCGATAACTCTGCTAATCTCTTAATGATAGTTGGTTTCGATGTTGCTCGGTATGTCACCCGCTACGACAATTAAGATCAAAAAACACGAGCTAAGATCACTTCTAGAACTGGAGCTGCCAGTGTCGGCTTCATCGGCTTCCCCTCAGTCGGAAAGAGTACTCTGATGTCCAAATTAACAGGAACGCACTCAGAAGCCGCCGCCTACGAATTCACAACTCTCACCACAGTCCCCGGTTGTGTCATGTACAACGGCGCCAAAATCCAGATGCTAGATCTCCCGGGTATCATTCAGGGAGCTAAGGATGGTAAAGGTCGTGGTAAACAGGTCATCGCGGTGGCCAAAACATGTCATTTGATCTTCATCGTCCTAGACGTGCTGAAACCTCTCACGGATAAAAAAGTCATCGAGAACGAATTGGAAGGTTTCGGTATCAGAATCAACAAACAGCCGCCGAATATCATCTTCAAAAAGAAGGATAAAGGAGGTATCAGCGTCACGAATACCGTCCCGCTCACGCACATTGAGCCAGAAGAAGTCAAAGCGGTGCTCAGCGAGTACAAGATTGCCAATGCGGATATAGCATTCAGGTGTGATGCTACGATTGACGATCTGATAGATATCCTAGAAGCGAAGAGTAGACGCTACATACCCGTCATATATGTACTCAACAAAATTGATTCAATCAGTATCGAGGAGTTGGATCTGCTTTACAGAATTCCAAATGCGGTGCCGATATCGTCCGAGCATATGTGGAATGTTGATGAACTTTTGGAGATGATGTGGGAGAAACTCAACCTCAGACGGATATACACTAAACCAAAGGGTCAAGCGCCGGATTATTCGGCGCCTGTGGTGTTAAAGGGCGGACAGTACACTGTTGAAGATTTCGTAAGTTGCAGTCCCCGTATTATAATCACCATCTTCAAGGTTTCAACGGACTAATACGTTTATGATAGTGCAAATCGATCCACAAATCGATTCTAGAAGTCTTTAAATATGCGATTGTGTACGGCCGAAGCGTCAAACATCAACCTCAGAGGGTTGGTCTTTCTCATGAGCTAATGGATGAAGATATCGTCACGCTGGTAAAGAGATAAAGGTTTCATGTTTTCGATAGTTTCCAGTTTACCCCAATCATTTCCTGGCGTCATTTGGGTATGGTGCTGCTTCAGCACCTGTGCGTTTGAAATTAGCCTTGTGTTTTTTCACCACATTGACATATATGCAAACTCTTGAATACGATTAGTTCATCATAAATCATGTCAACTGTTATCTATATGCACCCACGAATTTTATGTTTTCAAGTATATGGCTTTACATTTTCTAGAGCATCACATGTCACAATAGTATTGTAAAGAAACTCTGCAAGATGACAGATCTTTGCAGCGACCAGGAGACCATGATAAGTTCAACCGAGGAAATTCTTTTTTTGAAGTCAAATTTGAGTTTGGGAATCACAATATATTACACTTGTTTAAGCAAGCAAAAATGCAACAAAGCAAAGGTTTATGGGAGAAACGCAAGATTTTTTGTATATTCTAACGAAGGAAGCAAAAAAAATAGTTCCAAAAGATACCAGCCAACCAATTAACCCGAGAAGAAAGTAGATGAGATAGATATATTGAATGGTGATTTCGTCATGGACTCGTTAATCGAAGGTGAAGTCAAAGAGATTTGGAGAAATAAAATAAAAATGGTAATTCATAAATGAAACCAAGCTGTCAGATGAAAGAAATCAGTCGCTAAAAAGTAGCAAACCTCCCGCGCTTCTCAATAAAAAGATATCTCTTAGAAGTCACTCCTCCAATATATGAAAGAAAAAAAGGAAAAAGGCGTTAAAAACTCTCGACGAGGCTCATTCGTCGTTGATGTAGATAAGTTAGTCTATCTGTCGTCAATCTAACGATGCTTACTCGGCAGGAGGCGCAAGTAGCTCGTCAAAGTGCTTCATGGCATCCTCCAACGCGTCCTCTCGGACAACGAGTGCCTTGTGGACAATGGTAATATCTTCAGGTTCACCGCCTCTCGGCAGCCCTAATCTTGCAAGACCTGGTCTCGCGACCAGCGCCACAGCACCCTTCCCAGCACCCAGTCCCTCAAACGTGGATTCCTCCATCGTAGTTTCGTCAAATTCGACGCCAGGTACTGGGTGGAACAAGGCAAAGTATTTGTGATCCTTCTGGACGGTATCATGAAGCGTTTGCGTCGCAAGCAGGACTTTCTCATACAATGCGAGAACAAGCGGGGTGTAGTGCGCGTGCTGCGCCTTCTCTTCCTCGGTTTTTGGGTTCGCAGGTGGCAGGAGCGATGTGAGTGGAGACAGGACATTGGCCAATTCCTGAGAGAGGTGAACTAGTTGTTTTCTAGATGAGCTCTGGAATGCTTTCGATTCTTGGAGAAGCTTGAGGGTCATATGCCTGAATTTGGTGGCAGTAATGTCGTCACCTGTATGCTAGTTAGAAATTTTTCTTCGTGTAGTTTCTTGAAATTTGGGGCACTCACCGAAATCTTTGGAGAACACTGACATAGCTACCCCCAATTTCCTAGTCATTTTAGGGTCTAGTCCGAATATTGTTTTACCCAAAACTTCTCGACAAGCAAAGTTGGCACATATAGCGGAGAGAGCGATCTTGCTCTTCCATTCCCAGAACTCCTCATATTTAGCCTCTTTCTCATCGATCTTATCCCAGTCGACGGAAGGATCCTTAGGCTTCTCAGCCCACCATTCGTTAGCCGGTAATAGAGATATTTGCGAAAGTGGGGCTTCAGTCGATTTGACGAAATAATCGAACTCTTCAATATATTCCCAGCCAGGTCTCCAATTAAGCGACTCTGCAAAGGAAGATATTTTCTTGTACCAGTTGTTAACCGACGATTGCATGTTGCGATCATCGAGATCCAAGGAATGGTTAGCCACTTCATGTGGCTTGTTAAGGAATTGCGGCGAAGTTGTAGCTTGATATCTAGTAGATGTAAAATCTCTGTCGCTAGATGTAAGGGAGGCCAAAGTTGCGGGGCTCGGTGCCTCCATAAGAGGTCTACCGGGGAATGCTGGTGCTTCTGCCGTTGGTTCTGGGGCAGTCTCTGCTTCAGCGGTTGCCTCGGTAGCCGCCGGTTCTAGCTCCGCAGGGTCTGCCTGTTCCTTCACCTCTGGCTCCTCGGATGTAGGCTCAGGCGCGGCCCCCTCTGGATCCACGTTTTCTGCAACTGGCTCTTCAACATTTGCTTCGACTGGTGCTTCCTCAGCTGAAGGCTCGGTGATTGCTTCGGCCGGTGCTTCCTCGACCGGTGCCGTGTCTATATGTGCCTCCTCAACTGGCGCTTCGACATGTGGTTCTTCAACTGGTTCCCCAGTTGGAGGCTCCTCTGCAGAAGGTTCCTCATCTGCAGGCGTCTCCACCACTGGTTCTTCGATGGTCACCGGCTCCTCGACGGACGGTTTTTCTTCGACATGATTTTCAGTAATCGGTTCCATCGCGTCAGCAGTATCTGGAATGTCAAGGTCGACTGGTGGAGCCGGATTCTCTTCTTCCGGAGCTGGCCCTTCAGCATCTGTTTCAGGAACTTCACCAACAGGTGCAAGAGCTTCTTCAGTAGGGTGCTCTGCCTGAGCAGCTTCTTCTGCTACTGGTTCGGTGTGTTTCTCCTCTTCCACGGGTTCGGCGTGCTTGACTTCCTCGGGAACATCGCCATTTTCCAACTTCTCGACTGTATCTGGGAGAAAGTCGGGTTCCTCCACGAGGACTTTGGATTTCTCGTCGTCGAGGCCCCAAGCTGCGGCTACCTCATCTCCTTCAGCTTTTGCCATCGTGTCAGGTACAGTTTCAGTCTCTTCAGCGTGTGAAGTCGCGCCGTTGGCGATGGGCGCATCTAAGGGGTTTTCGGGTTTATCGAGCGGCGTAGAGAATACTTGATCCTTTTCGTCCGCTGGTGTCTGCGGGACGGAGCCGGAGAGCGGATCGATATCTGTAAGCACAAAAAATGACGCATCAGTTTATATTCTGGCGAATAAGCTATCTGACAGATGGCAATGCATATTTTTCCCTCTTGCGCGATAAATTCACGTCAAAATTCGGCAACCGAGGAATTTTACGTGATTCGCTTGAATGGAACTCCAATGGCAACCGACAGGTTGCGAGAAGCGAAATCGCCTTCCACATTCCACGATGGCTGCAGTGCTTTCAACAGGCCCATTGAGAGGAGAAGGTGGGAAAAGGGATGATGCTTACCTCCATTTTCTTTTGCAGCTGTCGCGATGAGACTGTTCTTCTTCTTATTTTTACCCTTCTTTGGCGGCATCTCGGTGATGTTGTTGATGTTTTGTTTAAACCAGCCGATTGCGGAATCCAGTTTGAAGAATGAGTTGAAGGGGAGTAGAAGGAATTATTTTCAAGAAATAATTCCAAATACTCCAAATGGGCGTGAAAAAATTTTAAGAGCAATAAATTTGCCTTTTTTCTTTTCTGACGCTCTTCTCGAAGACTAGTGAGTCCGTCGGCCTGCGGGGATTCGATACCGGCAAGGAGAGACAGGCCACAATTAATCGAAAAAGCGGGAGGCGTGTTTTCTCAACTAGTAGCCCTTCAGGTAAGATTCGCCTTGAAGGTACCTGAAGGATACAAGTTCTCACTCTACTGCCAACCTAATTGGAGAGATTGCTCTGTTCGACGTGTCAGTATAACACCCCGTGGTGGCACCCTTTATGCAAGAGAAAAAAATTTATAGAGGAGTGCTCTATCTCTCGTCGACTGGACTTACTCGATGAGCTCGTGCTGCCTGGCCTTGTCCAAAGCAGTCGTACGGAGTTCAGAAAACCGTGCAGGTACGTAAAAGGCACAACGTTCTCGAACAATTCGATGAGAGAAGAGATGCTGGAGGTGATGCTCAATGCGATGGACGAACAACGACGTCAGGATGAGAAGTTAAGTGATGCGATAGAGTAGCATGAATCGCCACGATGCTCTTTCAAAATCCGGGTGGCAGGAAACCAGAACCGCACTGGTTGGTCTTACGGAATCCAGTGGTAGCATAAGGTACTGAGACCAACAGTTGCCATGCTCGTCCTAGCTAGCAGGATATGCAAGCAAGCTGTACATACGAAGCATGTCCTATCCCCTCATTATGACAGGCTTTCAAGCAGGGTCTTTGGATTGGGTCGGCTCGGGTCGCAAGCCAGCTGACCTGATATGACCTCCACAGACCGACTTTGGCTTGGCTCGGGTTTGTGCTAGCCTGGAGTAGCCCCAGCAACGACCGACAAGCAGCGCAGCATCGAGACGGATACATATGCGATTCCTGTTATCGATTGTTAGCATTTATCACCTTCAAGCCACCCCCATCGCCCTACGTATCTTCGCCTACGAGAGCCTCCTTTTGCAATGCTCGTTTGAAGTCGGCATCTCAGCCGACTTGGCAGCGCGATGGGTGGAGATTTGTTGCGCGTCGTCCGTACTTTTGGATCGATTGAATTGTGTTGGTGGCCCACATCGCGAGGAGCTAAACCAGCGCTGTGTTCTCTTGCCATGGTATCCTCATTGCATTCCTTTGTTGATGCCCGCCAGAGGAACATAAGCATATTCGACACCCGGTCTCGTCCGGCCATCGCGACATGACGCCGCGCTGCAGATAAGAAGGGCTTTACACCCACGGTGTCTGTCTGCTTCTGTCTATTCATACTACAGTTACCAGCAGCACGATAGCCATGTCGGCTGGACTATTTGGCTCGCGACGGGACGACCACGACGTCGAGCTGTCCCTCCCACTCTATAATTCCAACGACAATCGATCAAGCGGCTTTCTCTCCGCCTCTCCTCTTCCAACATCTAGATCCTCGTCGCCTCGACCACCAGAGATCAGAGTTCCCAGACCTTCCACGCCTAATGCATTAGGTTCGGGAATAACATCGCCAATCATTATACGGCGAAGATGGCCGTGGCGTTTCTCCTGGCAGTCTACTACCATCACGATATTGTCCCTCTGGGTCTTCTATCTGGTATTCCTCAAGGCGCCCAACGTCCCTCCGAGTAATCTGTCCACCGTGGTTGCTGAATACGACGGCGGCCCGCCAAAAAACCATCTCACTCATCTGGTTATTGTTATGGGTCACGCGATATGGATGGGCGGAAACACTCTTGGAGACGACGAAAAAGAATGGACGCTACTTCCGTATCAGCACGGACTAGCGAAGACGTTTAAACAGCACGTTGAGGCTGGAGTTAAAATTGCAAAACAAAACGAGGACAGCTTGCTCGTGTTTACTGGTGGAGAGACCAGAAACTTTGCTGGCCCCTCGAGCGAAGCGCAAAGTTATTGGGTACGTATACTCCCGTAAACCTCTATTTGGAACTATTCGCTAACAACAATTTCTACCAGTCGTTGGCGTATCTGTCAAAACTTATCGAACCAAACACTTCATTATTCAATCGCTCGACAACGGAAGAATTTGCCAGAGACTCCTACGAAAACATCCTATTTAGCATATGTAGATTCCACGAATATACCTCAAATTATCCGTCCAGGATTACTATCGTTGGTTTCGAATTCAAACGCGAACGCATTGAGAATCTACACCGTGAAGCTATCCGCTTCCCAGCAAACAAGTTCGAGTACCTTGGAATAGACAACATGGGGGACAATTCACAGTTGGAAACTTTCAAGAAAGGGGAAAAAGAGGGGCCAGAAGCGCAATTCAGAGCCGATCCGCATGGTTGTAGCGATCCGACTTTGACTGCGAAGAAGAAAGGGAGAAACCCCTTCAGGACAAGGCACGGGTATGAGGTTACATCCCCCGAGCTTAGGGGACTGCTCGGGTGGTGTAGGATGGCAGAATCAGTGGTAGATGGCAAGTCTCAACCGTACAAGGGGACACTACCATGGAGCGCATGAGTCAACGTATGCCATATAAGATAACGTACTTTAACAATGTAAGCTATTTTGCGGTTGCTTCAAACCTTAATTCTATTTCCTTGTATATCCATCTCAATTATATGCATCGCATTCTGGGCTTTTAGAATATGCCTAACGGCGACTGGACGAGTGAAGTTTCTCTCAATACATTACGAATATTTATCCAGATTATTGCCCTTGTGAGCAAGCTAAGCAACTAGTCTCGTTCGCTTTACCGAACTTAAATTCGGTATGGTATTTTCCCCCACCTACTCATTTAGCTACTTAGTCTGAGAAGGTTCGTTGCGAGACTGGTAGTGGGGCTACCCCGTGACATCGGGTGGCCGAGATCGCGTCAAACTCGCTGTGCTGACTCAACGCGAGCTGAGCAACTTGTAGAACTACGTTATTTCAACATCACCATATCACCGAAGAGAATTAACAGAGTTACCTCGTAACAAAACATATCGAACATCTACCATCTTGAGGAAATCATACATCTGTAGCAACTGAATACTTTCATGATGAGTACGCCGCCGCCGCCTGATCTTACCGCCGGTCCACCGATTACACCGTCTCGCCACTTCGCGAAAGCCGGTGCGCCCTTAACACCGGAACAAGTGCGAAAACTAGTATGCCGGCCCTATCGATAAACACGGGGGTTAATGAATACGAGAGCTAACTTTATTTAGGAAACAGAGCGACTAAAGGCCAAAGCTATACGCCAGCAAAAGGAGCAGGAATCCGCTTCGACATCCGCACCTCTACCCCGTGGTACAAAACGTACATTCGACACTGTCGCTTCGACGTCTGCTCCAGGCTCAAAACCAAACGATGGATCCAGTACCAGAAATCTTCGGAATGCCAAAGATGCTCCTGCCCGACCTTTAGACTCCATCCAACCCGCGCGCAAATTTCAAAAATTTGTGGAGTACGACCTTTCAAAGATGAATGATACCAAGGGCGGCTTCATTTCCGTATCCGATGATCCACACTCACTTTTGGCTGCTGCAGAAGCGGCTGGGAAGCCATCAAACATGACATTAGAAGACTGGAACAAACAAGAGTTGAAGAAGAAGCTTCAACGGGAGAAACAAGGTGCATTCGCACCAGCAATTACAAAGTCAGGAAATAAATGCTACGAATGTGAGAGCTTGGAACTTGATTTCAAGTTTTTAGAGATCTTTGGTTCGAGAGTTTGTAACAAGTGTAAAGAGAAACTTCCGGATAAGTATAGTCTTTTGACAAAGACGGAGTGCCGGGAGGATTATCTATTAACGGATCGTAAGAATACTCACCTCCTATATGCTTACCATGGAAGCTTCTAACTAATATGTGATATAAATATTATAGCGGAACTACGAGACGAAGAGCTACTACCTCACATGGAAAAGCCGAATCCGCACAAGTCGAATTGGGCAACTATGAATCTCTACCTTCGGTACCAGGTCGAGGAATTCGCGTGGAAAAAGTGGGGATCACCTGAAGCGCTAGACGCTGAATACGAACGTAGAACAGAGGATGCGAAGCGACGAAAGGAAACCAAGTTTCAAAAACGATTATTGGATTTGAAGAAAAGGACGAGAGTGGAAACGTGGAAACGAACGGGCAGGTTTGAAGGCGCCGATAGAGGGAAACACGTGCACGATTGGGGCGAGCTCTTAGAGAAGGATGACGGAGATGGGATGGGTGTGAAGACGTGCACGGAGTGTGGCATGGAGGTCGAGGAGCTGATCATATGATTGAGGAAATGCCTCGTTGAAGATCGGAGTTGTCGGGGTATTTTTTCGAACTAGGTGCTATTGCCCGGCTTGAGTATTCACAAATTCGATCCGTTCTGGAAAGGGATCTGACTTTGTAGGATTGTTTTTTATTGTCCCAAGACAGAATAAAATGTTCGAAATGGGGTTACATGTGGGTGTGCCGCTGTTGTATAGTAACGTTGGATCGTATTCACCGCGGGAATACGAGAAACGGAAATGGAAGAACTAAAAGGTTTGATGTCATTTTGTGTCACCCTGATACATTTTGACATTCGGTACCTTGCAGGACTGCAGGCGATAGGCGTGATCTGTGAAAAAAAACTAACTGTTGAAAATTGCTAGTGAGGAGTATTAAGATTGAATAACTCGATATGATCGACTAGAAGTGTGAGAGAGACGGCTATCAAGCTCTCGTAGAGCAGGTGGACTGACATTGCCAGCATCCTAACGGCAAGGTTTGGATTGATGGTCGTCCGAAGAAAGAATTTGACGCGCTAATCGGACAGAGGGTTTGATTACTAGGCGGCAACTTTTGACCGAAGATGATGGTGATGAGGCGCTACCTCATTTACATGTGAAGCCACTGACGACGACCTACAGCTGATAAGATATTTTTATACAATCGATTAAAAAAAGCTTAGATCTGGCCGAATTGGTCCTATTGACATTTCAATATCGCGAAAGCCGTTGGAGATTTTGCAACCCCTGCATATCTCTTCTAACAATTATTACTTGATTAGGTGGTTGAGTCGGAAAATTAAATTACTTGAAGAGAATATTTGGTCGTCCCTGCATCGTTAGCGTCAAGAGAGTTGACTTGGCCTTTGAGCTCACCATCTCTACCTACAGCCTTAATGGCAGGACCTGAGATCAAATCTATTCGAAATGAGGCTGTGCAAACTCGGTTTTTCGTCATGGACAACGCCATTGGCGTCCGGTTATCGGTTTGGCTCATACCGACCGCCAAGACTACGATTTGAACCTGGAGTTCCCCCATGGTGCTTTTGAAACATGTTCAATCTTAGGAAAACGCGATTTGGTCGATACAAGACCTCAATTCGCCGCGAGCCGGAAACTATTATAAGTGCTGGCTTGTTTGTCCATATTGATAAACCGGAAAGGGGCACTGGACTGTGTATATCTTTCACAGCATTAACAAACATGACGTGGGGATTTGCGATTGCGAGCATCCACGAGTAGTAGGAATTTCGCAGATGCGTTCCAGCGGTGAAGTCGAATATCTCACAATTGCGAATCGCTCAATGCGAGGCTGATGTGAGAAACAATCCATTGGTTCTCCTTCCGTCGGTTTTTACTGGAAAGGGCGTCCCTGCTTTAGCGAGACCTGTGCGAAACTCAGCAAGCTGGCGGATGGGGAAATAACAAACAGGGACCTGATCGGTCGTTTCAGGTTTATCGTGGTTACCTGCTTGGGAATACTATTGGCTCAGACCCGAAGGTCCTTTGCCTTCAACCGGACGAAACCAGGAGGAGCGAATTTCAGCGCAGTCAAATCAGATCCGGATGCCTGCACCTCATGTGAGTCGGATGCATCTACGGGCGTTCGCCTGTCAACATAGCCCCCGGTTTTGAGACTTGCTGTCGAAGAAGTTAGCTTGCTCTGCTGGCATCTTGGGGGGTGAATTCATATGATCATGGAGTATATCTATAGTGCGAAAAATAGGGATTTGCGTGGATGTATCAGGAAAGTTAGCGGCGGCACATATTGAAATTCGAATCTCGTCCACAAACGCCATTATTCCCCCAAGGCCGGCGGGGGGATCCACCGCACCGCAATCCACTCCAGCCAGACGCAGGCACAGGCTCAGGGAAGACTCGCATGGTGCTAAACCGTTTAAAACTTGTGGATGTCCAATTCCTGTATTTGATCTTCATTACCTTCCATCCTGTCCTCCTTTCCTCAGGTTAACGAACTCCACCCCTCCGTTCTCCGTCTCTTTCTTCTTTCGCGTTGACCGACTTTCTTTTTTATATTTGAATTGATAGTCAAAAGACCCTGGTGGCTTCTTTTTCCTTCAATCGCCCTTACCTTGCGACATCATTTCATACGTACGTAGCAGATTTCCGTGGTTGCGCAAAAAAGGGTCCGGTACCTCCATTAGTTTAGTCTTTTTGGTCAATTCCATTCTGGAATAAAGTTCCCACCGAAGCCCACTCTTTTGCCGATTCCCGAATCTTTTATTTTCATCCCACGGTTTTGTTTTTACTTTAACGACTGGGTGGAACTTCGGTTATATCTATACTAGTCTCTCCTTTACCTCTCTTTTTCTGTTACATCCTTTTTTTTGTTTCCTCAGCAGGGTTCAATCCTTTTTTTTTTGTCTTTTGCATGTTGGTTGAGTTTGATATTCAGAATACCACAGCAGTCCGTCTTTCACTACAGCACCCACAGCGTCGACACTCCTTTCTTCCGCTTTCACTTCAGAGAATTAAATATCCTGGTGATTGAGAATTAATATTCTGGACCCGCACACACTCCTTCGAACAATTTCAGTATTCTTGTCGAAAATATTATCGCTTCAAACCGATAATTCTAGTCTTATCATCTCTTCAAACACTAGTTCGCAAATCGAATCATTACCAATTCCGATTATCCAAAATGCGTTTCTCCACTACCGTTATTGCAGTTATTGCAGCCCTCCCATCTGCCATTACGGCTTTCTCTCTCTCGGATCTTAACAGTGATCTCGGGGATGCCAACAAGACTTGTGCTTCTCAATATGGTATCCCTCTCATGTCTTGCGGAATCCTTCCTGGACCATGCTCGCCTGCCTGCGCGCAACAACTCCAATCCCTAGAGACGACCCTTCAGAGCGCCTGCAAGGATTCCAAGAATCCTCAGGGACTTTTGTTGTCTGCTCTTAACAATGGTCTAGTTGGTGCTCTCTGCAAGAACCCTGTCGCATCGGCCAGTTCCGCCAATTCCCCAGCTCCCACCACTTTCATGAATGGACCTGGCAAGGTCGCCCCGAGCTCTGTCAAGCAAATTTCAGTCACCGGTGTCGTCAGCTCTGCAGGTTCTGATCCTTCGGCCGCTGGTCTCTTGATCGATACTTCAACCCCACAGGCTCCTGCTAGCCAGACCGTCGCCTACCCAAGCGCAACTTATGCACCAAGCACCCTTCAAACGTCGAGTGGACCATCTCCAACTTCGAACTCCAATAGCAATAGCAACTCCAATGGAAGCCCCTTCTCCTCCCAGGACGACACTCCAAACAGTGCCATTGCAGTCCGAACCGGTGTTCTGGGAGTCGTTATTGGATTCCTCGCAATCATCGTCAATATTGCCTAAGGGATATATACTATTCCTATTTCCTCTCTATTCTGTACATCATCCTTTTAAGAAATAATTTTTAATTCCTAGATTAGAGAAAGAAAGTTGGTTCCGAGGGGCAATATTACGATCGATTACGAAATCCTTTTGCATATTCCTACCAAACTTCATGTTAAGAACTTCGGTTCCTCTTCTATTCAGTTCTCGATATCCTAACCGAGTCAATCGACATTCTAAACTTCCGTCTTTCCTTGTGTATATTGTATATATAGACTCTAGAGAGTCCATTTTACTTTCACTTAGTGGATTAATATCCACCAATCAAATATTTGGCCTGATTTTGCGTGTATTTCCAACTCAGATACCACTTTTGTAAAGTTTTATTTTTGGCTTGATTTCTTTTCTCATTGCATCATATGTTCGATTTGAATCCCGTTAGCATGCAAAGTGGCAGCGATTTCTCTGTCATTGATCTACCATTGTCGAGCAAGGGGCTCTTCTTGGTATAGGTAGCATGTCGTTTCACAAGTCTCGTCAATTTTTGCTGTTACACATGTAATTCTTAGTCTCATCCTGCGTATTTCTACGCAGGCACATCCCAGAACGTCTTGAAAGATGCTGGTATCAATCGCGATCCGATTAGCCGTTAAGGCCCCGAAGACGCTTCGATTAGAAATAAAATAAGACTGCTTGGAGCAGGTCTTGATATTCAGATAAAAATCACATCATTTCCTCATACTTATGGTTCTATATCAATTCTCGATAGAATGAAAAATGAATATTCAATCTGGAGAGTATTCGATGTTGGAATTTGTGCGTTGTGACTTGACCATCAGCGTGTTGAGGTCGTGTGTCCTTTCGAGTCGCCGCAGTATTATGGAGCAGGTTGACAAGCTACCATGGTGATATATCATTTCCGCCTCAACCTACTCTTCCCAGAGCTTCCCGGCATCGGAGTCGTTACGAATAATAGCCCAAACTTCGGAACCATTCAAGGCCTTCGTATCAGCTTCAAATGACATAACTTCGCCATCATCATTCCCTTGTTCACTTATCCTTCCCGCTATTCGAGATACCGCCCTATTGTCTCGTATCATTGGGCCTTAAATGAAACTCAGTACTTTAACTTCGAATAGCATCGTCCTGTTGGGCACCATATGCATACAATCATGTTTTTGCATGCCAAACTCTCACATTCAAAACCTGCGACGTGAGGCGCATGATATGTTCCATCATGGCTATGATGCTTATTATAATTATGCCTTTCCAGCCGACGAGGTTGCTGCCATTCATTCGATTCTTCATGACAACTTGAACACACTTCTAACACAATCTCTTCATCTTTAGTAGATTAGACCGTTGAGCTGCGTTCCTCTTTCTCGCGATAACGAACCCACCAACTTTGTTTTAAACGATGTGTTAGGCAATTACTCCCTCACGGCAGTCGATTCTCTCTCCGCCCTCGCAATCCTCTCGCACACATCCACACATTCGTATAAACAATTCTGGAGAACGGTCAAAGATCTTGTGACGTTATATTATCCGATCGGATTCAACAAAGATTCCAAAGTTCAGGTCTTCGAAACGGTTATTAGAGGCGTTGGAGGTCTCGTGTCTGCTCATGAGTTTGCAACCGGGCTGCTGCCGATGGCCGGTGAGCCCGGGGTTGGCGATAACGGATGGATGTATAACAATGAGCTATTACATCTAGCGCATGATCTTGCTACGAGACTTCTACCAGCTTTTACCACAAACACTGGAATTCCGTTCCCTAGAGTCAACTTGAAGTACGGTTGTGTGAACGTCCGCCCGCCACCAACAGATCACGCGAACGGGGAGGAATCCGGCGAAAAGTGCAGGAAAGATGAGGAAGAGGCCGAGAAGGATGGGTTTAAACCGTTATTCAACGAGAGAACCGAAACCTGCGCTGCTGGAGCTGGGAGTTTAACGTTGGAGTTTTCAACATTGACGAGACTGCTGCAAATATTCAAAGAAGAACATCCGGATGAAGTAGAGAAGATCAAGAAACTAAAGAGCGGCTTAAGACATAGGTGGGATGATGTGGAGGTCTTTGAGAGGGTATCGCAAGCTTCATTTTGGGCAGTCTGGGAAAGAAGAAGTGGGCTGGACCTTGTCGGCGCCGGGTTGGATGCCGTTACTGGAAAATGGGAGCTTCAGAGTGGATATCTGGCTGGCGTAAGTTACCCTTCGCATCAATTCTCATACTTTATCGTTCAGAATTTCGCTCCTTTAAATTCCAAAGGGCTATTTTTACAGTATTCTGAGGTTTCTGATACATAGTTCTTCCCAACATTCAGATTGGTGCATCCACAGACTCGTTCTTCGAGTATGCCATGAAGACTTACATTCTTCTTTCATCATCTCCTACAGTGCCTTCGATGACCAACCCGGAGCCTTCGCCAGCTCATGCTTACCTCGATACCTTTGAATTGGCTACGACTGCTATTCATAAGCATATGCTTGTGGAGTCTCCGGCTGTATTTTACCAAGGCGTGCATATGATCACAGGGGATGCAATGGTACAATGGGTGGATAGCCTGAGTGCCTTTTGGCCCGGGTTGTTAGTCCTAGCCGGCGACGTGTCTACAGCGGAGAAGACTTGTTTGTTGTGAGTCCTAGTCACAAACATCTAATTCTTCTAAAATTGAGATTTGGCTTACTCTATCCTAGTTACACTGCATTGTGGCAGAGACACCAAGCTCTTCCGGAAAGATACGTACCCGCACGACAAGCGGTTGCTTTACAATGGTGGCCCGGACGTCCTGAGTTTGCGGAAAGCGTGTACCACCTATATCGAGCTACTAAAGATGTCTGGTACCTTCATGTCGGTGAAATGATATTGAGGGATATACAACGGCGATGCTGGGGAAGGTGCGGCTGGGGTGGTTTGCAAGATGTTCGGAGTGGCGAGGTCGCAGATCGTATGGAAAGTTTCATGCTTAGTGAGACTGCAGCCTACTTGTATCTGCTATTCGACGATAGTAAGTTAATATCTGAGAAATTATCCCGGAAATTCTTTTGCTAAATGAGCGCGAAGAACACCCGTTGCATAACACAGACAACCCTTGGGTTTTCACGACCGAGGGTCATCCTATAATCATGCCGAAAAAGAAGCATCGTGGCCAAAAATATAGAAACCCCAGATTCAGTAGCGAATCGGAATTTGGCCCAGTTAAGGCCTATTCCTGCCAAAACCCTCAAAAGTGGTCGCAAAAACCAACCGTCGGTGCGCTGTTTTCCCGAACGGCCTCGAGGACAGATATCTTCCACTCCTACACTGCAGTAGGATTAAACTTCCTCCCAGAAATCGTACCCCGAGCACCTACAAAAATTTCCATCCTCGACAACCAGAATACTCTCCAAGAATTTGGATATTTCAATGACAAGGACGAGGAAAACCCGTATCGATATGCAATTCCATACTCCCCCACGAACGGGAGCTTTTATCCATGGACCCTACCACCGGAAATAATTTCACCAAGTTCCTACTGTGCAAAGTTGCCTGGGGAGAACAAATTGGATTTGGTATTTTCGGTCACCGCGGTGAAGCCCGGGGAGATTCCACCTCCGGGATGGATTGATGTAAGAGGTGGTATTTTAATAAATTCCTTGAGCGGGCTTCGTATCGGATTCGCGAAAGAAGTCGTAGACGGCAAGATCGAGTACTTCGTCACAAAAGTAGGAGAGCGAATTATCCGCAATGATGAGATCGTGATTATCGATAAGGCGAATCTCGATTCTCTACACGTGGATGGTGGTGTTAGATTCCAAACTTCAAAGGATGAAGGATACGAGCTCGTTTTTGACTTTGAGGCGGAGCGCAAAAAGTGGCCTGCTTCAACAACTGCCAGCACAAAAGATAAAATACGAGAGAAGAAGGTTGAGATCAAGCTAGACGGCGAAGCTTTGGATGATGATATTTTAAAGCGAGTGGAAGATATGTTGCGAGACAGCATTGAGCATGAATTGATCTTAAAGGGGGAAACCGAACGGCAGAAGACCGCGCCTCCAATCCCTCAAAGGACTCTTACGCCACAGCGAACATCTCCCAATGGGGGCTATCTTGTCCGCCGTCATCTCCACGCAATATTATCATCTGGTATAGGTGCCGTCGAAATACCACCATTAGCGGGGAAAACTCATCAATTCTTACGCTCTATGGAGTATACGCCATCTCCCACATTACCCTGGAGATCAATTTACGTCGCCGGCTTGGCTTGCGATGGACCGCTTCCTTCGATCGCGGCTACATATCCAGTCATCCTCCTTAAACGGGGTAGATGTCCTTTCTCGCAAAAGATGAACAATATCCCCACCTCTAATGCGATAAAACTCGCTATAGTAGTGAACTTTGATGACTCAGTTCTCACACACAAGCTGTATGGGGAGGTGGTAGATCTCGATAAAGGCGGCGGGGTGAACGATTGGGTTGGGTTGAGGGATGATTTTTTGATCAGACCACTGTTGGATAAATATCAAGTAGACTCGAGAAACGGACAGAGAAGAAAGAATCCAGTGGCGCTAGTGTTTGTGGGAGGTGGCGATGCTACTTATAGTGCCCTCGCGGAAGCTAAAGCAGTAGGATTGAGGCAGCGGTGGAAGGTAACGTTGGATGAAGTAATCGTGGGCAACTTTGTTCCAGTTACCTAAACATCAGAGGTAGACTTTGACGCGGTAAAGTGGGAGAATAAGGTAGGTAATTGTAGCTTCTGCGTTTAATATTTTAGTACAAATTAGCTCTAGCGTGAACGATTAGGTAGCACGCCAGCAATATTTTGAAAGTGTATATATTGCTACGCATATAATAGCAATGGCCAATGACAGGTACTTAAAGTGTACACATATGAAGGTCATTACCTTTTAAATTTTGTCACATTCTCTGCCAACTCTCTCCTGACGCAGATTTGGAGGGTCTAGACCTCTGAAGAGTCTCAGACTCAGCCGATGGAGGAATACTTAATTTCCACAGGCAAAATTAATTTGAATTAAAATTTATCAACCAGAAACAGTGTACAGCGTTTGTATAGTAAAAGTAAGCTAAATACAGAACTGAAAAATACTGAAGAAGACATGCAAGCTTCCAGGTAATAAACTACTTAACGATGTGCATTGTACAGTAATAAACGCTAAAACACTAGTTCGATAAGAAAAATAATGCTGGTTATATTGTAGTAGATGGGTATATGTAAGTAGATTGGGTATTAAGGAGCGAAATAACAAAGGAAAGGAAAGAAAGATAAAAGTGTTTATAAAATATGGATGAGATGTTTAGTTGAATTTGGCATTCGAGACTGGTTAGACTACCTTCTGTTGAAGCTCTCTCAAGAGGATCGATCTGCAAAATCTTAGAGATAGAGCGAGGGAAGATTCTCTTGTGGGGAGCCAGAGTTGATCGATTCTGCGAATGGAACTTTCTGTCCATTAAGGATAAACATTGGTGGCAGAAATCTATCTTCATCTTCATCCATTGGCTCGAGTTGACCAAATCGTCTGACATCCCGTTGCTTTTTCCATACTCGATGTTCTTCAGCGACAATCCTCTCGGCCATCTCTAAACCCTTATTGGTAGCCTCCTCCCTTTGAATTTGCTCATTAAGAGAGTGGAAGTGGTCTGGGGGCAATAATTGCAGCGGTAGGGGGTATTCTTGCAGGTTGGATGCGCTTGGGGCTTCGACGACCTCATTTTTCCCTGGTTTGGCAACTCGTCTCTTGCCCTTCAGAGAGGCTTTCTCGACCTTTGGTCGCGGAGGAGGAGGGTTATAGCCGTCTTTGGCTTGTAGCGTTGTCAGATTCAACCTTTTTTGGCCACGCGGGCCTGTAAGGAGCTCATGTTCTGGTAGGTATTTAACAGGTGCCGATGCCTCTGAGTCTTGTGGCAGTGTCCCTTCCGATCTGTCGTTATAAAGAGATATTGGGGAAGGCAACCCATGGGAGTGGAAACGCGTGACTCTGTCATCTGGATCGACCTCTTCCTCGTCGTCGTAGTAATCGTCTGTTTTTTCCTCGAGTGGGTTGTGTCGTCGATTTAAATCCGTTGAAGAGAAACCCTGAAACTCCGGCGACTCAACTTTCACCATAGCTTTCCTTCTAGAAGCTTCGCTTCTGGAATCTCGTATTTTCATACTTTGAAGATTTGAGGACAGTTCAAGGACGGGATTTCGAGGAAGCATAGACAATACCATATTGTTGTCATGCATCTGCTCTTCATGTAATGGTTGTAGATTGTTTTTATAGACCCATCCGCCCCATCCAGTCCTCACACTTGTCGCATACCATAGAGACAAGTCACCGCCTCCTTCTTGGCGAACCTTCCGACTGAAAAACTGTGTTACTGTGACAAACTCGCCGTCTTGGAATAAATCTGTCGAAAGACCGATGTATTGATGGTTTGCAAAAAGTTCCACTTCTCGAGGTGGTACGAGTGTAGGCTCTCCCGTTCGAAGGTTGAGAGCTTCGATTAATACTTCTCCAGTTTCTTCGTCCGTGGGAGTTTCGTTTGTGGCTCGAGGTTTAATTATGAATGGATCCCCATCCTTCTTCGTCCATTGGTGTGCAGGTGCCCCAACCTGAGGGGGACAAGGCTCATTTATCTGAAAATAACCATGGATTTGGAGCCATATGACCTGATTTTGGGGGTCTAAATTGTCTAAGTTTAGGTTCCCAACTTCGCACCGAAGCCTATGGATACCTATTGGGTGATTGGATCCAAGATTTTCCACTGGTACAAGGATTGTATCCCCTTGTTTAAATTTTAACCTATTGCCAGAGTTTGAGTAGTTGGATTGTTCATGTCGGAAAGAGGACTTGGATCTCCAAGAATCGAGTTTATGTATTGTAGGGCTCGATTCATCGTCCCGACGGGCAATACATACTCGGCACCTCATGAACCCACGGCTTCCCCTCGTTGGTATTATCGTCCAAAAACTTTTTGGGTATTCGGGCATATTCCCAGGGGAGATTTTCCTCTTCAGTTGCAGGATGGTGCTGGCAAGAAGGAATGTAGAAAAGATTTTGCTGTCTATATTCTATTGCTGGGTTTGGATATCTCTTCAACTTTGTAGATCGTAGTTTAGAGAAAGAAAAAAAAAAGCAGATAGCAGCCACTGCGACTAGGGGAAATTCCGCTAGGGCCTTAAAAAGTGATAATTTTCAACTCTTTTGTTGGTGTTGGTGTCCCTGCGTGGTTGAATAATTCACCAAATTAGTGTGAAATTCGCTAGTTCTGTCGGCCTCCAGGTATTCGGACTCTGATGATTTTGCTGGTTTTCCAAATTTTATAATTCAAAGTAGACCTATTACGATGAAGGCAAAATAGAAGAACACATGCTTAGCGATTTCCTTCATTTGTAGAGAAAAATCCTTTGATTTTCAAGAACTCGAATGATACCTTGTCGTGCAATCATAAGCCACTTGAATCAAGAATAGCCAGCATCCTCGATACCAATTGCCACGGCAAATTTTCTTTCTTTCTTTTCAAAGCTCTAGGACTACACCTTGAGGCGGCTAGTTGGTATCTGGGCAAGGGGTCTTCGTTTTGAACATCTGAAATTCGCAAAGAGCTACTATAATGGCAGAGATAAGCCTGAGATTTTTGTTCGGTCAAGGTTTCCCCTTGTAATCGACGAATTCTCGCTGCTTGATGTGCAGTTCGATAGTTTTCTGGCTGAAGTTTGAAAGAAGCAGGCTCGAGCTCTTCGTTTGGAAACTTGCTGCTTCTGCAGGTTGCGCGAATTGCATTGCTAGTCTCGGTACATCAACTACGACGCTAGCATGGGAGTTTGGAAATATGGTCACAAACAAGGCAATTTGTTCAATTCTTCTCGAACTGTTGTCTTGAGGCGATTTCTGTCATGTTACGTCTATAATGCGATTGCAATGTATAGGACGTTGGATTTATTACCCCTCCAGGGGTCGAGAATATTCCTGTCCAGGAAACCGACCTTGTGTGTTGGAGGTTGAATTTGAGACAGAACCACATTCGCTTGAGGGCCTAGACCACAGATCAGACCATCCGGGCCCTGCCCCATGCACGAACATGCGACGATAACCATGCGAGATGGCCGCTGTTGAGGGCGGGTTGGCTTTATTTGGTGATACGGCCGTGTGGAGCCGAATAGTTTCATTAACATCTGCTTGATGACATACTGTATATTTCAACCTTTCGAAACAAAAATATCGAGCTGGCGGTCGAAAGTAGGTTCCAAGCGCCGGTAGCTGGAATGGACCAAAAAGCAAATAAGTCGTTGGTTCCGTTAGCCGGTCCGGTGCATTGAATAGCGGGAACGCTTGAATGGTTTCTCTCTTCTGTCCGAACAAGAAAACCTGCTCGCCGACACCTGCACTGACGGGTGGTATCGCAAACTTGTCTAGTGCCGTCTTTAGTTCCGCGGGAACACATTCCGCAACCAGGGCTGCATGGACCTCTTTCGATTGCGAATGGGAGGAATGATACTCCAAATGCCCGCATTGTGGCTTGCATCGTGGAATCGGGTGAGAGTCTCGGCAGGATGCGCAATCCTGGACCGGTATGATCCTTTCCTATCCTAGACCGGCTTCTCGGCAGGTCTGAAAGACGAGAGAATGTTTGGATGCACCTTTTGAATTTTGTACAGGTGCATGGCGACCAGAGCTGAAGGTGTGTATTGTCGCTGTACGTTGATGCTAAGTTTATCGTCAATGTGATATCTCATCGAATTCGCTGCGGTTTATTGCCCTGTTGCGAGCGCGACTATTCACATTGCCACCCCAAAGGCCCAAAACCCAGGTTCCAAAGCCATCACAAACCAGGTAAACTCTGCGATGATTCAGAACACAACATGAGATGATGTGCAGGAAAACTGATTCAATTCTCACACCTAAAGAACCAGTGGCGCTACCGAGATTATCGAAATCGAGCGTCGCGACTTGCGTCGTACAGCAGGTGTTCAAAAGCAGGACCCATTACCACGTTTCTAATGCTCCCCGAAACCGGGTGACACGAGACCACCATCAATGCAGTCATTGATCTATCAAGTTTCTTCGAGAATGCAATCAAAGGCGTTCCCGAGGCGACCCTGACATGATAATCATTTGTCGCGCGGTATTGACCAAGGCTTTTCGAGGTGTCGTTGTAAGTGGCCGAACAACTCCGAGTGTAAGTTGATTTCAATTCTTGAAAGTTTACATGCCTCGATGCAGGGTGCAGCAATTCCAAGAGGGCACGTCGACTTGCTTGCTTAGAGAGCTTACTAAGTCAATATTTTGTGATTGCTGACTAGCCGCTGTCACAATTAACTAAGAGCTAACACATGTTTGGCGCTAGTTCGTTGAGCTGCGAGTGGTATGTATTTTAAAAAACGATATATGATATGTATGTACGATATGTCCCACAGAAGTTCAGCAGTGACAACTAAACGGCAGGCTTAATTTACAAGTCCCCCTACTTTCCATAAATGTTAAAGTGTTATAAAATGCAAATGCATGGTCCCTCCCCCGCAAAATAAAAAATCAATTGTGTCATGACTTTTCCCCAGGATCGGGTCCTGCATTAAAATCGTTAAATTATTAAACGAGGATGAGCAGGATAACCCAGCATCAGCCGCCTTGAGGGGAAGAAAGCACTCCAAAGAACCCGCCATCTGTAATAATCTCAGAATCCGATTCTGGTGCCTAGAAATGCCATGACTAAGTAAAGATGAAAGCTTTACTTAAGTTTTGCCCAAAGCTTTGGCGCCACGCAGTCACCCTACACATGAAAAGACTTGTCAGCTCGGTAGTCCTCTCGGCCATCTTTAATTCTCAAAAGCACGGACGACTTGGCGATTTATCGACGTCTAAGGAAGCGAAACAGCACATTCCAGTCTAGACCCTGCCTCCAGTCTGGTGGGAGTCTGGCCTGAATGATAATGAAAGAAGGGAAAAGCATACCGCGCAGTGCATTAAGTGAAAGTATTCTTCCACACAGCTCTCTTTCGATCCTTGCCTTTCACTTTCATCGGTGTCCTCCCACTTCTGTACTCTCTCAGCACACTCGTCGTAATGGTGTTTGTACGGGGCACATTTCTTGCTATTTTGACACTCTAAAATTTGTAATATATCGAGTTAGTAAACTGATGACACCTCGGTTGCCCGTCATATTTTGCATCACTAGTTTTTGGTGCGCGATATACGCCCGTTTGCCTGTCTCCCCCGTCATATATCACATTCCAGGTCGACTGACTGCGCAGTTCACTTCGTTTGCGAACCGTTCCGCTTGGAATTTGCCTTACCTTCTTGAAGCGCTGGCATCACATCTTCGGGTTCATCCTCCTCCTCCTCTTCCTCCTCCTTCTTTTCCTCGGCTGGTTCTTCTTCCTCCTCTTCCTTCTTGTCTTCCTTCTCCTCTGCTGGCGGAGCTTCGGCCTTAGCCTCGGCTACCGTGAAGGTTTCGTAGATATCGGAAAGGAATTGGGCGAGAGTCATCTTGGTGATGTGATTCCTTTGAGCAGCAATTGAGCGGGATGGTCAATTGCACCTGATTTAATCGCAAGGGTGATAAGAGCGGGGAGGGAGGATTGTCGAGACTTGTCACGGTGAGGTTCTGAGTTCGTGAGAGAAATTTCGGAACTTCCGTCATGCTTGTTCGCTAACACAAAATCAATGCGCTCTGATTGGCTGGAGCTCCGAAGGACCACATTCCACAACACAATGCTCCTGACCTTCCATCCGGATCTGCGGGTTTTCACAACGCCGACAGTACCGCGGGATACTCAGTGAATTCGTGCGTTTTTTGCGATATCATATATTGGCAACCGGTAGGCCTGATGTGTATTTGCTTGGTCTCGTTTCTAGTCCGCCTTCAGCTCCATGCGTGCTGCGTGCTAGTCTGTACGACATAGCGCCACTGCCTGCATCCCTTTGAGAGTGAGTAAACTCGGAAAATTAACATATATCACATATCATATTTGACCGATTTAGCTTTCATGCTTGATCAACTTGATGAGCCTATGAATTCACTGCTGCCTCGAGACCCGCAGCACAATTAACCGATATCGGCTGCCCCCTTCGCGGGATTCTAAGTTTTATACTTAAGCGGTCTCGTTTTACTTAAGCATATACATATATAAAGTTTTACTCGACATTTGTTTTGTGCCGTGCTAGGGCAGTGTCGCTGAATCACCCTTACTAATTATGAACCTCGAATCTAGGCGATTCATTGTTGACAAATCAAATCATAAAGTGATTTCAATTCAAACCTCCATTCTCACGGGTTCACAAACATTATAAAAAATATACAACTGAAAGAAGGGGTATTAATATTACAAAATTAGTCTAACCAAAACGATTAAACCCGAAACTCCATACTGCTTGACTCATAATCCATAAGATTCTAAAACAAGAACACTCCCTTTAACTCCTTAATCGAATCGTAAAAGAAAAAAAAATCAACAGAAAAGCTTGTAGATCCGCTTCCAGGCCGGCCAGGAAGCCCTCTCTTGTCTCTCATCGGCAAGCAAAGCAGCGAGATCCAATTCTCGTCTACCGGTGACCAAGTCAATCTCTTCCAGCTTGACCCACTTAGTCTTAAACCATATCTTGTACCCGATGAAGAAGGATAATACGACAGGAACACAAAGATATGTGGAGAAAAAAGTGGTAACCGAAGGATGCCCACTGAGTGGGAAGATTGAAATCCATAACTGGCTGCACATTACAAGGCAGTTGAGGATCAGACCAGCATACGAGCCATAGATTCCAGCCTGAGATGTGAACGCAAGTTCTTTGATGCTGTGACCGTGAAGCCTCCAAGCCTGTCTGAAGCGAATATGGCAAGCGCAAATGGATGTCCAAGTGAAAATGACCGATAGAGCGCAGATAGCCAACAACCACGTGAAAATGTGGGATTGAAGGGATACCGATGCCGCACCGACGTAACTGAGCAGACCAAACGCGGCAGTAAGACCGATGCCAGCCATAGGCCTACCCTTTCGGTCAACAAACGCAAAGATCCTGGGTGCTTGGCCCTGTTGTGCTAGAGACACTAGAGTTCGAGAAGCTCCAAAGACTGCCGAGTTGCCGACGCTAAGAACGGATACCATGATGACAATGTTCATGACATCTGGAAGTACTTCGATTCCGGCGTTGAGAATAGCAATAACGAAAGGAGACGCACGAGCATCTACGTCACTGTTGCCAAAGAGTCTTGGATCATCGTAAGGGACAATCACACCAACAAGAGTGAGAGAGACGATGTAAAACTGGTAGATTTGTTAGATAGCTTGCCACGGATTGATTTAGAGATGTCGCTAGGGAAACTCACCAGAGTAATACGCCAGAAGACTTGCTTAATGGCGCTGGGCAGAGATTTTCTTGGATTAACTGTTTCTGCTGCCGCCATACCGACCAATTCGGCGCCAGAGAAAGAGAAGGCGGCGTTCCCAAATACCATGCACAGACCTTTGAAGCCATTTGCAAATGCTCCAGGTGCGTGCCAAAATGTGCCTCCAAGGTAGGATCCTCCAGGACCCCCTCCAATGTTGAGAACTACGCCAAGTATGCTACTCATTCGTTAGAATCTATTTGAAAAGGATGGTGAGCAATAGTGGCGCTTACATGAAAGAGATCACGGCGACAACTTTGATAATCGAGAAGACAAATTCGCCTTCACCATATCCTTTAACGCCGAATAAATTGAGACCGATGATGATAATCCAGAATAGAGTGACCCAAACTACAATCGGTATACTCGAGCCCCAGTAGTTGAGAGCAAGAGTAGCTGCTGTAATTTCCAGAGGTACAGTAACAAGCCACTGGAGAACGTAGTTCCATCCTAGTGATATAGAAATTGATTAGATGATGTTTCTTTAAACTTTAATTGTCAGGAGACACTGAGACTATGGACGTACCCATTGCAAAACCCCAAGCAGGGTCTAAAAATCTCGAGCTGTAGACGGCAAACGATCCGGCAACCTATCGAACACATTAGAATTTCGAGAAACACTTCGACAATATCCAAATGTTAGTTACTTACAGGGAATGTAATTGAGAGTTCTCCAAGCGCATGGACCGTGCAGTAAAGCATGGCTCCAATCAATAGATAAGCCACACACAGCGCTCCAGGTCCACCCGTCGCCAATGCGACACCGCTACCTACAAACAGACCTGAACCAATAGACCCACCGATTGCGATCATTTGCAGGTGTCTTCCCTTGAGTTTCCGCGAGAGGGGCGTAGCGGCAACTTTGTGATTCGCACCCTCAACATCGTAATTACCTCCTTTCTTAACGTTGAAGCTATCATGGTCGTAGTATGAAGGATGCGGGCGGAAGCCGTCGACTATTCTCGTGACGATACTCTTCTTCGCTGGAAAATTGATGGCTGATCGAGGTAAATATGTCGTCGGCGAGACAGCTTCGTTATCATAATCAGGCGACGCCGGAACAGACTCAGCCATCGTGCTGATGCTGAGCTTTTTAGCTGTCGAAAAATGCATCGCAGGCTTGTGAATAAGAAGCTACAGGAGAGCGGGGTATTTTTAAGAGATGGTGTCGAATATATGTATCTTGGTCGAATATCGAATATCTTTCCTTTTTCCAAGTGCATCCAGATTTCTCTGTATTGTGGCAATTTGATTTACACCTGTGCCATGCCAATGTACCCGCAAGTGTCGTAACTGGTACTAAGCCGGGTCCTTTGAAAATTGATATAAAATTTTGAAGGTTTGATTCCACGTGGGAGGAAGAAAGCAGTCTGAGAATAAGACCTGAAGATCTTCATCCCATGGGGCGAAGGGGGCAGATATATTAGACGGGATTCTTAGTGTATACATTTTTATCTCCATGGCCCTTTTTCGCACTTGAGGGCGAACCTGGAAATTGGGTACCTGAAATCCAGAGATATTTCGCATGGGAGACAAACGATATCTTAGAAATTCCCATTTTGGATGGTCTATCCGTCGAACATGGTAGGCATGTCGCAGCTTGGAACCAATGGAGTGGAGAAACGAGGAAGGGTACGGTTGGGGATAAATCTGTCAAGGATTCTGCGTGGCACCGATCATGAAGGCGCACATATGGAGAAACATCTGAGTACAAAATCCTGGCGTGTTTCTTCGCCTACGAAATCGTATCTTGTGGAGTCCATGTCTGAGTAGAAACCTGACCTGTTTGGTTGATGTTTGTCGTCCCATTAGTTTGTTCATGCTCCTGTCCAGCCCGCCGTTGAACGGAGAGTCAGGTCAGCACACGAGCAACCGAACCTCAGCCAACCAGCGTTCCTTCTGGCCACGAGGAATGTCTCGGAGCCTTGAACCCTTGCAAAAGCGCCCATGCTTTTTTGGGTGCTGGTCGCCGTTGCCCACAGCCATCAGCAATTAGCAAAAAGTTTTTTCAAGGCGGCACCGCCGCTTTGGTCATAATTTGGGCTCGAAGATGCTGCCTTGAGCAGTGGCACCTTTTGGTTAACCGATCGTCTTCAGATCCAATAGATAGTGACCGGTCGACAGCGCGCTATCACCTTTGTATCCGCTTTGCATTTGCAATATTTAAGCTAGAGTGATGGCAACTTTGCAATGGCCGATTCGGAGTCCTGCGATTCTGACATCCTAACGCTCAACCTTAATATTCAATAGACCTTGTTCAAAATGGCGAATGGTGAATACGAGCTTCCTCTAATAGTCGCGCGAAGCTTCAAATCTGGAAGTTCTCATAGATAAAGGCATTAGCAATCCTAGACTCTGAGCGACGCTTGAGGGTGTCGCCATCCCGTCCTCTGGGGTTCCAATTCTGTGGGTTACCTGGATTTCGCACACCGACATGAGGGGCCACTTGCGGTGGGACCCAAATCACGCCGCCAGAGAATTTTCCATGCATGGTGGAAGTGCAGATTTTTTAGCTTGCTGAACCTGCATATGTCGGCAGCGTCGAAAGGACGCTATTCTGACAGATACCTCCATCCTGCGACTGAGGTCTACGAAAATTTCCTTCTCTAAGCTAGTATATCGCTGGCACCGTGCACCATTGTTACGAGAATGATTACATCAATGTCTTTCAAAGCAAGCGATTCATGGCTGGCGTCAAGCTTTCAAAAGTCGCTAGAGAAGCGTCTTGGTTTCCTCGCTGAATGGACGGAGGATGAGTGATGAGGGAATGCAAATGCGACTCCACTGAAACAGACAGGCAGCAGGTGGCGCACTTGGCTCTGCAAACCACGCCTCCCGTTCCAAACGCAGCCAGTTCCAACCGTGGGCATGCAGACCAGTAGGAAATATTTTGCAGCCTCAGCCAATTCAGAAGATTTCCGATGTGGATCCAACGATCAAAATTGCTTTCTATTTTTCTCAATACAATGCCTTGTTGAGGTATAGCCACGTTTCTTTGTGTTATTGTCTGTGCAGCAGTCCGGAACTTTGCGCCCAGCTCGAGGTGCAATAATGAAGCGCAACGACACACCAGCATATCATGATGTTGATGGCACTATGGCACCATCCGTTCCGTATCTTGCTAGTTTGAAAATCATGCCTACCCACGGCTATTCGGCTTCGACCGAGGTAATCAAATTTACCTTGGTGAGATTGCACGCATTCTGGGACAGTTCGCGTACCGTCGATATCACGTACAAAAAACATGGTAAGAGTGCAATTTCTCGTCTCTGACCTCCTAAATCGGGTATGCAAGCTCCGATCATTCTTGTATATATTGGGCTAGCCCCAATATCATTAGAATGGCTGTGATAATGTATCAAAAGCTCACAATCTCGATCAACCACATGCTATCTGCAAGGGTCATGTTGGGGCAAAGCGTCGGCTCGGAACGAGTTACTTGAGGAAGGTGAGTTTTTCCCAAACTCGGCCGTAAGATTGCTAGAGTGGCAGCGGTATAATCAATTTGGCGTCGGTATCGATTAGTATCTGCAATATTGGTTTTGATAATCACAGAAAGGTTTCAACCCCTAGGAAAGCCCCGAGTAGTCTTCTGACATGATGTGCTATCGACGAGCCGTTAGGCATCATTCCTATGCTGCCGTTCGTCATGTACAATGTGGGTATTGTTTGCCGGATATGTGGTCCGGATCGCTGGAATTCTCATATTTTAGTCGTTGATATTGCTCCGGACCCACTATATCAAACCCTAGATAAGCCCATTCAGGTATCAATCTTCTGAAGCTTTGCACTGGTTCGAACAGTCGGTTCTGGCTGCATCGACGATGTCTCACAAAGAGCCAATGTCTGGTTCCTAAGACATATCGCTATCGCTTATATTTTCCGTGTAAACGAAATACAGTATCAGATTAACATGCATGACCCTTTTTATAACTCCTTCTTCTCTGTAACAGCTTTCTTCTTTCCTGCAGTTGCTTGCGCGCCTTTGTCCAATCCTCCCCAGGCGATCGCCATCACGAGGAGCATACTTACAGCTCCCGTACCATAGGCAATCTCCCTTCCCGCCCACCAATACAGGGTACAAAACAAGACCGGCCCACACGCTCTTCCAATCTGTCCCGATCCTCTAAACCCACCTAGCCTTCTACCTCTATCCTCTTCTCCAACTCTGAAACTGGCTAGTGCGGTAAGTCCCGTGACCACTGTTGCGCTCGTTACCGCCAAAAAGAAAGCGGCGAGATACAGCAATCCTTTACTATCGATCCTAGCTAGTAAAAAGAAACTCGCGGCAGACGCCATTAACCCGGTCTTCACGACAATGTGCGGTGGGGCACGTCGAGTGAATGAGCCTTGAAGTACCGATGCCGTGAGTCCCACAAACCCGAGCAACTTGCCGTTATCCCTCGAGGAGAACGAAAACAGTTCGAATGTCATGAACGTCAAACTGAATTCCATGCCTGAAAATACAAGAAGGAATAGGAAGTGTGTGAGATTCAAAAGGGTTAGAGATTTCTCTTGTGCTTTTGCTGACCCGCCTGTTTTTCCTTTGGACTCTGAGGATGCTGGAGTAGGCGGTTTTGTCTCGGGAAGTCTGAGATAGAGATATAAGGTTTCCGTGAGAATCAGCACTAATGAGAAAGCTGCAGCTGTAGAGAACGGGTTTCCAAGCATCAATGTCTTGCTAGCCAGGAATGCACCGATCATAGGCCCCATTGTAAATGCGATACTGAACGCAACCCCAACGAGAGCTAGCGTAGCACCTCTATTTTCTTCAGTGCTCACGTCAGTGGCGATAGCGATAGCAAGCTGGACATTTCCTTCGGACAGACCGCCTACAATTCTACTCGCTACGAATGTAGGGAAATCAACCGCAAAGACCCATATTAAAACGGAAAGGATGTTCCCAAGCATAGAGTAGAGGAGTGCGGTTCGACGACCGGATTTATCAGATATTGTGCCAATTATGGGAGCGGAAAACGCCTGCAAAAGGGAGAAGAGGGACCCGAGAGCCCCGCCCAAGAGGACTACATCGAAGCGATCGGAGATTGGGCGAGAAAATGAGGCTTTGAATGAATTAAGATAGGCAAAAGTGGTTCGCAAGAGGGTTGGTTCGGAGTAGCTGGCTTCGAGGGATTGGTAGTGCGCGAGAAGTTGGGGGAAGAGGGGTAAAATAAGGGTGAATGATAACTAATTTTCGATTAGCTAAGGAATTCGATTGCGCCAAGAGTTCTCCCAGCGATAGAAGATGTTTGAATATACTCACGAGATCAAGAAGTAGAGAGATAAAAAGGGTGCGCAGAATCTGCTTTCGCAATTCTGGCGTCGGAACTTGGTATGATATCATTATTCTTGGTATGTTAACGCCGGTCAACAGCGCTTATATCATCGGATTTAAAGGTACGAGGGAGAATTAAAGGAACAATGCTCATGAACAGACCCGTATATGCGAGCAAGAAAGACTATATATTCTGTATATAAGTATGTACGAGAAAGAAGTTGGAGAGGTTTGTTGAAAGACGATGTTGTTATTTGTCAGGTCATCATCATGATCGAGATGAACGTATTGCAGAATGCCCTCGCGTCGGATGGTCGGCCAATAAGGAAAGAAGCATCTGCATATCTGGCTCCAAAACAGGGGCTAGCTCCTGCAGTCGCTTTTAATATACCCGCCCGATGCTGACTTTACACCACGCTGACGCCAACCAAGTCCCTCGCAAAGCCTCGATTAAAGTTCCCGATCTTTTTGAAATAGGAGTTTAAACCTTTTCACGATCTTGCATTTTGAATCGGCTTGTAAGGATTCTGGCTGTTGGTTTAGAGAAAGCAACACAAATATCCAAACCATAGCCGCCCCAGCCTTGGGATCTTGCCAACCAAGCCTCTTTTGCGGCTAGGATCATTGCCAAATATTAAAGCTGCACAAACTAATCGGTTTCCCTTTAGATTTTGCCATCATATACTAGTATGCTCAGTTCGAATACAGAAATATACATATAAATGAATATATACTTTAGCACGCCCTTTGATCGTAAATACCAAAATAGCAATGCAATAGACATACATAAAATCCAAGCTTACAGGGGTGCCGCCCCAGACTAACATAAAGTCTCCCGGATCCCACAGTTCATGCTTTATGATTTCGAGAAATCTACTGGTGAACTTCCTTGCAAAGACATCGCTAAGTCTCTTGGCTTATTTTACCCCGGTTGCATTTACGCGCAAAATGTGCCTAGATCCAGTTAAGTTGAGCAATCCGCGAGATATTCGATGCATGCAGCATATCTTAAGTATACTCGTTACACGAAATCACGCTTAGATATCAGAAGCCTATATAAGAGACCGTAGTAGGAATTCCAAAGAATCCTTATTATATCATATTATTGTACTATATAACGTAAGAAATAATCGGCAAGTCAGACGGGGTAATGCAACAGCCGAGGTCAACGCTAGAACCAGACCGACAGTCCCCACCTTGTACGTCTACCCCGCGATTTGTTCCCGAACCACGGATAAAACGGGCAATTTCTCAAAAATCTGAGAATATTATATATTGAAGAGAAATGTCCTCTTTTTGTGATGTAGAATCTCTATTCCTTCATTTCAAAATCCGGAAACCTCTTGCTGTAATTTTATCAAGTTCATTACTAGATTCAACTCCAACAACACCATGAGCACCTCAACTCGTGAAAACTATTCTGTTCCGCAAGAAGCATGGGAGGTCCTTCAAAGAGGGATTCTAGAAAACCCATTGCTAGGAAATATACCAACAGAGTTGAAGTCGCTTACCAAAAACCTCCACTTCGAGGGATCCGATAAACCAAGCATCCCAATCAACTGGAGATTTGCGGAAAGCATTACAGCTCTCAAGGGGCTCGAAGCTTTGATGCTTAACCTTTTGATTACTCGCAAATATAATTCACAACCAGTGGATGTAACCATAAATACGTATGTGTGATCACCTTCAGAAAAAATGTTAGCATGAGCAACCGGCTTACCTATCTAACAATTGGAAACTGTAGAGATCATGCTGCGTTATTTATCCTGAGTCCAGTTGTCGCTCAAATCATCAAGGATGGAAAGCCTGTACCACTCCTTTCGTATTCTGAAAAACCAGCAGATGTCGACAGACTTTTCCCAGATGAAGACAAGCACCGTGCTGGCCCTTCTCCCCATAGAGGCCGAGCCACAAATATTTATGAAACAAAGGATGGCCGATTTTATCATTGTCATGGTAAGTCGTGGTTAAATAAATTATTCATATTTTAGCTAGGCACAGAGTTTCTAACCCGAACATTTTATTTTAGGCGGCATGAACCCCGAACCGACCCTTACCGCCTTAGGTTTGCCGCTAGAGGGAGAGCCTGATGATACGATGGCCGATCCTGATGGGACTGCACTCAACCGATTCAAAACCGCAGCCTCAAAGTTCGATGCCAATACCCTGGATGAGGTGATAAATGAAAAATACAGACAAGCAGGAACAATATGCTATACTTCAGAGGAGTACTTCAATACTCCTCACGGCCAAGCTAACAGTAAAGTCGGGCTTTACGAGATTTTTAAACATGAAAAGTCGTCTCAGCCAGCATCATGGTGGAAAGATGATGCATCCTACCCATCATCCGCAAAGAGACCACTCGCGGGTCTTAAAGTCGTGGACTTGGCAAGAGTCATCGCCTCACCCGCTATCACTCGTGCTCTTGCAGAAATGGGTGCTAGTGTTATGCGTGTGACGTCTCCGCAAGTCACAGATTTTTCCTTGTTTCACCATGATTTGAATTGGGGTAAATGGAACTGTCATTTACATCTTAAGAATGAAGAGGATAAGGAGAAGCTTAGAGAGTTGATCCGAGACGCTGATGTTGTTGTTGACGGTTATCGGCCTGGTGTTATGGAGCGGTTGGGTTTTGGTCGTGAGGCAATATTTGAGCTTGTGAAAGATCGTGGATATGGTATCATACACGTTCAAGAAAATTGCTATGGATGGTATGGGCCTTGGAGCCATCGCAGCGGGTGGCAGCAGATTAGCGATGCGGTATGACTAGTATCTCCTTCTTAGTTCTCAACGAGGAAAGCACTGGTTAACCTGGTCTTTCTAATCTATAGTGCTGTGGGGTCTCCATGGGATACGGCAAAGCATTGGGCCACAATGAACCCGTGACGCCGATTTTCCCAAATTCTGACTATTGGTAAGCCCCCCCAAATAAACCAGACTCTAGAAATTTGGAATAAGAGATTTGAAAATTGCTAAATTATTGCAAGCACCGGTGTTTGTGGCTCTATTGCTGTATTACAAGCGTTGATGGACCGCGCAGAAAAAGGTGGAAGCTATGCCGTTGATGTAAGTGTCCGCCGTAGCTATATTTATGTCTAAAATCATTAATAATTAACTAGGTGGCTTTAAATTATTACTCCCAATGGCTCGTCAAATCATGCGGCGAATATCCCAAGGGTGTTTGGGAAGAGGTCTGGGGTCGACATGGGAACCATAGCTACCGACACTATGAGCCTATGATGATATCTCTGCCTGCAACGATCGGCCTTCTTTTGCAAGTTGATAGAGAGATATTATTCCAGCCAAAGTTTTTCGAAGCTCGTAGAGCGGAGAACTTGGGAGAGACGTTTGCTGTAGTCAAGCCGATAGCGCAGTTTAAGGATAATGCCGTGGAACTCAAGTATAATGTTGGCACTCGAGGGAACGGAACTGACAAAGCGGTTTGGCCAAAGGATTTGACAGTTCAGGTTGTTACTGGGGAAAATTGACCGAATTGAATCTCAGAAAGCCCCTAGGCGCTGGATGTTTTCTGGTACATCTGGTGCAAAACGCTAACACAAAACAGCCGTTGGGCATTGTTGGAAATTGTACAGTAGCAACATTGAATTTTGGATATTCAACGGAACCGTATCTGGTTCTAAATTGGAAAGTGTTTTTTATAATACACTTAAAATGTGATGCTTCTTGAAGTAACTATGTTAGCGTTAAGCTTTCACATCTGGTTTCTCAATTTCGGTTTCGAATCAAAATGCTTGTGTAACTTTCAACTATATTTTAAGGGATCCTCTACCTCTGCCAATAAGAAAAAACATAAAGCCACAAATCAAATCTTACAGCTTTCTTTATACCTTCATCGACCCCGAAACAACGGTAATCAATTATTCGCAACGTTCATTCCTTCATCATGGAATCAGAAGGACCAATCAATTCAAACCGCCCAATCCGTGTTGTCATTATCGGTGCAGGCGCAAGCGGTCTTCTCATGGCATACAAGCTTCAAAGAAACTTCGACGACATTGAACTCCAAATATACGAGAAGAACCCAGATGTCGGGGGTACCTGGTACGAAAACAAGTATCCTGGTTGTGCTTGTGATAATCCATCGCACACCTACGTTTGGGTAAGTAATAGAACATTAACTCTTCCCTGCATGCCATCAATTCTGAAGACGGAATTGTGTATTAAAATTACTAATCTCTCCACAATGAGAAATATAGTCATTCGACCCAAACCCAAACTGGACCGCAACCTACGCCTCTTCTGCCGAAATTCTGGCATACTTCAAATCCTTCCAATTTAAACACAACCTTCAATCCAAAACCCTCCTCAACCACACCCTCTCAAGCGCAACGTGGCTCTCATCATACAGCCAATGGCAGCTCGAAATCCAAGATACTCTAAACAGTAACACAAAGCAAGATACGTGCGATATTCTCATCAATGCTACCGGTGTCCTCAACGACTGGAAATGGCCGGATATCCCTGGTCTCCACTCCTTCAGCGGCCCACTGGTCCACACTGCAGCATGGGATGAAAAGTTGGACATCAAGAATAAACACGTAGGATTAATAGGGAACGGATCGTCGGGTATGCAAATCCTCCCTGCTATCCTACCCGAGGTCTCGAAATGTACTATATTCATCCGTGAACCGACTTGGGTTTTACCTTTTGGACCTGATGGTACTGTTCCACGCGAGTTCAGTAATAAGGAACGAGAGGCTTTCGCAGCTGGGGATGGTGGGGATTTGCATAGTTATAGAAGATGGTTGGAGCATAGGATGAACCGAGCGTTTCCAATTTTTATAGGTGATAGTCCTTTTCAGAAAGGTGTTCGAGATATTTGTGAGGCGCATATGCGAGATGTTTTGCAGGATGAGTATCTTGAGAGCAAAATAATTCCTGAGTGGGCAGTTGGGTGTCGGAGGTACGTCCTGAGTATAAATCGATCAATTTACAACGTTTCATTGGACGAACAGGTAACTGATTCGGCCAATTTTTTAAAGACTCACTCCTGGTGTCGGCTACCTCGAAGCTCTGAAAGATGAGAAGACCAAAGCCGTATTCGGACAAATAGCAAAGATCACTGGTAACGGCTGTGTAACAACAGACGGAGTCGAACATCCGGTCGATGTTCTGGTTTGCGCTGTACGTACCTTAAATTTAGCAACTGACGCGCCTGATCTCTCTCCTAACTCGGCTTATTATAGACTGGATTCGATACTTCTTTTATCCCTAAATTCCGGTTAGTCGGTAGTCATGGCCACGAATTGGCTGACCAATGGGGAAATGAACCTAGAAGTTACCTAGGCGTCGCGGCAGCAGGGTTTCCAAACTACTTTATGCTCATCGGTCCCAACAGCCCCGTCGGAAACGGGCCCCTTCTCATTGCTATTGAGGGTATATTTCCAGATGTCAAAGCCGGAATCTTCTTCTACAGGATAGATGCAACATCCTAGCTAACTCGAGCGCAACTATAGCACAAGCGGATTACATCTGCCGCATCATAACTCGGATCCAACAACATGAAATCAAATCAATCAAAGTCAGAACGGAAGCTGTAGACGATTTCATAGCCCACAAAGACCAATTCATGGAGCGTACGGTTTGGCAGGACTATTGTCGTTCATGGTACAAACGTGGCGCAGCGGACGGTAAAATCACAGCGTTATGGCCAGGGAGCACGTTGCACTACATAGAGTGTCTGAGAGATGTACGGTACGAGGATTATCATGTTGAATATATTGGGAACCGGTTTTCGTATCTCGGTAACGGCATGACAAGGTTGGAACTCACAGAGGATGCAGATTTGGCGACATATATCCGTAAGCGAGACGATGGACCAATCCTTGGATCCAAGTTTATGTGTACAAAGGCCAAAGCAGAGTTGAACTCCGGTTCTGCGCTTGAGAAGATAGGTTAGAATGGGAAAGTAGGTTGATGAATGTTAGAGTAGATGGATTGCACTATTTTACAATTTTGCAACCCATTGCAGCCCGATAAATAGCTTTGATATTCGAAATTAGGCTAGAATAGTAATATATCAATCCGGTTTGTATCAATTCAAGAGTGGTCTCAAATCAAGCTGTTCAATATCTTGAACTGCCACCTGCAAATCCTCAAAGACGTCGCAACCCTTGTGACTGACATCATAGCCGTAAGCCTGTCCATGACCCCTATTAGGCTCTGTGGTTGTTCCAAATGTTTCTCTAAAGACTTCGTAAATCTCAATCAAGCTTTGGAACTTGAGCTTGGTATCTGGATACCCTAATTTGAGTTTCAACTTGAAGAGCTTTCCAAGCTGGTAGATATCGCATTGATCAGCGATACAACTAGTTGCTTTGCAAATTCGAACGTTCCTAGCCATCGAATTTCGAAACTTGGAAACCTTTCCTTCAATAGAATCGATCAGTTGTTTGATCAGGATTTCTCGTTGGGCCCACAATATTTCTACCATTTTTTCCATATTAGCATCTGCTTATATCTCGTTTCATAAAGAAGCGAATGTTTATACCTTGAACCCAAACAGACATCAAAGGCTGGAACACCACACCATCAACTTCGAACAAATTCTCCTTCATTGAAACTCTTATATTCAAAATTGCAGTATGCCCACACTCCTCCGTAATATTGTTAAACCCAAAGACATGTGCGATCCACAACCACTTGACACAATCTGCCGCCTTGTGGCTTTCAATGCCCGTGGTTTTATGCAATGGTAATATTGTACGTTTACCTCTGGCGGCAACCATCGAAGTCACGCCGCTATTCGTGGCTACAATCTCACGGGCAGAGCAGTGACTAGGACCTGGCCACAAGCTCTTCACCCAGCTATCCACCGAGGGTAGAACGGCTTCTTGTAGCTGATAGGCATCGCAGAACAAGGCGAGGTTGTACAACTCTGCTAAGGTGAGGGTTTTGGCATTCAAGGAGTTTTGATGATGGATGATATTCATAACCATAAAAGCTTCGTCGAAACAAGATGTGATAAAGCTGATTTTCTTGAAATTGATATTATCGTTGCTAATTTGGCTGGAAGTTGGGGTTTGCTTGAGTGTTTCTCGTAGGAGTGGTGAGGCAAGGGATAGAGCTTTGGAGCATAGGAGGAGAACACCGATCGGTCCGTCTTTTGAGGCATCCGTGTTAGATTTTGGTAGATAGCAAGTGGCAAGAACGTCACCCGTTGGATCGACTTCACAATAGGGAAGTTCCAGTGCATCTTCTTCGGTCTTCTCTTCTGTTTCCTTCTTCTCCTCTGGTTCGGGTTTATTTTCGGACTTCGTCTCAGATTTCGCATCCAATTTAGATTTTGATAGCTCTTCAACTTGGGCAGTTAGTTTTGCGAGAAGTGCTTCAAGACTAGTATCGGATTTTGGTTCATCAGGGTCTTTTGGATTTGGTTCTGGTTGAGTCTGTGGCAAAGGCTTCGATTCTGTAGCTGGTGCGGATTCTATGATCGGGTTCAATTCTATGACCGGCTTTGAGTCCGTACCTGAGTTGGACTCAATGCCGTTTTCTGAATCATCAGCAGTCACTGGCGTCCCGGCAGCCGTCTCCTCCGCTGACGCAGCCGAATCCATTTTGAAGTTACCAGAGGAGCTAGCGCTGGTAGAATGTTAGGATCAGACGTGATATTGATAACGGATAGGAATCGATGGTTTCTTTTATCAAAAGTGTGAAGGAGTGGGAACGGTGCTTATCGGACGGTTAAATCTGAACGGCTTGAAGAAGGTTGATGGATTTTATAAATTCAGGCATCACATTATTCATTGATCCTTGTTCTGCCTGCGGCAATGCAATGCATTGATTGATGCAGTCTCGGGGCCAACCATCTTGCTGCCCGTAACTGCAGGTGCAGCGGTTGAGGTTTGCCTGTGTCAAAGGATGCAGCACGCACAGCGGTGGCACAGCGACAGGTGAAATTTATATGTAACAAAGAGACTTTCCCAATCAAATAAGGAAATTAGACTTGTTACCTCAAGAACTCAGAAAATACAAGCTAAAAAATTGGTATCTCACTTTCTGCTCCTCGGTCAAGGCTCAAGGGAAATCGAAAGTACAAATATCGCAGCATTTTTGTATAGCCTTGGTAGGTATAGATACCAGCCTTGTTGCGGGTACATACTATTTCTATCTAGTTTCGGCTCAAAGCTAATGGTTGTAAACTCTGGGATCCGCCTATAGCCTAGATCCTTCTTTATTGGAACCCAAAGGTCTAGATGCCTCCAACTAACTGAGCCTTGTCTCAGACAATCTTACATTCCAACAACCCATCAATCTCTAGCTCTGTTAAGCCGATAGAGCTTAGCCCTCCCGACGTCATGGTCGCGTTGCTTGTTGGAAAGCCGTTGCCAATACATAAGAATGGTATTTGTTCCAGCGCCGGGTTTCACAGGATCGCGGATGGTTATCGATATCAACGTTGATTGTCTCAGTGCTATCTACAGTCAGACGTTACTTCTCGAAACAAAATTCACATACGACCATCCCATAAAATTACTCAAATGTTTTCAATTAGTTATTTTGATTAAATACTTTAGTATTATAGTAGTAGTATACATTTCTTTTTGTCAGTTATTCCAGTATATGGGTAGTAGTAATTTATCGCGCGCCAGACATGAAAAAGAGTGTGTAAGTATCCGCACGAATTTCTTGAAAACAAAAACTCCAAAAAACACCATGGCAAAATGATCCCATTATTATACTATGATTTACCCCCCACGTTCGATTCAAGTCCTCTCCACAAGATAAAAAGGAATGAATTGTGAGATGAAGACGAACTCGAACGACAAACTTAAAATCAAAACAAAGGAAAATGGATGATCGATCCGTAACTTAATTGTAACAAGAGAAAGAGAAAGCGGAAGCATAACAGTACTCGACAAAGCCTGCTAACCACGCAGCTTCGTCAAGCAAGCTAGCTTCAAATCATCTTGTCTTCTGCGGTGAACGTAAGAGGCACCTATTCGGCTTTTTGCAACATTGCATTATGCCCCTCGTTGTTCCCAATTCAACATGATTAAGGTTGATTGTTTAATGAGAAAAGAGACAGGAAGAGAAAAGGGAAAAAGGAAATAAGTGTCGGCGTATTGCCAAAGAAGGTGATTCAAGGCAGGCATTTCTGAGGTGCAAATGCATGAGCCCTGTTTTGAAAGCAAAAAAGATGAAAAGAGTAAACGAACCGAAAAAGGCCGCCGTTGGGTATCGCCAGAAAGATACAGAATTCAGAAGGTGAACACCAGGAGGTTAGTAGAAAGGAAATGAAAAAAGCAATCCGTTCGCCAGAGTAATGCATGGGAATCAGATAAAAAAAAAAGGAAAGAGGTAAAAGTGGAGAAAGGTTGATTAAAAAGATAAAAGTTGTAGCTTCAAAGGAAGCATCCATTAAAAAGGGTATAGTCGTCGAAAAAAAATTGATGCAGAATCGAAGGAAGAAAGAGCAAAAGTTGGCAAGACATTTTGGATTGAAAGAATGTCATAGCCTTTTCAAACCTTTGGGTGCGACACCCTTAGTCTTCGCAGCCATATTTTTCGAATAGACGACACTTTTGGGGACTTTCTTTGGTCTTTCCAACATTGCCTTTAGAGTGTCCGGTCTCTCGACTTCCACGCTCCGTCTCTTAGCAGGCGGTGGGGACATACTCCTATCAACTTCCCCCCGGATATCGGTCTCCAAACTACCTTCTTCATTGGCTTCATCGAATGTGCGTTTCCCAAGTGGGCTAGACGATCGAGAACGGCTCGCTGATGGAGTCATGACGGCGTTTGTATTTTCTTTGCCTTGTCTGGTGGAGTCTACAGAAGATTTTGGGGCGTGTGATTTGTGACTATGGGGTGTAGGAGTGTAAGGGTTGGCTTGTGGATTGGAGTGTTCCTTTGTGGGGGTGTGTAAAGCATTATCCCCATGATAGGCGCCATCTCTAGGAGGGATTGACAGAGCTGCAGGGTGATGTTCATCAGAGATACGTCTAGTGGAGCTCGAAGAACCAGGCCTTCGCGCGGACGACGTGGATGCGTTCTTCTTATGTTTCGCAATCGGTGTGACGGTAGCGGACCCGGCAGAAGCTTTGGATTCTCCGTCGGCCTTTTGGCGCATGGACTTAACAGTGCTTTTGAGATCAGCAGGGATGGCGGCGTGAATCTTAGTCATGAGCTTGGCTTGTCGAGAAAAGGCCCTATAATCTTCTTCCGCTAATAGACCGGCCTCAGAGTTCAATGCGCTTGAGGGATTGGGATGGATGAGCAGACTTCTGATGACTTCAAGAACATCTCTCAGCTGAGTGGAGGGTGTCCAGCTTGTTTTTAGAGTGTCGACGCAAACCTCGCCGGTCTTTTCATCCACGTTCGGGTGCCATATTTTTGTTTTAAAGTTGGCAGTGGGAGGCGTGTTCGGATAAGAGTCGGTGCACTTTAGGGAAATGCGAAAGGCGCCAGATTCAAAAGGAGTGCCGACAGGGCCAATTAGGATGACGTCGAGAATGAATAGGTCGTCATTGGGAGATTCGACGAGAACGTAATCGGGAGGCGGTGAGTTGTTTATTGCGGCGTGTTCGGAAGCCAGTCGGCGAAATATTTTTGCCTAGAATTCATGTCAGTATGCGATGAAGATGAGAGTCATGATGAGATGAGGTAAGTACCATGATGGCGATGGGGATGAAGGTTTAGGAAGATATTATGCGGTGCAATCTGGGGTAAATTAAAAAAGGATAAAGTGAATTGATTATATGACACGGTTATAGAGGGAGCAGCTTTGCATTGGTTCGTCGAGGGTGGGAGGAGCAGCAGCGGCAGGCGGTGGCTGGGATTTGTATCGAGGTGGAGGCCTCAGCGACGGTCGGTTGGGATGGAGATACGGATGAGATGGAGAGCGCGACCAAGCGATGGCTGGTGCGACACAAGTAATATCGACTAGTAGGCGATGCGATGAAGGATGAAGGATGAGGTTTTGAGAGAGCGATGGTGATGTCGCATTATTCGACGGGATGAGGAAGGGCGAAAGGAAGGGGGGGGCGGCTCTAACAATTAAATGAACGAGCGAGCGACAGATTAACCCGAACAGCTTTAGCTGCTTGGTGCTTAGCAGATTATCGACGATAGTCCGATGGGGGCTTCCTTTTGTTTACGTTTTGTTGTTGTTTTTGCGCTGCGTTGTTGTTGACCTTGATTATTTCCTATTCGGGCAATGTTATTGTTCACTTTACACGGATCGCCAGCCAATCACAGCCCGACAACACGCGTGCAAGGCCGAGGTACGTACCGTAACCCCTGCACCCCGGTCATCCTTCTCTTCTCTTCTTGTCTCGTCTACCGCACGCACCACCCAAACATGGCCGTCTATTCCCCCCGATAACTGCGAATTAACAGCCTATTTTCGTCCCGTCTTTCGTCGCACATTTCGAAAATACACTAAAAAGAGGGGTCGTCGCTCAAAAGAATGTAAACATCAGTCAACTGAGTCTACGATAGCGTCGGCGCTCCTTCGAACCACCGTCGTTTGTTTTGGTATGCACCGATTACCCTGGTTAGTCTGGTATTCCATGGTCATGATGGCGAATGGTGGGTGCCCTGCTGATACCTTCCCCTCCACGCTCCATCCCTTCTTCAGCTTAGATTCTTTCTTTCTTTCATTCTTTCCTCAGTGATTCTATTTCTGTACAGCGGTAGACACACCCAAAGTAGCTCGAAGCAAGTAGCCAAGTCTTTTGTCTTGTAAGCTTGTACGATTCTAATCTGATTATCGCTCGCTTTGTGATTCTGCTCGACGTGAAACGTCGAAATCTCGGTTCCACTGAAACATGCAACCAACCCTCGTTTATCCATCCAACCGAGCGCCATTCGAGTCAAGATAGAAAGTGACGCCTTTGACGATTCCAAGACACATATATCAATGCATGTACAAAGCATATCGGCTGCCCGCAGCGGAATCCAGCGCTGCCATTCGATCTTATCGATTTCTTCCTGCATGCTTGTTTATGTTTTCTCGTCCCCTTGCCGTGTGTGTCCATGCACATATCCAGGATCCAGCCGAGCCGTGTATGTAAAATACGAAACGAAATGCACGTAAACAAGCAGAAGCACACAATCACATATACACATACCCCACTTCCATATCTACATTGCACAGATAGAAGGATTCAGTAAGCATTTACGTCAGAGTAAACTCGATCGCGAGATTTGTGTATCAAATCGCGCATGATCTTTGACTGGTTGAATCGTCTTGGGGACGTGAATCCCTGTGTCAGTTATTTGTTTCAAAATCGCTACTAAATTTACCAAATCCGGTAAAAGTGAAGAGTTTCAAGACTGAAATCTGCGCTGAAAGAGGACGCGAACATTGCTATCATCGACATGATACGAGGATATTATCAACTGCGACTGCGACTAGACAATAAACAATAGCAATAGGTAAGCTTAATAGTCGTTGCTATGCCAAAAAATGCTCGTCTGAAGAACTTCAACTATGCAAACCAGCCCAATGATACCGAGGATACCAAAAACCCAGTCTAGAAAAGGCATATGGTTATGAGTGAAACAAGAAAAACGTCGCTGCAAATAACAATGCTAAGAATGCGAATCACTGGTCGCTGGCCCCGTTCATCGTTGGTGGCTCATCGGTCCTAACAAACACCGCCACAGCACCCTTAAACCTCATCCCTTCGTCTTTGTCTGTAACTCCAGAAAACGGTATCCCAACTATCAAATCCGATTTCTTGTCACCATTTATATCTACCACCGCCAGGGATGCCCCAAAATGTGCCTAGATTGAAATTTTAGCAGGTTTCTTTGATCGTAATATCGCAAAGAGACACATACCTTTTCTTCAGACCCGGAGAGCAGTTGTGCCGTCGTATACTCCATGAAGATATCAGAAAATAGCTCCCCGATAATAACCTGTCTGGCAGCTCTCGCGGCCGTAGGTTTCCAATGCCCATCCCCATCCGCAATCGCCCCAATATCAACCCACCAAACCGCCCCCCTCTCACCCTCTGCGAAGGGACTGCTAACCCATAACCCCCCTTCCGCATCATCACCCTTAAGCACCATCCCAAACTTCCCAAACTTCTCTGCTTCCTTGCTCTTCACCTTAGCCACAAGTGCGGCCTCATTCTTCAAGATCCTAAATATCGCAACATGACCGATCTGATGCTCGTCATTCGGTGCACCGACGGCCAGCCACTCCTTCCCCGTAGGACTAACCCCACTCTCCAACCCCCACCCTCCAAACCCATCCTTCTTCATGCCCCAAACAGCATACTCGAATACCAATCCTCCCACCCCATCATCCCACTTGAAAAAATACACCTTCCCCCTCCCAGGGGCACCGACACCTATCGTCCGACTCTTACTCATCCAAACCAATGACCTCCCAAACCAATCATAACTATTCTGATCGCAATCCTCTCCCTTCTTCTCCCACTCCGGCAAAGTAACCCTCACAACAGCTCCATCCACAACCTCATCGCACCCTTTTAACGCATTCTCAACCAGTACTCCGATCCTCACGACCGCCACTTCTCCCTCCGCGAGCTGCAACCCACACCCACTCCTGTTACCATCAGCATATGGCATCCCGAGCACCAACTCATCCTCCCCATCGCTGTCGATATCAGCTGCGAGGACCACACTCCCAAACTCCCGTTCTCCAACCCGATCACCACCAGGTAAATCATCAAACGAAAGTCTCAGAATCCTCTGCGGTCCCTTAAACACATCCAGATACCCCGCGGGAATGAACCCGATCTTTGGAGATGACGAGTTGAATATCTTGGGTCCCGGTGCCGTTACCACATTGTATACTCCTGATTTGAGCCTGACTGGCGTCGTAGCAGCCCCAAACCTGGCGTTCGGATGATTTGGTATGGCGTTCGTGATGTAATCGTTCAGTTTGACCTTTTCTAGTATAGTTTTGCGGTTATCAAAGTATCCCTTTGCGTGACACACCTTCTCCGTCTTGTCGTCACTCGGTGGTGAGAGGATATGAGTGTAGTCTGATCTCGATGTGGTTTTGAGAAATTGAAGTTGTGGTAAACTGATAGATGGGTGGGGTTGGTCGTTTAGGATCTCCTTGAGGTCGATACTGTACACCGCACCACCAGCAACGTAATCCTGATCCTCTGTCTCCACGAATGCCGAGGCGGTGAGTTCTATCGATTCGGCTTGGGCTGTTTTAATATCGATACCATCCAGGATTTGCTTGGTCCCTAGGTTTCCAATGCTGAGATAGGATCCGAACTTTGAAAAAGGTTTCCCGGTGGATAAATACAATGGATCCGTGAAACTGCCAGGGAATGGCGACGGTGTCGGTTTTGGAGTGCCGACTTTGTTGCCCTCTATCCCCACATCTTCATTATAATCCTCAAAATAAGGTAGCTCATCGGGGACAAAAACCTCCTCGGATCCCAATCTCTCATCTTCATCGTGGTATATATTTTCCTCGTAACGTTCCACAAGCTTCCTCAACTTCTGATTCCGTATTACTTCATTGTAAACTCCTATATGCGTATACGTATTCCCCACATTCTTTTCGCCATCCTCACTAAAGGGTAGTAATGGCGGATTAGGCGGTTCAATCTTCCCTCCATTCCGACTCTTGATCAATTTAAACGTATCGCACAAGTCCCACCCATCGCTCGCATCCCCTCCATTGCTATCCCACATCCACTCCGTCAGGTTCCTCCAACACCACACCGCTGTTCCTGCCATTTCATCTAGTCCGCCGAGGTAGTACTCGTCGAAAAATTCAATCATGGCGGGACTCTTCTCAGCGTAGGTATCATACATGGCCCCACCCGCCGACACGAGCGCCTGCATTGCCGCGAGACCCCTAGCCACGCAAAAGCTGAAGGTGAAACGATTGACAGTCGAGATGCCCATGTTTTCATATATTTGAAGTATATCAGCCGTCGGTATCCACCATGTCTTTTCCACCCAGGATTTGGAATCGGGTACGCCGTCCATGCGATGGGCGAGGATGATGTCTCCGGCGGTGTCGGCGAGGGTGTGTGCATCGGAATAGGAAGCAGCAAAGTCGATGCCAGCGATCATGCGGATGAAGCCGTTGTACATTTTTAGAGAGTGCCATGTTGCATCGGAGGAGGCATGGAGGGTGACCGAGAAGATGAAGGTTAGGAGTTTGTCCTTGTGGGCTTGATCTTCCTCTGACATGAATGTGCCGTTCGGCCAGAGGGTGTTTTTGGTGAAGATTGGCTCATCATCGCTATCGTTTTGAATATAGAGGGGCCCGTATGTTTTGTGGAAGTGACGAATGGAGGCGACAATGAAGGGGGGCCAGTGAGCCGCTTCGGCGGGGACATCATTGGAGAAGCAACCGTAGCCCCAGTCAGGAAAGAAGGCACCAGCTTGGGCGGCGGGACGGGTGTATGGTCGGGAGAGAATGTCATTGATGTAGGCGTGGTGGAGCTGAAAGGGAGAAGAGTCGTCCGAGGAGGATGGGGAGATTGAATAAAGTGAACGAGCGCGGCGGAGGACCTCGTTGTGGGTTCTACACATTCACGCACGACATTTACAATTAGCCAAAATTGATGTAAGCAAAAGCAATATTAGATATTGGGTAAAAAAATACTTACAAGACACCGCAGGCGTTTGATAGCCCTGAGAGGAAGTGAATTGAGATTGAAAGGTAGGTAGATACCAGTGAAGGTATTCGAAGAAATATCATGATTGTTTTCAATACGCCCACCCGGCGTTTTTCTTAGCTGTCCAGCTTTGTTCAGGGGTGTGACGAAGACGCGGCACCATCCATTCTAGAAATAAGATGGCTCGATCAGTTCAATGCTCGATATATGTAAAGATGAAACACGAAGGGCGGGGATGCCGTACTGATATAAGTGTAAGATGGGTGCGACCATGCTGGCCTGGCGATTGATGCAATGTAATGATCGATGGAGTAAGACCTATACGAGGTAGGTTGGATGAAATGTTATATCAACTGCACCGCCGTCCATAATAAGCTTCCGCCAGGGCTCGGAGAAGCCAATCAATCAGTCATCGTCATCAAGTCCTCATGCAAGACGGGCAATGATGCATTGGCGGAAGAAGCGAGCCTATCAACGGCCGGCTAGTGGGTGGGGATGGGATCTTGAACCGGGGCCCCTCCTTTGAGCTTCAAATCGTTTATGCCCTGGTTGGAAATTTCTTGGGGATGTCATGGAGATAGACTGAGCTAGAGGTGGAATATAAAAAGTATTCTATGCTATGAGATTGACATTTCTGAGTAGCAACATCCAAGGAGGGCTACCGCGCATATTATACGTGCTTGCAAGATTAGTATCCACCCAACCATCAATGATGGACAAGAAGAGCACTCCCACATTATTGTGTATCAATCGATGCTCGGACGGGACGTGCGTAAGTGCAACGGATGCCTGGCGATTGCGCACCGGGAGGCCGAAGGAAGTGAACTGAACCCAACCGGAGGAAGGGACGGGAAGGCTGCCTTATTGCAGATTAATAATGGCGATATGATCCTGATCCTACTCGAACCGTATATATAAATATCTCCATCGCCGGTTGGATTATTCTCCCTACCCGTCGCCGATATAAAAACCATACTATCCCCTTGTATTTGGAGAAAAAAAAGGAGAGCTAGAGAGAGAGGGTAAGCTGTTGTATACAAGCTCAAATTAGAGTTAAGGCTCGGTGATACCATCCCATCAAACCACAACCTCCATCTGTCTACGGCTTCAACATCGCCACCATTGAAATCATCGGCATCAAAGACTACTTGAGTATATACAAATATAAACTAAAACTAGTCTAAATGGATAATCCACCGCCGCCGGGTTTCGATGAACCCAATCAGGTCCTCCTACGAGGCCCAGCTCCCATTGCCAACAGCAGCAGCCTGGATACCGACGCCCCTCCGCCCGCAGCCGAACCTTCGTCAACCAAACCAGCGTACATAGATACCACCTCCGGAGCTCAAAGCAGCTCCGCCAAAGATCAGTCACCGTCTTCTCCACCTCCTCCGCCGCTGCAGAAGCGACGGACCAGCAGTTTCGAATACAAAGAAGACGGTCCTTCGCAGTATGACACTCTCAAGCTGACCTCCAAGGGTAAGTCGTCCTCCCCGCTGCGCCCAAAAACAACACATTCCTACCCACCTTCAAACATCCACTATCTCCTGCTATCTCCATATGTACACCAGACATATAAAACATATATCGGTACTGACAATGATTCTAACGTCCCATTGAATTGATAGGAGACAAACCCCTCTCCCCAGTCTTCCTTGACCTCCTCCGCGCCAAAATCCGTGAAGCAGAACGCCAGCTCCATTTCGCCCTCCTCTCAACCTCCACCCGCGACCGCCACGATGCCTCCAAACGCTGCTCCTGCGCTCTCGCCGAACTCGACTACGTCCGTTCCCGCGTCTACCTCCCCCCTCCCATCCAACTTCTCAAGACCCGCATCCTCCGCTCAACAGCCCTGACATCCCTCTACCTCCACGGTGGTGTCGAAGGTACTAGCGGCGACCGCGTCCTCGACGCCAAAAAGGCCGAAAGTCTAATCCAACGTGCCTTCCAAGTCCTGGGCGAACTGATTGATTGGGAAAGAGTCAAAAAACAGGGTGCGGCCGTCGAAATGCTAGAAGAATTTCTTCCCATGTGCTACTTTAACGAGCAGCACCCTCCCCCTAATACCGCCGCTGCCGCACTCGACAGCAAGGAAGAAGGAGAACAAGGAACCGTAGATTTCGCGGAAACAATGGCGCTATGGTATCAAATGATGACAGACCACGCCCGCATCACCCTCTCCAAAGCCCAATTCAAACAATCAACCTACTCCCGCAAAGAAATCAAACTCGAAAACTACGCCAAAGCGGCCAAAATGTTCGCCGTGGGATTGGAGGGACTGAAAGAAGTCTACGAAGGTCTCGACCATACCGATTCCGAATACCTCGACTATAAAAAGAGCGGTGACGAAGGGTTGCAGCAGGTTATTGATATTGTGGTTAGAGAGTGGAAGCAGGATGAGCTTGTGGAGATCGTAGAGTCCACTTCCAAGATTGACTGCGAGGATATCAAGATTCGGATTGTTAAGGCGCGGTTAAGGGCGTCTGAGAGGGAAGTAGAAGAGAAGAAGCGACAGCAGCAGGAAATAGATGATGGCCTCGGACCGCCGAAGACTCCTGCTTTGGATGATAATGAAGATGGGGAGGGATCACCAGTGAAGGATAAGGGAAAGGGAAAGGCAAGAGCGGAGGACGGTGATCGTATAGTCACACCAATTAGCCCTAAGCCTATATCTGCTAAAGATAAAGGGAAAGGTAAGGCGGTGATACTCAATAACGAAGACGAGGAAGGCAGAGGGTTGCCGTCTTATTCGGATGCCCAGGCTCAGAGGACAAAGGAGGATGAGTGGGTGATTGTTGAGCCGAAGAACTGATTCACAAGGATTGTTTTTGCTTCATACACTACTATCCATCACCGTATCATCTAATATATTTTCCTTAGCGGTCACTCCCTTTCCTTATCTTTATCTTTTTGGTTTTGATTTTGATATTGGGGGAGCTTTGTTCCCAGAGGAGTTTTTAAGTCTATTTTCAATTTGCTTTAAGAACTAGGCGTTCTGTGGATTAGTTTTGCTTAAAATGCTTTTGTATCAGGCCTGGGACCCAAAACTAGCAGTTCCAGTCAAAGTGGAAGGAATCAATGTTATAAGGAGAGATGTTAATGAATGTTTTTTATATCTTATTTACTCGAGTATTCATACTTTTTTCATATCTTCTGATATTCCTATATTATGGCCAAGGAACTCCCATCCATAGTCGCTGTTAATAATGCATTCCTACTCCGTAAACGTTCCACCTATCAATAAAACAAGCCAGCCAATCAATCGACCGAACCGCCATGACCTCCAGAACTCTTGTCAATAACCTCCCAAGAAGGTACCACTCCGAACCTTCAAAACTAAATAAAATAAAGAAACCCAAGGAGAACAACGCCTCCGTATAATCATCAAAAACGCCATGAAAGTGTACATAACCATGCATGAAAAATCAAAAAAGCCACCAAACCTCAAAAACTTCAAGAAAGCAAAAGATATTCAATCTGTCCATACTCTCGAAATCTTGCCCTGCCCCTCCTCAGAAAACGACAGATACTCCCGCTAATGCGACATATATAACCAACCAAAATCTCAATTCATCTTTGTCCCTCTCTCCATAATCTCCTCCTCGCTCAAGATCTCCTCCTCCCTGAACCTTCTTGCAACGATTAAACACACCAAGGTAACTACGCTTCCCACCAAGAACAAATTATCAAACCATCCGTCAACCCACCTCACATCCAGCATTACTCCCAAAGCACTGCCCAAAACGCTGCCCATATCTCTCGGCAACGAGCTCCTCAGCAACACTGCTGCAGAAAGCACATAAACAGCCGTGATTTGGCTCACAGCCAACGCTAGTCCGGCGTGCCCCCATACTCCCGGTACAACTTTGGTGAACATATTGAAGGTCGTAGCTACCGAATTCAGCGACCCGAAAATAATCACTCCGGAGAAGGCAAACCCAATGTTTCGACTCCACGCCTCCCTGTTCAGATTCGCATCATAATGTTTGATCATCACAGCTAAGATGTTCCCAATGGGGTCTTTCTGCGAGAAGGTATGCGTGTCCGCGTTTGTCGTCCAAGTAGAGAAACGGAGGAGGATGGTAGATGAAATGCGGTAAAGACAATATATCGAGAAGGCGAATTGAGCGACGGTCCAAACCCTTCCTAACGCTGTGTGTGATCTTTCCTGTTCCTTCAATCGGTTGGTGATCGTGTGTACGTCGTTCGTCAAACTTGTTTGCATTGAAACCAAGCCTGAGATTTCCATCTGCAGCGAGGTGGCCTCGCGGAGGTCGTCAGTGCCGCCACGGAGGGAGGACATCATCTTGTTGATCAATCCGCCATCGGTTGACGATTGGGTTAGCTTGCGCTCGATTTGTGATAATTTCGCACGTTTGACTTCCAGCATTTGATTGGTTGCGTCGAGACCGCCTTGGGCACGTCGGAGGTCTGTTTCCGTGGCGGGTCTTTGTTGGCGGGTGAAGGAGTACCATGGGGCTGAGATGCAGCCAAAGCCTGAGAGGAAGGCCATGAGCTAAATTAAGGTTCGTTTAGTGTTGTTACAAATAGTTGAGATGAAGGCAAAACTTACGGAAACTCCAATGACACCGAGTCTGCTCAAGCATTCATCGCTAACACCCTTCGCCGTTTGTTCAAAGGACATGCTACCATCGGGGAATAGAGCTTCATCGATAGGAGGCAGCGGCAAGTGATCACCGAGCTTGTAAAACAGCCATATCCACCCGACAAACATGACGCAAATGGCTAGGCTCCTGCTCCTCCGTCTCCATCCGGATTTTCTGGGCGAGGTTAGAGAAATAGATTCGGATTCGTCCCATCTGGTGATAAAAGCGTAGATTTCTAAAAACGGCGCTACGAAGACTAAGAGCAAGAGCAAGACGTTGATGGTGCAGCGGAACCAGAACCACCGGGCGCTATTATCACCCCAGTCCATAATTTCGCAGAGAATGAGCTCCGCTAGTACACCGGTCGCACCAAGAGTGATTGCGAATACTAGAGCTGAGATACGACGGTAGATGGTTGGAGCGGTGGTGGACCGCAAAGGGGGTGGGATGGAGAAGGTGGGCGTCGTGCGGATGGGTGATATGCGGCCATTGCTGAAGAGATGTTGGTCATTGGTGATGAAGGGAAAGAGTCGGAAGAAAGCGAAGAGGCTGACCAAGACGAAGGTCAGGAAGAAGGGAACGGAGGAGAGGGTTGTGATAAGGTAGGAGGTCGAGGCTCCAAAGATTGATGCTGAGGTACGCATTCCAGGGGGCACACAGCTGTCATCTGTGCATTGATCGAGCTCCTCAGGGCTCGCGTATATATCCATGGTGATTACAACTATATTTATAAGGATAAGGACAAGAAGGAGAGAAAAGGAAAGAAGGGCGGAGGAGGGGTCAAGATGATTGAAATGAGAAGGTTGAACGAGGTTGGCGATGGGATGATGGGATGGGCTGAATACAAGCGAGGCAGGCCCGGCGTTCGGCAGAGTCTGCTAAGAATAGTCCCGGTCGTCCACGCAAACCCCCCGGCCTGAGTCGCAGCAAAAGGGGTCCGCAACGGGGCTAGCTCCTTCGTTCCTATTCCCTGACCGTCTTTAGTGTTATTGAATGAATATCGAAGGCAAAGTTCAAAGGGCAGGAACCGAGAAGGAGCGGAAGAGATGTGGCCAGCACGTCAAAAGTTTGTTGAATATCGGTGGTGATGAGATGGGATTGTTTAGGAGGTTTTCTTTTGGTGGCCTCTTGGAACCAAGTTTTTGAAATGACCAGACTGCGACAAAATGGTAATACGAGGACGTGAACCAGGTTTCATCTCGGGCGAGGGTCGGAGTCATAAGCAACCGGGATTCTTTAAATTACTCTTTGCATATAAAAGACAGCTGCAGGAACACCATGGCATTGGAATTAAAATGATTACTGTAATTTAACATTGCTGAAGTTAAAAAGTCGATGTATTAGACTCCACAAAACCATCAAATGCATCTAGTTACTTATATTGTGTGCAATAACGAGACAATATGCAGTACTGGATATAAAAAGCAAAATCGGAAAAAAGCACCGTGCACTGAAAAATAAACCAAAACGACTTCTCTTAACTAAGTGATGCAAATTCATAAGAAAAGAAAAGGTTTCAAGCAAGCTCTTCTCCATCCAATAAGCTCAGGATATCATCCTCATCCTTCGGTCCCTTCCTCCTCCTCCCCACTAAACCTTGAACCTTCCGCCATACATCCTCCCTCTCATCGAAATCCTGCCACCTCTCCTCCCTCTCCCACATGCTATACTGCTCTGGCGTCTGCTCAATCTTCATACTTCTCGTCCTCCCCATCCTGTTTTGCCTCACAACTAGCGCTGTCAACGCCGCATCCCTCCTCTGTCGACTCCTAAAGCTCTGTGCCCAATACATCTGCTCATGCTCTCTCAGGTATCTATCACCATGGAAGCTTCTTAACACGACGTCTCTCAATCTCAAACCTAACTTTCTTCTATCTTCCGCCTTCTCGTACATTCGCTTGGTGATCCACTCACGATCCTCATCTGTGAATGTTTCTGGTAAGGGTGGTGGTTGCACAGCGTCGGTTGTATACTTAGCCCAAGGACCCAACATTGCCAAAATGCTCAATTGAGCACGAGCCAGGGCGATGGGATCATTAGGAGGTACGACCTCTCCATATCGAACATCCGGATCATCTGGATCGGTGAGAACCTGAGCGGTAGCACCGACCTCTGTCGCGACAATGGGAATACCGCTCAACGCGGCCTCACCGATAGCGAGCGGTAGGCCCTCAGACAAACTGGAGTTCATGAACAACCACGCTTCTTTGAGAACGGTTTTCGGGCTACCAAAGCCACCTAGCTTGACCAGTCCCGTCAAGCCTCGAGAGGTGATTATCTTTTGTGTTTCTACAGTGTAAGCCGGTGTTCTGTCCATGGCGCCGTAAACCGTCAGATGGTAGTTTTTGAAACCGTAGGTATTGATGATGACATCCGCGGCTTGCACCGCGTTCTTCACGTCCTTGATGAACTGTACGTTTGACAACATGACGACGGTGGGCTCCGGTGAGATACACTCTGTGACCGGCTGGAAGGAGCCCATGTTTCCGATACCATTTGTGACGGGATCAATCTTGCGTCGGAACTCCTTCTTAGACTGCCGTCGACCCGAGTCCGTCCCCAAATCGGCTTCCCAATCGCTAGAATTCTGAAATTAGCGTTTTTTATGTAGATGAAAGGTTAGCGGGACAACTTACGGATTGTAAACACTAGTACAAGGCAGAAGAACATCAGCATGAAAGTATGCCAGATTCGCCGCGAGCTTCATGACACTCAACAGCATATTCTGCACCGGAACAGCGAGCAGACATTGCGCGGTGGAGATATTCAAACAACTCTCTCGCCACATGATGGCGTGATCCCAGATTCCCCAAGTGACACCCTTACGCAACTTGAGAATCATACCGTAAAGCGAACCGACACCGTGGTGGGTACTCTGGAACACTGTGGGCGACACATCCGGAATCTTGCAGTGGTAGATGAAAAAGTAGCAAATAAACAACTCCAATGCGCTGTCGAAATCGAACAAACTCGGTTGCTCGATCTCAAAGTATGCTGATGTGCTGACCATATTCGGATCGTCCCACTCTTGCGTCCAGGCTTCCCGCCAGGCATCCAGGGTTTCTCGAGCCCGCCACGATTTACTGTAATCTTTCTCTTCGAAGTACTTGTTGAGATTTAGAAATACGTTCGAATAGGTCACTAGATCCTCATTGCTGTACCTGACCTGTCTGGCACCTTTGATCAACAGTCTCAACAAGGGAATGAATTTGGGGATAACATCCTTCTTGATACTGGTCGCTCTGATGCGGTTTTCAACTTGCGTATCGAGAAGATTGTCGAAGAGTCCGTGGTTGGGAAGTTTGCCTTCGAGACCCCACAGCGGGATGACTTGCATCGAGTTTACGTTACGTTCGATCTGATATCGAGGGACACCGTAATCGTTGGCGGATTCCGTGAGAACGTGGTTTCGAATCGTGGTGTGTCCGTTGACTAAATCACGACGACAATTGCTAACACCACCTGGTGCGTCGGGCCAACATCCAGTATCGAGGAAGGTAACGGAAAGCTTGTCGTATGTATCTTGGTAACATTCCTCAGGTTTGAGAGTGAGATGCGTAGCATCCTTCGCTCCACCCATCGTGAGTAAGTCTCCGATTTTGATACTAAGCCAGGTATTCTGAGACACATCGTCTGTGATCTCAATAGTCGCCGCAATAGTGTTGATGTTATTCCGAATGTACTGGTTGGCGCGTCTGAAGTGGCCTCTGTCTCGGAGTCTCCAGTATTCTCTAAGCAGCGGCTCTTCACGAAGTATCAATTCATCAATGTAGCAAGCAGAAACAGCGTCAAGGTTACCCGCCGACGTCCATTGTTGCCACAAAACAGTGCGTAGTCTTGCTGTATGCACGGGTCCATAGACAACCTTTTTCTTACTGAGTGAAAAGAACGAAGGTTGGTCTGTTCCTAGACTGGATGCGAAAAATGACCCTATCCTGCTAGGTGTGTGGAAAAACAACAAGTCTTCAGTTTCAAACCCAAGATTCTGCGGCTTCTTAAAGAAACCGTAAATATCCTGCAAAGCCTCTGGTGCAGGCGCATCTTGAAATCGAATCTCATTATCTTCAAGATAGACCGTCGAAAGCGTAGGATGCCGCTGATGTCCGTAAGTCCAAGTTGTATCCCAAGACTTGTGCATATAAGAATACACTAATCGAGTAATCTTCTCATATGGTTTCCATTTTTTGATGTTGCCATCCTCGTGTAATGGGACGATGCACCAATAAACAGAATACATAGCAGGATGTTCTTGATCTAGGGAGGTGTACCGAGCTTTCAAGATTTCTCGGCTGGTGGGTGGTGTGACAGCATATAGATACTCGAAGTACCATTCTCGACCTCCAGCGAAGATACTACCGTGACTCTGTCTACCCTGCGCATCATAGTGAATCTTATCGATACGGTTATCCTTGATGACAGTTTTATATATCGGATGTCGGCAGTACTTTTCCAGGTTGTCATATTCAAAGGTGGTTTGAATAGGGTGATCTAGCGCACCAGCGTTAAGGGAACGAAGACGTTGAGTTCCATCGTATTCAGCCACCCCTCTCCAGGACTTGTCATCGCCAGGTTCTGTTAGAATACCAGAGAAGAATTCACATCTCAGTGCACCTCCCTCGCGGGTGAGGAAGCCAGTGAGTGGATTTTGCGGGTCATCGATGGTGATGGTGCGATTTGTAAGGACACGAGGGACACCGTCTTTAGCCACCTTGAGCAACTTTGTAATAACCGGTCGGTGATGCAAGAGGAAAATTGTAATGGCTGATTCCCGTACTCTTCGACATACTCGCCAACACCAGAGGATAACGAAAAGTAGTGGCTTTCGATACCATTTGTGTCTTAGGGCGTACCAAAGCTCTCTGCCCAAGTCATACCCGGCCGAGGAGGTGATGGCAGTATACTTGGTGAGCGAGAAGAGAAAGTAATAAAAGGACATCCATCGCTTCCGGCACCACGCCAGAAATCCCGTTTCTGGAGGATCGTTGATCTGCATCAACTCTAAGTGATCTGTGGATGGGAGATCTGGGAGAGCAAATGCCGCTCTGGAGACGTATGATATCGGTCTCGAACCACCTGCGCGGGTCACATTTTTGTGAGCCATGCCATAGATCGCGAGACACTGTTTGACTCGAAGCATAGATCGCTCTACGAGCAACCTCCAAGGCTCCTTAGTGACAGTGGCTACCCAGTTGACGACATCGGGTGTTGGTATGAAGACTCGATTCTGGACTTGTGCCACGATCAGTGATCTGACATCTTCGGGAAGCGTAACCCAGTTTTGGTTGACTGGCTGATTAAAACTCAGATGCTTTAGGAGTTCGACATTGGTCTTTTCGCAGATTCTCGTCAAACTTCTGTAGTCGCTGAATTCTAACTGGATGCGCATTCGATAGCTGATAAGACTATTCTCTTGGTCTGAAAGACACGTCTCTGCGAGTGCAGCATCGCTATGAGACAGTGAAAACATTGCCTCACAAGTTTCATGAACCAGACTCTCGGCGAGAATATGAGCCACAATGTCTGCTTGATCGTCTTGAACGAATCCTGGGGTAACACCCGGGACAAATGCATATACATCTAAGTGAAGGTCTCGTGTAATCCCAACAGCAACCGAGTGCGGTGAGCCAAGTCTCCTCATGCCACTCGCTGTCGTGAAATACAAGTTTGTAGAGCCATTTCGCCATCGAATGTAGGCCTGTGATTGATAAGATGACAACGCAGGTAGTGCTTTCGAGAGCTCAGTACTCGGCTTTCGGGTCGTTAAGATTCGCTCAATTCGATCCGATAGAGCGCTTCCCGGATAGTAACGAATATGCTGATACTCGTCAGGAAGGAGGTCAACTCGTTTTGGTTTGACACAGGGCTCAGAAATCGTAAGACCTAGGTATTTCTGCGAGTAGAGCTTCCAGTTTGTTTTTTCGACATTTTCGGTATCACCCTTCTCCTCCTCCTTTGGCTGTGGTGAGAAATCGGTAAGTAAGTAGCTGAGAATGACCCCGAGGGTGGCAGCGGTAGCAAGCGCAATGCTATCGTTGAATCTGAATCTGTGAAGAGAAGGTATTGAGTGGAGGACAACGCCAGTAAAGAAGCCAATACAGGCGGAAATCATAATGGCCCAATCGTATTCGCGTATACTCCTGGTAAACACACGGTTGAACTAGAAAAAGAGAAGATCAGTTGACTTGCTCTGGAATTAAAGGCGAAGATCATGGTTTACCTGCATAATGAGCACTCCGGAATAGCCGTATACGTATCCGAAGTACAAAACAGTTTGGTCAACATCATACACAAAGAGCCATAGCACCATGGTGTAAAACCCAAACAAGAACAGCATGTATAGTAACAGCTCCCAGAGCGCAGTGTAGTAGAGTGTTCGCTTTCGCCTGGAAGACTGTTAGCAATGAAAAGGGATATTTAGACAAGAGGTATTGTTCTTACGTTATGTCCCCGCTGACTGCCTTCGACATTGCACCTGCACTCTTGAGTTTCTTTTTAGATTTTTCGGACATAGCACCCCAACAGCCTTGGATATGACTGTCAAGAGCAATAGCCCCCGACAAAAAGTAAAGGAGTCCAAAGGCAATACCGTATCTTGCTCGAAACTCAATGTACAAATTTATAACGTAACCGTTGGCGCTCATAGCGATTTCGACCCAACGATCCAATAGCGCAATGATAAAAACGGTAACGTTTTGGCCAATCTGAGGGCTCTGTTAGTTGCTAGTCATCCCTCCGTCAGAGTGGTACTTACATCATATTTCGAATATCTCCACAATTGAAATGGACTGTGTTCTTTGAGACCTCTGACGAAAAGACGCTGGGTGTTCAAAGAAACTTTCAGTTGGACGTGCCAGGTTGGTGTATATGGTTCAGGAATATCGGCACCATAAGCATCTTTCTTGAGAAGCCAGACCGATTCACGATATCCCATGACGAGCTTCTTGACAAACGGTGTCTCTCTCAGTGGAAGCCAACGTGTTAGGATTCCATGTTTCTGCAAATCTGCATTACGCACTCTCTTGAGGAGTAAACTGCGAGCTTTCTCGAGCAGTGCGGAACGTGCGCCCTCATCATCTTTGGGCACGGCCATCTTATTCCCACTCGCATATTCTTCTGCCCACCAGTCTAGAATTTTATTGTCGTCAATCGTGACAATATTATCAAGCCAAGTGGCCCAAGTGATACAGAGCTTCCTGTAGTTCCACAGGAGAGTAAAAAGAAAAAGGTAGCAAATAGGAAGGTAGATAGCGACGTCATGTCCGTTGACAAAAGTTGTCACAATTGGCGAAATGGCGAGGATCACCATACTCTTAGCAAGGACTTTTCTACCTGATGGCAAAGGAGCGCCGTCACGATGCGTCGTCGCAAGGATACCGATCAAATTGAGGTAGGGTGAAAGAAAGTTGAAGTATGCGACAAATATTGCTGCTGCATACCAACCATAATTGAAACCAAAGGCGATGAAACAGCAGACGCTCACAACGCTAGAGAGCATAAACCCGCCTACCATCCGAGATATGAAAAAGTGATTCATGGAGTCAAATGCAAACTGATGCCAAATTAGTCTTTATTGATTAACAAGGGAACGGCTAACTCACGTTGAAAAGATAAAAACCTCCGCCGCTACCGACCCAACCAGTAACACCAGCACACATAAGAAGAGCTGTTAGTAAGGCGAACGAGGCCATAAGGGTCTCCACGTCGTGCATGAAACCGGTCAAGTATAACCCTCGTCCCAGAAATGTTAAGAGTAAGATATCTATTATACCAGGAAGACAGAAAATGGACAAATATCCATATTTCTTGATCCCTTCTATGGTTTCACCTGCTTCCCTCTTGGGGACCTTCGAAGTTTCCACCCTTGTTTCCGGCTCGGCAATGTTCTCGACCTTCATGTAAGCCGTGAAGAGGTCCTTTCCATTCCAAGCATCTTCCGGTGGGGGGTTCGCTCGCAAATAGATTCGATATTTGTCGTAGATAATCTCCCCAAGTTGTCTCGGTGTTATGTCAAAATATATCTCGCATTGTGAACCCAAGACCCAAAGCTCCGCGAACACACCGGCTTGGTCTTTTTGTTGATGGAATAGAGGGCATCGATCTGTAGCTTCTAAATAAACATCTTCGAAGCCGAATTTTCGAAATGCTGAGAATACCATCAACGCAAACAAATCCGATGAGACATCCACCCTTTCAAGTCGAGGATCTGACTTGTCAAAAGCATCTAGAAGAACTTTTGTTATTTTGTTGATGGTATCTCGATCAACTGCGAACAAAGCATCTAGAATAACAGATTCTACTATCTGGAAGAGCCGATCAAGGCGGCCTAGGAAAGGGAGTAGTCTGGCGCCTTGTCTTTTGTACCATATGAGACGTAGATTGAGAACGTCATAGCTGGTCATAGTTCCTCCCAGGAGATTTTTTGCGTGGACCTCTTTCCAGGCCAGCCGGGAGGTATCTTGGATAAGAAGCTCACGACATCTTCCCTCTATCCTTTCCAGCATGGGGCTTTTCGGGTTATTTGAAACTTGAATCTGCGACAAGAGCGTAAGCTGTTCCGCATAGGTCGCATTGTTAACTTCAGCCAGCACTCTCGGCGGAAGTATGTCGTGAGGTAGGTCTGAATTCGCTGATCTAGCAAGGTCAATCTCGTAATCGAATCGATCTTCTCTCGGGACTCCTGCCACAGCGAGATACGTATGTAATATTGTGCCCAGTAAATCTGGTGCCTTCAGTGAGACGAATACATGTAGCTTGTCATCTTCCCCGCGAGTACGGAGTACTTTGCTCACGGCCCAGATTCGAGCATTGTTATCAGGGGTTGCGAATCCGGTGTCCAACCCTTGGAAAAGAAAGATTTTCCCAGTAGCTAGACCATCAATCAACGGCTGGATGATCCTCCCACGAGCAGCGTACTCGTTCTTCATAACAGAGGCCGTTTGTTCCATGTAGTAGGATTTCAAACGTCGATAGGCCTTCGATATCGTATGAACTTGTGTCTCGTCGACTGAATGTAGCATGTTGATATCGCGCAGGTGTTCTTGGCTAAGTTGGATAGCATCGAAGTGGTCTTGCAATACTTCTTCTCCAAGGTCGTAGCAACCAAGCTGGGATAGAGGGTCGTTCAAAGAGGATACGTTGAAAAAGTTCTGGCGGCGGGGCGCTTCGTGCTGGTAGTTCGTTGGGTTGATTGGGTTTAGATCGGGGTAAAAGAATGATTGGTCTCCTTCCTCTCGAACAGGGACTAGTTGGAAGTATTGATCGATGCCGGGTATAATATCGCGCAGAGAGTCGACATCCAATCTACTGACTTCATATTGTCCGTTGTCGTCGCAGCATATCGGTTTCTTCTCTTCAATCCAGTCCTTATGTAGTTGAATAACGTCGTCTCTTTTCAGCCAATCAAAACCGGCAAGGCACATCTCTGCAGGGTAGCATTCTTCTATTTGCGACAAGGTCCGCGACGAGGCTACTTGCAGCGCTGCGCCGAAAAACTTCGCTAGTTTGAAAGCTCTACGAACTACAGCGGGGTGAGGCCTGATTTCCCATGTATCGTGGAATCCGACGAAGAATTCCGGCCTTGTTTCTCTCTGTCTCGCACACCGTCCCAACCCATACCTAAGTTCTGCTGCTTGAAAGAAATCCCTTCGTTCTCCGTCGGCGTGGATACATGCGTTTTCGAAGATAACGCCACCCATCTGTGTCATATCAAGCCCAAATATATCTGTAAAAGGAGGTAGACTTTGTACAAAGACCGCTATTTCTAGATAGCTGCAGTGGTACAGTAACTCGTTCAACATCGGTTTCGGAAGGATATCTGCTGGCAACACCAGGCCGTACGCATTAGGAGCGCCTGCTAATCGATGCACAGCATCGACGACTGCCCCGAGCTTCTGCTCTGACGATGTATTTTGATCAAAGAATGGCTTTCGGACATGGCAGAGTACTACTTTGACAGATTTCGAAGTTGTTGCATTTTCGTCTTCGGGAATACTGGATAGATGTGGACGTTGGAAAGTTGCGACAGCTTGCTCATCTAAGATCAATAACTCAAAACCTCTTTCGTATAGCTCAGCGACATCACGGCCCAGGAACATCCCAAATGTTTCGATATCTTCGGGGAACGTTCGCTGCTCTTTTGTCGGTATTTGCATCCTCCTGGACGCAAGGTAATGCTTGGCCGAGAAGGACGCCGGCGTTTTTGGCGGTTTCGCTTTCCATGCTCGGTATTTGTAGATGACAACTCTGATGAACCATATGAGAAGTGGGAATCCCATCAACCCAAGGGACCCGTAGAAGGATGCATATTGATACCAGTGGATAAATCGACGATCCGAGGGGACTAGAGCGTTGCTGTAGGTGAGAACCATCTTGAAAAATGCCCTATACGGGCGATTATGACGAAAGCCGGTCCTGAAAGATCCAAGTGAAAGAAAGTCGAATAGTTAGCGATGAACGAGAGTTGGGACCCGGTAATGGATAGAAACCAGTTGTCAGTCTCACCTTCGTTTGAAGAAATCGCGGCCACCGGACTTTGTAAGCAATCGACCAGCAAGTTGTCGTGCAATTGCTATGGCCCTAAGCCATCAGGATCCTTATTGGTATCGCGTGTAACACTGGAATGATGAGAGGCTAGCATTCCACTAATTCCACTATGCCCCGCCTCGCACGCCGTTCGCGGCCTCCCACCAGGCACAGGAACCCGCTTTGCTCAGGCACCACTTCCACTGTCCCCCATCCGGTAGCCCGGTTGCCCGATCTGTGATCTTCATCGTTCGAGAGCCAATTTTAGACCATTCTGGGAAAGACTCGACTAATTTGGTTTCTTTAGCTATATAATTCCACATGGCCCCCTTCAGCGAGGCATGTTTGACGGCGTATAGGTCGTATCAATCAGGGGCGTTGGCTCACATTTGCGCTGTGCGGACTTGACCATCGCGAGCATCTTGATCGACCGACTTGTGATTCGAGATCAAACGCCCTCGAATTCCATATTTTGCTTCGTTGTCTGGTGTGTTGATATCGATATGGGGGTTCGAGAAGGGCTGGAATGGACCACGCCATCTTGGCAGCATTCATGCCGTCTGGCAGAAATATCCTGCAACCCAGCCTTCAATATTTTCAGAAGGTGGAAGGCGGTTGCTTCCGAGACATCAAAGCGGCTTCTCAGTCAGAGTCGAAGTTGGCTTGGTAGATGCACGTCTATAATGCCGTGGAGGTCGTGATCTAGACCTAGCCTAGAACCGCGCCCTGTATTAGGGTGCACCGCAGAAAGCAGACGAGTCCCAAAATAGTCGCAACACGGGAAATACAACAATCTTTTCGGCTTCGTTGTGTTGGCAGGATGAGATATCGGGCATTAACTAGCAGCTTGTCTCGGGGAACCGTGTAAGGACTGTTCCAGATCCTGTGGTTTTTTTTCCAGAGCGCATGGAAATCTCTGAATATCTACGGGTATCAGGCCATTCGATCTAGGGTTTCAAGTTCTAGAGCGGTTCTCATCATGGGCGGATCGGTCTCAGCATCTTCAGCACATGGTGCGCAACGCCACAACAAAAGATGACTTAAGACGCGGATCCGTTTAAGTATTAAAGACGAAATTTCGACAAGCATTTAACAATAGATCAGCCTAGACTCTGCGTGGCTGCTTGATTGGCTGGAAAAGTTTTTGATTACAACTTCCGCTCCTATGTGTTCTTTTGTTTTGACAAAGGATTTATGATGCGTCCATGACGGGTGGCCGAAAGCAGGCCACCAACAGGAACCCCATGCGCCGGAAACGGAAGTTTGTCTAGCACAATCGCGATCAATCAAGCTCAATAGCGATGGGATCAGGATATAGCACTTCTCCAACCGTCCTCAGAGTTTCCGATCACAGAAATCTGGTCATGAACAGTACCTTTTGGTGTCCAAGATCGGTTGGCGGGCAACCAGCCTCTTCCTATCACCGGACGATGCTGGTAAACTCCACCGATATACAAAGTATCTTACATATATAAGATCCCAAGTTTATGAGTTTATTGAATTCAGTCTCCTCCAGCATCACAAGCACAATCATCACTTCAGACTATCAAGACCTTTAATTTTCAAACCTATCAACATCTATTCGTCTTACTACCAAAATGCCTAGCCGCGAAGAAGACGCCATTGCTCAAGCTCGTGCTAAGGCCGCGGGTTTCAACGTCATCTTAGTCACCGGCGGGTCCGGATACATCGGCTCCCACACTGTCTTGGAGCTGCTTGTGGCTGGGTACGCAGTAGTTGTCGTTGACAATCTTTGTAACAGCCATTGGGAAGCTTTAGTGAGGGTCCATTGGATTGTTCAACAAGATTACCTCAAAAGAGGAAAACTAGCATCGGACGTTCCACCCTTGTTTTTCCATGAAGTCGACATTACCGATAAAGAAGCCTTTCAAACGGTTTTTGAGACATGGAAAGCTGACGAGGAGGCTCCATCCAAAAAGCCCACTATCAAATTCGCCGAAGAGAAGAAGACAGTCAAAAAGGTCGCCAAATCTGTACCGAAGGACATCGGTGCCCTAGCGTATAAGCAGACATTCAAATGCAAAGAATTCACGCCTTCTTCGACGCAAGCTCTCCCTGGAACCAAACCGACTGCCGTCAAGATTACAGATGTAATCCATTTCGCTGCCTTGAAGTCGGTTGGAGAGTCGGTTTCAATGCCTCTCAACTACTACCGTACCAATGTTGGTGGCTTGCTCAATCTCCTCGAGCTCATGAAAGAATACGAAGTCAAGAATGTCGTCTTCTCCAGCAGTGCTGTTGTTTACGGCAAGGGAAAGGAAACCAATATCCGTGAAGACTCTGTTCAAGTTGGCGGCGGAGGAACCGGTGGCGGTTTGTTGACAAACCCCTACGGAAGATCAAAGTGGATGGACGAGGAAATTCTTCACGATTGTAGTGTCGCAGACCCCGATATGGAGATTATTGCGCTTCGATATTTCAATCCGACTGGTTCACATCCTAGTGGGCTGATCGGCGAAGACCCGCGGGGCACTCCTAACAACATTATCCCAGTCGTCATGCAGGCCTTTCAGAGACGACGAAGCAAAGTTTATGTCTATGGGTCAAACTACGATACACCCGACGGAACTGGAGTCAGAGATTACATCCACGTCCTCGATCTTGCTCGTGGTCACTTAGCAGCCCTCCGAAAGCTCTCGCCAGCAGCACAGCCAGCGTCCAAAATGCCCCCGGTTGAAGACAATTTAACATCGCCTGTCAGCCCTACCTTCAATCGGAGATCTTCTAAAGCTAGTATCAGCAGCGTTGGAAGCACCAAAGGTACCAGCATTGCCATACAGCAAACAAATTATCGTTGCTATAACCTCGGTACTGGCACTGGACACTCCGTACTTGATATTATCAAAGCTTTCGGGAACGTTGCCGGAAAGGATATCCCATTTGTTTTAGGCGACGCCAGAGCGGGTGATCTGGGTACCGTCACTGCGGATGTTTCCAAGGCATCATCGGAACTTGGTTGGGACGCCGAATTTAGCCTACAGGATATGTGTCGTGACGTCTTCCAATGGGCTGTTGATAACCCGCAGGGCTACGAACGTCTACGTCGTTTGTCCATGATGGCTCAAGTTGACCCAGACGCCGTCCGTCAAATCATGGAAACAGTCGAGGAAGAAGACGAGGAGAGCGATGCTGAGCCTGGATCTACGAGAAGCTCTGTTGATTTCGGCTCTTTCATCCGGCGCCTCAGCGTGATGACGATAGACGACAGCAAGTACAAGAACGTTATGAGGAAGGCTAGCGTTGCCGGACCCCATCTTAGTAGCCTCCTCGAGGAAGAAGAGGAAGAAAGTGAAGACCAAAACGGTAGAAACGGAAGCTTTACTTGGAATGTACCATTCAAGGTCGACCAAGGTGAACATTTGCCTTCTAACCCTCCCTTCAATACCAAAAATGACGTTTCAAAATCTCCTTTTGCTGAAAAATGGGGTTTCGGTGCAAACAACGCTATGAAAACTAAGCCCCAGGCCCAGAATTCCCATTAAGATACTATTAAGTTTCTAGTTTACAAATTTTGTTTTCCACATAACTGAATATCCGGCATCAATCCAATATATGTACACTTGTTAAATGAAAATGTATTTCTAACAATACGAATCCTCTCTTCAAGATATTAATTTTACCCTTTGCTACCATTTCATCCCGTCCATTCCTTAGGAAATCATATTGAATAACTATAAAAACACATTGTCAACAAACTTCGACTATCCCGTGAAGAGTTACCATAAGACGGCGTCTATGCTATCATATAAACTATGATCAAGTGCTCACAAAAAGAACGAGAATCGGGAGAATGGTGCCGTGGTGTGCTTGGGGATATAGTGTTCTCGATGACTATAAGATGCGAGGCATCAATCGACATCTTGCAAAATTGTTGCTCCAAATATGACTCCGGCCTCATAGCATCATCGAAAGGATCGAAACTAGGGGTTAGAGATACCAGGAGCTTGGAGGTACCAACGTTCTCAAGTGCATGTGTGGGGGGTAGGAATGAGGCAAGAAAGCTGTGCATCTGCTTCATTTCCTATAAGATCCTTTTAACTCAGTTAGCTGTTACACAAGGAAGCGACTTAAAGTAAGTTCACTGGAACCGATAATAAGTATATCCAGAAAGTCCCGACGTAATAACGAGACAATTGTCCCTTCGATGGAATATCAATTCATGATTTCAATATCAATTGATGTATTATAATCTTAGTTTAGCGCACAATATACACACAACTTCGTTGTGTATCCTACGAGGCCGCACTCAACCCGTAGATGGTTGTACATAATGAGCTATTCAACACAGTAGAATTCCGGTTACCTAACCAGCTCAAATCTCGAGGGCAAATGGTGGCGGACGAAGAACGCTCTTAATTAGCCGCTTCCGTTTGCGGTTTACCCAACACAAAACCAACGAACGGACTCGCATAGACGCCTCTGAGGTCAGCAGGATTGTTCCTGATCTAGCCCTAAAAGAACCCGCCACAAAGAAGTAGCAAGTATACCACAGATTCCTGCGACTGATTGCGCCCGTCTTTGATACATACATTCTGCAACTTATTGTTTCCCCGTTGGCAATCGACCGATTCTGACGTTCGCAGCTTTTGGTCGAATTGCAAGCGATTTGCACCACAGCCTTCACACCTCCTATTGAAATGTATATCAGAAAGCTCAAGCGTCTCCGATAACTAATGCGAAGAATGGACGCATTTCCTACGAATATTTAGTCGCAATTCATTTCGTACATATAGTACATCCCTCCGATAGGTAAAAATTGCCGACACCTCTAAGCTGAGAATCTTTCCAACCAAAGCTCCTAAGTGCAACGAGTTACTATTTCGCTAAATCCAAAACGCATCTTCCAGCAGCCTCAACAGCACAGATTCGCAAATAATTTTTTAGAAAATGGACAATTTTATAAGATTTCTCACCGCCCCATTCTCTTGCTGTGCCTCGCCTCGGAACCGAAAGCCTGCGTCACCAGCGAATTCCTCCGGAACATCCATCCTCTTTCCTCTATACATTTACCCAGACCCTGGATGTTGGGACCGAGTCTTCACAGTCGTTTCCAGACACCCAGAGCAACATTTTACCTTCGTTATAAACCCAAACTCGGGCCCCGGAACCGATAAGTTCCCAGACTCAGAGTATACCGATGCGATCGCAAAACTCAATGTCTACAAGAATGTCACGTTGATTGGATACGTCCACACCCTATATGGAACTCGAGATCTGACCCAAGTGATTGCAGAAGTTGAAAGATACGCTGCTTGGTCTAGTTACTCGGATGTGGACATTCACGTCGATGGGATATTTGTGGATGAGGCTCCTGGTGAGCTTGGAGAAGGGAAAGCGCACCTGGAATATATGCAAGCGCTTCATACCGCAGTTAAAAAGAGCTTTGAGGCAGTTTATTCGCAAGGGTATCTAGTTACCAATCCCGGGAAGATCGTAGAAAAGGTGTTCTACAAGCACGCCGATAGCATCGTTTCCTACGAAGCAGCTTTCAAGACAATGATATCGCCGGATACTCTTTTCACTTCTACAAACAGAAAGTTGAGTCCGGGAACAGGGACCGATAGACAGGCTGTGTTGATTCACAGTTTCGACGGAAGTAGGAGGAAACAAAGTGAGCTGGCCCAAATGTTGGTGAATAAGGGCATCGGCGAAGTTTATGTCACAACCTGCGACCCAAACAAGGGAGAAGGAGACTATAGTCGATACTCGGAATATTGGGAAGATTTTGTGGCTGAAATGGAGAGGGCAAACTTAGCGAGAAGGCCGACATAGTGAGGGCTATTCCATGCTCATGAAACCGAAAAGTCGTTGTATGATAGTTCTCCATTTCTTTCTTGAATCAAGCAAACTAAAATTTTCGTTTCTCTAAATTTGTTCGCAAAATCTTGTAATGTAACATGCTTTTTATCTACGCTCTTGGTCAAGCCGTCTCCTAAAACCAAATCGTGAAGCAACAGACTATTTCCAGATTCCAACACAGTAGTGCGTTGTCCGGTAATTTAACTGAACTTGCGGCTTTGGCCTGTCCAACGATTCGACAATAGCTTGGTATCGTACGACTGCAGGCAGGCCACATTTTTCGGTCACCGCCTGAAGAGACCCCGGACTAATTTTTGAGGCTCGCGCAAAGTTGTATCGCAGTTGTTATACTTCTAACACCCCCGCACTCCGAGCGGAATATCTGCCAACTGTAGAAGCTTCGGCACCGGTACACAGTGTTGGATGTCCTACCTCCGCATTTCACCGTAGCTCCACGGCGCATATTGTTTCGATGTCTCCAAGATTTAATCATCCATTTATCCCAACCTTCTCTTAAATAAACACGGTGGCCGACATTCAAAATCTATGTTCTGAGAAGAATATAGACCTTCGACACCACGATGTGGATACCACCGCAACCAAAACAGCAAGAAAATGTCAGCCAGGTGCAAGCGCAAGATGAGGAGAGATCGGTCAAAAAGCGGGCGTACATGAAGATCGAAGAATGGGAGCCGCACAAGGAATTTGTGCTGCGGCAGCGACATGCCAAGGTCAAAGAAAAAGACATCCTCATTGCCTTGAGATATGAGAGAGGATTTATGGTCGAGTAGGTCACGCCCCCAAATTTTAGTTTTGCTGCTCTCAAAGTGCAAAGGGCATTGATTGGCGCTCGAATGGACACTCAATACTGTAACTTCTAGCTACATGAGAGCTTCATATATAGGCTTTTAACTAAACAAAGCTTCCACTTTGTACTGGTTTACAAGACAAAATATATCGTAGTTGTAATTTCATATGCTAATGTAGTAATGTAGGATGCATCAACTGAAAAAGGTCTTGCAGCTATGGAATTCCAAAAGAAACTTGAAGCGGAAGCAAAGGGACTACATAGTTCAAACGGTCAAAGAGCGAGAAATCAGGCGAGGGAAGAAACATCAGACTGTGTTTTACCATCCAGATGGGACAATTATAGATGTAGCTGAAGTAAAGGAGATAATGCGGCGTTATCGAAATTCTAAGCCTGGTAAGTTGTTGAATGGTTATCAGATCCTACCAAAAGCCATGTGAAGTCAATTTAGCTCACAATAGAATGCATCTCCAATAGTCGGACCACCTAGTCCAGATGGGCTTATTGTGGGTAGTCCAAAACTCCCGTCCGACCAAATGGATATTTCCTATGACATACCCGACTTCGCGCTAGATGATGCCGACTTAGCAGCCCAAGCTGCCATGCTATACGAAAGCACGTCACCGGAGTCCTTGGGATCGCCCCCCTACTTCGCAGACTATATCAATTCTGTTACTCATTTGGATATTGACCGATTTCTTCTCTCGCAAACAACATCTCAATCGTATCCCAACATACTCGGGTCTTCAGGGTTAGAGAACATTCCAATGACAACTGGGCCATTGGGCCAAACAACGATGGGATACGAATATCCATCTACGGGGCTACAAAATTTCTATGATTCTGGGGCTTTTACAACTTACCCTGACATTCCAATTTCCCTTCCGGCCGAGGCTCCTTTGGCATATAATTTGCCTAAGCAGGGTTATGATTTAGAAAACTACCTTTCTTCGGATCTTAGTTTGCCATCTGGATCAGGATATGAATTTAATACTCAAATGGATGTCAGTGGTACTCAGCTACCGCCCAGTGCTGGCGCTACTATGTTTGCTCCTCCTGCTGCCTTTAATCATCCTGAATATGCAGCAGGTCCGCCAATCCCACCACCAATTCCGCCACCAATTCCCCATGAGCTACCCGTTGCATTTACTCCTACTGAATTTAATGTCCCGGCTCCCCCTCCTGGCCCTCCCGCACCAGGTAGAAGGCGCCCAGCTCGAAAGGCAGGCCCGAGAGTGCAATTGGAAGATCAACCAGCAGAGGAAGTACCAGTGTCATATCAGCAAGCACCGCCACAGATACAAGCACCAATATCATATCCACCAGCACCACCACAGGTACAAGTACAAGCACCTCCACAGATGCAAGTACAAGCTCCACCACAAGCGCCTCCAAAGGCACCTCCAAAGGCACCTCCTGCACCTCCCCCTGCACCTCCCCCTGCACCTCCCCGACCTCCACCTTCTCAAATTCCCAGTGGGCATGTTCCAGGGTTTGGCTCACCACTACCACCTCCACCCGATTTGGCTCCAGCTCCTGTTGCTCAACTTCCATCTACTTTTGCTCCTCCTCCTCCTCCTATCGCTGCTAGTCCTCCTGAAGAAAAGACCTTTACAGAGAAACTAGCCTCCCGAATAAGCCGTACGATAGGATGGCGTCCCAGCTCCAAAAAGGCAGCCTCCCAACCCTCAGCGGGTGCCCCGGCGCCACCATCTGCGGGTTCACCGGCGCCGCCTCCACCGATGAACGCTGCGCCATTCCCTGGGCCTCCTGCTGTGGAACCTGCTCTGTATCCTGGACAAGCACCGACTGAGATATCTTCGGACCTAAAGCCTCTTAAACAGGAAGAATCACACGATGATCTCTTCAATCTCCGCGAAACGGTGGTTAGTGCCGGAGAGAGCAACGAAGAGCAGGTGGATACTAAAAAACTATCTGAACCTCACAAGCGTAAGAAAGAGAAAGGCACGTCAGGTGAGGAGATACCCGATACAAAACCGAGCGAGCCCTTGCGCCTTGGTTCGAAACAATCACCTATACGTAGAGCCGAAAGGGCACGGCCAAACACAGTTGCAACGCCTGTTGCAGGCGCCCCCGTAGGCAACTTACAGTTCAGCAGAGCGGAATATGAAAAAGCGGACGAAGATATGTTTGAGTCGCCTGTTACAGCTTCTAAGTCCAAGAAGAAGCCCACTGAAGAAAAGAAGAGAGCTCGAGCAAGCGCATCAATGCCGTTGGCAGATATTATCACGCCATCAATCGGGATGATATCTGAAAAAACACAAGTAGAAGATGGGGTAGAAGGGGGAGAGGATGCAATAATGGCTACAGAGGAGGATGAAGACGAAGATATGGAAGACGAGGAGGCTGAAAACGAGGAACTTGAGGAGATAGCTGATGGGAATATTCCTGAGCTCACACCTGAAATGCAAGCAGAAATTCTTCGCAATATGGTAATGCCACAGCAGAGAATCGTTGTGAGGGGCATAGTTAGTCGATTCGGTGTCACGGAACGATTTTCACCCCCCGATACTCCCGCTGATTTGGCAGAGAAGGAAAGACTTATCAGCCCAGACGATAATGTCACCTCGGTAGAAGATATTTTTAGCAAGCTCACACTCTCTGATCAACCGGACGACAAGGAATACACTCCAAAAGGTGCCATTGCCATCAAATCGGAGTTTGACGAGCTTCTTATCACTGTTTTCGGATCTCCTAGGATGGAGGATATCTATAAAACTCGTCTCGACCAATGGATCGACGAAAGGATCTGGCAAGCTGAATGGGATCTCGAAAACGAGCCGATGAATAGTCTCACCAAGCTCGGGGAATTCAGTGAGATGTCTATCAGAGACTCTGAAAGTGAACCTTTACCTGCAAATATATGTTCCGTTATCCAGGAGAGCATGGAAGCTAAATCTGAGAGCGACTCAAAGAAAGCACTTACCCCTAGAGGACAAAAACTCTGGGATTGGGTACTTCAGAGATATAACCATCTTATTGATTATATGAAAGATACTGGAGACGAGCACTGGACACTTCTCGAATCGACGACGCAGGCGATAGTTTATAATCTACCGTACCTCAAAGAGACATATGGGTTGAATCATATTTTCACGTTGTATTCAATCTCAGCTCTTGGATCTTGTTATCTTTGGGAAAAGATTTCTCGCGCGAAAGATGGAATTCGGCTGAGAAATGCCGCGTTTAAGGGCTTCTTTGAACTGGGTCTCGGTCTTCACAACTTTGCTTTCCAAAGCCTTCACGATGACATGGACTGGTCGAGGTGGCTTGATCATAGCCGCGGAAGATACAAAATGGTTCTTCGTAGAAGCATTACCTACTATCTAATTGTTCGGAAGGTATTCCGTAACGACAGTCTGATCGGAATTTATGCGATAGCAAACATGGTAAAAGCTCTCTCAAAGATTGATCGGGACCGTACTGCCAAGGTCCTACCTGTTGCCTCTAAGCTTCTGCTTTCCTTCCCTGAAGATTGGAGATCTAGGGAAGAACTGGTTTACTCGACTTCAAAGCTCGTAGATGCAATGTGCGAGATTGGGATGGCAAAAACGGCGCTTGGACTGTCTACCAAATTTTTACCCAATATTACAACGTTCGATGGCACACGAGAATCGCTACCGGCGGCTGAGCTTCTGGCGAGTGTCGCAAGTTGCCATAGGATTTGGAAGAATTGGCTACAAGTATTGGAGTTCCAGGGGGTGTTACTACCATTCTACTCGGGGATATTTGGTTCGAAGCATATTAGCACAATAACATGCGTCGACAAGCTCAGAGAGGCGATGTGGAACAGAGGTTTGCCCATTTATATCGTCCCGAGTCTAAAGCCGGAGTGGAAATTTGTCGCGAGAGTCTCGTGGGAAGGTCGTCGGCGAAGGAAATTTTTAGAGTACCTTTTAGCTCAAGTGAACGAGTCTCGATAACTCAGGTAAATTTTCTTTGGGGCTTGAATCTTAGAGTGTTACTAATATATATGGCCTTAGTCACGTTGCCTGATAACAAGCTGCCCTCAGTTGGTACGAGTGGCAAAAGGTGGCAAGCTCACGTGTTTATGCAGTTATATAGTAGTAGCGTAATAGAGAGATACATGTTAAAAATTCAGTCCAAAAAGCCTCGATAGGCTAGTCAAGAGTTAAGGGTCTACAATGGTACCTAAGCTTCTATTCTAGAATCATTTAGTCTCCGGTGAACCACCACAGATATACGCATGATCATGATCATCTAGGGCCTAGCCTTTCGTCAGTCTGACATAAACACCAGGATAGCTATTAGCTCAACGTTATTTTTCGACTAAACCAACTCGAGTAGGTAATAGCAACGTCTAGTTTTAAAGACATGGTAATAGTGGATCTGACTCTATAGGCTATATCGTAAATTTTCGTACTTCAAAGATACTTCGATTAACTGAGTAGGTGCTCGTTTATCGAAAGCAGATGTAATAATTAAGTAAATTGGGAAATATAAGTCAGTCATTGATTGACAAGTTAGGCATATTAAAAAGGTAAATTTTTCTCTCAAGATCTTTCGCCTGAATCATGTCTACGATTCCGTAGTAGGGATATAGGATTTATTAGGATGTATTTTGTTTCGTGTGAAAATTAAAATAGCAAAACTCAAGTGCATTAGCTCACGACGAATAGCCTACTCCCGCATCAACTGTTTTGCTTGTAACTCAAAACATCGGTGCATCAGAATGCAAACCTCAAGGCTAGTCGAGGATAGCACAGGAGCACAAAACTCTAAGAGCTCTGTGCTATGGACACCGAGGAATAGTAAACGGTTGCAGGATGCGACTGCATGCGGTGAGATTCAACTCGAACCGATAATCTCATATCCCTTTGCTCCTCGCTTGGCCGCTATCTAAACTAATATCGACAAACCCAACCAAAAGTGCTCCTGTGCAGATTTTTCCGTGAACCAATCGCCTGCAAAGAAAGTCGTCATGGATCAGCTGCAGGAAGACATAAACCTTGCATCACCGGCTGATATTAATTCAAGCTGGGCTGGTGGGTTGTTTGACATGGGACGTCGTAGGGCTGCCCCAACAGAACTCCGGCGACTCGGTTTGGGCGCGCAGGCAAAAAAGAGGCCGGTTCACGGTATCTCCAACTCTTCAGCAGCAGATTAGGGCTTCATCGAGGATCGAGTTCATTGCGCAAATCGCAGTATACTGATATGTCGACATTCAGAACTTGGTGATAAGGTTACTTAGCTCCTCGGCAACGACTTTCCAACCATGCCCGACGGAGATCGAGAGCACATGCCCAATCCAAACACGCTTGCTTTCAATAGGTTCTAGAGTGTGGCTCACTTTTACGTCACGATAGACCTGTTAGGAAATAGCTTGATTCTCAGCTGCACAGCAGCTGAACGACGACATGACGCCTGGAAACCGCTGAACGACGGATTCCATCGGTCAGTACCGTCTTGGTTCGTGCTCGCTTGCATCTCGCCGACGGCTATTATCATTGGCTCGTGAGGGGCCCCGAAGTAGGAATTGTCCTCCCTGCTCTGTCCCGATTTGCGCCCCAGCAAAACATCCCTCGAACTTGATTGCCCGCAGATTGGGGAAAAGACCCGATCCGATCGAGATTTCGGTGGTCGCCAGTTCAAAATGTGAGAGAATATTCGAATGCTCAGAGGCGATTCGCTAGGACTTGCTCTCTTGATTCTTTCAAGAAGGTTGCAAGTAGGCATGATGTACGATATTGCAATTGGGTGGGAGATAACCCAGCAATGAGATCGAAACCCTGCGCGCGTCAGATCCTCTCTTCTGCATTATCGATAGCAGTTCTCTTAAGAGACTAGAGTGGAGAGACCATGCCATGATCCTATGGGATTTCAGAAGTGTCTTTCATTCACAGTATTATAACGCCACACCTATGCAGGACTTTCCAGGGCTGCTGGCGGTAAGATTCTGCACAACCCCCTCCTGAGCTGGCTAGACTGGATATATCTCTGGCCTGGGCCTTTTGACTCTCCTCGTTTATACTCGCTCTCTCCAGATTGCCCATCAGGAGTCCCCACCGAACCCTTGAGATCTCATATATCTCGGGCAACTGTCGACCATCACTGTTTCGACAAGCGGATATTTCGCACTCTGAGAATCTTCTCTCTCCGGCTTCATCGTTTCCAAATCGAATCTCAGATTTGAAGGAACATCATGCTTCGATATTTTCCTCCTTTCCCTTCACCGAATCCTTCGGCTTTGAATAATTCTCCATTTGAGAATGCACCTGTCGTGCCATCACCCCCCGGGTCCGACAATTCCTCAACAGCATCGTTACCTTCGCCACCATCATCAACACCGTCGTCCCCATTAGGTCCAACCTCTCCAACTCAGACCCCGAATTCAATAGGCCGCGCCAGATCTCGCAGCGCCGCTCGAAGAAGCGTCCCGCCTCATACGAGGATAATAAAAAAAGAAACCAAGGAAACTTCTGCTCCGAACAGTCCACCCATAACACCTCCTCTTGAAAACAGTATCCCGAAGAAAAGTTTAGACGACTCGCTATCGAAAAGGGGAGAAGAGGTTGAACGGCCTAAAAGTGTTGAAACTACAGTGGGAAGGAAAAAGAGCATCAGAACACACAACTACGAAGACGCTGTCAGGATAGCTTGCGGTGCCTGGTGCGAAAGTAGTCAGCAAAAAGAAAGACCGCAGCCACCACCTAAGAAAAAGACTGTTTCTTGGGACTCAAAGGTGCCTGCATAGCTCTGCAAAACCATCTGTCGGAGTCTCTTGGGTTGGAGTATTGCAATGCGTGGTTATCCTCTATTAACCTTGTATTCATGGTTGTATGTTAGGTTCATGGTTTGGGGTTAAGTGTGCGTATTTCTTCTTTTCGGTATCTTGGTTTACTCTTCTATGGGTCGCAATATTTTGCCTTTTATCGGTCGCGGACATTCGGGATCTGGTGTGTATCGCTTTCTTGGGATTATCGACATCTCGGTTGCCTGGGAGGAGTTTTCAAAATTTCTGATTATCATTTGCGCTTGTTAACCAACAAAATTTCGAATATTAATGTCTATAATGATGGGGGAAAAGTCGAAAAAGTGGTTTCGTTTACATGTCAAAATACTATTCTCCTCAGATCAAGCTATGAAGTCTGTTTCAGCATTATTGATGGACCTTTTGGCCTAAGACTAGATCACAGGTTATGCATCTCCACACACAAAGGGCTTCGTTGCTATGGATTTACAGGTTTGCTTGAGAGTCATTCTATACATGATCTCATATAATTGTAATCAATATATCCGATTTTGCATCTTTGTCTACGTTCTCTTGTACGCCATCTTTTAGACTAGCTTGTGAGTCGACAGTCGACTTAGATTTGGATAAAATGGCGGTGCTTGGAGCTAAAATGCGTTGTCTGCTTCCAGATGTCAACGTCCATCGGGCAAACCAACACGCATCCCACTTCCTCTCCATTCATTCTTCAAGCTTCAAGCCTCAGCGACCATCACCGCCGTTTAAACACTCGGCCCGACATCGCCACAACCTCAAACATGCGGCTCATAAAGCAGCAGGTAGAAAGGGACGGTAGCGGAGCCGTTACCCTCTACCCCGAGGAACCAGAAGACATGTGGCATGCCTACAACCTCATCCGGGTGGGTGACACTCTCCGCGCCTCTGCTGTTCGCAGAATCGTCTCCGAGTCATCGACTGGCTCAACGTCATCTTCCAGAGTCCACATGAACCTCACAATCACGGTCGATAAAGTAGACTTTGACAGTCAAGCGGGCCAGTTGCACATCAACGGAAGGATTGCGGAAGAGAATAAATATGTCAAGATCGGGGCACACCATACCTTGGATTTGGAGTTGAATCGGAATTTCACGGTGGGGAAGGCGGAATGGGATTCTATCAGTTTAGGAGTAGTAAAGGAAGCTTGTGATCCGGCAGAGAAAGCTGAGATTGGAGCCGTAGTTCTTCACGAAGGTATTTATACTACCTTTACCTATGCGTATTTGTGGTCTTGCACCCAGTATTGGATATGGAACTGAGATAGGTGGATTTAGGTCTCGCGAACATTTGCCTTATCACGGAACATATGACGGTCTTACGGCAGAGAATCGACATGTCGATACCACGGAAACGAACAGGCTCCATCAGTGCGTTTGAGAAGGCTATGGACAAGTTTTACGAAACAATCTTCCAATCCATCCTCCGCCATCTTCCGATTGCAAACCTCAAAGTGATTCTATTAGCATCACCAGGTTTCCTTGCTGAATCTTTACAAAAATACATATTCGCTGAAGCGGTCAAGTCGGATAACAAGACTATCATCGGCGCCAAGCCTAAGTTTGTGTGCGTACACTGCTCGACGGGGCATGTACATGCGCTGAACGAGGTTCTCAAGAGTCCAGCTGTGATAGCAAGGCTAGCGGACACTAAATATGCGAAGGAAACGAAGGCCATGGAATCGTTTTTTAAGATGATGCAAACAGATGAGGATAGAGCGTGGTATGGTCCGAAAGAGGTTGAGAGGGCGATCGAGAAAGGGGCTGTTGCCACGCTGCTTGTGAGTAATAGCTTGTTTCGGAGTAATAATATGAACGAGAGGAGAAGATATGTTCAGATGGTAGAAGATGTAAAGGCTAGCGGCGCTGGAGAAGTCATGATTCTAAGTAGTATACATGAGAGTGGGGTCCGGCTCGATGGACTTGGAGGGGTAGCGGCGATATTAATGTTCCCGCTCCAAGATTTAGATGAAAGTGATGAAGAACCTGTAGAAGGAGATGAAGAGAATAGCAATTTATAATCATCTAGATCATATTATTTTACTTTTTAGCAGGCGCTCATTTATAAAGCATCCCGTTACCCTTGCACTGCATTGGTGGGGTCTATCGATAGCCCAACTGGGCAACTCAAAAATCACTTCAAGATCCAACAACCATCCTCCAAATTGTGCTCCCATATACAAGACCTGCTTCCATTCATAAACTTCTTTATACAACAACATCGACACCCTTCAAGCGAAAAGTCTCGCAAACGTAACAGGAGTTGCAACAAGCGATAACTCACCTATCCCTTAGCTACATTGTTCCAGTCCCAATGGCCGACTCGATCCCAACAGTAGCCTTAATATCTGGGGGCAAAGACTCATTTTTCTCACTCCTACACAGCAACTCCAACGGATTCAAAGTTATCGCGCTGGCAAACCTCCACCCACCCGTGCCACCTTTAAATTCCGATGAACAAAATACCTCCGACGACCTAAACTCCTTCATGTATCAGACAGTTGGATATACTGTGCTACCTCACTACTCAACCATCCTAGGCATACCGCTATATCGAGCACCGATCACTGGCGGCTCGATAAATCAAGATTTGTCATATCATCCGAGTGCAAGTGCTGATCCTGAACAGAAAGATGAAATCGAGGATTTATATGAGCTTTTGAAAACTGTAAAAGAAGCTCACCCTGAACTCAAGGCAGTGTGCTCTGGCGCTATATTGTCATCATATCAAAGAACAAGGGTGGAAAATGTATGCCAGCGTCTTGAACTCATATCGATCGCTTGGTTATGGCAGAGAAGACAGGAAAGGGTGCTATCTGAAATGGAGGAAGTCGGCTTGGATGCCAGAATTATCAAAGTTGCGAGTTTGGGGCTTGACGAGAAGTGGCTAGGTAAAAACGTGGCAGACTATAGAACCAGAATGGCTCTGGACAATTTGAAGAAGCGATGGGGTAGTGGAAACGTCGCTGGAGAGGGTGGAGAATTTGAGACTCTGGTTATGGGTTGTAGAGGTTGGTCGAAGAGGGTTGAGGTTATCAAGAGCGAAACTGTAAATGAGGATTGTGAAGTATATTGGACAAGATTCCTCGATACAAAGGTTGTAGATGTCACGGAACCTGGACAACTATCCCTTCCGCCGAAACCACCTATACTCGATGATGAATTTCGAAGAATTTTACATCAAGTGGAAGAACCAAAAGTTTCTATGCCCCCAATCTCGAATACTAACCTTCCAAAACCACCAGCTCCCTTCCACACAACAATAGAAAGGTCCCCTAACAATATTTACATAGCCAATCTCCATAACGAACTCGGGAACATTGCAGAACAAGTCACTTCCATCTTTACTCAGCTTCGTCAGCATCTACAAGAAGCTTCTGCCAACGAAAAGCAAATCACCTCCACTCTACTATTACTCCGTTCGATGTCTGATTTTCACTCTGTTAACAAAGCATACTCGCCCTTTTTCAGCACCTTCCCAAATCCTCCTTCTAGAGTTTGTATCTCAATAGGAGAAGCAATGCCATCTAGGATTGATGTTTTATTATCAACTATGGTGGATATACCGCCTACAGAAGATCGAAGAAAGGCACTACACGTTCAAAGCAGATCATACTGGGCACCGGCGAACGTAGGGCCATATAGCCAAGCAATCGCTACTAGTGGTATTGTTACCATAGCTGGCATGATCGGATTGGTACCGCATACTATGAAAGTATGGGAAGCTGAGGGCATAAAGGGCGAAATTGCTCTTTCCCTTCAGAGTATGATACGAGTCGGTCGAGAAATGAACATTCACGGTACCAAGGGCTGGTTGGGAGGCGTGGGCTATGTTATAGATCCGTCATACGTTAAAACGATGAAACAAATTTGGCTCGCGTGGTTCCAGGGAGATTATGCCGCCGAGGATGACAGCATGAACGGAGAAACCATTGATCCGGATTTGAATAATCAGATGGAATTGCAAGGATATTTCGAAAAATCAGATGAAGACATCACACCGCCCAAGCAACGCAAACTGAACTCGAGAGTTCCACCACCTTTACTGATCTTACATGTCGCACAGCTACCCATTGGCTCAAATGTAGAATTTGCTTGCTTGGGTCTGGATTCTGCATTCATTCGCGGTAAGGCTGCAGCTGGTAAGTCTGATGATGAGGAATCAGACCTATCGAAACAAAACTGGGACCTTGGGAATTCAGTATCAGAAAGTTTGGATGGGAATCTAATCTGGAGTTCTTTCAAAATTGGTCCGCATTTGTTGGTATGGGGAGCACTAAAGGGAAATATTAACGACTTTGCTACGAGTGTCAAGAAGATTCAGACCGAAGAATACTCCCCAATAAGCTTGACGATATATTTAGATCCGCAAACATGGGAGCACACAAATAATCTAACAGCCAAGCTCACCGACGCCGGGTTTTCCGGTGTGGCATGTTTGCCTGTTTTCAATATTTCGTGGACGGCACATGAGGAAGATGCAGAGAGCTCTGGCTATTCTGTTGGATTCGCACTTCGAGCAACCCGAACGTCTTAACTGACATTTTTTATGTCCCCGTACCCCATTACATGCAATAGATGTACTTGGATACTCACTACATTGAATCAAGCAAATATTCCCAAACTTAATAGACCTTAATTCATAGTAGTATTTGCACGCAGAGGATTCTCATTGTCTCAGACATTTCTAATATACCAGGTCAATTTGTGTCGCACCACTACTTTGGCTACACAAAGTTCACCCCAAATGCTGACGCTGATAAATGCCAATGATCATGTTGTACCCTCAGTTATTGTTGATTGAGCTCGCCAAATTTATATACATCTAGATTAGTCTCGCAATAATCTAGATGGGATAGATTTAGGAAACCGTAATCCACCAGTTTCTACGGGGCCCGGCTTACAAAGCTTTGAAGAGAGTGGAACGGTGAGCTAATTTGAATTCCATGCAGCACAATCCGGATCCTTCTGCAGCCTAACAATAGTCTGGGATCCATCCGAGGAGATCTAGGATATTGCGTACGCACTCACTCCCAGCTAGCCTAACTAGCCTGATTTATCCTTGCTGATGGGGACACAGCTTCGGTAAAGAAGCCAAGCCAAAAAAATAGCGACACTGCGGGCCGGTTGTTTCAGAGGTTCATGTTTCTATAAATGATTAGGCGCTCGAATTCGAAAGAATCCAGCCAACCCTTCAGTAGTTAATATGCTCCGGTCCCTATTGTCTCGATGCAACCATTACCCTACCTACTGATACCTCGATATCGGTGGTTTTTGAACGTTACAACTCGGCTAAGTAGCTAGTTACCAATTCGAGTCCATGTTTCGGCCGTTTTTTTCTCCGTTGAAGGCTTAGCTTACCAGAGCGGCAGTTCTGACACCTTGGTCGGGATTTTATAATTTACAAGGCTCGTCGCTAGCTAGTTGATAAATGATATACCCAAAAGCCCAATATTCCTGCGAATTTTGATACTCTGTTGGTTACAATTGAGATTTGCGAATTCCACGGTGCATGCCATGGCGGACTTGTCCGGTTTACCAAACGTATGACTTTCCCCTAGCAAATAAAATTTAACTACCGGAGCAGTGAAATACGATCCGAACAATTTAACAAGCAGTCGATTGCATACCAAGGCGTTTTGGAGGCAAGAGGCTCCTGTAGATATGTACTTATCTGCAGGCTGGTCTGCCGTCCCGTGGGCGGAGATTCGCAATTGCATACCTCTCAATCGATTTAACCATAGTCATGGACGCCGGTCCCCACGGAATTGCAGCAGAGCTGCAGGTTTTTTTATATCGCATCTTTCGGACTTTCCTAGAAAAGTCCCTGGAATGTCATATCAGTAATCTAAGCCCCCCACTCTCACATGCATACATCCTTGTAACATGTTGGCTTTTTGGCTAAGGGTGCCAAGTTCCGGAAAGGAAAGGCCCGCAAGAGACTGCGGCGCCATTTGTACCTTGATTTAGCAAGATCGTGAATTCAAAATTTGGTAGTGAAACAACAAGAACTCTATCTCTTCTTCTATTAAGATTTCATACATCATACATGTTTCCAAAAGTCTCTATATGCCGATAACTAATCGTGGCTCCAACCGATGAGCGAGGTAAGTGCAGGAGCCCCAATTGGTTAATCTAGCCTAGGCCTCATGGGCTGCAACGCAAGGAACCCGGCGAACAATATGTCGACTCTGGCGATTCCAGCCGACTTGGGACGTTCAAATTCGAATTAATTCAAGGAAAAGGCTGGGTTGGTTCTAGGATAGAATTTGTGACCCTTGTATTTCCTTTGTAAGACCCTGTGAGACGCACGTCTTCTATAGGATGTAGAATAGAGCGAGGACTCGTTACACTGTTAGATAAATGTAAGGAGGCCCCCGCTTCGATTCTAGGAAAATTTTCGCGCATGTTTAAATGTTTATTTGAAAAATAAATTCTCTTCTTTATGAAATAATTCTTCCTTTTCTTTATTAAATTTGAAACGAAACTCTCTGGGATAGTTTAATGAGAATCATTCGATTGAAATCTTGTTTATAACCTTGCGAGCTCGTTAAGTCCAAGATGCGAGCGCGTTCCGTCGCCGCCACGAGCCTGATGGCGATTGTCGCCGCAGCGCAAAAGACAATGCCTAATATTGCAGTAGCACAATTTGGTCAAACTTGGTAAGAGCCCGTCGAAATTTTCAAATTTGATTCAATTATGAACTGTGATAGTTTAAACGTCGAAGAAATACAAATACCTAATTTGATTCATATTCTCAATCAACAGGTATGGACCTAATGGACCTTGGTCTGCGATCGAAGTATCCATCGGAACACCACCCCAAAAAGTTTACCTTACAGTAGCCACACTATCAGACATGATACTACCTATAACGCCGGACGCTTGTAACGGTATAAAGGCATGCATAGACGGACGAGGTTACGCCTACAACGACTCAGCGAGCTCAACATGGCAACCCTTATCCGACCGAGATATCGATTTGGGAGACGATATGTCCGCTGGAGTTATCGTCAACGGTGAAGCTTATGGGCAGCAAATCAGGGGACTACCCGGGATGGAAACCGTGTCAGTAGGCGGAATTCCCGATGTTAAGGGTATATACGTCGGTGCTGTCTCAACTACCACTATCAATAACGGATTATTCGGATTAAGGAATATTACCCTCCAGATGTATCTTCAACGGGTGATACCATCACCATTCTGGGCGTATAACACTGGCTATGGGAACGGATACCGGTTACCACAGCTCGTATTTGGAGGGTACGATCAGTCAAAATACATCCCAGGCACGATGCAGAATTACAGTATGAAACTGCTACCAAGCGGAATGTCGACGATGGGTGTCACAATCGATCAAATGTTTCTCAACATTACAGGACCGCAGAACCGACAAACGTTCAAGACGAATTCGAGCTTGGTCAACGATCCGATAGATGTGATAATTGATAGCTCGACGCCGTTTTGTTGGTTTCCGAAGAATATAACCGATCAGATTGCACAAAGCGTTGGGGCGGTCTGGAATGCAACAATCGGAGGGTCGGGTGCCTATATCTACAATGTGACCTCACCTGCTTATAAAAATCTCCAAAATGTAAGTTTTCGAACAGATTTGATATGACCAAATCAACCACCTGAATATAAGAAAAAATGGATATTCTAACTGGGTAATTGGTCGCATAGGCTACCCTAGCTTTCCACTTTTCCGGGCCTATGAACGAGAACAAATGGCTATTCAATTCGATGAGTCTCTGTAAGTGTTTTCCGATTGATAGCCCGCCTGAATAAATGATTAGAATTGAGTCGCTAATATTTATGCAATAAAGCCCAAATCTTATACCTAGCCGCACCAACAGCAGGTGTTTCGGGTTCCTCGATGGTTCCATACCTACCTTTCATGCCAATTGATAAGCCGAACAGCTACGTATTAGGAAGAAGCTTCCTACAGGTACTAACTTTTCCGTATCCCAAATATCAATTATGACGAATCAATGCTAAATTTATATGACTTGAAGCAAATGTATCTTATGGCAAACTACCACAACATGACTTTCTCGCTATCCCAGCTCGATCTCGACTCAACGACTTTAACCCAATACGTTAAAGTGGGCGCCCCGACACCACCAGCATTCACGACAAATGAACCCGACAAGTCCAATAAATTATCAGGTGGAGCTATTGCCGGAATTGTCATCGGAGTGATAGCAGCGGTTGCAATAATATTAGGAACTGTTCTCTGGAAACTTCGACGGAAAATAAAGGTATTCAGAACTTCTTCATGAAAATTCACAAAAGTTATTAATTCTTTACCTTCTTATAGGTTACACCACCAATCCCACCTGAAGCAGAAAACATATATCCCCAAACAAGCGCCTACTACGCAGAAATCTCCGGTGATAACCTGGGCAAGGCGGGCGTCCAGGTACCGCCGGTGGAAATATATACACCGGGGCGTACCTCTGAATTCTACTCCCCACCGATGGAAGTACAGGGTGACGAACCATCTCCAACGAACACGAAGTCGGTACCTCAAGAACAGTAATAATCAATTTTGGCCAACGTTTTCACTTTAATTTTTTTTTATTTACAATTTTGTACATTCGAATTTCATGATAGCTTGTTCTTTTTTTTTGTTAGGGGTTGAATTGTAATTAATGACAAGGGCGCAAGGTGCAGGTCAATCATGCTTTTAGAGTTAACATGCTGAATTCATGGATCTGTTCAGTAGAATAGTTTCTAAACCAAGCATCACAACTTCTCTCGGATTTCCTAATCATAAATTTAGATTTATCGGCTTATGCCACTGCGAGACTAGCTTATGCTACTAAATGAGGCTAGTGATTTTAAAAAATTTTCGACGCCCATTGTGCTGTGCTCATGTGTTGCCCACGTTGGACGTCATTTCATGTATTCTAAGATTGCTACGGCTTTTGGTATAAGCGCAAACTAGTTTGGTTAATGTCGGCTCCAAAATGTAAACGTCTAGGGCATCCCACACGGATTCTGAGCACATAGCACAATAATGTGTGCTCAGAATCATCATTTCATTTTTTTTACAACTAGTATTGATTCGATGGCTTTGATATACTGGTGAATTGGTTATTGATTGATTGATTGATTGGTATTTGGAATACAAAAATAAGCAAGTGATATCAAGAAATATAGGACAGGAACACACCGCTAAAAGAGCATATATACGCCAAATGAAAGCTTTTTCTTATACAAGTTTTGAAAAAGGAGCGGAAATGTGAAGGAAATAGGGAAAGCGTATCCGCGGTGAAAGTTGAAATGGCGATGAAAAAGTGCGGGAAATAAACGGCTAGAATACCGTAGGTAAGGCATATACAATAAAATAAAGATGAGAAAAAAAAAAAGCCTCAAGATGATAACCCTATCTTTCATATATGCAAAGCTCTTTCCTTCAGAAAAGACGAAAATGTGACTAGTGTATGCTTATTCAAAACAACTCCATCATCCCTAAAAAACAGGAGAGAAGTTTAAAAGAACGAAAGAGCAAACGGCAAAACCATAAAAACATAAACGTTCCCAATTACTCATCATCTATAATCCTCGTAATAATCCGTTCCCGGTCCCCGCGGCGCAAAGAATCCACTGCCCGCCGGCGCAGGCGCCCTCGGAAACCCTGAAAATGCACCCCCGTCTCCCCGTCCACCACTAGTACCTCGGCCTGCCAAAGGTCCTCCACCGCCGCTAAAGCCTGAGCTATAATTGCTCGCAGTGCTAACGGTACTCACTGGCGGACTGACAGTTTGGCTTCGAAAATCTGGGCCCGGTAGCACTCCTCCTGCAGTTGTGATAGGGCTCGAGGGTACTCCCTTCCTTGGAATGTTCATCGTCCCAGCACCTATGGGCATCGGCATCGGCATGCCCGACGGATCAAACATCCGTCGTTCCATCCGTCGCCCAGCCAGATCCTCATACCGGTTCGAAAAGGTACCGCTGTCTCGGTTCCTACTGGTAGTCGGCGATGTAGTAATTGCTGCACCGATCAGACCAGCACCACTCGGCACTCCGCCGCCTAACAGAGGCATGTTAGCCTGTGCGACTGGCGCCGGTGGCAACATCACACTATCCCTCCTATCCAAGCCGCCGTTCCCAACAGGCGTATAAGGGGTGACTTCTTGAGTCTCATATCCAAAGTTGAATCCTTCATCTTCCTCAGGCATAGCTCCACCCCCGAATGGGGGAGGCATAGGGCCGCTAAACCCTCTATCCCTAGTCAAAGTCGACTCCGCAATGCTCTGCACTTCATCGATGGGTGGCAACGGCGCACCGTGCTGATATGGCACGTACGCGGCTCCGTAGGGTGGGAATGCTCCAGCGCCGTAATATGCAGTGTCAACCATGGAATCATGGTCGCCAACCAGCGTCATATCCTGCGAGCTGTCACTCCGCTGGCTGCTTTTACTCTTCGTACCAAAGAAGGGGATGGTAGATAACCACATCTTGTTCTTGTTCTTGTTCTTTTTGACCAACCCGGCAGCGGCAGCTCCTCCCATTCCGCCAGGATTATTTGCGCGTCCGTATTTGCCCCTACCATCCCTTCTGCAACATCCGAAACAGAAATAGAGAATCCCAAACGCCACAGCGCCAAGCACAACTATTCCGCCGATGGTAATTGTCGGAATGACCCATTTCTTGTTCTGCGCTGTGATAAATCCTGAAGAATCTTGTGGCTGTGTGGTCGCAATAGACGGACTCTGCGTTCCTGTTGGTGTGACCATTGTTATAAACGTTGATCCATTGGTGGTAATCGTAGTTGGTACGGGTGACGAAGGTGCGGATGTTGTAGTGGTGCTCCCGGCGCTAGTAGTTGTCGACCTTGTTGTCGTTCCAGCACTACCACTCTCCGATGTTGTAGTCGAAACATCAGAACTGCTGCTTGCTACTGACGTTGTCGGAGTCGGTCTTGATGTTTCGCTGCTCCGTATTCTCGCTTCAACATATAGACTACACCCATTCGTCCCATCGAACCAGTTGCGGAATTCTTGGGCCTCATAGTCGGATGTGCAGGTGCAAGTGCTGCCTTCGTAAAATTGTTCGACGAAGGGAGATTGACAGAGACAGTCCTGGCTTTGCTGGCCGGATAGGGTGCATGCGTAGTTCGCTGACCAGAGTGGTTGGCAGTTGTTGATACAGTCCTTGAGGTATTCGGGGAAGAAGGCGGCTATCTGTGCTGCAGCTGGTGTGGATAAGTGAAGCAGAGCGAGGGCGGATAGAAGTTTGAGAGATTTAGAAGGGCGCAAGAGGGACATTGTTAAAAGCGCTATGGAGGTGATGAAAGTAAAACAAGATGTGAGGGTGGAGAATAAGGGAGTTGGTTGTATATCGAAGAGTGAGGCAGGGTATAAAGGGCTACTGAAAGGGAAATAATGGACAAGGTATGTTTAGTAAACCCGCAAGAATGGTAATTCCAAAATTCGGGATTTAAAATGGGAGTTCGTAAGGTCGGAATCAGCAGGAAGATTTGGAAAAGCGAGAGGGGTACGGATAAGCTGGTGGTCGTCGTGAGGAATCGTGGAACGTCGTAAACTCATGATTCGACCGACCCAGATGTCATGGCGTCCGGTAAGGTAAGAAAATTGATTCGAAATGGAGGACGACGATGATACGAATTCCCTAGACAGTTAAGAAAGCGAGAGACAACAGACGGAAAGCACGGAAAGAAAAGATAGGAAGTGGAAAGAAGTCTTGAACCTCGTTTGTCGGAATGGGGCTGAAGGCCTGACTGCCAGACAAAAGGTGACTACGATGACCCTGCTGCAGGAAATCAATCCTTTCAAAGCACCCACGCAAGTAGTAGAGAGTAATCCGGGTCGCAAAAGGTATCAACAAGGGCCAGATGTATAAAATATGACGCTGGTTATTTAACTGCCTTGTCACACTGCAGTAGCGTCTTGTATCGGATCTCTTTGCCTTTGATGAGCCTTCTTGATCGAACGAGCGACGATTGAAAATATGTCAGCCTCGATGAAGTCACAACTCGGAGAGAGTAGTGTGCGTTGCGGAGGAGGTTGAAAAGGTGAGGTACCTTTGCTGTACGCCGCGATTCCTGCGAGACGAATGTATTTAATAAGCTGACCGGAGATACAAATAACCCAAGAAACATAAAAAAACTATCGTCGCCGGTCGTCGTCGGGAGCGTAGGACTCTTTCTCTTTTCTATCGTAACCAAAGAAAAATAACAATCGTCAAATAACAAATTCTGAGCGGTGAACGAAGGAGGGTTTCGGAGCGTAGGAATTGAGAAGAGTGAAGATGCGAAAGGCGGGCTGTGCTATTTGTCCAAATTTCGAAACAGCCCTGGTCCGGGGCGCCTAGCAACCCATACAAAGGAAAAAACCACCGCTGGTTACGATCTGATCTTAGCTCGGAAAACGAGGGCCTGCGTCAGCTTCTGGCTTTTAGCAGTAATGAACACGAGCGAATAAGTCAAGTATGTTTTGTCTGTTTTGAGGCTCAATAAAACTACCAGGACAAGTTAGTCGCAGGAAAGGATCGATTGAAATCTTGAGATTGCAAAGATTTAAATAAAGCAGGAGGAAATCAAAGGAATAAGGAATCCCTTACATGAAGCTCCCTATATTATATTTTATTTATTACTTGATGACGAGGAATGTTGATGATGGCCGCTTCCGATATGATGGTCAATCAGGGTCCATTCAATCTGTTGACCCGATTCATCCGTCGTCCGTTCATTCGATTCAGAGAATTCTCCGGCTGCAATAAGAAGGGCCTTTTTTGAGGTTGTCGCACACCGTCAATGCAATCAGGATGGCCGGTTGTAAACAAATCACAGCAGCCCCGTCGCCAGGTGGAGGCCAATGCAGCCCTCTTCTTAGCGTCGTCCTCTCTGTTGCTATTTTCTGCCAAAAATACGACCGAGGTTTCTGGGGACTTCGACCACCCTCTGTGCTGTGCCGGGGCCCCAGTCCAGTCCGTCGATGATTTGCCCTAACCACGGCGTGATTTTCGCGCAAGCCACTGCCGTCGAGATTCCAAGACCCAATGACAGATTTCTTATATATATCACATTGGCCACATTTGAAAATAATATTCCCATTCAAATATATCTCAATTCCCGGTTTTCGCTGCGGTATTGTTGTATGCGATCATCAACGACCGGGTTGACGGCGGCGATTCGATGGCATGTTCCGGCTGCTTGAATTCGCATTCGCCTTCATCAGTTCAGCTCTTTTTCAGCTGTAGTCTCGCACTAGCAGGTGCTAGCCATCACTAGCCTATCAGCAAGTCAGGTACGAACTACCTCATCTACCGAGAGATCGATTGGGGATAACGAGAGGCTGGGAATGTGAAAAAGCTTGTCGTTGAGCTAGCAGGCAAAAACAGGTTGGTCCTTCCTGTCCATAACAACCACGCCACATGACCGCATGTCGTATGTGCTGATGTGGCGCATACCACTCAACGCTTTTGTTTACTGTGGCTGTGCCAGTAAACAATCATCCGCTTCGAATCTAGCCTGGGGTAACGACTTCACATGATTCCTCTTAGCTCAAAGCTCGAGAGCTACATAGAGGCTACAAGTTTATATGGACACCTCGTGCATCAACACTCTGTGCCTTCTCGAGTGGTTATTTTCATTCCAAGCAGGCGAAATAGACTCTTGTTTCCAAAGAGGCATTTGCTTTTAAGCATCAACGTGCTGTAAAATTGATTGATTTTCTCGATAAAGTATAAATAGAATGTAATCGAGGTAAGGCAAGTTATACAGTATCTGAATGCTAAGAGAAAATATTGAAAAGCCATAGAAGCAGTTGCGCAACCGAACGCCAATTCATTAGTTTCCAGCAGAAAAAAACATAAGAGCTTGCTGAACACGCAGGACAAAAGGAGACGCATTCGATGATAATAATGTGCTTTAAATTCTCAAGAACATCGCCAGCCAATACAGCACCGCCCCCTATCTCGTAATCCCAAACCTCCTCAATGTATACAATATTTGCACCCTCTTCTCCTCCCCCCGCTCCATAAACTCCCCTTCATGTTCCCAAAAGATCTCCCAAGGGGTCTTATGATTCGCCGCCCTCGCGAACCGATCAATCTCCGGCCTTTCGCACAGAACTTCAATCGGCGCCGCGCTCCGTCCGTCAAACATACACCAATGTAAGGCCGTATAGCCCCCAGAATTCTTCGCATTAATATTTGCACCCGCCGCAATTAACATTTTCAATATTCTCACGTCTGCGTTCCACGATGCCTTCCACGCCGCAAAATGAATCGGTGGTTTACCTGTGATACTCCTCGCCTCGATATTTGCGCCATTCTTGATCAATACGCTTGCTACCTCGGCGTTGGTTTGTCGAGCGCAGATGTGAAGCGGCGTGATGCCCTCGAACAGCGTGGTTTGTGGATCTGCACCATTGTCAAGAAGGAGTTGGGCCATCGGTGCGGAATATTTGGAGTGACTTCCCGCGACGACGTGGAGTAAGGTTGTCGCTCGCCAGGCATATTGTGGCATTGGTGGGTCGAGGTCAAAGTATATTGGTGACTCGCGGAGGCACTGTGTGGCGCACCATTCGTTGGAGCATATCAGCGTCATTAGCGGTAGGTTGTCGGTATTTAGCGCTTCGTGAAGGGCATGGAAAAAGTCCTTTTGACGGCCGACAAGAAGCTTGCCATCACAGCCGAAAGAGATGCGCAGCCGCTTCATGTCTTCCAGGAGTTTGACACGTTCGGCTTCTGATCCCTCCTCTGACTTTTCGACGGTGGACTGCGACACCGTGGTTACCTGGAGTATCGGGTTCGGTTGGTAATCCGACGAGATTAGTGATTTATAGTGTTGAGCCTTCGCAGTGTCAGCCTTGTTGCCCAGATCTTCAAGGCTTCTGAAAGCGATGTCACCAAAGTCGGATTTATACTTTGCTTGAATCGGCCCTTCTAGGAACTTGTCGACCACGTTTAAGCCTCGTCGGGCGTTCATATGAGCGGTTCCGTAGTCTTTTAGCTTGTACAAGGCCACGGCTTTAGCATAGTACGCTCTCGCCGATAGCTCCGGCTCCGAGGCTGATTGATGCTTGAAATCTTTGAGCAGATCGTAGGCTTCCTGCCAACGAGCTTTCGAATTGTAGGTCATCGCCTGCAGGATCTCCATATCTGGGTTGTCGCCGACGCCGATAGAAAAGTCTTGCAGAAGAATGGATAGGTGGCTTTCAGCTTCATCCCATTCTCCTCGCGATAGACCGTCTTCGACTTTTGATCTGTGGAAGGATATCTGCTGTTCCTGAACACTCTCTTCGCTGTGTGCGTCGTCCTCGTACGAGTTGGAGTCATTGTCGTGTGCTTTTTGGTCGTCTGGAGGTTCTCGAAAGCATTAGTCATACATGATGGAAAACAATATTTCTACGGAATCAGGGCGACCACGAATTTCTGCTTACCATTCTGTTGTGGACCCGTCGCCTCTACATTCTCCGATCGCGGGACATGTGAAAGCGGGTTACATTGGTAGGATTGGTTGTATTGGTATGTCATCCAGTCGCCACGGTCTACATCCTCAACGTTGAGATTATTGGCATCAACGAAACTTGGTGTCCCGCCTGGATTTGAGGCTACTGATGTCCCAGGCATGCGGGGAGCGTCGTACGTGCAGTCGCTACGTCGAGGGTGTCACGAGTGTTGTAGCCTCGGGGACCGTTGTTGGGTTGTTGCGATAGATCTCTAGATGGCTCCTTTAGTTCCGAGCGACGGAGGTTGTGGAGCGGAGCGCGGACTTCGTTGCGGTACAGATTTGCGATGCTTCGTGAGACGAGAACTTGTAGGTTGCTTTTAAGGAGGATAAAGAGAAGTCGCAAGCATGAATCGTTAACGTTATTGCAGTATATAATATCGGCGTTCCTTGCTTGTCGTATCCTGCGGCTTACAATCCCGCCCGTCTTTGAAGCAAGCGGGCCACGCAGCCCAGACCGTAACCAGACCTGCAACACTTCCCAGCCGTCGCCGGATTTCCCCAGACCCAGACCGTGTCGACAACAAATGCGCAGCTAGCTTGCAGTTGGAAACATGGTCCTAGACGCATCGGCACTAGTCAATTTAACCGAGCGGTTCCCTTGGTCGTGCTGATTGTTATAGAATTGTCATTTGCGGACTTAAGCACTTACCGGGATGCATATTACATATGCTCGAGGTACTAGTATGGACCCCATAAGTCTGTCGATATATCGGCCGACAATATAAATGTTATAAACTGGCGAGAACGGCATGTCCAGTTAACAGTACCTGAGAGAATTGGACCACGGTCACAAAGCACTTGTCTCAAAAACTAGGCCTTGGACCTTTGCGCAGAGACGAAATACGTCGGTACCAGTGGGAGGGAGATTCCGTGGAAGTTATTCAGTAGCTTCTTTGAAGTACTTGCTTACTTTAGAAAATACTATATTAAGACACGAACTTCCCTAAAGAAGAACCGTCATCCCTCACACTGAAATTCCCTAATCAAGGGAATTCCTAAGTAGGTTTTGAGATTACATATCTAGTATAGGACAGCTATGATGCAACCTCCTACGTAGTGTACCACGAATCTTCCCAGATGATAGAAACTTTCTAGGAG